>JAHLMG010000001.1:2400000-3600000 GCA_019914985.1 Auriscalpium microsporum
ACCCCGGCGAAGCTGTACTAAGTACCTCCTGTACCAGGAAGAATGCTGGTCACGCAGTGCCACCGGTATCATTGACAAGCCGCTTGACCCAGATATCTATGACTCCGAAGACGTCCCCACGCCTGTCCATATGCTCGAGCGGGAGGGCGGTCTTGTGCTCTCAGGCTTCCACTAGAGAGCGGAAGCTCGCGCGTCGACGAGCAGGTGCAGTGGGTGACAGAGGTGACGGACATCACGCGGCATCGCGGCGCATACATGGCGCACGGGAACCAGTCGACCCTCGAGTACGCGTACGGGGATGCATGCATGATCGTGCGCGTTGGCAACGCTGGGGACAGGGCGCGAGTTCCATTCATAGAGGATATACGAAAGGCTGCCGGGAAGAGGGGTCGCCGAGCTAAGTGTGGAGTCTGACTGTGGAATAGTTGCTACCGTGATAGTCGGGTCGGGGACGGTGCTGTATCAAGGCGAATGAAGAAATGCGGAGACGGTACTTGACGCGTTATAAGCACTAGCAAGAATCTCAGACATCCGCACAAGATGCAAAAAGCGCGCATGCGCGCGGATCAGAACAATACCGTCTCGCCGAGCCCTGGAATCAGAAACTCGTCCTCCGTCACCCCGGCTTTCTCGCATTCCTTCCTGAGGAGCTGCGGAGGCTCCATCACCGGCTCTGATGTCAAAACCCACGTTCTGCTCAGACACAGCTCGTCAGCATGTTTCACAAACGCCAGGGAAGGCCAAGAGTAGCGCACCCCCAGTGCATCGCAAGCGCCCTCTTCGCCTTGACGTCACGGAACATCCGCACAGCGTCCGAAGGCGATCCGTGGAGGTTCGACCACATCGCGCGCGGGCTGTATGCACTGATTTATCGACGGCAAGGATCATCGGCGGGAAGAATCAGCAGGCCGCTGATTTAGGATCCCTGGACCACTTACCCGATAGGCAAAAGCGCTAAGTCGACGCCTCCAAAACGTTCGCCAACCTCCGCGAACGCAGGGCACACTGGAACACTCTCCTCATCCTCCCCATCCCTGACAGTGCGATACCCTGTGTCACCCGCAAAGTACAACCGCTTCCCATGCTCCACGCCCGAGCGCACCTCCTCGACGACCCACGCCGCCCAGAGTGCCGCCCAGCGGTCGAAGGCCGTGCGCCCAGAGGCGTGCTGCGACGGTGTGCATGTAAGGCGTACCTCCGCGTCGACGGGCGGCGCACCAGCGGAGGCGGCGGGGAGCGATACGCGCACTAGGCGCTCATCCCACCAGTCGAGGTCGTGCACACGCGAGAGGGGGAGCTTTAGTGTGCTGGACAGGTGTGCGGCATTGTTGAGCCCTACGAAGATGTGCGCTGACGAAGACGGGTTGGCAAGGATACCGTTGAGCGTGGGCAGGTCCGTGCTAGGAGAGAGATCGGTGAGGAGACAGTGGAGAAGCATGTAAGCTCAAGCGCTCACTGGTCGTAGTGATTGTGCTATGGACCAATGTCAGAAATAGAAGATCAAATGAAGGACACACTCACCGATAGGATGATAACATCGACAGCAGGAATCTCTTCGACTTTACAAGGGGCGTCTGAAGGAAACGGCTTCAGCATCGAATTTTGAACCGAGCGCTGAACTTGCACCTGTATACCTCACAGGGCCAATCCATTGGGAGGGTGCGCACCGGTTGGAGAACACGGGATCGAATATGATTCGGGGTCCACGAGCAGCGCCTTCGGGGGTAGGGAGCTCGAGCAAATAACCCGCATGTCTGTCAGCAACGGGGAGCGTCAGCACATCAGGCAGACCGCACCCTGGACCACGGACACGATTAGCATCAGAGCGTCGGGGTGACTTACCCTAACCAAGTAGCTTTGGCATGGCCCTCGTTGCCGGGCTTATTGCCCCACGTAGGATGTTGGCTTGGTACGAGGGTCTTGATGCCATCTGGAATCTTGGGCATATTGGCACCAGTTATATAGGCGGTGACGAGCTTTACAGCGGAGACACTTAGATGAGGCCAATGGCTAGCACAGCGGACGCACCGAAACCCACTGGCCCGCCGACTGGAATCTATGCACCTATTAGTCAGTGGGCCCGACATCCCAATAGCTCGCCGTTCCGCACCTGAAGGACGGCCATGGGTTGCCAAACTTTGTCATGGTGCCATTAAGATGGTGCGCAGGCCGTGCGCCGTCCACAGAGCCTGAGGGAAACCTGCGCGGGGGCTCTGACACGATGATCTTGGGCCCCGAGCTCGAGGTTGTATGCACATTGCGCCTGCCCATGCCAACGATGTGGGTGTTCTGTGCTGAGAGAAGCGTGAAGCTTGCGCGGGCTGTGTGAGTGCATATATTCAACTTATATTGCATTGCAATGACCGACTCGGAAACGAGCGACGCATTCACGTGCACCCGGCACCGTCAGGCTCAGGCTGACATTGGCAGCCAACACCAGAGTCACCGTGACCGTTCAAGTCAGCCGCACGCCATGGACGACGTGCTGGAACAACCCCAGTTTGTGGGAAAGGATGCTGCGAGAGAGAAAGACGAGGACGAGTCATCAGAAGACGAGGATGAGGGGCCAGACTGGACCAAAATCCCGTGCGTCGATTGAGCTATCTCGTCCGGTCATAACTGAGTTGACGCTGCGTCCCCGCGCAGAACTGGCAGTAATCCTAACCGGCCGGTGATTCCAAAGCGTGGTGAGAAGGACTTTGAGCCTGCTCCGGGTGGAGGGTCCGGCCTCCAGACACACCATCTCAATCGCGCGCGCGCTGCTATGTTCGACGCGCTGAGAACAACGCGTGCCATCTCCAGGTGCGTGTGGTACCGTAGATATAGCCAACATGCGATGCCTAACTTCTGTGGACAGTAAATCAGTAAGCTATGCTATATGGTACCCTGCACTAGCACGCGCGCACGTTACGGTTGCGCGGGGCGTCCACTTCACCTCCATGGGCCATTCAATCGCACGACCATCCAAGGAGAACCCGTCCAAGGCCCTCAAAAGACTCGAGTTGCTCCCAGAGGAGACGCTATACTTGATGGAAAAGGGGGCACTGTTCTGTTGGCAATGGATGGATACTTTTGTCGAAGATGACATGAATTCTACCACCCGAGGTGCACCCATGAGCGTGCAACAAGCCTTCGCGGAGATGCTGGGGAAGGAAGATATTAATCTAGAGAAGTATCATGTTAGTTCTCTCTCGTCGCTGTTGTTCCCGCCTCTCACATCTTTGCTTGCGTAGGTGTATGCATATCTTCGACGATTGGGCTACATCGTGACTCGTGCAAAGCCGCCATCTGCTGGCCACCCAGCTCCATCTGCCCATTCACATGCCCCTGTGCCCACAATTCACTCAGGCTATCTTCGCAGCTTCTTCAATGCCCTTATTTCCCCATTCACGCGAATTCTGCGACGATTCTTCGCACCCGCTTTCGACTGGTGGCGCCCTCTTGCCCACCGCCGCTGCATCCACCACAGTATGGATTACGGTACGTATCCTCACTCTCTTCTCAGTCGATGATCGTCATATTGAGACACGACACTTATTAGCTTCTGTGTTTACATCACTTCGATTCATACCTGCAGGGCATTCGAGGCCACTCCTGCCTGCAGAAGCAAAAATGCCCACGACCCCGCCATCGCCCTATGAGATATTCTACCACCTCTACAAGCCCAATACCCCGTTCCGTAAAACGGCGCCACCTGCGCCAGACTTCCACATCGTGGTTGTAGAGTGCGTAATTTGTCTCGAGAGGCATATCTTCCCTAATCTCGACATCTGTTATTCAGTGCCAGGAAGACCCCATTTCCAACAATCCACGAACTCTCATATCTGTACGCAGAGCTGCCTACCCTCTCACTTCCTCTTCCGCGACGGCGAAATCTTCAACCCGTCACCGCATCAACAAGAGATCCACCCAAAGTCGTAGCCACTACCCAAAAGCAACCCCCTGCGCCCTCAGAGTCCTTGTTCGCACGGCTTTTTTCATTTTCGTTTCTGGGACATGCGACTCCCCCGCAGGTTGCGGACGCCCCTCCAGAACGCAAGGTCAATCCGTTCATGGCATTACGCCAGGGCCACAAGACGGTGGTCATAGCCGCAGTGGATGCGAGTGTGGTAAGCTTCTTCAGGTTAGGTGAGGGTTCGTTCGAGGATTGGCCCATGGCATGATCGTTTAGGACTACAACGTCTTGTGACCAATCGTAGTAGCGTAGATGCTGAGCCCCCATAAATTATGTGTTATCAACTTTAGTATGTGCAAAAAGTGTGCAAGCGTGTGTGAGTATCGATAGCAATGATGAACAAATGCGTGCTATGAAGGTCCATGCCTATGCCAATGTCGTGTCCTAGCTCCTGTCCCCAACTATGCAGTCGAGATTATAAAGTTGAAAAGAGAATCCAGAACACCGCCGAGCAGAACATGGACGCGAGGGCTGTCTCCGTGCTAACGCGGGGCGCAGAGGATGGCTTCGCATTGTTCTTCTGTTCCGTTGAGCCAACGGAGGCGACTGCGGCCGGCGCACTCGCCGACGCCGTCGGAACCGAAAGGGATGTAGCCTGTGCAGAGACAGTCGAAGACCCGGTCGCGGTGGGAGCTGCCTGAGACGTGCCTGTACAACGATAGTGAATAATCAGCCAATGATGTATGTACAGCTCAAGAGAAAGCAGCTGACTCTCAAAAACACCACCGGCGGATTGGGCATTGCTGACCTGCTGACGGAGCAAGTCGCCTGCATTGCTGGGAACCATGGACAGGAACCCGATGCGCGGTGGGTCGACGGACGGGTTCGTCAAGTTGCCATAGTAGAATGCGACCAGATTCCTGACAGGAGTTAGACGTATGTGCGGCGCATATCGAATATACACCCAACACTCACGACTTGAAAAAGGGATCGCCCAGGCTCCAGCTGAACAGCGCGCCGGGACTTGGTGGATCCGTCGACACGACGTTGTTAGCAACGCACGTGGTCGCGTCACCTGTCTGGTTCTGCGAGACAAAGTCGCGCGGGTCAACGCTAAACTGTTTACCGCCGATCTGGAACGCGAGAGTGTGCGGCGTGGCGCACGGGAAAGTCGGAAGCGCGTCCTTGTTCGCGGCAAATGCCGGGGAGACGGAGCTGAGGATGGAGTTGACGACGTCAAGGGGGCCGCGGATGAGACTATTGCCCTGCGTATGTGACTGTCAGCTTCCGCACACTCGGGCAGCCACATCAAACAGCTTACGGTGTCAATGAGTGCTGATGTGGGAACCGTCGAGGATGTCTGGCCCTTAGGACGGACATCGCCACTCGGAGAGATGGTCGATTGTGGGAGCTGAACGCCGTCGATGAAGACACCATCAATCACAACCTCCCAGCGCCTAAGACCACGGATTACTTGGCGGGCCGTTGGACACCAAATAACGCATGAGCACTTACAAGGGATATACCTGAAGGTCGGTGGTTCATCAGCTTACCACACATCCAGAGGACCGGCTCATTGTACGTACCTCGTTGGGAGCGAATGTAGGGGGGTTCAAGCCGCCTTGCTTGGAATCATACAGACGGACAGGAACCCATGTTAACGACGAGTTGTCGATACCATCAGGCAGCTTTCCGAGAGTGAGATCGCCCTGTCCGCCGCTGACGTCAATTGTATCACGTTGCAGCGTGATCTGTCCAGCGTTGAGCGACCATCTTGCTGGAGCAAGACGCTGATACTGACCGAGAACATCGGTTGCTCCAAGGCGCCTGCCATGGCAAGCCGAGAAACCAGTGGACCATCGTTGGCAGAGCTCGAAATGAAATCGTCAGTCGTCGCGGGGTTGTTGAACTGCTCATCGTCAACGGGCGTACAAATCGAAATCTATGGGAGGAAGAACCTTGGCATTGACAACACTAGCCTGGACCTGGCTAATGGAGGGGACGCATGAGGACGCCAACAAATACGCAGAATAGCAGGACGCACCTGCCGCTAGGAAACCCAAGCCCGAAGATACCATTCGCACCGCTCATCACGCTGGTATTGTTAGTGTCGGAGATAGCGGCGAAGGGTTGCTGCGCCAGGGAGACGCCTGCGAGTGTCGCCGTGTCGAGCGCGACGGGGCCGCTCGCGTGAGTGCCCGTCAACGAATCGCCGTAAAGTAAATTGACAGAGCCCCCTGCAGGCACGATCGACTTGGCAGGGTACGGGCGCAAGCCGGTGCTGAGACATTGCTTCGTGATACATGCGTCCGAGGTGACCCAGAGGTCGCTGGACCCGGTGTCTGCGCTACACGTGAGCGCGACCGTGCGAGCCGGCGTGTGAGCGTACGCACCGATGTTCACAGCAGTAGTCGTGTTTCCAATAGTAATTGGCACTGTGTAGAATCTTTGCGGGTGCGTGTCATGAACGGAACCGGTGGGACATGCCGGGAAGACTCACAGGTCGAGGAAGTCCCCCAGACCGGTGCTCCCACTGTATCCCCCGCGCTTGTCGAGCGTCGCGGACCTCCGCCTCTGGATTGGCAGCTCTATACTCCTCTTGACTTCCGGGGTGCGGCTTGACGGTTCTCGGCGTAACAGGTCATGGGGCAATGCGAGGGCCAAGCTCGGCATGAGAGCAAAAAGAATGACAAAGAGAGTGGAAGCGTGCATTGTCAACGATTAGAGCGGCCGGCGCGGGGAAGGAGAGGGGAAAGGAAAGAGAAAAAGAGGAAGAGGGCGTGAAGGGGATGGCGAGCTGATGGTCGTCTCCAAAGGCCAAGCGAGGCCTGCGATGCCCTATTATTTGTGCTTGCACAGCGACCGGCGATACATCAGACGGGGCTTCGTGTGAACCATTGGTTGTGATCTCAGAGTCATCACGCCCACTCATCTCCCGGCTTTTGGCAAATAATAATATGGGAGTGTCGCCAACGTGGCCGTTGTAACGATCCAATTAGCTTGCGTAACGACGAGGAAGTTAGCGCCGGCAGGCCGCAGTCGACACACTGATGAAAAAATCACAGATGCGATGTATCTCTGATGCACGTTGTACTCTAGGCACTCGAGTGCGCATGCGAGCCGCTCATATAAATTCTAAAAATGCACAAGCTATTTATACAACGGCAAAAATAGCGCTGCCTCACTGAGCGAGGAACAAGATGCATGATGAGTATGTCTACGGTAAGTACAGTGCGATGTGGTACACACTGATGTACAACTGCGTCGGCGCGAGTATCAAACGAATGATGAACGAAGCACGCCTCGGCCGCAACGACATCGACGAACTAGAATACTAGGCTCTATGACACCACCCCAACCAAACCCACGTTATAATTCTCCCTCGCGTGCTCCAAGTTTCAGGAAAGAAGAGTACCCACCACCAGCGCGCAACCGAGCAAGCTCAGTAGAGACCCAACAAACTCTCGCAGTGGAACCAAGCCCGAAATGAGTGCGGTCACCGACTCATATTGCGGGTGCGGGATCAATGCTTGCTGTGCAATGCGCCGGCGTCGGCGGGCATCCGCGGGTTCACTGTCCGAGGATGATGACCAACTCTCGGAGGAGTCCGCGCTAGTGCTAGAGCTGGAGGTAGTAGATGCGGCAGTGAGAGAGTGTCGACGAGGCGATGAGACATTCAGGCCCGGCCATCGGGAGCGCGGCGCGCTGACTGTGACTCGCCGCTTCATTTTCACGTCATATGAAGCGATCTTGGAAGGTGGGTGGAGGAAGATGGTATCGGTCTCGAGCGAGAGAGGGACACGACATGTGGGGCACCGGCCATCGGAACCAGTCGCGGACAACCACTAGCGTCGCAAGGTAAGCACGAGGCTCGCGTAAGGTGATAGAAGAAGTCCACTGACGTCTGATAGGTGCTGGAAACAGAACATCTGCCCACAGCATCGCGTCCTGTTCGGCTTGACTGACGATTCAAAACTTCGGAAGCGAAGTCGCGAGCAGTCAGATTACGGAAGAGCGGAAAGATAGACTTGACGCGCACCATATGCCACAGTGATCCTTCATTCCCTTGCCCATCGAGATCCCGCTCTTTCCATTCCAGCTCTGCGGCTTCCAGCTCCGCCTGCGGGGGTCCGTTCCGCTGTTTGCCGGTACCGGTTCAGCGTCGTCCCACTGTGCCTTGACCCGGTCAAGCGCAGGGCTTGAAGCTGCTCGCGGTAGCGGGGAAGAGGACGACGCGTGCTGCCAGCTCAAGTGGGCAGCATCCCCATGGCTCTCCTCTACGATGCTCTCGAGAGATGCGCGGGGCGCGATGCGAGGGCGGGATCGGACGCGTGGTAGGCGATAAGTGACGGACGAAGGGGAGTTCGACGGAGACGTCGCCTTCGGTGATGGTGGTAGGGAGACAGTCCCTCGCCGCCCTTGTGAATGAATGCCCAAAGGCGATGACATCGCTGGCGTGGAACCGTAGGACATCGAGGATCGTAGACGACGGCGGGGAGATGGGAGGGAATCAGGAGAATGAGGCCCGGCGAGAGGACCCTGATATAGGTTTTATATGTTGGTATCGGTGTCGGTTGAGTCGGGCGATGTATCATTACACAATAGCGCGGGGGAAGCAGCCGCCCAAAGATCCAGTCCAATCGTATGGGAGCAAGGCAAGCCAGCGGCGCCTTTCGAGTCCTACTCCGAGCCGAACATACAAGGCCCACCCAATGAGATGTATTCACGTGACCTGGACGCGTCCGACAGGCATGGAAATTTGGACATGTTGCACCGCACGAGTCGCCCAGGGATACAGTCACGTCGAAAGCTCCATTAGATTGTCGGAGATAATTGGTAGATATGGGCAGCACGGCTGGAAGCATCGTTGCGAGGCGGGGGAAATACGAGCGATCGCCGTGCAAGGCAGGGCGGATGTGGCCGTGGTGCGACGACACGGAATGCAGGGGGACAATAACACGGCAATCATCCGAGACGGGCTATGGACAAGGCAGCAAAGTCGGGATAGCGGAATGCTGAGAGGACCTGTGCCCAGCGCTAGACAATAGACCCGGTAAGACAGCCCAAGCCTGTTACAGAGCCGATGAATGTGATCGCTTTAGGAACCTAAATCGGCCGCACGATACGTGAAACATGTATGGCGTCACAATTTTGAATAGCCGAATTCATCTCGGTATCTAGAGAAAGACGATGCTCGCAGCGCAAGCACTTGCGTCATAGGAGGTTGCGCGTCAGCGCCGCGACTCGAGGCTTGCAAGTTCGGACAACAGCCTTGCACGTTCATTCAGCAGCGCGAGAGTATGCTGCGCAGGCGAGGTATGTCTCGTCAATAGCAGTTGTCCTGTGGGTCGTGGAGGCGGAGGCGGGGTGGACATCTATCACAATTAAGATTCAGCACCTATCCTATCCTATCGAGGAAAAAGGGGCCTACCTTATCTCCAAGGATAGAGAGCGCCTTTTGCGGGAATAATTTGCGCGCGCGATGGGCACGGCGTGCCTCAAAGGCGCGCAGTTCCAGGTCGGTGTCCACCTCTTCGATATACCCGTTGTAGCGCACGGAATGTGTCGAATCTTGGACACCGGTGGTGTCATCAGCATTCTCGCTATCGTGCGGTTCGCCAGAACCGCAGTAAGAGGGGTCTGAAGCGAGTAAGCCGTCGGGGATTTTGCCAGAACCGGTGTCATGAAATTCATGTTCTCCAGATAGAAGGAATGATGGGTCTTCTATTTCGTGGATGCATCGTGGGGGGTGCACAGGCTGGTTGTAAGACGGCAGGTAGTGGGCGCCTTCGGTGATGTAGCTGATGACAGACTCGGCAGTCGTGTGCGAGTCCGCTTCGTAGCCATCAATGGAGAGCCCACTGTGCATACTGTTGGTCAAGGTGGAGCGTGTCGATGGCGAAACCATCCGGGGAGGGTGGATGTAGGCATCGCGGTCCATGGATTGTGTGGAAGCGCGTTCCGGGATATCCTCCAAAACCTCGTGCGTAGGCAGCAAGCGTTTCTGCCTGCCCAGCCAGCACAGCAGCTCTGCCACGAACACAATTTCCTCCCATTCGCCTGATGCTAATCGTTGGGGATCGATGTCGCCTAGGCCTATGTCCCGTGTGACCAAGTCTGTCTGGAGAACGCCAAGAAAGACCTTCATCGCCTGAACTTTTGCCTCTTGTTTTCGGGACTCGCGCGTGACATGGTCGATGGGAAGGCGGGATTTGAGCAGGGACTCGAGGACAGCGAGGAGAAGGGATGGAGTGAGGTCGAGTGGTGTCTCGAGAACGAACGGCAGTGCGAGGGAGTGGAGCAGCGCGTTGAGGGATTCGACCAAAGGACTTGAGAGTTCAGAGACGTGGAAATCGGACGACATGTCAGACATGGGTCCTTGAAGGCGTCAAGTACTAGTCACTTGAGTATGAGCGCCGGGAGCGACCGTGGTTGAAGCTTTGAAGCTTGAATTTGCAAAGTCGCGCCGCGGCCCACGTGGCCTCAATGGTCCAAAATCATATGTAGTATACTAGTACTTTCTACGTGTCACCGTACTTAGTACCAGCCGTCGCAAAATCTGAGTGTCCTATTGTACCACCAGCTTTTAGCGTCTCCTAGTTGTTTGCTGGCGCTCGTTCTCGTCAATCTCTCGAATGGCATCGAAAACAACCTTCAGCGCGATCCATCCGAAACTCTTCGCCCCAAAAGCCGTGTCGCAGATGCAAGCCACCTTCCAGGCCGCCCACCCGCGCTCCAGCCAATCTTCGTCCGAGTCGTCCTCGTATTCGAACTCCTCGCGTATCCGCTTGACCAGGTAGTCCGTCTGGTCTCGCAGGCGCGTCATGACATCCTTCCTCCACCTCGGCTGCGAGCACTGCGCCACGATGGTCCCCACGGTGCTTTCCTCCTCCGTCAGCGTGGCGGCGGACCGATGTCGAGACAGCGAGTTGGATGCGCAGATTACTTGCAGTTCGTCTGCGTACACTTCCAGCAGGTGCGCCGCGGCTGACATGTGCACCTCGTCCACTTCGGTGGGTATGAATTCCGCTACCCGCTTCTCGACAGCATTGTAGAGAGGAGAGTTCGGGCAGGCCCTAGCCACCTGCTTAATAATGTCATCATAGCTCAGCCCGACCTCGAGTTCACCACGTGCGCGATGCGGTTCATTGCCCAGCACGGGCAAGTCGATCCTACGAAAAAGGCGACCGATGGCCGACATGCTCGTGTAGTACTTGCTGTCATCCTGTGCATCTACAGTCTCCGGTGCGCACCAGTCTGGGCGGCGTTGACCCTTCTTCAGGTACGGGACATCCTTGATGGACACTGGGCGACCGCTTTTCGGATAGTCCACTGCGTCACTATGTAGCTTGGCGAGTTCAATACAGTCAGGGTGCTTGATGCCCAGGCCATTGCTACTTGCGCTGCCTCTGCCATTGCTGTCCGCGATGAGCAGCCAATTGGTAGCCACTAATCCAAGCACCTAGACAACCGAGAATGAGGTGCAGTAGCGGCATAAAGAAAAACGGCGTACATCGTTGACCATATAATCCGCGACAAAATCCGCGACATCCCTCATGTTGCTCGGGCGGTCTAAAAGAAGCCTTTCTACGGCCGTGTAGGCTGCGGGGTCATGATTCTCCCCCGGTGGCAACAAGTCCGCGAATGTCGTAACGTTATAGACGTCCCCATCCAAGTCTCCTCCGCCCAGATATGATGGCAGTGGTCTTATGCCTAAAGAACGACACATGGGTGGTCAAATTGACAACATAGTGATGGAGCTCAGTCACCTTTCACGGAGAAAACAACGGTGTTCGGCAGAGGCTCTTTCTCGAAGGGTGACCCTGGAGGGGGCTTGCCAATCGCATGGACTTTCTGGACATCGCCTGGATGAATGGTCGGCGAGCGCGAGATGAGCATGGGTCCCTCGAGATAGCGATAATGACGAGTGACGGGGTCTGAGATGCAAGCAAACACCTGGTCCGGCTGCAAATAGTAGTGGACATCAGCCACGCCCACCAAAGTGTATCCCTCTTGGACTGGGATCCGGGCATGGTGCCTCAGATCACGTCGGATGTGGTGGGTCATAAATTCCACCATCTTTGCGTAGAAGGTGTCATTCATGAGGTTGAGAATTCCTAGCTTGTGGAGCTGCTTTAAGGTTTGCGACAGTCCGTACGAATTTCCAAGGCCGTACTGATCGAATATTTTCGCCGCCTTAACGAGAGACCGCGATGCCTCGTCCACCTCGCGGACGACCGCATCCTGGAGGTGCTCGAAGACCATGTAAGGCACATTGAGCCCTTCTAGGAGCATGATGAGCGGCCGATTCAGAAAGTACTTGCTCGGCCGGACAAAAGCTTGAGCGATATCGACGTCCAGGGAATCTGGTGACTCAAATTTGATCATAGAGGGTCGAAGAACAAGGACACGGCCAGAGAGTGTGTGATCCACACTGACGACGCCTTTCGAGCCTTTGAACCGAATTTGAAAGGCCCTGGGGGACGCAAGCGCGCGACGGGCGGAGCGCTTGCGACTGCGCTGAAGCATTGTCCATATGTTCTGGGCCATTTCGAGTGAGAGCGTGCCAACGCCGTCTGTGAAGACCCAGCTCGTTTCAGGACAGTCAATATCGTCCTCGTAAATGATCTCGTCCACCTCCACTGATACCGATGATTCTGTCGCGGTGAATGCTTGTGAAATCCTCGCGCCATACCGAGCTGGGCAGCGCATCAATTGTGGATCGAATGAGAGGTTGTCAAATGTGCCAAGCCCTTGAATGATGTCGGCAGCAGTGACAACCACGCCAGCCGAGTCTCGAAAATTCTTCACCATCCAAACGGTGTGGGACTTCAGGGCGGACTGAGAATATGCCAGAAAGTGAAAGTGCCGCCCGGCGATAACAACGCCATTGTGAAGGTTATTTCGAACCCACAAATGGATGAAGGACAGGACGTCAATATCTCGGTCTTGTCGATACTGCAAGTTGGTCTCCTCGACGAAGGTCAGACGCAAGAACGAGTCGTGATTGTCGGCATATGTTCGCATAACGCGATTCGAGCGCTCGAGCACGGGGCCGTCGAGCATCATTCCAGTTGGGGTGACGGAGACGTGGTAGCAGTCAAAGAGGTCATCGGACTCTCTGCGTTTGGTGGGTGAGAACTCTCGGGACTCGAAGCCCTTGGCGGAGCGAAGGAAAAGATCTTGGAATGACTGCTGACTGGCGGACCAGTCATGGGAGAAGAGGGTGTGCTCGAAGCGCTGCAGGAGTGCGGCAACGCGAGCCGGACCAAACTCTGCAAGCATGTGCGTGATCTGTTCACGGATTGAGAGCAACTCGGGGATGTCGGCAAGTAGGTTCTTCAGGATTGACTCCACCCTGAAAGCGACTGGCCATTTCAGAGCTAGGAGCCACGTTCGGAGTTCTGTAAAGTAATCCTCCGAGAAGCGACCAAGGTGATCGGCGTGTTGAATCGTGCTTTCCGGACGGCGGAAGGGCTGAACATTCCTGCAAAGACGCCGGAACTTGTTGACGTCCGCGTCGGAAACGGCCACAAGGCGTACCACCAGAGAAGCATATGGAAGAACACGCGCGTGGTGTTTGTCGTTGGGATAGAGACTCAGAACACGATGTCGTTTCGGCGTGGAGTCGGAGGTATGCCCAAATACGTCGGCCACCATCTGGACAAAGGTAGCCATGTCAAAACCAAGCCCGCCCCCCAAAAGCTCGTCGGACACGGGGACTGGGACAGGGCCGCCTCGCATGCCAGGTTGCGAGGGCTGTAGATGGAATACGGGTCGCGAGAGGAGGTGGAAGGATATGATAGGACGATGATCCTCATCGGTCCCGGCAGCACACCAGTGGACCTGAGAGAAGGGCATGAGAATGAAGCGTTTGGTCCCATTGGGTTCAATGATCTCGACGGAAACTTCTCGCCTCTCTTCCTTGAAAGTTAGACTGGAGAACTCTGCATCGAAGGCCTTCTCCCACTCGATTGAGATTATGCCATCCCTAGTCTCCCAACCAAATTGGATAGCGCGGATATTGACCATAGCTTGCTCGTGATCCGCATCTCGTTCTCGCTGGGCAGCTTCGAGGGTACGGTATGGCCGGCCCAGGCGCTCAAGTACAATGCTCGAAGTGGGCTTGTTGCTTCGAGACACGATAATGGTCCTGCCTGCTACAACGAAGCGTTTTGCGGGACGTTCTCCTCCAAACTCCTGTAGGAATCGGTTGCCAATCGCCTCTGAAGGAAGAGACAGGAAACCTGTGCCACGATTCCTACCCGCTCTCCCGTTTCTCGGAGGGTGAAGATTGATTTCGAAGTTTAGGAGTGTCCGTGACATGGGAGCGTATGGGTGATTGTGCAGTATGTTGACCACTTCGCGGTGCAAGTCCTGCGCGGAGACCTGGAACTGGATGTTCTTCATGAAGATATCCATCTTCAACTGGGATAAATGTAAACCTCTGTTGTGTCGAGCTTCCACTGAGAGGGCTCACCAAAGAGTGGGTGACTCGATGCAGACGGTTAGCGACAATCGCGTTCCACTGCAGCGTTCATATGTATCGACTTTGGCGTCTGAGCCAGCCAATCGATAGGAAGGTCACTAGTCCCATGACCGCGACATGTGCCAGCTGCGTAGTATGCAGAAGCAAAGGACGATGCGCAACGGACTACGGAACCATATAGCTGCGCTATGTCTGCCTGGGATTGAGATGGGTGCAGACATTCAGTACACTTGCAATCGATTTACTCCGCGAAGGTTAGGTGCGAACCTCTGAATCCAAAGTGTCTGCTCTGCGACCAGCACAGCTTGGCCAATCTCGGTGTGCCTGGTGTGTTGACGCCATCCAGCGCGGATGACATGCATCTCTCAGTCTGCGCAGATGTCGAAGTTCATCAACGGACGAAAGAAGGGTTTCGCAAACATGATGTGCTGCGCAAGAGCGCTGCGCGCCGCGGCGCAGGACACGTACGGCGGTGACAAACTCCGCCACCAATTGCAACTGCCAGTGCTGGCAGTGTGCTGGCCGCCTGAACTTGAGTCTCAACCACCATTGAAAACGTCTACTGAAGCCCTCGAATCGCACTGACCAGCGGCGACCTCGATCCGACAGCCGCCATCGTCCAGCGCCACTCCAGGCGATGGACGCTTTGAGCTATGTCGACATACCCACATACGCCCTGCGCCTGAACGAAACCCAAGCCCCGGCGAAGGATCCAGTTCGTCCCCAGCCCAAAGTCAACACCGCTTTGCCGCATCCTCCTCCCTCCTTCGAGACGCCTCCATCTTCCCCTTCTAGTTCAATCAGCTCGCCCAATCGTTCACCATTTGGCAACCTACCGGGCTTGCTGCTCGCATCTACCCTCCAGATCCCCGCGAACGCGCCCTCCAGCGGGAACCCTCGGAATGTTTCGCAGTTGCTCTCTACTCGCGATCCGCTTTCTGTCCCAATCACCACCGCCAACGGCCGACGGTTTATTGGAAAGATTGGCCCTGTGTTCTGGCTGCAGGATCGAATCGAGGAGATCCTGATGTGGAGGAAAGGGTGGAGAATGACCACCGCGTGCATGGCGGCGTATGCATTTCTATGTGCGTCATTTTACCAGGATCAGCTTTCCCGAGCTTCACATCGCGTCGCGGACGTCTTCAGGTTATTTCCCTCGACTTATTCTTCTGTTACCGAACGTCGTCATTCTGGCCGTCCTGGTGGCCACGCATCCGTCACGCCAGACTGTGGATGGGGACTCGACCATTCGGCCAGAGATCCTGCCCCCTCCACGCGCAAGTGCCCGTGAAGGCAGCACAGAATGGCTTGCAAACATACAGGGTATCCAAAACCTCATGGGTGCCTTGTAGGTTGACCGTCATCTTGCACTTCCTCACTGTTGACCAAATTTTACTGCAGTGCCGATGCCTCCGACGCAGTTTATCCCGTCATTCTCCATCTGACTTACTCTACACCATATACACCGCACATTCTCACAATCGTTCTAGCCACCACAATCGTATCGCTTCCCGTTCTTCCGCTCATTCCCCTCCGCCCGCTTTTCCTGGTCTTCGGCCTCTCTCCCTTTATCGCCACGCACCCCTTCACAAAGCGCTCACTCCCTATTCTATTATCTGCACTACCTCTTCGGAAATGGCAGGCTCGAGTCAGCCGTGTGATTGACGACGACCGGCTCACGGACCGCCATTGGCGACGGGCATTCCGCGAGGTCGAACTGTTTGAGAACGAGCGCTGGACCGGGGGTGCTGTGGGTGATGCACAGGGTGGCACCTGGGGCAAGGGCAGTCTGAAGGTCGGGGAGCGGGTCGGGTGGACGCGCAGTCGTGACGGATGGAGCGGTCTGTCTGCGGATGGGAGTGGCGATGTAAGGTCAGCATGTTTTCTCATCACTTTTCATGCCTGCTTGTGTATTTTACGGGACGGAGCGCTCACATGGTCACAGTAGTCATCTGACGTTTGCGCTCGAACCCAACTGGGCATTCGTCGAGACGGAGGACTGGCGTGTAGACATCGAGGCAGAGTGGAGCACCGTCGGCGCAGACCAGAGTACGTCCTTTCTCGCTCCTCTCAACCCCCTCTGAGTCGTTTCGTTTGACAGATGGATGGGTGTACACGAACGATGCGTGGCTTGAACCGCACGCGGCGCCCGCAGACGAATGGAAGGCGCAAGGCGCAATGACTAGGAGGCGACGGTGGTCGAGACGCATCTACTTCAATCCTCCTTGAGATCGCAATCTCGGCTCAAGACTCGTACCGAAGGCGCTTCGCGTGTTTTCTTGCAACCAGATCGCCTCCAGGACAATATTCTTGCTCGCCTCTGAGTGCTTATGCGATCCGGATCGTATACTTAAATTTACCTCGTGCAGCTTCCTATGACAGGTGCACAGTATCTACAGCCGCAGTCGTTCCCTGAAGACTAAGTGCCCTCAGCCCCGTGCGTGTAGGGGTCGTCCTAGTGTGGTAAGTGCAACGCGTCGATGCGCCCTTGCTCCACCGTTCCCTTTGCTTGCGAGGATACTCCTTGTCCGCCGTCTTCTGAGCGTGCAAAATGGCCTCTTCATCGTTCGCCGAACAATTGGACCGAGTTTCCGCCAGCGCGCAGAGTAGCTACTCGCCGCCGCCGGATTGGCACCGCCCGTCGCGTTTCGTCATGCCTCGTGTTGTCCATTTGTTTTCCTTGGCCGCGTGGATATCAAAGCTGTGCCCGGAGCGGAACGTGTCGGGCTCTACAGCATATGTTTTAGTATTTATTCAATTGTCTCCCGCGTTGCTTATCGACGCATCTTGCGAGTTTTTGGGAGAATCCGATCTCTTTGGCGTGATGATGCTGCGGCCGTTGTTCGCGCTAATGGATAGGACCAGATCTAAGAAGAGCCGAGGAGACAGACAAGTCACATTGATGGCAGAAACATGCGGCTTGCACGTTGCAAGCCATCACCTCACACATGTAGACAGGCTTCGGCATTCCTCATTCCCAAACCCTGACAAGCCTGCCAATCCTATTTTACTGGGCCGGAGGGGGCTCCACCTCTCCCACTTTTCTCCTCACATCTGTGGCCTCGGCGAGGATCACATCCCACTATTCGCTCGTGCCATACGACGACAAGGCTCCTGCCGCGCTACAATGACGTCTGTGTCTGTGCCACACGCCCCGGAGTCGTCCGCCACACGCGCACGCCTCGTCAAGGAGGCTCAGCCCGACCAGCAATGGAAGAACGAAACCCGCAAGCGCATCGAACACACGCTGCAGTCCATGGTCGACGAGGCGCAGAAGGTCCGCGCTGCTGCGTGGCGCGAGCACGCCGACGGGGACTCGCGTGCGCGCGCCACGCTCGACTACGAGGAGCGCATGACCAACATCCGCGGCCTCGCGCAGGAGGAATTCATGCGCCAGCTCAACCTGGAGGTTCAGGAGCGAGTGTGGGCACACGGGCAGATTGCCGGGCAGTCGAAGGACCTGGTGGAACAGCAGCAGGCGATACTGGACAGCATCCAGAAGGACGAGGGTGAGCACGGGCTGTCATTCCCTGCAAGGGGCCGAAGCCTAACCCAAACCCTTTCAAACCTAGCTTCACGGCAGTCCGCCACCTCGCAGCCTGTGGCATCATCATCGAAAGCATCGCCCGATCCCACACCGACACTCACCACGCAGACGCGGGCGTCTGTGAACCCGCTCAGATGGATA
Organism: Auriscalpium microsporum; assembly: GCA_019914985.1. Classification (NCBI taxonomy): domain Eukaryota; kingdom Fungi; phylum Basidiomycota; class Agaricomycetes; order Russulales; family Auriscalpiaceae; genus Auriscalpium; species Auriscalpium microsporum. The sequence continues at coordinate 2,418,073 of JAHLMG010000001.1, forward strand.
CCTGCTGCGGCAACTCGCCCACGAACGTCTTCGATCCCCCCCAAACGACGAATCTCCATGAACCATCCCAGGAACGCGCATGAGACCATAATCACCTTCGAGAATACCTCCGAGAACACCTCTGAGGACGACTCTGACGACAGCGACTCCGACTCCATTCGCCGCGATGCCCCGCAGAGTCTGAAGAAGGCGCAGGAGTGGGAGTACTCTCTGAGTGGGCGGGAGCAGAAGGCGAGGCGAGCGGAGGAGGAGGCGATGAGGCTGCTCGAGCAGGCTCGCAAGCAGGAAGCCGCAGCGAGGGAGTTGGAGGAGGCTGTGCGGTCGAGGGAAAGGGCGATAGATCAGAAGACCAGTGAGTTCAAACGTCAGGAAGTCGAGCTTAAGCGGAGGGAGAGCGAGCTACGCATGAAGGAGATCAGGGCTCAGAGGCAGGCTGAGGACCTGGCGAACTGGGAGGCACAGGCCGCCGCGAGGGAGGCACGTCTCAAGCAAAGGGAGGACGAGATGCGGCAGCGGGAGGAGGATACGGTGCAGAGAAACGAGGAGCCGAAGCAGAGAGAGGCGGCACCACCGTCGGAGATCCGCCCTCAGTCCTCGCTGGACAAGGGGAAGGGCAAGGCCAAGGAGGAGTACCGCGATGACCAGAGGTGGAAGGCTGCGGAGGACCACACGCAGAAGGCGGCCGACTCTGTGTGGCAGAGGGTGTCCGCGGAACAACGGCGGGACGTTGGTCCTGGGCAAGGCTCGCGGGCGATGCCTGCAGTGCAACCACATGCCACTGAGCGAGCGCGAGTAGAGCGGCCGCAGAGTCAGCGACTCGGACGGGCAACTGACGCGACAGCGAACTTGATGACGGGTTCATCGATGGCTTCGTCGACAGCGTCCAAGGGAGTGTTACCCAAGAACTTGGGGAGTTCATTATTTCGAATATCGTAGCCTTTTATATTGCTTAGGACTCACCACCGTCTTGCCTCCTATCCTATCCTTCTCCATACTAGCATAAAGTGCCCCTTATTAATGGAGCAGGTCTCTTTGAGCGTTCGTGACCGATAGCGAAGCTACTTAAGTCGGTCCCGGGAGGTACTTTCAATGGTGACCGCGCGAATATACGCCGAGAGTCAGAAGAGATGAACGTCGAACGGAAACTATATTTGTCATGGCAACGAGCGGTCTACATACAAGGTCATCATTTGTCGTGATAAAGATACAGATGAGGTGTTGCTAGTCATTGATCATCTATTGAATCGTATGAGGGAGAATGAAAACAGTGCGAAAGCCCCGACGCAAAATGAATCACATTGAACTTTTATCCAGATACGCAGAGCCTTCAGAGATTGCACGAGAGACAGCTGCAATCTGTCGTGCATGGGTTAGTCACTGTCGCAGTCACACAAGAAGTGTATGGAACTGACATTGGCGGTGTGGAAAGGTTGGAAGTGATGACCAGGGATATCAATGGTCTTGACTGACGTGCCGACAATGCCCTCCCAACCCGCAACGGCTTGGCGGGGATCGCTGCGATCCGCGAGCCACACGGGCACGTCAGGCACGCCTGCCGGATTGAAGCCCTCGCTGGAGCGGAGGAGCACAAGACGGGGATACGGGCCTCCACTCGCGAGAGGGTCGTAGTGGCCGAGCATACGGGAGTTCATCTGGAACTGGCGGTTGACGAGTTGGGCGACATCAGAGACGGTGTTTCGTCCATCAAGTCGAGCGACAGAGTCAATCAGAGCGTCGGAGAGGGGGACGTGTTTGAGCGGGCAGGGCGAGTCGATAAGGACGACTCCTTTGACAGCGACTCCTTTCTTGAGCAGCTGACGCGCAGCTTCGAAAGCAACGACACCACCGAATGACCATCCTATGGAAGAAAACTTGAGCAAAACAAGGTTGTCGAACAGCATACCGGACACGTACCTCCAAGAAGCAGCGGCTCCGACGTTGTCTGCACCGCATAATTCCCGTACTCAGCCGCCATGGCAACGACGGAGTCCCAGGGCTGGCTGCTGATAAAGTGTGGGTTGTGAATGCCCCACAGATCGCGGTCCTGCCGCGACAGACGAGCGATGTAATTGACCAAGCCGCTACCGTCGTGGATCAGAAAGAGCGGCGCACGGCCCGCGTGCTCCGCCTTCTGAACAGAGATCGGCACTGTGTTCAGGTTGAGGGCGGAAACGAGACGCTCCAAGTCCTGATACTGCAGCTTCTCCGTCTTCACGGGCGGTGAGTCCATTACAGTCTTATTGTCCACAATCTTGGAGCGAGCGCGAAGCTCCGCCGAAATGAAGGCGTGGATAGCCTTAGCTGTGGTGTGAGAGATGAATAGATCCTCGGGGAGTTGCAAGGCAAACTCGTTCTGGAGAGCGTGGTGGGCCTCAATCGATGTCAGCGAATCCAAGCCCAAAGACTCGAAGTCGGCGTCGTCCGTGATCTCGTGGGCCCCAAGGCCGAGAGCAGCAGCTAGTAGAGGCTTCACGTCAAAATCCTGATCGAGAGGCTGAGACGGGATACCGGCCTCGGCGAGCTTGTCCTCGGACACAACCAACGTGCTAGGAGAGGAGGGGCCACTGGTGAAGAACGCGACTTTGCTTTTGACCTCACGAGTGATGTCGGCCACGGTCTGACAGGAAGACAGCGCATTTGGGTCAAGCTCGCCGTTGGAGAAGGTAGTCTGAAGCTTGCTGAAGATTTCAATCGACATCAGTGAGTCAACGCCGAAAGTCTCTAGGTTGGCGTTGACGTTGAGACTGGATACGGCAGTGTCACAGGTCTCGGCGACTATCCGAGCAACCTCGGCCTGGACATCAACGCTTGACTGGCTGTCGAAGCGGGAGTGTTGCGGAGGAAGAGAGAGCTTCGGAGGAGCTCGGGATACGGCGGCGAGCGCAGGTCTCGTCGATGCCGGTACGGTGTGTGCCTTCGCGCCTCCGGCAGCCATGGCGAGCCCACGCTTGAGGCTGCTCAGGCGCACCTTGCGGAAGTGCATGCCCGTCAGCTGAGCGACAATCCTGTTCGGAGCATCCAGCTCGACGGCACATGCATCCGCCAGCATCACGCCCTCGTCGGCAACCCACGCGTTGCTGATGTATACGCCGTATCGTGCATCGTTGTCGATCTGCTCTGGAATTGCCTTCACCGACTCCACTTTGCTGCAGATGAACGCATCGTTAACGCCGCCCTGCATGTTAGCCACGAAACCCGCAACATGCAGCATTGTGTCCATGAAGACAGGATGGATGACGAAACGACCGCGATCATAGTTCTGAGGCAACTGGACAGTTGCGTAGCCCTCCATGCCGTCCGCGCTGACCGTGAGAGCTTTCATCGTGTGGTACTCCTTCGAGTAGTCGACGACCCGGGGGAAGATCACCTCGTAAGCTGTCCGCGTGGAGAAGGTCTCTATGTCCTTCCCGTTGACGACAGTAGTGATCTGGCGCTTCATGGCCGGAAGGGCTCTCGAGAATTTGGTGGCGGTCTTCGACGTGATGGCGAACTTGAAGTTGCCAGAGCAGTGGACGTCTTCTGCCCCCGCGCCGATGACCGAGCCGACGGTCCAAGAACCCGATTGATCGGGCTTGAGAGTGATGGTGGTCTTCACGACGCGCGGAACATCCACGTTGTAAACCAGAGGCTTCGCGTAGTCAACGTCGCGCAATTGGACAAAGCTGCCCACTTGCACCATATCGAGGTGAGATGAAGCAGCCTGGATACCAGCGAGAGCGAGTTCGTGGTAGACAGACGCAGGACACAAGGGATGGTCTCCAACGCTATGGCCACTAATGGACTTCGCAAGCTGCGAAATCGGAGTCTGATATATCGCAATGCGACCATTGGCGTCGGTTGGGAACTGAGCCCATGAATGGAGCATCGAGAAGTCCGCGACAAGATGCTCGCTTGACTCCGGGGCTACAGCAGGCTCTGACACGACGACCGGTGATTCCTCCTTGAACGCCACCCAGAACTTGGATTTATTCCAGGGATAGGCGGGCAGGGAGATGCATGAGACCGAGGGCAGATGATCAAAGACCTTGCGCCACTGCAAGGTGACTGGCGACGTGTAAAGCTGCGCGAGGGTCGTAGAAAGTGTAGTCCAAGCGTCGTGAGACTTGCGGATGGAAGCCAGCAGAGCAGAATCATTGGGGATTGCGGGATGCACCTTCAACATGGGCAGCGTCGTGGTGTGCGGGCCCACCTCGATCCATACCGATATAGGAGAAATCTCCGTAGACGCCGAAAGAGCAGTGATTCCCTTCTCGAATTGAACAGGCGCCGCACAATGCCGTGCGTAGTATTCCGCATTGAAAACTGTGCCGTCTCCCGGCAGTACAACGCATCCGAATGCGTTGGAGATGATCGGGATCGTCGGGGCGCGAATGGTGACATGCCGGGCAACGAGAGTGAGGTCATCGAGGAAAGGAGCCATCGCCGCGCTGTGGTATCCGAATGGCACGGCAAGAAGGATGTTCTTGCAGTGCACTTCGGCATCCAGATGAGCTTTGAGCGCCTTCAGTTGCTCAATCGGGCCCGACACCACACAATCGCTAATGCTGTTGTAGCACGCGATCGCGGCCTCGGAGAAGGCAGGGGAGGTCTGCAAAATAGCCTGCAGTGCATCTGGGCCAAGGTTCACCGCGATCATGCCCGTCGTCGCCACAGCGCACTTCTGCACCATGAATCGGACCCGGTTTGCGATGATTGTGAGGGCGCCTTTCAATGTGAGAACTCCGGCGATGACCTGCGCGGCATACTCTCCGAGGCTACGACGACCAGGTATCAGCAGACATGACAGAGAAATGTATTACAGCGGACTAACCTGTGCCCCACAACGACCTCTGGAGAAACGCCCCACGACATCCACAGCTTCGCGAGAGCATACTCCAGCGCGAAGATCGCCGCTTGATTCGCCTCGAACTCCTCTAACTGCGAGAGCCCACTATCGCTGGACTCCGGAGCGATGATCTGAATCACGCCAGGGAAGCCAGACGAAGTGAGGAATGAGTGGCACTCATCCACTATCTGTCTGAAAAGAGGCACAGTCTTGTACAATGCGGAGCCCATACCCAGATATTGCCCGCCCTGGCCGGAAAATACGAAGGCGACCTTGCCGTGGGCATTGAGTACGGCAGATGGAGACCCGGACTTGAGTTTTTCGGCGAGCTCCGCGCGATTGCTCGCAGACACAGCAAGCCGATGCTCGTAGACGCGACGCCGCGCCGTCGCCGTATAGGCAATCTTGTCGATCGGTACCCCGTCACTCGCAGGGCTGCTCAGCCATTCGACATAGCGGGTACGCAGCGCATCGAGAGCCTCCGGAGTCTTGGCAGAGAGGCCGATAACATGGGAATAAGAAATTGTCGTAACGGCTGCATCAACAGTTGGTGATACATGCTCCTCCAAGAGCAGGGCGCCGTTCGAACCAGCAGCGCCGAAGTTATTGAGAAGAGCGATCCTCGTGAGACCCTCCTCAGACGGGAGCCATTGAGCGTGCTCCGTGTCGATGATGGTATTATCGGCAGTGAGATCAACGATCCTCGGGTTCAGGTTCTTCAACGAAATCAGACGAGGGATGGTGCGATGCTGCATCATCAAGAGGAGCTTGGCGAGCCCTGCGGCGCCAGATGCAGCCTCCAAGTGTCCGATGTTGGCCTTCACCGACGTTATATGAAGTGGGTTCTTCGGGGTGCGGCGAGCAGCGAAGACGCCCCGGATGCTCTCTAGCTCATTCGGATCGCCGGCCTGGGTGCCGGTCCCGTGCGCTTCGACGACGTTGACGCGGTTGGCATCGATCCCGGACCTCTCCAAAATGCGGTTGAAGAGGTTGACTTGGGTTGGAGCGTGCGGATGGGTGATGGAATGCGCGAGGCCACTCTGGTTGACCTCAACGCCTCGGATGACGCCAAGAATGTGATCATTCTCGGCAACGGCATCAGACAGACGCTTCAGCACAAAGATTCCGCAGCCCTCGCTGCGTGAGTAGCCATCGGCGGATGCATCAAAGGCTTTGCACTGGCCAGTGGGGCTGAGGAAGTGGGCACGATCTAGACCAAGGAACATCTGTTCAAGTCATGTCAGCGGTGGAAGCAGCCACAAGGAAATAGCGCGCATACATCTGGGCTGGAAACGACATTGACACCTCCGGCCATTGCGGAGGAACAATCTCCATTCATGAGGGCCCGACAAGCCTGGTAGATCGCGACCAGCGAGGACGAGCAAGCCGTGTCAATGACCACCGACGGGCCACCGAGCTGCATAGCGTAGGATATACGTCCACTCAGGAAAGCGCGCAGCGTACCTGGTGGGTTGGTCAGTCTCGAGCGTGGAAGATCGTCGCCAGACTCACCTGTGCTGTAGTAGACGTCGATGTCGTTGCGGAGATTTTGCACGTAGTCCAACGTAGCAACGCCAATGTAGCACCCGACGCTCTCCGAGAGGAAGGTCGGTGAGGAGCCCGGGACATAGCCAGCATCCTCCATGGCTTCGTAAGCCGTGTGAAGGAGCACCCGCGACTGCGGATCCATGCTGCGTGCCTCTCTAGGAGAGATTTTGAAGAACTTGTTGTCGAAGCCGTCGGCGTCATCTATGAAGTTGCCTGTGTGGGCCTTCATGGAGCGTCCACTCTTTGCGGAGCTCGGGTCATTGTAGTTGGAGACCTTGAAGCGATGATCAGGTATCTGTTGAGAGTCAGAGTCAATGAAGTGTGCAGGCGAGGCGGAAAGACAGTCACCTCTGCAATGGTGTTGATTCCCTGTTCGAGGACCTCCCAAAGTTTACCGATATCTGGCGCCCCGGGCATGTTGACGGCCATGCCGACGATAGCAATGGGCTCCTGTGCAGGTGCATGGGGCTTGGCGCCGCCCTGCTTGTCGACGGCGGTCAGATCCAGCGAAAGGACGTTCCGGAGCGGGAATGCGCGCTCCATGCTGCGCGTGAGACCGGCGCCAGGACCGATATTGACAAGGCGGACCACTTGATCCTCTGGTGTGGCCTGGATCATGGATGCCACGAGACGGTCCCAGTTGACCGGCTGGGTCAAGACCATGTCAACGACGGCCTCCACGAGGGGCACATCGTCATTCTGCTCGAGCAATGCACCGGTGAAGGTCGAGCGGATCGGGGTGTGGAGGTCCGAGAATGCAGGGAACGAGACGTGGCGACGCACTAAATCCGCGAGGACCTCAGCGCGTGCGCCGTGCGTGTGAACTGATGAATGGTAGAGAGTGTCCACAGACGTCTTGTGCACTGGGATCGACGGTGGAAGCGCCGACGCAAATGAGGCGAGCGAGTCGGGGCACCCGGAAATGGTGACACACGTCTCATCGGTGATGGCAGTCACGTAAAGTGGGGAGGCGTCTTCAGTCTAACAAATAGACGTCATCAGCTTGCGTTTAGTTCCCTTAAGGAAGGCGAAGCTCACCGACTGGGAGAAGCGTGAGATAGCCTCCTCTGCGGCCGACCTGGTCATCCCCAAAAACACAAGGCTCCACGGACGAACGTCGTCGACGGCAGCGCCCGCCTCTTGAAGAGCTGATCGGCGGTACAGCTGCGTCCGGACACCAATCCAGAAGGCAACCTTGAAAGCTGACACAGCGTTGACGAGGTATTGCAATTTCGAGGCGGAGGTCCCGACGACGCAAGCCGGGAGGATCCCGGAAGAGAACCCCAACACGCCAAACCCGAGCGCACGATTCTTCTCCAATGACGAAAGGAAAGAAGACGTGGAGGATGTATTGCTGCGAGATTCAACGAGATCGAGGTAGCCCAACGCCTGTATCAAAAACAGGCTCGTGCCGGAGATGACCGGGTTGAAGTGGTAGCGTTCCTGAGGAATGGCGAGGAGTGACTGAGGAGAGTCGAAGTCGGCGACCTCGACGCCGGTGGCAGTAGTATCAGAGGAGGAGAGAGAGGAAAGTTCGCAGTGGAAGGCCTCAAAGCAGGTGGAGAGGAGAAGAGATCCAGCGGGTGACGATGCATGGCGCATGGCGCGCTCGCGGGTCTGCGGTGCGTTGACGGCCTGGGTGCCTTGGCCAGCGAAGACGGGAATGTCGATAAAGCTCATGGCGGAGATGGAGAGAGCGCGCAGAGTGCGTGCGTTCGGGGCAGGGTGAGAGACTGTTGAGAACGCTGTTTGAACTTGCATCCTTTTATAAGTTGCCGCATTAGCACCATTCTGCAGACGAGCGCACTTTACAGATCAGACACAAAAGTCCGGCAAGAAAGCCCGAAGACTGTCGCTTACCCCGACATAGCAAAGACCGAAGTGGATGGGCAGTTCCCTGAAGGGAGCCCCCGCAGCCCACCATCGCCGCTCCGAGCTGCCCAGCCCAAGCCCTTCCGAACAAAATTCCGATGGGCACGCAGCCGCTGTAAATTTGCCCGCGCGCAAGAGCGTCAACGGAACACTGAGCACCGGAGGCCGAGATGAAAGCGCTGCCCTGCATACCCAGAAAGTATGGCGATAGTCCATATATGCTGGCAGCGCGAGAAGACCAAGACAGCCGACCTCAGGGTTCGCAAAATAGAGTAGCGATCCTGAGACTGGAAAGAAGACCCACAGCAACGTCCGAAAGCGTAGAGAGAGCATACATGTTGAGAAAAGGGCTCAGAGTCGTTGAACGTACCGACGATTCCCATATCCCGGTATGAACAGGGGGCGATTGGGAGGGAGCGCGCAGCGCCGATGCCCATTGTAGGTCACAAAGCCGTCAGAGAGCGTGTCGATCTGGGCTGGCAGAGGTCAATCAGCAGAGATGGCTGGCAGAACGTAGCGTGCACTCGGAGATCACCTTGGGGCGCTCGGCGGAACATGGGACCCCGACAAGGGTTGAGCACCGCGCCCCGCTGACACCGCCCACCGTATGGCCAGGCATGCCCGCGTTCCGAGTCGCAACTTGTTCTCCTCTTCCCTTTACTGTTCCCCGCTGGTCCACGCTGTCTGCTCGATGGCCCCTCAGGCGGTGACGGCGCTCTTGTCGTCTGTCTGTCATCTCCAGGAACGACACAGTGCGCTTCAGCTGTGTCTCAAGCCACCCAGCGCTCTCCACACTTGGCTTCGCGGTGTCCGCTTCAGGGTGATACAATGCGCTAATCTGTCGCACAGTGCCCCTGGCTGATATGCTCCAAGTGCAGACTAATATCCAGAAGCCAGACGCCGCGCGCAGCGCTGACGCATCCAAGGTCTTTGGCACCGCGCGGCGCCGGTTGCCCCATGGCAGCGTGCACAGTAAGTTGGGCGTAAGCGTTTGCTGCCTAGACGCTATACGTTCTATCTGGGGATGCTCCTCGCGACGTGCATTATCCGGCTTGCGGCCGTAAAGCGTCAAGGCGCAGTTAGCTGTCTGACGCCTCCTGATTCTATGACTTTGTAACATCGGCGTTCGTCTCTAATCACGGCAACCCGTCGCCGCCCTCTTCGCATCATCTGCAAGGCCGATTCCACCCCATGCGTATCTAGACAACAAAACCCTGAATGAAAACCAATGAGCGCGTGTTGGTCGCCTCGACCATGTGGACGACTTACGCCGTTGACAAGAATGTTCTGCCCATTGACCCACGAAGCACCCTCAGACGCGAGGAACGCGACGACGGGGCCAATCTCCTCCGGCTTCCCGAGGCGCTTCGCGGGCGCAAGGTTCGCGATGAACTGAATTTGTTGCTCTGACTTTCCGGCGCGGAATAGGTCCGTGTCGGTGGGGCCAGGGGAGACGGTGTTAACCGTGACACCGCGCGCCCCGAGTTCCTTCGCCAGCACGCGCGCCATCTGCTCCACTGCGCCCTTCGAAGCCACGTAGACGAGGGCATTTGGAAGGACGGTAGAGGCTCGGGCCAACGACGTCGACAGAAAGACGATACGTCCCCCTTACATGACCTTGATCAGCACGCGATAAACATGAACTCAACTTCACACACCAGGGGGGATCAAAGGCGCGGCAAGCTTCGTAAGGAACAGCGGGCCCTTCACGTTGATGTCAAAATGGGAATCGTAGAACGCCTCGTCGACATCAGCGAGTACTTTGCTGCCCATGATGCCTGCGTTGAGAACGAGGATGTCGAGCTTGCCGAATGCACCGATCGATTGGTCGAGCAAGGACTTGGCACCGTCCACAGTCAACACGTCGGCCTTGACAGATACCGCCTTGCCCGTCCCCTCTGCATGGATTGCGGTTACGACGCTCTCTGCTGCGGTAGCATCGTTGACATAGTTGACAACGACGCTAGCCCCATCCGAGGCGAGCCTCCGGGCAATAGAAGCTCCAATAGAGCGCGAGGAGCCCGTGACGATGGCGACCTTTCCGGCGAGTGCGAGTGCGGACATGGTGTTGGATTGGGGATCTATACGTTGGCGATGCGATACGGGAATGTGAATGGGAACTGACTCAGGCGACGAGCACTTTATACGACTGGTATGTCGGGCTGAAGAGTGGAGGGTATGAAATCGTGACGTTCACAGCAAGAGGGACCCTGGAAGCGTATGAACGTGGAACCCATGGACATACGATGTGGATAACTCCAGTCCAAGTCCGTAGCGACGGCCCCACTGCTTGCCCGGTACGCATCGCGGCGCATCGATCACAGCGCCATTCTATGTAGTACTCATGTACGGCCGACTGTCGGCGCTTCAGGCCGCACTCGCACGGTGGAGGGCAGTCATCGTGCGTACGCCGCAGCGCCGAGCGGAGGGTAAGGTGGATTGCGAAGGTGGATTGCGCATTGCGCCGTGCCCAAGCGAAACGACATCCATATTCAATGAAATTTCAAGTTCTCTTCTCGGAGGTCGTCTTGGCTTTCGCCATATCTCACAACGCAACGCCAGACAACAAAGCATCCCATACGTACAACATACACTCATTGACGAGCGAAAGTACTCTATCAGTTACAAAAAGTTGTGATTCAGACCAAGAACTCCGCGAAATACTGCTCCACCGCCGCCCATTGCTCACGGCCGTATCCTGCGGTCCGCATGCCGACGTGGCCATCCGGACGCGCGATGATGATCGCGCCGACATCCGTGTCCACAGCCCACTTGGCGTGCAGCTGGTTCTCGAACACCGCGCCGGCCTCCGGCGCGGACTGGCGGTACGGAGACAGCGTAGCGATGTCATCGCAGTAGAAGTGCGCGGGGTGGAAGATGCGCGACTTGGCAGCAGAGCCGGTGGACCCTGCGTGCGGGTACGTGCGCTCCATAATATCATTGAGAACGAGCTTGTTGGTGGCGGGAGTAGTGGTGACGACAGATGTGCGGAAGAGGGAATGGGGCGCCGAAGCGTGCTCTCCGGTGATCTGCGGAATATCGTCGTAGTCGTAAGTGTACAATCGCCTGCCGACCGGAACAGCTGCCTTGGGCTTCGGTGCGTTGACGGCGTTCCCGTTGAGCTGCTCATTGCCATTGGCCGAGTTCGCAGTGCGATTCTCATACTGTGGAGTAAGGAGCAGCTGCATGCGCTCCAAGACGGGCTTGCTGTAAACATCGATGTCGCGCCCGTACCGATCAAAGATCGAGCCATTGCCTTCCTGGATGTAGGCGTCCAGATCAAGCAGCCGATCGAGGGAGCCGGGCTTCTCGAGGTCACCGACGAGAACATAGATGGTGAAGCGGCCGTCGAAACGAGGCTGGATAGACACAGGGATGGTATCCGAGACCCGTGTGACCTTGGCTGGCCGAGTGCGCGAACCAACTGGGACTCCAGGCTTTCCTATGGTGAACGGGTCTACCTCGTTGGACGGCGTGGACACGAGGACGCTCGGCTCGTACACGATAGATGCACCTGCTTGGTACTAGAAGAAGAAAGTGACGTTTTGAGTCAAACAGCGTCAAAACAACATGGAATGCAAGAGAACACGCACAGCATAGTTAGCCGCTTGGAAAAGTCGAAGGCGTTCCAACCATTCGCCCGCCTCCTCCGATGAGAAGTCTTCCATAGTTTGCTTCTCCAGTCCGGCGTACAATTGAACTAGCTTGCGATCCATCTCAATCAGGTAGCGTGCAACCTCAAAACGCTCGGAGGCGTAGGTCGAAAGGACGCCAGGCTTCGCCAGGCCGTTCAAAACCAGTCCGAGCTTCCACCCGAGGTTGTGCGCCTCAAGAACGGCGGTGTTGAGGCCAAGGCCCGCTATCGTGACCAAAGGCGCATGGTAGGTCAATGCAGCATACGTCAGCAGGACAAACTAAACCTACCTCGAGGGCTGTGCGTGTGGCACGCATCGCCAAGGAAGAAAACCCTCTCCTGAACAGTGTAATTGTTGATGAGGCGTTGGCCAACTGACCCGAAGATAATACGTCAGAGTCAAAAAGAGGGACCCCAGAAAAAGACCTTGACACACCATCGTAGGAAGACCACCAATTGACTTCATCCCACTCGAGCTTGAACGGCGCGAAGATGGCCTTAATCATCCTGGTCGCCTCCTCTTCTGTTGCCTCATGCCTAGATTTCTCGAGCTGAATGTCGAATCGAGCGGCGGGCTTTCCGTTGATGGGCTCGCGGGGGATAATGAGGACGATGCCCTGCTCGGACCGGATGACACTGATAAAGGAGACGCCGTCGGGAGGAGCCTAGCAGGGAAAGGAAAGAAGAACTTACGAGAGGCGTTCGAGATCTGGAAAGTCGCTCTTCAGGCCAACAGCGTCCAAGACACACCAAGTCACAGGCAACGCTTCTCCCAGAAGCTTGACACCGTGGGGCGCCGCCCAACGCCTGACAGCGGATCTGGCGCCGTCACACGCTAGCACATATTTGGCGCGCACGACGCGCTCATCGCCGGTGTCGACGTTCTGGATGGTGACCTTGCTGACGCCCTCTCCATCGCCCTCAGGGGGAAGGTCCATCGTCACGAATTGCCAACCCCACTGCACTTCGAAGCTGTCATCGTGTCGCTCCGCATCGTCGATTAGGACCTGTTCTATGAGCCCTTGTCGGACGCACAAAGCATAGTCCTCATCGAGGTCGAGGAACTCGGGGTAGAATCGAGCGAACCCGGTTCGTTTGCCCTTACCGCCGGAGATCTCCCAGAACGAACGTCCATAGAGTTTCCTGCCCATGTGCTTCAGTTGTTCCATCGGCGCACCCAAGCTCTATTGGAGGTCGACATTGGCAAGACGCGAGGGCGACGTTGGGTGCAGCCATACCTCCATAACCTCCATCGCTCTGCAGTGGAACGCGTCGGACCGACCATACTGGTGGTCGGCATAGTCGGTGGTGTCAATGACAAGAGGTCGTATGCCCATCCTCGCGAGAGTCACCGCTGACATGAGACCAGCGGGGCCTGTACGCGACATGTCAGCACTGCGCAAGCCCCCAAGTTTGCGTTCGCGACTCACCTGCGCCGACAATGATGACATCCTGTGTTTCGTCTTGCATGATGGTAGTAGCGTAGCTGATGTGGAATCGTAGAAAGCGGCAAGTGCGGGAAGCGACGGTCTGTTCCTTTTATAAGACGCCGTCCACAGAATGAGGGGGGGGGGGGGGGGGGGGGGGGGGCCGAGTAGTCATCTAGAACTATGCCATGTGTCTTTGAGGAGATATGCTGATGCAGACCACTTCCACGAGACGCTGGCGCCACTTCTGTACGCCGATACGCAAAGATCAAAATCCGGCAGGGTGACGGAGATGGGGAGGGCATATCCAAAACCACTGGCACGGAGCCGGGACAAAACACCGCGGGAAGCGGGTCCTCGTCACTGAACCTAGGTCGTCAACTGATAGGCGCGCTTGGCAGCACATCGTCAACTCTGAGTGCGTCGCCAAGTCCTGTACTCGAAAAGCTGTGGCCGAGGCTTAGGGATCCGGTTGAATTGAATGCAGCCACCAGTGCGGACGGCAGCGGTGGCGGGCCAGGACGGCCCTAGGCGTGTGACGTTCTGACATAAGTGATACACTGACCCTCAGCTGCCAGTGCCAACGGGTGCCACATTGGCAGACGGTTCTCAAACTTCGTCCCCGCAGTTTCCCTCGCTGATAATCTGGCTTTGAGCGGACCAATATGGTGGGCGTTCTGGGTATGTTGGCGCTGCAGTTTCACATTGCCGCGCGCTCGCCCGGTCGGGTAATGGTATCGACCGCTTTGCACTAGAGGACTAGGTGGCGCGCACCTTTCGGTCTCTTCAAGCCCGCACCTTTCCCATCTGCCACTGCTGGCGCGCTCCGCTCGCTGTTTTGACCCATTCCTATGTCCGGGAGGATGCGATTCCGGCGTTCATGCACGTTGCGGCAGCAATGAGGCTATAAAGTTTAACGCCCCTGCTTCCACCTCTGCAAACATTCCCGATCTCCGTCCCCTCTTCCTGGTCCCCTAGGATGCCATACCAAGTCAACACCTTCATTCGCCCGCATCTTAACCTCGGATACGAGCTTCCCTCCCAGCAGGGAGTCAACTCGCTACCTGAGCTCATTGAGTTCAACTCACGCTACAACCCAGATCACGTCTTTGGACTTCAAGTGCGCCCAGATGCGCCGCCGTGCAAGATTACATTTGCAGAGCTTCAGGCCGCCGTTGAGCGGGCATCCGCATGGCTCGTCAGCTCTGGTGCGACGCGAGGGCGGTCCAGCCGCGACGAGATGACATCCCCGGTTGCCATTCTCCTTGGAAGCGACATCGGAATATTCATCTACATGGCCGCGTTGCTGCGAATTGGAACACCGGTAAGGCCCGCCCTCGCAATGTTTCCGTTATGTTCTGACGTCGTGCGAAGGTCCTCCTACTCTCTGCAAGGCTTACACCTGTTGCTATCGCCCATCTCGTCAAGGCTACGTCACCTTCGAGCGTGCTCGTCAATGCACAGGTCTCTCGGTCCGTTAAAGACACCGTCCCGCTGGTGAGGGACCTACCGGGTGGTGCGCCTCGATTTGTGGATGCGCTGAGCTACGAGAATCTACTTTGCGACGACCACGCCGAGCTCGTCCACCTCACTACACCACCCTCTTACACCGCCTTCAACTACGGTGACCTCGATGCGGTCATTCTTCACTCATCCGGCACTACTGGGCTTCCCAAGCCTATATTTCATGCGCAGGCATACTTGCTCATCTACGGTGGCTGTCATCGTTTGCCAGAGCAGCGAGAGCCCTACGGCTTTAATGTCTCTACTTTGCCTCTTTATCACGTGAGTCTGCGCGCCACTAGTTTACAATGCATTGCTCACGCCCGTGCCAGGGTTTTGGTCTACTTGCGCCCTTCCTGTCCCTTTCAATAGGGATGCCCTTTGTCCTCCCTCCAGCTTCAATCATCCCCACTGCCCGCACGACTCTTACGAACATGGAGTTGACAAATGCGCAATTCATGCTCTCTGTCCCCTCTATTTTGGAGGATATTGTTCGCCTTCCTGGTTCTGCGGGCCTCAACGCTTTGAAGAAACTAGACTTCGTCGCTATCGGAGGTGCGCCGATGAAGGAGACCTTGGGGCATGAGCTGGTTTCCAACGGTGTTCGACTCCTCAACCATTGGGGTACGTCTCCGTCGTGAACTAGGTCCTTTCGTGTATTAACCCGACTATCAAAATCAACTATCCAGGTGCAACTGAAATCGGTCCCATTGCGCCGATACAACGCCCACCGCCAGGCTACGATTGGCACTACCTCATTCCTCGTGAAGATATTGCACTCGAGGTTTCTCAATTGGAAGATAACAGTGACACTTATCGTCTTGTCGGACGAGCGCCCGGCTGGCCAGAGCCTTTTGTCGTTCAAGACCTCTTGGAAGTTCATCCCGAGAATCATAAACAGTTCAAGATTCTTGGAAGAGCTGACGATCTCATCGTTTTGGCTACTGGCGAGAAGGTGCGGCCGACGAACATGGAGACGACGATCGCCGAGCATCCCGACGTGAAGGCAGCTCTTGTGTTCGGCGATGGCCAGTTCTCTCTTGGTCTTCTGGTCGAGCTCGCTGTTAGCACGCGGGACGAGGAGTCCCTTCTCTTATCTCTCGACTCGTATATGGAACGTGGCAACTCGTTCATGGACAAACATGCCAAGATCCCACGAGACATGGTCATCTTCACGCAGGCGGATACGAAGCCGCTTTCTCGGACGGACAAGGGCAGCCTCGCGCGGAAGGCGACCTTCTCGGCGTTCGACGAGGAGATCAAGGGCTGCTATGTGCGTGCAGACATGACTCACGCAGTACCGCTTCCTCTCCCCAGCGACGATAGCGGCGCGGCTCTCCTGGCATGGATCCGCACCCTCGTCGTTTCCACCATCGGACTAGAAGAGGATACCGCCTTTGCCGACGAAGCCGATTTCTTCGAAGCCGGGATGGACAGCCTACAGGCCAGCCGTCTGCGCCGTGCTCTTTTGAACGGCTTGCGTGTAACCAAAGGCCTTCCAATCCAGGTGGAAGATTTGTCGCCCGAGTTTGTCTTCGAGAACCCATCTGTCAGTGAAATTCACCGGGGCATCGCCGACACCATGACAGGGACGCAGCGCACCAATTTGGAGTCGAGCAAGGACGAACGGCGCGTCGGTGCTATGGAGGAAATGGTCGAGCGGTATCGGGCGGAGCTAGCCTCATATGCGGCCGAGGCCGCAAGAGCCCGACAGGCCAGCGTACAAGTTCCGCTGCGACAAGCAGCGGACCAGCATGTCGTTATTCTTACGGGCTCGACAGGCAGCCTTGGCTGCATGCTCCTCGCGCGCCTTGTGCGCGACCCTACCGTCAAGAAAGTCATTTGCCTAAACCGCCCACAGCACGGCGGAGCACATGTGCGACAGCGTCAGGTGGATGCCATGAAGAAACGGGGTGCCTTCATTGATGAGGATGGCTGGCGCAAGGTAACTATATTCGAAGCGGACACCAGTCGTCCAGATTTTGGGTTGCCAGAGGACGAATTCGCCCAGGTACGCCGTTCCTGTCCGTGACTCGCGGCCCTTGAAGCTCATTCACCTCTGTCCGCGCTCTGCAGCTATCCAACGTCACGGACACCATTCACAATGCTTGGCCCGTCAATTTCAATCGCACCCTTGCCTCGTTTGAGGCACATGTGAAGGCTGTATGCAATCTGACACGCCTGTCGCTGCTGAGCGCCGCCGCCAATCCGTCAGACAGTCGTCCTCGGCGTATCCTCTTTGCGTCTTCTATCGCCGTGGTCGGACGTTTCCCCATCCTGCACCCTGACGGGCCTGTCGATGTGCCAGAGACACCCCTTGATGCAGCCACCACCGCCGAGTTCGGGTACCCAGAGGCCAAGTGGGTCTGTGAGCGCGTCCTGCAGGTGGCGTCCGAGCTGTACGGCGCTGGCGCTGCGCAGCCGATTAACGAGCCCCTGCTGGTCACGTCGAGCGTTCGCATCGGCCAGATGACGGGCCCCGAGGGCTCCGGTGCCTGGAACGAAAGCGAACACTTCCCGCTCATCGTCCGCACATCACAGCAGTTGGGCGCGGTACCCAACATTGAAGGCGTGCGTATCTTTAGTTGTTCATTTTATGGCGCCGCGCTGACACCGTTGACCGCATCAGTCACTATCGTGGATGCCTGTCAATCGCGCAGCGGATGTCATCACTGAACTGCTCTTCTCCAAGAGCATGCGCCCAATGTATCATCTGGAAAATCCATCGCGCCAATCGTGGTATGGCCTCCTCGACAACCTGGCGTTTCTACTTGGAGGCAACGACGGCTCTCTTCCCCTCATTCCATACGATGAGTGGTTGGAGCGCGTACGCGCGCTGGGATCCGATCCGGAGAAGAACGTGGCGTTCAAGATCATGGATTTTTTGGAGAATGATTTCCTCAGGATGGCGTCGGGCGGTGTGATACTCGGTACATGCGTGGCTAAATCGGATTCTGCTACACTGGTGAGGAGTACAGCGCTCGACAAGAGGCATCTGGCGGAATACATTGGGTACTGGAAGAGCGTCGGCGCTCTCCGATGATGATATCTACATAAGCCACTAGAGATTGTTGCAATATCTAGAATACTAGTAACTACATACTCAGTCGATCGTGACATCTGAATCAAGGTAA
The DNA here is from genome assembly GCA_019914985.1 of Auriscalpium microsporum. Taxonomy (NCBI): domain Eukaryota; kingdom Fungi; phylum Basidiomycota; class Agaricomycetes; order Russulales; family Auriscalpiaceae; genus Auriscalpium; species Auriscalpium microsporum. The sequence goes on from JAHLMG010000001.1 coordinate 2,436,016, forward strand.
GTTTAAAGTTACATGCCAAGTCTCATCACGTGGAAGGTGACGGACATGTGACCGGTGACCTTGGTGGACAGTGGACACCGACTCAGAGCACCATGTCGTTTCATGCATCCGGTTGTTGCTCTGTGGCTGTAAGGGGAGTCTACGCACACGTGATCATGCGCGGCGTGGGACTCCCCGCGGGTGAACTGTATAGTTGTGGCTGAAGGCGGCGGATATCGTAGTCGTACGATATCGACGAGGGTCAGCTTTTTAACTTGTAACCTAGTACATTCTCGAATCCATAACTGGGTTTGGTGTACGTTGCGAGAGCTAAGCTACCAACCCCATCGACATCTTTCACTTTTTTACACCTCCAGTGGACCCCAGAATTCACTAGGATATACTACTTTCACAACCACTACACTACACATTCCAATGGCTACGAAAACGAGAACCGTGGCCTTCACGCGACGGTCTGGCACAATGTCGGAGCAGAACACGGGAGCTCCCGTGTTCTCGACAAGAGAGACGACTGACGTGCGCCGCACGGGCGGGGCCGCTGTGCCCTCGACGAGCGACGCCCACCGCACGGACAACGCTACCGACGACTCGAGAGACGTCGAGCACCGCGACCAGCCCGAGAACAGCGCCACCGAGCGCACGCGTGACAATGAAAACAGAGAGCGTGGTAATGCGAGCCCGCTGTCGCCGATAGACGACAAGGACTCGGAGACTGAAGGAGCGGAGAAAGAACAGTCCCCATTGAGTACTGAGAACGAGAGAGCTAACACCAACGGCGCCGAGGTCGACTGGCTGCTCGGAGAAATAGAACAGTTGTGGGAAGAAGAGGCTGTCGAAATAGAAGAACTGCGAGGCATAGGACAATTCGCCGGACGACGGGCAGAGCAAGCGGCGGAGCGCATGAACGTCATGCAAGAGAAATTCTCCGCACTCAAGGAAAAGCTCGGGGAAAAACTGGGCATGGTCCTCTCGGAAAAGGGACGCTATGCGACCCCCGGAGACGACACCATTGAGCTAGCTAGAAAGAGACTGTTCGAGCCCCGGAGAAGCGACGAGGATGACGAGGAGTACGCGCGGCGCGTACGAGCCCAACGCCGCCTGGAGAAAGCACCGGCTGAAGAAGTCCGAGCTGCTCAAGCTAAAATGACGATCAAGGAAATGTCGTCAAAGGACCGAGCGATATTACGCACGTGGAGAAACAAAGACTTGAGAGAATCAGGATTCTCTTTCGTCCCTGCCATACCGGAATCGGATCGACCTGACGAGTCGAACGCGGGCAGCGATGCGGGAGGCAGAAGACCCTCACGACGTACCGAGGGTGACAGAAACGATAAATCGGAGAAAGGAGGCAGAGCCCCACGTCAACCGCCGCCCCCAGATGGAGGAGACGGCGACGACGACGATGACGACGACGACGACGACGACGACGATGAGCCGTCGAGTAAGGCCAGCTCCGAGAAAAGCCAAGGACCGATAGCTCGGGTCAACAGGCAGAACTCCGTCGCGAGTGCCCCAGACCTGGACGAGCAGTACGACCGGCGCCCAAAGAAACGGCATTCGAGCACCGTGTCGTCTCAGCGCTCGAATTATTCGACACTGCCGGACTTGTTCGATGACGCGCAGAGCATATACCGCACCATGATAGAAGAGCAAGTAGGAGCGGATATGTCCCACCTACCCGACATCAAAGGGATTAAACCAAATGCGACTATTGCATACGAGGGCGCAGATAACGTTGGGGAATTCGAGGAATTCCTACAGAGTCTGCTCCTGGTCATGAAGATGGGTAGAATCTGCGGTCCGGCACGCGATCAAGACCGCGTCACCATGCTGGGTAATAATCTAAAGGGAGATGCGCGTGTGTGGTACAACGATGAGGTATCGCACCCAAACCGAGCGGTGCGCAGGTGGAGATTTCCCGATCTCATCTGTGCCATGTATCGTAGATTCGTCCACGAGGCCACCATCCAGGTGGCAAGCGAGAAGTACGAGACGACCACGTACATCGACACGACGCTGAGATTATACAACGAATTAATGCGCCATGTCAACCGCATGGTGGAACGACCGAGTAAGTATGCGTTCAAGCAGAAGTTGCTGCAGGAGATGCCGCTTCGAATGGTTAACCACCTCATGGCGAATAAGGGCATCTCAGCGGAGAAGTCGTCCATCGATAGCATTCTCGAGGAGGCCAAGGCCTACGAGGGCGCTGAAAGATACAAGCGGCAGCATGCGGCACGCGCAGCGCGAGTGGCTCCAGTTGTGCGGGTTAACGACGGAGCACTGAAGGCAATAGCGACCGCCCCGAGAGACAACGCCGGACACATTGAGCTTGGAGGCAAGAGATTCCGCGTCGTCAAGAGGAGAAGGAATAGTGAGAACCGACTGAGTAGCACCACGCACCGTCGTGATGAGCAGCGCGCTCCGCCGCGCGAAATGACAAGCAATACGGTGCACGCAGAGATGCCCCGTAATCGAGAGAGATCGGTCGCCCAGCGCGTACCCGACAACGGAAGAACGGGTCAGTGGAGTAATACGACCAGAGATACTTCGAAGATAACTTGCTTCAAATGCGGACAAGTGGGCCACAAGTCGAACGACCCCAAGTGCCCTAAGTACGGCGAGCCGAGGCCGCAACTGTTTGCGGGACAAGTGATTGACGACCGATCCGAGGAGGAAAACGACACGGCCTTGCTCGAAACTACATACACTGGGGAAATGGATGGTCAGACGGGCGACAACGTGGATGCCGCGGGGGGATCCCAATACGACAGCTCAGATTATGAGTATGTCGTAGAAAAATACGAGGACCACGAGGGCTACGATGATTACTCTGAGGAGGAAGAGAGCGAGCCGATCTACATCCGCGCAATGAATATTAATAACGAGCATAATTATCACCTCGAGGAAACGGAGGACCTACCGATATGGGCGCAATTGAGGATATTCCTGGACGGGGACCTACCGGCACCTCCGATGCTACAGGAGTTCCTACCATCGGCGGGGGAACCAGGACCGCGCAACCTCACGTCGCCACTGTGGTGCTGGCACCGTGAATACGGGACAGTACATTTCCACGGCTGCGAGGAATGCGCCGGGTACATCAGCCACATACAGGCAGCACACGAGGGAAATGAAGAAGGCTACCTTCAGGCCCGCAATATTCGATACCAATACGAGTATTGGCTGCGCGATATGGCGTACACCCAAGCGCAAAACGACTCTATAAACGACATTGAGAGGCTAAGAGATTATATCGCAGACGTAGAAACGAACTTCGAGCGGACTCGTCGGTATATGGAAGAGGCGGAGATGGAGGTGACTCGCCTCCGAGTGGCCTATTCAGGAGCGTTTCGCGAATTGGTGTACCTGCGCACACGACTGGGAGAGCGTGCGCAGGAGGAGGAGTCAGCATCAGGATCAGCGAGGTCGGATACATCGTCAGAAATTGACGAACCGATGGAATTCAGTGGAGATGCGTCTAACCGCAGTCCGTCGCCTGCTATAAGCATGACGAGTGACGGATCGGGGCCAATACCGGACTTGGAGACAGTGTCCGACTCTGAATCTGAACGAGGAGATGAGTACGGGTGGTCGAGCGGATCCGAGGATAGCGACGAGGAAATGTCGCAAGGCGGAATAGCCGTCGAGCAAGTAATGGCCATGTACGACGAAAAGGAATACCGGTCAGCTGGGAGCCCGTTCCCCGTGGAAGATCGACCTACCTCGGGATCGCGACACTGCCTGGCAGCGTACGTGACCGTGAATGGAACGCAAGCATATACGTTGTTCGACTCGGGCAGCACGACTATGTCGATTACGCCCGATTTTGCGAGGGTACAGCGTATTCCACTCGTGGAACTGAAAAGACCTGTCACTCTTCAACTCGGATGTGTGGGGAGTCGAACCAAGATCAATTTCGGTGCGAAGATCGACGTACAATTCGGCCCAATCAAGGAGAGGACGTACGCGGACGTAGTGAACATAGACCGGTACGACATGATTGTGGGAACACCGTTTCTGCGCGCGCACGGCATAATGTTAGACTTCGCGTCTGACGTGATACGAGTCAAGGAGCAGAGTATACCCACCTTGACCATGGAAGAAGAAGCGAAGCGGGTAGCTAAGAGCACTAGCCGTAGGCGAGAAACGGCGGGTCAGAACGCCACGCCGTCCGATTGACTTATCCGCCCGCAAGGGCAGTCCTCGGAGCATACCGCGGAGCCTGTGCGCGGGCCGAAACGACAGAGACGAGTGACTATAGAGGAAGTTGAGGATGAGTACATGTTGGCTATGAAAGAGACGAAGTGGGCCCCACCTGATGGTCCAGTAATGCTTGCGAGCGAGGACAGGGAGACATGGCACGCAGAACCACCGACGGAACGAGACAGTGACGCGTCGCGCCCGCACTCTAACAACAAGGCAGAATTCATGCCGACGGAGGAACGCCGCGCGAGACGAGAGAAATGGATGAGGGAGTTCGAAGATGTGCTCGCAGGGGTGCCCCCGCGATTACCCCCATTGAGAGAAGTCAATCACCGCATCCCTATAATTGACAAGGGAAAGGCTTACCACTACCGGCTGCCGAGGTGCCCTGACGCCATGAAACCACAGCTCATGGAGAAAATCAGGGTGTATTCCGGTGCAGGATGGTGGGAACCTACGACGTCAGATCAGGCTGCGCCCCTGCTATGCATACCAAAGAAATCCGGGAAAATACGCACCGTGGTGGATTGCAGAGAGCGAAACGATAACACAGTGCGCGACGTCACGCCGTTCCCGGACCAAGACCACATTCGCATGGATATGGCTCGGGCAAAATACCGTTCGAAAATAGATATGTCAAACGCGTACGAACAGATACGCATCGTACCGGAGGACGTTCGACATACCGCGTTCGCGACTGTATACGGGACGTACCTTAGCCGGGTGATGCAGCAGGGGGACTGTAACGCCCCCGCCACGTTTCAACGACTTGTAACGGCGATATTCCGTGACTTCATTGGGAGATTCGTGCATGTATATCTGGACGATATATTTATATACAGTGACACGGCGGAAGAACATGAGACGCACCTACGTTGTGTCCTGCAGAAACTCCGAGAGGCGGAACTGTACCTTGAGAAGGAGAAATGCGACCTTTACTCAGAAAAGATGGACTGCCTGGGTCATGTAATCGACAATGCGGGACTGCACGCAGACGCAGATAAAATGGCGCGAGTCAGAGAATGGAGAACCCCCAGAAGCTACCACGACGTACAAAAATTCTTGGGCCTCGTGCAGTATCTGGCTCATTTTATGCCCGACGTAACCGCTTACACGGGCCCCCTTGCGGCTATCTCGAAGAATGGGAATCAGTTCACATGGAGACCACTGCATGAACGATGTTTCGGGATGATTAAAGCACTTGCATGCAAAACGCCAGTACTTAAACCCATCGATGCGAAGAACCCTGAGCCGATATGGGTCATATGTGATGCATCGGCGTCGGGCGTCGGGGCAATGTACGGCCAGGGTCCGACTTGGCAGACGTGCCGACCAGCGGGATTCATGTCTAAAAAGTTTACGACCGCTCAGCACAATTACCGTGTATTTGAGATGGAGACGATTGCAATACTCGAAGCCCTGCTTAAATGGGAAGATAAACTATTAGGGAACCGCATACGAATCGTCACCGACCATAAATCTCTTGAATTCTTCAAGTCGCAGCGTCGACTGTCTAGCCGTCAGGCCCGCTGGATGGAATTTATGAGTAGATTCGACTTCGAAATATCGTATATAAAAGGGGAACTTAACAAAGTTGCCGACGCTCTGTCCCGATACTACGAGAGTGATACCTGGGAGGATATACACCCGCAAGGGGAATTCGTTAATGTAGACTCTAGACTCGACCCTGACGGAGAGGACTTACCGTGGACCCGATTCGTCGAAATCCGAGCAATGAGAACCGAGGTTGAGAGACGAGGGCGATTGGGCAAGCCCCGACAGCGCCCTCTGACCGAGGGAGTAGAGGAAAGACGCGAAGAGGCAGAGGAATTAGCAAAGGAAGTGGAGAACGCACGCGCGCATACCGTCGATCGAACCGGTAGCGACATGCGAGTCATCGACGCAGCGCAGCACGGACCCCCGCTAACTCAACACATGAATGAGTCGCAGGGATTCTTGGATGATGTGAAAGCTGCATACGCACTAGACCCACTATTCAGCAAGGTCATTGAACGACCCAGAGAACACTCTGCGTTCACTGTGGAGAACGGACTCATCTACACAACGAATCGAGCCGGGGACAAAGTGATTAGCGTACCCGGGGTAGTAACCCGGAAACGACGACTCACCGAGCGAATTATCGACCAGGCTCACACAATACTCGGTCACCTGGGTGCCCTGAAAACCGCAGAATACGTACGCCGGTATTACTGGTGGCCTCGAGTCGGGCAGGACGTGGAAAAATATTGTAAGTCTTGCGGGACATGCCAGACGACGAAGCCACGCACCCAGTTAGTACAGGGGCTACTCCATAGCCTCCCCATACCCACGCGACCATGGGGATCCATAGGGATGGACTTTGTGGGGCCTTTCCCAAAGTCCGAGGGACATGACTATCTGTGGGTTGTAATTTGCCGACTCACGTCAATGGTACACTTGGTGCCCATACGTACGACGATTACTGCGAGTGAACTCGCATGGTTGTATGTGCGCGACGTTGTACGACTGCACGGACTGCCAGAGACCATAGTATCAGACAGAGATGCGAAATTTACATCGAAATTCTGGAAGGAGACTCACCAATTGCTGGGGACAAAGTTGCTCATGTCCACGAGCTTCCACCCGCAGACCGACGGCGCCTCAGAGCGAGCAATACGAAACGTGGGACAGATATTGCGAGCTATGGTGAAGCCCGATCAGACAGACTGGGTACATAAGATACCGCTCACCGAGTTTGCGATAAATTCCAGCGTGAGCCGCTCGACCGGCTTCGCGCCGTTCGAGCTGAATTATGGTGCAATGCCTACCTTGCTCAACGGGATCATTCCGACGAAGGACACGATGCCGGGAGTGAACCACTTTGCGGAGAACGCGCGGCTGAGTCTGGAATTAGCGAGAGACGCAATCATAGAAAGCAGAGTGTACCAAACCCACCAAGCGAACCGTCGCCGGCGCGGCGAACCAGAGATACGAGTGGGCGACAAGGTATACGTGTCGACGGAGCACCTATCGCTGCCAAAAGGCAGAGCCCACAAACTGCTGCCCAAATTCGTGGGGCCATTCGAAGTGACAAACGCGCACCACGCCTCATCGGCATACACTGTGGCGTTGCCCGCGCAGCTGCGTGCACGTCGCATACACGACACATTTCATATCAGCAGACTACGGCCACATGAAGAGAACGACGACTTACTATTTCCACACAGAGAAACAAACGTTGACTATGATTTCGGCACGCCGGATGACGTCGAGTGGCTGGTGGATGAGATCATCGGCCACCGATGGGTGGGACGCGCCCTGTCCTTCGAGGTAAGATGGAACCTGGGGGACACGACCTGGGAGCCGTACAGTTCCTGCAAGGACCTGGAAGCACTCGACACTTACCTCGATTTAGTTGGAGTTAGCGATTGGAAGCTACTCCCGCGCAAGAGCACGGGGCGCCGAGCGCTCGGTGCCCCCACGTGAGAGAAGGATCTACCCGGCTAACTGTACAGCAGGCGAGCGGGGCGTGAACTCTAACCGAGGGAATCCACAGCGCCCGCTGGGCTGATGGGTTCGACTTCGAAAATACACACGCATCCCAGCCAGCGTCTACAGTTATTACGACATGGGTGACAGCACAATGCACGACGGACGCCGGGGCTCTCTCCGCGAACAACATGCATTCCGCGACAGAGAAAAAGACATACGCTCTCCCTCGCCGACCCGGCGCGACAACGACGACGACGGCCGACGCCGTATCCCAATCACTCCAGAGCAGGCTCTGTGGAAATTCCGCAAGTTCATGGAGGTCATCATCCATGAAGAGACGAACGACATCTACTGCACATTGTGCGACGACTTCACGAAGCACCTCGCTCAGGCCGCATTCCAGGGGGACAAATCCCTGGCTGCCGCCATCGAGGACCGTGCCGCGCACTTTGCGACCGAGTACGAAAAAGGAAAACTTCCCCCGACAGCCCACGGCAAGCTCTTGGGCGAGCACGCTGCGCTCGAGGCACGCATGACGTCGAACGACAAGGAGTACGAGGAGATTTGCGACGCGCTCACAGAGGCCAAGGCTCGGGCGGACGCATTTGAGGCAAAGAATAAGGAGATACGGGCGGAGAACGAGAAGCTGAAGGCCATCCTCGGAGGCGATGACGCACACCGTGAAGCACGTCGTAAGACCGGTCTATCGACGGAAGTAGCGACTTCCTCACAGACCTGGCGTAACGAGCCTGAGGCCGACGACACGATGCGAGGACTGCGGGCCAGCCAGTGGGCTCCCATCGAGCGCGCCATCACCACGGCCGACAACCCTGCATTCGAATACGCACCCCCGCGTGTACGTCTGGGTCCCGATGCGGAGCGCAACGCTGCACTGGGACTCCCCCCGCCCTCGGGATTCATTTCTGCGAAGGGGAAGGGAGGCTCACGCACAATTCAAGAAGATCCTACGACGATGGAACGGGTGAACGAGCTATTCGCCGCCGCGTCGAACCCATCGAACCACGGCGCATTCACGCGCGCTAGGGGATTCATCGAACGCATTCGGGCATCCAACCCATCCACCCGCTCCGACATTCATGCCCGCGCACTCGAACTGTGGGCCAACGTACGGCCCAAGCACGCAAAATCGAGTGCGCCAACAAACGGCGACGCGACTGTGACCAACACGACGGCGCCGCGTAGGCAGCCCGGACTCGAGGCACCAATCCCCGATTGGATAAAATGGTTCGAAGAACACGTCGCCGTAGGCGAGGAATCGGACATACGGGGCATATCACGCGGCGACGACGGCAAGTTCCAGGAGCGGGACATCAGAGGCTTCATAGCTTCTGCGCAACTGGGGCCGCAGAAGGGCGCGCCAAACGCGGAACGCAAACGCACCGCATACAAGCAGATGTCAGTGCAGCTACTCGCCATACCTGGCCGGTACGAGCGGCTCCTGGCCGACGCCGGTGGCGTCATTGCCCCCGTACGCAGATACCAACGATTCACCAAAGTCGTAGACAACATCACGACGCTCGACGTCGCGCTACACTTTGCCGAGAATGGCATGACGTTTGCGGAGGCAGAGGACTGCGGGCAGTGGGCTCGCAAGTTCTTAGTGTCCTGGGTGGCCGAGCGCAAACCCCGGGCTCCGAACGCGATGCTGGACACCCTCGAACGATTGAACGGGCCTACCCCGATGAACATCGACGTTCCCGAGACGACGGGCACCGTAACGTCCGCCCCAGCGACAGGAGCTGTTCCCTCCGAGCATACTCCACTATCTACGACCGACACCCACGCGATTAACGACATCACGAGCGCAGCTAGCGCGGGGCCTCTTCCCAACAGTGGCGGCAACGTTGCGACTGCGAGCGCGGATCCACCGGGCTCGGAGACGCCGCTCCCCAATGGCGGTGTCATCGCGCCGATGGATATCCAGACCGCGTAACGAGAGGATAGAAGGTATTTCGCTCCCACCGTGGGTTCTCGCTGGTGGGGGAGGGTGTAAGGGGAGTCTACGCACACGTGATCATGCGCGGCGTGGGACTCCCCGCGGGTGAACTGTATAGTTGTGGCTGAAGGCGGCGGATATCGTAGTCGTACGATATCGACGAGGGTCAGCTTTTTAACTTGTAACCTAGTACATTCTCGAATCCATAACTGGGTTTGGTGTACGTTGCGAGAGCTAAGCTACCAACCCCATCGACATCTTACAGTGGCCTACTTACTAGCTGATCCCTCCCCTAACTCTGCACGCCGCGCTCATATAACTGACATGCAAGATTTATTCTCCAACAAAGCCAAGCGTGGAGTCGCGGCATTGGCAACAGAGCCGAAGGCGAAGAAGCCTCGGGTTGCTCAAACGTCGAAAGGCACGGGCAAAGCGAAAGAAAAAATGGACGAAAGCGATTGGCCTGAGTACTTCCGAGATGTGAGATTGCTTGATTGATGAGACCACGACGACATTCACCGAGTTTTGATGACACCTCCTGTAGCTGTTCAAGGTGCGCGCCACCTCCCGTAGAGCGGTCTCGTACTGAGTGCAATCAATCTCACCCAGACATATAAGGTGCGTAGCACAGCTCGTTCGCACAGATCTCCTTCCTTATGGCAACAGGCGTTGAACACTGTGTTAGCATTCTGCTCATCGCGAAATCATCTGGCCACGACCTTCCACACAGTCAGGGCTTCAGTAGAGAGCCTTATCAAGAAGTATGTATTGGCCGGTGAGAGCACACGGGCTCCTATTTGACTTTTTTCTTTTCATAGACCATTGGAGTTGACCGCGGTCGCCGAGATCAAGTACGGCTTTTTCCCCCCGTTCTGAGATGCTCTTGACACCACATATCTGTAGAGCACTTCTTCCAGAGATTGTCCGTTTCGCATACATCCCTAAGGTAGAGCTCGCAGTCGAACATAGTCCCAATTACGGGCGCCCGGACTTCGAACGCGATATAAATGCAAGTCAAGCTAGCTCTACCATTGGCGTCAGCTACGACGACAACGAACACGTCCTAGTTCTCGAGCTCGAGGATGGCGTCAAGAGTGGGCGTAAAATTGAGGAGAGGTGGGCAAGGTGTCATGTGTATTTTTCCCCAAGCCGCTCATGTGGTCTGGCATCTTCAGTGGCCTTGTCATGCCTCCAGCCATGAGTCCTGAAAAGGTCAAGAAATTGATCGAGAAGCGCAACGCAATGTTCGCTCGCGCAGTGAAGGAGTACTTCCTCTCTGTGATTATGCGCTGTTTCCTGGGACTGACGATGCGAGCAGGCTCTATGAGGCATTCGGTGCCGCCGGTGATCCTGTCGAGCTTCTCATGGCGGCGGCGCGTGACCACGTTCCTGTCGACCCGAATGCGAATGATAAACCAGGGGACAAAAACATTCCGGATCCTGAGCATCGGTCGTCGATACCTGATCTCATAACAGAGATTGAAGGGCAGGATTGGTACCGAGGTCAAATTCTGAACCGGAAGGTCTTCGAAGAGAAATCGGGACAGTTGGGTGGGCTGTCATACGCCTTCGTGAAGCCGTATGTTGACCCTCCTGTAACCCAGGACTTCTCGATCCTCCTCTATCGGGTACTATCAGTGCAGCATTGAGGGACGCCCGAAAGATCAAGTCGCTATATTCTCATCAAGTGGAGGCGATAACGGCCCTGCACAACAACGAAGATGTCATTGTTTCCACTAGCACGGCTTCTGGTAAATCAGTCATCTATCAGGCAAATTCTTCGCGTTTCATGCACTAGAAGATCGCTCATACATCCACCCTAAGGTGCCATTGTTACGATTCCTGGAAGAAGACGCAGATTCAAAGGCAATCTTCATATACCCAACGAAGGTACGGACCCGTACCTTGCCACGCAATCGAATGACGCGCCTTACCTCATGACATGGATGAAGGCCCTGGCGCAAGATCAGAGAGCTGCATTAGAACAGCTTTTGGCTGTCTGTCCCGGCCTGGAGCATATATCTGTAAGGCGCATTCTTCGATCATTCAAAGCATATGCGTTGATAGGGAGTATTAGGTCGCAACGTATGACGGCGACACGCCGCAGGATGCACGACCTCGTGGGTCATCTTCATAGGCTTTGGACGCGCCTGACCCTTGACACTCCCTCAGTCATACGCGATACGGCTTCGATCATCTTCACCAACTTCGTCAGTTGGACCTACGCGTGTGTCTTTGATTGAGCTTCTGACTTTGCGTATTCACAGGACACCATCCACGCATCGATTTTACCTCACGAAGAGAAATGGCGAAGGTAACATCTTTGTATATCTTGTGCACAGCCGACCTGTCATGACGCAAAATTCGCAGATTTCTCAAGCATCTGAAACTGATTGCTGTCGACGAGCTCCATTATTATCACGATCTTTTCGGAAGGTGCTCAGTCAAAGCTCTCCGGGAGCCACTGTCCTGACCAGGCGTTTAGCCACATCGCTTTGGTGATGAGGCGTTTACGGAGAATTTGCTCCGCTGTTGGCAGTACGTCCCGTTGCCAGCGCGCGACTGCCCCTATTGATCGCGCCTAGATCAACGAATTCGTTTCGTCTCATGTAGCGCGACAATCTCACGCCCAGTGCAGCACATGAAAGCGATCTTCGGCCTTGAGGTTTGCATATCGTAAGCTCCTCAGCTAGGATGTGATTTCTGACTCCGCAAGTCAGAACGTTCATGCAGTCACTGAGGATGGGGCGCCTGCGGGAAGGAAAGACTTTCTCGTCTGGAGCTCGTCTCTCCCCTTGGATGGCAAGCGCACTCCGATCAGCACGTTGGCGGATGCTACCACTCTGATGCGATTTCTCATGAAGCGCGGTGTTCGTGTCATTCTATTCTGCCAGGTCAGCTGCGTTGCTTTTCGCCCGGTGATGACAAACTTGAGCTTGCTGCTGCTACTATAGACGCGGAAGACTTGCGAGCTGGTAAGAAGCGCCTCATTTTTTGAGATGACCACATGCTTATCTTGTAGGCCATGAAAACACTTCGCGTGCAATTGAGCTCAGAAGGGCGGTATGACATTCTCCAGAAAGTCATGCCTTACCGAGGCGGTTGGCGATTCCGACTCTCACAAAGACGTGTCGTTCACAATTGCCCTCGCTAGGTTACTCGCCGACTGACCGGCGCAAGATCGAATACGATGCTTTCTCAGGGAAGCTCCTCGGTCTGATCGCCACAAATGCGCTCGAACTTGGTGTCGACATTGGCGTGCTAGATGCTGTCCTTGTGTTGGGCTTTCCTTTCAGCGTCGCAAGCCTGGTAGGCCGTGATTACCTACGCTCTCTCCCGCCACCAACTTACAGCATAATAGCGCCAGCAAATTGGACGGGCCGGCAGGCGCGCACGGGACGCACTTGGCGTCCTTATCATCGGCAGTGGCCCCCTCGATCAACACTACGCGGAGAGTCCTTCCGACCTATTTGACAGGCCCACGGACGATCTCATCATAGAGTTGGACAGTAAAGTTGTACTTGAGGCGCATCTGCAGTGTGCCGCACACGAGATGCCTTTGAGACGTGACGACACAAGCTGGTTCGGACCACTGATGCAAGGAATTTGCGAGGCTAAGCTTCACAAGGACAAGGATGGCTGGTTGGTGGCAATGGTTTCTTGAAAACAAATGTCATCACTAATGGCCAGGATCCAGGTACCATACACACCCGAAGTTTCTTCCGTACCCAGCAAAGGAGGTTTCTATCCGCGGTGTGGAGGAAGACAAATACAATGTGATAGACCTAACAGCGCTCCGTGATCTCGGAGGAACTGCCAAGATGATTGAAGAAGTCGAAGTGTCCAGAGCCTTGTTTGAGCTGTACGAGGGGGCTATTGTAGGTGATGCTACTGCCGGCGCAATCACATCGCTCATGTCACCTGTAGTTCCTTCATCAAGGAAAGACCTTCTTGGTGGGTTGGAGTGGTGTTATTGGGCTGCCCTTTTTAATTCCTACCAGGTCAAAGAAGTCAGTCACGACTCAAAGCAAGCCAAGGTAATTCGAACAGACGTGGCTTGGATCACCTCGCCAAGGTCCGTGATGTCTTTTTCTCTTTACCCTATGTTGGCGAGCTCAAAGTAACAGAGACTACACGTACGTCGACCGCGTTTCAACGTCTACATGTGGCGCTCTCGCTAATGAGAATCTAGCGATGTCGACGCTGTGGAAACACGCCGTATCAGAGAGATCAAGGGTTCATCACACACTAGAGCGTTTTATGGGCGTTCGTACCTGTGTTCTTTGACATCTCCCGAAACAAATTCTCACCAACCCCGCATCTCAGGCGTGGACGTAACGACTGTTGTGTTCGGTATGTCTACACCCGATCGCTCTGACTCGATAAGGCTGAGACAATCATCATGCCTCGCCAGGGTATCTGAAAATCCGGTGAATCTTTAGCTTCGGCACCTACTTACTGTGCCAGCCCGCTCAGAGCATCAGCTGATATGTCTACCCCGAATCAGAGGGGACAAGATCCTCGATATAGTCGACGTACAGATGCCGCCCTACGAGCGTAGCACGACGGGAATGTGGATCGACGTATCGAAGAAGGCAATGGATGTGATGTCGCGCCGGTCCATCAACGCGGCGGAGGCAATACATTCTGCGGAGCACGCCTTTCTCAATCGATTCACAATGGCGAGCGACTTGCGCACAGAGTGTAAGGCCGCGGAGAAAGAGTACAAGGCAACCGAGTCGAGGAGGAAGCGACCAGCTCGGTGCGTGGGCAAGTCCGTCCGGGGGACGAGATTTATTGACTGATGTATTCCAGGCTTGTCTTTTATGACGCTGCCGCGAAAGGAGCAGGTATTGCTGCCAAGGCATTTGACCATGGTGCGTACGTCTTGGCTGCGCTGGTAGGTGTGACTGAGTGATCATCAAGTCTCGGACATCCTGCACCGCACCGCCGAGGCCGTCAACACATGTGAGTGCCATGAGGGCTGCGCGAATTGTAGGTGCATATAGTCGTCTTTAAGAGATGCTCACGCTCAGGCATAGGCATTGCGAGCTTCATGTGCAAGGAGAACAACGCGGTTTTTTCGAAAGTTGGCGCACAGATTATTTTGAACGATATCCTCGGTATCATGATGGGTGAGGACAATATTCCATATGGAGATGCCCCCCGGGATGAGCGGATGAAGACGGTTGTGGATCCGCCCAGCGTGGGCGTCGCCCAAGGTGTACAGGTGGAGAAGTATGACGAGTAATTGTTATTTATGTCGTTCTGTTATTTAACACTGTTAAGGAGCCGTTTCCTGCGCGCGCTTGGTGACGTACATGCGTGTCGAGGTATATGATATGTTTAAATATGGTGGAGGCGCCATCGCTGTGTCTCCGGGGAGCTACAAAATGTTTGCTGCATCAAATCTCGATGGATGCGTTCAACACTTGGCAACTTGAAGCTCGATCGTGTACCTTTGGACAAGTCGACGAAGGGCGTCATCGAGTCTTAGTAATGCAAGTGCAAGCGCCAGGCCAGAGATTCAGAAGGCCAGAATGTTCGGAAGTCGAGGATCAAAATGAGATTTCCCTGCCCCTACCCGTGCGAAGACTCCGGCAAGAGGGCGCCCTGGCGCGACTCAATTCCGTTGTCAGGGACGCTTGACTCGGAATGTACGCTTGCTGTGTACATAATATGCAGCGATAGCTTCAGGCATCTCTGCAGGTCAAAAGCAAGTCAAAAGTCGATCGCGAGGTGATGCATCCGACGCCTTGGCACTCGCAAATTTTCCCCGTGCGCCTACTTCATTTATAGGCTCAATGCTATGCTCAGTAATTGTGATCTGTATGTTGCAGTCTGGGGGATGCAGGGTTCTGTGGGAGCCATGTCATTGCGTGCCTATGCGAGCACGCGGAAAAAGAAATGTTCCGCGTGTACGCCAAAATACTGGGCGGGGATAGGAGCGCATCGGAGATTTACTCGGCTATCCTCAGGGCATGGCGGGATATGCTGAGGGGTAAGAGAACAGCACCTGAAACACCTGAAACCCGTCGGAGTCCTCAATTCAGTTATACACCCTCCACCCGACTCGCCTCCACCGTCACCCCTTCGCCGCTTTCTCTGGTCCGCTTTGTACTGGGCTGGTCGCTTCTCTCTGCGACCTCAAGTGCAGACAGATTGCACAACTTCTGGTCGACGCTGACGATCTCTTGGCCGACCGGCCGCAAGGATGTCCGAATCCAGCGGGAACGATCTGGAGAAGTCCAACATTGATCCAGAGCTCACCTTCGTTGGCAACGATGTCCCCGCCCCTGTCACCTACAAACCCGAGCTCGACCAGTTGCCGCGGAAGCTGAATGGAATTCATATCCAGATGTAAGCCGTCGGGCCTCTTTGTTTGTTAGGAATGGGAAACTGACGAACCTTGGTAGGTTTGCGGTACGCAGCCTGTTTGCTCACATCTCAATCTTTCTTAAGGCCGCCACGTCAGATTGCGGGGGTCATTGGGACGGGTCTATTCTTGGGCTTGGGGCAGCTGCTCACCATCACCGGTCCCCTTGGTGCCATCCTGGTCTTCCTGCTTGTTGGAACAGTCGCGTTCACGTATGCTCGTCATCTACCAATTTTGCTGTGGATGCGTCTCATGGTCGTGGCTTAGGTCCCTGGCTTCCGTCACCGAGATGGCGGCCTTCGCGCCAATCTCAGGTTCATTCTCTCAATACGGTCAGTGGTAACGTCTTCGCTGCACGACTACAAGCGCGACTAAACCTTCATTCAGCGGCACGATGGGTGGACCCTGCATTGGGTTTTGCTGTAAGCTGGTCCCTTGAGTTGCCCTTCATTTCGCAAGCTGACCGACACGTCTAGGTGGGATGGGTAAGACATGTCCGAAGCTTCCATCACACTCGTTAGCTCACCCACCTTTGCATGGTGAAGAACTACTTTTATGTGCGTAACCTCCTGTGTTCTTTTTTTCGTTTCCCTCATCGATGGCGCAGACATTGGCCATCACATTACCGGCCGAGATTACTGCCGCTGCAGTCGTTATAGGATACTGGGATCACAATGTACGTCCGTCCCATGTAGCACGTCAGTGCTAGCGATGCTAAATAGCTGTAGCCCGATCACGTCTCCATATATGTCGCTGTCTTCATCGTGTTGGCATACGCTACAAATCTGTTGGGACCGAGGTGAGTGCCTTGCATTGCCGCCACAGAAACTCTCTGACATCTGCACTGCTGTACTCCAGGTTCTTCGGAAACGGTGAGCATGCAAGTGGTATTCCGGCGGGTGTCTCTTGACAGATGTCTCGCCTAGCTGAGGTCGTCTTTGCAACCCTTAAGCGTGCGTTGCCCACATTCTTGATCCCTGTTGTCAACTCAATGTATTGTAGTCATGCTCGTTGCCGGCTTGGTCCGTCCCGCTTAAACTTTCGTACCACATTGCATGAGTGACGACCTTCCCTGGCAGGTAATCGGGGGCCTAGTAATCAATCTCGGCGGTGGCCCGGATCATAAACGGTATGTGCTTCTTCCGGGTGCTATATAACTTTGTGCTCATCAAGAACATCAGGCATGGCTTCGAGGTAAGCGCTTGCGGTAGAACCAGAAGGTCAACTCTAATCTCATGATTCCTCAGTATTGGAACCATCCCGGCCCAATGGTTTCAAGTGCGCTTTTTATGCTCTTCATATTCTGTGTCCTCAAGGCCCCTTCCTAGCTTTGGAGCCTGGCGCCGACGGCCGCTTCATCGGCCTCCTGCTTGCTATCATCTACGCCGCCTTCTCCATGTGTGGCATGGAGATTGTGACTCTGTAAAATTCATGCCCTTCTTTTGTTCCATTGGTGTTCACGCAGCGCTTGACAGTGCGGCAGCTGAAACTCGCAACCCGCGCAAGAATCTCATCAAGGCGATGCGCACTGTTTTCTTCCGTATCTTCTTCTGCTATGTGAGTGCAATCGTCCGTCCCCAGGGAGCATCTGTTCGACCGCTAACCTTTGTTGACAGATCATCACGACACTTATCGTTGGGATGCTTGTTCCTTCAAACGATCCTGACCTTTTCAAGTGAGTTTTTCTGACGGCCGTTGATGATTGGTATCTGAGAGTTTTATCGGGCAGGGCAACAGGCAACGCTGGCCAATCACCATTTGTCCTGGTGTTCAAGCGTGCGGGTATCAGCGGTGCGTTTTTGCCACATCCTCTGGGCGTCCTCGGCACATCAGCCTTCTTACGCGTGAACAGTCTTACCCGACATCGTCAACGCGGTGGTGCTTACGAGTGCATTTTCGTCGGCAAATGGCATGCTGTTCTCTGCTTCGCGCCTGCTGTACGGCTTGGGTGTCCAGGGTCATGCACCCAGATTCGTGACCCGAGTCACGCGCTCTGGGCTGCCCTATGTGGCGATCTTGCTCAGCGTATGCTTCCTAGCCTGGTGTGTGCAACTCAGTCTGATACTTGATCGTGTAGGGTATTCTGTCATTCTTGGCGTTTTTAAACGCTAACCACAAGAGCGGTCACGTCTTCAAATGGTTTGCAAACCTCAGTGAGTGCAGCCACGTGAGGATTGATTTGGGATGCACTAATAGCTGTACAGGCGCGGTCGGCAGTCTATTGAAGTGGGCATTGATCTCTTATTTTTCCCTTTGTCATCCTGATGAACGATGCTCAGCTGGCTTATGATCGGCGTCACCTATCTGCGCTATTGTAGGTTTCCTCTCTGTGGTCCAGCCTGGATGCTGAACATCCGCAGACTATGGCCTCAAGGCACAAGGGATTGAGCGTGAAGGCATCTATGGGATCTACCGTTCGCGCCTGCAGCCGTATGGTGCGATGTGGGTGGTTTTCTGGTACGTCAATGTCGGCGCACTTGTCGCGCATGTATTGACGTCGTTTAGGTCGATTTTCTTTATCCTCGTCAGCGGTATGGCTGTATTCTGGAATTTCAACGGCTCGGATTTCGTTGCTTCGTGTGCGTTGACGCGTCATTTGATCTCGTTTTTCAGTTGCAAACTGAGTTTACTAGACATCAATCTACCCGTATATGCTTTACTCTATATCGGCTGGAAGGTATATCAGAAGACCAAAATTGTGAGCACATGCTGCATATGGTCCTTTGGTGCCGGTGCTGACACGCTCTCGACAGATTCCTCTGACAAAGTTAGACTTCGTCACGGTAAGCAGACGCCCATTGCACCTCACAAACCAGCTGCTTAGCAAGTCATACAGGGCATCCCATCAATTGAGGAGACCGAGGACGCAGGATTTGTGGAGAAGGCGAAAGGGATACGCAAGGTTCGGGACTTCCTGTGAGACCGTGGTTCGCGACCGATCGAACGATCCCTGGTTTACGGGTTACGGCCTCTCGGTCGCCGTCTATGACGAGGATTCATCCGGTGCAACTGACTTGGAATCATTACTAGTATGCGGATACCCTTTAGCGCGCGTCGGGTCCCCCTCTGGACTCGAGCGCCTTGTATATATATATATATAATTTAATGCTTGTTATGCTATACGCCCCATGACCAGTCTTCGCGATCGAGATGTTTGCGACCGATGCACCTATAGTACAGGATCGCTGTGAACCGCCATTATGGATTTCGTCACTGATGACGTTGATGTTGAGCACCTAGTACGACCGCGGTTACGAGCTGAGGAAGAAGATACAAATGCCTCACTACTTATGCACCCTTCGATTGCTCTGTATTCTGAAGCTTTGACCGTGCAGGGCCACAACTCAGTGACTGACAATATTGTCCATTCCAGGTACTACGCTCCCCATCTTCAATGGTGTGCGAAAATGTCTGCCGAGTGACGGCCCGAGTCGGTCTTCGCACCGCAGCGAAGTACTGTGAGTAGCAACTCCGAGGCAAGCGTCGCGTCGCGATCACCTCGGTGTTCTTCCTGTGTCAGTCCGAGTACTTCCGGGTTGTGCGCAGCTGCTCTCATGCCGTCAGAGAACGAAAGCACCAACGTAAAACGAGCATATAATCAATAACGCCCGCGCGCACCGTGCTACCCGGCGGTGTCGATGCTTCTAGAGCGGCCAGGGTGTCTGCGCGCTGTTACGACACATTATAACTACATTATACTACTGTAACCCCTTTGCAATTGGAGGCGCACTACACGGCGGGCACGTGCACGCCCCGGAACTGTTTCCAGGAACGGCACAGCCGCCTCGCCCGAACCGTGGGACCGCACCCCGCCCAAACCCGCGACCGCCGTCCCAGCCCCCAGCGCGTCCTCGACGAGGCGGACATGCCGGCGGGGTCCATGGCGCGCACACGAAGGAGGCGAGCCTCGAGCTCCCATCCCGCACCACAAGTATGCGGATCAAGCCGCTGTTCAAGGAACACGTAGTTTGCATTCTAAACTTATTTCTGACCTCGCAGAGGTCGCGGGGACGTAGGCCCAGTCTCGAGCGACGCGAATTATGATTAGCGGCGCCGGCACCGCCCTGTAGCTGTGCGGCCCTTCTCGTACGGTTTCCACTGGCAGATTCAGTGATATCTAGCTAGTGAGAGGCCTTGCCCTGGGCAAGGTAATGGTGCTAGAGCCAGCCGCCTCTGATGGACTTTGTAGACACTCCTACTAGCAATTGCGTACTCAGGCTTGGTTGGGGACTACAAACCCGTGGCCACAAGCTCAAAATACAGTGAAGCTGGGATTATATTACGGTTATGTATGAAAGGCACTTGAGGTAATGTACTTGGCAGAGAAAGCAGGTGGCCATGGAGAGTGGGGCACGAGCTGCTTCCCTCCGCACGGGTACGTGGAGTATCAGAGTACAGAGGGTGGGAGAGCCTTCAACCCGTGCTGGGAAAAGAGCCGCACGTGACCCGACGCGAGAACGCGCGTCTAAAGTCGAAAGCGTCAAACTTCGAGCTACTCACGCGAGTGGTAGCGACTAAAACCCAGAACTGTCTGGAGAAAGGGCCAGCTAGTCGCCACCGCGCTCAAGCGCTAAGTCCTCAAGAGGCAGGCGACGCGCGGTCCGAGTTTGACACTTGACGCAACCATCATCACAGTCACTTTGTTCTAGATTATTATAGATCAGATGCAGGCAGCCTCGCAGGCAGACAGCCACGGAGCGTGCCCGCCGTGGCGCTTGCCCTCTTCGTGCTCGACATCTTTTCTCAGACTCTCCATGCAGAACCATCGCAAGTCCACATCACGTTTCGAACTTGAACTCTGGCATTGGCGGGCATCAGCATGAGCTCCAGTGTTTACGTCCCTGTCCGCATGTCGATGGTAGATCGCAATGCACTGGGCGGGTGTACGCAGAATACTGGGAATGGACCTGTGCCGTGCGGCGGTGAGCTCCTCTCGTCAAGGGCATCTTCCCCGCGCTCATGACCTTCCGTTTGGATGAAATGTACCACCACACATGTGCCAATTCATCGAACGTTCGCGGACACAAACGACAGCTAGCTTTCTGTGCAACATGAATTGAGTACGCAGTGAGGTCTAACCTGTACTGACGAAGGATGGTATATTTCACCGAGTACCCGAGCGCTGAACCTGCATGCTGAGGCGCCGGACGCGGCGGCGGCTGTAACGTTATAACCCTGAATGAATCAGCCCTCAAGGATGCCCATTTCTCTCCATCGCTCCCACAGCGCCCCGATACCCACGATGGGGGTGTTTGGCTGCCCGCGGACGTCCTTGATGTCGAGCAACTCGTACTCGCGGCCGAACGCGAGGAAGTGCGCAAAGAGCGAGTTGAAGTGCGGCTCGGAGCGCAGATGGAGGATCTGTGGGTAGTGCGCATGGTATATATGCGCGAAAACGCGGAGAAGTTGTCGGTAGACGTGCTTGATGGTCGCGGGGAATGACGCGGGGAAGTCATGGCCTGGCAAGTGAACGTCAAAGCGGATTCGGGGCTGAGGACCGGGAAGCAGACGCACCTGACTTGGTGGGAAAAGTGTTCTCATCGTCAAGGAGGTTTTGCACCCATGTCATGACGTAGTCGATGTACGTTGGTGCGGGCAGCTGTACGCTCTTGCGATCCTGATTGATCCATGTATAGTTCAGTCTGCAGCGGCAGGGCGGAGTCAATCAATCAATGAAAGCACGAGCGCTGGGAGATATGTCCAGTCTTACGTGGGGCCCGCAGACATGCTAGGACACGACTGCTGGGTGCAGCACTCTGAAATAACCCCATAGAACATATTCAAGTTCTGGAAGAAGTCGAAGACTACACGATTCAGCCACCATGACTGACCGCGATCCTGAGCGACTCACCGTTGACGGCTACCCACTCCATGATGTCGACATACTTGGGCAGCATGACGATTGTCTTGAAATTGCCCTTGACGAGCGCCGCCTCTACAAATGGGCTGCACAGGTAGAGTGGCTTGTTCACTTGCGGCGTTGAGGGCGACGGTGGCAGCTGGGAGTCGGCGGGTTGGGCTTGGGCGTTGGGAAAAGTGGCAGAAGTCGGTGTTGGAGATCTTTTGGGACCACGAGGACCTGACCGTTGCATAGACCGACTGTCAAGGAGGGGAACGTGTTCAGTCGACCGTGATCCATCTTCGCGCCCAGCGCAAGGTCGAAGGCCATACGACGCACCCTATAGAGTTGAAAAAAGACATGACACGATCTTCACGGTGCGTTGGCCAACGTCGATGAGGGTGTAGCGACAAACAAGTGGGATATGTAGTTGTCACGGAGACAACAAACCAATAATATTGCTTCGCCCGTTTAGGAAGTACTTCCCCCGGTCACATGATTTGTCGTTCACTGACGGGCGCCTCCGAGTCGAACTCTTCTGACTTGTCCATGATGCGCATGCCACCAGGCTAGACCAGAGATATCAGCTATAGGCTTTATTACCTGCTCTCTGCCACACCGTCATCGTTACCACGTCCGTCCATCTGTCAAAAGGCAAAGGGCCGGGCTCGGTCAGTGCAAGACAATCGGAATTCGGAGAACGGCTCCTCTATACATAAGTAATTGAGGTCGTCCGCGCTCTTGGGAAGCGAATTGGAATGAAGCTGCCAGGTGACCTCTTGTTCTGCACGACCGCCAAGGCCAGGCAGGTGTTCGTCACTGGAGAGATTCTGTGCCATGACAAGGCGCGTGCTTGGGCACAGGTTGCTCCCGTCTCTTATACCAGGACGGCAGTAACCCATTGCACAACGATAAGCAAGTGTACCCCTGTAATTACGACAAATTGTCCTGCAATAGATAGACCATGACTTGCGAACGTTGAAAAGAGCGTCGAAACGTGGACGTGGATGGCTTCCACTTGGACTCGGCAAGGCCAGATCAGGCAGGTGAGGTGGTTTGACGCCACACCAGCGCCGCCAGCCCCGTTCTCCCTCCGTCTATCCTCCTTCACCCGTATGTCCAACAATGCTGTTTTGCTGCATGGAGGTAAGGGGAGGCTGCTCTATGCATGCTGATCGTGCTGCCGCGAAACCCGGGGGCCCGTCGATGTATCTCGGAGTTTAACAGGTGGGTTCGTTCGATGCAGCTGGACGCCGAGTTGCGGTTTACGGGACAACGAGCGGGTCCTTATAACAAGCAATGGGGATAGAACTTTTTGCACTGCGGGTTCGTGCTCTCTATAATCTCTCCTTGTTCCCTCATGTCCGCTTCCCCTCATCTTCAGAGAAACGACGGCGTGCGTCGCAGCTGGATACCACCGCCCACACCACCGTCGGGCTATGGGACGCTCCATAGACAGCAGACTGATGTGGACATTGAGAAACATCTCGTGGGCAAGGAGTTGCTCGAGCCGTCGGAGATGCCTATAGGGCCGGATCCGTTGGAACCGCCAGATGGCGGGTTGCAAGCGTGGTTAACCGTGCTGGGCGCGACGCTCGTCGGTTTCAGTACGTTCGGGTGAGTGGGAGCGTTTAGTCATTGTCTCCCCCAGATCTACTTATGCATTGCTGGGCAGAGTTGTAAATGCTTTCGGTGCATTCAGCGACTTCTACAACAGAACCTACTTGACGAATTACGACTCCACCATCATATCCATGGTTGGTGCGGTACAGGTCTTTGTTCTCTACTTCTGTAACTTTTCCTCAGTGGTCCTACTCATCTCGTGCGCTGACGGACGTCTGGCAGTTGGCGCCTTCTCTGGAGCCATTTTCGACGCGGTCGGCCCCACGTACATGATCCCCGTCAGCGGCTTCATCACGACTTTCGCCTTCTTCATGCTCTCGCTCACGAAACCAGATCAAATATACCAGCAATTCTTAACGCAATCGATCCTCTTCAATTTGGGCGCCACCTTGGGGTTCGTCATAGCCTTTTAAAGCCTGCTTTGGTTCTGGAGCTCATGCTCATTGCAGGTTCTTCCCAGCCTTGTCTGTGATCTCACATTGGTTCCAGCGGAAGGCCGCATATGCAATTGGTTGTGTACTCGCGGGCGCGAGTGCCGGTGGTATCGTCTTTCCAATAATGTTGAATAGCCTTATCCCTCGCGTCGGTTTTGGTGGGTCTGTGAGCACTTTCTCTTGCATTCTGATGCTTAATGCAGACAAATCAGCATGGGCTGTTCGTTCCATCGCATTTATCATCCTCAGCTGCTTTGCCGCCGCCACTTTCACGATCAAGACACGACGACCCCGCAAACCGCTTCCGCCTTTGTACAAGATCATCAACTTGTCCGCCTTCCGCGACACGCGCTACGCCCTGTTCGCAGCTGGCGCATTTTTTAACATCCTCTCCGTTTTCAACCCGTTCTTCTACGTCGGGCTGTACGGCGTGACGCTACACGGAGAGAGCAAGGTCTCTCCGTATTTTCTGCCCATCATGAACGCGACGTCAATATTTGGCCGAGTGCTCCCTGCCATCTTGGCTGACCGAGTAGGACGGTGAGTAATTTGAAGAAACCCTTGTTTAAATTCATTGCTTACAGATTTGGATAGATTCAACATCATCTGCATATCCGTCTTGTTGAGCAGCATCCTCGACTTTGCCCTTTGGTACCCTACGACGGGCGAAACACCCATCATCGTCTTCGCAGCACTCTATGGTTTCGTCTCGGGACCTTTCTTCACCCTAATGCCCGTGCGTGCTGCCTCTTCCACAACGTCCCACAACGGCATGCAACTAATGCCTCCTGCGATTGCAGGCTTGTGTCAGCCAGATTTCTCCCGTCGAGAGCGTGGGTGGCCGGATAGGCATGCTCTTCGCTACGCTTTCGTTTGGCGCGCTCGCCGGCACACCGATCGGCGGTCTTTTCATCAAAACGCACACACGGGATAACTTCCAGCGCCTTATCATATACACTGTGCGTGACTGGCACTCTGGTGCTGAGGTATGTCAGGTCTGATTGCTCGTCAGGGTGTGCTCGGACTGCTGGGTGCAGCGTTCCTGATTCTCGCCCGGCTCCGGTGCGAGCGGAGACTCTTCGCCAGAGTGTGATGGCTGACGGCAAATATGACATTGCGAAGAGATTTCTGTGTATTGCTTATACATGTGGCGAGGTATCGTGGTGCAAATAACAATATATGTATGGCAATTTGCGACGTTGCGTTGCGATTAGTAGGGCACGTGGACAGACATGTCTGGCCCACTGCACATGTCACGGTCACTCAGTACATACCCAACAGGAGTCCGCCTGTGCAGTGTGTCCGCACCATGACTCGGATACGCGTCCTGCGAGCCGTGTCGCTTTCACTTGGTTTTGTCTCACTCGTTCTGCTCTTCACTTACGTTGTTTTCTCGCTCGGAGACGAGGTCACCCAGCGCCTCACCGACCCATATGCACCGGGAGACGAGCGTGAGCCGCACTGCTGCGCAGGGAATACCTGTGCTCATCATCATCGCCAGCAGCTTTGCCAGAGTTTGGCCAATATGTGCCGTTGGCAACGCTGTCTGCTGAGCAGCTGTCTCTCAGTGCGTGTCGCAAGATGCTGAGGCGCCCCCGTTCCTGACCCTACCATCGCAGGCGACCCCGACAGACGCGCCATCATCGTCGGCGACATCCACGGCATGAACGACGCCTTCCAGTGAGCCCACTCTGCCCGGCCACGCCCTCTCGCTCAATTCTCCCAGCGCGCTCCTTCACAAACTGTCGTATGACCCTACACATGACACGCTCCTCCACCTCGGCGACGTTACCGCGAAAGGCCCCTTGTCTGGCTCTCTCTCCGTGCTGTCATACATGGCCGCGCACAACATCTCCGGCGTGCGCGGGAAACACGACCAGCGCGTGCTTGACTGGCGCATCTGGATTGAGTGGGTTGCGCCGCTCGCCAATGGCGCAGGCGCGCTGTGGCTCAACGAGGTTGAACGCGCGTGGGCGGAGGCACAGACGGATGAGGAAAGCTGGGTTGCGGAGCAGCGTCGCGTGGACGACTGGCAGACCGCGTGGTGGGAGCGGGTGCCGGAGGGGTGGCAGATGCTCTCTGACCACTATCGCATTGCGCGGTACGCTGGTACTTTGTTCCGTGTGCTCGGGAACTGACAGCAAGTAGGTCTCTGACGCAGGCGCAGTTCGAGTACCTTCTTGCGCTGCCACTTGTCCTGCATCTGCCCGCTCAACATTCGTTCCTCGTTCACGCCGGTCTCTTGCCGTATGATCCAACACATCCTCGTGCGAGCGAAGAGCAGCCCCTCGCCCACCAACCTGTCTCTTATGGGTCGTCTCCAGCCCACGCAGGCAAGTTGCGACCTCGGGCCGCGGTCACCCAACGCACTGCACAGGAGCTCTCCATCCTTAGCGACGTACCACAAAACACAGACCCCTGGACTGTACTGAATATGCGAAATGTGTTGCGTAGCCAGCGCATCACGTCGTAAGCGAGACCCTCTTTCCCTCCCTCAAGTCAAGATTGACTTGCTTACTTCAGAAAAGCACATTGGGGCACGGCGTGGGCGGAGCTATGGAACAGCATGATGTCCGAGTGCCGCGGCCTCGACTACGTGGGCGACGACGGCTTCCCATGTGAGCCAACGACCATTGTATTCGGGCACGCAGCTGCGCGCGGACTCGACGTCAAGCGCTGGACCGTCGGACTTGACTCGGGCTGCGTAAGAGCTTTCATCTTCTGCTCCCCACGGTTGTGCTCACAAATGTCGACAGGCATACGGACGTCGGCTCTCCGCTCTCGTCCTCGGCGGCGAGGACGCAGGCGAGGGACGGTCAATTCCGTTTGGTGATAGAGGGCGCGCACGCATCGTTGATGTGAAATGTCACGAGCGGTTGATGCTTCAGCAAGATGGTGCGAGCGATGATTTCTTTGTCCTGGACTGACGTATAAGCAAATACATTGCTTCAGAGGTACCAAGTAAATTATGATATGCTTTCGAGTGTCAATAAGGACCATGCACGTTGTTATGTATCAAAGGACTTGCCATCGAGTGTTGAATAGATCATCTTGCTCTGTCGTTGAGCACCAACCTAATGCTTGACAAGAGCAAACATCTCAGCAACAGACGTTACGATGTCCCGCCACTCGACCATCGCCCCGACACCGACGTCTCCACAAGCAAGGCCCTTCGACACGGGCCCGACGACAGTGTACCCGATGACGTCCCGGATGATGTGTATGTGCTGCGCAGTGAGAGGGTGCTCGTACATCAGGGTGTTCATCGCCGGGTAGACATATGTCGGCGTCGTGGGCGCGAGCGCGCGCAGCAGGCTCGTCTGGCGGTGCCCACCGTCAATACAGACGTGTGGAAGGCCAGAATGGACCCACAGAGAGATTGTCGCATACACCGTTCGCAATCTTTGCAAGCGTATTCGCGGACGCCGGCGCAATGAGCACGACGTCCGCCCAGCGCCGCAGCTCAATGTGCAGAATCGGGTCGCCAATTTTGTAATCGGGCTGCCCATAGCAGACATATCGCACACCAGATCAACACGAATTGGCGCAGAGCAACAGAGGGCGTACGAGCCATTCGTCCTCGTCTGTCCACACATTGACTCCGCACGTCCGGATGTCCTCACGGTTGAAGAAGGTGAGCGACGGCTTGGTCGCGACCACTTGCACGGCGACGTTGCGGTACTGGGAGCGGCTTCAAGGACGTTGGAGAAAGCGGATGTGGTGAGTACGCACCGAGAGCAGCTCGTGGACGATGAGAGGAGCCTTGATGGACGCGACGCTCCCTGTGGTCACAAGCAAGACATGTGTGAAGCCCGTGCGGCGGCTGGACTCTGCAACGAAGGGTGGCATAAGTAGTACGAGGGCTAGGGCTGAGGCGCACTGGCAGTAAGTACACTAGTACTGGCAGGGAGAGCCTGAGGGAGCGGCGTTCTCGGCTGACCGTGTCAGATGTACCTGTCTACTGAGGCACTCTGCCTCTGGGAAACTACCAGCTACACCGCAATGGCCCTCAGCGCTGCCTCAGCGATAGCGTATTTCCAACACAATTAACACGCTGTGTGCCAGATAGGCAACATTTTCCCTGCCCACATGCAATGCCGTTGCATCGCGCAATTCCCTGGCGCACTTGCGAGCTGACTCTGCGATACGGGATGCAATAAATATGCCCCACGTCCCCCGCCTCCCCGCCCGTCTCCTTGCTCCTCTGCAGGACGTCTTTGCCACCTCGAGGCAACAACCTGATCCGCGATGTCGACCGATCCCGAGAAACGCGCAAAGGACGTGGACAGCTCAGAGTCGGACGCTCACAGCGCGTCCGACTCTGCGTACGACGAGTTCGATACCCCCGAGGACCGCCGCCTCCTGCGCAAGGTCGATCTTCGGTGGGTTTCCCCGTTCACCGTCAATCCCACCATCGTGACCTTGTCCGCCCAGACTGCTCCCGATCTTGACCCTGCTCTACCTGCTGTCTTTCCTCGATCGGTAGGCACTTCCCACATGTGCTGGCCGGGCAATTTATGTGACCCAGATGGCATGTCGCAGCACGAACATCGGTAATGCAAGGTACGTTCTCTATCCACGAGCTCGTCTTGTGATCTGACACCGCGTCGCGCGCAGGATCGACGGCCTGACCACCGTGAGATGGCAAGTTGACGTGCACCTGCAATGGCTCACCCGTACGTGCGCACATAGGACCTCAAAATCTCCCCCGCATCATACAACACCGCGCTCGCTCTCTACTTCATCGCCTACGTCACTTTCGAAGTACCCGCGAATATCGTGCTCAAGCGGTTCGACCCGCAATTTTGGCTGCCTACGCTCACGTTTGCGTGGGGCGTCGCCAGCATCGCGCAGGGTCTCGTCACGAACCGGGCGGGGCTCTTCGGCATGCGTATTCTGCTCGGTGCGACCGAGGCAGGCTTGTTTCCCGGCACGATATACGTGTTCAGCGTGTACTACAGACGGTGCGTGCGCGCTTTGTATTCCTACACATACTGGTCCTAATTCGTGAGTGCGATCTGTAGGAAGGAACGGCATTGGCGCGTTGCGGTATTTTTCGGCGGCGCAGCGCTGGCTGGCGCGTTTGGAGGTGTGTCTTTTTGCGATTGCCTTTGGACGAGCTGATATCCGGCTGGGATGTAGGCATCCTCGCATACGCAATTGGCAAAATGGACGGTGTCGGAGGCAAGCGCGGCTGGCAGTGGATCTTCATTATCGAGGGCCTCTTGACCGTTGTCGTCTCGTGGATAGCGTACTTTTTCGTCCCCACGTGGGCGCACAAGGCCACTTTCGTACGTGGCTCTTCGGTCCTTGCTAACTTCAGGCTCATCCGTCCTCAGCTCACCGACGCCGAACGCGCCCGTCTCGCCGCTCGCCTCGCGTCTGACTCCGACGCAGCGCACCATGAGCGCTTTGCGTGGGTCTTCGTGCGCCAGGCATTCGCTGACCCGCTCGTGTGGGGCTATGCGCTGCTCTTCCACGGTTTCGCCTTTGTCCTTTACACCCTTTCACTATTCATGGTACGTCTCCCCTTCGTACATGTGAAGACCGAGCTTGCGCCGCTGCGCTCTACTCCCGCTTTGCACCTCGTTTCTTGCTTTCCCCGTTGTGCATGGCGGCGGCTATTCCGCGCCAATTCCGAGCGTCCTTCTTTGTATGAACCCAACTTTCACATGGCTCCGCACTCGCTCCCCCGGGTGCCACACTGCTGTCTTCCCAGCCTTCTCACCAGTTAACCGCACCCGAGAAAGAGATCCTGTACTGATCCTGCCCCTATCCCCATCAGCCTACGATCATTGCGGGGCTAGGGTTCGCGACCTGGAAGGCCCAGCTGTGCGTCCAGTTCCGCGCCACTTCATCATCACCACTGACCGGAATTACCGACGTCGATGCTCCTGTGATGCCATGAATTGCGTGTGCGTGGGGTATTGCTGCCGCGTGCTCAGAATGACCGTTCCTCCGAACACTGTGGCTGCGCTGGGGATCGCGACGGGCGCGTGGCTCGCGGCCAAGACACGCCGTCGTGCACCCCTCATCATCGGCGCTGCTGCCATCGCAATCATCGGTGCGTTACATTGCCTGTTCGTACCCTCGTGTCCTTTCACAAGCACCCTCACCCGTCCCTGCCTGCCTATTTGACACTGGCACTGACGCATGTGGTCCAGGCTACATCGTGCTCATCACAACGTCCACGTGTGAGTCTCACCTTCCGTCCCTCGTGCCACCCAATGACGCTCATCCCGGGATCGCACCAGCCGGAGCCCAATACGTCGGTGTACACCTTGCCGCGCTTGGCGTTTACACCGGTAACGCACTGCTCCTGAGGTATGCACATGCGCCACCAACACACTTCCATCGACCCGCTAATTGCACTGCGGGCCCCAGCTGGCCCGCCGAGAACATCTCCGGGCAGACGAAGCGGGCCGTCGGTGTGGCCATGCAGATCACGATCGGGGACCTCGGCGCCGTCACCGGTGTGCTGCTCTACCGCCCCGCGTACGCCGCGCACCACTTCCGAAAGCCGCACATTATATCGGTCGGGTACTTGCTTTTCTCCGTTGCCGTAGCCAGCGCACTGTGGGTTTGGATGGACCGCGAGAACCGACGCCGCGAGGCGGTGATTGCCGCGGGCGAGGACGAGGAGGTCGACTTCGACACCAAGGTGTTCCTTGGGGATAGAGAGGTCCACTGGCGGTACCAGACATAACTGGTGAGGATAGCGTCGCGTACACCCGGGATATGAAGAGCAATGCATATAACGATTGCAACGAGTATTACAACTAAAGATAGGACCGAAGCCTGCGAGTACGCTATGTAGACTCTGGTGGTGTGACAACTATAGAATGTTATGTGAGTATTAAGGAGCTGTATGCCGCTGGAAGAAAAAGCGTCGAGTACGAATATGTGCGCGGGGAATGACACCGCTAATATGACAAGAAGACACCGAAAGTGTGAGGATGGGATGTCATGACCGCGAATGATGATGATCGGGTGTATGTGTAATAAATTAGGGGCAAGCATAGGAAAGGGGTTGATAATTCCACGGAGCATTCGAAGCACTGCTTCATCGGTGCGCAGTCTTGCGTCGCTTGACAGGCCGGGTCCTGTACTCGTCGTCGTCGTCGTCGCCTTCACTGTAGACATCCGGGGGTGCGCTGTGTCCGTGACGCTCCGGCCGACTAGTTTGCTCAAACTTGCGCATGTCGCGCAGGCCGGTCGAAAGAGCTCTCAAAAATTCGTTCTGACAGAGATCGGCCAATAAGCGGCTGTGGGCGGAGAATCTTCGTACCCAACGTACCTTTGAAATGCGCAGTTTAACTCCGTTGTTTGCTTTCTCTAGTTGCTTCTTCATCTCGTTGTACTGTGGCGCTGATGGTCAGCGCACGTATTCTTTATCAACTCGCCAGGGAACATACCTTCTTCAGCTCTTCCTTCTGAAGAACAAAGAGGTGCTTTATCCATCTCTGCAAGTTGGACTCAATCTTGCGCTTGTGCACATCCTGGGACCTCGGGAACGAAGGTTTCTCGGTCACGATGTCCTCGTCATCAGAGTCAGGCACGGCATAAGACTTCACGGCAGCAGCAGAGCGCCTGAACTGCCTAGTGGACTCCCTGTCACCCTTGACACGAGTCGGAGAGGGGCTGACCGTCGCACGCAGGACGGACAGGGCGGCATCAGCGGTCGGTGAGTTCTCCTTCTTGACCGTAGTATCTTTGTCGAGATAGTCCTCATCTGAGAAGAAAAATTCTGCACCGGATTGTATTGCGGTGAAAAGGTATGAACTCTGCGCTTCAGAGTGAGCGAGTCAAAGGCAAATTCGGCAATCGAGCAACGTACCGGGCTGCGGCCAAGTCGGGCCAGTAGCTTGAAGTGCATCAAGGTGATAGGTACATGGTTGACTCCACCCGTGTAATGCAACAGGATCTGCATACATGTGAGTAGCAAATTCGGGAAGACCGGCCTGCACATACAGAGGTGTTCGTATTGATCACGGCATGTGTCATGAAGACGGCCGTCACTGGATGTCGACGGCCGAACTCTGACAGCGCCCAGCGGCCGACCGCAGTGTAATCTTGAAGATCCTCAGCACATTGCACAAATCTGAGGTAATGAACCACCGACCGTTGGGATAGGGAAGAAACGTCAGGAAGTCTGTGAAGACGCTCGGCGACCAGGCTAAGAATCGCCCGCGACGACTCCCGTAGGCTAGGTCATCGCTACGAAGCCGTTGAGAAAGTGACAATTGGCCGACGTGTCCCTGGATGTCGTTCGGCTAAGCAACTACGCGCAATCACGCAACTGACGACGTACCAATGAATCGCTCTCTCTCGGAGTACCAACAGGGACGCCAGAGTCAACGACCTCACCGGCTGTTGTACTGTCCGTGTTATCACTGACTTCGCTCGCGCTGGCTAGTGCAGCAGCGTGGAGCGGAAGCACGTCCTGTTCTTTGTGGTACGAGGGATCTTGACAAAGTTTCGCCTCGAACGCTTGGCAGGCGACCTCGTCGTCTGGTGCTGGCAGATCTTCCAAGCTGATTTGATGCCCCTTGGTGACTGCGTCGAAGATGATGCCGTCGAGAGTAATCCGGTGTGCCTCGTACATGGACAACAACATTTTCCCCTGAAGATATTGTCAGAAGCGCCGATCGCAGGCAGGAAAGCACGCACCTTAGCAGCGACTTCCAAGCAGTGCACAGCAACGTCTTTAATAAAGTCAATTGTCTCCTCTTCATTGAACCCGCAGTGGGTCTTTGCATATTTCAAGGGTAAACCCCAACACTCAACGAACGGGTTGACAAGAATGCGGAATATGTCTTGGCGGGTGATCGGCAACATCTTGAGCTTCTTGAGCTCGGAGTGCAGAGTTGAAACCGAAGGGTGCGACGATCCGGCGAAAAACGTGAGGAGCATAACCAGTCGAGCGATCGGATCCTTGCTGGGGAAATCTTTCCACAGATGCCTAAAAACACTGCCTGTAGCACGATCGAGAACGGATCGGGTGTTGACGAAAAGCTGTGCGCATGTTAGTAAACAGCCCGCGATTCCTCCGATGGGTGCATACTTTGATCAACTCTTCGACCACAGAGCTGTGGTGAGAACGGCGCTCAGTTCCCACTGCTATTAAAAGGTAATCGAATGACTTACAACAAATCAAATTTGAGCTCCCCCAACCGATTCAAAGTCTTGAGGACAGTGTAGCCTTGCTCATTCGCTTGTGCCTCCATGAGAACCTCTGCCGCTACTGTGCGACTTACGAACATCCTATGAACCCAATGATCAGGTTGCATTCTCTCACAGACAATGCTCTTCCGTACGATGTGTCGAGCCGGCACAGCTCGCGGACATTATGCAGAATTTCATCCGAAGAATGGACAGGTGCTTCGGCGGAATGCTCGAACATTCGTCGAAAAACGAAATCTCGGTACTGAAGTGTGGCCAGTCAGAAGCAAGAAGAACGGCAGGAAACGTATATGCGCACTCGTCGGTCCATAATGAAGCCATTTGCAATGGCAAGGGGCAGCAAGCGTGGTTCGGCGGCCAGCGCCAGAGGGAACTGAGCCGTGATCGGATCCTGAGTGGCAGCGGGTCAATGTCACCTCCTGTCATCAGGAGCCTAGGGGCCCACCTTGTCGCAGAAAGGAATGAACTGCAGAGAAAATTAGCACCGGGAGACGGCATGAGAACGGATACACGCATATACCTTGTACTTCTCCAGTATCGCCATGACGTCCTCTGGCTTTGTCGACCGCAAGGTGGCAGGAAGCCTGCTCTCCTTGACGAAATTTGAGAAGACCGTCCCGTCGTCATCTGACTTTCCGGTGGGAACGTCTCCAAATCTCGCGGCCGCAGCGTTGATGAAATGGGTGAACGTGGGGAAGGGTAGCGACCGCACCCATGGTACTTTGATGAATGGGCAGGAAGAGCGGAAGTAATGATGGACGGCGACCTGCACAAGGTAACGGGAAAGGTGTGCACCGCTGCTAAGGAGAATCTGCGGCAACCGCGCTGCTATCAAGCAAGGCTTGGGATTCAAAGAATGGCGACGCACATCAATGACCCTCTCGTTCACCAATTTCCCCCGTCCCAGAATCCCATATAATGCTTGAATGTTCCCGTAGCGTGCGATGAAGTAGTGGGCGCGGACGTAGGGATCTTGAGAGAAATGGTAGAAACGTTTCGAAACCGACGAGAATGACGAGGGATCATTGAGTTCGTTAAAGATGAGTTGTATGAGTTCGTCTGGAATGACATCAGTAAGGAGCGCTTTGAGGGTGAGAGGGCAACGCACCGGCGAGGCGGTCCATGACGCATGCAGCGGTCTCCTCGGCAGCGGGGCAACGTCAACGACGACGACACCTCCAAAGCGAAGTCGGGGGTGAAGGGGAGAGGTAGGGGAGCGGGGAGAGGTGATGTGATGTCGTGGCAGGAGCGAAGGCTTGGGCTGCTTAGGAGCATTATGTATAGTACTGCCACCAAGACAGCCACGGCGGACCCCCAATCACTTGCAGCCACCCACCGTCTTATTCCCATGCTGGCTGGCAAACCATGTTTCAATACTGCGCACGCATAAAATGAGTTCGGAAGTGTGTGAGGGGGAACGGTGGACGGGGTGTGGTAGAGAGCGAACAACTACTTTCAGAAAGTACTTTTGTAGTAACTACGCCAGACGCGCCACGGCAACTTCCAGTATCGCTGCTGCAGCGATGGATGGAACGCGTCGAAATTCACAGCCTCTAACCGCTCCAGATATGTCGTGACGGGGATCTAGCAGGAGTCAGAAGAACACATAGATGACGAGGGAGACAAGCTCACGGCGGTAGAAAATATGGGCATAGCCCCAGCGGGTACCTTCCCACCGGTCTCCTTCAACATATCCCGCGCTGTCAAAATGTGGTCGTTCGCCAGTGTTGCAAACTCGAATACAGCATTGTCGAGTCCTTGTGCAGACGGGCCCTTTCGGAACACCTCTTCCTGACTGACTGCATGTTTGGCAGTGATTTCCGCAGGTATGACCATCCGGCCCTTGGCGGCGTGATAGGGAAGGGCACGGAGCAAGATGGAGATCGACTGGGCGACTCCGACGTGTGACGCAGCGTGGGACAGAGTCTCCGAAGACAGATTCAGCACAGACATCAGGAGATATAACAGCGTTGACGCTGTTGACTCTGCATGTGATGTGAGGGAGTC
Organism: Auriscalpium microsporum; assembly: GCA_019914985.1. Lineage (NCBI taxonomy): Eukaryota > Fungi > Basidiomycota > Agaricomycetes > Russulales > Auriscalpiaceae > Auriscalpium > Auriscalpium microsporum. The sequence continues at coordinate 2,471,112 of JAHLMG010000001.1, forward strand.
AACCGTGAGGTGAACCGGGGCCTGCAGTTCGTTCGCCTGCTCACAATGGTCAGACGTGATACATGGCAAGGGTCGAAGGTTACGCACCCGCGCGTCTACAATCCTCTTCAGGTGATACGGCGCGAGATTTGCCGTCTTCGACGCGTCATTCAGGGCTAACGCGATGGGATGGTGTGGTGGTCTGCCCTAAGTCGCGTCTGGTCACTTGTCGTCTCAGCAATAGCCAAGGCGACACGTACGTCGGTTATTCCCTTCACCACATCCCGCCAGAACTGCATTCTCATCTCCCCGATGAGAATGTTGGACACGGAATCTTGAATCATGGCGAGTTCGTTCTTAACAACACAGTCAGAGGGGCGTCTTCGCGTCCTGAAACTTCGACTTACGGAGAACGCCTTCAACGCAAAGTAAGCTCTCGCATTGTCACCCGCGTAGAATTGCGAGATGAGAAACCCTTCGTAGTCATGTTGCCGAACGAAATTCTTGCAGTATGCGTGAGGATCCTCGGTTTGAGGTGAGCTGGGCGCGTCTGCGATGCTACGAGAGAGAGGCCGAAGGCTGCGCAGGCGAGGACAGTGTGCATTCAAGAGCGTGGTGATGCTGAGAGTGCGCTGTCGGGCCACCATAGGGCTGCAAGAGTTGGCTGTTCAGCAGCTAGTGACGGCCGGCTAACTCCGACGCGTCCAGCTCAGGCTCTTGCTGGCGTTGCTCGTGCGTGCTTCTCCCCTCAACGGCTTCAATACGCTGAACGATGAGTGCGAGGCACTCGGGCCTGCAAAAGGAGATTCTGGCGCTGTACAGGCGGTCAGTGAACTAGCCGGTGTGCGTGTCCTCCCTAACGCGATCTCAGGGCTCTTCGCATGGTGCGGACCAAACCCGCGGCGACGCGCGACAAATTCCACCTCTTCGTCCGCTACTCGTTTAAAACCCAAGCCACGACGTTCTCGCCCCGCAAAGTGAGCACCGTCGAGCACCTTATACGAAAGGGCCGGAAGCAGCTGGAGACGTATGAGAGCCCTGCCGTGAAGGACTGCTGGGTGTCGCGGGAGATGCGAGAATGGAGTGCAGCAGAACAAGGACGCCATACCGCGAAGTAACAACCAGTATTCCACGAAATGATTAGAAGTGATGGTACGCATATTCGCAGCAAAGGTGGGAGAGCGCGAAGGTCAATGAAGCAGACCCTTCACCGCATACGAGCTGGGACGCCGTCTATGCCTTGGGACCTCATCCAGCTTAGCCTTCAGTGCCCTCTGTCTTCGCCTCTCCGCCCGTGCCTCCGCCTCCATGAGTTTGATCCTGGCCACTTTTCTCTTCTGGATGATTATGTCCCTGCGCGATTGGCGCTTCGCCCGCTGGCGCTCACCCCGTGCGGCCCTCTTCTGGTCCTCGAAAATCTCAATGGCACCTTCATATGCCAGTCTCCGCTCATTGATCACGTATTTGATGCGCGCCATGCTCTTGCGGCACTGTGCCGACATTCACCGGTGTCAGCCGTCGTCCGCAATGAGAGGAACGTGAGACGCACCTTGATTTCATGGCGACCAAGCCCCCCTCCGACGGCGCCGGGAGCGCCTGTGATACGACGCATTTCCTCCCACTGCGATGAAAGCAGGTTGCGCTCTCGGAGCAGCACATACCACAGGGTATGCAGGTCCCTGAAGCTTTTTCGCCGCAGCTCCGCGGCCGACCACGAGCGGCCTGCCATACACGAAACGGTTACTCGAGGCCAGCTGTGCGCAGACGGCACGCACCTGCCGAGGACAAGAGGCCATCCGCATCTTCGAGTGTCTCGTATGCCTCCTTGCCATCTTTTATTTTCTTCCGAAAGAACGCGTAGAGACCGTGGTTTGGGTTCACAGGTATCCCGAGGTGCGGGCGGCGGGCGCCAGCGGCCTTCCCAATGGTGATGGGCGAGGCCACGAGGTCAACAGGCGTGCTGTACCTGCGCAGCGTAGTGGCAAAGGTCAGAGCATTGGAGGAGCGGGAGCGTATGGCGGACAGCATGGACGCGTGCTTGCTCCTCACAGCAGAACTCGGACGCGCAAGGCAAGCCAGCTGGCGATGCGTGGGAACTACCTGGGTTGCCCTAACCCTGACACGAGGCTTACAAGTCGGGTTCCTGAGATCGATCCACCGATCGAGCTCAGATCGGCACTGGTCCTCTGGTTGAGCCAAGTCGCTGTCCTGGCGCTGGAAACAACAACCTCCATTCTACATATCTACTGGTGAAAATACTACAGTGTGAAAATGTCTAAATTACAATGCTGGTAACTAGTGGAACATGAAAGCGAGGGCACAGCTATCCAATGCAAAGATGTGTGCATAATGCGGCACAGGACATGCGGTGCCGAGTCTGACGAGAGCAGGTATCACAGCATACACAAAGACAGCGATAGGAGATAGAGGGAAATGCAGGACATGTCACGACGTCTGCACGCCGTTGGAGTTAAATACCGGGTACTGCGGGTATGTCCCTTGCGAAGGGAATCCGAAAAGAGGATCGTTCTGGAACATCGTGTCGCCTGAGAGCATACCCATCCCCATTCTGAGCGACGGGAAGCCAAAGTCAGGCTCGGTGTACTCTTCCACCCCAGAACCAAACGGCGGGTGGTAGTTCATCGGCATGGTCACGGGTCCAGGAATGGTCGTGGCTGGTGGGTCGGTGTACATGAAATTGTAGTCGAGCGATTGCTGTGGGGGGGCACCAAATGCGCCATAAGCACCAACGTTGCTGTTTGGAAGCGACATCGGGCTCTCTAAGATGAAAGTCGTATTGTTCGGGACGGGGGCGGCGCTGGCATTGCTGGTCGGCCAGGCGTAGGAGGCGGCGTCGTCAGATGATGGGGAAGGGAATTCATTTCTCGGTGGACTCTGCGCCGAGCGAGGAGAGCGACGCGCAAGCCTGGTGGCCACTTGCTCATGCAGAAGATTGCGCAGGATATCCGCGATGCCCCTTGCACTGGCAAAAGACTCGCCAATCTCCTCTAGGTATTGGATGGCCTGCTCCGCCTTGGCCTGAGCCGCGCTCAATGCCGCCGCCGCGAGGCGAGGACCAGTCGTGGCCTGCACAGCAGATAGGATGAAGATCGTGCCCGCCGCGGACACAACCTGGATAAACGTAATGGGGACGTAGCGCAAAGTGTATTGCTTGCGCCAGGTCTCGGCGAGTTCCATGATTTCGGACGCAGCTCTATTGCAAGGCTATTGCGTGATCATCAATATAAGCTGTGGAACCAACTGCAGTGACAAAGCATATGTACCTTGATGTGGTCCTCCTCGTTGCAGTCGTCATGGGCGCGTCTCCGTCGATAAAAAGGCCGGTGAAGAATGATGGCCAACCAGCTGTGCGTCATCTGTAGCATGAGCTGATGTGGCATCGCCATGGTGTACGTTGACTTGGATATGTCCACCTCCGCCGACAGGTTTTCTTTCCACGTGCTGAGCTTGAGGCTGAGGGCCACGAGTTAGTCGCCCGACAGACCTAAAAAAAGGCATATTGCACATACTCCATTTGTGCAATCAGGAAATCGTTGGCTTCCTGGCGCGCCCCCAAGCGGGAGAAATTGCTCCTGTAAGACAGGGAGCCGTCAGCACGTCATTTTGTTTGGCGCATCAACAGTAACTAACACGACGTCCATGATCAATCGAGCGATTTGCAGAAGCTCGGCAGTGGCCGCGAACGTCCGGGAGAGATAGTTCGGCCGCTTGTTATGCCCCGGTGGCCAGTGCCACGGTATCTCATCGAGCTTCGTATCAACAAATGGAACCGGGATGCGTTGCACATCGGACAAAGACGAAACACAGAAGTCCCGTCCCACGTAAAGGGACCATGTGGTATCCTAGGACAAGAGAAGGGCGTCAGCCCTCAACACGGCGCGGCTAGAACATTCTGCTCACCTGGCAATATGTTGTCCAGAAACCCCAGTTGCGGTCGAGTTTGCCCGATTCTGAAATTAATCCGGCTTGAACCCAGGGCGTGCAATCGAGGCCTAGTCCCACTAACGACACCGTTAGACTGGAATGCAGGAACAAACGAGGTCCATTCGAACGACTTACGTGCTTGCGACAGTCGCGCACTGATACCTGTCATCCGCATGCATGTAGTCAGCGTCTCGGCGGCAGTCAAAAGGTTCGCGGCAGAAACGGCTCACCAAAGTACATGTAACCGAGCGTGGGATTCCCAGAGGTTGAATGGTAATTCGCGAGAATGGAGAGCCCAAGGATTGCGCTGAGTTTAGGCCGCTCGCATTCGCCTTCCATCAGGTCTCGAGCCCGATCGGCATATCGGCGACGTGCTACGGGGTCCTTGACGAGTGGATCGTCAGAGAACGCTGCAGCGACCGACAGCAGGGCGTTGTGAAGCAAAGGAGAGTAGTGCGCAGTCTTCAGCGTCGGCTCAGAGCGTGGAATACTGAGCGAGCGGTGCATGTCCATCAGAAAGAGCTCTGGGATGACGCGAAGGCACCACGACGTGAAGAAGCGGAACATGAGGTCGAGCAACCTGCCATGCGCGGTCAGTAAGGCAAAACGAGGGTAATAACCCTGATCACCTGTCGTGCTCGGCTCGCGAAAGGGGGTTTTCCACGGGAAGGTGGCGAGCCCAATCGATCTCGGTTTGCGCCGATGTACCGTTTTGCGCTACCAGGAGCTGATAAGACTCGGCGTTGCTGTCGGCCACTTCTTGGTATCGAGACGTGCCCACACTACGGCGTGGAGCAAGCCTGAATATCGAGGTGGGTCCGTACAGGTGAAGGGTATCGTCGTCATCGAGCTGCGGGATGATTGTTGTGAGCACTAGCAAGCACGAAAGCACGGTGGGGTTCCCATACCCGCAGATGATGCGTGGGAGCGCAGAGCTGCTCGATCTCAGCGTCCTCAGGCTCCTCTGTTTTGAGCATGTCATCCGAACTCGGAGACCCGCGTTCGGAGCTCCCATCCGCCACAAGGGTGTCGAGCTCGGCGTAGTTCGTGAAGTCCGGAACAATGTGGTCTTTTGCAGTGCCCTTGGTGACCTCCTGCAGACGTTCTTGAAGCATTTTGTTGCGCTTGTCGAGCTGCCGGACCATGCTCTTCAGCGAGTCAACGTACTGCTTGGTATTCGGCCGCTTCGCGCTTTCCGGGCCCCATGTGCACTGGGACCCCATCCAGTCATGAGTGACGAGCGCTGCGAGCACAAGAGGGCGACAAACCTCATGTCCGGATGTCATGCAAGGGCCACATTGCGGCTCATTGCCGTCGCACTTGGACTTCCTGCGCAGAATGATGAGCATCCCCATTAGGCGTGGTTCCAGCGATGTCGGCGCACCGTCGCCGGCAGTGATTGCACGCCCGCCTTGCATAGTTTCCCCGCCGCATAGTGGATGGTAGAAGTGAAAGGGATCGAGGATGGTAGGTGTGGGGTTGGGCGCCGAGTAAGGGCGGCGGCGCGCGGAGTTGCCGCGAAGGTTTGGATGAATTGATGGTGGATCTTCGCAGACTGGTCGTTTGCAAGAGGCCCGATGGTCTTATAAGTGCGCGTCCAAGTGACGAATGTTTTCACAGGCTGAGGCGTGCCGTTGACGGTCGGAAGTTGTAGCCACAGCCACGGCTTGCGGGGAGTTGGGAGAGTGCCGTGCGGTCTGCACGTTGCGAGCACTGTCAAGCTGGCAGGGAAGCTCCTTACCAAACTTAACCTGCCCCTCTGGATCCTGTGAAGCGACTGTCCAGGATGGGATGGGTGTAGTTCCAGGTCCAAAGAGGCGACTCTGGCGTCTACACAGGCGTCTCGCTCACTGAGGGCAATATCGCCGGTCGCATCTCACGCGCACGGCTCGGTCCTATCTTCGCAGCGGCCGTCTGCCATGCCTGCCAATGCCATGCATCCCTTAATAATGATATGCGACGACCCCTGGCCGCGGTGTGCGCCCACTCGTCATTGACGACGCCAGCCGACCGTGCCCATATTTGATTTGAACAAATAATGTTATCTGATCACCCAGCACCGCAAACAGTCGATGGTGACACATAGCCCACCGGCGAATCCCACTATTCGTAGAATGCGAACAGCATGTCTCGATCATTCACTCGCTCAGCCTCCGCCTGTCCATCTCAGAGCCATCAGCCCGGGCGGCGCGCACCCGCTTGCACTCCCTGCCCGCCCGCAGCACGCACTGCAGCCACGCATCTGACTCTGGAGGCAGCTCGAACGCCGCCGCCTCGTCGCGCTTGCGCTTTGCACCTCGGCTGACTTCCGCAGGTGCAGTCGAGTGCGCACGTTCCGAGTCAGGCGTGGCGGGTTTACGGCTGGCGGGGCCGTTGCAAGCAAGCGACACACCGCCTTCGCTGAGCGACGGAACGATTCCGGCGGTGCGCTCCATCTCGATTGCCAGGCGGGCCTGGCGACGCGAGTCAGACACATATCTCCGCGACAGGGCGCAGACTTACCCGGCAGACATCCTTCCAGGGACGCAGGGAAGGCAGCTGGGGAGGCAGCGGGAGGCCTCGGCGGGCGAGCGGCGACGCCTGCTCACGAGCCCGCCTGAACCTTTTTGGCGTACGTGGAGGCTGGTATAGGATGATGGTAGAGGCCATAGTGACCGGCGGCGTAAAAGGAGCGTGATAGGAAAGGAATGTGGTGGTCGCAAGAGAGAGGTGCTTGTATGACAGCGGTTGACAATGGACTGCGCGGCGTCGGGAGACGATGCCCCAACAGTCACATGCTCCGATTTGCTTCTTAGGAATGCATACCGAGGACAAATTGACCCCACCAGATCTCAGGCCAGCACGGCATTGATACATCTGCGAGATAATATAGCGGCCATTACGGTCGTCGGGACGGCGGAAGTAAAGGGACAAGGGGGATGATTATGCAGAACGTACGATAATTTCTCGAACAACTTACAAACTCACTCCACAATTTCCTCCGTGTCCATTTCATCTTCCCGCCGCCTGGCACGCCGTTCCGCGCCCTTCACCTTGCGCTCCAGATCCTTGTCAGCTTTGAGGTCATTCAGGCATATCTGCTTATTGCATCCGGCGGCAGGACACATCTTCCTGACAGTCCGGCTGGGTCCCAGCATTTGGGTAATGGCATCCTTAGAGAAAGAGTGCCCGCAGACCGTTCTATACACATGTCAGTTAGGACCAGCCCGACTTTGTCTCATTTGCTTACGAAGTTAACGGCTCAGCTAGAAGTATCAATGTGATGGGACACTTGAGGTCTTGCACAATTCCGCCGACTTGGATGTCGTCGTCGTCGTCGTCGCTGTTATCACCCTCCTCTGCAGTTCCGTGAGTAAAGGATGGGAAAAACGACCGCGCGGCTGACCTTGCGGGAGAAATTCAACGATAGGCGGCATTGCCTCTTCGGGGTGTTGGACCTCCTGTCGAACCATGAGATGGAGCACGGAACAATAGAAAGGTACTGCGCACGTATATTGCCTGACGGAACTTAGCATATGCATCGCTCTTCGCGTACCTTTGACGGCTCGTCTTCTTTTCATACGCCTCGGACTTGTCCTGAACGCCAGCTGTGTAGCGGTCAAGAATGTTGTCCTGAGCAACGGTGAGCACGGCGACCAAAGAGACGGGAGCACGGACTCACAATCTCCGCGCCACCAACCACTTGCTGATGAAGCTCCGTCAAGGTCTTCTCATGGGACAAAATCTCCACGTCGATGTCAACTATCTGTCGCATCAGAAGGTCCAAACGCGCGAGCTCCTGGACGTATGGATCGAAATCAGCGCCGCTGGACCGGGACGGGTTTCGAGACTTGCCTTCTCGCTCGCCTTCTCATCTGCATACTCGGCCACCGCCGATGACACCTCCGTCAGAAGAGAGAAAGCACTCGCGCGCAGCGTCTTCTCCATCATGTTCCAGTCGGTAGCCATACCCTGAAGCTTCGTGCCTTCGTGCCGATCCAGTGGCTTGTCCCCGAACGTCTCCTCGTTGACAGGCAGATTATCATCCGCGGTGTCATCCTCTCCGACATCAGATAGTGGCTCAGCGGCAGGCTGCTTGCCGGCGGCCTTGGTGGACCGCTTGCCTGCCTTACTGCTACGGCGGGGCTGTTCCTCCTCGTCGTCCTCCGCGACAGCATCTTCTTCTGCGTGCTGTTGCGATGCATCGTCTTCCTCGATATTGTCGTCCACAGCCTCATCACGTCGACTGCGACCGCGGCGATGTGGAGCTGCTGGCATTGTGAGTCGTTTATTGGGGCGCTGTCTCCGGTGAGCTTTGCAGCGGGGGGAACGGAAACGAGGCGGAAAGCAAGAGTGCTCAGGCTGTGCGGAGACGCGACGCGCCGGGGGCATGTTTAGGGCCGGCCACTACGCGAGCGCGGCAACGGCCGTTGGCTCGAGGCTCTCACTGTCAGATTCAACACCAGCGGCGACAGCGACCACCATGCTTTCTCTCTTGCGCGCCGTCTCGCGCCCCGCACCGCTGCGGTCTCCGCTCCTCTTCCGACCGCCACCGCCCGCCGCCATGCTGCTCACCCGGGCATTTCACCCTTCCCCCTCCGTCTCGGCGACTCTCAATCAGGCCATGCGTCGAAAGAAACCAAAGAGGCAACAAGTTGCGCGGGCTCCCCTGCTAGAAAAAAATCCCCAGAAGAAGGGTGTCTGCGTCCAGATTTTCATCGCAAAGCCGAAGAAGCCGAATTCCGCAAAGCGCAAAGTCGCACGAGTCAAGCTCACGTCGGGCAAGACGGTGCAGGCTTACGTGCCGGGAGAGGGGCACAACTTGCAGGAGCACAGCGTGGTGCTAGTGAGAGGTGGTCGCGCTCAGGATCTGCCAGGTGTTCGGTACGTGGCTGGTTTCGGGAGTTGTCTGCGCACTGACGCATGCTACGTGTAGGTACAAATTGGTCCGCGGGGCTCTGGACTTTGGTGGAGTGGTGAATAGGGTGACTGCTCGCAGTCGGTACGGAGGTACGTCGCGCACCTTTGCTCGTCTGCCCTTCAACCCACGTCCATCGCAGCGAAGAAGCCCAAGAAGTAGTGTCCAATTCACCAGTGCCACTATCTCCCGCATACTGCCGTCGCATCATCGTAATGAACATCTTTCTAGCCAAAGTCTGCTGCTTCGAGGCTATCCCTGAGTTTGAGACCTTCATGATGCTCGAAAGTCCATTTGTCAGAATTCAAACGGCGAAGATCCAAATATAGCCTTCGCTGCGACTTCTCAATTGCCCGCACGACTCACCTCGCGGACGGTTGCGGGTCTTGATGAAGATCTTCGTGCTCTGACACGTATGCAGTCCGAAGTGGCGGCAGATCTTCGCCTTTGACGCGAACTGCTCTGCACTGCCTGACAAACTGCGCTAGAGGTTCTACTGATATCAACCAACACAGCCGACGAGCTGGCGTGTCCTTGAGCTTGTCAGGGAAATAGCGGTGAGATCTCAATCTCCGTGGTGCCGCCTTACAGGCTGATAACGATGATGTCGACCCAGACCACCTGTCAGCGTCTGGCTGCTTCATGGCGCTAAGTCGGCTGATGCCTTTCGCGTGGACTGGTGAATCTTCTGGGCAAATGTTCTGTTGTTCATATCCGCTGATCGCACCAATGGTAAAGGCCTCTGGCCAGGTGCGAAAGTTTTGGGTTTGCTTCGATCTCATAGCACGTCAAGCGAGTACTATAATGCTTCAAACAAAATGGATGTCCACGGCGTTATGTATCACTTCTAGAACGTGGTGCTTCGGTACGTCAGAGATTCATTCGTGTCGGACGGTCAACAGAGACTTACACAGTGACCGGAGCGGTGATACCAGTTGACCTCTTCTGATATTGTCATCGGGGCCGATGTCCTGTCAGCGGACGCGTGGATGGGGGCGACCTTCTTCTCGAGCTGACACACCCGTAGTATCATACAGAATACCTACATAAGTAGCGACCCTAGACGGGAGCGACCACTGGATCACCGCATATACCCCATATACCACATGGCTGTATACGAAGCCAAAGGGGTATTAATTGATTTGTATCACGTCTGGTATCGAACGAGCCTTGCACGCCGAGTCGTTGTTCGGGGTTCTGACTGCCCTTTGTGTCGTCCAAGCACCATCCCAAGGTGAGCACCTCCTTTGTTTCAGGAAGTTCAACTGTGGGGTTTGGTCCGTTTTTCTCTTGGATACCCTTGGAGTGCGAGATGTCCGATCATCGGCACGATGTCACGCCCCGCGCTGTGTCAAAGCCCGAAGTTTGTACGGCGGCTTGACCCGATTACTATCCACTTAAATCTACAAAAGAGCGCTGCCAGAGATTCTTGCCACTTCCCTCCTCTGTCCTTCAGACCGCCTCGAGACTCTTGTTCTCGCGCTCCGCCCAATCTCCTTTATCTCTGTATTCATTCATGGCCTACCAATGTCGTCTGATCCCCCAGTTCCGATCAACCTCCCTTTTTGCGCTGCCTCCCTAAGGATGCCCGCCTTCTGGGGCATGTTGTCGTCAACCTGAAGCGAGCACATCTGGCGCATATGCACATCGTACGTCTCGACCAGCTCTACTCAATATATCCTGAGCATCTTCTTTCCAAGTCTACGCTGTCATCGACAGTCGGTCGCGGTATTGATACACGTGAGAACTTCACCTCCACCCCTTCGTCGAGGCCGGTGTGGTGAGCTAATCAATTTCCATACTCACAGGATGTGACTATATCTCACGGTCACTATTGTCCTTGGCTTTGTGAAGAAATTTGTACCCAGCGCAAGCTTATGTAAGGAATGGCGTGAGTCACTTCCTAGTAGCCATTAGCCGCGACCGTCATGCGGTCGAGGGATGTATTGATGACCCTTTACCTCTTTATCTCACGCGTAAGGATAGGTCTGTACACAGCATTACAACACGCTTGAAGTCAAATTGCGTGCCCCGCTTACTCGTCGGCCTTGGCAAGCGGCGGCGCAAACCTTGGGAATCACAAGTGCCTTTGCGGTAGCCCTTCGTAGGGTCAGGTGTAATACCCACTCTGGCCCCCACTCGGATCGCCCGATCAGCGTGGTCGCTGATCATGGAACAACGTCTTACAGCCGATTTCCCCGGACGCTGTGCTGCGGTCAGATCCTAACAACTACTTCCAGACTACCAGCAGCACGCTGGTAGCACACTGGTAGGCGTTTCCTTGTGACATATACCCCGAAGACATCATGCTCTGTCGCCTTCGATTGGCTGGCGCTGAAAAATCTCGGACTCTGCGCTGGATAACCCCCCACTATGCGCGATCTGCTGATGTCGTTCATCCCTGGCGGAAGCATCAGCGGCCATCTGTCTGAGCTGGCGGCGACACGACCCTTCTTCGAACTGCCTTGGCTTGCTCTCTACGCGGCTTCTTTCTTCCACTCATTTGCACCTTAGCGTGCGTTCTCGTCATGCCTGGAGCTGTGCCGGGTGCTATCACACTCCTCCACCCATAAAAACCCACACAAGAAACGCTCAAACCTCATCCAACAACCACCGCACATCCCATGGCGACGATGCTGGCCTCTGACGCCCCTGTCAGCCTCCTCACAGCGGAAGACCAGCGCCTCTTCGTCGAGTATGGCTTTGGACCGCGTCAACATGCGCCTTTCCACTGTGTGCACCACGCCGTCGAGCACTATGCCACAACTCAGCCCGATGTCATTGCCGTCGAGCACAACGGCGACCGGCTCACCTACCGCGAGCTCGAGCGTAGCGCCAACGCGCTGGCGGGCTGCCTCCGCGTCATGGGCATCGTGCCGGGCGCGAGGGTGTGTATTCTGGCCCAGCGCTCCATCGCATTCATCGTGGGGATCCTTGCCACCCTTAAGGCCGGTGGGGCGTACGTGCCGCTTGACGGCTCGATCGTGACGCAGGCCACGTTGGAACACGTTGTTCGCGATTCGCAGAGCACGCTGATCCTGACCCTGGACGAGTACCGGGCGCGTACCCAGGCTCTGGGCATCGCGGTCATCACCTTGGACGAGGCTGTCTTGCGCGGGAGCGCGGGCGCCGCTGCCAAGCCGCAGGACCTGTCCAAGCCTGGTGATAGCGTCTATATCATCTACACCTCAGGTTCGCACATGCAAATTCACTCCTACTGCCGCTCACACGCGCTATTATTAGGCACGACTGGGAAGCCCAAGGGAGTCGAAGTCATGCACTCCAACGTAACAAATTGTGCGCAGCATGCGAGTGAGCCTATGGCGTGTCTGACTTGACTGCAAGCAGTGGTGTGTCTGGATCCGGGACGCCTGGGAATGGAACCGGGGCGACGCATCTCCCAGCTTATGAATATCGCGTTCGATATGGCTGCTTGGGTGGGTCCCATCTTTCTCTCCCCCGTCTGCGGTCTGACGGCCTGCCCAGGAAATCCTTGGCGCACTTTGCAATGGCTGCACGCTGTGCATCCGCGGGAAGTCGTCCACAGAATGGCGTGCGCTTCTCAAGACCGTGGATACCGTCATATCAACGCCTTCGATGCTGAGTGCGTGAGCTTGGCCTTGGCTGGAGCGCGCAATCTCAATTCTGCTTCGGAACAGTTCGCCATAAGCCTTCGGATTACCCCAACATCAGACTTGTAGCAACAGCTGGGGAGGTGTGCCCACAAAGTGAGCCCGCGTCTTCTGGTGGGCAAGACGATTGTTGATTGCTTCAATAGCGCTTGCAGATGCCTGGGCAGAAAAGGCGACATTCATCAACAGCTGCGGCCCCACAGAGGTGTGCAGCATCTCCAACCAATAGGAACAAATCTAAGGCTTCCTCAAACAGATCACCATCGTCAACACGGTGCAGCATCATGTACACGGATCGACTCTGAGCATTGGCAAGCCTACACCGAACAACAACGTATATGTCCTTGACAAGGCTATGATGCCCGTAGCCATAGGCGAGGCCGGCGTAATGTGGGCGGGCGGAGCGGGCATCACGAAAGGCTACGTGAATCTGCCAGGGAAAACCGCAGAGCGATATAAACCGGATCCGTTCGTGGGATATGGGTGCGTTTTCTGCACACACAGCAAGCGAGTGCTGATAAGCCGTCCATAAGCTCCATGTTCAATACCGGCGATCTTGGGAAGTGGCGCCCGGACGGGACGCTGGAGCATCTGGGGCGCGTTGACGACCAGGTCAAGGTCAAAGGCTTCCGAGTGGAGCTGGACGGCGTCGCTGCTGCAATGGAGGTCAGTTGCTGACCTAGCCAATCCTTGCAATCTGTGCTGATGCCCTGGAGCAGACGTGTCCCGGTGTCGAAGTCGCCGTAGCGTTCCTCATCGACTCTGAGCTGGTTGGGTTCGTCACGCCCGCTAGCGTGGACATCAGCACGGTGATCGTAGCTGCATCCAAAATACAGCCATATTATGCCATGCCGACGCGAGTCCTCGCGCTGCCTGAGTTCCCGCACACTGGGTACGTACGCTCTGCTCCCTTGCAGCTTTATGTGACTGATGGGACATCAGGAACGGCAAGACTGACAAACGTGCACTGCGCGCGCTGGCTCTGCGCGTCGCATCACAGGACAAAGAGAACATGTCATCTTCGTCGAGCTCCACTTCTTTGTCGAAGCCCGAAATTGCCCTCACCGACTCCGCCTTAACCCTGCGCACACCGCCGCCCACTCATGGCGGCTCTTCCACGTACTGTGTGACGCCAACTAACACATCGCTCACTCACGTCGCCAAAAAATCTACGTCGGACTTGGAGAAGGGCAACGCGTGGGACGGGTACGAGGACGACGTCCTGCCGGTCAAAACGCAGTCCAAGTTTGTGCGCGATCTGCGGCACTTGGTATTTTCGCTCTATCGCCGGTTGTTCGGCGTGGTCTTTGCGACAAACATTGCGATTCTGATTGCCACGATGGTGCGCGGCGGGGCGAATGCGTCGCATTTTGGGCTGATCGTAGTGGCGAACTTGTGCTGCGCGATCCTCATGCGCCAGGACTATGTGATCAACATGTTCTTTAACACCTTCTGTGCGGTGCCCACTTCGTGAGTATTTGCAAAATACCGCTGCACTTACATGCTGAGGCCCGGGGTCTGGGTAGATGGCCCATATGGATCCGCCGTATATGCGCTCGAGTGTATCACATCGGCGGACGTGAGTTCATATCTGTCTCTCTCTGGAAACATGCTGACGCTGATGCAGTTCACTCTGGTTGTGCCATCGCTGGTGTGATGTGGCTTGTCGTCTTCACCGTGCAGGCGACGAAGGAAGTCGTTGGTAACGGACCTGTGAGCACCGATCAGGACAGCGAACGTGCAGCTGCTCATTTAATGTTGCAGACCTCCATCCCTACTCTCGCTGTGACCTACTGTATCCTCTTTCTTCTGCTTGGCATCGTCATCCTCGCATACCCGAAGTTTCGCACACTGCATCACAACAAGTTCGAAATCGCCCATCGATTCTTGGGGTGGATGGCCACTGCATTGGTCTGGTGTCAAGTGAGCAGAGTCTATGGCCCCGTCCCTGACAATATTAACTCCACTACAGATCATCATGTTGACCAATGACTATCGTCATCCTGGTCAATCTCTTGGCCAAGCTCTCATTCGTTCTGCTCCCTTCTGGCTGGTCACGGTCATGACGACGTCTATCATACTACCCTGGCTCCGCCTGCGGAAGGTCCCTGTGCGCGCGGTTGTGCTCTCCAAGCATGCAGTGCGTTTGTACTTTGACTATGGTACGAATCACCCCACCGGAAAATTGTGGTTGCAATACTGACTGCGTCTCCCAGTCACACCCATTCCCGGCAGCTTCACGCGCATCTCCGACAACCCGCTCATGGAGTGGCACGGCTTCGCGACCGTACCCGAACCAGGCAAATCAGGCTACTCGCTCGTGGTGTCGAGGGCCGGCGACTGGACGTCGAAGCAGATTGCGCACCCGCCGACGGCTCTGTGGGTGCGCGGGGTGCCGACTTTCGGTGTGCTGCGTATCGTGCCGCTGTTCCGTCGCGTCGTGTTCGTGGCGACGGGCAGCGGCATCGGGCCCTGTACGCCGTGCATCCTCGAGCAGCGCGTGCCTATCCGCCTGCTGTGGACGTCGCCGGATGTGCGCCAGACGTTCGGCGACGAGCTCGTCGACGCGATTCTGGAGAAGGCGCCCGGGGCGGTTGTCTACGGTGGGTGTCGTACGATGGGAATGTGCGGAGGACTGACGGGGTGGCTTGACAGACACCCGCAAACACGGGAAGCCCGACATGGTGAAGCTGACGTACCGGCTGGTACGCGAGTTCAACGCAGAGGCCGTGTGCGTGATATCAAACCAAAAGCTTACACAGAAGGTGGTGTATGGAATGATGTCCCGGGGCATCCCTGCGTTCGGGGCTATCTGGGACTCGTAGCGGGATGGCATTTACGACAAGTACGAATCGAGTAATGAAAGATCTAATGTTTCCCTTTGATGTATAAATGACTTGGCATCGCCTTTGCAACGAACTTGACTCTTATCATGACATGGCATGTTACGTGTCGGACTTGAGAGGCCCCGAGTAGTGACTGTGTCGAGCGCTGCGCTGGAGGCGGGATGACGACGGAACTGCCCGCGTGTGTTCGGAGTCGGGATCCGTTGTACCCGTGTCCGCCTCAGGTCTCATATCTATATAGTATATACGTATGTACCGCGCGTCCAAGCTGAGCCGCGCTGTATTTCCCCGCCCCCGCACTCGCCCCTGCGAATCGATGGCCCGCAGCGGCAGATGGAATCACATGGGGCGAGTGTGCACTGATTGCCGGGGCGTGCGGCCGTATAAGAGCGAGCCTGAGAGCGACCGAGACGACCGTTGAAAGCATTCAGAGGCAAGTAGCCCCTCTCTATCTCCGGCCTTGTACCACATCGCTTACCGCGCGCGTCCTGCCCTGCCTTCGCCCCCGCCGCACTCGCCACAGATCCAGCCCGCTCTCTCTTATGTTCAGATTGCCCCAGCGTATACCCGCCTCCAAAGTTTCGGTCAGTTGCACGCGACTTCGCTCTCCTCGTCGCTCACTGCTCGCCAGACCCGCCTCCGCGCACCCTCTTTCGCCATGGGCAAGCCCCGCCAGTCCTCGTCGCAGGCCGACGTCCCCGCAGGCTACGTCGCCGACCCCTCCAAGGGCCCCATGCTGCGCTACCAGGCTTCCCTCCCGACCCTCCCCGTGCCCCCGCTCCCATCCACCCTCGCAAAATACCTCGAAACAGCCCGTCCCCACCTTACCACCGCAGAGTACATCCGCACCGAGGCCGCTGTGCGCGCGTTCGGCGCGTCGCCGCTCGCCGCGGAGCTTCAGAAACGGCTCGAGGCGAGGGCCTCGCAGTCCGACATCAAGAACTGGCTCGCCGACTGGTGGAACGACGCGGCGTACATGGGCTACCGTGACTCGGTCGTCGTGAACGTCAGCTATTTCTACGTGCATGTGCAGGACAAGGCCATCACAGACGCGCCGAAACGAGCTGCGACGCTCATCAAAGCGATGCTACCGTTCCGTGATTTGGTGGAAAGGTGCGTGGTACCTCTCAGTGGACCATCATGATGCCGAACTGCGTTTGATCTAGCGAGCAGCTCGAGCCAGAGAAGGTCAAGGGGGCCCCGCTCTCCATGGACTCGTACAAATGGCTGTAAGCCCATTCCCCGTCCCGTCTCCGCACCGGGTTCACGCCCTCCCAGTTTCCACGCGAGCCGCTATCCCACCCTCCCGTCCGACACTGCGCACAAATTTGACGCCAAGACGCACAACCACGTCGTCTTTGTGCGCAAGAACCGCTTCTTCGAGGTGTCGCTCGTGCGCGCAGACGGCACCGAGCTGAGCGCCGCGGAGTTGGAGGCGTACGTCGTCTTCTTTTATCTCCGTCAAAACAGGCGTGCTGAGGGTCCAACCTGGATCTGTGTCTTGGGCTGTGCAGGCAGATCGCAGATGTGATTCGGCTGGCAGATTCTGGCCGCGGCACGCCGATCGGGACGCTTACCAGTGACAATCGGGACAACTGGGCGCATGTGAGCTGCTCAAGATCATGTACCTCGAGACGAGGTTGCTGAAGATGTGCGCAGGCTCGGCAACGGCTCCTTGAGGTGTCGCCTGCAAACAAAAGTGCACTGGAGCGAATCGAATCTGCGATGATCATCGTCGCACTCGACGACTCAAAGCCTACATCCCGCGAGGACCTATCGTGGGCAGCCTGGGTGGGTGACGGCCGCAATCGGTGGTATGACAAGCACCAGTGTGCGTACACATACTATTGACCCCTTCCCTGCAACTCACGCGTTTTGTATTCGATCAGTGATCGTGTTCGACAACGGCCGGTCAGGCTTCCTTGGCGAGCACTCTTGCATGGACGGTACACCCACGCTGCGCCTCAACGAGTTCATCTTCGGCGCGCTCGCTGCTGGCAAGGTTGATCTCTCTCCCGCCTCTCACGCCGCGCTGCCCGCGCCCGCAGAGATCACATTCGCGACGAACGACGCAGTGCTTGCGGACGTGCGCGCGGCAGAGGCCGCGTTCGACGCGCTGGTCGGTGCGCACGACTTGCACGTGCTGCACTACGACGGGTACGGCAAGTCGTTGATCAAGACGTTCAAGACGTCGCCGGACGGGTGGGCGCAGCTCGTGAAGCAGCTCGCGTGGCACAAGTTCAAGGGCCGCCCGGGCATCACGTACGAGAGCGCACAGACGCGCAAGTACCAGCAGGGCCGCACGGAGGTGATCCGCGCCGCGAGCAACGAGAGCAAGGCATGGGTCGACGCGATGGTAGATCCTAAAGCGTCGGTGTGTATCGCACTCGTCTACATATGGGATGACGCTGACCGGGGACGTGCAGAGCACGCAACGTGCGGTGCTGTTCCGGCGCGCGATTGCGCGGCACGCGCAGTATGCGGCGTGGGCCGCCGACGGGCAGGGAGTCGACCGGCACCTATTTGGGCTGAAGCGCCTGCTGCGCGACGGGGAGACGCTGCCGGAGCTGTACACGGACGCGGCCTTCGCACGGACGAGTCACTGGGAGCTTTCGACGTCGCAGCTTTCGTCCAAGTTCCTCGACGGGTGGGGTTACGGAGAAGGTGCGCTTGGTGCAGTTCGTAGTCATCATGACTTGCTGACGCGCGGATGTTGCAGTGGTGGAGGACGGCTATGGTCTCTCGTACTCTATCGACGACGACTACATCCGCTGGACGATCACGAGCCGGAAGCTAGAGACAGCGAAGTTGAAAGAGTACCTCGCGGAAGCGGCAGCAGAAACACGGCAGATGATGGAGGCGGCACGGGTTGAGGAGAAGGCCAAACTATAGTCGTGTAATTTTCATATTACTCTAATATTTTGCTGATGCATATATGTGGGAGCTCGAGCGAGTCGCCACCGATGCCGTTGAGCCAGTAGGTTTTGGTGGCCACGCACATTCTGCCGGGACCTCTAACCCACAATGTCATGACGGTCGTAGTAATATGATTATCAGCTACGGTGCAGTATCATGCGCCGAACGCAGCACGCCGAGTGTAAGTAATTCCAAGACCCACACGAAAAAAGACACGGCTAATTATATCGGGTGTGGGTTGCCCGTGGACCTAGGCTGGATATCCACCAACGTACGAAAGGTTGCCCTTGAGAATTACAAAATTTCTGATGTCTACTACACGACACACGACAGCGATCGGTGTTAGTCTGCCTCCTTTGGACATTTCATCCCCTGTGCACCGTTTTTCTCCATCGGTGGCAAGGCAGGGTCGGCGACATGCGGCACGACCGTCACGGCGGGCAGGAGCGCCAGCGGTGCGGGTCGATCAGTCATGGCTGAGTGGTGGCGGTGCACGTGCGGGCGGTGTGTCAGCGGCGGGAGTCAGCGTCGCGAACGCTGACCAGCGAACGAACGCCTGGCCAGCTCTCCTGCCTTTCCACCATACGCTGCTCCCTTATACATATACCACTTAACCCGTGGCCCACAATGTCCCCCGCACTTCCGCTACACACCTCTCGCGATCCAAGACGCGTCCACATATAACCCGCGCCTACCACCCGCCCTCTCTTCCGTTATGCCTGCTTCCTCCGGCGCGCCCCCGTACCCTGTCTACGCCCAGGGCATCACCTTCGCACAGCCCGCCGTCGACGAGCTCCGTCCACAGAAGCGTCCCCGCACACGCCCCTCCTCATCCTCGTCCTCGTCCTCCCACACAGACGTTCGCCGCCGCTCCCGCGACTCCCTCGAGCCACCCACCGTGTCCTCCAGCGCCGGAGAGAAGAGAGGCAAGGCCAAGCTCTCGCTGTCGTGCGGGGAGTGTCGTAGGTGCGCCCCTCGCCATGCCTTTTTTTGGGTCATCGGCTGATGTCGCGAGCCGCAGGCTTAAGCTCAAGGTACGTCACGTGTTCGCCCCGCCCGATGCGCACGACGCCTAACTTTTCTGCAGTGCGACCGCGTGTTTCCTTGCCAGTCGTGTGTCAAGCGCGGATGCGCAGAGATATGTCCCGATGGTACGTGGCTCGGGCGTCCTGGTGCTACTGAACTAATGCCTCTGCGCAGGCTCTCTTATATCTGGCAAGGGTAGCCGGTGAGCCCAACGTGAAAGCACCTTCGTCCGTCAGCTAATGGTGTCTCTTCATAGCTTTATCCTCGCTAACACGGAGCAGCTGCATGACAAGATTGTGACGATGAGCGAGCGAATTCGCGTACTCGAAGAGGCCCTCAATCAGGCACACAATAGCTCCTCATCCTCGTCGCAACCACACGCGCTCCTCGCCCCCGATCTTCTCTCGCTAAAGTCCTCCATTGAGCTGTACGGCTCTGCCCACTCGGCCCTGCTCTCTGCTGACAGCTCTACCCGTGACAGCACTGACGGCCCGCTGACGCGTCCGTCCACGTCGTCCCACGGGATGGTGCAATGGAGTGACGAGGCAGCTTCCGACTCGACCGACGTTCGTGCCGCCCCCCATCGCCCCTCGCGCTCAGTGATGTGCCACGGCCAGCTCTCGTTGTCTGTGAATGTCCTCGCCAAGCCCCTCTACCCAACAGCCCGCGCACCTGTGCCATCCTCTCTGCCACAGGACCTCGCGCACTTAAGCGCATGCTTCCCGCTGCCGTGGACGACACCGACCGATTACGCGGACACACGTGCGCGGATCCGGGACTTCTTCCCGCCGCGCGATGAGGCGCATGCCCTGTGCGCGGAGGCCCAGGAGAGTGCGATGTGGCAGTGAGCCGATTCGATTGCTTCGTGATACGTACTTATCTCCCATCCGCATGCTAGGCACAATCCCGACCCCTTCAGAGTCCTTCCTCGCAGATATTGTCGAGCACGCGTACACGGCGCCCGTAGAGGCGCTCTCTCCGCACCGCCTGGCAACGGTCTTCATGATCATCGCCATCGGAGGCACGGTGGACCTACGGCCCGGTGCGAGCACCGACGCGGAGCTGTACTACCACCTCGCGCGGGTCGCGATGTGCGATTACCCCCTTGCGGGCGGCGCGAATGCGGATAGCGTGACGGCACTGGTACGTTCTGTCGCGGCGGCGGGTGGTGCATGTTGCTGACGGACCACGCGGGGCGTGGCAAGGTGTTCATGCTGTGGTACCTGCTCGTGTTCAACGACCGCAAGGGCTCGGTGACGATGGCCTGGGAGATCATGGGTGTCGCGGCGCGGACTGCACACAGCGTACGTCCGTCTACGTCTGGCCTGCTCTCTGCTGCACGTGCTGACCCGCGCACACAGATAGACCTGCGTACGTAATCCGGCTAATTATCGCTGTCGGCAACTGATCCATTGCCTTATCTAGATCGCGACGGCGCTCTGTGGAAGTTTCCGCCGGCTGAGATTCAGCGGCGCCGCGCCTTGTTCTGGGAGCTTGTCAGCCTAGACGCCCGCATCGTGAGTGAGCCGCCCGTGCCCTCGACTACTCCGAGTCCTCACCACCGTCACTCCGCCAGTCGCTGTCCCTCAGCCGTCCGCCAGCCTTCCCCCCGCAATATTTCGACACTAAGCGGCCGACCCTCTCCGGCCCGTCCTTCCCCACGCTTTGTACGCACACCTATGTTTCTATCGGCCGCGGCTTGGGGCCATATTAACACTTTCTGCCCACACGCAGTTTTCGAGTGGAAACACCATTTTCTCTCTCATTGTCTGCACCCCGTCCTCGAGCTTCTTGTCGCAGCCCCAGCCCCAAAATATTCCACCCTGACCTCCGCTGATGCCGTTGTGCGCGACTCGGCCGTCCCCGTCTTCCTGCGCCTCGCGTGCGTCGACGACCGCGGCGTGCCCGCAGGCCTCATCATGCAGCGTGCACACGTATCTATGGGTCACAACATCCGTGCGTATATCATCTGAACTCCCGGGAAGACTTTGCGTTGTGTTCTGATGCTGTTGTGTAGTGCTACTGCAGCTCCACCGGAGCTTTTTCACAGAAACCGTGAGCCGCCCAGAACTGTTCGTTAGCCACCACCCGTATTTGGTGTCCGTCGCCGCGACCGTGTATAGCGCGTGCCAGATGATCTCGTGCATGGAGACTGTCTACGGAAAGCAGCCTGCGCTTGCATCCCGCTTTACGTACTTCTGGTCAAGTACGATGGCAGGGGCAGTACGTTTATGAGACTTCTCCCTTTTTTTGCGATGCTCATACGGCTCTTCCCATTTTCCAGCTCTCGCTATGCGTGCTGATGTCCCGCGTCCCGTTTTGCGCCTTCGTACCCCTGCTGCGCCCGCACCTTGAGAGCTGTCTCGCACTCTTCCGCCGCGCGAGCAGCTCTTCCCCGAAAGCAGAACAGTGCACGGTGCGTTCTCGTACTTCTAGTCCTTCCCTCGAACCTTCCCGCTGATTGTTCTATCCTGAAGCCCCTCCTAGAAGAGATGGTAAACGAGGCAAATCTCGCGTACACGCATTGGTGCGAAGGTCTCAAGGCGGGCCTCGCGGACGAGGTGCCAGGCGCACACGAGTACCCTGTGCTCGCGGGGCGCACGGAGCTTGTGGGCGGCAGCGCGCTGCACGCGTGCGACTCGGATGCGGTGCAGGGTTCCGTGCCGAACATGCACCGGACGCTCGCGCGCCTGTTCGACGCTGTACAGAGCAAGACGGCGACGCCTGCGATGCTCATCGCCCCGCCGCACGCACTGACGGAGCCTGCGCACGCGCAGGGTATGTTTGCGCTGTGGGGCGAGTTTTCGTATGGCATGAAGGGTATCGGCGCGCAGCAGGAGCAGCAGAAACAGTCGAGGGCGGGTCTCATGGACGATGTCCCGCAGGTGAGGCAGAGCTCGCTGGCGGTTCACCCGTCTGCTGCTGCTGCTGCGGCGGCGGCCGCAGCCGCAGATAGGCAAACGAGCAGCAACCTGGACTATATCCAGAACATACCGCCGCAGATGCAGGACTATTTCATTACGTCTGCTGGCGCGCAGATGTCCACGATGTATGACTCGGCATTGTCGTCGTAATCGACGGCGGCGGCGCAACCATGGATGGACATGTTTTGAATATTGCGCATCTCACATATACTATCGATCAGCTAATGCGTAAACTACTTGCCACATAGTGCGCCATCCGCGGAGGCGCTTATTGGATGGGTTGGCCTCTCCTGTGGTGCTTTGCTTCCCTGGATTGTGGAAGATTTGCTTTTCTCAAGTGTTATCTTCCCAGCGGCATCAGCATACGGTGCCAGTACGTTCTTCAATTGACTGGTGTCTTCCTGTTTTGACGGCCCTGAAATGTCTTGCCTGTTCCGTCGACCGCTCGTCGATTGTGTGAGATCTTCTGGGACGATGGACGGGTTCATTGTTGAAGCCAGGGATCAAGAGGGATCAAGATGATCGGATCTTCAGTATTAAGGTTATTTTGGTGCAAACCTGCAAACCTGACCAGTCTCCGGCGTCTCGTAAACATGTAGGAGTAGCTTTTTTTTCCTCTGGAAGGCCTCGAGGTGCCATCACGAGCAAGCTGCATACATCACATGCATGGTATTTGTAGTGTTGGGGTATGGCCGTTTGGAAGACCGGTATTGTACGGAGCTCATGTTCAACTCGTTGAACGCAGCCGGCCATTAGCAGCCATTAGCGTGGCGTCGGGGAGCACTCTGCCAGGCCGTCTACGTATATTGGGTGCGCGTGCGGTTGGCTACTACGTACCAACGCCACTACATCACTGCTGTAAGCGGCTGAGATCGATCACATTTCGAGCAGCTTCTGATCTCTCTTGTTTCCTCCAGCACGAACGTGAATTTGAAGACAAGCCCGCGGCTCGGCGCTCGCGCTCAAGTTTGCGAAGCGCTGCGAAGGTCACGTGCTAGTGGTAAGCGCCCGTGGTGAGCAAGCAGGCGCCGACATTCGCGGTGAAACGACCGCTCAGGCTGAAGCTGAAGCTGAAGCCCGGCCCTCCACTGGGGCGCGCCAACCTCCGCCAACCTCCGCCAACCCACCGCCAGGGAATACCAAATTGCCTTGTTTCAGCACGGCTTGTGTCGGGATGGTCGGGCAAGCACGGACCCTGTGACCATTGCACGGGAACAAATGCCTATAAAGTGGCAAACCAGTAGGCGCGCACCTCCTTTCCATCGACGACGATGCTCAGAACCATTGCTCTACGTAGTGTACCCCTTGCCAGGACTCCCCATGCGCGCGGGTGCCTTCTCGCGGCACGCCGCGCGCTGTCGACGAGCTCACCCGCTCGCAAACACGTTGACGGACTCAAAGCCCCGGCGACAAACGAGCCGGCGGCGGCTGGCGTTGAGGGAACCCATCATCGTGAGTGCTTGTGAGATGTTCTTCATCAGGAACTAATTAGACTTTTGTTCTTCCTCAGAGGACGCGCGAATCATCGAGGCGGCGGATCACGTGCCCGAGGTGCGAGGTGATTGGGTGCTCTTCCACCCTGTGTACTCGCCCGAAGAGCTCAAGTCCGTTGAAGTGCGTAGCTGGACATTGGACGGAGTACATTCTACCGAGCACATTGTCGCAGGTTGTGCATCGCGAGGCCAAGACATGGGGGGACAAGTTCGCCATCAACTTGGTGCGGCTTGCACGGTACGCCACGCAGCCTAGATAAATGCCCGGTCACTTAACCTTCCGGTTGTCTAGGTGGGGCTTCGATGTGGTCTCTGGATATAAGCACAAGACCATCCCTCCAGACTCGAAGATGTCCCTGGAGGACCTGCGCAAGGGAGGCTACATTATGGACGAACACCAGTGGCTCAACGTAGGCACACTCCCTTGTGTATCCGCCTTCTGGTATTCATGCTATTCAGCGCATTCTATTCTTGGAATCCATAGCAGGTGTGCCCGGAATGGTCGCGGCTATCTTGCGCCACCTGAAGAGCCTTCGTCTTATGGTGCGTTCATCATGTTATTTGATACACCCCATGGTCCTGACCGCAACCAGAAACGAGATGCGGGCTGGATACACACGCTCCTCGAGGAAGCAGAGAACGAGCGCATGCATCTGATGTACGTCCACGTCCGTCGCGCGGTCTGCTAACTAGACTGATGCCGTATCATCAGGACGTTCATGACACTCCGTGATCCCGGGGTGTTATTCCGCGTACTCATCCTTGGCGCCCAAGGCGTCTTCTACAACATATTCTGTACGATCGCGCGCTAATTCACTAGCGCCCATTGTCTCACTCTACCCTGACAGTCTTCTCGTACTTGATATCCCCTCGCACATGCCACCGTTTTGTCGGGCATCTCGAGGAGGAGGCCGTCCTCACGTACACACGCGCGATCAAGGAGCTCGAAGACGGGCGCCTACCTCAATGGTAAGGACCGCTTACTCCAGGACCGCTTTATCTCGAACTGACGCACGGTCTTCCGTTGGTAGGAAGAATAAGGCTGCACCGTCCATCGCGATCGATTACTGGCGCCTCAAGCCTGATGCGACATTGCTCGATGTGCTCTACGCAGTGCGGTCCGATGAGTCGACGCATCGCTTTGTCAACCACAGCCTCGCGAACCTTCAGACTGACGACATCAACCCGTTCGCACTGCGCGAGCCCGACATGCACGTCAAAGGCAAGATCGTAGAGTAAGCGTACATTTCAGGCTTTGTGCGCCGTTTTCTCACCGGCCCCGCAGGTTTGACCGCGACGCGGCGACGAAGTACGTCCAGGAGTCGAACAAATTGATGGAGAAGCACCACTCAGCGCCCTAGGGCTTTTGAAGGCGGCGCCCAACTGCCTAGTCATGTATCGATACATTATCACTCCTAATAATCCCAGCTCATCCATATTGCTTACTCTCGGAGCATGCACTGCCACTTATTGGTGGACACAGTCACGGTATGACCGGCAGTGACGCCTCTTCTCCACGCTTTCGAGCCGCCGTGAGGATGTTCACGTATCACAGCGACGACTGTGTCGTATTCAGATCCAAAACATCCGATTAGTGAGAGTATATGGAAAATGTGTAAAAAGAGACTGAGGTTATAGATGAACTAGGCCTTCAACGGCACCACTGAGACTGTCAACAACAGTCCGCACGCCGGAGCTGCCTTTCTCTTTACTGCTTCGCGAACGCATAGTCGCTGCCCTTCTTAAGACCCTGTATCGAATTCAGCGGTCAGTAAAAATCGCACGACAAGCGACAAGAAAACTTACGCGTTTGTACGCGGGTCTATATGACAGGAAGCCAGGACGCGTGAGTTGGGGATATGCAGAGAAGGTCTGGGCAGGCACGTACCGCGCCTGTACCGCCGCCATTCAACCACTTGCCACAGGGCCGCAGCCGGGCAACCTTTCCCGCGGCACGTGCACCGGGAGGCCTACTAGTAGTAGTAATCATGACATAGCAATTAGCATTACAGATCTTCAAGAATCTCCTGCCTCCGAATGCGGCCGCCCTCATGCACTAGGTGCAGCAGCTCGAATACTACCTTACAACATCAGTACTCAGCGGACAGTAATAGTAATGCATTACAAGCGAGTCTTTGTCCGCCCGTGCGCCTTCTGCTCACAGATCGGTGCCTCGGACTGAGTCCAAACGAACTGAACCGTGCGCAAGGATAGGACAGGGTATAATCATTTTCTTCTCCGGGGCTGATCTCAAATATTGGATGATTCAAGGTGATGCACATGCACGTTTATTCATAGTACTGCCGCTGTCCCGGGCGCCAATATCCGCAAGCAAGGTAGATTTCGGCGACTCGGCCTGTCTTTCCCCGCCGAAACTATCCCGGAGACAGTGCCCCAGGATATGCTTCGATAGCAGGCGCAGAAGCCCTGGCCGAGGCTAAGGTTGGAAGCCTGTAGGCCTGTAAAACCACGAAAACTATTTGCATTCGCCGTTCGCACTGCAAACTCGCCTGCCAGGCATAAGTAATTCACTGATCACCTCCTCGAGCCCACGAGTGAGCGCCACCTACAGTGGCACGAGTTTCCCCGCCTGCCTGAGGACCGCCTCCCTAACCCTCCCCGCCCGCGCGACCTTTTCAATCTCCGTATTGATTGCCCAGCACCACACGTCCCGTTCGACCTTGCTCCGTGTCCTGCACACCATGAGCTTGCGGTCCGCGCCCAGCGCCGGTATGCGCGCAGCACCCTCGCCGCCAGCGCTAGTGTTCAGCGTCAGCGAGTGTGGGTAGTAATACACGACAAAGAGAGTGTCCTCCTCGAGATCGTCTGTCTCGAGCCCGTCCTGGTAGCGCCGCGCGGTAGGTGGCGCATTGGGGGAGTACTGCCCGATGGGCAGCGCCTGCGCGGCGAACACGCCTGATGCAGTGTACGCGTCGACGAGGTGGATTGTCTTGCCGTGGCGTTTGTGGTATATAGAGCCGGACCTGATTGGGTACTGCACGATGCGGCCTGCAACGAGGAAGAGCTGCACAAGTCTACAGAACACACACGCATCAAGCTTGATTTTGATGGGCAGCATTAGCACTCACTTGTACTGCCCGTGGATGCCTTTCCTCACGAACACCCGTCCCACCTTCGCGATTGACCGACATCCATCGAATGCGCACCAGTTGTACACTGAACTGAGGTACGGCAACACCGCGTTCGGGTTTTCCGCAGCTTCGGGCGGGCGAAGCTTGTCCTCGTCGTGCCACATGCGGTGCGGCGTGATGCGCGGGCGCCCTGTCGCGAAATGCACGACGTCCATCTCCTGCCGCGTGTCCGTGTAGTGGCGCATTTTCCAATAGCAGGCGAGCTCGCGCAGGCGCTCGATCCACTCGACAGCTACCTTCGCAGAGTATGTCTGGCAACACGAACAGCTACGTGAGCCGCAGCCGTAGCATGATGCCACGGGGACACGCACCTCGAACCGGAGCACCCGCCCCGTCTTCATTACCAGCTCAAACGACCTCCTCATCCTGCGCTTCTGCACATCTGCGCCTACAAGCCCTTCATCCCCGCCCGCGTCCTCCTCGTCCTCCCCGCTCCTGTCTGCCTCGCTCCTCACTAGCTCCTCCTCCTCCCACTCCGTGCGCACGCCGGCGGGTACGTGCTCTTGCATGAGCGGAACAACCTGGAACGCACGACGCACTGCGACGATCGCTCGCAGGTCGATTACGCCCCGCGCGTGCACAATCTGAGCTGCGCCGCGCCGTGCCTCACTCGCGCGCAGCCACACGTAGTAGTCGTCATCTGCGGATGCATGCGGCGGGACTGCGCCTGGCGGGTGCGGTGGGTGGGGGTGCGAAGACACAAGCGTGAACAACAGCCCATCATGCACGGTAAGGTATGTGGCCTGGCGCATCTGCGAGGTAGGCTTGATGCGCTCGACGTAGCCCTCGATGCCGGGCGGCTCGGAGAGCCGGCGCCCGTCTTTGAGGTGCATGTGGGAAGGGACGTGCTCGCGGACCCGGACTTCCAGGCGCGCAGCTTTGCCTGCCTGCATAGAGATAGGCAAGTCAATCTCTGAAACTTGCCCCCCAGATCTTCGGATCGTGAGAGCGCACCTGGCAGAGCGCCAAACCAGCCACGACCGCCGCCTCTCGCGGGGCTCCGTCCACATCGTCCAACCACCAGACCCAATCGAGCTTGGTGTCCTGCCTCCAGGCAAATTCCAAGTCGGCACCCTCCGCCATCCGTTCCTTGAGAATGAGCTCCCAATCCTGGACCGTTCTCAACGTCTTTAAGCATAGCTTAACGAGGTTGTCCCGGCTGAAAATGGAGTAGTCTAATTTGTTTGGATCGGCTTCGGGAACGTCAATCTTGACACGGGTATCGAGAACCGGAGATGTGATCTCGATAACAGGGGGAAGCTGGCCGCCTGTGAATGTCCTGGTCCCTCGCAGTGAGTCCGTCTGGAATGGAATTTGGGATACCGACTACGTACCAGAGTCGCCACAGCCAATCTGTAGCCCTGGAACGAGACTTCGCCTTGAAAATGAAGATATTGGTCCCGTCTTTCCGATGGAATGGCATATAAGTGCTCCGTCCAACATGTACTGGTGTGGGCGGACACGTCAAGCAGAACGTGAGATCAACAAATGAGTAGAGTGATAATCTTGTGCGAGCGTGCTTGAGGGGCACGATAAATGAGAGATGCTTGTGGCCCATTACAAGCTCTTTATAGGGTATGGTCTGCAAAGTGTGTGATGAGCAGCTGTTCGTGTCAGAAGAGCACACATACATACATAATCTTCGTACAATTCCACGCGGTTCTTCCGCCAGACAACCATGAATTCTCGCCAATCAAGGTACTGCAGATGTTGCGCTGACCGGTGCTGTTGCTCGTCGAATGCACCGCCGAGGTTCTCCTCCGTTGAATAGCAAACTCTCACGACCATCCTGTCTTCGCTCAATGTACTTGAGTCAGTCGGGTAAACGGTTAGATATAAGGAGCCGTGCGTACCTTGCATCACAACCGCTGCCGGGTCCTCTGGCTCTTGGAATGATACAGACGGCGCAGTGGGAGAGTTGCCCTGATGAGCAGCGGCTGCGCTCGTCATGTGAATCTTGCTCCCCGTGCGATTAAGGACTTCGCTCGGGCGTGCAGGCACCTCAGCGGGCCGCGCAGGAGAGTCCTCGCTAAGTGCAACGGACTGAACACGCACGACCTTGGCGAATCCCTTGCCCTTTCCCGCTCCCTTCCGCAATGCAGATATGCGGCCATTCAGAGCGCCACTGCTCTTTGGTTGGGGATTTGGCAGTGTCTTAGCCTTCGACAGCCGAGAAACACCGAGCGGCTTCCGCGACGAAGATCCAGGCGAGCGCAGAAGGGATGTGTTTGACGTATCTGCATGAGAGTCCATAGAACTGTCTGCACTGCGATTGGTAGAATCCTCCTGTGGAAAAGACGGCTGTGATGGCCCCGCGCCAGGAGTGCTCATGTGCGAGTGGGCTGTGACGAAGGTCTCCCCTGTAGCCGCCGACATGAACCCCGAGCGCGAGCGCAGGCTCGATTGCCCCGTACGCCCTGACATCGGCAGCTGCGCACTCCTTGGCGGCTCTCCGTCGAAAATGTTCACGCCCACGAAGTCGCCGATCTCGAAACTGCCGCCGACCCAGCGCGCGCGGGCGGCGGCGGCGCCGATGGCGCCCTTCTTCATCCTCGCGCGCCACATGCGCCCCCACTCGCTCTCGCGCCACTTGCGCAGCATCTCCTGGCGCACGCTGCGCTCGCGCTCCGAGCCCCAGTCCTCTTCCCGGCCGCCTTGCTCGAGGAAGAATTGGTAGGCATAGTCCTGGATGATCTCCTCGAGCGGGTCGTCGTCCTCGCTCGCGGCATCGGCATCGGCATCGGCATCTGCATCGACATTGGCATCGACATCGACATGGTTGGAGAGCTTGAAGACGTTGCGCAGCTTCTGTCGCTTGGTCACTAGCTGCTCGGTGTCGGTGACGACGCGCTGAGGCATGGGCCCGAGGAAGAAACGGCGGTTGCGGTGCTGGTCATTGACCTTTGTGGTTTCTGTGGCGGGGGCGGTGATGATAGGAGGAGGCACGGTGCGGGGGGACGACATACGAGACGGAAGAAAGAGTGGTTATGTTTGGATGTTTTACACAATTGTGTCGGTGGATGACCGTGGATCAAGCCACAAGCTTAAGCAACTTCAAGCCAGGCGCGTGACGTCACTCGCGCTAAGTATGATACTTAAGTACCACATACATTATCCGTAACTCAACTCTACGGTAACTCATGTTCAGAACACAGCTTGCTTGCAACTTCCTTCATCAGCGTTCTGACTTCCTTCTTCTGCACCTTCAAGCCGCCCTCGCCCGCCATCTTGCCCGTTAACGTGCTCCCCACCTGCAGCACCTCAAACAGCGGCAGCAGCTGCTCTGTATATATCGGAGACAGTCTGACGAGCAGTGCAAGTGTCGCAGTGAGGCGGTGGACTGTCCAAACCACATCAGCTGCCACTGAGTACCAGCTGCAGAAAGCAGAAGCGATTACTCACCGACGTCCTCGCTCTCTTGCTCCGTGCCCAGCGCTTCCACCACAGCGCTGATGATCTCCACCTCCCACTCCCCGTCCTCCTCGCTTTCACCCATCCCATTTGCAACCTGCTCGCCCCTCACCCGCGCAATGCGCCCACGCTGCACCCACGCTCCCACATTGAACGCAACGCTCGCCGCCGACGTGCGCACGAGACGGTCGCTGTGCAGTAGAGTTTGCACAAGCACGCCCGTCAACGCGCTCTTCGCCTGCGTGTCGCTCGCAAGCAGCGGTCGCGCAAGGACCGGAGAGCCCAGTGCGTTCGAAAGCAAACGGAGGAGCGTGAGGAGGGTTGCGCGCGGTGCTTGGGCCGTTGACGTGTGGATCTGCGACATAAGTCCGGAGAGCGCAGGGAGGGAGGTCTGTGCAATGTTCGGGTCGAGTAGCGCGAGTCGCCACGTGTCCAGAAGCGGGAATAGAGAGGCAATAGGGAGTGCTTTGATTAATGTGGATGTGGTCTGAGCAAATGCACTGACCACAGCAGCGCTCGGACGAGAAGAAATCTTCGTCACGAAACGCTGCTGCAACCATGGGAATATAACTCGCGTAAGATTCTGCTGAACTTGAGACTTGTCGAGGAGGACATCTGACGACGCAGAATCTACGAACGAGGCCAATTTGTCTCGGACGGTGTCAAGGGCTGGGACTTGTGAGAATAGGATAGGGTCTAAGGATATTGATGATACAGCAGGGAGATCTAGCGATGCGTGCGGGTGCGCTGTAATGACATCAGGATACCGTTGGGATCTATGAGTGTGAAACATACGCGGGAAAGCCTGGTATAGCAGCAGGTCAACCTGGGTCTTCAGCTCCGGGGCATTAACACCCTTCAACTCGTGCACCTACATTCCATGAGCTGTTGCAAACTCTCGTCAAGTCACGCTTCGCACCTTCTTTCGGTCTAGAAAGAACACAAACGTCGGCGTTGCCGTAACCTCATACTCGCGCCCCACCATGCCACTCATCCCCACATCCATGTCAACCTTCACGAACGCAATCCGCCCCTCGCCTTTAGTCTTCGCGCGCGCGAGCTCCTCAAACACCGGCTCTATCATGCGGCATGGCGCGCACGTCGCAGAGGTGAACATCGCGACCGCCGCGCGGTGTGCGCCAAGGACGGAGTGAAAGGATGCGGGGTTTGTGGAGACGTGAATCGGCGCAGCCACGGTGCTGGCGGGTGTGGTGGGTGTAGGGCCTGATGCACGGGCGGCGACAGCTTGTAGGAGGGACGATGCGAGCGCTGGGTTGGGCGCGGCAGGCTGAGCGACGGGAGGGGTCCCGGCGGGGGTGTAGCCGCTTGGGCGGCGGAACATTGAGTCGATGGTGGGGCGCAGGGCAGCGCCGAAGGGAGTCGAGAGAAAGTCGGAGGGGAGGTCTGCAGGAAGATGAAGCAGCTGATAGAATGTGAGGACTGTGACACGTACCCTTGATGAAGGGAGGGATGGAGCCACCGGTGAGGAAGCCAATGCAATCGTTCGTAAAGGAGTTGCAGTTGAAGTCTGTAAACGTTGTCAGAAGACTGACCAACCCATACCACGACTGCACAGCTGACCTAGCAGATGATACTGAAATATGCGGCACAATGAACCTACGTCGGCACGGAATAGGAAGCAACGCACCTTGTCCGCAGTATAGTGCTCCCTCATCTCCTGGATATATTCGTCAAATGTCCCCTCATCAATTTCTGTTTCACCCATATCGATGATTTGCAGCGGTCGCCCGTGCTGTATGTGCCAGGCCCGCTTGAATACCGAAGCATCAAGTCAGCATGTAAAGAGACTTACATGAGACTTCCCCGGCGCGACGATGTCGATTCCCTGGCCGTAGAATATCTCCTTGCCGTACGCGACGACGGAAGTATGCCTGCAGCACGATTCTATCAGAAGCGGCAAGGGTCTGCAAGACACGCACGCACCAGACACCATCAATCTGTCTGCCGGTCAGCTGCATCGACATGGTCCTTGCGAGACCATTGCTGAGGTCGTAGACGTAGAGCTTCACAGGAAAAGGCATATATGTAGTTGAAGTGAACAGAGGAGAGAGGGAGAGAGAGACTGAGTTTGTGGATGCATGATGGCGGCGGCTGTGGAGAGCCGTCGACGCGTCAGCGCCTTCGACTCTCTTCGACTCGACCTTTCCGACCGGACTACTGGCACTGCCAGCAACTACTGCTTACTGCTCGACGAGTGGCCATGACTTGTCCACTCCGAGTCCGCCTCCATCATGTCCTGACTACTTGAGTAGACAGGACGCTGGGTACAACGCGCACGGACCAGGTCACCATTTGATATTCAGGTCTTGCCATGGCCACAGGATTGGATCTCAGACCTCTTGTCTCCCATCTTCAACCCAAGGCTCACAAGGTGCTCCGCCGCTGTATCTGAGCTGGACTTCCCAACCTCCCAGCCCTTACCCAACAAATACAGCTCACAATCTATGTGTGTATCAGCACAGTGTCTGCGAGCTCCGAGTGTCATCTCACCGACGCCACAGATCCTCACTCCGACTGCACGACTTGGATCTGTAGTTTGTCAGGAAGTGCCAGTCATCATCATCCAGGCCTCCCCACTCAACATCAATGTTCGTAGCCTAAACCTTCCCAGATATACGATCCAGCAATGTCGAGCTTGCAAGCAAAACACAATAAGACCGCAAAGGCAGTTCGCTTAGACAACGAGATCTCCCGCATCGAAACACACCTCCGATCCCTCCGACAATTGCGCAACAGCACCCAATCAGCCGCCTCATGCCTTCCCATTGAAGTGCTCGCGCACGTCTTCTCCTTCCTCCGCGTCTCGCACCTCAATCCACACTGCAGCCCGAACTTTCCGCCCGCGTGGGTTGCAGTCACACATGTGTGTTCGCGCTGGCGGGAGGTTGCGCTGTCCTTCCCTGCGCTGTGGTCCAACATTGTCGTGTACAACCCGGACTGGTTGGAGGCCACGCTCGCTCGCTCGAAGGCGACGCCGCTCTCGCTCATGATGTACCTAGATCGCCCGGGGCTGCTTGTGCATCCCGGGGTCAAATCCCTCGCGTACCGACACATTTGGCGCGTCAAGGATCTCGTCCTACGCGGCACCCGCGTCAACGACTACGTGCGGCCGCTCATCGGAAAGAGGGCACCGCTTCTGGAGACGTTGGAGCTATGGGAGGACACTCACGAGGAGATTTATTTGGTCCGGAACGGCCTGTTCGAAGGTGAGACGCCCAAGCTTCGGACCCTGAAGCTACGCCGCTGCCGATTCCTCTGGACATCCACTCTCCTCAAAGCCAATCTTACTCACCTCGAGGTGCATAAAATGCTCGCAGAATACCGGCCAACCACCTCTGTCCTTGTCAACGTGCTTGAATGCCTGCCAAACCTCCAGACCCTCGCTCTTTGCCACTGCCTGCCCACAGTCGGCAAGGTGTCCACGCAGTCCATCAAGAGCAGCGTTCAGACGAAGGTTACCCTCCCGTGGCTCACGTCCTTGGCTCTCTCCTCTGAGCGCGCCCCCGAACTGTTCAACATCATCTCGCATCTCTCCGTCCCTACCGACGCGGCCTTCCGGCTCGTCTGCGACTCGATCGACGAGGAACATGTCCCATTCACCAGCGCTCCGCTGGTCGAAAGTATCATGTCGCTCCTCGGTTTCCAGGAATCCACAACCCCCCCACCCCCAGCACCATATTCCGCCCTCCGCATTTGCAGAATTGCCCACGAAAGCGGCTGGGCACTCCTCCTCGGCTCATTTTCTCTCAAGCCCATGGCCAGACGGGGCTCTGACGAGCCGATCACCGCAGGCGACACCGGGCACTGGAAGTGCAAGTTCTACATCGGGCTCCCGTGGACAGTCTCGACAACGACACTCGGCGTTGCGGTGTCTGTGTTCGCGACCGCGTGCGCTCTGCTCACGCCTGCCCTCGCGGGTGTCACATCCGCATTTGTGGACTGCGCTATGTTCTCGGAGGTGCAGGTTTGGTGGAACGTGTTCGGACGCATGGCGAACATACGCAGCATCTCAGTGTCTGACCTCGCTGTGTACGGGTTTGCGAAGGTGTTGAAGGGCGTCGGGCGGGAGGCTGGGGAAGGCCCGCTAGCCGCGTTCACAAGCAAGTATGCCGGCGGAATCGGGTCGCTGCTCCCCCACCTCTTCCCTCAGCTCACGCACATCAATATCGAAGGCGCGAACCTCGATTGGTATCGCCTCTTCGACAATCTGAAGGCCGCACTTGGGTTCCGGGCGGTGCGCAAGAATGGCCTGATGCGGGTGCGGAGGCTGGCGATTAAAGACTGCGACGTGCATGACATACAGATCATGCACCTGGCGGCGTATCTGCCCAAGCCGCCGTTGGACTGGGATAGGGTGCACGAGGGCATGGACCAGTTCCACTTGTCAAAAGATCGTGAATTTCGCTCCTTCAATCGTAATTTTTGGGACTGTGAGGATATGGACGACGAGTGACCTCCTTGTTTATAACACAATCATCGTCTCAACTACTAAAGTTGATATGCCCTCATTATCTTAAACTGTAAAATGTGCTTCATCCTGTGCTTGATCAACGACGTCATTTCTGCGATTCAAAAACAACTACCTTCCAGTCTTTTTGCAAGGTCAAAATCACAACCTAGCTAATACACCTGCATCCGCCCTCCCCTTACCCTTGGCCTTGTCCCTATACCCACCCTTCATAAGATCAGCCTGGCCACGGACCTTCCACTCCTCCCACCACCGCATTGCGTACTCCTTTTCGCCATCCCCTATGTGCTCTACAATTTCGCTATACAGCGCATGAATGAGCTCCTTCTCCCGCTCACCATCCGCTTGGTCGATGTTGCGCACTACAGCGGCAAGGGTGCCGGGAAGCAGCATTAGGGACAAAGATGGGATTGACGACACGAGGGCGAGCCGCAGGCGGTGGACGTGGTCGGCGCGGACGACGGATAGTGGCAAGCGCGAAGAGGAGACACGCTCAATGTCCGATACCAGGAGATCAACGCTATATTGGGCCAGCGGAGGGTCGCAGGCGCGCACTACGGCCGCATATGCAAGACAGAGCTGTCCCGTGCTCAGCCGTCCTTCGCTCGCATTCTGTCATAGACTGGTGATGGGTTTCCAGACGCGCAGTATGAAGGCCAAGACGTACGTCAAGTAAACATTTGGCGTAGAAGGGCACCATCCGTTCAACGAAGTTCGGCGTGTCAGGTTGATCGCGAGTGGCCGGGTGTGCCGAGAACGTCGCCAAAACAACGGAGTGCGCAGACTCGTACGTCTCCCGGTTTACTGCATCATTGAGGCTCGGCATGCACACTGGGAAAACGACATGCTCAATGGTGTGGAGACTGAGAACAGGAACAAGCTGCTCGATGGCGGCCAAAGCGTAGGCGAGGTTCGCGCGGCTTTGAGTGGGGCCTAGGGCCAGCCCTGATATTGAACTCGGATGTGGATCTGAACAAGCACTTAGTGACAGAAAGTTCGAGATGGTAACTAAC
The DNA here is from genome assembly GCA_019914985.1 of Auriscalpium microsporum. NCBI lineage: Eukaryota > Fungi > Basidiomycota > Agaricomycetes > Russulales > Auriscalpiaceae > Auriscalpium > Auriscalpium microsporum. Next base: position 2,506,835 of record JAHLMG010000001.1, read on the forward strand.
CGACCATGTAGTAGATCCACTACAAAGGCTTCCGCAACAGGTGGCTTAGCAGCTAAGACATCCAGCGCCATGTAGAATAAGCGCTTCAACTCCGTGAAGCCACTTTCCGCCGTAGACGCAACCCCGCCGAATTGTGAGATCACGAATGCGAGATTGAAAAGGGAGCACAGCGTTGTCTGTGCCAGGATGGATGCTGAAACTTGGGAGGAAGGTGGTGGTGTATTGTAGACTGTGGGATATGACAGACTGTGCGACCATGATTGTAGTGAAGAGGAGGGTCTTGAGCACTGTCCAGAGAGTGTTGGCCTGCTCGCGTGCGTCGGGTGCTGGACAATGATTAGACTCCCGCGTATCCTGCGGTAGGCGTGCTCACCGAGGTCGTTGTCATCTTCGACCGCCGCGAACGCACTACGCACCCAGGCGCGTTGCACGGCTGCTGTTAGCGTCTCGAGGCGCGTCATTGCGTCGTACATGGCGGGCCATCCCTCCTGGGGACGCTCGTCGACGAGAAGGGGGAAGAGGCTAGCTGTGAGCTTAGCTGTCGCAGCAATGGACGCGAAAAGCAGTGACGTTGTGAGCGAGTCAAGGGGCGCAGGAGGTAAGAAGACACCAGAGAGGAAGGTGTGGTCGATGGTGGTCAGCAGGTGAGAGGAAAGTGTCTGCAATGCTCGATCAGAAATGGATGAGGCACTGGTCACTGCTAGCTTACTGATAGTGGAAGAGCTTTGATACGATCTGGCAAGACATGAGGGAGATACAGCCCTGCATAGACGAGTGCAAGCGAAAGGGGGTCTTCTGCTCATAGCTTCAGACAGCGATAGGAAACAGAGTATGTTTACTCACCTTCGCCGTCTGCCGTGTCCTTCCTGAACTCCCTCTCCCATCCTGTCCCGCCGTATAGTTCCATGACCTCCGCCAGCGCGACGACGACCTCCTCCTCCACGCGCGCCCGAGCCCCTCCAGTCCCGAGACCCATCCCCACACGCCCCGATACGTCCTCCAGTCCCAACAACACGCCGCCCGCAACCACAAACCTCATCAGGCCCTGCCCGCCGGTAAAACCGCGCACCACCGCGCGCACCCAGTCTGCCAGGCCCGCGCGCACGCCACGGCGGAAGATACCTCCGCGCGCATCCTCCGCATCAAGCAGCGCAAGCTTCGAGTGCACAGCGTGGCGCAGTGCGGTGCCAAGCGCGGTGAGTTTCGAGTGTGAGAAGGGGCGGAAGAGCGGCGAGGAGACGAGGATGGCTGAGAGTGGTGTCGGCGTCGGGGTGTGCGCGAGGAAGTGGGCGATGAGGGACTGGAGGGATGAGAGCGGGAGAGTGGATGTGGGTTTATGCAAGTGGCTGAGGAGGACGCTGTAGCCGCGGTCGACGTCGCCCATGATGATGATGATGTTCGTGAACAGCACGGTGGGCTTACATATGTATCGGCGACTGACCTCAACTAGACCTTTGTGACGACGACTGCTCGACGACTGTCTGTCTCCGAGACTCTCTGAAATCCCCACTATATAATGTCAGACACATCCCCGCCGTTCCCTCCGCGCGTATACAAAATCCTCTCCGGACCACCCATCTGTCCGCTCCCACACACCCTCCCCTCGACCGCTCTCGACGCACACGACGGCTTTATACACCTCTCTACCGCATGGCGCACCCCACAGACCGCCTCCATGTACTTCTCTTCCGACACCGTCCTCTGGCTCCTCCGTATAGACGTACAGACCGCGCAGGCCGAGAGCGCCGAGTTCAAATGGGGCGATCCTGGGTGCGTGCATATGTACAACGGAAGGCTGGGCGAAGGGGTTGTTGTGTCGAGCAAGGAGGTGAACAGGGCAGATGGAGAAATGTGGGAGGACGTGCTCGGGACTGATGAGTGGTTGTTGGATTGAGATCTGAGGCAGGTGGTACTCCCGAGCTCATCTGCGGACACTACATAACACATCGGTCACTGGGCGTAGGCTTGTGCCACTGTACATCGCAAGTGCCCTGGGCAGCATGGCAGTTTGCCTGTTCCGATTCCATGCCTTCACCGTTCCCGCGAGGCCTTTGAGGGGTTCAGGATGCACGATGCGGACATCCTTGCCATAAAGATACGGCATCCTGACTTTACGTGCCAGTGGTTGACGGGCCCTGGACTCCAGGAGGTCGTCTTTGATTTGTTCATCTGTCCTGCTGTCTTTGGGAGGGGCGCCAGGGATCACAAAACACCGTCGGGACCGATACCTACCCAAAGATTCGACAAGTCAGGGCATAATATTCCGCTGAGGTTGGAAGAGCCCAGCATTTCTATCTCTATGAAATACACACGCCCTGTTCCCACTGCCTCCACAATACCATGCATGCTGTGTCTCATTGCCGGAGGAGACTTTGACACGGTCTCCGGGCTCGAATGCGCGCTCGAGTTCAGCGAAGGGAACCTCGACAATGTTGGCGTCCCCCGCATCTATGTGCACCGAATCCTCCCCATAAGTGAATACGGACCCCACGGTGTGGATGAGCTCTCCTTGCACGATGTGGACCCGATCGCCTTCGGTCAGACGGCTACGAAGGCGGCTCTGCGCAAGAGCACGCAGAGGCTGCCATGCGGAAACAGACATGGTCAAAGGGCTCCAACTCCCGAACGGATGGAGGCTCAGGAAAGAGATTGACCTCAGAGATTGGTCGCCGCAGGATCAAGCAGCCATGGATGAACGTGTGGCCCCAGAATGCACTCGTGGACGAATCCGAAATGCTATCAAAGTGATCACGTCGCCGTCATAGCATGCTGGGAGCCTGCCCATGGAGTCGAAAGGATGGGCCTCTGGGCGATGGTGAGGATCGCCACCGTTGAACAAGTCTAGTTTTCTCCAAAAACGTGGAACGACGGCGACCTCTAAGACGGCGTCGTGGTCACCTTCGGTAACGGCGAGGACAATCGCTAGGTCGCGCCCTGAAATTATGCATACGTGCTGGCCTTTCCGCATCGTGGTTGCCACCCTGTCTGTGGGCTGACTGGGAGGGGTGCTGTCGGTCGTGTCGTCAACCAACAACACGGTACATGTTTGCGAAGAAGGCACAGAACCGGTGCCCTCACCAGCTTCTGGATGTCACAGGTGGCGTGGGCACGGATGCAACAGCCAACACTTTGGTGTCTATGGCGATGACTCGGAGTCGACGCAACGCTGAACGAGGCTGTAGCCCTGCAGCCCTCAAAGCATCTCGGACACATATTTCTTTCAACCGCTAGGTGTGACGTGAGCAAGAACCCCCTAAGTTTTGTTCATTTACAGCCAACATACCTGGGCCCGCACTGCAAACAAAAGCCGATCGTCATCGGCATACTCAGCCTGTCTGTCTCGACGACGAAATCGGCAGCTAGTGCATGCAAGAGTGGCTTTATCCCAGTCATTCTCGCGCATGGATGGAGGATGAATGTCGTATGTTGAGTTCTCCACTGCACCGTGAGTCTGGCACGATATAGGGCTGCAGTTCATCGTCCTCGTCGTATTCTTCATCTTCAGCATCGTGGACCACAGCCTCCAGAATCAAAATCGATTCGCCTGCCAATTCGTCAGAATGAAACGAGATCAAACACAGTTATATCCACCAATTTCCTCGCCTCGGTCCAAGACATGATGCGCACGGTATCAACTCGAGGCCCGTGTGAGCTGGATTCCCACCTACTACTGCCCATTCGGGCATTGACGGAAGACCCACCCTCCCTTGAAAGAGTGAGAGACAAATATTGTTGGCATCGCCCGGTAGGACCGTGGGTATTGAGTTCTAAGGCATAGTACTCTCATGTTAGATAAGGAGACCTCTTTGCTGAAGGCAGATAACATAACAGGTATCCGAGGAGCGTATACGGCCGCCCCCCTACACACTTACACACTCCATCATAGTGAACCCCACAGATACCTCCAGAGCCCGAAGAGGATGTTGACCAAAAAACCAACCACGAGACCCATTTGCATTCGCCGTCTGCGAGCGATCAGGTAAAGAGAACGGTAGTGAAGTAAGGACGGTCACATACGTGAATACAACGCTTCCAAGCGACTCTATGGGCCTGCCGTTACTCCAAAATGCGGGTGGCTTGGCTTCTCGGAAGTAGAAGAATGGAAGTAAAGGGAAGAAGAACCCGACGACGATGCCTTGGAGAATGGCTGACGACGACGGGTCGCCGCGAGACAGTGACGCGGTTCCTGCGCTATCAATAGAATCGATCCACTGCTCCTCTAGAGCGCGGGCATGCTCTTCGTCTTGAGGTGAATGAAGAAGGTGAATATGTATGCAGAATGCACCTTGTAGGATCACTCACATTCTTCATCATTGTCAAAATCCCCTTGCGAGAGGTAGTCCGCCGCCGACTGTGAATGAAACTGCCTACGGAAGTTGGATATGTCCGCCTCTGAGAATCCTGCAGCAGCGAGCCGGTCGAAGCCTCGCAGGGGTTTGATCTGGGTGGTCTGCAGCACGTGTTCGTGAATCTTGAGCTCTGCGAAAAAGGGGTCGACGTACCTGTGTCTTTGTCTCCTCATCGAACTCGCCATCGGAGAACTGAGGGCCGACTGAGCAATGCAAGAACGCCATGCCGCTCGCCGTCGCAGCTGGAACGACCGCAGCATCTCCGCTCGTAGGTGCGCCTTCCCCGTCGGCAGAGAGCGCGTCTTTCGCGTTGGCTCGGCGCTGGCGCTCCTCCAGCGACGTCAACCATGAGTAGAGGAATGTACCGTCCGTCAAAAGGCGGCCGGAGTGGATAAGCCTAAGGCGCCTGTTGTGCAGCTGAGACCGTGCGGTGCGAATCTGGCATCACAAGCAATCAACAACGAAGGAAAGCTGTAGGAATAGTAGGCATACGCTGGATTTCACGTCTCGCACAGAGTCCTTTTCGCCAATGTGAAGGACGAGGTCCGGAATACCCTCCGTGAAGCGCACCATGAGCTCACGCGAGAGCGGCGCCGCAGGCTCTTGCGGATCGACAGCGCGCTGCTTGCCCTTAGCTTTCTCGCTCATCAACTTAGACAGGCTTCGGCGTCGACTGGCCAGTGGTGGGGGCTCAGCAGGGTGAGAGGAGGAAGACATGGTCATGGTCGTAGGCTGGTCCGACTCTGGCTGTAGAGATGATTAGTCAGCATGTCGCGCCTACGTACTAGTTGTCCGAGCGCTTTCACGGTTCACCTTTTCCTTCACCAGCCTTGCTCATGTCGGACGTGCGTCTTGTGCCATAGATATATCACTATGAGCAAGGCTAAGTCTTCAAAACCAACGGCCGGGCCGTCTGGCGGCCTGTACAAGGCCGAATCCATCAAGGTAAACCGCGTCTCTTACCATTGCTGAAAGGTCCCATTGATCTGAGCACGCAATCTCAGGACGTAGCAGATGGCCTGGGTATTACCAGCTTCCCCGATGCTGTTGCCTCTGCCTTAGCCAGTGACGTCGAATACCGCATCCACCAAGTCGTCGAGGTATGCCCGCCGCATCTCGCCCGATGCGTTCACGACTTACTCAACCCAGGAAGCCTCCCGCTTCATGCGACACGCGCGGCGCACAACGCTCACCACCGCAGATATTGATAACGCTTTGCGCGTGCTTAATATCGAGCCGCTCTATGGGCACTCCCAGCACTACACGCCTACATTCCGCCGCGCGCTGCCCTTCCCGCAGCTTGCGTCCGCCGGCACTGTCTTTTTCGTTGAGGATGAAGAGATTGACTTTGACCGCGTCCTCAAAGAGGAGAAGATTACCCTTCCGCCCGGCGTCCGGTGGACCGCGCACTGGCTCGCGGTGGAGGGCGTGCAGCCACTGATCCCGGAGAATCCTCCCGCAGTCCCACGTGAGGACCAGCAGCCCACGGGCGGCGCTACATCGACGCTCGTAACGAACGCGGCCACAACGCCGGACAAGCGGCAGCAGCAGCAGGCCGCACTGGTCAAGCAGGTCCTGTCGCGCGAATTGCAGCTTTATTACACACGCTTGACGACATCTCTTCTGCCGCCAAACGCGGTTGATCCCACGAAGCGCACGGCGGCGCTGGCGAGTCTGCGCCACGACGCGGGATTGCAAGCGCTGTTGCCGTACCTTGTGCGGTGGGTAGGCGAGGGCGTCGTTGGTGCGCTGAAGGACGGTGCCCAGGGCGAGAATGACGGTCGAGTGCTTGAGATCCTCCTCGACGTCATTGCCGCGCTGCTTGAAAACACTACGCTATTTGTGGAGCCATACGTGAGTTAGCCGTCCTCGACCGATAGCGTATGCTGAAGGCCACTTGTAGCTTCACCAACTATTACCCCCTGTCCTATCGACCCTTCTTTACTCTTCCCTCCCACCTTCGCAGAGCGCGCACCTCCAGACAACCGCCGCATCTATTCTCTCCCACATTCTCACAGAGCACTCCACGACGTACCCTTCCCTCTCGCCGCGCATAATGAAGACACTCCTCCTCGCACTGCTCTCGCCCGACAAGAGCCGCGGCACGCGCGCCGGCGCAATCTGCGGGCTCGTCGGCATTGGCAAGGAGGCCGTGCGCAAGGGCCTCGTCGAAGCGGGTGGGGCCCGCGTCGTCGGTGCGGAGTGCATGCCCGGCGAAGAGGGTGGCCTTGGGAAGGCCGTTGTGGACGCACTGAAGGTCTTGCAGCCGCCGTCTGCGCACCCAGTGCCGTTAGATTCGCGTCTCTCGGAGGACGCAGCGACACTTGCGCGGCTGGACGAGGTGATGGGCGACTTTTTCGCGGAGAGGCTCATGGGCGATGCGGTGTGGGCGAGGAGCATTTTGGGCGAGGGATAGGCGGGTGGGCTGTGATTTGTGGTAGGGATCTGGATCTGTTGCGTTCAATCGTGCGTTTTCGCTGTCGCGTATCAACTTGCTCTGCTTTCAATGACTCATCAGCCTAAACCAGCCTGTCGACGATGGCTCGATTAAGGAGACCTTTGCTGAGGCAGAAAGGGATGTGTTTTTTTGCTCATCGACTTTGCTGGCATCCTTGGCATCTATGTCGACATCTGGGATGGAGATCGCCTCGACATGCTTGGAACCACGAGGTGGACCTGAAGGCGCTGCCCGAGGGAGGGGCGTCTCAGTCTCCAAACTAAGCCGCTTAATGACTTGGTCCGCAGTGTTACTCGGATTTTGGGGGCCAATTGGCTTACAGACTATCTTCTGTGCGGTCTGAGTCCCACCATCTCAGTCACTTGCTAGCAGCACATTCGCCGAGGCTTAGAGCTCCTTGAAAGTATCGGTAAGCGATTCAAGAACGCTCCACACGACCCAAAGGCTCCATATCCACGGCGATTGCATATCGATTTTGCGATAATATACTTATCAGCGTGTTTGATCTTGCACTTCAGCGCAGAGGCTAATTGGGCTTAAATTACACCTACCTTTCACATACAACGCGGTGACAAGCGGTGATGCATCCATACTAGATTAAAGCAACTTGAACTAGGCCCCACATAAAACTCCGAGACAAATAAGCAAGTCACCCTGATTCAACTTGCGCGTCTCCGACTCGAGCAGATGCGACCAGAGCAAGCAAAGTACTTAGATCAAAGGCGTTCAGACAGGCCTCAAGTAAGGAGACGAAACAACGAAACAAATGTGAAGCGGCGGACCAGCTGAGAGGGAACAAATTTCGTTGCGGCAGATGAGAGCTTCAAGGCCACAAAATTGACCAAGGTGACATTGGTCAACATAGATTTAGAGTCGAGTACTGTATAGTCGGAACTATGTAGACACGCCGAGTCCGTACAGTAACTCGAGAAAGCGATGTCCATATAGCAGTCCGCATGCCGCTACGAATGGGGATGCCAATGCTCCATAAGCTTAAGAATGCTGGACCTGCACAAACCACCTCTGGTCCGACGCGACGCAGTTTCCGCCATGCGCATTCTGGGTGGATTGACAATCCGTTGCCAGCCAGTTCACGAGAGACGACTGCATTGTAGTTCGTAAGATCAAAAAGAAGCGGGCATAGGATGGATGGAGCGTACCCAGTCAGTGCGGCAATACTGCAAGGTCGAGTTCGTCTGGTTGACAATAAAGGTCTTGCAGCTCTGGTACTGCATCGTAATCACGGACGTATTGACCTGTTTCTCCAAATCAGCGTGCAACCTTTTATATGAAGTAGAATACCATACTGCCGGATCCAGATTGAAGAGCGCGCCTGCGGGCATCCGACGGTCCACTTCAGTCTTCAAAGAGCGACTTTGAGCACTCAAGAAGACGTACCAATATTCTGGCTGTCGTAAAGAAGGGCATCCGCGATGACTGCACATTGATTCGGGTCGGGACCCCCACCAGATGGCGTGAAGCAATTCGTGGCGCCTGGTGTTGTTTCAAGTGAGTACCTATTCGGATATTCGGACCTTTCAGTACGCACATGTGGCGCCACAGACGTCGGTCTGGCGTTCTTGCAGTCCGCGCACGGCAATCCCATCGTGGACGGGACGAATCGCGTTTGAGCAGTGCACGTACTCCACGCTAACATCCTGGTTCTCGCCAACGTAGGTCTGTTTGAGGACCTTCTTGTCATCGCACTGGAAGGTAGCATGCGTGACGCCGGAGAAAGCGAGCGCCGTAGCAAGGAAGGAGACAAAACGCATAGCGACGAGAAGATGACGGTTAGTGAGGTTGGGTGAGAAGGTTGGGTGACCTGACGAAAAGTAACAGCTCTCCCGAGGGTGCTTTATAGGCAGACGAGGCGGCGAGATGGGCCCGAACTCGAACGTGTGGTGCAAAGTCACCGGTGCACTCAGCTGCTCGAGACACCCGATGGAGACGCCTAGGGCACGCGTTAATACGGGGCTGATGCCGCCGCATATGCAGCGGGGCGGAGAAGTCGTGTCGGAGGCGCTTGGAATCCGCGACGGCAGAGTTGCGGCGGGGGGCGGGCTTAGCCTGGGGCGGGGTCACTTGCCTTGACCCAGCGGCTGGCTAGTGAAGCAGCAACGGATCTCCGCTCGCTCACATCACGTGCAGGCGCCTCGCAAGCCCACGACGGCGTCGACGCCCCGTGGCCCGTTCGGCGGACGCAGGGAGAGCGGACGATGACACAGGGATGCCGACGTGTGAAGCATCGTTTTTCGGTGGAGGAGGGCGGCCGTGTGAGAATGCGGAGGATGTATGCCGACATACGTAGTGGGACTATGAGGGAACGACGACCATCAGAGCAGCACGTTCGTCGAAACCGATATACAGGCAAAAACCATGGTGCACCGTTCAGAATCATCGTGCAGCAAGGCGCTAGAAGTAAGTCGGCACGCAGAGACTTCTGAATTTGCGGAGTAGACGTGCAATATGCTGCGCCACGCTGTATTGTGAATCCATGGACAAAGCACTCGACCACCGAGGAAAGCAAGAGAGTCATGCGACGAAGTGAAAGTATAAAACCTGTCCTGTGATCAATGGCTCTCAACGGTGTGAGACTCCGCAATCCGCATCACCTCCATGAGCATCGTTTGCTGCTCGACATTCAGCACCGTCGTCCCTGCCTGGTAGATGGCGGGATCTTTCGTTTGCAAGTCTGATGCAGTAGAGCTTAGTATGTCCGTGGGGCAGCGCAGAAAAACTCTCACTCGTTAAGGCTTGCTTGAAAGTGACGTAGGGATCGACTTTCTCGAGGGCGCTGATGTATCCGAGATCCTCGTCGATCTCAGAGTCATCCGACGACTCGGATCCATCATCTCCATCAATTGTCGTCTTCTCGGACTTGTCTCTAAGACGCTCGCCCTGTGGCTGATTGTAAGGTGCACGAATCATCTCGACGAGAAAGTGGACGTACCTCTTTTGCGAGGAGTTCAAGATATGCAGAGTCCTCATCCCAGACGTCGCCTGGCAGGACAGTAAGCATTCTCAACGAATATGAATATTGAAAAGTTCTGGCGCTCACCGTCATCATCCTCAAGGTTCAAGAATCTAGCGTCTTCGTCGTCTTCGTCTTCGTCCTCCTCCGCGTCTTCTTGATGAACATCCTTGAGGGTATCCCGGGCTGGAGTATGTCGCACGTTGGCGGCAAGAACCATAGAATTTCCATGCCCACGACGTACCTGCGACAGCCCGCGGCAAGTCTTTCAGAACCTTCAGTGCGCCAGCAATGATTCCATGCCATGCTGCCCGAAGGGGCTCCGGAATTGCGCCGGGGTCGATGTCCATGCATGCACACAGCGCGACGATAGTGAGCTTCTTGTCGTGAACCCGTGGTAAGCCCATATCCTTCTCAATAGCCGCAAACCACTTGTCGAAGAAAAGGCGGGAAGTTCCGGCCCGGTACTGCTCCATGAGCTGCAATGCAGCAGCTGGGTTGTAGAGTACGGCGTTGATGAGGACCTCGAGATTCGCAAGGCGCAAGGAAGACGTCTCGGCAGAATCAATGTAGTCGACGGCTGTTTTGATGATTGAAGGTAGGAGCTGCAGTTTGGTGTTGATGAGATTATGAACCATATATGACTGGGGAGCACTCACATCATCAATGTGGCCTCGAAGGTTCAGAAGGAGGGACTCCGCAAGACTCGATCCGTGCACCCGATCAGCTTCTCCGAGATGATCGCTAGTCATAGACGTCGTGTAGATATCGGCGATCATCTGCCTATAGTCAACGCGAGTCTTGAACATTTCGGTGCCGTAAGAAACAAAGTTGTCGAGCGCAGGCAGCATTTCTGAGAGTTTTTGGCAGTTAGATATGAAGGAACGGTATGCTGCGCATTCATACCATCTAGGAAGTCAACGGCATCGGACTTGAACAACCTGTACGTGTGCTCGAACACGGGCCACATGTTTGGAGAGATGGCCCGTGTTTTGAATGTCAAGCTGTCGACCAGGGCGTACGCGTTGTCAAAAAGGTCTAGAGTAGCTTGTCAGCACCCAACATTTCGGAGAAATGCACAACTCTCGACCAACCTAAAATCTTGTGCTCGAGTGTGAAGGCGATGATGGGGATGACGACTTCCTGGACTTGGGCGAGGATTTCCGGAGAAGAGTCAACAGAGTCGATGATCTATACGCCACTTGAGCAACAAGTACCAACGATATAACTATTCCTCTTACTGTGCCGATTGTCTTTGCCACGCCCATGGCCGCGAAAGACTTGTCGTCCTCCCCATCGGACTCCATCGCCGATTCGAGGTCTCCGCCGTTGGGCTTCTCCTCCTGCGCGAGGCACTCACGCGCCAGTCGGAGGTAGGACTCGCACTGCCACAGCAGCATGAGACATTGTCAGGATGATCCAGACTAGACTCACAAGGCGGCTAGTCAATTGCGCAGCGACGGGCAGCAACTCCGCCTGGAAAGCCTCGACCATCGTCTCCATGCTCGAGTTCAGGATGTCCAAGTCTGTCTCGTCAGACAATTTCAACAAATCTATCCAATTCATGAGCTCTACCGACACCACGTCCATGGGGTGGGGCTTACCCTGTATGACCTTGCCGACTTGTGGCGCAACGGCTGCTTTCACTATCGAAATTATCAATAAGCGGGTCTTTGTCACGACAAAGACGCGCTACCTGTTTCGTGAGAAGCCACCATCTCCGTCAGCGCCAGAGCCGCCTGGACGCGCACAGGTAGCTCGGTGTCATCCAAATTTGTAGCCACGGCGCTGACAACAGCGCTCAGGTTCTGTGGGAGGTGTCAACGGTCAAGGCGAGCGAAGGTGTCGTTCAGCCTTACAGCTTCATTATTCCAAGTAATCTTGTTCCTCTCAAACGTGCCGATAACCTCAGCCGCCTGCAACCGATGTGTGAGTTTGAATCGGCGAAGTGATGCATGATTACATACAATGGCCCGCAGATATGCGTGGGAGCTTTTAAATTCTGGCAATACATGCTGCATGGCGAAGTCCTCTATGTTGATCTTGACATCTGGATGGCGCATGATGAACGGACCGAGAGCAGCGATCATGTTCAGGGCACCGAACCGCTGGGATGGTGTCGGGTTGCTGCGCGGCGGAGTAAGTCTGGTACGGAACGTAGGATACTTAGGAAACTCACGAAGCTAGAACTTGATGCACGAAATGCAAGATAGGCATGAACGCCGTCTGTGTCCGGCTGCTGACAAGCTGGAAGAGAAAGCTTGTCGCGCCTGCCACCGGTGAGGAGTAGTCCTCAAACTCATCTGCAAAGAAACTCAACAACTGGCCAAGGAACCCCATATGTGAACCCACCTATAGACACGCGCAAGTATTCGACCGGGTCCGAGTCCCACAGCTCCTGTTTTGCGGCAGTGAAAGAAAGGTTAGGGAACACAAATTTGGCTACGAGGGTCTCAAAGTGAGGCTTGAGAAGAGCCCATGTCGACTTCGGCTTCACGCTACGAGATGAGGTCAGTGACTGCGGGATGAACATCTTGGTCGAGGACATACCACTCAGTAAAAAACGAGAGAATTTGGTATTGACACTTCTTCGAGAGCCACGCCTGGCCCGAAACGAATAGGTCTACCTGACCCAGGTAAACTTTGAAGATCTCCGGTGCGAAACTGGTCACAAAGTGCTGCGCGAAGGCGCCATAGTGGTCTTTCATGGTGCTGGGAAGTTGGGATGGGTTGCCAAAGCTGACAAAACGGGTAAGCGTCGATCGCCGTAATGCCTTTTCAAGCGTGCGCACCGATGGAAGAGTCGTCCGAGGACCCCATACGCCCATTTCTTAGCCTTCCACCATTCACTGCGCTCGCGCTCATCTTCATCCTGAGGCACAGCTTCTACTGGGATCTGCAGATTTATAACCTGGAACAGTAGTCTGCCCCATGGCACGAGGCTCTCTGGGCTTTGTTGGTGCTTGCTCAGATTCAGCACGATCGAAGACTTGTATGTCTTCAGGATGAAGTGCAGGATCGCAGGGATTTCTTGCTCTGCACCCGCCGGTGGTGTCGTAAGCAGCTGGGTGGCGATGTGGACGAGGGTCGGGAACAGCTCCTCGATGATCACGAGAAGCTCATCGCTCTTTCGGCGGAAGCTAGGAGCGATCAGACACCCTATCAGACGCGTCGCAGGGAATAATTGGGCGACATAACACACCGGAACGCGCGAACCATCTCCAGCACCACGACTGTGCCAGCGCCGACTTCGCGAATGTTGCTGCTTCCCAGGAGCTGCTTCGCGCCACCCATGAGCTCGGGCCAGTCCGCAGGGAAGTCATACGAGATTAGAGTCTTGAGAGTGCTGGAGAGCTGCACAGTGATGCTACGAGAGGGTGACGCCGCGAGCAGAGGGAGGATGAGGGACTTAAGCGCGATGCGGTCCGAGATCGTGATCGTCTTTGGCTCAGGAGGAGTAAGCGCAGGATCAAGATGATACGTTGTCGCAACGCGATTTTTGACGTATACCGAGCACGCCTGGCGAATAGCCCTGGGAAAGCGTCAGAGATGGGAGCAAAAAACACGCGTTCAGCACGCACAAGTCGACGCTATCCGACGCGATGATCTGAAGCAGGGCGGCGATGATGCCCTCCTGGTTGCCCACCTACAGATAACAGCTGAGGAGTGCATCAAGATGGGCACAGGTCCACACACCTTCCGGATCTCTAGCTCTCCGGATTTTCGGACATTCGGATTGGGGTCGAGGGTTGTTGCGAATAGATGGGAGAGTGCCTGAGGATCCATCTATGAGCGCGAATGTCAGTATTTCCGTTTCTCAGGTAACTCAGTGTGTCTTACTGATATACCACGTTTTTGTGGCAGCGCGCGGAGGGTATAGGCAGTGGGTATCAAGGAGGAAGGAAGAGAGTCGGACACAAGAGTATCGCCACTGGTTTTGAGGGTGAACGTAATTTTCAAGACGCGTCCGCACCCCTTACACGCGCCCGGGTTTTCTTTACGCAGATCTTTGTCGGGCGTCCTGACCTTTGTCCTCCAAAGCTACGATAGAGGCAGCTTTCATTGTCTCGCAAAACTCATGTATGGACGATGCACGCAGAGAATGCTCCCAAGCACGGCAGTATATACACAAACACGCTCAAAATCGCATCAATCGGTCCCGATGCATGCGCTCTGCCAATCGTTGAGCGTTCTTGTTGTGGCAGGCGCACGCGGACACCGCCTCCAAGGATTCCAAGGCGCCCATACGTTGACCACCTGCTCCACAACAGAACAAGGACATCGAGCCGCACGAGTCTACCTGCGCTTCACAGCTGATACTGTTCGTGTTCGCGTCTTGACAGGCTGCTTAACCTTGGCTGCAGGAGTCGCAGCTCGCTCCTCTTCTCGGACCACACTTGCCTTAGCCCTCGCCGCATCATCTTTGTGAGAGCTCTGTGCGGTCCGCCAGTCCTTGAACTTTCTCCGACATGCGTTGCTCCCGCCCTCCATGTATTCCTCCCGCGTGACGACATGATTTGCAAAGCCGGATTGCTTTGCAAGAGAGACAGCGCCACGATACGCCTCGAGAACAGCACTGGTAGTGTGAGCAGCTGATCAGTCTACGGTGGGGAAGCGAATCATACAGCAAGTACGCACTCTTTAGACTCATATACCACGACTTCACATTCCACAGGTGCAAGGGGTCGCAAGTCGGAAAGGCTAGCGTACACTCAGCAACTTGAGAACGGGACAGTCTACGCGGACTTACAGTCTGATCGCAAATCCAGGGAACTTCGTGTTGCCGCCAATAAGGCCAATGTTAGCCCAAAACATGCCCTGAAGGTCGTCTGGAAGAAGGGCTATGCTCGCAGCTATGCTTTCTGCTAGACCAGCTTGGTGTAATCCTGACAGCGCACAGCGAGTCAGCGAGGTCATTGCGGGTGATCTAGGACGGGCTCACCGATGTCATCGGGTCTGAAAAGAATTTCTGGCACAGAGAATCGTTCGTTGCCCATGTGTAGTATTTGGTCGGATTCGAGCGTCATTTCATCTGGCTGTCTTACTTTGCCCTGCTTGTTCAGCGAGAAGTCAGGGAGTATATACTCTTGCAAAATAGGGTTGCCTTTTGTCTTGTACCTAACCTCAGACTCAGCAATCCTGGATGATATAGGGAGAGTGTATTACGCACCGACAAGTCTCCAGGTCGGCTGAAAACTGCGTAGTCACGTAGCAGCAGGTCTCCTTGACGCTGTTCACGATGTACGTCTCATCCATCATATTCCACTGGCGAAATGAGACCAGTTCTTTCAGGTGATTGGTGAGGAGCTTTCCTCCAACGTCGATTCTAAGGAGGCCCCGACAATTAATGAAAGGTATCTCACAGCTCCGCAGTAAATACCTTTTGACGGCAGACCAGACAATCTCACCTTCCATGATCGGGACTATATGGGTGAAGCTGAAGCCCGAGTCCACGACAATCGTGCACTCGGGCTGCACTTGGCTTGGCCTCCCAAACAGCTGTCCATATGGAATGAGCGATGCCGCTGACTGAAATGTCAGTGCAGGTCACGGCTGCTGAAAATCAGACTCACGCGTCGCGCGGTGGTACGCCTGAAACTCATATTCTTCGAAGACAAATTGGTCGTACACCTCTTGAAGATTTGGAAGGTTGAAGTACGGCTCTGTAATCAACAGAGATGTCTCGGTCGTGTCGACCTAGTCCGCATGTGAGCGTTCGTTCAAGGCGACGTAGAGGAGCACGTACACCAAGTGTCTCTTCCGTGAATATGCCATCCCAGATGGCCTTCTGCGCGTCCCAATCTACCACGTATCCCTAGACCTTGACGATAAGCGTGATGAAGTATCGGATGGTTTGCTATATGCGCATACCTTCTCGAATGGCAAACGGTAATTCAATGATGAGAAGTCGCGACATTCTGCAAAGTCTTGGCCGAAGTATGTGGTCTTGTCCCCTTTGGAGCGTATGATAGCATTAGGAATTACCCTGCAATGAGTAATAAAGACCGTGCGAGGTGGGATGACAGAGTCGCAGTGCTCACCAACCTCACGTCCTTCGAAGCATTGCTCAAGCCGAGCTTGACGGTGAAAGCGCCATTGTCGAGCACGACGATAGGTGCCTTCTTCATGAGGTAGCTAAGATGAATAAGAGCTGTAGCTTGTAGAGAACGACGTTAACTTCGTTACAATGTTGAACGCGGCCCGGGACGGGGACGAGGCGGCTTTCTCACGCCGACACAGGTGGTGGAATTCCACCGTAGTCTCTCACCCAGCTCATCACTCCTGATTCTCGACGCGAAGTCTGGGTCGACATGCTAAGACATACTTACGTGGACCCGCCTCCGGGAGACCTCACCTCCACGACTCGGAGCGCGGGGAAGATCGCGCAGACGAACCGCTGGACCGTCTGTCGGGCATTCAGGTGCGACGCTTTGACCTTGCACGCTCACAACACTTAAGGCATCCTGCTCAACACACAAGACGAGCCCTCGCGGCGCACAATCCTTTTCATTGTGTTCATTCAGTGCGGCTTCTTGAGCACGGCTCATTCGATGAGGTTGGCCTTCCTTTTACGACCGTGGCGTACCCGGGTATCATGCTCGTTAAACCGAAGACGCAGATATCCATATGCTCGGGCTGAAGAAGGGTATGGAATTTTTTGCGAGTGCCTGATAGCAAGCGATTTAAAGATGCGAGATGCTGCAGGCCTCCCCATGGGAGGCAACCCCAGCTCCGCTCGACAAGAGCCCGTTATATCATTCGGTGAGTGGGGTGCCAAATGATATGTGGGGTGCAAAAGCACTGTATTACCTGTGTTGATAAATCCTAGGTACCAGGTTGAACACGGTCGCCACAGTGCAGCAGTGCTCAAACTTGTTTTCTAGCCCGTGAAGACCTACCGATCATCTCTTGCATGAGGGCCCCCTTTCCTAGCCTTCATTCCCCATGTTCAGAGATAAGAGAAGCCATGGTCGGCGCTAGGAGAAGCAGTACCTGAGTGGCCTGAGTGCATGCGTGGAGGAAGGTTTGACGATGGACGGGCTACATCAGACGAGGACCAAGCACAGATATTGAAGGCCGTTCTAGATCTATAGCTCATGCTCGCTGCCATCGCAGTTTGGGGTAAACGTAGTCAATGTGTAGGTACAAACGAATACAGTGAGGAAACCATGAATGCAAGGACATCACCTTGCAGCACCGCCATCTCTCTCCATCCGCCGTCGCTTTCGCTCCTGCTCCTCGTGCATAAGCCTCTCGGCGGCTGTGAGTGGTGCGTCCTTCCGCTTCGCCGTGGTCGATGTTGACATCTGCGATGACGAAGAGGCGGCGGCGGCCTGCTTGAAGACGTTCGGCCGCTTCAACGGATTGCCGGCCGGGTTCAGTGGGTTGAGCTTCAGTGGTGCCGGCGTCATGGGCTTCGCCGCAAACGACAGCTTGAGCTTCTCCCCCTCGTCCCGCTTGAGCCCCTCCTCCGGCAGCGGCGCCGCCCCCGACGTCGACGGGCCCTCCCCCTTGTCCTCGCTCTCCTTCTGCGCGCGCTCGATCTGGTCCGCAATGAGCAGCCGCTCGCGCTGCTCGTCGTTCATCGTGGAGCGCTCCTTCTTCATGGACGCCTCCTGGCGCGCGAGCGCCTTGGGGCTGTTGTCGATCCACGCGATGAACCAGCCCTTCTCCGTGTCATCGACGTGCGCGATGCCCGCGCGGCCGAGGTGCTTGATGAACTCAGTGAGCGTGACCCAGCGCGTGGCGTTCATGTGCAGATGGCTCTTGTCGGCGATGTATTCTTGGTAGACGTTGTTCGCCTTCACACGTTTGGTGCCCCACCTGTGTGATAGAGTGGTCGGTATCCCCTGTGTAGAAATGTAGGGTCGTTTGCGCACCTTCGGGAAAGCATGGAGACAAATTCCGACTGGAATGTGGAGGAGAAGTCCGCGATGTGCTTGCCGGCGTGCTCGCCCACCACCAGCATCTGCCGCAGATGCGACTCGGAAGCCACATGCATCTTGAAGCCGTTTTCGTCTCGGCACTGCTTCTCGCAGACCTGGCAGTACCACCGCAAACGCTGAAGTCCTTTGGACTTCATTTTGTTTGCGATGTACTTTGGCGTTCCAACTGCGGGGCGTGCGTCAGCTTCACCCTTACGACGGGCACAGGCCACTAACCTTCAGCGCGAGGCATGTTTGTCGATGCAGATGGGCAGATTCAAAGAGGAGTGGTCGAGTACAGCAGTGCCAGTGCTTGCTCACACAGTGGAATGGATTACGTGAACTTTCTCACACGCCATTAGCACAGCAAGCGCCGGATTTCTTCTTGCCACGCATCATCCAACGAGCCTTTCCGCTAGCTTAAAACCATCCTTGTTCTAGTAGAAACCTTCAGGAAACTCTCGTCTCGAGCTCGGACCTGGGCCACTCTTGGGCCACTTCGCTTGCTTGGACGCATTGCGCATCTATGGCCGTCTCACCCGCTTCTTGTTGCGCAAAGCCCTCAACGATGCATAATGCGCTTTGCTCTGACAGCAGTGGTATAAAGGTAGGACGAAGCGCCACACTCGCGCTACAAAGACATCACCGTACACAATGACCTGCGTTGAGCACGAGACCAAGCCGCCCATGGTACGTCCCACAGCTACGTCCGCCCGCGCACGCTGGCGCGCCACCCAGCCACCGCTCTCCTTCGACCTGCCGCCCGCGACCGCGTACACGCGCCACACGCTGGGGTACAACGTCACGCTCGCGTGGCTCGAATCCTACGGGCGGGCGGACCCGGCGAACGCCCGCCTCGCGGCAGACACGCCCGTCGCGGCGGTCATCGAGCACGCGCTCGAGAGCCTCGGGCACACGGTCGGGCTCGGGCGGCAGCTCAGCCTGGAGATCGCGGAGCCCGCGCCCGGCGAGAGCGCGAGCGCAACGGGGGGCGTGGAGATGACGGGGGGCGAGGTGGCGGTGCTGGGCGTGTACGGCGGGATGAATGGCACGGAGGTGCGCCGAAGGGCGGAGGCGCTGTCGGCGCTGTCGAAGATCGTGGGGAAGGAGCTTCGCCTGTGGGTGACGAAGGCGAGGTGATGATGGCGACGGTGCCGCGCTGTGTCATATGATGCACTGGCCTGGGTTGACAGACTCATAATCTGAGGATACTTACGAGGTCGCAATGCCTTGTCGATCACCGGGAATGAACGATCGGCGCACGGATAATTGAACGGGTCGGTCATGATGACGATCTAGGAGCGATAGGAACGGGCTGTTGATGAGGAGATGGAGTGCAAATGGGGTTACACCACTGCTACGAAGACCTAGTGCTGAGGATGGGATGAGCGGGAGGTAGCGGTCATGGAGGGCGAGATGGAGGGTTGGGACTGGACGGCCCTGGGTTGGAGGGGGCCCGGACGGAGGAGTCACGCTGGAGTGGGGACGAGCGGCCAGATGGGCCGGCCGCGGGATGCATGCGGGCGGGGAGGTGCTTCGCGGGATTCTTGGTGGCGCGCAACGAGGTGCACGCAGGCGCAGGCGCAGACGCGGTCTCGGCCGGAAGGGATCCACCAAGACGAAAGCTAAACGGAGTATGCCGCGGTCGTGCCTCGACTGGGCCCGGGCGCAGACCGGCGCAGACCGTGGCGGCCGGCGCGGCGACGGCGACGCTTCTGCGATGGCCGGCCCGATAAGTGAGGCGTGCGGGGAAGGCGCCGACAAGTCGCCGTGACACTCGCTGCATCGCCCCCACTGCGCCTCCCTGCAGCTGCCCCGCACCCGCACCGAGCCTTGGCCCCGCCACGCCCACGCCCACGCCCACGCCCACGCCCACGCACACGCGCCTGCCACCCCGCGCCTGACCCCAGCCTCGACTCCCCGCCCGCCAAACAAACCCTTCCCAAACCCCACACGTTCCCCATCTTTTTTTTTTCTGTCGTCCCATCCGCCTCCTCCCACCCACAGCGCCCCCCCGCACTCCCCCATCACTCCCCCATCTCCTATATATTCCCCTCCGAAGTTTCCACGGCCTCCTTTCTTCCCTTCTCATCCTTCCTCGCCCTTTGCGCTCCCTTCCGCGACCCGAGTCCACCCCTCCATTCTAGACCTCTATCTCCCCATCCTCATATACACCCCCACCCCTCCCACCCTCCCACCGCCTCCCACATGGACCTCTCAACAGCTCCACCACCCCACGAAAAGGCAATACCGCGCCCCTACAAGTGCCCATACCCCTTGTGCGGTCGCGCATTTAGCAGACTCGAGCATCAGGTACGTCCATGCCACGTCTCCCCTCCCCCCGCCACGCCCTCGCCCTGCCTTTCCTGCTGCCACCCCCTCACCGGCACCTGCTGGGCGCACGGCCGGTGCCAGTTCAGCGCCCCGCCCCGCACTACGCCCACCGCCCTTATCTCTATCTCTATCCCTCTTCCACCCATCGCACTGACATCACACCCGCAGACCCGGCACATACGCACCCATACAGGCGAGAAGCCCTTCGTCTGCACGTTCCCCACATGCGAGAAACGTTTCTCCCGCTCCGACGAGCTCACCCGCCATTCCCGGATACACAACAATGACCACCGATCAGCCGCCTCCAGCTCTCATCCCGGCGCTTCCCGAAAGGACAAGGACAGGGTACCGTCCATCGGGGAGGAATGGGATGAAGATATGGGCATCGAGATGCTGCCAAAGAAAAAGGCGCGCAGTAGGGCTAACAGTGACGACGAAGTGCGTGCCGAGCTCGCCACTCTGGCCAATGTCTCCGTCTCACCCCCCCCCCCCCCCTTTTAGGACGCATATGCGCGACCGGTATACGCCGTTCCACGGCGCACCCAAGCTGCATCCATCGACTCTGCATTCTCCGCGCTCTCGAGCATCGCCACCGACGAGCTTTTCGCGCTCGAGCGCGAGGAGGCTGTTCGTCGCGCAGAGTACGAGGCACGACATACCGCAGCGCTCCGTCGCGTCGAGCACGCTGCGAGGCACGCAGAGATTCTGCGCAGCTTTGGGCGCGTTTCAAAGAGCGCCGCAACTTCGCCTGTCAACACGCCGTACTTTGGCGCGGGCAGGGACGGCTACTTTGGGGAGTATGCCGACGACGGCGAGGAGGAGGAGCGCGAGCGGCATTCGCGCTCAAGCACACAGAACCGGCGACGCCTGAGCGGCGGCGTGCAGGCCTGGCAGCACGAGGCGTTCCCGATGCATCCACACGCATCGGGCCACGTCGTTGAGGGCGACCGGAAACGCGCGCACGCCTCGTGGGCGCAGCCGTATCCACCTCCACAATCGCGCTCGCACCCCGCGCAGCACGATGATTCCCCGTCCCCGATCAGCACAGACTCGGAGCTCCCGCTCGCCGTGCGCGAGTCGCATTCGCCCCGCCAGTCCACCGTGTTCCCCGCCGCCGCGAACGCACATCCTCCCCATCCTTACGCGACGCCGTCGACGAGTCCGTTCTTAGGCGGCCTGTCGACGCTCAACTTGCACTCGGCGCAGCCTTCGCGCGCGCCGTCGCCGATCATGCTGCCGCCGCCCGCGAGGGGCGCGAGCCCCGTGGAGGAGTACTTCCGGAGAGGACCGCGTGGCACTGCAGAAAGCCCCCCGAATACGGGTCTGCTGGGCAGGAAAAGCAAGAGCTCGACCGAGTTGGCATACGAGCCCTTCAGGTACGCTTTTTCTCACAATTTCTTTCGAACGCTGAACTCAACCGTCACTCTAGTGCACCTGCTTTCCAACACACCTTCTCCAATCAGCGCGCACTCTCGCAATCACACTTGCACTCACTCTCGACGCCACAACTCTCTTCGGGGCCCAGCAGCAATGGCAGCAGCCCGGGGAGCTATCCACACTCCCTCGCCTCCGGCAGCGGGACCGCCCACATCGTCGCCGGCAGCGGCACAAGTTCGCGCGCGCCCTCCCCGCTCTCCTGGACGGCCCACCCTCACTCGGCCCAAGCCGCCGTCACCAACAAGTCGCCCCCGCACCATCACCTCGCGCACTCCGTCCGGGTCGCGTTCGGCATGACGCCGATTCACGCCCACGCGCAGGCCAATGCCGCCGCGCCGCCGCCCGTGCGCGGGTGGCACTCGGGCGGGACGACGCCGTTGCGGGCCGCCGCGCCCGCAGGCGGCGGCGGCGGCGGCGGCGGCGGCGGCGCAGCGTACTCCTCGTCGGTGCCCGCATCGCGCGCGGGGACGCCGCCGATCAAGCTCGCGCCGCTGCGCATACCGTCGCCGCCCGGGGAGAACACGGACGCGATGGGCGAGGGCGACGAGATGGACGTCGAGCCGGAGCGCAAAAAGATCGCGCTGCCCGGCTTCAGCGAGGTCGAGGCGGCCACCGCGACGGGCTTGGGGCTCGGTGCGCGCGCCTAAGCCCACTTTCCCGACATCCTATGTTGCTCCCTCTGACCACGCTTTTTTCCCATCTCATTTGCTGACATGCTTGTCTGCCCTGACCTGATATATCCCGACTCAGCAGGCTTTTCTTCGATGCCATGCATGCCCCCGCGACGCCACACAAACAATGTTTGGACTACTGGCCTACAATGTAGAATTTCCTTCCCTTTTTCTCATCCTAGATTGGTTTCTTGCTTGAATGAACGTACATAGACGATTGATCCCACTATAGAAGAACCCCCCCACTCGCTCCTGCCTTACGGACCTTGCCATCCATGCGCTCGGCATATCTACCCCACCTAGGCCTGTTGTTCCATTCTATCAATATTTATGTAATTGGGCCATCCGGCGTGTTCTTGCAGCAAACAGGCAGGCATTATGATCGTGATTTATTGGAAGATTCGTCTAGATGGAATGGCTGCTGTAGCTCAACTAATCCGGTAGGATAGTGTCAACGTCGACTTTGTTGTGGACCTCCGCGCTACGTACACTAGATGCGATGATGCGATGCGAGATAATGCGATATACAAAGCCTTAGGTGCTGCATGGCTACAAGGTGAAGGGATGGGGGGCAAGTGTCGGAAGATAAAGGGTAAAGGGAAATCGAGCAAGAAATCAAGCAACACAGTGTCCAGAAGATAGTTCGCAGCAGACGACGCGCTCAGAACCTGCTCCGCGGCATAATCACCATCGGCGACGGCGGACGCTCGTTCTCCTCCTTTTCCTTTTCCTTCTCCTTCTCCTTCTCCTTCTCCTTCTGCTCGCCCTCCTCCTCCGGCGGCGTCGGCGCCTCGCTCTGCAGACGCGGCGAGTCGACGCTCTGCGCCCAGTGCACCGACGGCGTCACGCCCCTCGGCGAGTCGTCCTCGTCGTCTGACGGGGGCTGGCTCGCCGGCGGCGACAGCGGCCCGCGTGGCGTGCGGGCGCCGGACCCGCCCTCGTCCGCCCAGCGCACGGAGCGCGCGGGCGACGACGAGCGCGTGGGCAGCGCGCCCTCGCGCAGCGAGTCGAGCCGCAGGTGCCGCGCGCGCCGCGCCACAGAGCCCTGCGGCGTGCCCAGGAGCATGGAGCTCGAGGACCCGGCGCGCGAGGGGTGCGGGCGGCCGCGAGCGGGTTCGTCGGGCGGGGTGCTGGGGGCCGCGGTGGTTGCGGGTGAGCTGTGGGGCCGACGCGGGCTATGCGGACTGTGGGGGCTGTGGGGCTGCGCAGAGTCTATGGGGCGCGCGGTCGTCGTGTCGACAATGATATGGGGCGGCGACTGCGAGGGTCCTGCGCGGCCGAAGGGCCGCTGCGCGTTGGACCGCCGGCGCCCGGTCCGCACGAAGCCTATGGGCTTCTTTTTGCTCTTGCGTTTCTTGCGCTCGCGGTCGCCGTCGCTCTGGTCGGACGCCCAGCCTTCGCCGTCGTCGTCTGGCGGGGATACGTGCTGCGCGGCGCTTTCGGAAGTCTCCTTGAGCGCGTCGCCAGCCCGATGTACTGTCTCCTGGACGACCTGGCCGGCATGCTCGATGTTGGCCTCCGCTTCGTGGGGCGCGTGGCGCATGCCGCCGAGAAGCGCGTCCACGGCGCGGTGCACGTTGCCGTGGTGCCCGCGGAAGGCCTGCGTAATGCGTTCGCCTTCCCCTGGGCCGTACGCGTTGCGTTGCACCTCGACTTCGACCTGTGCGAATATCATCAGTATGCCGTAGACTTCATTCACAGCTGCATAGGGTGCGCACCTCCTCCCCAGGGCCAGCGCGTCGCTCAATAATGCGATGCGGGCCCTCCTTCCACTCTGCGACCAGCTCGTCGCCGTCCGGCAAATTGTCATCTCTCGCCTCCTCTTTCTCCATCACCGTCGAGCCCGGCCGCGTGCCCTCGCTCTCCTCGTGCTCGTGCCCCTCCCGCTTCCCGACGTCTGTCTCCGCGTCCGCCGACGAGCTGGAGCCCTCTGTGACCTTCTCCGACACAATCTCGCCGCGCTCCATCGCGCTCGGGTCGCGGTTGATGACGATGTCTTGCCCGCGCACGACGGGGCGCGTGTGCATCGCCCAGTCCGGAAGACTCGGCTGGCGCGACCACGTGCGCGTCATCGTCGTCACACGCCTCCCTAGCGAGAAGAACGGGATCGAGAGCCCATGAATCGCGATCGACGTGACGACCATAAAGGCGACGATGGGCTGGATGGTCGCCGCGAGGAGCTCCGTCTGCCCTTGGGGCGGGCGCGAGGGTTTGGGCAACTGCTCCGCTGCGAGCGTCGAGATGAAAATGGCGCCTGATGCGTGCATTGGGCGTCAGTGAGCTGCACGCGTAGAGCGAATGTGACTTACCGATGCCCATAGGGCCAAAGTGGCCGCTGAAGACCGCCTCGCGGAAGTTCTTCACGTCGGGGATCCACTTGTACAGCGCGATGATCACAGGCAGTCGCCGAAGCAGGAGCACGAGGATCGCGATGGCAATAAGCCGACCCACGCTCAGCGACAGCTCGTGGTCGCTGAAGGTATCGAACGGCGTCCACGCGCCAACAAACACGAACGCCGCGACGTTGAAAAGCAAGTCGATTACGGACGAGAAGACGGCTGCCTCTGTCTGTCGGTTGAAGAACCCGTCCCACGCGAAGGCCGTGCCGCAGGCGAACGCAGCGAGCAGGTCGTCCGAGCCCAGCAGCGTCGTGGTTCCGATAGTGAAGAGCGCGAGCGACACATACTGTGCAACGTAGGACTGTCGATCGATGAGATCGTTGCGCTCGCAGAACTTCATGAGGTGCCGGAAGCCGAAGCCCAGTATGGAACCTATCAGAACTCCGAGGACAACCTCATCTGCAGATCGCTGGGTCAGCCAAACTCTCGCGTGGTAAAGGCAACGCACATAGCCAAAGAATGAGGAACCAGTCCTCTATGGCTCTTCCCGTGGTTCTGTCGATGACAAGGTATAACGAGATGTAGAGGAACGGGAATGCGGCGCCGTCGTTACAACCTGATTCGGCTGCAAGGAGATGACGCAGATGGGCGGGTACGTGCTTGTCGGCATACTTCCCTCCAACCACTGCTGCGGCCAGGATTGGGTCGGTAGGAGTCAAGCACGCTGCGATGGTCAAAGAGGAGAGAAAGCTGAGATTGGGAATGAGGGCGTATATGAGGCCAGCTGATACAAACCAGCCCTATGGGGTATCCCATCAGCTTGGCAGGTCGGAGCAGGAACAGGAGAGAGACATACCCATGTCATGACCGGTGCTAGAAGAAAGAACAGACTCTTCCAATGGCGTTGCATGTAAGCTTTCGGCAATTCGACGCCAATTGCGAATACGCCTATGGCGAGGACTACGCGGCTGAATTCGAGCGTTATAGTGTTCGTGGTGTCTTCACTTCCGTCGCCCCATGAACGCGGGTCGAATATGTTGGCTCCATAGGGCCCTACAGGTACGGTGTGAGCGGAAATTGTGAGGCAGTGCGGATGCAAGGCAATGGCGCTATATGCGGTGGCTAGCCTGCGACCGATGTTGTGCCGACGCCGCCGCCAAGGGCCCTAGGGAAAGTCTGTGCGCTCCATTGGCGACGGACGAAAACAAGCATCGTATCGTTCGCATGTCGATATTTCCGACATTGGCGCAATGAAAGGAAGCTTGACAAAGGGATGCGCGCTCACCGATTATTACTCCGAAGATGAATGCCCAGCAAGCTTCTCCGATATACAGCTGCGGAGGATGTCAGGGGTGATGCGATCGATGGTACGACCGAGGGTACGAGCCTTTTCTCGTATGAAGAGCGAGAACATGCCGAACTGCGAGCAAACGGGAGGTTAGCCGAGCAGAGACGAGGCTAGAAGGACACGAACAAAGACGACGAAGCCGCCAAGACATGCATAGATGATGTGTGGAATGGAGGCATCGAACTAAAAAGCGGTTAGCAGGAGATACAGGGATGCTAAGATGGCACGCACGGGATAGAAGTGGACCATGACGCCGGGAGGGAGAGCAAGCCGTGGATGTCGTCGTCAGGGGGCAGGGTGCGGCAGGCGGGATGGGCGGTGGTCGGGGCCAATGCTTCCTGACGACGATGATGGCGAGGAGGAAAGAGGAGCAGACGGGGGAGGGAGTGATAAGGTCGCTCGCGCGCGGGGCGGCCAAGACTTTACTCCAGAGACGCCCGCGCACTGCCGAGTACGCGATCGAGATTCCGCTGTGCCTCGCCCTCGCCCTCGCCCTCGCCCTCGCCCTCGATCTTTTATTTAGCTTACCTACCCAGATCATACTTATATTTTTGCCATTTGTGTTGCGCATTTCTATGGCGAGGACCAAGTCTCGTTGCAAACTGGACGGGGCAGCGGCACGGCAGCGGCACGGCAGCGGCAGGGCCGGGTGTCCGATCTGGCCCGACAGCCTGGCAATTACATAATGCCTCGCGTTCCCCTGACACCACGCTCCTCGACACCGTAAGTATCCCTCAACGCGCTCACCTGACACCCTCTAGGGACTTACTCTTGACTTACGCCGCCTCGCTGTCTGCGCGTTGGCCCTTACTGAGAACGCCGTCTTGCGCAGCCCGTCTGCCGCTCGCCTTGCCGCAACAAGCCCTTCTCAGCGAGCAACTCTGACTCCTTGTCATCATGCCACTGTGTGCAGTGGCACACGATACACCAGCTGCAGGTGTTCTCGTACTTACCGCACCGGATACACATGTTCTGTCGGGAACGCACGCTGCAGCAAGGATGCATACTCTCTAGCTATGCCCCACTTGGCGTCTACCGGACCGCCTCTTATCAACGGCACCGCACAGCTTCTTGGCGTCCAACTCTTGTCGCCCAACTGATCTTTGATCTACACACAACTCTCATCCCTCCAAAGCGGCACCTCATCCCAGCATACACCCATCTCGTCTCCTCGACATCAGCGCACGATTGATCCCGACACCATACGTGAGGTCTCGCCCTCGCATGGCCGAGGCGGGCGAGAAGGTTCCGACGACTCGGACACATCGAGGTCGCAGATCCTGCCCAGCCTTTCAAAAGCTAAACGCACAGAAGCGTACGGACAACGCCGTCCCCGCTGAGATGAATTCGCAGTGCAGCTTAGAAGCTACTTTTCTGGGAGTCGTGGCTCGGTGGTGGGAAGAGTAATAGCTGCATCCGTGTCGCCTGCAGGGGCGGCCTCGAAAATGAAATCGTTGAGCACAGAGAAGGAGCCTCACCAAACGCAGACGAGGTCAGCTCCGACACTCAAGTGCGTCGGCGGTGGTAACGACCTCTGGACTTCATCGCGGGGCCCTCGTCACACGCGTCAACAAGGAAGGAGTCCATAATGCGTTCATTCCAAATCCATACTACGTACAAGATAGCTCGTGTCCGTTCTCCTGCGTCAAACATACACTTCCCCATCGACCGAGAGTCTGTTCGTACCAGCCCATTCTCGTGTATGTATATAGTCTTATAGAAGTACAACTGACGCACGCTAGGCTATACTCCGCGGCCGACTCGCCTCACACGTTCCCAGAACCCCTTAAGCCCCTTCGCCTTGGGCGCAGGGGATGCTTGTGCTTTCTGGCCCAGGCGTAGTCAATTGGTCTCGGCGTCCGTGAACGCCGTCGTTGCGAGGCCGACCTGCGAGTTCGTCACGTCGTACACGCTGTAGAAGCGCTGCAGAAACGTGAACCCGTCTGCGCGCACACGTCAGCCCTGCACGCTTATAACCTCGCTCCCAAGAACGCACTGATGAAGTCAAGGCCCTGGCCGGACTGGCTCCCGAGGTCGCTCACAACGAGGTAGATCGTGTCCGCGGAGCCGCCGAGCTGGCTGTTCAATGCGCGCGGCCAGATCTGCGCGTTCGCGCTGAGCTCGTACGACACGCCGCCGATGTTGAAGAAGAGTGATTTCAGGTTGTTGAACTGCGCCTCCGTGACCGTCAACAGGCCGGTCGTCCTATGACACATGAGCATCGGGTGGTGGTAGGAGGACAAGTAAGGGCACGCACTGGTCAAGCCTGGCGCCAGTGGCCTTCTGGTAGGCCTGGAAGGCATCTACACGGGAGTTGCGAGGCGTGAGTGATATATTGCGTGGAAGCAAATCATACACTTGCCGGTGGCGATGAGCACGAGCGTGGTGCCTGTATCCACGATGCCGGCGGTCGAGTCAAGGATGGTCGTGCTGTCGCCGTATGACACACTCTGGTCAATACCCCAGTACTGGCTCGCTGGCGACGTGCTTGTGATCGGCACATAGCTCACGTCTCCAGTGATCCTGCGACACATTGATATCAGATGCTGCACGGACTGGCGAAGGACGATGCGTACTTGGTGGTGTCGACTCCTCCAAACGTGAGCTCACCGTTCGCGACGGACTCTGCAGACGTAGAGGGCTCGTAGAAGATGCCAATGGACTCAAGCGCGATCGTGCCCTGGCGGAAGAGGTTGTCCGTCACCGTCGGCACGTTCGTCGTACCCGACACGGTGCCGTCCGTGAGATCGACGGGGCCAATGCTATGGCCGTGTCAGACTGCTGCTCATCGTCTACAAGCACAAGCGGTACGCACCCGAGGATACCGTCGACGTCGTCAAAGCCCTGCGCGGTAGAGGCGACGCCGATGCTCTGAGTGGGGATCACGAGGGCGGAGGAGAGGGTGACCTCATCGGTGTCTGCAGCAGCGCAAATCATCAGAAGATCGGCAGAAGCGAAGCGCGCGTGGAGCGAGCCGAAAGATGGCCCTACATTCGGTTCCAGAGAAAGACCCGGAGCCGTAGCTGACGTTCTGAGGGACGCATCAGCACTCGGTGCTCAAGCCACGCAGTGCGTCGAGGGCACTGGCACGCACCACTTTCTCGTTCGTGCTCTTGCTGGTCTTGGTCTTGGTGTACTTCTTGTCCGCGCCGACCCACGTGTTGGAGCTGCCGGTGTCTATGAGGAGCGTGAAGTCCGTCGCGGGGCTGCCCACGCCGACTGCCGCCGTGTACGTGACCGCTGCAATGCGCAGATCAGCGATGCACGCCGGGATGAGTTGTCGGGGCCATCAGTACTGACCTGCATCGGTGACGTCGATAGTGTCCCCGGTCGCAGCACTCGCTGCGCTGTGCGGCGCCGTCGCCGCGTGCTTGCGGTGATGCGCGCCGCGCGTGCGCAGCTCGTGCGCGTGGTACGCTGCGGGGCCGTGGGGCTGGATGCCCGCGAGCAGCTTCTGCGCGCGGGCGCGGTCGCGAGCGAGGATGTCGCGGGCGCCTGTGTTGGCGAACTTGGTGGCGAAGCGGAGAGAGTGGGACATGCTGTTCTATGGATTCGGAAACGCGGTGTGATGTAGGTGGGGGATGAGGGACGCAGGATGGCGGGTGTTTTTATATAGGGAGGTCGATGGGGAGATCGCGTCATCGATATTTTAAACTCACAGAGCGTGTCCTCAGATTGGGGAGGATGCGGAAAGGTCAAGGAGCACCGCCATCGCGACCGGGCGCAAGTGGCCCCAGTCAAGCTGCGTTCCCACCATGTCCGCAGCGTACAATCCACCGATGCATGTCTGTCCAAGATCGCCCGACACAAGCACTTCTGGTGGAATGCTCCCCCGCCATAGGTGGAGATACAGTCTCGCAGATAGTCCCGCAGGCTTCTTGTCCCCGCTTGGGCACCGCTGTCATTCCCGCCGGGGGCATAATGTGCTTCTGTGCGGCCAATATTGTGCAATCAAGTTAGAGCCGTGCCAATTCGGCGCTTTGGCCATCCATCATGGAAGCTTGAGGGCCTCGTAGCTTCCGTACATTCGGGCTTCATGGGAAGAGACGGGTACACGCGTGAAGTTCTGATGCGTGACGGTCTCCCTTGAGCCTTGGGCTGTTTGCTCGACTGAGATTTAGGCAGGGGGGCTGCCTCACGGATCCCTTCGGTTCTGCCCTGGCGTGCAGTACTGGCAAGCGCGCCGCGAAGGGGCCCCCTCAAATTTCAATGAGCACATCCGCGCGGTCCTTCCATTGCGTGTCGACGAAGAGCTGTTCTCAGGATCAATCTTGCGCAGGGCAGCACGTCAGCGCGATAAGCCCCACCGTATAGCCAAGGCACGCACTATGTAGATGACAAGGAGAAGTACCCCAATTGTGCACCTGATACGGAGCAGAGGACATGCGGCTTCCGAATGGCTGCTCGGAGGATTGACTTACAGTAATGATTAATCATAATGAATGCTTATCTTTGCAGGGACTTTAGTAGAATGACGTAACGGGACCATTTCTGTCAAGTGGCGGGCAGCCCGAAATTTAAATGCAATATGCTGTAGCACTCTGGGAATACACAACATTGCATCTAAAGCAAGTTAGTAGGTGGTGGCTCAATACAAAAACCCTTCTCTCTTCACGGCGGAGACATCCATTCCACCGCCTTTCAATCCGTCCATTACAGCGTCCTCGAACTCCCCTGGGCCACACACATACACCTGCCGCCCTCCGAGCGTCTCCTCTCCGAGCTCAGCCCAGAAGTTTCTCGCGAATCGCCCCTTGTGCCATGCAGTCTCGATCTGGGTGTTCTTCCACTGTTGCGGTGCCGAGACGCTCGTGAAAACTTCTATCCGCACACGAAGACCGGCAGGAGGGTTATCGCCGAGGGCGCGATGGACCAGGGGTAGAAGGACCTCGGGTTCACGTGTTGCAAGAACGAGTAAGACGTCTGCCGGCGTGGATCTTTGCACCAGGCCTTGTAGCATGCTCAAGAACGGCGTAACACCAATACCGCCTGCGATCCAAAGGAAATGAGCACCTGAGCTGGACAGAGCTTCCTGCGACGGAAGCGTGAAGTCCCCCGCCACGCCCACCAGCGGCAGATCAATCCCGAGCTCGCGCGTATCCTCCAGAAGGTCCGCCCGGTGCTGCTCAAGTTTCCCCGCGATTGCAAACAGCGCTCCCGTCACGTAACCTCCAGGCTTTAATCGCATGGTCAAATTGAAGCTGCGGGTGCCATCGCGCTGGTCCGTAGGGTCGACATGGGCGCTGGAGACTGTCCAGGTGCGCACACGGTCATCATTGATGGATGACGGGCGCATCGGCGCCATGTGTTGGTATGCAGGCTTCCCGAGCAGAGGTGTGAGATTAAGGATGGCGGCCTGTCCAGGCTGAATCTGCAACCCGGGACCGGATCCCAACAGATTCCAGCGGAATGTAGCCAATGTCGAACTGTGTAGCTCGACGCTGCGCAGTTGAACCTGCACGTCCTCGCCGAGCAGGCGGGTTCCTGGGGCAACTGTCAGCTCCTCTGCGAGGAGCTTGACCGGCGGGCTGTACGAGCTGGGCTCCACTTTGCTGCCCGGCCGCTGCCTCACGGGAAGTGCGTTGCGGACGAGAACAGCGCCGGTGACCTCGATTGTTGTCAAAACATCCTGACGAGGCATGATCTTCAGCGCGGGAGGGCCCACGAGTGTTTGGGCGCGGCCCGTGAGATAGAGTATTGCGCCAGTAGTGAAAGAGGTGATCGTGAGAGCAGCTAGGGGAGTGGTTTCGATGTTCCCAAGCGATGTCATGAATCGGTTGCCTGGACAATTGGAGGCGGTGACCAAGGGCAAGAACGTCACCGGAGTGGAGACCTACCTGAGAAGTCCGGAAGTACGATAGTGCGTTTGTCCGAGGGAAGGACTCGCACGAATCCAGGACGGCCTCCGCGTTGGTTCATCCCGGCATGAGAAGGAAACCGCATCTCATCCTCTGGTCGGGCCTTGTATGACGTCCCGAGAAATGCGGTGTCTGCCTCATGGATCATAGAGATCACCTCGTCGGGAAGAGGTACTCTGATATCCATGTTGCTGTAGACGACCTCGGCATGAGCGTCTGAATATGGTATGAGATCGCGGACATTGATGTATTTCGGACAGTTTCTGCGAACGAACGATCAGCATATTGCCCAAGTTGCTGTAATCATTGCACTCGCCCTATGGCCTGATTGACGTGGAACTGAAGGTCGTATTCTCCGTCTCCTTGCTTCTGCGCCTGCATTATCCATCCTGCGAACTTGTTCCTCCTTCGTGTCGAAAACTCAATCCCTATTCCAGCGGCGAGGAACTTCTCTGATGCGCCTAGTCCCTCCGGTAGCCTCTTTCTCTCCTCCCATGACCTCAGATTCGCCACCAGCGGCTCCCCCTCCCACACCTTCGGACGAATACGCAGCTCTGTGTGGCTCGGGCTCGTCACGAAGCCAGACTTCCCGCTAGCACCTGCGAGGATGGATGCCCAGGGGCGACCTTGTGAGTCGAGCGTTGTCACTGGAATGAAGGGGAGGCGAGTAGTGTGAAAGGTGCGGTCCTGTCCGTCAATGAAGTCCTGGATGTATGTCCAGGCCATGGACATCGCATTGTCGTAGGCGAGCTTACGCTGGATGGCAAGTTCGCCCCTATGCCAGCCTTGGAGAGGCATGATTTGGTGCAGTGGGAGTCGACCGCAACGAACAGTCCGTTATATTGCTGCCAGTAGAGGTGAGATCAGTGGCCCCCACTGCGGGCACCGGGGCAGTATGACAGCAACCTCAATAGCAGACGTAGGCCGGCCTCTGCGAGCGAAATGAGAGCACTAGTAGTAACTACTAGTACAGCCGCGGCCGCAATCTAGTAAATCATGTGGCGAGAGGGACAAACCACGCGCAAACAACACGGCCACGGAGTCGAGTCTCTCGGACGCGCGCTCTCTTCTTCCGCCATCACTTACAGGCCGCTCCGTCTCAACCCAACACCCAGCACTAGGAAGTTGACCTGTGCCTCGCTGCGTTGATTCTGACCTTTTGGCCATGGTTTGGAACGTCGGCAAACGTTTCTAAACAAGTTAAATACCAACCCACATCTCCATCGCTGCGCCCGTTATGCCTCCTGGGACTCCGTTCAATGGCTTCATTTATCCATATCCCATAAGAGTGGATGAATTTAGCTTCCCACCTTCATTGACAACTGTCCCCGCCCTCCATCTCCTGTCCCACACTCACTCGGATCATATCGTCGGCCTGTCGTCAAAATCCTTCGCTTCGACCATCATATGCTCTGAAGACGCGAAGGAGATGCTTCTCAAGCACGAGGTATACAAGGAACGCGCGCTGAAGGACATGGAGTTGCGCTCAGATGGTAGGGTCTCGCGGACATTTCAGCACCTCAAAGTATCACCACTCGTGATCGGAGGGCGGACAGACTATCAGGGCAGCAGGGATCTCTTAGTGGGTCACGACTATACGCCCTTTTGCTTTCTCTCTCAGCTTAAAACTATAGAAAACACTTCCCTTGGACAAACCAACTTCGATCGAAATGTCGGAGACCCAGAGGGTGACCGTGACTCTGCTTGACGCAAACCATTGTCCTGGATCTGTAATGTAGGCACCAGTCATGGTCTACCCGACTATCCCTTCGACTCAAAATACTATACCAGGTTCCTGGTAGAAGGTGAACAAGGCTCTATACTCCACACGGGCGACTTCCGCGCAGAAACCTGGTGGATGGATTATTTGCGCCGGAATAAGTTTCTGGAACCCTATCTGGCAACGGAAGACGCGTCTATGCCTCATGGGGAGATCTCAATATTCCAAAAACTGGATGCTATATACCTTGATACGGCGTGTCTCTTCTCCGAGACTGAGGTCCCTAGTAAGGTCCGTGTTGCGCTGACGTATAGGACTGACGCTCACCGCTCTCTACAGCACGATGCGGTCGCTGACCTCACACGTCTCATTTCCCTTTTCCCAAGAAATACCTTATTCTATATTAACTCGTGGACTTGGGGCTACGAAGATGTACTTAAAGGAATTGCTCGCCGGTTTAATTGCAAGGTGCGGTGAGCATTGTCACCTTTTTTGGTAGGTGCTAATGACTTCCAGATACATGTGGATAGCTACAAGTACAACATCTATACGCGTCTCTCGGATCCAACACTACGAGCTATTGTCACCGAAAACCCTGCCGGAACTCGTTTCCATGCATGTGAGCGTTTCGGCAGGTGCTCTTACGTCGCCGAGCCTCCTTCTGGCACTGGCCAAGCAACGAAGGTCGTCTACATCAATCCTGTTACAATTGGGAAGGTGAAATGGGCCCAGTATCTCGAACAGACTGCAGACAAGCTTCGTGGCGGGGGGAGCGTCGACTGTCTAGTACGGCCTATCGACATCATTAATAACCACGTGATCCTCATGCATTGCGTCCACAGCTCGTCGCACTTTCACGGCATTCGTGCCTCCCGGAGCTGCGTAACTTCGTTTCCATGTTCCGACCTAGGCGCGTCATCCCAAACACGCTAGACCCTGCTCTTCGCGGCTTGGACTGGAAATGCGTTAACAGAATGTTTGAGGGTTGCTTCTCCCCCGATACCGACGACAACGTGCGACTCGAGGGCAATCCCCAACTTGACGAGAGCAATGACGACGACGCAGCGCTGAAGAACCTGCACGGAGAGGGCATTGAGGAGCTGGCAGCGTCCTGGGCCGAGAGCGGGAAGTCAAGACAGAAGCTGGAGCTCATGGAACGATACCTTGAGGGTGTAGACAAAGCCTTGGTTCGCCAGCTCCTCCACCTCGATGCCGAGAATCCGGAGCCTCGTGGTCGTGCGATCAGTATCTGGCAGCGGGCGCTGGACAAAGACCGTATCAGAGGGTGTTCGCGCAAGTTGTACCCGGAGATCGTGTACGATAGTGATGGGGAGACTGACGACGACGATGACGACGAAGACCATGCGCGGACCGCGCACGCCCTATTCGGCAGTCTGGCAGGGATCGGCGGCCAGTTCGAACATGTCCTCGACCCCGAGTCAAACGAAAGCGAGGACAGTGTCGGCGGCTGCGCCGATGCTCCAGACTCCTATCCCAGCCTCCCCACTCCTCGGAGCTCGCCCGTTCCTGATGCCAACTGGGCTCGCGCCGTTGACCGGGCAAATCTGCAGAGTGCGGCGATGTTGATTTCCACGACTTCACTGTACAACTTTCCGTCCATCACGCCGACAACCCCATTGTCTCACAAGTCTTCACGGGTACGTCAGAAGCTGCAAGACGTACCGGAACAGACTGCGACTGTCGATCCCGACCCTTCACCTGCCTCGCCCCTCATCGACGTCAACAACACGGCGGCGAGTACTCAGCAGCGTATTCAGGAACGGCAAGCAGATTTTCCGTACCTCGAACGCCATGCGAAGCGCCGTAAGCTTGCAAACCCATCATCTGACTGCGAAGTCGCTTCAAGCCCTCAGAACACAACTCAGCAGCGTCTCTCTAACTCGCTTGCGGGAGACGAGAACTTGACACCGAGATCCTTTGGAGCAGGCCAAACACCCAGGAAGCACACGCGAAAACGTTCTGCAGACACGACGCCAGTCAAACGATACCACGCAGCGCTTCGACCCGCGCCAACACTCGTTGAGATTTCGTCCCTGCTCATTGCTGGCGATCCTGCAGCGAAGAAGAGTGCTGACCGGTCTCTGAGGCATAATCGACTCTCGATCAGAGAGAAGCTCATCGCAGCCATGCCGAGTGGAAGCTCGTGAATAGCCGAGCAGGTTGGAACTTCGTGTTAATCGTGGCCTAGTTTTATGCTAAATTATGACTATTTTCTTTGCGTGACTGGGCAATGGCAGCTATGATGCACCTCATTCGTGTCATAGCGCAATCATACATGCAGGTGGAGACTGGAATCATGTACGTAGAATGGCTCAAGCCGATAGGGTATCAGTAATTATAAACAATCAATACTCGTCATCCGCGAAGAAGTCCGGCAGCTCTTCCCCCGTAGACCTGATCTTCTCGCCGATCATACGCCTCGCATTCATCCTGCAGTCATGGTGCATATACGTTGCCGAGCCCCATTTGTCGAACTCCTTTAGCACCGCCCGCAGGCGTCCCAGGATGTCCGCAAGACCCAAAAGCAGAACCGAGTCGCTCTTGGTCTTTTCGCGCCAGAAATTCTGCCAGGACGCCATGCAGTTGTTCTGATTCCATGTGAGCCCGCAGGTGGCAGCGTGATCGAAGTTAGGTGGCTGCGCGCGGAGGTGCTCCCAAGCCACCGACATCCGGTGAAAGCCTGAAAGAAGGCGCAACTGCTGCGCCTGTGAGACGATCAGCTTGCTTGATTCGTCAAATTGCCCAGGGTACAACCCCGCAAGCTTGTGCGATGGTCGCGCGACAACCACGGACGCCTTCTGCATGATCTCGAGGTACGCGGCGCCGCGAAGCACGCGCAGGTCCAGTTCGTCGGCAAGTGTCATGGCCACGTACGCGTTCTGGATGGAGCCGGTCATCAGCTTGCGCAGTGAGTCGACCATAGTGGTGAGCAGCCTCTCATGGTTGCACAGCTGCGCAAGCCGCACAAGGGCTACGGTCTGCTCGTTGCTCATCAGCTGAGCTTTGGAACTGGTTATGGAGAGCTGCGAGGTCGACGGAGAGGAGAATGCGGAGGATATGGACATGTTAGACGCGCTTGTGGTCCTGCGCGTCACAATCTCGACGATGGCATCAAGCGCCCATGTTTCGAGGGACTTGAAGGTGTATTTATTTGCTATTTTGGCGATGTCGATTAGGCGCGGCAGCTTTGATGGATCAGAATGCACGAGCATCAGTTCGTGTGGCCTGTCGGTTCACACGGAGCGTTAGATGTAGCTGCATGGTGAGTTTCAACGGCAGCTCACAGCGCGTATAAAGCCCACAAGAAGTTCCTAAATTCAGGCGCTGTGTCTCCTACGAGCACGACGGGTTTATCGTCTGTCTGACCCTCTGCCAAGGCGTCGCCTTGAGGTATACTGAACATGCCGGAGAATGTAGACGAGTCTCTCGAGAGCGTCGTTCGGTGTACCTAACATGATGTCAACATGATATGGAGTTTGATGACGTGAGGTGAACGTACATTAAAGAGCACATTCTGTACCAGCAGGATACAGCTGCCATCGGAGAGGTAGAATTCGCTATCTCTGACTATTGTTGTCAGAGGAGGTGACGCAGGTGGCTTCATATCCTCGTCTTCTTCCACTAGTCGTGGACGCTTGCGTGGCGGGTTCTCGAGCAGGTGGCCCGTGACAACGGCCTCCTCATGGTCCTCGTGCTCTTCAAAGGAGACATCTTCGTCTGGCGGAATAAAGGGCACGTCTGGTTCGGCCATCAACGAGCTGAGAGATGGTCTAAGAGTGAGAACAGCAAGAATAGCTCGATGATCAGCTCACGTTGGTACGGCGTTTCCGGACAACGAAACAGCGATATACAAGGAACAGGTATAGAAGTGCTAGTTCTATCATCAGAGAGCAGCTCCCGAGCAGTCAGAGGACATAGTAAAGCGCGACGCACCTGATGAATGTTCACTTGCAGGAGAGAGGAAAGGTGACAAGTAAGGCAGCGGCCCGGGCGCGCTCGCTCACTGTCGCTGCGCCGCGCGATAAGATAACCACGTGGTCTCGGATCGCTGGAAACTTTCAAGTGACCGTGACTTCCTCCCGCTCAGACTTCTAGTTATTCTGGCCTCAGCTAGCCAGTGCTGCAGTACCCTCCACCGTCTGCACATTCGGCAATCGCGGCGCTCCCACCTTCTCTATCCCTGCCGACCCGACCAGGAGCGATATGCGCAAGCAACTCGATCCTCGAATACCCATTCTCATCAACAACAATGTCAAAACGAATCATAGATCTTTTATAGTGCTTGTTGGAGACAAGGGACGAGACCAGGTCGTAAATCTACACTTTCTGCTGTCACAGGCCCGTGTATCGGCTCGTCCGTCCGTTTTGTGGTGTTATAAGAAGGAGCTCGGTTTCTCCAGGTGCGTTTGTTCTTCTGCGCAATTACAAGTCGTTCTGACTATCTTCAATACAGTCACCGGAAGAAACGTGAGGCAAAGATAAAGCGGGATGTCAAGCTAGGAAAGAGGGAGGCGAATGAGCAGGACCCGTTCGAGATATTCATCACCGTCACAGACATCCGCTATACGTGCGTGAGCCTCCAAATCCTCCGGATTAAAGAGGCCCATTCTTCCTAGATACTACAAGGAGTCACACAAGATCCTCGGAAACACATATGGAATGCTGATTTTGCAGGACTTCGAGGCTATCACCCCGAACTTGCTCGCCCGGACGATAGAAACCGTTGAAGGCGGCGGACTCGTCGTGCTCCTCCTGAAAACTATGTCATCTCTGCGGCAACTCTACACAATGACCATGGTAAGCACGAAATTTTCTGTGGCACATTTTGGGTCTAAATTGGCTGGCGTAGGACGTTCATGCGAGGTATCGAACTTCATCCCATGACGATGTGGTTGCTCGTTTCAACGAGCGATTTATTCTATCGCTTGGGTCATGCGATGATTGCTTAGTGCTTGACGACGAGCTCAACGTCCTTCCCATCTCACGCGGCAAGGACATCAAGGCCATCGAAGAAGACCGGGGCAAGGGAAAAGCACATTCCGAGCTAGAGGACCTAAAAGTCAGCCTTGAGGACACGAAGCCTGTCGGTGAACTCGTGAAGCTGGCGAAGACGCTCGATCAAGCACAGGCAGTCTTGACATTTGTCGACGCGATCGCCGACAAGACTCTGAGCTCCACTGTCACACTGACGGCTGGTCGTGGGCGGGGGAAGTCAGCGGCATTGGGACTGGCGATCGCTGCAGCCTTGGCGCACGGGTATTCGAACATCTTCGTGACGAGCCCAAGCCCAGAGAACCTGAAGACGCTCTTCGAGTTCATTTTCAAGGGCATGGATACGCTCGGGTACGAGGAGCACCTTGATTATGACATCGCACAAAGTACGAATCCAGACTTCAACAAAGCTATCGTACGCGTCAATGTCTTCCGGCAGCATCGACAGACTATACAGGTTCGTGTTTCTTTAGCACTTAATATTCGCGCCTTGACCATTTCCTTCTAGTACATTCAGCCTCAAGACGCTCATGTCCTTGGGCAGGCTGAACTCGTCATAATCGACGAGGCGGCGGCTATCCCTTTACCCCTTGTTCGCAACCTCATCGGGCCCTACCTCGTATTCCTTGCATCGACTATCAACGGCTACGAAGGCACTGGGCGGTCACTCTCGCTCAAACTTATACAACAGCTACGCGAGTCGACAAGACCTTCGCTTTCGAAGGACACCGCCGAGGATGCCACATCGTCCACAAAAAAGCCAGCACATGCCGCCCCGCCGAAGGCGCGCAGTTTGCGGGAAATCAAGCTTGAGACGCCCATCCGATACTCTGCCGGAGACAGGGTTGAGCGCTGGCTCAATGGTCTCCTCTGTCTCGACGCTACCATCACTCCTAGCTCGGGCCTGCACGGGACCCCACACCCTTCGCAGTGCGAGCTCTTCTATGTCTCGCGTGACACGCTCTTCTCGTATCATCCCGCGTCCGAAGTGTTCCTGCAACGGATGATGGCGCTTTACGTTGCTTCCCATTACAAGAACCAGCCAAACGACCTGCAGCTTATGTCTGACGCACCTGCTCATCATCTATTCGTTCTGCTACCGCCGCTCAAGGACGATGAGTCACATCTACCAGAGCCCCTTGTTGTACTACAGGTCGCGCTGGAAGGGAACATCAGCCGGCAGGCCATCATGGAAGGTTTGAGTCGCGGCTTGCGCGCCGGTGGGGACATGATTCCGTGGCTGGTTGCACAGCAGTTCCAGGAAGGCAAGTTTGCGTTGATGAGCGGCGCGCGAGTGGTGCGGATTGCAGCCCATCCAGATTATTCGAACGTGCGTGCATTTCACGCTCCTAATAACGAAGCCAAATTGACTGATGGTGCAGATGGGATACGGGGCCCGAGCGCTGACGGCGCTGAATGCATACTACTCGGGTGAATACTTCAACCTCGACGAAGGGTCACAGCAAGACAAATCCTACTCCAATGCAGCAGTGGACAAAGTGAGCCAATGACACGTTTCAGGAGGGCGCAGAGGAACTGACATTTTGGAAGTCTGCAGACCTTTTGACAGAGACCGTCGCCATTCGCTCGCCCAACGCTATGCCTCCGCTACTTCAACGACTTAGCGAGCGGAAACCTGAACCCCTGGATTATCTCGGGGTATCATACGGACTGACACCACAGCTTCTCCGGTTAGTTTGTCATTTCGCATGCTCAACAAGTACGCCTTAGTGACGCTTCTGGTAGCTTCTGGAAACGAGCTGGATACGTACCGCTATACGTCCGTCAGACCCAGAGTGAATTAACAGGAGAACACTCTATGGTGATGGTGCGAGGTTTAAACTCATCAGACCCTGGCGACCTTGACTGGTTGGGGGAATTTTCGAAAGGTAAATCTTCTTCTGCTCATGAGGTATGGCGGCATGCTGATGGAGCGCAGACTTCCGGCGTCGCTTTATCTCGCTCCTCTCCTTTAAATTCCGTGAGTTTGGTAGTGTCATGGGCCTAAGTGTCCTTGAAGCCGCCAACTCTGGCGTCAAATTCTTGGGCTCTGGAAAGCTATCAGGTCAGGGTCTGGCTCACCTTAGCGGTTTTCCTCGCAGCTACTAACGCACCACTATAGCGCTTTCGACCGAGGAGCTTTCTTTCCTTCTCACACCCTTCGATCTCAAAAGGTTAGAGTCGTACGCGCAAAACGCGCTCGACTATCATGTCATCCTGGATCTGCTGCCGACCGTTGCTGCGCTCTACTTCGGAAAGAGGTTCGGTGAGGATATTCGGCTGAGTGCAATCCAGAGCAGCATACTGCTTGGCATGGGTTTGCAGCGAAAGAACATCGAAGAGATCGAGGTGAGCTGCCATCATAATGCTATGTTTGCGCATCCACCGACGTTGGCTCTCGGCAGACGGAACTGCAGTTGCCGGTGTCACAGGCCCTTGCTCTCTTCGTCAAGCTCATTCGTAAAATCTCGACCAAGTTGTTGGAGATCCAAAAGGCCGCAATCAATGCGACCATCCCCCATACAGCCTCCACGAATGTTGGCGACGGAGCCCAACGTTCAATAGAGCTGTCCTCGGAGCGTGGCATAAAGGATATGGAAACTGAGCTAAACCGGGCAGGTCATGAAGTGACCACCGCCATGAAGGAGAAGCAACGAGCCATGATTGATGCCTTGGATCTCAGTCGGTGAGTGTTCTCCATTTCTACGTGGCACGCACATGTGGCCCGGGGTTGACGCTCATCAGCTTGTCCATGGCTTAGATACGCGATCAACGACGCCTCGGCGGACTGGTCTGCGGCGGAGGCCCAGGTGCGCAACAGTGGTAGCGGCAAGTCGACGCTAGTCAGCGTGAAAGGCACTCCGGCGGGCCAGAAGAGGAAGGCAGGGGATGAGCCGGAAGCAGCCGCCGACAAGAAGAAAACGCGTCGGAGCAAGCCCGTTAAGCGGAAGTGAGATGGGCGCGCAGCAGTGGCCTGCTTTATCGGTGTGCCGTCCGTGTGTGTATAAGGCGATGGCCGACGTGGGTCCACCAACCCTGCATTCGTTTGGCATAACGCCAATCGTTCGTTACACGCCGTGTCTGTCCCTTTGTCACAGGATACATTCTGTAGTACCAGGAGTCATGTGTATCGATATCACAGAAGGCGGCTTTATACTCGACGACTGACTGATGGTTCACACCATCAAAATGTTGTCGTAGCGAGTCATCAACGACTCATGTTGCACGTTGCACGAGACAGTACACGACGCGTCAATATTGCCCAACAACGCGACCTGCCACCTCGTTGAAGCGCGCTTAACCCTAACCTCGTAGCCAACTGTTCCGCCCCCGATTCCAGCTCCATGCCCTAGCCAAAGCACCCCAGAATGACTAAGATGGATCAAAACAACTCTCAATAATTTCGAAGAGGAGCCCAAGCTCATTTGGACGTGGTTGACGCGAGAAAACGCGACTCTGCTGAGTGGTGCAAATACAGGACAACAGACGCGACTCGGCTTAGTCACACCAGGAATAAAACGCGTTCGGTCGCGTTGTCCTTCCTCCCATCCCCCTTGCCTCCTTCCCTCACCTCAGACCTGCCGCCCCGCTCGTGCTACCTACTCTTGCTCCCCTGCTTCATCGTCCACTGCCATGGCTTCCTCATCCTCCGCCACATTTGTCTACAAGCGAGGTGAGCTCCAAGCTTTTTCTGATGCGGAGTAGTCTGACAACGAACACGCTTGCCCTAGACGGGTTCGTACAATTACCAGGACGCGTCGAATGGTTCTCTTAACTCACAAACTTGTCTAACAGCCGCAAAGAACGCGTCCAGTTTGACAAGGTTCGCGTTTTCGTCTGCGTCGTCGACTACCTCGCTCACTGTCAGCCACAGATCACTGCTCGCATTCGCAAGCTTTGCTATGGTCTTGACAACTCGCATGTCAACCCCATAGAGTGCGTTGAAGCTTCCACTAGCCATACATGGTATTGACGTAGGCGCAGGGTATCACAGAAGGTTGTTCAAGGTGTCTTTCAGGGTGTGACTACTAGCGAGCTCGACGTACGCCTCAGTCTCATCATCACGTCGAGGACCGCTATAACATCAGAGATATTTAGAACCTCGCTGCAGAGACCGCAGCCTACCTTACCACCAAGCATCCTGACTACGCCGTTCTCGCCGCCCGTATCGCGGTCTCTAACCTCCACAAGGATACCAAGAAGAACTTCTCACATGTTGTTAAAGATTTGTATGAATATGGTGAGTGTCGGAGTCTTCGTCAAATGCATACGTCTGATAGTCGCTTCAGTGAACCCGAAGACGGGGCGGCCTGCTGGCATGATCGCCGAAGAAACCTATAAGCACATCATGGCCAACGCACAAGTCTACGACTCTGCTATCATATACGAGCGCGACTTCCAGTACAATTTGTGCGCAGTTTGTGCTACTACTGGCGCTCGTGCTGATGACTTTTTAGCTTCGGTTTCAAGACACTTGAGCGCTCTTACCTCCTCCGCATCAACGGCCGCGTCGCCGAGCGCCCCCAACATCTCCTCATGCGTGTCGCCGTCGGCATTCACGGCAGTGACGTCGAGCGCGCCATTGAGACATATAACCTGATGTCCTCGCGTTACTTCACCCATGCGTCGCCTACCCTCTTCAATGCCGGTACTCCCAACGCGCAGCTGAGCTCCTGCTTCTTGGTAGCCATGAAGGATGATTCAATCGAGGGCATCTATGATACCCTCAAGAACTGCGCTATGATCAGCAAGACTGCTGGTGGTATCGGCCTTCACATCCACAACATCCGTGCCACTGGGTGAGCATACTTGCTGTGTAGTCTTTCTTCTGTGTCTGATGCTTCGTAGGTCTTACATCGCCGGCACCAACGGTTATTCGAACGGTATTGTTCCCATGCTCCGCGCATATGATGCCACCGCTCGCTATGTTGATCAAGGCGGCAACAAGCGTCCGGGCGCCTTCGCTATCTATCTCGAGCCTTGGCATGCAGACATTTTCGAGTTTCTCGATCTCCGCAAGAACCATGGAAAGGAAGAAGTCCGTGCGCGTGATCTGTTCTATGCTCTCTGGATTCCCGATCTGTTGTAAGCTGTATTTTCGTTTGTGTTGTTACCTATGCTAATTTGTATCGCAGCATGAAGCGTGTGGAGTCTGGTGGCAACTGGTCACTCTTCTCACCCGATGAGGCGCCTGGCCTCCCTGAGGTGTACGGAAACGAGTTCGAGGAGCTCTTTGAACAGTACGAACGTGAGGGTCGTGCTCGCAAGTCAATTCCTGCCCAGAAGCTGTGGTATGCCATATTGGACGCGCAAATCGAGACCGGAGGGCCATTCATGTGCTACAAGGATGCCGCCAACAGTAAGCATGTCCGGCGACAACACCAATCTATGCTAACAATGTCGTAGGGAAGTCGAACCAGAACAATTTGGGCACCATCAAGTCATCCAATCTCTGCACGGAGATCATGGAGTACTCAGCTCCGGACGAGACCGCCGTCTGCAACCTCGCCTCCCTTGCCCTTCCCTCTTTCATCGTCAACGGCACGTACGACTTCCAGAAGCTTCATGACGTAGCCAAGGTTGTCACGCGCAACTTGAACAAGATCATCGACATTAACTTTTACCCCATCCCTGAGGCTCGCAAGTCCAACATGCGCCATCGTCCCATCGGCCTCGGTGTCAATGGTCTCGCAGACGCCTTTATGATTTTACGCATGCCCTTTGAAAGCGAGCAAGCGCGCGAACTTAATCTGAAGATCTTCGAAACAATATACCATGCCGCGGTTGAGGCTAGCTGCGAGCTCGCGGCTGTCGAGGGCCACTACGAGACCTACGAAGGGAGTCCCGCTTCGAATGGTCAGCTGCAGTTCGACCTCTGGGGAGTAACCCCATCGAACCTA
The DNA here is from genome assembly GCA_019914985.1 of Auriscalpium microsporum. Taxonomy (NCBI): domain Eukaryota; kingdom Fungi; phylum Basidiomycota; class Agaricomycetes; order Russulales; family Auriscalpiaceae; genus Auriscalpium; species Auriscalpium microsporum. The sequence continues at coordinate 2,551,158 of JAHLMG010000001.1, forward strand.
TGGGACTGGGATTCGCTAAAGGACAAGGTCGCTGTTCATGGCCTGAGGAACTCTCTTCTTGTGGCGCCGATGCCCACCGCGTCGACAAGTCAAATCCTGGGCTTCAATGAGTGCTTCGAGCCCTACACGAGGTGCGCTTTCTGTGTTAAACCGTTCGTACTCGTTCCTCATGATCTGTAGCAATATCTATACGCGCCGCGTGTTAGCCGGCGAGTTCCAAGTCGTGTGCCCGTGGTTGCTGCGCGAGCTCGTCGACCTCGGTCTGTGGGATGACAACATGAAGAACCGGATCATTGCCTACAACGGCTCCATCCAGAGCATCCCCGAGATCCCAACCGAGATCAAGTCCATCTACAAGACCGTCTGGGAGATCTCGCAGAAGAAAGTCCTCGATCTCGCTGCGGACCGTGGTGCATTCATCTGCCAGAGCCAGAGCTTGAACGTTCATTTGCAAGCGCCCACGAATGGGCAGCTCACAAGCATGCACTTCTACGGCTGGAAGAAGGGCCTCAAGACGGGCATGTATTACTTACGCACACGCCCTGCCGCTCAGGCCATTCAGTTCACTGTGGACCAGAACTTGGTCGCGCAGGTCAAACAGCAGAAGGCCGAACAGAATCGCGTTCCTATCTTGCCGTTGTCATCCCCTGCCCAGCGCCGGGTGACAATGAAGAGCGGCGTCATCACCCCTCCTCCAGAATACCAACCTGCCACGCCCAACACCGTGAAGTTTGAGCCCGTCTCTCCTCGCGTCCCCGCCCATGCCCCCGTTGTCGGAATCAAGGTTGAGGAACACGCCGCCTCGTCGCCAGCGTCCCCTGCCCTTCCCATTACGCCTTCTGATTCGAACGACATCCTCTCCGGCTTAGATGACAAGCAGCGCTTGGCTGCAGAGACAGACCCAGAGTTTGCTGCGGCGCTGCTGCGCAAAAATGAGCGCGAGCTTGAGGCGGAGAAGCTAGCGTGCTCGCTGGAGAACAAGGAGGCATGCTTGATGTGCTCTGCCTGAGTGTTCGCTTAGTTTTTCGCATTGTTGGCATCATCCTGTCTCGTTTCCTGGCATTGACATTAGTATCTCGTACACTTGTATTCCTTCTGCATCGTCTCGCTATGATCTCTCATCTGTTACATTAACTATAACCCCGTGTACTCTGATTGTCCTACAATGATGTCCATCTATCTGTCCACCGTGGCAATTTCAGTCCTCGCACCTGACGCTCTCAAACATGACATGCGCAGCTTCCAGCTCCAGTCCTCCGCAGTCGGCCAGCGATGTGCGACCGCAGGTCCGCAGCAGCCACACAACATCAAGCGCCTATCCTTCAATCCCTCCCGAAATATCCACTGAGCAGACCCTAGGACTGCACCATGCTTTCGAGATCCGGTCTGTCTGTCTTCTGAGCAGTTCGATTGTCCCTATCGGCGGCCTTTGTGTTGATCCACCGTACAAAGGCCCGAGCGCGCACTTTTCCAACTTCCCCTCCTCTTAGCACCCGCCATACACGCCAAATCCAGCCATGGCATTCGATCCAGAGCCCGCTGCCAGCGAGCCGCTTATGCCGATGTCGCGCAAGTACCAAGAGGAGATGTTGGAGGAAAGCCTGAGGCGGAACATCGTCATCGCACTTGACACAGGAGCGGGGAAGACGCATATCGCAGTGCTCAGGATGAAGCTGGAGGCTGAACGAGTGTCGAGGAAGGTGCGCAGCTGCACAGTTGGAATGGCTCGCCGATATGAGTGACAACCCTTGCGCCCTTCAATAGGTGTCCTGGTTCCTAGCCCCGACTGTGGCACTCGCTCTTCAGCAACACCAGGTAATCGCGGGCCATCTTCCTGTTTCTGTGGGCATGATCTCGGGCTCGATGGAACCCGACCAATGGAAGGACGCTGAGCTGTGGCGGCGCGTCCTGGCAACCCACAGGATCATGGTGACCACTCACGACGTCCTACTGAACGCACTGCGCCACGGATACATCAATATGGGGCGCGACATCAACCTCCTGATTTTCGACGAGGCCCATCACGCTGCCGACAGACATCCTTACAATCTTATTATGCAGGAATTCTACATCCATCTGCCACCGCGGCCTCAGGTGCCAATACAGGCCTCGAACTCCGAGGCGGTTTTCCGCCCCATGGTGCTTGGGTTGACGGCGAGTCCTATATTTGGCGGCGACGTTGAGCGTGCATTCAGGTTTGTCCATCATGTCTTGCACACCATGGTGTTATTGACATGGTCTCATCGTTCAGCAAAATCGAAAGCAATTTGGATTGCATCATTCGTGCACCTCTTCTCTACCGCGAGGAACTCGCTGGCTTCGTTCACCGTCCCGAGTTTAAGCACGTCATATACCCGGCATCGCCGTATCAGATGATCGGACCTCCTCCATCGCGGAACGTAGCTTCATTGGCTACCGTCCTACAATCTCTCAACATTGACGACGATCCATACGTCCTCGGCCTGCGGCAACAGCTGTCGAATATGCAAAGGGGCCCTGAGTGGACTCGTATCGACCAGAAGTTGTCCAAAACGATCAGCAAGAAAGACACCTATACTCACAAGGGTCTACGGGACTTCTGGAGAGCCGCAGACGAGATCTGCATGGATCTCGGGGAGTGGGCCGCGGACTGGTTTGTACAGACCGTCAAGGAACAGGCTATGAGGGCCGATATGCTGTTTCCCGATTATGCCTCCACTTGGAGCAGCAAGGAGAAGGCCTACCTCATGGATACATTGTCTCGCATCGAGATCGTGCCAGTGTCCTATGATGCTGAAGACATCGTCGCCCGTAGCTCACCCAAGTTGACCTCTCTTATCGAAGCTCTACTGCAGGAGAAGGTTTTTTTCGAAGGGCATGACGAAGACTATCGGGGTTTGGTTTTTGTGACCCGGCGCGACGCGGTTCTGGCATTAAACGAGCTATTGACCCACCATCCCCTTACCGCTCAGCTTTTCCAAGTGGGCAGCCTCCTCGGGAACTCGGAAAACTCCCGTCGTCACTCGTTCCTCGACATCACACGTTACTTCTTGAAGCAGCCTGCCACCCAGACACTCAATGATTTTCGGAGCGGTGACCTGAACTTGATCATTGCCACGGCAGTCGCCGAGGAGGGGCTGGACATTCAAGCATGCTGCAGCGTCGTCCGGTGGGATCCTCCGCCGAACATGGTCAGTTGGGCACAGAGTCGAGGGCGGGCGCGTCAAAAGCGCAGCAGCTTCATCGTGATGTTTTCAGACGACTTGGCACATCGCAGCACTGTTTCGAAGTGGGAGGGGTTGGAGCAGGAGATGGTTCGCCTTTACAACGCTGACCGAAGGGACCCTGCGGAGTCAACCACCATCGACGAGGATGATTCTGCGGAAACCACACTGAGATTCCGTGCGGAGTCTACTGGGTATGTATCATCTTTTATTTGGATCGACACATGCGCTCATCCCTTCACTGCAGAGCTTTGTTGACATCAAACTCGGCCATTGAACACCTCAACCACTTCTGTTCTATCATTCCTCATTCCGGGCGCGGCAATCACACTCCTGTCTACGACGTTGACCCTCCAGAGTACCCACCAGAGTGGCACTCCTATGGCGGCTCCATGCCGCTGTACGATGGCCCATACGGTTGCACCGTCACACTTCCAAAACTTGTCGACCCTGCGTTCCGCACCTTCAGCACTCCTTGCATTCACCGTACCAAGATCTCCGCGAAACGGCACGTGGCGTTCCAGGCGTACATGGCCCTGTATGAGCATGGCTTATTAAATGAGAATCTCCTCCCGTTGACAAGCGTTCTGGAGCCCGAGCTCGAGGATGAAGTGCGGAACTTGTTGAAGGAGGTGGAGAAGCGCGACGGCACTGCGCGTGTGACAAGCCAGCTGGATCCCTGGGCTCCATCGGACTCCCAAGACTTGTGGTGGTCGACCGAGCTTTCGATCGAGGGCATGCCGCGGATGAAGCTTCTCAGCAGAGCTAAGGTTGCACCTCTCTTAGAGGATGACATGCCTGTCCTACACTCGCGAGAGCAGCCTTTCGTCCAAGTCCGTCTTGTATCACAGAGCTCCCCAGCCTCGTTAGATGCGGAAACGCTCTTCCGGGCACGAGCCTACACACGCCAAACTCTCTGGCCCATCTACGGGCCCCGGATGAAATGGGAAGACATGGACTTTCTTCATCTTATCCTGCCTCCCGATGACGACTACTCTTCGGAGTGGCGTCGCAGGCGCGAGGCACACGATGCTGAGCTGGAGACAGACCAGCGACCGTATCGTTCACTCTTCGCCCCCTCGACGTGGTTTCTCAAGCAGTTTGGACGTAAAAGCGACCTTTTCATCGTAGGGGCATCCGGACGCTTTGGAAAGGTATACAAATTCCTGCGCTGGCGGACTAGCCCCGTTTCCGATGAGGAGGAGACGTCTCTGCGCGAGCGCTACGCCCCAGACGACGGTGACGTCGTCATCACATATCCCTTGCTTGAGGTGAAGACCCTCGTCAAGCGGAACTTTCTACTTCCGATGCCGGTCGACTCGAAGGGGCTGGAAGCTTCCAGCCAAAAGCCATTCCTGCTCCTTGGAGACTCATCATCCGTCGGTCTCATTTCTCCGCAAGACGCGCAATTCGCCCTGTGGCTTCCCTCTATCTTGCGCTCCCTGGCCATGACGAACACTGTCATAGACATGCGTGACACGCTTTTCACGAGTACGCCTCTGTCGAGCATCCCACTGCGCCTTCTCCTCGCTGCCACGACAGCCCCGGTATCGCAGGAATGCTCCAATTACCAGCGCCTGGAAACGCTGGGTGACACAGTCCTAAAATACGTCGTCAGTATCCAGCTCCTGGCAGAGTTCCCGCTCTGGCACGAGGGTTACTTAGCCCGACGCAAGGACCACTCAGTCTCGAATGCCCGTCTGGCGAAGGCTGCTATTCGCCTGCAATTGTTCACTTGGATCATTCGAGACATGTATGTTCCGAAGAAGTGGAAGCCCAGGCACAGCACTGTTCGCGTGGACGAAACATCCGTCCATGACGAAAGCGCGAGGCCCGACGTGTCTCCCAAGACGGAGAAGGAGAAGCGAAAGGCTAAGACAAAGGGCGAGCTATCAACCAAAGTCCTTGCGGACGTCGTTGAAGCACTGATCGGTGCGGCATACATCCATGGCGGATTTGACCTGGGCATTGAGTGTGCCCGGGTATTCGACCTGGGTATCCCATGGCGCCGACTTCCGGAGCGCATTGATTCCATGCGGTCGCGCGCTGTTGATTTAGATCACTACCCCATGCAGCTCTCAGCCGTCGAAGCGATGATTGGATACACGTTCCAGAAGAAGAGTCTACTTGTTCAGGCACTAACCCATGTCAGCTACCAGAGCGACTTGGAGACGATCTCGTACGAGCGGATGGAGTTCCTCGGCGACTCTGTTCTGGACATGATAGTCACCGACTATCTGTTCCACTTGTCGGAGAAGGACTACAGTCCAGGGAACCTGCATTTGCGCAAGACTGCTGTAGTCAATGCCCACTTTCTTGCGATTCTTTGCCTGCGCGCATCGACAGAGGCTGCAACCGGCATGCCCAAGTGGTCTCGCGGGAAGGTCACCGTGCAGGGAAGCACGCATCAAGTGTACCTGTGGCAGTGCCTACTTCACTCTAGCGTGCCAGTTCTGGATGAACAGAACATCACTTTCGCACGCTGGAGCCGTCCGTCTGGTGCTGAACGGATTGAGGCAGCACTGGCGGAAGGGAAGGCGTATCCGTGGGCAGCTCTGACCTCGCTCCGCGCACCCAAGTTCATGAGCGACATGATCGAGAGCATTCTTGGAGCGGTCTTCCTGGACGCTTCCGGTGACCTGGACGTCGTGCGTGGTACGCTGCGCAAACTAGGACTCCTCCAGATCCTGGAGCGCATAGTGGAGACGGAGATGGACGTGACCCATCCTGTATCGCGGCTTCACCTCTGGGCGAGCAAGCGCCACGAGAAGGTCAAGTGCGGGCCCTCCGTAAGGAAGGATGGCCGAGTATTTTGCACGGTTGTCTGGGAGGGGTACGAGGTGGCGAGGGTCGAAGACGAGTGGCACGGGCGCATCAGTCAGGAGGACGTCAGATTCTCTGTCGCCGAGCAGGCGATCGAGCTCCTAGAGCATCCGCCGTCTTTCCTCCGCATCTGGGCAGCTCGGAGGAAGCTCGCTACTGAGCTCGTTTTTGGGGACTGTGATGGGACGCCGAGCTGTTTGGCACGTGTGGATGGCCAAGAGGTTGTGCGGGTCTTGCGGCGTGGGGACGCGTCCGAAGCCGACATGGAGCTCGCTGCGGCCACTGCAGCTTTGAAGGCGGTGGAGAGCCCCGTATCGTGGCTGGAGTTTTTGGCAAGTCGTCACTCCTTTGAGGTCGAATATGTGGTGTATGAGGATGACGGGAAGAGGGTGTGCTGTGTCTACTTGGACGGGTTGGAGGCAGGTAGGTACGAGGCGGAGCTACAAGCTCATGTGCGCGAGGAGGATATGCTCGCGAGGGCAGCGAAAGATGCTGCGGCTACGTTGGAGAAGCGCATTGCCGAGGTTGCCGAAGCCGAAGTAGACGCAGGTGACGACGCATGGGCTGTAGACCCAGATGAAGAATGGGCGTGAATACTTACCTCGGAACACATGTGGCCCATTTACGATTATCTACCAGCATATCATATTATCTAGTGAACACATTTCTGGTGCGGACTCCGGAGCAGACTGCAGTGAGAACTCAGAACGGCGAACGGAGAACGCGGCGCGGCGCGGGCGCTCGGTGGGCACGTGCCACATCCCACAGATCATGTGAGGAAAGCGGCCCGCCCGGCACCCTACGCGGCGCGCCTTGCTTGACCGGCGTGTCCGACTCGCATCTTCATCCGATACTACGATGGACAGTATGGACAGCGCAGTTCTTACACAGATCCTCAAGCAACTCGAAAATCTCCAGGTGTCGCAGCAGGCGTTGCAGGCAAAGGTACGCCGAGTATCCTGTCTGGCCTCTCCATTTCGCCCGACGTCTCTGTGCAGTTGGACGGCCTGACGAACCCCGCGTCGCCACCATTTCGTCCGACGAGTAGCCATGGCCTGTCTAGCCCAGGCCGCTCTCCGCTCTCGGCGCTGCCCACGGAGGTGCCGACAACTGCGTCGCCCGTTACTGGAGCGTCTGCCACTCCTGTCGATGACAAGTCCGGCGATAAGGTCGTGACCGATAGAGAGCGCGAGCGGCTCCTTTACCCTGGACGTGTAACTCTCACAAGTGTGTACTTCTCTTCTATCCTGCCCCGCTGGCTTATATGAGCGATTGTTGGATCCCAGCGTATCCTGACCAGCACGGCGTGAAGCCGCATCCTCTGACATGGGGTGCGTCCGAGCCAAAAGAACGCGGGCCGGTTATTCCTTCACGTCTTCCGTCTTCTATCAAACACCGCAACGCGATCGGCGCGCACTCGGGGTCGTACTCCATCTACCGCGCACTCGCGATAGCCATGGGCACCCTCATTCCGACCCACAAGCCCGATTATTCGCAGACCGAGCCGCCCGTCTCGATCCCGCCGCAACCGTCTTGGTTTGATCCCGGCAAAATTGTATCGTTCGACCCCTGGGGCCATCTCACTCCCCAGGTGTTTCGCGCCGAGATGGATTCCGGCCTCGACGTTCGGCCGAGCATCGCTGTGACGAAAGCACACATGAAAATGTCGGAACTGGACGAGGCAGCGCGCAGGGGTGATATCGAGGTGGACGGACGCGTTGTTTTGAAGAGCGCGCCGTTGCTGAATGCCGATGGGTCGAAAAATCCGGCGGACCCTGGTGTGGAGATCAACATCAGCAAAGCCGCGGTTGAGCCGGTGTGGTACTTGCCGGGAGTTGCGGAACGCTTTGGCATGTGAGCACGTCCCGTGTCTGCTTCAAGAAAGGTGCTGATTGCTCTGCCTTGTAGTTCGGAGAGCCTGTTGCGCCGCGCGCTGTTTGAGGATACCGGGGGCATGTATCCGGAGTTGATCACCCGCCCGGACATCAAGATATTCCTACCACCCATCGGGGGCTTGACGGTCTACATCTGTTTGTCTCGTCTTCTTTCTTCCTACCATTCGCTGAGGATCTCCCTCAGTTGGAAATCCCGCACTGATCTCCGATGCGACCGTCGAACTCACCTTGCGGGTGCACGACGAATGTGCGTAGCAGTATGATGCCTATCCTGTATATTCTTATCTAGATCTCCTCCACGACAGGTAACGGCTCCGACGTCTTTGGCTCGGACATCTGCACCTGCAAACCATACCTAACGTTCGCTATTGAAGAGTGCATCCGCACTGCTCAGCTGGGCGGTGTCGGGGTCGTGGTCTACTTCCGGAAAGAGGGACGTGCTCTCGGTGAAGTCACCAAGTCAGGCACCTTATAAGTCCCTGACATTTTGACTGACTCAAGCCGGTCTCAGATACCTAGTGTACAACTTGCGCAAGCGTGGCGGTGACTCCGCGGACAAGTACTTCCGCGCGACCGAACTCATCGCAGGTGTCAAGGACATGCGCTTCCAGGCTCTGATGCCAGACGTCCTTCACTGGCTTGGCATCAAGAAGATAGACAACATGATCTCGATGAGTGACATGTACATATCTCTACCTCAGGAGATACTTCATACGCTTATCGCATGCCGCAGGAAATACAACGCAATTGTCCAGTCAGGCATTCCCATATTGAAGCGCTACGATATCCCTGGCATGTTTTCTCTTGCCTCGAGAGAAACATCCTTTGCTAATGCGTCGCCTGTTAGCCCATCTGATCCCCATGGACTCCCGCGTAGAAATAGACGCAAAGATTGCTGCAGGGTATTTTACAAGCGGCAAGCCCATCACCGAGGCCGACCTCGTGAAAACCGTCGGCCGTACCTGGGAGGAGACGGAGCACTAAGGCGCGCGCAGTTTGCCAAGGCAAGATCCACAGCTCGGGCACCGTGCTCAGGGTTGGGGTGATATGAACGTAAAATAGAATCTGTGGTTCACCGTAATTCAATAATGTCCTACATCTCTGGCACCTGCTTGGATAATTACTTCCAGACAACTGCCTCGGACATCGGGTGCAGGCTTATCGTTTTTTCTGCAGGGACTAACGTATTCACGCACCTTGGGTTTGGTGCGCTGCTTCAGCAAATGCGCAGGAAAGCACAGGGAAGCCTTCGGGGAGACGACCCGACTGTCCGGCGTCACTGGGACAGCGGCGGCCACCACAGCGGCATATGGACTCTGCCAATTACAAGTTTGTGCCACCAACTTCTCCGCTGCCGTGACACCGACAGTTACCCTCGGTTGTTTTCGCACCTTTTGCCGCCCGTCTGTACGCTTCGACTCTGAGTCGGCCCTGCTGTATGACCCTCGATGCGATTCTAGACGCATGGCAGCGCGCGGCGTTCGTCTCAGCCGCGGACAAGACGAACCACGGCGATGATCATGAATGACCCATCCGCGGCTGCACCGAGACCGGCCCCCTTTCAAACGCCATAACGCAGACCATAGGATCCTTCCGCATCCCAGAGTCCCACCTCTCCGCAGATCGAGCTGCTCTTTGGCGCGGCTTCATCGGTGTGATTGAGCCCACACCGGACATCGGCAACTTCCTGACCATCAGTGGTAGTATCTCCGAGCTCGCGGGGCTCTGTCACGCTGAAGTCAAGCGACCCTTTTGCGGACCCTGCAGTCAATCCGAATTATCTGGCGGAGGAGCATGATGTCTTGATGTCGGTCGAAGGTGCGCATGCGAAGCCTGGTCACCTCGTAATGCTGATGGGCAACTTGGCATCTGTGAAGAAAGGCGGAGATTGGTTGCGGCACCACTGCATATTCGGGGAGTGGGGCGGATTGGCCGAGGCGCATACGGACGAAGAATTGATCGCGTATGTCCGTGCGAACACGAGTGAGGAGCTCATGTCGTTAAGTATCATCTGGCTTGAATCTAACGCCCGTCGAGTCTCTGTCTGGCACCCGACTTGTGAGTCGCATAACCAATTTTTCCAAAGCATAAGCATTGTCTGATGGCCATTTCAGCTTCCGTCTCAATCGCTGCCCTAGGCTCAGACCGCGGGGTCCTCGATTCCAAGCTGAAGGTGAAGGGCATCAAGGGCTTGCGGGTTGCAGACGCTAGCGTGTTTGTAAGTCTCCTGAGAGACTTCTCTGTGTCCAACTTCTCATAGACTCGCCACTCTCAGCCGTACTCGCCCGCCGCACATCCCCAGCTTCCTGTCTACATTGTAGGCGAAAGAGCTGCAAAACTCATCGCCGATGAGTACGCGGCGTAAACCCAAGCGCCCATATTCGCCATTCTCAACTCGTACGTGCGGTAGGAGCGAGCGGCTGTAAAGTATCTGTAGGACCAATATACGAAGCATCCTTCCCTCCGGATGAATTTTACAATGCAACCAATGAAATGGTTAGTATATCCTGAACAAATTTGGGTAATAGATACAACACGTTTACTTCTTTCTTCTAACACCAGCACTTCCGCACCATGGATTGTATACGGCTCAGTTAAAAGTCATCGTCCTCCTCATCCCAGTCGACGGCCTCCAGTGCTTCCTCACCTGCCTTATGCAGCTCATCGAGGCCCGTGAGGCGCTCTAAAAAACCCGTCTCGTTGAACGCTTGCAATAGCAAATCAAACCCTTGCTCCTCATACGCCTTCACAACCTGCTCGCTGCAGCCTGTGCACTTGCTATACGCAGCGCCAAGGATGTGCATGTTTCGGAACTGCGCGAGGAAGCCACGCATCTGGTGTGGGACGAGGCCGAGCACGCTGCCGTTTGGGTTATCGTGGGGCTGCTCGTTGCCGACGGCGGGCGGGGGTGCGGGCGCGTCGATGCTACGGTCTTCCGTGAGCGATGGAGCAGTTCCTCAGTTAGGGGAACGTACCCTAAAGGGTGTTGCAGAAGCGACACCAAGAGCTCGACAGCCATAGATGCTGCGATGGATGCAAGGCCTGGTCTTGTCACTGTACACATCTCGTCCAGCGTGCGGTCAGTCAATGACTACATGAAAAAAGTAATGCAGTCAGAAACTGCCTGCGTACGGGCGGAACAGACCTACATCTGCGGGGGCCACGATGTCGTTGCAATAGTAGCAACCGAGACGCTTGCCGCCTTCCGGTTCGTGTCGGGAACCGTGACGCATCACAAGAAACGTGTCAAAGCCGAGCGCAGCGTTCAGTACGATCTTGGGTCGGCGCGTCAGAACAATAGGCGCCTGGCCGCTGTTTTACACACCTTGTTCTTAGCAGTACCGAGAACTGTCGGCAGCCATCTACTTTCCCGCGAGTCCATCAAGAGGAAGATCGCATCGTGAGCATCGACGAGAGCTTCAAGCTTCTTGACATCGGCCTTTGTCTGCTCTACCGAGCCAGGAGGAATCGGATGCCCCGGCATCGGGACGGAGATTGAATAGCCCACTGCATTCTGAACGCGACATTTATGCTCAAAAGTGTGAAGAGCCAAAGCAAGGGGCACATACCACACCAGGGAAGATCTTCTTCAGGCGCGCTGCTGCGGCTTCGGCCTTCGGCCTGCCCCCGTTCAAGCAGTCCTCGTACTCAAACAATGGTTGCCGTACGGGGTTGGAGAACGAGACGCGCCCATAATCGACAAGGGTGATGTTTCGGATACCCCAGCCCTGCACGAACAACATCAGGTAACTGTGCATGGTATAAAATGCCCCAGTGCTTGCCATCAGCGTCCGCGCAGCGTAGCAACCGAGGGTACCTGCGCCCAGAAGTAGGCACTTCGTCTCTGCAATCTTCTCCAAGTTCAACGCGGGAAGGATGCGCCACCGCATGAGCTTGAGGTTCAGGTCAACTGCTTGGTCGGCAAGGCTGGCGAAATACAAGTCAGAGAGGAGGAGCGGTGGGAGCGATCCATGCGTACCGAGTCGGGTCCATCATGGGCGCAAGGTCGGCGATACGGGCCCCAAGTTTGCCTTGTGGGTTCTTTTCCCAGCCGACGGCGTTCGGCTTGCCCTCACTGGGACCGGCGGTGAGCTCACCGAACCGGCTCTTCCACAGACCACCTTCATGGGCAACTTCGGTGTCGCGCCAGCACAGGACGCGAATGGAATTTGTGCTGGAAGGATAAACAGCGCGGAGGTACGCCAGGAGGTTCCGCAGCGGCCAGCCGGGAGTGGACGGATCAGGTGAAGGGTCAAAGAAAGCTATCGTTTGCTGCGATGTCAGTGTTCGTGAGTGTTGTCTGCTGGCCACGCAACGACTGCACACTCACCAATTCGAGAGGCGTATTAGAAAAGAATACCACGAACTCTTCTATGGGTGCGATGTCTGCACCGTCGCCGTTTTGTGATGGACGCACAAGGAAGTAAGGCTTCGCACACGGCTCGAGTTGTTTGTGGATGGAGGATAGCTACGTTCACATACATCTAGTACGACATTGCCAGAGCAGTACATATGAATGGGCCTACCTGAGCGTCCGAGAATTGTTGGCTCGCGCTCGACCAGTCCCCGTCGATTTCCCAGAGCGGTTGGGCAACGAAGGCAGGGAAGGCAAACCAGTAGTAGTACTTGTACTTCTTAAGGTCTGCGAATGTGATCACGAGGAACCGGTTCAGCGCGGACGTGTCGTGGTCTTTCGTGATCCTCTCCCAGATCTACAAGACGCGAAGATGTAACTGCGCGCCACGCAGCGGACGTCGAGCGGCGCACCTCATCGGCTGCCTCATTGAAGATGGCACGTTTATCAGCGTTCTTAAAGTCCTCGATCGTGTTGTAGTTCTTTATAGTGCCCTTGGCCACGATGGTGTGGGGGGCAGGGCTGAGTAATTAAGAACGCGCCCCATTGACGGACTGGGGACTGCGGAGCTCACCCACGCTTGTCGTCAAAACTTTCGGCGCCTACTGTGATATTGGAGCCCAATGCCACCTCCTGGCCAGTGTTTCTGTCCTTGATAGTCCTCCCGGCGGCATAGGTTGCCGTCAAGGGCACGGAAGCATCGGATAACTTGAGGACTTCGAGCTTGACACGCGTAAGCTCATGCCAGAAAGTGGGCTGAACCAGAGACGAGAACTGAGCGAACTGAACGACGGGCATGATGGGTGTTCGAGAGCAAGCAATGCAGGGCGTGCGCGTTGGATAGGGTATCGTCGCGTTTATCCGATTTTGGACGACCAAAGCCGACTCGGGGTTAGGGTTCCACGCGCAGATTATCTGATAAGTCTCCCAGACCCAGACTATTTTCGCATGTCGACCTCTTCATCCACACATTTGACCATCTTATACGCAACAGAGACAGGAAATGCTCAGGAATACGCGGATAGAGTGGCTAGACGTTGTCGTGGGCTTGGTTTACAAGGCCGAGTCTTCAGCATGGATAAATACCCCCTAGTAGGCCCGGCGTTCGTCTCGTGCTGGCGTCTCTGACGATGCGCAGACAGACTTGGTATCGGAGCACCTCATCGTCTTTGTGGTGGCTACAGCTGGCACAGGAAAGGAGCCACGAACCATGGCACAACTGTGGCGGATGCTTCTTCGCTCGGATCTGCCGAGCGACCTCCTCGACCATCTCCAATACGCTGTCTTCGGCCTTGGCGACTCGGCCTATGAGAAATTCTGCTGGCCATCAAAGAGACTATCCCGTCGACTGGACAGCCTGAGTGCTGTAGAGATAATTCGCCGTGGCGAAGGAGATAGTCAGCATGCTCTTGGGTAAGTTTGACATAACCCACTTTCATCGCTGGCGCTGACTTGTGTTCAGCACGGACGGCACATTCGACCCATGGTTAGACAGCCTAGCGAACCAGCTTGCTACCCTCTACTCAATACCTCAGAATGCAAGCCCCGCTAAGAATATCCTGCCGCCGCCGCGCGTCTCACTCACTGACGCCACCGTGGAAGACCTACGCAGCGCGCACAATCCCATTATGGACGACCTAAACTATCACACATTTACTCTCACTTCCAATGAACGCATTACCTCTTCTGACTGGTACCAAGATGTGCGACATCTCGAATTTAAAACCGAAGACGACGTGATGTACGTTCTACCAGTGCTCACTCTTTCCGCTGGCGGCCTAACACGCTGTAGATATGACCCTGGTGATATCGCCATCATCCGTCCAGAAGTATCTGAACTCGACGTCGTAGCCTTCTTGATGCTCATGGGGTGGGTGAACATCATGGACGACCCTTTCAGCATAACACACGTGTTTCCAGGTCAGTGGCACGATCCAAGGTCGACGCATCTGGATTCCTGATCATTAACATGCAGACCAAAGCCTGCCTGACCACCTACCCACTATCTCAACTCTTAGGCAGGTATTCACGCGATACCTCGACTTTAATGCCGTGCCCAAGCGGTCTTTTTTTAAGACTCTTCTGCACTTCACTTCAGACGCCCGTGAACGCGAGAGGCTTGATGAGTTTGTCTCAGCTGAGGGCGCGGTATGTTGCTCAACATGGTCTTACCCAATGGACAGATCTCATCGTCGTTTTAGGAGGATCTTTACGACTACACTCTACGTGTCAGACGCTCTGTCCGCGAGGTTCTCGAGGAATTCCGGAACGTCAAAATACCAAGAGACTATATCTTCGATGTATTCCCCCCCTTGCGACCTCGCGAGTTCTCCATAGCAAGCTCCAGCAAAGTAGGTGTCCTGGCACAATCAAGGCCGTGCATTTACTGACCTGCCATGTAGCGCCATCCCAATGAAGTTCATATATGCGCCGGTGTCGTTCAGTACCGCACAAAGTTGAAGATCCCTAGAAGAGGTGTAGGGACTACATACCTAGCCGTGCTACAACTTGGTCGGTCATTCGTTAGCTGCTAACAGTATATGCGTTGACAGGTAATTCTAGGCTACCAGCTACGTATAGGCATCACCAAAGGCCTTTTAACTCTACCAGAGGACACCCTCACACCCGTTGTCTGTATCGGGCCCGGAACCGGCATCGCGCCGATGCGTGCGCTGCTGGAACAGCGCATCCTGCGTGGCGCGCAAAGTGAGTTTGTACGGCCACCTTCTCAACGTCGATCTTATCAGAGTTGCAGATAACACATTGTACTTCGGATGCCGTTCTGCCGACAAAGATCAGCACTACCGCACTCAGTGGGAGGAGTACGCCCTGCGCGGGGAGCTCACATACCGTGTGGCGTGCTCGCGCGACGGTTCCGCGGGCACGAAGCGAATCTACGTTCAGGCACTCATGGAGCAGGACGCGCCGCGCTTGTGGCAGCTGATCTGGGAGAACAATGCATGCGTTTACATCTCGGGGTGCGTGTGTTCCTCTTCGTCGAACGAGTGTTGATGAGGATGAGTGTTTGCCATGGAAGGTCGTCAAATAAAATGCCGGCGGGGGTGAGAAGAGCGCTTGAGTACGTCGCGCGACAGGAGGGGAAGATGGGCGAGGACGAAGCACAGGCGTATGTGGCGAATATGGAGAAAGAGGGACGGCTGATGGAAGAGTGTTGGAGTTAGCGAAGTGATGGCTCTCAATCTCCATGGATTATGGCACGGTGGGGACTTGGTCTACGAGTGTAGGTCTATATGAAGTTAGCTATCGTCGCGAACATAACCGTTCTGGAAACTCACAGACTGTCTTGTCAATGGATTCATCACCATTGCGTGTTTACTGGAGCTCGACGTGGGACTCCAAGCGCGAATCTGAGTATTGCATGTTTGAGAGCTCATATGCCTCTCTGTGCGGGCGATGGTTCTTGATGTGTAAAACAGGGGGTATAGTTGAGTCGAGCGAGATATCAGCGACACGCCACCGACTCAGGTAGCCAGCGTCACCACTAGCCTCGTCTAGATGACGCTCTGCCACCCATCTGCCCTCAGCTGCCCAAACAGTAGCGAAGATCACGCCCATGATTGTGAAGTGAAAATTCACGTTTTCCACGTAGAGGGCGAGGAGGTATTTCTGCGGGGAGCTTAGGTAGATGGCGACCTGCACCACGCCGAGCACGACCGGGAAGACGAACGTTGATGCGCATATCCAGAAGAGAGTTTTGAGCTTTTCCGCAGTGCTCCCTGCTAGTTTGCGTAATCAGTTCCATGAAAGCCTGCTTGAGGAGAAAGAGGACGCCTTACATCCGGATGTAGGTCCGAAGAATGCGCCTTGACGATACATC
Source organism: Auriscalpium microsporum (assembly GCA_019914985.1). Classification (NCBI taxonomy): domain Eukaryota; kingdom Fungi; phylum Basidiomycota; class Agaricomycetes; order Russulales; family Auriscalpiaceae; genus Auriscalpium; species Auriscalpium microsporum. The sequence continues at coordinate 2,567,271 of JAHLMG010000001.1, forward strand.
TGGAAGAGGAAGACACTTGAGCAGTAGCTGATGATCAGAAGTGGTCAGCGCGCGCACGAAAAGAGCCGGACGGCTGCCACGTACATATCATCAACCACCTGGCAGATCCACTCGATCTTGACCGAGGGCAAATGCGAGGTTGCGATGATGGATGCCCCTGAGCTAGCCGGATCCGCAGCGATGGAAGCTTTGATGATGCGGGCGTAGCTATGTACGTAGATGATGCAGTTCGTCAGACGGCCGACTTTGAGCAAGATGGGGAAGCCCAACACAATGAGGTAGACCAGACGAGGTGTCGTGTGGAAAGGGAAAATAGCACAGAGCCTCAGAAGCAAAATGGAGTCTACAAATGTAGGGGTGATGCCATTGATCACTCCGATCGCTATGACGATTTGGGGATTAAGAAGTACGGCCGGGTGTTTGATGGTATGTATCTATTCCAGTCGATGAGCTCTTGAATCGGTAGAGAAAACGGTACGCACTTCGATGTAGAGAGCGACTATGGCATACGCAATGCCGAGCAGGACAGCGATGACATTGAGCACAAAGATAGGCTTACGCGTCAAGGACGGCGTCGAGAAGAAGAACAGCGCAAGCAGCATGGAGAAGAGGACAGCACCCATAGTTGAGTCGATCATCATGAAATTTATGGAGGGCGTCACGAACTCTGAGTAGTTCAGGACTAGGGCTAGAGGAAGGCCACCCGGGGCAGAAGTCGTGTGGTTATCGGAGGACATGTCTGCGATACAGGGCTGGACACCGTCAAGAACAAAGCCATCTTTATAGAGCACCTGCACGGCAGATAAATGTGAGGTGAGACTGACGAGAGTTACTGATCGGCATCCTCGGACCTGACTCCATATTCCATCTGACATCTGGAATTCTGTAAGTATACGTACTAATGAGGCGCATCAGCCTGTTTGACCGCTGCCCGCAGAGCCGCGCGCCAGCTATGGAGGCTAGGATATTTGGCGCGGAACAAAGATCCCAAGAGCGAATTGCAATATGGCCATATTGACTGGTAGCAATTGAGGGCAGAGTATATAAAAGTCGTACGTGATTACCAGGCCGGGCCTGCATGCTATGCAGCGCTTGCGAGGAATCACCAGTCATTGTCGCATAGTTACGATGTTTCGAATGTCAAACTTGACGGGGAGAGTAACGCCTATTGTGGGAAGGGACGCTGCACCGTAGAGTGCCGGTCGGAACGGGGAGGAGCTGGTGGCAGCTCGGTATGTCATCTTGGCCGCTCACCTCGTCGCGCACAGCCCGTACAGTGGCATGTTTATATATAGATTTCAGCGCATTGTGATACCTGAAACTGGCCTGCAAGGGGATGAAGTGAAACTGGAGTTCATACAACTTCAGTCCTTGTAGCGTGACAAGAAGGAGTGTGACCTGATACTCACCTGCCTTCTCGGTTTCCTCAACGCGGAATGGCTCACATGGATATGGGAAACCATAGACGAGAGTAAATCTGAGGAAAACGGAGCCTGCTTGTCCCCTTCTTGAGTTTAGTCGACCTTCGGGATCTCTATGCGCAACACAGTAGACCTTGATTGGAGCGTGGAAGGAAGCAGCGAACTGCCTCGGACTCCCTACGACTGGCGTCGTCGAGCTGACGAGCAGCGGCCCATCGCGAGGTCCTTCCACTCGTGCCACGCCACCATGCTGCCGCCGCGCCCGCTCTCCCAGCCGGCGCTCATAACGACCGGCTCCTACGGAGACGCACGGCATGGCCCGGATGTCAGCATTTCAGAGCGCATCCAATTGTGATGTAGGCTATTGTCAAAAGTCGAGCTTCAAAAAATATGACTTCATCTCTTGACGCCACTCCCGCTGTCTCCACGCGTCTTCGTGCAGTGCATTGCGCACCACTACTAACTTCCTGGAGCCATCTGCGCGCCCGATACCCTGACCTCTCGCGAAAAGCTCCTTGCCCATGACCGTCGGCACGACTTCGTCCTTTTCGCTCACCAACACAAGTATGTCAGAGATCAGGGCACGCAGCGCCGAACCTTCTTCCGCCGTTTCAACAGCTAGGCATGCGTCCCATTTGTCCCAGACGAGTGGGCCCATGTAGTGGTACGGAAGCCAACGCTGGGGATAGAGGGCGCGCACCATGCCTGGGATCGAGGCAAATGGATTTTCCAGGATCAGGCCACGCAGGGATGGCAAATCGGCCGCCGGAAGCTGTGCAAGCACACACGCGGCCGCAGCCCCGCCAAGCGAGTGTCCATAGACAGTCAACGCCGCGTCAGGGTATAGGGAGGCCGCGTGTTTGAGAATGCAAGTATAGTCGGCAATGATACCGTCTTGTGTAGGGCGTGTTGGGGTGGACGTCCAATAGGAACGAGGGGCGATGGCGATGATAGCGAGAGATGGGATAGCACTGAGCAGAGTCGTGAAGACCGGGATGCGGTGAAGGGGGCTGCCCGCGTTGCCTGAGAGGCATGATCAGCCGCAACAACATAGCAGGGGCAAATTAGCGCTCACCTTGGAGATAGACTATGACGTTGCGCGGCTTGCCTAATTCCGTGCGCAGGAGCCTGAGGCCTGACAGGACGTCGCCTGTTGGGGATCGAATTGCAACTTCGTCACAACTAACGGCTGTGGGTATTAACGAGCGCACATCGGCCAGGTTTTCCTCCCTCGATCCCAGCGGGGCATAACCTGAGACTTGGTGAGGAATACCAAGTAGGAGTAGAGAGACTAGATAGATACCCATGTAGATTATTTTCCGCTGAAAGACGTACATGACGAGACACTGGTATGGCGGTCGTTATGTTGGCATGGTGGGAGAAATGGACGGGGCGCATGCGCACTTTGTATGCCCACAGAGCTGCTGGAAGGCCAAAAACGACAGAGAGGACCAACGCGACAGAAGGCGGGTCCCCACTCGGTTGGAGACCAACGCCGCCAACGAGCCCACTGACTGCCAGTGAGCCAGCGGCCCCTCGTCGCGTCCAATGGAGCCAAGCTTGAGAAGGGCTTTGCTCTGCAGACAAATTGGAAGTGCGTCGAGTCGGTGTAACCCTGTGTGGCTCAGGCTGTAAGGCGGCCACTGTCACCGGCCTTGTGCGTGGGCCGTCGTTCCTTGGACCGGAGTGACGCGTACATGTAGTCTCCGAATGTCGCAAAGAACGGAAGCGTCTGGAGCGCAGCATGCAAGTCACCAACTTGAAGACGCGGGCCAGACAGCCTAATACTATGTACAGGCGGCCAGACGCGGGCAGGGACGCATACATTACATATCGCGAAAGTTGTCATGGACACAGCGAGTCTGCGCAGGGTTTGCTCACACCTTTGTGACTTTGTCTGCGCCGCATCATGCTCCTTAGACAGTGGACGAAGCAGAGCGGCAGATTCGCCGCAGTCTATCGGCGTCGCGCCTCTGGGACTAACGCGCACGCCGCCTTCGCCAGCACGTCGACTCGGACCACATCCGCGACGAGCCTCTCAAGTCGCCTCGTTCTCGCTCTAGGAGGTTCTCTGCTAGGTGCCGCAGGGTACTATATTGGCACCATATCCACAGGACACCATGCAGACGCGACAGCCGGCAAGAAGCCCGTGTATGGCACGCCGGACGACTTTGCTCGCGCGATCAAGGAGCTCAAGGCGGCCTTCCCCCTGGACGACGTTGTGACCACCGATCCTGACGACCTCTCTGCCCATGGTATATCTCCTATTACATGGCATCCTGGTGCGTTCGCTTGCTATTCCCGAGACGCGTCAAAACCCACGTTCACCCGAACAGGTAACCCCCATAGCGTCGTCGTATACCCCACGTCCACAGAAGAGGTCGTCAAAGTGGTCAAGATAGCGAATAAGTATCGCATGCCTGTCATCCCGTACTCTGGCGGTACAGCACTCGAAGGTCACTTCCTTGGTGTGAGTCAGCCAACTACTCGGAACTTATGCGTCAACTTGACAACGACATGCGATGCAGAGAAAAGACGGTGGCATATGCGTGGACGTTTCGAGGATGGACAAGATTATCGAGATACACGGTACGTTTCCCCCAAACTTGCGCTGTGAAATCTGATGCAATGAGCTTGTCCATTCCTAGAGGCGGACTCCGACTTGGTCTGTCAACCCGGTGTCGGCTGGGTGGAAATCAACGAAACTCTGAAGGATAAGGGCATCCCACTGTTCTTTCCAGTGAGTATTTTCCCAAAAAAAAAGTGTTTTTGAGATTCTTATGCACTCCCAAGATCGACCCCGGCCCGACAGCAACCATAGGCGGAATGTTGAGCACGGGCTGCTCTGGAAGTAAGTCCCCGCTATCCTATCTCCAGGTCATGGAGGGACTAAACCACGTTTGTTCAGCCAACGCCGTTCGTTACGGTACCGCCAAGGGCGAATGGTTCTTGAATGCAGTAAGTTTGAAGTCGACATCTCGCAATGTTCTTCACTTCAAGCCCAATAGACCATTGTTCTACCCTCCGGTGAGGTCATCAAGACCCGGAAGCGCTCACGAAAGTCATCTGCCGGCTTCGACGTCACCAAGCTGTTTATTGGCGCCGAAGGCACGCTTGGGATCGTCACTGAAGGTGAGAGTTAACGCTTTTCTGTTGCGCTCCATGTTTGACCTGTCCTGCAGTGACCATTCGGCTCACGCCTCTCCTGCCGACAACTGTCGCAACTGTCCAGTTCCCTAACGTCCGAAAGGCTACGGAAGCCGTCATCGACATCATCAACACCGGTGTCGGCATCCGTAAGCGCAACCTGCTTACCCCGGACTTCACCCCTGACCTCCAACAGAATGCGTGGAGCTGACTGACGCGAAATTCATGCACGCGACCAATCTTTATGGGGCGTCGAACCGGAAGTATGAGGTCGCGGACCACTTGTTCTTCAAGCTGCAGGGCCCTTCGGAGATATCGCTCAAAGAAAGCGCGCGCATCGTAGAGGAGGTCGCGGTGAAACACGGTGGCACTCGCTGGACGCTCGCGAAAGACGCTGACGAGGCCGACGCCATGTGGTCGGACCGCAAGAATGCTCTCTACTCAGGCTTGGCGTACGGAGGCAAAGGCGCGAAGGGGTGGTCGACGGATGTCTGGTATGCTGAGGTGTGCTTGAATGGCGAATCAAAGTTGACTTTCGTGGGAACCAGCGTGCCTGTATCGCAGTTGCCGGAACTCGTCTACGCGACTCAGAAGGACATGGAGCAGTCGGGCATTAAGTACGCTATAGTGGGGCACGTCGGGGATGGTAAGAACTTTAACTATCCTTCTCATTCAGATATTGACAGTTGCACATAGGTAACTTCCACGCCTTGTTGCTCTTCAAGACGGATGAGGAGCTGAACACCGTGCGCCACCTCGTCCACAGGATGGTCGAGCGCGCAATAGCACTAGACGGAACCTGTGAGCTGGGACTCGTCCTCCCTTTCAACGGCAAACGTTTTGATGATATTTTGTAGGCACGGGCGAGCATGGAGTTGGGGTCGGGAAGAAGGAGTTCTTGAAGTAAGTGATTACCTACCTCTAAAGCAAGCCAACCCTGATCGCTCGACCACGAAATAGAAATGAGCTTGGCGAAGGAACAGTTCGCCTCATGAAAACAATCAAACAGGCAATCGACCCACTCGGTTTGTTCAACCCTGGCAAGGTGTGTGCGCCAATGACCTTAAAGATCTCCTCACCATAACGTTGCAATGTAGCTATACCCCGACGAGGATGATGAAAAGTCCGCACATTGAGCTGATAGCTATGCTGTCCTTCACTCACCTCTTTCAAAAAGTAAACTCGTAACTAGTCTGTGTTGACGGGACGATGTTGAGAGTGGGGTGATCCTCCGCCACTTCGTTGTCCGGAAGATCGATCATCAGTCTATCCTGCAAGAATACAGCACATTTCGAGTAAACTACAACATCAGATAGCAAGATACGTGCGAAATGGATGCCACCACGGTCTGCAAAACAAAAGACTACCGAGCACCCTCGACCGTCGCGGGCTGTTGCGTGCCAGCGCGAACCATCGCGGCGCCGAGTGCTTGTGTGCGGATGGACAAGCCACGCGTCTTTTCAATGACGGATTGGTAGACGGGCAGTGCTGGCCGGTTGATTTCGATGACATTCTGTTGGTCGTTCGGGTCAGGATCGGAGAACTTTGGCAGACGGGAGAGCAGCCGCACCTTCTCGAGATCAATTTTAGCATCCGCACCCATGCGGGTGTCTCGGATAAGGTTGACAATCCATTTTTCGCCCTCGTCGCGTGAAAGGTTGAGACGGTCCGATAGGTCGCTAGAGATTTTGGGATGAGCTGCAGCAACTGGGAAAACAGGAAAGAACTTACGCAATGTCAATGCGCTGGTGTATCCGGCAGTAAGCCTCGCTGATGAGGTATCGCGCGTTGTCCAGGAACTCTTCCCTGAACTCGCCCAGGAAGAAGTCATCCGCGACCACACGCTCGGCGATCTGCAACTCGCGCTGCGCGGCTTCGAAGTCGAACTCAACGTAGAGCTCTTTGAGGAAGCGCGTGACGGGGTCCGAGTACTGATACTCCTCGAGCTGCACGATCTTGACGATCTCGCGGATCGCGTGGCGCACGCGCGAGCTCGTTGGTGCACCGCCCGGGGTGGCTTGCTGTGCTTTGCGCGAGAGGATCGCCGCGACGGCGAGGTAGCGCAGGATCCACGGCGATGCGGACTGGATGGTGTTGAGATATGCGGGAGCGAGGAACGTCTCAAGGAGCAGCGTGCGCCCCGAGGGGTGGTTAAAGTATACAAAGAGCGACCAGTGGATGAGCCAGGTCCGCGAGTGCAGCGAGCTGAGGGACTCGATGTGCGAAGATGTGGGGAGGAGCGGCGCTGAGGCGGCACGAGCGTCGATCGACTCGCGAAGCGTATTGAGCTCCTCCAGTGCGACATCCCATTTGCCGGTGAGGATGTCCGACGCGAGTTTGCCCCAGTGTGCGGAGGTGTTCAGGTCGGTGTCTGTCGACAGGACACGGAAATGATACAGGTAGTCCGCGGCGCCTGAGTAGTTCCCGTATGTATATTGGAATTGGCCGAAGTTGTAAAGCGCGGTGATTTGCTCGAGGGTGAGCTGCAAGAGGGTAGGGTCGTACTATGCACAGGCCGGGCAAGGACTTGAGGCACTCACACCGTAGTTATCCTTGAGATAGGTCAAGTTCTGATTCTTGTCTTGTCGCAATGCTTGCACGACATCGGGATTTTCGATCACGTCCAAGACGGCCTGAGCCTCTTGTTGCAGCCGCTCGTTTGTCGAGACGGCCTTATCCCTCTTGTCCGCAAATTCTATCGATAGTCTCAGAGAAGCACATGGATCGCATCGCCAAAGCAGGACGCACCCTCAGGGATCTCTGTATCTGGGTTCAGCTGCTCGTAGAGATTCACAGCATAATCCACCATGTTTGTGCCCTTCGCAAGCTCATACTGGGCAGCGGCGACATCCTCGGCAGGGAAAATGCTGAGGTCCACAACATGTGCAAGCAGAGGAAAAGCAAAATGGCGGTCCAGGTAGGGGATGATCGTCTTTGTGAGGTCGTATTCGGCCATTTTTGAGGGCTCGATGAGCAGAGGGGACGGTAAAGGAGGAGACGGTGAACTCTGAGGGCCATAAATTTCGTGCCACGTGCTCTGCTCGACAAGGCGCCGACTCGGAGTCCGTCCACACACTCTGAGTCCTTCAGCAGCAACCGCCATGACCGCACTCACTCGCAACGTCCCTTGGTTCATCAAGGACCTCGGAATATCCGTCGTAGGACAGGTGCGGGTGCCCAGTTGCGCGTATTCGCCCGCCCTAACGCGCGTCTCAGAAATGCTACGTGTCCCTAGTAGAGAATCTGAACCTCGAGGATGTCGAGTGCTTGAAGTACTCGCTGTCCAAGGGGCTGGGCCTCGGCATCGTTGTCGGAGGCTCCGTCATGAAGGTGCCCCAGCTGCTCCTCAGTACGTGCCTCTCCTCTTCCGAACCAAAGTGCTCACCACCGAACGCAATGGCAGTCTTAAATGCAAAGTCCGCGCGTGGTGTCTCACTACCGTCCTACATCCTGGAGACCCTCGCATACGCCATCACCCTTGCCTACTCTGCGCGTAACCACTTCCCGTTTTCGACATACGGCGAGAACCTCTTCCTGACGGCGCAGAACATCGTCATCACCCTCCTTATCGCCCTCTACTCTTCCCAGCCCGCGCAGCACCGTGCGCTTACAGGGCCTGCCCCAAGCCCTAACGGCCTCCTCGCAGGCCTTGTGCTCTTCACGCTCATCAATGCGGTCGCCCTCGCCACCGTGCCAAACAATGTGCTCGCGCTCCTGCAGCTTTCGACTGTGCCCATTTCGCTTTTCTCCAAGATCCCACAGATAATGCAGAACTCTCGCGCACGCTCGACCGGGCAACTATCTGCCGTGGCCGTGCTCGCGCAGATCGGCGGGTGCACCGCGCGCCTGTTCACCACTGCACAGGAGGTCGGCGATATCGTCGTCTCAGCAGGCTTCGCCGTCGCGCTATTTCTGAACATCGTGCTCGGCGTGCAGATGTGGACGTACTGGGTCACGGATACGCCCGCGCCCCCGGCACATCAGCCCGTGTCCGTCGAGAAGTTCCAGGAGAAGTTCGACATTGTCGTTCCGCCGCAGTCGCCGGCTCCCTCGCAACCCGCGCACCAGGCCCAGCCAGCATCATATGGGAGGAAGTGGGCCCGTAAGGTGGATTAGAATGTTAGCGCCAGGGCGCGTGGGATTCATGTGTGTACGGATTTGTTGGTATAGCCTCATAATTATATATCCTCAAACACTCATGGCAAGCTTTTGTCGGATCAGATTCTGACCTGTCACCGTTTCGCAAGTCGGGGCCTTTCTCTTCTGACAGTTTTTCTGCTTCTCCTTGTCTGAACACTCTTCGCATCCTCCTTATCGCCCACAGCTGACCTCGCTCTTGCCACCTCGCGATGTCGCCCTGGCCCATATCGACCCTACTAAATCCTAATACCGATGAGGCACCCGCATAGGTACCCCGCATAAAAGGGCACCTCTACCAGCTTGTAGCCACTACGTCCTCATGGCACGTTTTCACCTCTTCTTCATCCTCGTAGCCTCTCTCACATCTGCACATGCTCAGGCCAATGCGGGCGATGTGCAGGAGTGCGACAGCCTGACTACCGCGTCTCAAGCAGCGCAGATCCTGTCGATTCTAGGCATCCCGCAGCCGTCAGACCCCAATGAGCTCGTTGGCACGCGTTGTACGCAGACGAGTTTTGCGTGCAATGATATCCCTCCGACCGCGCAGTACGTACGGCGATATCGGGCATTGTTCCACCCTTGCTGACGTGATTTGGCTCGCTCATCACAGGTGGTAAGCGTATACAAAGTTCTTTCCGGTCTCGAAACCTCATGAGCGTCGGATAGCGATGCAGACTTTTGCGTCTGCTGTCAGACTGTCAGCTTCACGGGTTCGTGTCTGACGAAATTTGATCGCTCTGGCTGGCATTAAGAGCCCGTTGTAGGATCTCCGGCTGGAGCTGTGGGGTTGAATTGCACGCGAGTTCTGACCTGACAGTTGGAGTATAGCGGAGGGGTGCACCAATTTGAACGCTCTGATACCGTAGTGTACAAGCTTGTGCCCACAACCAACTTGCCTTGGGAAGAAGTGCGCGCGAGAACGTTGAAACACAATGCTGGCTAAGCCAGGTATAAGTAATACACAAGCAAGACGAAAGACTGCCCAATGCAATGCATATATTACGGTATCATCGTTTTCGCCTCTTAACGCCACGCGTAGATGCAACTGCCGCCGCTCGTCCACGTCCGCCACGCTTGCCCCTGCTCCCTCGTCCGCGCGCCGGCCGCGCAGACGCTGACGGCGCCGGCGACTCACCCATCTCCACATCTTCATCTTCGCCATATTCACCGTCCGTCATCGTCACGACGCTTTCCCGAGGCGTCGGCACGGCCTCGTCCCCGCTTTCCTGAGTTAAAGCGCTGCTGTCGCTGTCGCCACCGACCAGCCCGGCGTTGCGCTTCGCTTTGCTGCGGCCGCGCTTTCGCCCGCGCGTGCCACCGCCTTTGGTGGCTCTGAGTGGCGGAGCGGAGGGGCTAGTCGGAGAAGGGGGCGAAGCGGACCCGCGCGCGCGCCGGGTCTGCATGATGGCGTCGACGGTCTCGTCCCACGGCAGCGCGAACTCCTTGCGAAAGTGCGGATGTGCGGCGAGATTTTGGGACGGCGAGGGCGACGCGACAACACGTGGCGTCGAGGAGCCCGAGCTCGGCGACTCGTAGTCTTCTGCTTCCTGTGAACAATGGGGTCAGGTCCAGCGTGTGTGCGGACAGCAGAGCACGCACGAGAGTCTCGATCGCTTCGAGGTCGTAGCAGCTGCGTAACTTCTCCCATATGTCATCCACAGATACGTAGTGGCCGGTGTCGTGGTATATCGCGGTGCGCATGGAGAGGGCGTGGAAGTGGCGGTGGAGGCCCACCGGTCGCGAGCGCATGAGCGAGCGGAAGAATGAGATCTCGCCTTCTACGGTGTCAAGGTAGGAGACTGGCGAGGCATCGCTGTTTGTATCCATGGAAAATGGCGGGTCGAAAAAGGCGCGTAGATGCCAGGGAACGTATGTGTACTGTATGTGTCCTCGACTGGTGGACGGGGTCCCGTCAACAAACAGGTAGCCTCAGGCCCACTGGGCTTGAAGCTTGCTGAAGCTTTCGGCTCAGCGATTCAAGTCGTTCAGATACTGGAACTCACTAGGATGTGCATTCGATTGACGGTTGAATTAAAAGCCCCGGATGGACTGCTGCAGTGCACGTGTTAGCTAGATACTCGGGGTCCGTGCTACGACGACTCAGGAGTCCATGCCTCTCCTCGCACCGTCACCAACGGATAGGCTCTGAAAGGCTGGCACACACTGGCGCACCAACTGCACAGTCTTTGCATCCGACTTGCGCCTGTCAATTGAATTCTAGAACTTGATCTGACCATGCCCTGCAGACAAGTCGGCCCCGGATATCTCTTGTAAAGCGCTCTAGGCTGGACTTCGGTACTCAGATGAGACTCCTCGGTACGGTCACATTACATCCTACGGCTGCTGAGCTGCTCTGGTATTTCTCCCTCGCTGCCTCGATCACTTCTCTACAAGTGATGACGAGCCACAATTCCTCCGCAGTCTTTTTGAACCACCTGAGCCATCTATGGTGTGTACGCAGTCTGGTCAAAGCTCGTCTTCTGAGGGGACCAGCGGCATAATAGGAGAGACACAATGAGGTTGCTTGATGCCGCATGGGTCCTCGGACAATAGCTATCCCGCTTTGCATGTTGCGCTGAGGGGAACGATGTACGCCCCCCAAATATCCCCGCTAATCACCCTGTGCATTTCCCCCCCGATATCAATATCTTATCACCGGGTCAGTCCAGTTGCTGTGGAGCCATTGCTTATAGGGGGGAGAAGGTTGCGAGTCCGCGCTCCTCGATGTCAGGCATCATCGCCCTCGCCACCCCAAAATCTCGACACGCATCCGCGCTTTCGCCAGGAGTTTGCACTGCCATGGTGCCATGGGACGAGACCGTTGGCGCCTTCATGCGAGTCCAGCCCGTTTGTGGGTCCGCTTCGGCCCTTCTCCGACCAGCCATCCGCTCCGCCACCCAGCCATCAATGGAGCGTGGCCGTAGACTGTGTGGTCGCAACCATGCCGTCCCCGATGCCACTTTCGCACGATCCTGCACCTGGCTGGCTATAAATCCCATTGTGCAGTTTCGTGCTGCTCTTAGAAAAAAACTCCTCACGTTTACCTCTCGAGAAACACCTTGCCTCTTCCTTCTTGTCCAACCATGCAACGCAATCTTACCATCAGTCGCCCCATGCCATTAGGGCACAAGCCACCAGACCATAACCCAGTTCATTCCGCCTCCGCATCTACCGCGCACCCCGGCCCCGCGCGTATCGGTGCCCCCGCCCCCACGCGCACCTCTGCCCCCGCCCCTGCGCGTACCCCCGCCCCTGCCTCTGCCCGTACCCCCAACCCTGCTCGCACCCTCGCCCCCATCTCCGCCCCGCCCTCTCACAGTCAACCTGCTGCTCCCGATCACTCAACTTCCCATGCCGCCCCTTCTCAAGAGCGACCCCAGTATCCCCTGCTGAGCAGGCGCCTCAAGCCTAAGACTTCGTCACAGAGTCTTATGCCGGGGGCATCTCACCGTGCTCCTTGTGACGATTCAAAGGCAGCCACGCGCAAACGCACCACCTCCGCGAAGGGGGTTCTTGAAACTCAACCCCCCTCCTCCATCCCCGCCCCCGCATCGACTGCCGAAATCGCCGCAAGGCTCACTCGTATTGTCAATAACGTGCCCGTTTTCCACTCATATTTGGCGCACGCTATCGGCGATCGCGTGACCGAGAAAATTGCGACCTGCTGGGGTATGTATGACAGCGCTCTCAAAGATATTGTGACCACGGTGCACTCGCTACCGCCCAATGTGCGGGCAAACCCGTTGTTCAAGGCTGGCCTTTCAGGCGTCGAGTACACTCGCAACGCGTTGCAGGACCACATCACCAACCTCCCGACCGATTTACAAGACAGTCATGTCATGGATTGCATGCTTCTTCAGAGCATGATGACCACAACCTTGTGGGATTTCTTGCTTGACCTGCATGACGACCCCGTGGGAATGCGGCAGAAGGCTCGCTATGATATTTGGGATCCAGGTACGCCTTGGTTCTTATGGGTGCGCTGCCGTCGAAGGCTCACAGCCCAGCAGAGTTCAACTCGTCGCTAGACGACGACGGTGAAGCCGTGCGCCGCCGACACGACAAGGAAGTCAAACATGACGCTGAAGACCCTTCCCTCTCCCTCGCGTCCGTGAATTTGCGCACATCGATAGCTGAGGCGGCCAAGGCAGCGCCGGCCCACGACCCTCGTTGGGATGTCGACCTGCCATTCTTCTGCGAGAAAGAAAGCGACTTCACGACACGCCTTGGCCGCTCCTTGCCCCCTGAGGTTGATCCGTCGCATGATTCCATGGGCAAGAAACTCAAGAAGCCTCACGACCTTGCCCAGCAGGAGGCAGAGAAAGCGGAGGTGAAGAGGGAGGCGGCGGATGACTTCGAGGCGCCGATGAAGGGTGCCAGTCTACCCGCTCTCGTGCACAGAATGACGTCATCGAGATCCTTGACGCTCGAACTGAAGGCCGCATTTCTTCTAACCTTCCGGTTCAGTTTCACGCCTCTGGAAGTGGTCCAGGCTTTGGTTGCTCGCTACCGCCAGGTCGCCCCCACCACTCTCACTCCGCGGCAGCTCGACGCGTGGCAGTTCCGAGCCACCGCAGTGAAGATGCATATCGTGCACATCCTGCAGACGTGGTTCACCGATTACTGGTACCCAGGGGACCATCCTGCACTCGAGCCCCTTTGGACCTTCATCACTATGACGATCAATGCGAGCCACCCGAGGGCTGCGAAGGGCCTCGCGCGTGCCCTTCAAGAGGCACTGGCGCTGCCGACCGGGCCCCGTCGGGTCTTCACTGGGAAGGATACGACCCCATGCGCTCCCCCAACGCCAGATCTCGTGAAAATGGAGTCCTTCTTCAGATATCGGGCGGATATCATGATGTTCACTTACGACAGATCGTGCCTCGAGCTGTCGATGCAGCTCACCTTGATCAGCTGGGACACGTTTGCAAGCATACAACCGGAAAAATTGATGCAGCACTTCACCCACAAAACTTGTCGCCCCACAGACTGCGCCATTGGAAAACAACTTCAAACACACGCCAAGTTACACAGTGGAATCTCGCTTTGGGTAATACGGTCGATTTTGGAGCAACCCACTGCCGATGACCGCGGTGAAGTCATGAAGCTGTTTCTGACGATGGCTTGTGTGAGTCTCCTTGCTCTTTGCTGCCGTATACTATCTCACGCGGTTCCCATACTAGTTTTGCCTCTCTGTCGGCAATTACGATGGCTTGGTGGCTATCAAAAACGGGCTTTTCCATACAGCAATCACCCGTCTAGACGACAGAAACTTGGTACGTTCGTTTCCTCTGATGCGAGTCCACCACCGCTCAAACTTCTCGCTAGCCGCTGAAGAAGAGCGCCTGGCATGAGGCTCTTGATTATCTTGAATACATTTGCGCGTCGGCCGGCCCTTATCGCAACATCCGTCGCCACTTTTCCCAGCGGAAGAAAATGCATGCTGACAATGCACCCATTGTCAATGCACCCACTGTTCCTCTAATGGGTTCGTTTTTGTCGTTTAATAGGAGTGATTCGGACTGAATAGCCCCCACAGCCGTTCCTTTGCAGGCCTTGCCCACAATATTTGGAATGTCGGATGGGCTCGAAACACCCTCGAAGCTGAACCCCAACAACGTGCTTCCGAACTTTGGCCTTTGGAAAGACGCCGCGGACATCATTCTCGGTCTGTTCTCTCGGCGCGCAAGTGAATTATCACCGCTGACGTCTGTCACAGAGTTGGAAGCGTGTCATGTTCCCTACCCGTACACCCCTGCCCCCTACATACAGAAGTTTTTGAAGGACTCGATCATCAATTCGATGCGGCGCAGGCAGGATGAGGAAAGTGAGGCTCTCCTTGCTCTGAGGTACGCATGGCGTCTTTGGTCGTTTCGTTTTCAGTGCTCATACCGTCGATCAAGTGTACGGCTGCAGCCGTCTCCGAAGGCTTCAAAGCCTGTCAAGCCCTCCTTATTGTCATCTCTCCCCATATCATCGAAGAAGGTGCCTGGCAGCAGCGCGCCGAAGCTACCCCTTCTTCCGTCCATTCGAAGTCTTCCCGGTTATATAGAGGCCATCTGAAGCCATCTACCGAAGTAGCTTGTCACTTCCGCGGCTACCGCTCGCTGCGACACCACGCCATCGTTACCAACTCGCTGTTGACATAGCAGCGCTCCTCTCCATCCTCCTTGGTTATTTCCACATCTGTGACACGCTCTTTTTTTCGATGATCCTCCTTGGTTATCTCCGCATCTTTGACATCTGCATTATTAACGCTCGTTTTCTTTGTATCTTGGGCAGGACACCTTTCCAACACACATTCGTTGCCACTGTGCTCCCCTCCAACCACTGACGCATCTTTCTCCCGCTTTACCCTTTGCTATTGCTCCCTTTGCTGTCATAAATTGGCATGTACGTCAGTACTCTGTTATCTGCACGTATTGGTGCATATCAATATTATCCCCATTTTTCGTTCCGTGGTGATATAATCATGAAATACTGAGGTGAATGAAACCCGACGACCACACGTTCTGTTAATCTCGCCAACAATCATCTTTACGCTACATCAGTTCACCGCGACACTTTACTGACACTTTTAAACCAAGTCAGTGAGTCTGTCGCGAATGCCTCTAAAAGCGAGAAGCGTACTTGGTAGTAATAAGGGGGTGATACTGCCACGCAGGTGGTACCGGTCGCGCAGGTGGTCGGTCCCGTGTAGGAGGTCCCTGCAATGCAGGTAAGCAGACACACCATGCATGAAATCAAGTACTGACCACCGCACTGTCCATATTTGGTCTGAGTAGCACCAGCTGCGCTCGTGGTGCTAGTGGAAGACACGGATGAAGAAGACGAGGAAGTGGGTGTCGACGACGTCGAAGAGGAAGAGGAGCCGCTACCACTGCCAACACTGGTAGTGATAGATCCGCTCTCTATGTACACGCCGGACACATAGTAGTTCTCGGCAACAGAGTCGGGGACGATGCGGAGTACGCCGACGTGGAAGTCCGCCGAGTTGGTCGACGTCGACGCTGCGATGTTAGCGTGCACTTTTGTGAGCGGGTTGCTGTCTGTCGAGAACCACAGTCCTACTGATCCACCGGAGAACTAACACAAAGTCAGTCAGTTGATTCGATGGGAAGTTGCGATAACTCACGTCAATATCGTATGCGAAATTCAACCACGTGCCAGCGTCCCAGGAAACTCCCCACTGCGGTGTGCCACTGACATGCCACTCAAGGTATGTGCTGTTCGGGCTGACACCGTACTTGAGCTGCCGGTCGTGTAACTATCTCAGTACAAGCTGAATTATAAGAGAACAAGAGGCCGACCTCGGTGAAATGCGACTCGAAGAAGAAGATCTGGTGCTCCAGCGATGACTGATTTGGACGTAAGTTCAAATTCTCATAGAGCAGGAGCGCGCATCTAACTGTACCTCTGGAGGATTGGTGCTATCTCTTTTAATCGAGAAATGGTAGAACAAATTGCCTGTGCCGAGGTTGGCTGTGGTTTGCGGGATGAGCTCAGTGCGCTCCATAGTTTGCCCATTCCAGTTTGATGTTTGGTCTATCGTGATTTTCAGACCATTGGTCTCAGACGTGTCGGCAGGATTCTTGTAAGACGGGTCGAGGGCGAGGTAGTGCGACGTGGGCTGGCTTCCATGAATGTACTATGTAGACATTGTCGCATTGAAAATTTCCGACAAACCGCAAGAAGGCATCACTGACTCACCCACTGGTACTCTCCGATCTGGTTCGACCACGACCCTGTGAAGCCTCATCAATAGTTGCGAGAGAGCTAGCTGTGGGACCCACAATTGTCGAATGTCGCAACGGTCGGATAGGTGTTGAAAGAGCCGGACCAGATGGTCGTTCCGGCTCTAGCGTTCTTGACTAAGAGCGACAACAAGGTGAGAGCGCCGAAAGAAAGCATGGCTGGTGATTAGAAGTGTCAAGAGAGGGTTGGTTACAACTGAGAGGCTGCCAGCACATTTAAGAGTTCGAGGAAGGCCTTCATCCTTGGCGGCACTGAAAGTATGGTATTGACTGACGGCAACTCCGGGGTAATCATCGGATGCGATGTAATTGCGAGCAATACCCAGCACCGACTGAGCACGCTTACCGCTCACGGGGTCTCCTTTCGGATCAATAACCTCTGTCGTCTTCGTGCAGGGAGGAAGGCGGAGATTCGACTAGGCACTCACCTCGGAAACGTATTTCGTGCTCGCCACCCTGGAGGCCGCGCCAGACAAGGAGCATATATTTCTGAGAAAATCCGGGGTATCAGATCAGATGATGGGTATACAGCAATATGTGGGTGAATAGATGTGTCATGACGCCTTTGCGAAGAACCATCGGCTCCACCACGGATGTTCTTTCATCTGCTGCTGCGCTTCTGCATGCTCCTCCCGCCTACGATCCTCCACATCCTGTCGCTCTTCCACGATGGCCTCTTCCACAACTGCCTCTTGTGATGTGACAAGCCCGAGCTCGACGTCCTGGGTCGCATAGCCAAGCGGTAGAGCTGACGTGCTGGCAAACGCAATGCGGGCGCGTCCTTCTGTGCGCAGGCTGACACTGGGGTCGTACGTGAGTGCTCTGCCTAGTGGCTGGCCGAAGCCAACGGAGGTCTGCGATCCGCGGAAATGCCGCTCTGGGAAAATGCGCGACGTGCCGTCCGTCGATGAGTTGATTTCGCGCATACGTCGACGCCAGCTGGAGCCGGTCAAATTCGTTCCGAAAGAACTCCGGCTGGCCCTCCTCGCCTGACCGGAGATTGAAGCCCGACGGTCGAGGGCAGCGTCGATATCAGGTAAGGCATTGATGCGCGATGCGATCTGCGATGGTAGTTGTATGTCTTCATTTCCACTGAGCCGGCGCGGCAAGGGGTGTAAGTTTTCCCTTGTGGGGTCATCCGGAGAAACTGACTGGAGGGGAGTTTCGACTAATGGAGACGCGGTCGCGGCCCACGCCTCTAATAATGCATCCACGGACACGGTGGTGGTCAAGGATGTGCGCACATCCACCGTATCATCAAGATTCAGGACACCGCACGGATCGCGAGGTAGCCAAAGAGTGCTGGATATCGGTTGCGAATAGTACGGGTTGTCGTAAGGGTGGTCCACGTCAGATTCGTCATCCCAGGTTGGGTGCAGGGCGTGTGGAGAAACCAGCGGAGGCAAGGTGAGATTCATAGTTCGGATTTTTGTCGCAGCGAGCGGAAGCTTGTCTCCATTGACAGCATTCCAATTGAGAACGCTTCCATTGAGCGCAGCTTTGCTCGACTTTCGCCCGGAAGGAGAGAGCTCGGCCGTTTGACTCTCCGCAGCGTCTTTCGAGACACCTTTGTCGTTGGTGAGAGGAAAGGGGCTTTCTGGCCGCTGAAGTGCACGGTGCGGTCTTGGAAACGTGGCATACGAGAAAGGAAACCTTGTCGATAACCGCCACGTCTTCCACAATCGGGAGGAGCCCGGCAGCGCGCGCTCGAGATCGGTCTCATCTCTTCTGGGATTGTCGATGTCATTGCTATCATCTGGCTCGGTGTCGCCATCATCCCGGTGGCTGCAGATGATGTTGGCCTCCAAGAGATCATCGCGTTCAAGTTTGGCGCGGCAGAGACGGGTCATGCTGGGTTGCTTGTCAGCGTGGAGGTCTTCACAAAGTATCATCGTCGATTACTCACACGACCTTCACCACCACGGTGAACACGATGAGCACCCCTGTTATGGCCACATTAACTTCCTTGCGCAAGACCGCCATGTATGCGAGGAAAACAGCCTGTGTAATGTAAGCTCGGGGATCCGCTCCAAAACTGGTGCACGTACTTGGGCAAGAACAAGACCGTCCAAGGAATATCGGATAAGCCGAATGAGGATTGTACGTCCATTGCCCTCATAGTTCTTGGCGTAGACGTGAATAAGTTGGTTCTTGATCACAGCTGAATGAAGCACAGGCGACCATTAGCAACAATTGAGTAACTTCAACGGATGCGTACTCTTATCGACGATGAAGTATATCCACGCGAAGGGTATGACAAGTGGGTTGAGCACCGAGAACAGCAAGAGTACGTGGATGATGAGTAGATGATTGGGGAGCCAATCTAACAAAACACATTAGATACATCTGCGATCATCTGCGGTCAATGCAAGGAAATGGCACGCACAGTAGTAATTGAACGTTCTTGGCCGGATTCGCACAGTTCTCTTCCGAGGGGTGACCTGTCGCATCGTCGAAGGGTACATGAACAAGGGGAGCTATCGCAATATGGTCGATTAGGGACTTTCACCAAAACCTTGCAAGACACTCACGCCAACTGCAAGGTCAGAATGAATGAGCGCAAGCGTAAGCATCTATAAAAGCCACGTACATAGTGCGATCTCTAGCGAGGCATGTATCCCAGTCGTGAAAATCACTGTAATCTCATCAATTCTTTCCAATTTACACGACAAGCATGCAACTCACACCAGCCGACATAGAACGGGCCAGCAGATGGGAAACTGCTCGCCACTATGTTCAGTATGTTCTTGCCACCTTTAGACGCGAACGACACCAAGAACGACTGGAGCGTCGCCGTACCGACACAGAAGAATACTAAGACGTTGACAATGAGAAATTTGTAGTAACGCGTCATGATGCGGTCGTGCAGCTCGGAGAGCGTGACAATTGTGTGTGCTTTCTTGGCAATGAGCAGGAGGAGAACGGGGATGAGGAGTGTGAGCAGAGAAACCAACAGCGTGGGCAGGAAAGACTGGATGAGCTCTTCCTCCCATGGATGGCGTTCCAGGTAGTGGTACTGGGCAAGAAACACAGTGAATGACTGAGCAAGATACAATCATGGCTGCACGCACAAGACCCGGCCAAAATGCGGAGATATTCTGGATCGACACCAGCGTGACGAACAGCGACACAGGGAAGAGCCATGCCAACGTGAAGACCCTGGCCAACGATGAGCACAGCACATATGCACAGATAGACTCTTTGTCAACTCACCACACCCCGACATTCACGACCCAGTCCTTGATGAACTACAAGACAAGCTCAGCAGTCGATTATATGCGGAAGCGGAGTGTGTACCTCGGCTTTATATGTCGACTTCATGATCCTCGTCCAATCCAGATCCTCATAGCTCGGCGCCATCGAGACCACGCACGTCAACGGGTTGTTCGGGTGCACCGCGAGGTACTTGCACGCTCTCCGCGCGTCCTTCGGCGTCGCAAACGTAACGAAGGCCGTGGACACGGGCGCGTATTCTGCTGGCGGGCGCGAGCGATTCTCCGTGATCAACGTAGATAGGAGCGTAAGTTTTGTCGTGTAGGAGTCAATGGCAGGTACAGTCTTTCCCCGGAAGAGCGTGGAAAGGTGGATGAGGGGCTGATACGGGTTAAGGATGCGCCGCGGAAGCGCGTTAAGCGCTTCCCATATTGTCCGGCGGTTGGGATCTGTAGCACGTATCTGTTAGCAACTCACGCAGACACTCGGAAAATTATGCTCACCAGCGGTGTACGAGGTCTGTGGAGGATGGCCACGGAGCCCAAACTCTTCGATGAAGGGTTGCATTGCTGATATGAGGAGGTCCATATCGGCATGCGCTTGACCCTCCTCAGAAGTTAGCGATTGTTGGTCGAGCCGCCGGAATGACGGTTTCAGATAGTCTGCCACCCTCTTCGATAAATGCTTGACACCCTCTCGTTCATCTAAAGCGCGCTTGACCGCAAAAAGCACTCTGCGTGCGAGGACGATGTGCGCTGTCTCAAGACGCCTCAGAATCTCCTCCCGCCTCTCCAGGCGCGCAGCGAGCTCAGTGAGCTTGCGTGCGATGACTACCCGCGATATGACTGGCACGTCTTGCGGTTCCGGCTGCGCTGACACGGCGCTGTGCGCGAGATCGTTTGATTCCGCACCGGGACGGTGCAGGTGCGGCAGGTGCTCAGGGATATGCCTCGCGCGATTGAACAAGAACCCGGCAGACTTGTTGATGAAGCCTGGCTGCACGGACGACGTGATTGCGACGGCGGGCTTCTCGATCGGCCGCGAGAGGTAGTATTGGAAGTACTCAGCGAGCTCCTTCTCTGAGCGCAGGGAAAGAGGCAGGTTCGTTACCATTACGGTGCGCAGGCGTAGACCACGGTTTGACTTGTCGTCGTCGAGCGTCGGTACCGCTTGGAACGGAAACTGCGGGTGAGGATGCGGATGGTACTGTGACTGACGCTCCGCTTCTTTGGCGCTCGCCGCACGTTCCGCGGCAGCGAGGATGTGGACGCGCCTGTAGAGGAACGCGCCACGGCAAATCCAGAGGAGGGTGAAGATCCATGTGAAGGTAACCCAGAAGAGGAGGATGAGGTGGATCCAGAGCAGACTCTTGCCCTTGCCGGTCGTGACGAGCGCGGAGATCGAGGCGCGGGTCATAGAGCGCGGGGGAGAGAAGGAATTATCCGAGAAGTGCAAGTGAATGGGCAGGAGGATCGGCATGGTCGTGCATGTGTGCAGGAACGCGAACCATGCTGTGTTGTGTTGTAGGATGACGCAGGCCGCAGATGGAAATGAGGAAGCCACTTACTGCAACCTCGCAGGAAACGTATGTACAGCGCGGCATCGACGCCGCGCAATTCGTTGATGTCGTCGTCTGGAAACTTCACAACTTGTTGGACCCATGCTAGAGGATACGTGTTAGGCGATGGCGGTGACGGGTTCCTATCGAGGGTCAGTGGCTGACTGCAACTTGCATAAAAAGGCTCACTTCGCCCAGGATCGGCCTTGGTATAGGCTGTACCACGCACGAGCAGTTAGTTCACTGACAGACATCGCCGCAGAGCCCGCCAGGCTCACTATCCAAATTCCCATGTCTCCACGGTACCCAAGCCCGGGCCCGGCTTTGCCTTGCCACGCCGCTTGCGTTTCATGACTTCATGAGCGGTGAACAATAATAGCATGAGGGACCCAGCGATGACAGACTGGTTGATGAGGCCACTGTGGGGAGCTTCGCGTCAGCGAGGCAGGGCGAGACCCGACAGGCGTACCTGTAGTCCTTGGAGAAGGGTCTGTCCTCAAGCGTTGCCATCGTTGAATGCGACCTCCTCACCGACCAATGTCCTCTGGGAAGGGGTATAGAGAGGAGGTAGGAGAGGAAGAGCGATCAACCCGAGGTGAGATCATGATGGGTGGAACTTCAACGTCACCGTCAGCCTCCGCCAGCTCGGTCTTTACCGAGGCCCTCCCGCTTCCTAGCTACTAGTAGGCCGCCTTGGTAGGCCTCGCGCGCACACGGGACGCAGGCGTTGCTGGGACGTTCACCTTGAGCTTGAGGACCAGACGCTGGCGCCGGCGCAATTGCTTATTATAATGGGCGTCTTTATGTAAAATAATATCTCCACTCGGTCACATCAGATTGACAATTCCAACAGACTGCAGGTGTGCAGTCGGCAGTGTAGTCTACTTGGTACGAGCGATGCGAAGTTTATTGGGTTTGTAGACATAGTTCTCTGCGTAATTCTTTGGAGGAATCTTCTTCGTTGGCGGCGGTTGACTGCATGCAAGGTCAGTCCAGTAGGGGGCACGAGCAGCAGACTCACACGTAGTAATCCCAGCCTGGCAGGCATCCTGAGCGTCAATGCAAAACTGATATCGAGAGACCGATGGGGACTCACCCTGCTTTTCAGCGAAGTGAATGGCATCCTCCTTGGATTTGAACGATACCCGGGTTCCCTGCATGTAGTCGGCCCTTCATCCACAGTCAGGCGCATGCAGGCAGAAGAAACGCCACGTTACGCACGAGCTTGCCCAGCCCATGAGAGGGTTCTCCCATCGCCCACCTCCCTGGAGAATGTCGAAGTCTATACGCCAACGCTCCATCTTCGCACCGCCGCTCTGCATAGTGTTGCGCGCTGGCTGGTAGATCCGCACCGGGCGATGACGAAGCTCCGCTAACAAGCGCATAGAGAGTCAGCGGCAACTAGGTAATAAAAGGATATGCACGCACTGGGAGCTCCGCTAAGGACCTCCGCCGTCAGGACATCCTTCGTCGGGATAGCGACCTCTGCGGTCTCCGTCCTGGTTTCGACTGGCGCCTTGACCTCGCTGGAGAGTGCACGCACAGCCGTGCGCAACGGGATTGCTTGTCTGAACGCCTGCGCCGAGGCTCTGATGAGAGACATGGTGATGCTGATATGTAGTTGGGACGGCGGACAAGCGCGGCGCCGACTTCTCCTTGTTTCCCACGGACATTCTCGGATGCCGGCACAGCGTCCGAGTCGGCGCAGCACACCGTGACCCACAAGGGCCACAACTATCCCCACTGCGCATAGGACCGTCTTTATACCATCGTCGACGACCCAGCACCAACGACGTCGACCATTGCGACCTCGCACCGCGCTGAGGGCGCACGCGAAGCCGCTGCGAATGTCAGGACACACTGTCGACCGCTCCCATGACGGCGCACGCGAGCGCGCGGGCTCGTCGCCCTCGATGTCCAACGGACGGGCTTCCACGGATCAGTCCGACGTTTTTGATTTCTCTAAACTAGACGGCAAGGATGTCGGCGAGCAGGTGGGCTTGCGCTGTCGCAACGCGATCTCTGCATCTCGGCCTACACGGCCCTCGCTAACTGTTGTCTTACCGTTACAGCTCGTCATCCTCAACACCATGATGTCGGTTGCCGTGCGGATAAAAGAGGGCGCTGAGACGATGTTAGGCATGCATAATTCGCAGCTGACAGTGAGTCACAAAGAGTTGTCTCAACGCAGCATCTTGACGGACGGGCAATTGGCGTGTCAGGAAACACTCCGTCAACAGGTCGAATCTGAACTGCAGATGGCTAGAAGTCGCATAGAACAGGTTTCTCGACGGTTGGATTCCCGTGAGTCTCTTTTGCGTTTCGTCCCACATTCCGACCAATTCCTCTTAGATCGCAGAATAAATGACGACCGAGGTCAGATATATATGTCCACCGCGCCATCGACCGCGACCAAGCTCAATCTCCCGTAGATGATTTCCGCACTGTGCTGCAGCAAGCCTCGGGCTACATCAAGACGCTGGCGTCTCTCGGACGCTCTTATGCCTCGCCCTCGACCTCTCCGAGCTCGTCCTCTATGCCCTCCGGCTCGATCTACAAGGACGTCGAGACCACCCGCGCCCGTGTCGAAGCCATGACCAAGCTTATCGCTATCTTGCAGCGGAATCTACGCGTCCGTTACGAGTTGGACGTCGCGCAGGTCGTGCAAGCGTGAGTCTTCATAACATGTTGTGAACAACCTCCCCGATGCTGCTACAGGGCTATCCCCGCGCTGTCGGATCGGTCATCCCAATTCTGCCGTGCAACCTCCTATCGTCTCATACGGCACATCATTGTTGACGTTGACTCTGTGAAGCGCCTGGGGGAGCAGCCGCTTGACTGGTACATTGTGAAGTGCGTTCATCTAGCCTCGGACTATTTATGCTTACTTATGAACGACCGAAAGATCTTTAACACTTGACAACAAACACACTGTTGAGAAAGAGCAGGTCATCAAGCTCATCCGTGCCATCGTCGAAATTGGCTCGCAGCGACGAGATCCTCATAACACCGCTTGCTCTGGGACCGTACCTTTATCAGAGCCAGTCATGCGTGCGTTTGTGGCCGTGGCGGAGCAACCAGACGATCCTTTCCGTTCTATGTGTATTCAGACGCTGGCAGAAATCCGTGAGTCGTCGCCTTCATACTTTTACGTTTTGTTTATCAGAAACATGTGGATAGTACTCATTGACATCGAGCTCGTGGCGAAGGCGGGTGGAATTCGCGTTCTTCTGCACACGCTTGCCGAGGGACCCATGGAGCTCTCGTCCATGCTTAATGCTGTCTTTCTGTGTATCGTCGACTCACCACGGACACGCGCGTTTCTGGCTCACGGGATGGATCTGGAGGTGGGTCTATTCACTTCCTTCACTTCTGTAGTCCAGTACTGATCTGCAAGGAAGATGGGTCTGTCAGGCGTCACCGACGCTTACGGAAAAGATGCCGCCGAGCATTCGGACCGGGTGAAAAGCGTGTGCAAAAATATTGCTTGCATGTTGCGGTCGTGGAGCGGTTCGTCCTTCAGAGTCAGCAACTTGTGTCTTCGAGCTGATCGTTGAGCAGGGCTAATATATCTCTGCATGGATGACTTCCGCGCCATTCGAGCGATCATTGATACACTCCGAATACCATCTCTGGAACATAGGGTACGTCCTTTCACCCTTCATGCCCGTATGACTACTGACAGTGGTCCAGGAAACTGTGCTAGACATGTTTTTCGACCTCCTCAACATCAAGACGTCGGATTGGTATCAGACGTTCATCAATGGCCGTCGCCTCACCAGTTAGTGAAATTGTACCAATCGCGCGTACGCTCAAACGAATGCTCCATATGGTGTAGTGTACCATCACTCGAGACAACCGAAAGAGCACGACAGCGGACTGGATGCGGACATCCAGCAACGGCAGTCTGAACCACTGAAGCTGACTGACCAATACATCGCTCTGCTAATCTTAGTCTTCACGAAGGCGGGCTTATTAGACGTGGGTCCCATCTATGTCACTGTTTGGAGGCTAGACTGACAGTCGTATTTCAGGCGTTGACAGACATGTTCGCAGAGGCAACGACGGGGAATAATCTGTCAAGGAAGGGAACCCTGCTTATGGCAGAATTACTCCAGCTTGCGAACAAGGTTCTGCCTCTTTCTATGGCGGCCCAGCTGCAGGTATGCCTTCACGTTTCCGAGCGCATCAACAGTTCGTGACACGTATCTCCACAGCAAATCCCCGACGTCTTCAGCCTCGCATCGGACTACAAAGACGGCGAACATCGGATTATCGGGACATCCACACTATCGTCGATCGACAGCTTCAACCGCAATCGCGCGAGGCTGCACACCACACCCGTCACGAGCAATCGGCCGAGGTGAGCTTGAGTCTGATAGTTGCGAGTATCATGCGTTGATTGTAGTCCCAGAGCGAACTCTGTGGAAGATGCTATCCGCCGAGGACAGCGGCAGGTTGAGCAGGTGAAGATCAAGATGGGGTTGCAAATGGACGATAAGACATTCCAGGCCGCTCTGCTTGAGACGCAGGTGAGCGCGTGATGTTTGATTCTTGCGCGAAGCGTGTTCATGTCCGTGCAGGTGATGCTTACGAAGGATCATAACAAGTGGAATTTCGAGACCCTGCAGGACCTAATCGAAGGCCCGCTACTCAATCCAAAGCGCATGGAGGAGGCGATCAAGGTGTCACGGTTCATCCGCCGCCTGATGTCGTTCTTCCATCCCTTTAGCCATCGCTTCTCAGATATGGAGCGGGTAAAGGTAAATATACGTATACATATTTTGTTCAGTGATCAGGCTGACGATGCTGGAGATTAACATGCGATGGGTTCGCTTGGGGTGCACGCTTCTAACAACACTAATGGCGAGCCCGGATGGTCAGCGTTTTCTGTCTTCAGAGGATGACCTTCTCAAACAAATCACGCGGAGCTTTGCTCAGCTTGACCCGGTGCGCGTCTTAATCCAGTGCCGCGATTCGCTGCTCACAGACATTTTAAGTTCAATGGCACCCCCGAGTCTGACCCTATTTTCTCGAAAAAGAGGGTGTCAGATACTTTGACATATGGGTACCTTGAGATGCTGGGGACACTCAGCAAGCACAAAGAAGGCATCGAGTGAGTGGTCTGTCTTGCTGGACTGCGTCGCGGCTGACAAGTCACACCTAGGCTGATGGAGAAGTTCAAGGTGTTCACTGCGTTTTACCACTTGAGCGAGCTGCGTAGTCGCGAGGACCTAATCAAGGGTATCATTGAAAATATTGACTACAGCATGTGAGCGTCGTGTGTTCGGCCGTCTTTGGCCGTTGACATTGGGCTGAAGCTCCATCTAGCGACGGCCACCCACGCATCGTCTTGTCGAAAGCCCTCACGTCTAGTTACAAAGTCAGCTAATGTTACCTCCCTCTATTCACGGCCTGAACTTCCGATTTCTTCACAGCACATCCGCCTGTACGCAACCAACCATCTGGGCAGCATGATTCTCCATAGCCCTACTGCGAATACATGGACATTGCGGCTGCTCCTCACCCAGCTCTATGACCCCGCCATGGAGGTCTGCGAGATGGCGACGCACTTCCTCGAAGAAGCTTGCGAGTCCATGGACATCCTCCAACTCGTTGTTGCGATGCAGCCGACTCTCGAACACCTCGGCGACGTTGGCCAGACACTCCTACTCAAGTCAGTCTATATATATAATTGTATATGTTTCAGACTGAAGCGGCAGACAGATTCATGTCCACGCCGATGGGCTTCAGGTATCTATTCGATACCGGATATATTGACCGTGAAATGGATATATGGTTCCACGTAGGGTGTGATTTTGTTATAAGTGCAGGTGGCACCTCACGCTTTGGCTATACAGGACCGAAATATATCGTACGTGATACAGATCGAGATATTTCTGGCCAAGGCTCTGGATTTCCTTCCATCGGACGACTACGAAACGAAGTGCGTTCAAAATCTTCGTAGCCTTAACTCCTCGATGCTGAGCTTCATAATCCTCAGGACTTTCGATGGCGTCGTCCCTCCACATTTCTATGGCGAAGTAGCCAAAACCGATCTCGGGTGCCAAATCTTACACGAGAAAGGTCATTTCTCAGAATTCGCTTTGTTCATCAGGCAGCATGGGCTCGAGAGTGAAGATCCGGAGGTCATTCTCAAGCTGAAAAGCATCCTCTGGGCGGTCGTACGTTGATCTCACTTCGCAATGTCCGAAATTATTCACATCCTCGGCAGGGCAGTATTGGGTCGTCGGCCGGGGGACTGCTTTTTCTGGAAGAAGACGAGATTATCCCCGTCATCCTTGAGATCGCTGAGCAGTCATTAGTGCTATCAGTCCGAGGGTAAGCCATGTCGCACTTCTATAGCGGGGACAGTTTTCTGAGAACGTCTGCAGAACGTGTTTTTTTGTCCTCGGTTTGATATCGTCGACGCCACAAGGTGCCGAGGTCCTGGATGACTACGATTGGGAGGCTACGGTGTCGCCCCTTGGTCTGCCCACAGGTCTTTGCGTACCACAAGACATTGAAAAATTCATCTCTGTGAGTCCTGTAATTCATTATCGGCTGGCTCCATGTTTATATTTCGCGACAGATACCGCCTTGGGAACCAATACAACTGAGAGGGGACGGTGATCTCCGTTTGATTCCTCTATCATCGCCTGAAGAGATCGAGGTTCACACCGCTATATCGAACCTATCTAACTCCGTCATAGCGAACACTGCCTCGAGATCACTGGCGAAGTAAGTCCAAGCAGCCTGCACCGCGGGCCTCTATATACTCATCCGACTCGCAGATTAAAAACGCGACCCGAATACCAAACGGTCTTCTCATCAGTGCCCATGTTCTACCGCGCCCTCCATACCATCTCGACCTCTCGCTACCGGCTCCCCGTGCGCCGCTTTATCCTCGACCTCTTCGACATTGACCTCGACCTCGACATCGTCAAGCAGCTGGCCGGATGTGCGAAAGAGCTCGCGGCGCCACCGGCGGCCGTGGAGCCCGAGGAACCAGCAGAAGTTAAGTCTGAGCCTGCTCCAGGGAGGAATCGTGCAAAGAGCGTGCTATTTGCTGCCCAGCCGCGCTGGCACGCATCGGGGAGCGACGAGGAGGAGGTTGGGCCGCCACCGAAGGCGCTGCAGAATGCGCCGCCGGTGATGAGTTTGCGGCCGCAAAGCATGGTTGTAGGGTTCGGGGACTAACCAAGCTCAAGCCCGCGTCTACTGCAAATATACTATTTGTCACCTATGTATCATGTTGCTTGTGTTGCATATCAAATATTGCCATCAATATTGTACTCGAAACGCACCTCAGGCGGACTCATCCGAGACTCCCCTCAAGTATACATATGACAATCTGATTCCAAAGTCCGCGAACAGTTATTGAACTCATTGATGTGGGCATAACCGAGAACTAGTAAGTAGTACTAGTAGTAGTAGTAGTAGTTTGTCCCTCAGAGACGCACAGGTCAACCACAAACAATATTGCGCGGTATATACACACTATTCTGACCCATCGTCTTCGCTTGCCATATCTTTATCCACTTGTCATGTGTATATACCGAGTCAGAAGCACTCATTTTCTCTGACTCCTTGGTTGCATATGAGGTCCCAGCGCCATCGCCCACATCGACCAGCCCTCAGTAACGCCTCAATGTCCAAACAACTCAAGGATGCAATCAAATCCCTCCCCGTCATTGTGTAGTCACTTCAGTAAATACACATCGAGGTACAACAACCTCTTCAACCGCTTAATGTTCAGTCTTCACTCCACTCCATCCATCCTGTTAAACACAAACTCCGACGCAAAGCGTGCCGACATCGCTCGCCTCCGCTCCTCGTCTTCGATGCCTGCGATGTCATCTTTCAATGCCTGTAGTGTGCCTAACATACCGGTCAGGTCGAACGTCGCGTTATGTCCCCCGCCCAAGCCGAGGTCCAAGCTCCGGGGAACGGCAGGGGCGAGCAACTCTTCGTCGTCATCCGGAAACGTTATGTGGTCATCGAGCGCCTCGTACCCCGCGTCGGGATCCACGTCGGGCATCAAAGACGACGCTGTAGAGTGCAAGGAACGGACGGATCCACCTGTGTGCGAGGGGACCAGTAACTGGGGGCTCTCGACCTGCAACCCATCCGTAACATGCATAGACGCAGACGGCTCGGCGAACAGCCCCTGCACAGGCGTTATCGACAGCGACGGCGCGGAAACAAACGCCGCAAAGTCGTCGTCGAATCCGTGCGTCGGGCCCTGCGCCGGCGGTGTCGGGTCCTCCACCGCCCACGGATCCAGCCCCACGGCCATGGGCGTCGGCAGCGCGAGCGTGATTCCCGCCTGCTCTGCCTCATCTCCGTGCAGCTCGGTCTCGTGCATGTCCTCGTTCTCGATGAGCCAGCGCTCGAGCGCGACCATCTCGGACTGCATGCGCCGGGCGCGCGTCTGGGGAACCCCGTGGTCCGCAGCGTCCGCAGCGAGCAGCGCGGCGATCGCGTCGGCCTCGTCGGGCGCCGTGCCGGCAGACTCGCCGGGGAGCACGTCGAAGAGCATGGGCATGTGCGATTTGCGCTTGCTCGAGTCGGCGGTGCGCTCCATTGTCGGCCACATGATGGTGCTGAGCGCGTCCAGCACGCGCGGGAGGCCCTGGACGCCGGCATCGTCGTCGTCGTCGTCGTCGTACTGTGCATCGGAGGCGGGCGATT
Organism: Auriscalpium microsporum; assembly: GCA_019914985.1. Lineage (NCBI taxonomy): Eukaryota > Fungi > Basidiomycota > Agaricomycetes > Russulales > Auriscalpiaceae > Auriscalpium > Auriscalpium microsporum. Next base: position 2,597,198 of record JAHLMG010000001.1, read on the forward strand.
GAGAATCCCGGAGGGTTGGGGAAGGGGGGGATCTCGGGGCGCGCTCTGCATCGATGTACTCAAAGCCGTGGTCCGCAAGGAAGCCATCGGCTCCTTCGGGCGGGTCAAACTTGTGCGCAGGCTGTGAGCCCAGAGCGATTGCGAGCAAAACCTCGGGCTCAAACCTGGACAGATGTCCTGAGAGCGTTAGGATGTGTGCCGCATAAGGCTGTTACAACAGTCAAGTCAGTGATTGGAAGCAAGTAGGACAGGACAAGGCGCGCACTTCGCCCCGCTTCCACGCATAGATGACAGCAGGTACATCTTGCGCTAGCTGCGGCACCCACTGTGCAAAGGGAACCAAGCGGAAGTGGACGTCTGCGGTGTAATATCGATTTTTGATCGTCCATGGGACGGAGGAATCAGATGGGAGCTCGTCCGTGTCATGGACGATAGCTCTGATGCCTCCGGGACAGTTCAGGTGCGCGCCCCGTGGAGTGCAGACGCAAGAGACATACGTTTCACGGTGTCTCTGGCGCACTCGAGGCTGGATGCAACGACGAGGATGCGATCGCGCGGCGAACTGGTCATGGCGGACGCGGAGCAAGCAAGGTATGTAAGTTAAAGATGGGCGCGCGCTGACGACCTCGAGTCGACGCCCATGTCCAGTGCGGCTGGTCTTTGTCTCTTCGCGGCGGGGTCCAACGGCAAGGGACAACTCGCAACTGGGCACCTAGACGATGTCCACACCTTCCAACCCTGCTTGTTCTCAGGCTGTCCAGCCGGTGGGCTACCGCCTCGAACCACATCCATCCTTACCGTCGTAGGTGGGGGCAACCACACCCTCGTCTTACTCTCACGACGCAGCAATGCATTGGGTGGCACCGAAAACGAGCTCTGGGGCTGTGGGGATGGGGCAAGAGGGCAGCTGGGCCCGGAGTACGCTGTGGAGGCAGGCGATGGGACTGCGATCTTCCGACCGGTGCGTTTACCTTTGAAGCTTGCGGGATATGTCGTCAAGATGGTTGCGGCGTGCTGGGAGACCAGCTATCTCGTCCTGTCAAAGGACAGTTCCAACGATGTGTTTGTCTCCATGGGCGGGGACGACTATGGGGACCTTGGGGTTGGCGGCATGGACAAGAAGGACAAGTCCCCTCCGTATCATATCGTGGACCTCTCCGGCGTCGTGGGTACACGCTCGGTCCATTTGACGGTGATGGACATAGCGGCCGGTCCTCACCACGTCGTCGTGCACCTGCAGACCGAGCACAGCGACGGTTCCACCGCCGAGCACGTCGCTGGTTGGGGCAGCTCTCGCCACGGCCAGCTTGGACCACTCATTTCTGCAACGATGGGTCGTCTGCCGCCTTTCGCATCCTCTCCCGCCGCAGTCGTCGTCCCCGGCAGCTCCTCCGATCCGATCCGTAGCATGCGGCTTGGCAACCAACACTCTGTCTTTCTGCACGCGTCAGGTCGCTTGTCCGCCCTGGGATCGGACAGGAAGGGCCAAACGCACGGCCTCTCTGGCGTCACGAATGTCGCGTCCATCGGGTGTACATGGAATGGTACATATGCCCTCGCTGTCCAAGACAGTCAAGTGGCTATTCACTCTGTGGGCAGCCATGCCAGGGGCCAGCTCGGTCGACGGCAAACGGTGGAAGGCACTCCCTCCCCAGTCGAGTTCCCATTCCCGCCGGCTAGCAGAGCACTGCGTCGCTTAGCTTGCGGCAGCGAGCACGTACTGTCTCTTGTTGAAAGACGCGATCGGGCGGGCGCTCAGCAGACGGAGGTGTGGGGATGGGGGTGGAACGAGCATGGGAACCTGGGTGTTGGGAGCCTCGAAGACGTCCACGTCCCTGTGCAGATCTGGCCCTCGGAATTTCCTGTGGCGGTGGGGGAGGCGATCGACGTATGGGCCGGCTGCGGCACCAGCTGGATCGCGGTGCGGCGATGTAAGGACAGGCCTGGGGAGGATAGCCAACGCTCTTTGGAGACCTAGTGGCCCACTAGCACTGGCCACTGCTCAGTAAGTGCGTACATCGTTTGTCAGCGGCGAGCATGCTAACTGAACATTTTGTACAGGGCGCATATATGCGTCATTTTGTGCTGCTATACGCGACATTGGCCAAACCGCCCCGGCCCATGGACACAACCCGGACGTCAAAAGCAGTGTCTAATCGTCATCACGAAGATCGTAATCCTCGTGGATCTGGCGGATGGTGGTCTGCTTGAAGGAGGCAAGCTGGGTATATGCGCATGGTCTGTCGGGTGTGATGTCGCAGGGACGCAGATATGGCGCTCACCTTGCCGATGATGATCTGTCACGCACTCTGAGCGATCACATAGCGTTGGGCGAGCGAGGAGGACGTACCTGGGTCGCGTCCTTTGCTTCGTTGTATCGGTGTAGCAGCTTGATGTGGTCGTTAACGAGTTTGCTGGGATCTTCTCCGGGCCTGCGTCGCCGTTCAGAAAGTGTTTCGAGAGAGTGAGTCCAAGTGATACCCCAATCTGATCTGGAGCTGTTCTATCTGTGCTTGGAGGGCGGCGATGCGCTCTTCTTGTTTCTGTGGACTGTCGACGAGGCGGATGCAGTTGCGCGGGGCGCAGACCTACCTTGACGGATGTTCTGGCGTGCATTGCTGCGATGCTGAGGATGGGAGGAGGAGGAGAGGCCAGTACACGTGACCGCGACCTGCGCTCGGCGGATGACGGAGTGACGTCAGTCTCTCGCGCAATAAAAGCTGGACGTCGGACAGTCGACGGGCAGTCCAGCCTCCGTCCAGCCACAGCCAGAGCCACAGCCAGAGCCACAGCCAGAGCCATGGCCACACAATCAGAAACCAAGGCAGACTTCCTCGTTCCCCAGTTCACGCCTGCAAACTACACAAGCTTCTTCGCAGCAGGTGCGTTCCCCCGCCGCCTTCCCCCAGATCGTATGCGCTCACATTCCCCGGCCTGCAGGAGCACTATGCGCGACGTATGTCATCTCCTCTCTTTCTCACACAGCTTCCTCTGACCCCATCGTCCGGGTCCCCCCCCCGCCAGACTAACACACGCCGGCATGACCCGTCAGTCTCTCTCCTCCACACTGACCCAATCTGCCATGTTCTTTGATCCCCTCTCCAGCGATTGACGTCGTCAAGACCCGCATCCAAGTCGACCCCGCAATGAAGGGGCTCGGCCTGCTCTCCGGCGGCCGCGTCATTGTCGCCAAGGAGGGCGCGTCCGCCCTGCTCACCGGCTTCGGACCCACCGCCGTCGGATACCTCGCCCAGGGCGGCGCCAAGTTCGCAGGATATGAGTTCTGGAAAAAGCAGTTCGTCCAGATCGCGGGCGACCAGGACACCGCCGTCAAGTACCGCACCGCGATATACCTTGGCGCGGCGAGCGTCGGCGAGTACGTGCTATTCCTAAGGCACCTCGGTGCGGGTCGGCTGATCGCGCCGTTCCGCGGATAACAGATTTTTCGCGGACATCCTCCTCACCCCCCTCGAGGCGACCCGTATCCGCCTCGTCTCGCAGAAAGGCTTTGCAGACGGGCTCGTCTCGGGCTTCACCCGCATCGCGCGCGAAGAGGGTGCGCGCGGGCTCTACGCTGGCTTTATACCCATCCTCTTCAAGTAAGCGTGCCGTGTGCACATGTCCGAAGTCACCCGCGCTCACGTCGTGCGCAGGCAGATACCCTACGCGATCGGGCAGTTCACCGTGAATGAGCTGTGCCACGAGCTCGCGTTCCGCAACATGACCGAGGAGACGCGCAAGAACCTCTCCGCGACCTCCAAGCTCACGATCCAGCTCGGCAGCGGCATCACGGCCGGCTTTGCCGCGGCCATCCTCTCCCAGGTGCGCCTCCCCCACTCCACCAGTACCTATGACAGAGGCTGATGAGCGCGTGTGCGGTGTGGCAGCCTGCGGATACCTTGCTCTCACAGATCAATAAGGGGCACGGGCCGGAGGGTACGATGATGTACCGCCTCGGCGTGCTCGCAAAGCAGGCTGGCGTGCGCGGCCTCTTCGCAGGCCTTGGTCCCAGGATGGTCATGACGGCGGGCCTCGTTTCAGGCCAGTTCTTGATCTACGATGCGGTGAAGCATGGTACGTCGTCGTTGTCGCTTTTGAGCTAGTCAGCATGGGCTCAAGGACGTGTCTGCAGCGTTGGGCGCGCCGCCAGGCCTCGAGATCCACAAGTCATGATTAGAAAAGGTTAGAGAATATTGTGCTTTATAGAGTGTCTCTTGTTTGTAATTGGACAATGAGGATGTGTTACTACCCTGCAACGCTTTTTAAACTTCCTTCGTCTCGTATATGCTCGCGGCATCCCTCAGTCTATCATACTGGACTCCTCGTTCTCTACGTCCCGCGCCCCCAGCACCTCCGCCAACCTCTCGTGAACATCATCGCCCTGCGTCGCGTCCTCCAGGTCCCACTTGAGAAAGTGCCGACACACCTCCTCTGCGTCCGCCAGATCCTGCACCTCCGTTTCCGTCATTCCTTCGTCGAGAAGCTGCGGTATCTCGTGGTTTGCGAGCAGGCGGCTGCTCGGTGACACCTATTAGGGCGACGGCAGCAGATGAACACATGGCAGAAAGACGCACTGAACGTACTGCGCGCGCTGCACGATGTGCGCGGGCACACCGAAAAGCGCAGCGCAGCGCGCAGCGCGCGAGTCAAGCGCGAGCCCGTTCGCCACCCTGTCCGCGATAAAGACAATCGCACATCAAGCCCGCGCAGCCCCGTCTACCGCCCGCGCGCACTCACCTATATAGATACGTGATCTGCTGGCCCTTCGTCACAACCCCCTCGGTCCCGCTCTCGCCGGCGTCGACAAGCTCGCCCGCACAGGTGGAGAAGAGCACCTCCATGTGCACGAACGAGACGGGCAGCGTGTGCGGTTCGAGCATGCCGGCGCGGAAGACCTCGTGGAAGTGCGTCGTTGCGAGGACCTTCGGGCACTCGGCGCCGCGCGCGAGGATGTGATGAATGACGGCGGAGAAGATGCCGGCGCCGTCTAGAGTCGGGCAGAGAGCGTGCAAAGTGGCAATGATCAGGCGGAGAATAACAAGCAGTTCAGCGGAGGCTTTCAGAGCAAAAAAAGAGAGCGAGGCTAGAAATACGAGCCTGCAGATTGGGTCCCTTTGCCAAACTCGTCGAGCAAGATCAAGGAGCGCGCCGTCGAGTTGCGGAGCGCAAGAGATACCTGGTTCAAGTCGATCATGAACGCAGACTGGACCTAAGCAGAACCAGACCAGAATTATAGTGATGAGTCAAAATGTGGGCAGGGCAATAAGCCACGAAGAGATGGAGTACTTTTGAGATTGACTCGCGCGTTTGCACACGGGTGAAGACTGGGGTAATCGTTGGTAGCAGGAAACAGACTAGCGGAGATCCTACTTTTGTCCACGATGCCGAGAACGGCGGATTCCGCGGGAACGAAGCTATCCGCATATAGGAGATGATGTTGAAACCGTACAACTGGGGGCATACCATCCAATCTGAAGAGAAATGGGTTAGCAAGTCGACACTTAGGAGATGTAACCCACCTGTGCCATCAACTGTATCAAGGCTGTCTGGAAGAGGCGTGGTCGGTACGAGCTGGGAAACTTGACTGACAAACGCACCTGCTTGAGATATACGCTCTGCGTGAAGATCAGATCGCAATCAAGATATACCAAAGCAAGAGCTTGATGCCCACCTTGCCGCATGCATTCGCCCCGGTACAGATCATCACGCTGTTCCCAAGCAGTGTCCCCTCTTCCGACGAGTCGTCGTCGTCCCCGTGAACGACAGGGTACGACCCGTTCCCGGCACCTCCGACAAGGAAGATGTCGTTTGGCACAAATGTGTCGATCACTTGCTCCTGCAGCGGATGTCTGTACAATACAGATGGGAGTCAATGCACGAATAGTCAAGATGTCCTTCGGGACTTTGCGCACCGGCCCTGCTTGACAATGATCACATTGTCCTCGGTCATCTGCGGCCGGCGATAGTCGAAAGCCTCGGCGGCCATTGCAAAGCACAGCAGGCAGTCTAGCTCCGCGCAGATTGTGCATGCTTCGCTCATGGGCTCGTCGTAGATGATGATCTTCTCTAACAGATCTTGGATGATTTCAATTTCCCGATCTAGAACCAGTTGGGTTGTAAGCAAAGTTCCTTGCGGTTTGGTGTAGGTCGCGCACCAACGATGGATGGATACAGATCACCGAGGTGTTTGTCCAGGTCTAACGCAAAAATGGGGCGCACTCATTTCCGCCGTTACAGATGAAGAAAGCTGATGACCGACCGTGCATCTTGTCGTTTTTGAGATATACGTGCGATCTGAAAAGGCGCCATGAGGGGGAAAATTTGACGACGAACTGCAGGAAGCTTACTCGGATGAGAACTGGAAAGGCACTGTGAGAAGCTACAGGTACTAGAGGCATAGAGTACTCGCCTGGAATGTCCACCCGTCTAAGACCTGTATTCCGTCACCGCTTTTCCATTCCTCAAGCATCGGAACGCAGACTAGGAAGCCTATCCTCGATTTCGATTCTCATCAACTGTTACCGGCAAGGACAGCCTGCGCACCAAGTTGGGGGAAGTACACCACGTTCAGGGACGTAGCATAATCAGGCGAGATCGTCGCGCTTATTTCTTCTGCGACCTTAGACTAGCAGGCCGGTCAGCAGCATGCAACAATGTTTGTAGCGTTGTCCACGTACAAGTACGGCGTCGATGCCGTGATAGACGTGCTTCCGGTTGTCTAGTTCCTCGTCGATATGGGACCGTACGGAAATCCGCCCCGCAATCGACGATTCTTCCCAGTCGATCTAGCCCGAGCGGTTAGTCACATGAAAAGGAGACAAGTGCGCAGTCTTACGGTTTCATTTACCAGGGCGCCAACGTCCTTGAAGCTTGCAATATCGAGCGCAGCGGACAGCTGCGCATCCGGTATACCAACTCCCCCGCGGTTAACGGATCAAATTGCTCACCTTGCGCACGATTTCGACCTCGTTCCCCATACTGAGCTCGGTCAGCCTATCGCGTAGCATAGCCGATGAGAAGGTGAACTGCCGTTTTGCACTGTCAGGGCCCGCCGGCGGGTTTTCTAGAAAGCAAAACGTGGCAAACCTTCACGAGACCCTGCCAGTCGGCTAGCTTGGCCTTCCCGGAGCGCATCGCACTGAGGATTTTGGGAACGTTTTTGATGCCTTTGAGGAGGTTGTGCATTACGTTTGCGGCGTCAGCATTTTCTGTGCGTGTAAAACACGCCACAGCGTCGTGCCGGGCGGCAATAACAGGGATGGAAAGCGAGGGCCGTAAGAGCCATGTCCGCAAGAGTGACCGGCCCAAAGTGGTACTGGTGTTGTTGAGGATTCCTGCCGTTCCTTTAGCGTCAGTTGCGCGTCGGCTGCGCCGGAGATGAGGGCCCCCTGACCGTAAAGAGACAGCCCTTCCTTAGTTTTGTCCGAATGGATGGACGCGTGGCTTTCATTATCGAAAACCTGGAGTGAGCTAGAATGGTGCGAGGATATGCACGATGAGTCCCGATGCTTCTTTAATGTGATCCGTGCACTTACAAGAGCGCATCGGCGTTTATTTGCATGACCTGGTCCCTGAAAGAGCATCCTCCAAATCACCTTCAGACGTAAAAACGACACTAAGGACCCACAAGGAGAAGGCTGCGATGCCGCGGACCTCTAATCCGCCCACGCCCTCGTCCTCGAGGTCGCCAATGGCGCGCTGTCGAGCGAGATGGTCGAGTAGCGCCCCTATGGAGCCTAGCTGTTTTGCCCGGTGCGCGGCCGAAGTCAGATGCATCCCTCGCCGCAGCGCAGCTTGAGGGACCTACGCAAAGGGGGGCTGCGTCCAGGCGAGCAAAATTAGACATGCGGACGGAGGCATTCCACCGCTTCATTGTCGGATCGCCTTCCGTATCTCGCCGTCTTTGCATGAACTCGTATGCGTTTCTCGGCTCTGACATCGTGTCGCTCCCCGTGGCCAGCCCTGGCTCATACACAGGAAGTTCAGATAACAAACCTAGAGACAACATGCAGTTCCGTCCTTTGTTCGGAGCAAAATCTTTGTGCGGCCGAATCTGGAAAAAACCGCCGGACGTATCCACTGCCAAACCGGTGCATATATGCGTGTGGAGGTTGGAACGTATATATATGGGCACGCACTGAATTCGCTGCAGGCGTCGATGAATCTGTCATCGGCCTTAGAGCTGACGAGAACAACGTCAGGAGAAGCCTGCTCGAGCACTGCAGACCGCTCAGAAGCCAGATGACGTCTAGACCGCATGGAACACTCAACGCATTCTGGTCAGATCGAAATGAGAACCCTCTTGGGTGTCCTCGAGGACGTAAATCAGGCACTTGAGAGGGTCGTAATAAGAGCATCCAATCATCCCGCTGGGTGCGAGGCATATCAGCAGGCTGCGGGCGCATATATGCGTGACGAGCGCACCTGGCGCACGAGGCGGCCAGGCATATCTAGATGGACATCAGCGACCGGGGGTAGGGGCGTCATAGATAGCTGACAGACTTTCTCTGTGTGGACGCTTTCCTCTGACGTCTCGTCAAGGGCGCTCGGGAGATGCTCGTCCCAGCGCACTCTCTTCTGATCGCTGCTGTCGTCGTCGGGTGACCCTGTGTGCTGCCTGCGCTTGCGGGATGGACTGGCGCTCGGCGACGGGGGCGGGGGCGGGGCACGGCGACGGGGAGGCATGGTGTGCAAAGTCCTCGGGACGATGACGGCGCGTGTTGGAAGGCTCTGGCCCAGGGCGCCGCGATTCGCGCGAAGGGCACGCTGGACGCGAAGCACGGAAGCCACGTGCGCGTGACAGCCTCAGCCGCGTCTCTGCGCCGCGCGCTGCGTAACTCGCGCTGACAACCAGCTGCTCTCCGGCCCCTTTTCGCGCGTCTGCGCTGCTGATTTGTACATCACCCGCAGAAACACGCCCACACGACCGGGATGAGAAACTGATAACTCTCCCCCCTGCAGAAGATGCATTCAATCCCTACGAAGGCGATACAGCATGACAGAGCCCCGCTGCTGCTCGTTACTTTTTGGTGTTCAGCAGTTCTTTCACGTCATCCCCAGTCACTGTCCACAGAAACAGAAGCATCAGCACGCCGCGCTCCAGCTTCTGCCACAAGGTGGGTTGCGACTCTCACCGTTCAGAAGAAGCGACTGCGAATCCAGCATAACCTTGTTCCCAGAAGCTGCCAGCAGACTGGCGATGTCGCGTGCTGCCTCCAGTCTGCGTAATTGCAGGAAGCCCTTGTTATTTCGCATCGCGTCTCCGATCAGCTCAGCGCTACGGGCCTCGCCCTGCGCCCGCACGATTATAGACTGTAAACGAAACGCTCAATATGACAGCGTGTACACAGAAGAGATAAGGCAGCTTGCCTGTTTCTCTTGAATAGCTTGGTCTACAAGGAAGGCCGCGCGGAGGGCAGTTTGTTGTGCAATCTGGAATCACGATCAGCCTCATGCATTCTCCCGTGCATAAATCGACTGCATACCTGCTTAGCCTCCACTGCGTGTGTAAACTCAGGCGAGAACGCGACGTGCGTGATTGAGACATCGTCAAGCACAAGGTTGAACCGGAACGCTCGGGCGGTCAAATTCTCTCTGACCAGTCGCGAGACCTAAGACACACGTCAGTGCGTCAGCTCTGCCGGGTAGGGTAGGGCTCGGCCGAGATTGACTGACCATCTCGCGCTGCGTGATCAGCTGACTCGCGTTAAACTGGGCGACAACACTCTTCAGGACCTCGTTGACTATCGACGGCAAAACCCGTTCGTCGAAGTCCTGGCCAAGCTCACGGTATATCGTGGGCAGGGACTGAATCGACGGGCGCGACAGCACACGGCAAGTGATGTTGACCATTTGCAGGTCTAATATGCCGGTCAATTGGAAATAGTCGGCACGAGGCGCAGAGCTCACCCTTGGTCCCAGTCAGACTCGCTATGCTCCGAGGCTTCGCGCGAATGTCGAACACAATGGGGGTTTCCAACCAGGGAATCTAAGCAGCGTCAGGACATTGCTCCCGAGATTGTAGAGGCCCACATACCATGAAGTGGGTCCCCTCTGTATACACATCTTCCGTCACGCCGTGTAACCTGAGCCGCGAACGTGGGTAAGCAGGGAGTTCCATGAAGTGACCAAGCCTCGCACCTAGTGTACTTGATTGCCCGGTGACCACCATCAACTATGGCAATGCGGCATGAGTACGACTCTAGCTGCTCCGCAGTGACGCGTCTACGCACCGTTGAAGAGGCTGGCATTGAGAGCAATGCCGCCGGCGATGAGGGCGACGACCAAGCCGCCGCCTGCGAAGAGACCCTTGGGAGAGCCTCCAGGAAAGCCGCCGCCGCCTTGGCTGGCGCGCTGGAGCTGCTGAGCGAGCCTTCGGAACGCTTCTTGGTTGCTCATGGGTGTGCAGGGGAAGGTGACGAACGGCGTCGGACTCGCGTCGCGTTCGGCAAGGCGGGGTCACGTCGGCATTTGCCGGGCGGCCCACTGTGCTCCTGCCTCGGGCTCCAGCTCCAGAAAAAATGTGCTTGACATCTTACTCCTGTCCACGGTGCCCTCGAGCGCCTTGTCTGTCAACATGTCCACCAGCGATGCGCTGAGCGGTATCGTAAGTCCCCTATCAATTTGTGCCGTGTGTGAACGCAGGCTGAGGGCCTCGGCAAGTTGGGTTGGATATCTATCGCGACATGGTGCGTCCTCCTTCTCTCCCGTACCGGAAATTTCAGAAGCTCAATGGCATTTCTCTTCCCAGGGTTGTGGTTTACTCTCCGCAGATTTACGAAAATTGGCGTCTCAAGTCAGGGGAGGGACTTAGCGTCCCATTCGTGGTCATATGGCTTCTCGGGGATCTCTGTAATCTTGCAGGTGCCAGTATGGCGGGACTTCTGCCCACTGTAATCATATTGGCGTTATACGTGAGTCGCCGGCTACATCGTCTGATACACGCATGCTCACGGTGTTTTCAGTACACGCTCTGCGACACGATCCTCCTCGTGCAAATATACTACTACCGATGGGCCAGTCGAACAGACGCAGACGTCCCTAATGCTACGTTCCACCAAGACGCTGACGAAGAAGCGCCGCTGCTGGCTTCAAGCGATGCTCGGCAGCACGGTGATGAGAAGCAGAGTTCAATGAAACGCCAGTGCCTGGAATACAGCGCGATGGTCGTTTGCGTGGTCGCCGCCGGAGTCGCGGCTTGGGCGATAAGCGAGAAGGTCGGGCACGTTGAGGAACAGCCCAAGGAGGGCGAGGTGGTGGAGTGGAGAAGTCAGCTCATGGGCTATATCAGCGCCGTGCTGTACCGTGAGCCGCATCCACGTTCATGCTCGATCATGTTCCCGACTGATGTCCGTAGTGGGCTCGCGAGTTCCACAGATACGTGAGTGGCTGCGACGCCCCCGATACGCTGAGCTGATGTCCTTGCAGTCAAGAATGTCGATACCAAGTGCGAGGGGCTGTCCCCGGCGATGTTCGTGTTTAGTATCATGGGTAATGTGACATACGGGCTGTCTATCTGCGTCTCATCGATGGAGTGGGACCACCTTGTCGTGAATGCCAGCTGGCTTGCGGGTGCGCTCTCCTCTCCTTGCCGTGCGGCATGCGATGGGGCTGACAGACGGACAGGGAGCCTGCTGACGGTGTTCTTGGATGTGCTTGTGAGTGGCCGGCGACTCGAGCGGGTCTGACCGTGACTGACGGTGCGGACAGGTGCTCGGGCAGTTTGTGTACTACCGACGAGCGCAGGCGTAGGTTCGAGCGCCGGGAGGTCCGCTGACGGCGAAGGTTAGCGGGGGACAAATTGGGGAAAGATAAGGTGCAGGCTGCGTGTGTGGGCCCGGGGGAGCGGCACTAGGGGAATATTATTAAATCACAAACAAACTTTGCTCTCATCTGCCTCGTTGCCCTCCTCGTGGCCATCCCGTCCCATTGCGACGGCCCACGTTGCAGGTCAGCCTCTAGCGCTTCCGTGCGGTCTGCCCGCTCGAAGATGGCCATGCTGTCCGCCTCGTGCACGCCGTAAACACGGGAGGCTGCCAGCCCCCCGCTCGCCTTTATCATCGTGAGATTTGCTACAGTCCTTATAACCCGCCGCCCCCGTCACCCCCGACAACGCCCCTGCCCCCAGCGCTGTCGCCCGCGATGCAGTAGTGTGTCGGAGCCAGAGGTGCGCCTCGTCACTGCCCATCGATAGCGTCGGAGTCACTGACCGCCCGTCCTGCTCGTGCCCGCGTAGCTCCCGTTTCACCTTCAACAAGCCGTCCAGTGTCCCCCTTTGTTCTCGAGACGTCGCCGCCCCCCCGCCGTCCCAGTCCCCACCATGCTTCGCTCGCCCCCAATGCCCGCCGCGCCGCGCACGGACGTCTCATACGCCACACCCGCCACCAAGTCTTCAGTCCCTCACGTCCCAGCTGACCCGCTGCCCTCATCCCACCCTCCCACCCGCCGCAGGATCCCCGCCGCCGCCTTTACCCGCCACCAGGCAGGCAACAGCGTCTCCCTGGGCAGAGGGTCCGGCTCCAAGGTCGCGCGTAGCCTATGTCCGCCTCCCGAGCCCATCGACATCCGTGGCCGTGGCGCCGCAGATGCCTCCATTCCCAACCTACGCGAGGCCCTCTCCAGCCTCGACTCGAAGATGGCCAACCTCATGAGCGAGCGCGAGCGCATCGAGTCCCGCCTTGCCCACGCTGTGCGTCTACAGGCCCCCATCCAACGCCTTCCCAGCGAGCTGCTCGCATCGATATTCTGCATCGGCGTGCTGGACATGGACGAGGAGGACCCGCTCATGCTCTCCAGCATGATGCTTGTGTGCCGCTACTGGGCGGACGTCGCGGCGAGCACCCCCGTGCTCTGGTCGCGGGTCGTGGTGAGCAATCACGATTCTCTCGACAAGGCAAAGCGCCGGCTTTCGCGCTCCAAGTCGGTGCCCCTGGACGTATGCATCAGCTTCAGTCCGCAGATGGAGCAAGGCGGGAGTACCACCGAGACGATTGTGCACGCGATGGACATCCTGTGGCCATCCATCTGGCGATGGCGTTCCTTCCGGCTTTCGGTCCCTAATCGGCCCCAGGCCCACGCCGCGCTCTCGCGGTGCCGCGAGAAGGCGCCACTCCTTGAGGTTCTCCAGGTCCGCGTGTTTCACTCGATGCAGGACGACCAGTACCACACGAAGCCGCCCCTCCCGCTGTTCGACGCGCACACACCGCGCCTCACCGTTTGTTCATTCAATTCCTTCAACTTCGGGTGGGACGTTAGCACGATCCGCGGGCTGCGCGTGCTGGAGCTGGGTGGATACTGGAATTCATTTGCCCCGTCTGTTACAGTGATCCTCGACATTCTACGCGCGTGCCCGACGCTCGAGGAGCTGTCCCTCCGCAACATGTCGGACGTCGATCCGGAGACCTGCCTCATGTATGATCACGAGCCGCACCACGACAAGCGATATCCCACCCACATCATCCACCTTCCGCGGCTTGTGAAGGCATCGTTCTACTACGCCGGGATCCAGCGCACGCGCACTATCCTTAGCCAGCTGACGTTCCCCTCGCTAGAGAAGATTGAGCTATGCTACATGGACAATGTCACGCCCGTGCTGCACCATCTGAAGCGCCAGTCGCTGACGTCCCTGCCGCTGCGGCATCTCCGCGTAGAGGCATCCTTCTTCAACGAGCTTGAACTCGTGAAGTTCCTGGGCCGCGTATCGTCGCTCACCACGCTGGAACTCGTTGATGTAGAGGATGCATCATCGAATCTTCTAAAGGTACGCCGGTCAAACCCACTTTTGAGCCGGGCCAACTCTAATCTTGTCGTGCGTCTAGGGCCTCTCTGCGCCTTCGGTGACGCAATCTTGGATTTGCCCGAAGCTTGAGACATTGAGTCTCGACGGGTGCACAACGCTCGACTGGGACGCGCTGCGCTCCTTCGTCGAGTCGCGTCTCCCAGCGCACGCGCGCGCGTACCCGCGCCAGGCGGTGCCGCCCATGATCTCCCTCCCCGCGCCCGCGTCCTACTCCTCCCTCTCTCTGCGCCAACCCCACCCGTCGCCGATCGCCGCGATCGCGCACCACCCCTCGCACGGCCGCTCGCACTCCGCGCCGCCCAACACGTCCGTGCCCTACGCATGGCCCCAGCGCCTCAAGGCCATCGATCTCACCCGATGTCACCAGATCAGCAAGGAGGCCATCCAATGGCTGCGGCTGTATGTCGCGGAAGTCAAGTGCGACGCCGTGCGCGGTCCTTGGCGCGAGTCCTCGTTTTCTTGAAACTACTTTACGCCTAACGATCAATCATGTAAGTACTTTACGGCCTTTGTCTCGGCTCGTGCGGAGGGAAGGAAACCGGTCTGTTGTAATCTAGTATACCCCGTGCTTTCACACTGCCACTTTGCATCTACGTTTCTCACCGCAACTTTAAGTATTTTTCTATGTACGATGATATAGAGGTTACCCTTCATGTACATGTCACCTAGTAAGCAGGAGGTTGTGATGAATTTGTGTTGTTTTACCAACTTGTCTCTGTCAGCACCGTCAATTTCTCATCAGTCTTCCTGGGCGCGCTTGACTGACGCGGGGCCGGAGAACTCGGCGTCAAAATTGATGATACCGAGTCAGACATTGCGACCATCTCCTCGACTGCAGGATGTCCAGCATATCTGTGCGCAAGCTCGAGCATCCCACAGGCAAGCCTCTTCCTTGAAGCGCCACCGTGAGGCGCCTATCAATTCAGTTCGCAGACACTCAGATCGACGAAGCCGTCGAGCTCTGCAAGCAGGCGTATGCAATTGGTTCGCCCGACATTCCTTTCGCGATGTATACACGAGCTGAAGGCCAATGCCCTCCATAGACCCGACTAGCGAGATTCTGACCCGAGGCGAACCCATACTCTCCGACGCGCCAGTGGCGCCCTCTACGTCGCCTCCAGCGATGGCTCGGAGCGATTCAGGCAGTCGCGGTGTGATTCTCTCCCGCGACGTCTCTGCTCGGCACGTACGTTGAGCCTTGTCAAATCAGGCGTGATTTCTCAACGTGAAATGGTCCGGACCAACTCGTGCTCGGGTTTACGGAGTTCATAGCTGCCATGTCGACTGAGCACCGGGAGTGGTTCTTGAACGATGTGAGTTCAATCTGATCCTCTTAGCGCTTGCGCTGCGAAGTACGCACGCAAACGGCGGCAAGACTTTAGGCTCCGGAGCTTCGGTGAAAACGTAGGTTCGCAAAGATGCTCACTGTACTGTTTACCCGCCAGACGGAGCGCAATGCATGGTACTGCAACCACATAGCGACGCTTCCCGAGTACCAGGGCCATGGACTTGCCTCAGCTCCTAGAGGACTCGGTGGCGAACGTTGTGCCGCTGTGCGTACATCCCTTGATAATTCGACAGGCCTGATTGAAGGATCCTTCATACTAGGCCGCTGACGAGAATAAAGAGGTGCCCTTGTGCACCCAGACACGGTAAACGTACGTATTCCGCTGAGCCATCATAAGCTAGTTTTAATCGCCCTTCAGGTTCCTTTCTACCGCAAACGTGGCTTCACGGAGCTCGGTCGATCGGACGACCCTCTTGTCTACGCGTTTATCCGTGGGCCGTCTGGAGTTTGATTGACCGTCTTGTCCTTTGGTAACCGTTTACTCATATATAGTCGTCTCTATAGTGCGCAACGGACACTCCATTTATTCGCGAGCTTTCGCGAGGTTGTTAGATCTGATATACATACACTGATACAGGCAGGGGTGATGTGTACAATGCGAGGTCCCCGAAACGTAACAAACGTCTGTACTTATGCAGATGCATTCCGCCACGCGTAAGATTGTCCAACACGTTCTGATGGCAGAGCACGTCGCATCCCACAGCACAAGAGGGCCGAGGCACCTCATGTGTTGAGATAGGCGAGCAGGTCCTTCCGCTCCTGCCTCTCCTTTCTGGCTTCCTTCTCAAACGCCCGTTTTCCCCTTCCCACAAGCTGCTTCGCGCGCCGAGCGTCGTCAGCGGCTTTGAGATGGGCCGCGAGCGCTGCAGCGTTGTGCGTGACGCGCTTGACAGAGGACTTGTATGGTCCTTCTGTCTTCGCCTTGAGCCCGATGCCCAAGCGATCGGACTTGAGGACGGTCGATATCGGCGTGAGGATGGCGGTCTGGCCTGCATGACGTGTGCGGGGGTCTGCAGGCTTCTGATCCGGGGAACGTGCGGGGAGTTCGAAGGCAGTAAAAGATACGGCATGTTCGTCATTGTCTTGCTCGCTTTCAGGCTCGGACGCGGTGTCTGATAGCGTCAGGTCGATGACGCCGGTCAGCTTCACCTCCACGATATCATCGTCCAATTGCACCTCGACGCGCTCGTGCTGCACTGATACCGATGGACTCGTCTCGATCGCGTCCTCGTTCTTGACCTTCCTGCGTGGCCGGCGCGCGCTGTTGGCTGCGTCATTGCGCACGCGCCTCTCTACGCCGCCCTGGCTCCTTTGCACGGTGCTTCCCAGGCCTTCGCCCTCGCTCCAACCTTGGCTCTGTAGCATGGCCCAACCCTTGTTAGAGGGACCAAGGTGGAGGAACACCGGTGGCTGATGCGGCTGGGCGGACGGGGGTTCGCGAGACAGTATGCCGTCAAGGGTCGTGGGCGGTGCCGGTGCAGGGGTGGGAGGCGCAGATAGCGGGTGGGCGAGTGCGCGGGCAATGAACCAATCGCGCTCTCTTCGAATGCTAGGGTATCGGGAAGTAGGGGGGTCCGAAGGGGGACGACTGAGACTGGACGAGGCATGGCGAGCAGGTGATGAGGCAGGTGGCGAGGAATGGGCCGCGGAAGACGCCTGGGAGGTGAGCGACTTGTACCATCCTGCAACAAGAGAGTTCTCGTCCGGCCGGTCAGGCGAGTCTGCGTTGGTGGGCGCGGTGAGCACGTTCCCCCATTCATCGTAAGAGAGAGTGGCAGGGACAAAACGAGGAGCATACGCTCGAGTGCCAAAGGGCTGCTGCGTGTGCCAGGCGTCCTCTTCGGACTCCTCGTCTGGCTGGCCTGTCTCACGGCGGAGCCTCTGCTCGTCACGCTGTGGGTCGTAGTCGGAGCGGATGTAGTGGGCGACTGTGGCCATGGCGAGCAGACACCTGTGGTCGACGTTGACGACGACGTCGACGCGGAGATATCTGCGTGGGAAAGCGCTCTGTACGATTGCGCAATGCACGGTCAGACTTGCCAATAATGCGAGCTGCAGCAGAGTCACTGCCATCAGCCGCCCATGGGCCAGCCGACGCCCAACGCCGACGGTCCTGACAATGCCCCGACCGTCCTCGCGCCCTCCGTCTGACTCTGCAGAGCACACGGCGCTTCTCCCTGCCGAGCACGACACTGGAACTAGCTATGGCACAATCCCAGTACAAAATCCCATAAAGTATGCCGCCCCGGATGTGCAGCCTGCTGATGCGCTCCCTGTGCCTCCACTCGACAACATGGTCGGCACACTCCATCGCGGGCTGTCTTCGCGCCAGGTGCAGATGATCGCCATTGCCGGTACCATTGGGACCGGTCTCTTCTTGGGCACCGGAAGGTCGCTCGCCCAAGGCGGCCCTGCGAGCATGCTCATAGGCTATTCGATTGTTGGCTTCATCGTATATGTCACCCTGCTGCTGCTTGGCGAGATGGCCACACAGTATCCTGTTGCCGGTGAGCCTCATCCATGATCTTCATGAAACTCTATGCGGTCCGGGGAACTTGCTTTCTGTCCCACGCCGGGTGGGGGTCGTCTAAGTGACTGCCTTCCCTGTTCTTCTCTATTAACACGTCCTGGAGAAGCTTCCTCGAAGCCTATTCAGAGGAGACACGTTCTGTGCCTCTGCGCCAATTCTCTTCGGTGTTGCTGGACGCGCGCTGCTCCTCCGTCTCTATCGCCGCACGCCCACGCGACCCAGCGGACCTCACCCGCTTCCATGCACGTTGCCTTTGATGCGCATACACTGTCTTTCCCTCTCCTTCTGCCCGCCGCTATCTCACACCCCGAGCTATACTTACAGATTTCTTTCCTCTGTGTAGGATCATTCAACGCATACGCCGTCCGTTTCTTCTCCCCGGCGTACGGGTTCGCATTGTCATGGAATTACTGGTTCAATGACGCCATATCCGTTGCGTCCGACCTCACCGCCGCCCAGCTGGTGCTTGGCTTCTGGGACGTTCCTCATCCGTGGGCGGTCAGTTTGGCACTGTGGGTCTTCCTCGTGGCCATCAACTCGATCCACGTGCGCGCCTACGGCGAACTTGGTTTGTTAGTCACTGGTAATACGGCTTCGGACACTGACAGCCCTACACAGAATATTGGCTCGCATCGCTCAAAGTTGCGACCATAGTTATCTTTATATTTCTCGGTATACTCGTCAATGTCGGTGTCAATCGCGAGCACCGTTACATTGGGGGCCATAATTGGCATATACCCGGTGCCCCATTCCATGGCGGATTCGGCGGATTCGCTCGCGTCTTCGTCACAGCCAGCTTTGCGTGTGAGCAAAGACAGCCTCGCGGGCGCCCAGCATATTGACCTATTCTCTTTAGATGGCGGCACAGAGAGTCTGGGTATCACAGCGGGCGAGACTAAAAACCCAAGCAAAAACATGCCGAGGGTCGTGAAGTTCGTTTTCTGGCGGTATGTCACTTAATCACATCTCCTAGGCAAAACTACTCACAGCATAGCCCAGCATTCTGCTATTCTACATCCTGAGCATCTTACTCATTGGTCTCAATGGTGAGTGAGAGCCGTCGGCAGGATTTTGTTAACTAATAATATCCTCCCAGTGCCGTGGGACTACCCCAACCTCTCTAACAGAAGTACAACGACTTCCCCCTTCACCATTGTCGTCAAACAGCTCGGTTCCAGTGCGACTCTCCCTCTTCCATCCCTTCCCTCCGCTTAGTAACGCAGACCCACAGATGCCGCTGCGTCCTTCATGAACGCGGTGATCATGACATCCGTTGTCTCTGCGGGGAATCATGCGCTCTTCGCGGGCACGCGCGTGCTGTACGGCCTCGCGGCGACGGCGCAAGCGCCCCCGCTTTTCGCTTGGACGACGCGCCGCGGCGTGCCGCTCCCCGCGCTGCTCGCGACGAGTAGCATTAGCGTGCTATGCTTCGGAAGCTCGTTCATCGGCAGCGGTACGCTGTGGGGTTGGTTGCAAAACCTCGTCGGCGTGTCTAACCAGGTGCGTGCGGTCGGCTTGGCTGCGCGGGGTACGAGGCTGACGTGTCGCAGATTGCGTGGTTGAGCATTGGGCTCGCGTCGTGGCGCTTCCGCCGCGCGTGGGTTAGGCAAGGACGTCCGCTTGAAGAGATGAAGTTCCGCGCGGGCTGGACATGGCCCTGGGGCCCCTACTTCGTGGTACGCTGCGAGTCCATTACCCCTTCTTGCTCGCATGTCGGCACTCACGAGCGTGCTTGCGAACAGATCATCACCGTCACAGCCATCATTATAAGTGCGTGTTTTCCGCTCCTTGTCGGTGTTGAGGCGATCGCTGACATTGTGTTCGTAACTCCGCAGTTCAAGGCTGGTCGTCCGTTATCCCGCGCTTCTCTGCCGTCGACTTTTTCTCGTTCTACATCGAGCTCCCCGTCATGCTCGTCATGTACGTCGCGTGGCTCGTTGTGCGCCAGCTCGCCGCTAGAGAACACAGTGACGACCTGACACCGCCAAAGGGGCGCGGGTGGCGGCTGCACGACGTAGTGGATGTGGATACGGTGGATTTGAAGAGGGACGAGTATGGCGAAGATGAGGACGATCGACACGAGGATGAGGAGAGGGCGAAGAGGCTAGGCGGGAAGATGGGATGGGGGTGGAAAGTCTACTACGTTATAGCATAGACCATAGAC
Organism: Auriscalpium microsporum; assembly: GCA_019914985.1. Lineage (NCBI taxonomy): Eukaryota > Fungi > Basidiomycota > Agaricomycetes > Russulales > Auriscalpiaceae > Auriscalpium > Auriscalpium microsporum. The sequence continues at coordinate 2,617,038 of JAHLMG010000001.1, forward strand.
TCTGCCGCGCCCCTCATTTATTATCCTATCTTGCATCACTCCTTCACCTTGTTACGGTACGAGATGAGCGAGGCGGCGAAGGACGTTGACGGTAATGCAATATGACAGTTTAGCGAGTGTACAAGGTAACTATGTATATGTAGATGAATGTACGACCGTAGTCATCGTATAGGATGCATCAGATAAGAAACGGGGACAGCCAGTCAGTCGGCGGTTAGTACGCAGTATAGACACGGATATTAAACAATTATGGTATCGACTGAAAAGGATGAAATGAGATGTCAGAGCGGAGCTAGAGAGAGCGATGTAGAACAGACAAGATGCGTATGTAAGATTTGGTAGATCGAGACGAGAATTCGGATCCGTCAAGTGGGAAGAGTTGACGGTGAGATCAATGCAAGCTCGCCGGCATGCCGCTCGCGTTGTACGAGAAGCCCGCGAACTGCGCCTGTACGGTCTGCGAGAGCTGCGAGCCCTCCACAACCGAGTCGAGTGGCGCCTCGGCCGTGAAGACCGTGTCGAAGTTGCTCACGTCGACGGGGCTTGACACGCTCGGTTTGAACGGCGGTTGAATCTTCTTCTGCATGAGTCGACGCCAGTCAATCTTTTCGAAGAACGGGTGGCGCTTGATGTCCTCTGCGCCGGCGACGCCAAGGCGCGCTGTGGGGTCGCGTGTGAGCAGACCGGTCAAGATGGAGCGTGCCTTGGTGCCGATCTCGTCGCCGAAGACGAGGGGGTTTTGCAAGATCTTCTCGTACATTTTGTCAGTCGACTCTGGACGGTACATTGTCAGTTTATTTTTCATTTGGAGATGGAGACACAGAGCTGACCGTCGTAGAAAGGTGGCAAGCCTGACAGCATCTCGTACAGCAGCACGCCGAGCGTCCACCAGTCGATGGTGCGATCTGTCAGATACATGAATATCAGAAGATACGTGCATAGCCAGGGTCGGTACGTACTATAGCCAGAACCGGTGAGGATCTCGGGCGCCAGGTACTCCGGCGTCCCGCAGAACGTGTTGGTCACATCATTGTCCTTCATACCTAGCTTACATAGGCCAAAATCGCATAACGCAATGTGACCAGTGTAGTCGAGGAGGATATTCTCGGGTTTAAGATCACTACGTAGTGTGAGGACTTTGTTGTTTACAAGGCACGAAACGTACCGGTACACGACATTTAGTTCGTGGAGATGTTCCAGGGCCAGCAGGAGCTCAGCACTGTAGAAGCGGCTTCGCTCTTCGTTGAACCTGTGCTCGCGCTGAAGGTGGTGGAAGAGCTCGCCACCATTCACGAAACTGCAGATTCGTCAATCAGTGGACATATGAACGACATGGGGCACACATACGCAAGAACGAGGTAGAGCTTCTGTTCAGATTGGAAGCTGAACTTGAGTGGGACGATGAAGGGGTTGGTCACCCTCGCCAAAACCAGACGTTCCGCCAATGTATGCGTTATCTCATTCCGGTTTACAATATGCGCCTTGCGAATAGTCTTCAAAGCGTAGATACGCTGCGTGTCACGCTTGCGGACCTGCATGACCTTTCCGAAGCTGCCCTTACCAATGACGGTGATGAGCTCGAAGTCGTCGATGGTGAGAGGGTGGCCCTAAAAACCACGTCAGTATGCAGACGCTTGACTCGATCGCAGATGCAGCGTACGCTGCTGGGTTGGAAGGCAACGCCGACAAGGATCTTCCCACTACCTCCATGGACTTCGTACCACTGGTCCTGTGTGGCGATGTTATCAAAGTTGGGTGTGAACTTGATGCCGCCCAGGAAGATATCGTTGCCCATGTCATCTGCGCCATCCGACCCGCGCTTGGGCTCCTCCTTGCGCAGGTAGGACTGTATTGATATTTCCGAGTTGCGGGAGACGTCGCTATGCAACGTGTCAGGGGGCGCAGACGACAGGGTGCCGAGCGTACGTACAAGTGCGCCTGGTACATGTACAGCGGCTTGTCGAGCTCGCCGCCGAGCGGTGTGATGAGGATCTGATTGACCTCAAACTCCATGACAAGGTATGGGAGCCACCAGCACTGGGTCCGCTGCACGCTGTCCCGCTTCGTCCTGCCCGCGGTGACCAGGCGGGTCTGCGTCACGCTGGACGGGGACATGGACGCCGCAACCTTGGCCTGCTGGGAAGAGAGGGCGGCCTGCACTACTGCGGGCACTGCGGTGCCATCGGGGACGGCGAGCCCCTCTGCCCATAGGACACGGATGGTGAGGATGCCGGTGCGCGAGGAGGGCTTGTCGTCGCCGGGGGTTGGGGTGATGGAGCGGGTGGACGCTGCGTCTGAGTCTGCGGCGAGGTTGGCCTTCTTGCTCTTTCCGAGTTTCCAAGACATGGTGTGCGGGGAGAAGGAGAGTGAGGGAACGTAGACCAGCTCGTTCAGGAAGGAAGGAGTTGAAAGTAAAAAGGTCGGCAATGGATATTATTGTATTATTTGTACATCGGCGCTATCCCGGTCCGGTCCTTGCATAACATTTGCAGCAACCATCGCAAGGGCTCGCAAGGGCTCGCAAGGGTCGTCGCAATGGCTAGGTCCTGCAACGTCTCAACTGCACTCGCAACCCTCACGCGCACGACCGGCCGCGCAGCAGCAAGTACTGATCCGATCGAGGCACTGAGCATCCATCGGCGGCGGCCTCGTGCATTTCATTATGGATGTCCCCGGGTGCCACTCGGGAGAGGGTTCAGACTGCAGAGTGTGCCCACATCGTGCCCATGGATAGGCATGCTGGCCGGGCACGCGCACACACGGTCTGGCCGGGTATCCGCGTCGTCGTCGCCCGCGCGTGTGCCAGACGCAATGTCGCGAGGATTGCCGACGCAGTCTGGCTGCTTGCAGCCACGAGACACGCAGCAGCGTGTAGTACGACATACAGTACATGTACAATACATAGACCACTGAGGGAGAACTTGAAGGACCGCCACGCCACGCTGAGTGCTTTGTCAGCGGGGTGTTATTCACCAGCCAGCGTCCGCCAGTGCCAGTGCCAACCTCCCTCTCCCTTTGCCCCCTCGAAATGTCCGCTTCATTGACTCCCAGCAGCGCTCTGGGCTTCAACCGTGCGTACACTCGCTCTATCTCTCCTCCAACTTCTCTTTACAGCGCAGGGTTTGTGCTACGTAGGCCCCCTGACCCAGAACATCAAACGCTCACTCTCCATCACCAATCCCAATGCGCAGCCCATCGCCTTCAAGGTCAAGACCACCGCCCCAAAGGTATGTTGCGCGTCGGGCGTACAATGTGTCTGCGTGACAGAGTCTGCTCTAGCTGTACTGTGTGCGGCCGAATTCAGGGAGGGTCGAACCGGGCGAAACGGTGGAGGTCTCGGGTGCGTGGCTCGCTCGCACGCCTGTCGGCGTATCTCAATGTCGGCGCTCCAGTCATGTTGCAGGCAATGAAGGAAGAACCCCCGCTGAACATCAAGTGCAAGGACAAGTTCTTGATCCAAAGCACCCTCATCGCAGGCGACCGCGCCGCGTTGCCTCTCCATGACATCGTGCGCCCTATCTTGTGTTTCTCGCGAGCCTCATCGCCTCATCGATTCCTCACAGTGGAGCGTACCCGAAACAGACGACCTTACCAAAGTCCACTCGCAAAAGATCAAGGTCAGCTACCTGCCGCCTGAGGGCCAGGCCGTCGAGGAGGAAGATGAGCTGCCCAATCAGTCCTCTATAATGAGCGGCGACGAATCAGTGCGCAATCTTGATGTATCAGCTCGCGACACGGATCTAACACCCGCGTAGAACCTCCGATACGGCACCGTGAAGCAGGCACCCAGCGGGACTGCCGGGGAGCACACCTCCATCCTCGACCCCTCCACATCCGCCCACGTGGAGCGCCCCGCCTCACCGCCACTTGAGTATGCTGCCGCGCCTGAAGAGCAGCCGGACGTTTCCGCAGCGGACAAGTCCTCCGGCGGTGTCGGCGTCATCAACGTCAATGTACACTCTCCGCCCACGCCGCCCACCGTGTCGACCGCAGCGCTCGTTGCCCCTGCGGACCCCAATGTGGAGCTTGTGTCGAAGTACAAGGAATCGCAGGCGGAGATTCAACGCCTGCGCTCGCTGCTCGCGGCCGTGCCGGACCCGAGCTCGGTCGCGTCGAGTGGCACGAGTCCGACGGAAATCCGCCGGCGGTACCGCCCGCGCGACGACGACGCGACGGTCGTTGACTCGGAGGTGTCCACGTACGCCGATGATGTCCTGCAGCCGGAGGGCGTGCCTCTGCAGGTCGTCGTGATCATCGCGCTGCTCGTCTTCATTACAACCTATCTATTCTTCTAGGTACCTGCGTTACTGCGTCCATCGGCTCTTGCATATTATCACATATCTGCAAGCAAGTGCGCGCGGCGGGTTTTGTCTTTGTCTTTTGAGCGATAAGCAGGACTATTATATTCGCCGGCTGGTCTCCTAACGTGCGTTCTTGTACATGCGGTCAAATATTCTATCTTGCTTACCCCTACCTTTTCGTTTTGTCCGGCTGTATCGTTTGCTTTCGTGTTCTTTTCGGCTGCCACATATCCCTGCCGCGCTCAAGACGTTCATAGTACATACACTCCTTACCTTTCCTAAACTACTGCACAATAAGCATGACATCATACACCTCCAAGTGCTGAAAGCCTGGGCCATATACACGTCAATCCCGTACGTCCCTTTGTGCTGGGTATGTCCCGCCGAAATGGAGCAGACGAAGAAACTCTACAACGATGCAAATTACAGAGTCAGGTATCTCACCTCGTGAGATCACCAATCTAATTCCGAAAGACCCTCCTGCCACCAAGGGCATAACGGCGAATAGCGAAAGCAAATGCCCGCAACGAGGTGTTCCTCGAGGAAAGTCTACGAACGGAAAGTCTACGAACGGGGATATATCGATAGATAGGCAGACCAGCGGAACAATGGAAATACACAGAACACTCTCGCGCTTGCCTCGACGCCCTGAGCAATGGGGCATGGGTAAGATGGCCACAACACTGCACGACAATCCGACTGATCATACCTCTGTATCATTGCGCACTTCTCTCCGTGCCACGCCTGCACGCGTGCCTAATAAACGCTAGCGATTGGGTGGCTGTACTTGGTCACGTAGAACCCGATATTGTCGTATCCCTTCTTGTAAGGCAGTCCGTCGTCGCCGTGCGACCGCGGGAGTGGTGGGTACGTATCTGGCGTGACACCGGGGCCGAAGTCGTACACGAACGGGCGGCTCTGTGTCGCGCCGAAAAGGCGCGAGCCCTCCAGGATGACCGAATACACGGGCGACGAGTCGTTACCAGGTGCGTGCACACTCCAGCCGCTCGATGAGCGCACGTCCCAGAACGCGACGACGCTGTGGCGTGCGGAGCCCGCGGCGATGTGGCTCGCATTCCCGCCGCCGCACGAGACAGTGTAGATGGGTTCAAAGGACCACGGGTCCGCGAGCGAGAGTACGGGCCGCAGCCGCGGCGCAGGGGCGCCTGCGCGTCCCCATCTGGCAGACGAGCGTAGATCGTGGACGTGTACGAAGCCGTCGTACCAGCCCGACACGAGGATCTGGTCGGACGCGCCCAAGGGGAAGGACGGCGGGACGCCTGAGATTCCATACACGGCGGAGGCCGCCTGCGCGGCGTCGTCTGCGTCCAGGCGTGAGGAGGTAAGTACGGCGGAGGGTATCGGTGAGAAATGGGCGTGCGTGATGGGGTAGATAGCTAGCGGCGTGTCGGAGGATGTGCCAAGCGCGGCGTACGGATTCGATGGGTTCGGGGAGAGAAACGCTGACCAGCCGCGATTCTCGAGCTCAATTATGTGGGGTGTGGGGGTGGAGGAGTGGATGTTGAGCACGCCGGCTGTTCCCCCGGACGACAACGAAAGCAGCAGGTCGCCAACGATTGCGGTTGCCTCGATCAGCTCCCCGTCGTGGTAGTAGTGGGGTGTCCGAAGCGCGTGCGCGATATGGATGTCCGTCTGGCCAAATCGCGCCGGTGGCGGCAGGACGATGCGCTCTAAGGCGCCGTGCTCAAACCCCACATATAACGTGCGATCCGAGCCCCGATCTGGAGCAAAGGAAAGACTGGTCACATCGCGCCGGGTCGCTACCCCGCCATTGAGGTCGTACGAGCACTCGAAACGCATGGCCGGAGCGTAGCCTTCGCTTCCGGAGGTCGCAAATACATACGAGAAGATAATATGTCCAGCAGCCACAACCAGCCGGGATGCGTTTATCGCGAGCAAGGGCTGCAGCCTTCCGTGCCATGGCCGGGAGAGTGGACGAGCTGCAAATTTGTTCTGTGCCCATGCGCGGTCGGCTTGCATGTTGTATTTGGTCTGGGCAAGTGGGCTCCATGACGACAGGACGTGGTGGGTGCTGTGACTGAACCTCGGATTGCGGCGGAGATTGCTTTGCCAGCCAAAGTCCTGCACCTGGGAGGAAAAGGGGGGTATGGGTGAGGGTTCGGCAGACGAGTTGCGCGGCAGGCGCACCAGGGTATGCAAGATCCTACAAGTTTCTGAGAGGGAGATGAGGTCCTTAACGTCCAAGTCGTGAACTATGAGGATCAAGATGTCGGAGGGAAGCGCCTGGAGGGCCATGGCGGACAGAGGCGAGGGGAGTCCAAGATCCGGACGCAAAGTCGGTGTGCTTATATAGACCCAGCAACCGCGGGTCTTAGGTATGTAGCCGTCGGAGCGCGAGATCGTAAAACACGAGAAAAAGAAAAAGGCTGTTGGGGGTCAAGATGCGGTGATTCTGGCGCGCACCGCGTCCATGGCACGCGTAGCCGCCAGCCAGCCGCGCGTGGGCCTCGTCTCCTCTCCCCAAGCTGCTACCATCGCGTCCAGGCAGCCGAACCACAGGACATGCGGAGGGATGTGCGCATTCTGCTAGTGGGCGACGGTGCGTGCATTGCCTACCCTGCCCGCGGCCACATCCGCTAACCAGACGCGAATCCAGAGGGCGTCGGCAAGAGCACCATCGTCACCTCGCTCATCAAGGAGTCCTTCGTCGCGCAGGCGAGCAGCCCCCACTTGCACCCCTCTGCTTTGCAGGCTCACTTCCAACAGGTTCAGCACGTCGTACCCGAGGTCACCATACCACCGGAAGTCACCCCGGAGAATGTAACAACTTATATCGTGGACTCCGGAGGTGCGTTCAGCCTCCCCTTCGCCGCGGACCCCCGTAATATTGGTCCGCATACAGCCGGCCCTCAAGACAAGCAGCATCTGGAGCTTGAAATCCGGAAAGCCCATGTCATCTGTGTCGTGTATGCCATCGACAACCCGAATTCGTTCGACCGCATACCGACGTACTGGCTCCCCTACTTCCGCCAGCTCGGTGTCAATGTGTGTCCTCGGTCTGCCCGTCATATGCAGAGCGCGTGCTGAGATTCTCTGCAGGTCCCTGTCATTCTTGTAGGAAACAAGATTGATATGCGGGGTGGGGAGGTCACCAACGAGGCGCTGGAGGCCGAAATTATACCCATCATGGACGAATTCAAGGTCGCTCTTGTCAAGCTATGCTCGCGTGCGCCCTGACCTACTGTTGCCCTAGGAAGTAGAGACGTGCGTGGAATGCTCCGCCAAGCTTCCTCTGAATGTCTCAGAGGTTTTCTACTTCGCGCAGAAAGCGGTTCTGCACCCAACGGCTCCTCTCTATGATTCCAGAGAGCAGGTACGCTTGACCTTGATATCCGGTCAAATCACGGACTCATCGCTGTCAGGTCTTGAAACCTGCCTGTGTAGACGCTCTCAGGCGAATATTTAAGCTTTGTGACACCAACAAAGATGGGCTTCTGGATGGGGCAGAGCTGAATGAATTCCAGGTACTTTTATTTCTCCCAAATCATTGAGGCGCCACTCATTCACTTGAGCATTCAGCGAAAATGTTTCGATGCGCCTTTGCAACTGCAGGAGTTGGAGGGCATCAAGGACATGGTCCGCGAGTTTGCTGCCAACGGAGTGCGCGACGACGGCCTGACAGAGGCCGGCTTCTTGTCCTTGCACACCATATTTATCCAAAGAGGGCGTCTCGAAACGACTTGGACCGTTTTGCGGAAATTTGGTTATGGCGAGGATTTACGGCTAACGGAGAGTTTTCTGTTGCCCAAGTAAGCGCCGCCAAAAAAATTCGACCGGCATAGAACTGATCCTGTTGCAACTGTCGCAGGTTCGACGTCCCCGCTGACTGCTCTGTTGAGTTGTCTCCACTAGGGTATCAATTTTTCACGGACATCTTCGAAACGTTCGACAAGGTCGGCTGCATACATCATCGACTGATTCACGCTGACCCATGCTGACTGCCGTCCAGGACCAGGATGGCGCTTTGAAAACTGCGGAGCTTGACGACTTGTTCAGCACAGCGCCTGGCAACCCTTGGGCTAATCAAAAGTTCCCTGAGACCACAACCGCCGACGATTCCGGTGCTGTCACCCTCCAAGGATGGCTCGCACAATGGAGGTATGTGTACTCGCATTCTCCTGAGCGTTCCTGACGACGTGTGGTCTAGCATGACAACACTACTTGATCACAGAACAACACTCGCCTACCTCGCCTACCTAGGATACCCAGGAGAACCCCGTACAAATGCCCTTCACGTTACGAGGGGCCGAAAACAGGACCGCCGGAAAGGCAAATCCACGCGGAACGTATTCCTTTGCTACGTCTGTGGTGCTGCTGGGTCCGGCAAGACTTCTCTGTTGCGGGCATTTGCTGGCAAGCCTTTTATGCCCCTTTACGAGCCGACAAATAAGGTCCTGAGCGTGGTGAACTCTGTTGATATTGACGGCTCAGAAAAGTACCTGGTGGTACGTGCTTCGATCTGTCTTTGGCACATTCGAACGACTTCTTACTCGCTTCCTTAGCTTCAGGAATTCGGCTCAAAGTACGAAGCTGAGACGCTGAAAAACTCGAAGAAGACGGACCTCGCTGATGTCATCGTCTATGTGCATGACTCGAGTGATACAAACTCTTTTTCGTACATTAGTAACCTTCGGGTAGGTGGTGCCTGCTTTTGTACCGTGTATGTGCTCACCCCTTGTGCACCAGCAACAATACAACCTAGACTATATACCCACGTTGTTCGTAGCAACAAAGTCGGATCTTGACCTTGCACAACAGGTGCGTTTCCCATGACACATCAAACAGACATGCTGCTGACGTCAAAATAGAGACACGAAGTTCAGCCTGATGTCTATTGTCGACGACTGAGCCTGCAGGTCCCCGTGGCGGTGAGTGTAAAGAGCGGACAGATCGCCGATGTGTTCCACGCCATCTGCAGCATTGCCTTGCGTCCGTAAGTCGCCATCTGCAACGAGCTGTCATCTGACGCTAATACTGGGGACGCCTAGAAACTCCTCCATACCAGGTGGTGCCGGCGAGCTGTCCCCTTCGGCGCGGCTGCGGAACTATTTCTTGTTCTCAGCGCTTGTTGGAGGGGTGTCTGCTGGGCTGCTGATGGGCTTCCGGACATTTTTGAGGCCAGGTGGGCTGGGTGGGTTCGGAGGGCAATGGGTTACATGGCTTCTCGGAGGTCGCAGGGACCTGTAATTTGAGCCCATCAGAGCAATGTTTGATAGTAGATTACAACGGCCGCTAAAGGGACTTTCTCGTGCGCGACTCGGAGGCATGTAGATCCGATTACGCGCGTAGGGCGAGGCATGGCGCGCGTGGCGGACAATGGCAAGCAACGAGGTCGACTGCACGCAGAGTCTATATACCTCGTTCCATTACCAGTGCCCTGATCCATCCTGGCGTTCGTTCTATTTGAGCCCTCGGTCATCAACTCCATTCAGCACAAGCACCCACGCTGAGCACACAGGATTGCATTGCCGCACGTTCTCTGTTCCCCTGTATTCGCTGAGATCACCTTCGACCACCACCATGGATCAAGACATGGATTTCGAGTCGGCCCCGCCCTCCTCCAGCGCACTGGCCGTCTTCCAGGAGGAGTACAATGCACAGGTCGCCAGCACCGTCGATCCGAACAGGAAGATGCTGTGAGTGCCGCCCTTCCGTCCTGTCCTAGGTCAGGGGTGAGCTCTCCTCGCTGAATCCGCTTTCTAGGGACCTTGTCTTCGTGCAGGATTGCACCGGCAGTCAAGGCAGCTACATCTCGTCCGCCACGAAAAACATCGAGCTCATATGCGAGAACATCTTCGAGTCGGGCAAGCTGCAGGCCCCGGAGGATCTGCGCGTCGGCCTCGTCGCATATCGAGATCACCCGCCGCAGGACCACACCTATGTCACCAAGAACTTCGGCTTCTCGTCCGATATTAGCAAGGTGCATAGAGACTTGTCGGGCCTGTATGCATCGGGAGGGGGCGATGGTCCCGAGGCCGTTACGGCGGGGCTTGCGGAGGCACTGAAGATGGACTGGCGGGAGCACGCCAGTAAGATGATCGTACTCATTGCGGATGCGCCGCCCCATGGCATTGGGGAGTACGGTGACGGTGCGCATTCCTACGTACGGTTCGCGAGCGCGATGCTCACTTACCCCAGGGTTTGACGATGGATCTCCGGATGGCAATGACCCTTTGCAACTTGCCCGGCAAATGGCAACCCATGGGATAACCCTTGTAAGCCCCTTGCCACGTACCCTTGCATGGAAGGCCTAATTAAACCTGTAGTTCTTCGTTGCATGCGAGCCAGCACTGAGCAGCTATTCTGTGAGCAGGGTGACTCTGAACACGCCGTGCGATTCTGACATATCCACAGTATGCGACAGACTTCTTCCAGGCTTTGGTGAACATTACCTCCGGCATCATGCTGCCCTTGACCACCGCGGACCTGCTTGCACACGCGATCGTTGGTCTCGTCCTGGAGAATCTGGACATGGAGCGCCTCGTTCGGGAGGTAGGCCAGGCCGTCGCGGCGCGGATATTGGGCAACAACGAGAGCGTCGACGATGTTGCAAGGGAGCTGCACGAGAAGCTCCTCTTGCGGAATGAGAGCACGAAGAAGGTCGTCATTGAGAGTATATACAAGGAGCTGCCTGAGTCCGTGCACAATGTGCGGGTTTTCCAAGAATCCCCCTCTCTCTTGGAGGCTAGGCCCCATCTACGAAAGGTGAGTTACAACGCGTTTCTCTCGATTGTCCTTGTCTTATTAGTCGTCTACGAACTTCAGGTCAGCGGCACTCGCTTTACGGACAAGTACCTGCAAGTGCGCATGCACAGCCGTTCAAGCTACTCTCATTCGCCCGGCATGTCGCCCCATTATGAGCCAAAGAGCCCGAAGAAGACCACCTTCGCGGGCTCACCCTCCTCTCCCCCGCGCAAGGTCGTCACAGACTTTGCTGCGTTCGGCGCGTCGACGAAGTCGACTGTCTTTGGGACGGCAGTGGCGTCGACTCCGTTCTCGCTCGCGGGCAACAAGGCCGCCTTTGGCGCAATGCGGCCGTCGCCGGCAGGAAAGGGACCAGTCGACGACGACGACGATGACGACGACGACGGCACGCAGAAGGTCATGTTGAAGGAGGACTCGATATCGTTAGACCAGGTTCGTTGTGTACAAGCTGTGGCTTTCTTTTTGCTAACCGTCTTTTCATGCATCAGGCTCGCCGCATTGCTATGCAGAGTGCTTGGAGAGGAACGAGGGCGTAAGCCCTCGTTGTGTAGCGCGCTCGCACATTGCGACTGCGTTTGGCCTTACTCGCCTTCATCTCACTTTTCCTTCCTGCATCCCGTTTCTCATGAGCATGCACAAGCACAAATTTGTCACGATTGGATTGTATCACATTCAAATGGCTGAGAAGCTCAAAATGTATGTTAATGGTTATATCCCCAGCTTGCATTAGTTGGAATGTTGTTAGATCCATGCATGAAAAGTTGCGTGTAATCACGTTCAGCAAGGTACAGAGTAGGAGGTCCATTCAAGGTTACTTCTTTGCGTCATCTCGTTAGCGCGCCCTTTACAGGATGGGTTCGAGCAGGGCTTCTTGCTTGCGCTTTTTCTTCTTCTTCACCGGAGGAGCTTCGGACACCTCGGCCATTGCATCCACCTTCCGTTTCTTCCTATGCTCCTCTTTTTCTTCCGTCGTCTTTGTCTTCTTCACCGCCTTAGACGAGGGCGTGCCTGTGTCGGCCGCGTCCTCATTTTCGTCGTCGCTCCCAACCTTCGCCTGGACAGATCTGCGTCTTTCCTTCTTCCTCTCCTTCCGCTCGCGCTTCTCTGCCTCCTTCGCATCCTTCCTCTGCCGCTTTCGCCCAGCCTGCGCCATATAATCCGCCCTAGCCACCGACACGTCCGTCTCCCGCTCCTTCCCTTTGCTGTTTGCTGTCTTCTTCGGCACTGCATCGTGCGGCTGCACGGCAGTCGCAACGATCTCTGACATGACCATCTCAATCTCCACGTCATCGGGTCCAATTATTGGGCCTCTAAAAAAGCGCGAGTAGAGACCGCGTTTCGCTGCCTCGCGTTTGGCGATGGACATGAGGCTGAGGCGGGACGAGGAGGCGTCGGAGCCAGCTGAGGCCGGGGTGGATGTCCCCGAGGTCGCGGGCGTACCTGCAACAGGCCTACGCGTCGATAGGATGCCTGTGGACGTACGCCTGAGCTCAATCGTAGGCGTGACGGAGTCCTTGATAGTACAGTCCATGAGGATAGGAAAATGTGAACGATTACGGGGCTTACGTCTTCGTCCGAGTCCTCTTCGTCGCTTGATACATTAATTCGTATAGCATTCGCCGCCGCCGAATACAAGCTAGGCGGTGTCCGTCAATACACCATCATGGCAAAGAAAAACGAGGTAGACGGAACTGGTCCCAGAAGGGGAAGGCTTCGTCTCTGTCCTTCCCCACCCCCGCCAAGGTGCGTTTCTGAGGGATGGTGAGAGGCCGCGACATGGCTCCTGGGCGCAACCCGGTACCGGTGCCGGTCCATCCTTGTTTAACCAAGTGGGTGTGCCCGTTGAGAGGCATTGGGTGCAGACCTGGAACTAAAGGTCAGGAAAAGAGTTCGTGCGGAAGAAAGGCAGAAACCGACTGGTATACAGGGAAGGTCTGCCAGCTATGCACGGGGCTTGGGCGTGCTATGCGCACAGTATATGCATGTATGATGCGCGAACAAGGACCGCGGTGCGTGTTGATGCGAGGAAACAAGGAAATGTGCACACGGCGGAGTCGGCAAGTGCCGTCCTGGGTTTATAATATTTACGACGACGTGCCCACCCGCGCTCGTCATCTCCCCTCGTCCCACGTCTTTCGCCGCCGCCTTTCTTGCCTCCGCCGCCCCCGTCTCTCTTTGCTTATTGGCGATGAGCGCCGCGTATGCATTATCCGCAACTATGCCGTCCGACGTAGACATGCACCGCCTGCAGACATCGGATCCACAACCCAGTACTGCTTTGGATCCTCCAGACGCTTCCGCCCTCCGCCAGGCCGCCCTCAAATCTATCAGAAGCAAGCGTCGTAAGCCTGTCGCTGAATCTGATGCTCTTGCGCTCTCTGCTCGGCCGATCCCGCCCAGTCCGCCTACGCTGCTTGACTACGGTACGGAGGACTCGACGTCTGCTGTACCCCCGGCACCCTCGACCTCGACGACAACAAATGGCCCGACACCACTCGCCGCTGCCAACAGTTTGGGTGGAGCAACCGCAGGCGAAATTATCCCAGAAGAGGATGTTACTATGCGCGAAGAAGGCGAGATCAGCGAGAATGAGGACCCGCCGCCTCCTCCGCTGCCATCAAGGCTCCCGCCAGCACGCTCAAATACCTCTGTCGACATCTCGACCCCTGTGCGCCGCTCGCCACGCAAGAGGACGACACCGCCGCTAGCAAGCAGGGCGCCCCTCCCGCCCGTCAAGATTGACCCCGCCGTGTCTTCTCTGAGTCCGCCCCGCTCGACCTCCGTCTCCGCTTCATCAAGACCAGGCCATAGTGAATTTGCCTTGACACCGATGACATCAAACGGCGGGTTGTTCAGGATCGAGGCCTACGGCTATGTAATCGACGCCGCGCACGTCCGGCCGGGGTTGAGCCGTCCGTCGTCCTTCCCTCCAACGCTATGATGTACTCTTACCTCCTTTCCCATCAGTTACTCAAGATCAATACAACACCACCAAGGACATTGTTCTTGACCTTCTTGGATGGGGCGTTCCTCCGGAATACCTCGTAGACTGCGGCTTGTCGCGGGAAATTATTTTCTACGTTTTCACCGAGCTCAATCTGCGCCTCCCGGCAAACTTCGACCCTACTGGGATACCTCCATTTCCGCCACCTCCTGAGGCCGTCACATACGTTCCCATCGCTCCCGACCCGACTCCACAAGAGTCCAACGGCGATGATGTCTTTGCATCGTCTTCGCATCCAAGCCTCCCGTCGAAGCCCAGCGTTCCTCAAGGTCTGACTGCCCGGTCATCCACACCTCACGCCGCACTGAACAGCCTTTCAGTGGATGCTCCGCCTTTCATTCCACGTGGGATGGCAGTTGCCGCCCCCGAAGGGTCCGACAACCTCGCCGCAATGGAGCAACTGAAGCGTCAAGAACTGCTGGCGCGCAAAGCCGTGCAGGCATCACGGAGGCGCAATGAGACATCTTCTTTCACGAGTGCTGACGGAGCCCCGTCAGGACAGTCGTCTGCAATTACAGTCGACACGCGGCCTGTGGTTCCACAGGCGAGCGTGGACGATTTCCTGAAGACCATCGACGCGAGCTCTACGGGGTCGGCGAGCAGTAGTGCAGGCCCATCGCGAGACAATTCATTCCTCAATGGCCGTCGTGCTGCTAGCCCGGACGCCATGGATGTGGACGACGACATACCTGGCCTTGGTGGTCAAGCGTCTTATGTTTCAGATAATTCTCCGTTTGAAGAACGGGAAGCGACGCCGCCGCCCAGCACTGCACTGGACTCCTCCAGTACCGACGACTCACCAGAAGAGATGGCGGTGGAGTTGAGCCTCGGTCTGGGGTTGCCGGAGGATTCAGAGATGGACAGCGGGCCCACCCCGCCCTTATCACACGACAACAGCTCGCGGTCGTCAAGCACGCCGCAGCCGGCCGCACCTGTCCCGCGACGGGGCCTGAAGCGCCCTGTCGCCGCCGACTTTGTCGACGTCGACTCTGGCGCATCGAACCCGTACGCGCTTGCGCCGCCCTCCCGCACAGGCTCCATCGGGAACGGCAACGGACAAACACACACGTACGGGGGCGCGCACCACCCCAACCCACACGTGCGGCGCCGAATGCACGCTGCGGCGGCGGGGGGCTTCGCGAGCGTCAGTGGAACACGGCGCTGCGTCATCGACATCAGCGACAGCGAAGACGGCGACGAGGAGGAGGTGCCGGCGTCGGGCACGCCGACGACGTCCGCCGATGACCTCGAGGTGGAGATCCAGCGCATGCGCGCGCTGATCAAGCTGCGAGAGGAGCAGAAGCTGCGGAAGCTGGCGGTGCGTGCTGTGAGCGGGCCTGTGAAAGTCATATAACGGTTGTGTTGCAGATGTCGGGGCGAGCGACGCCGCAGTCCAGGGAGGTCCCGGCTGGCCAAGAGGCAGCGACACAGAGCCTGCAAGGTGCGTCGCATGCCTTGCCCTGTGATAGTCTCAGCGGGGGCAATCGCATGACCTGCGAGCGCCCCCGTTTGCTTCCGGCTCTTCTGGTCTGCTGCGTGCATGCTGGCTGACTGTGCTGCGCAGGGCCTGCTCCCCTATCGACCGTGCACGGTGGCCAGGAAGCAGTAACGT
Source organism: Auriscalpium microsporum (assembly GCA_019914985.1). NCBI lineage: Eukaryota > Fungi > Basidiomycota > Agaricomycetes > Russulales > Auriscalpiaceae > Auriscalpium > Auriscalpium microsporum. The sequence continues at coordinate 2,632,702 of JAHLMG010000001.1, forward strand.
CCACCCCCATCGGTCCTGCTCTTCCCGCCATCTCGACATACGGACGCTCTGCTGACTAGCGTGTCCGCTCTTTCTTTTTCCGCCCCTTCATTTTGCACCGCTTCCTTTCCATTCCGGGGCACTTCCGTTTTTGGCGGCTCTTTTCCCACCCGCAGATGACTCGCTCACTGAGCCTCTCGCGCCTGCTGCGCCCAGCGGCGTCCCGCACGCCACGACCGAAGAACAAGGCGAGTCGTTCGCTATCTCTTGCACTCCGCCGAGCCTCCTTACCATGCCCCTGCCTTCCTTTCCCTCCCCGCCCTCGCTGGTCGACACGCTGCGCCGCGCACCGCCCCCCTTCGCGACCTGCTCCGCTGGCGCCGCGTGATGTCCCCGCAAATGTCAATTATGCGCCTCCATCCGTCCCTGGCGCCCGCAGTCCTTACGGCCGAGGCTCGGCAAGAACAAGTGGCAAGGATCTCTCTCTCCCCTCTGGGACGCTCTCCGCCAGTCTGTTCTGATCCACGTTTTCTGCCTTTTTTTTCCCCCCCCCGTCGTCGCTGCTCGCTGTCGACCGTGTCGTCGGTGCGCATCCAGGTACCGCATGGCCCCCTTCTGACCGCACAGGTTCCTGGCACGTCGGTCGGAGACGCGTCGAGAGGCGTCGACGTCGCGGCGTCGGCCCAGGTGCGTGCTCGCTCTCTCTGCGCCCCGGAGGCATCCGCCGTGAGAGATGATATGCGTTGCGTGGGCTGATGACAGCGGGGGGCTTCTATTTTTTGATTACAGGAAGCACCCGCGGGGACGGCGCAGGAAGACGAAGCGCGATTCCGGACCTACGATTCTGTGCTATCCCGTTACCCTTTTCTCAGCGGGCGCTCACTTGTCTCGCAGGAGCCGGCGTCAACGTGGCAAGACGCAGGACAGAGCGACGACGGAGTGCCGGACCTGAGACTCCTGAAGCTGCGCGCGGCGCTGAGGCATTTGAATAGGATGCAAGTGCTCGAGGGCACGGTTTGCCAGTACGAGGTGCCCGGGGGCGGAGAGTGCCGCGACGCGGAGTGCAGCAACATCCACCTGAGCCGCCTGGGGGTGGAGCCGAGCGGTGCGTGCGGTTGCTGGCTGGACGGAGTGGTCTCTGGGTCTCATGCGCGTTGACTTGGTGTGTGTGGGGCAGACGAAGAGACGGCTGCGTACGTGGGCAGCGGGTCCGACGGGCGCCTGGTGAGCGCGCTGCAGGAAGTGCGGGCGCGCCGGGCGGGGGCGGTGTTGGAAGAGCGAGTCGCAGAGGCGTTGCGGGCGGTGGGCCGACGCGGGCGATGATGAGCGCGGTGTGTGTCGTAGGGTAATAGCAGCAATGGATGTGTTTGCGGAAACGTCCGACCGCCGGGAAAGGGAAGATTGGGCGCGGGGACTGGGACCGATGTGTGGTCGTGTTTGGGCTGGGCGGGTGCCTGGGAAAGTTCTGGATATAGATAAGCGGTGGTTGCTGGAAAAGGGAGGGCTCGCAACCCCCTTCTCTGCCTTCCTCTTTCGACCCCCTGCCTATTCCGGTCGTCCTCATCCAACGCTCCTCGTCCCCGTCCCCGTCCCCGTCCCCGTCCCCGTCCCCGCCGTCGCCGTCGCCGTCCCCGCCCCCGCCCCTGCATGGCCAGCTACCGTCGCCAGTCACAGCCAGCCGTCCCCGCCGTCCCCTACGCACAGCAGCCCTACCCAGCACAAACCATGCAGCAGGACGATCCCTCCAAGCGCCATCCCGCAGACCCCGCCGCCGCCGCCGCAGACCAGTTCATCAACGACCAGGACGCGAACGAGAGCCCCGTAGAGGACGACGACGACGACGACAAGCCCAAGGACAAGAAGGCCGGCCGTCGCAAGATCAAGATTGAATTTATCCAGGACAAATCCAGGCGACACATTACCTTCTCGAAAAGGAAGGCTGGTACGTCCCGCCCCGCTCTCTGCGTCTCAAAAAAACATACGCTCACCGCCCGCCTTCAGGCATCATGAAAAAGGTTCGTTCTCTACGCTGCCCCCGCCTCTCCACGTCGCGCTCGCGCTCACACCCCCCACCGCCAGGCGTACGAGCTCTCCACCCTCACCGGCACCCAGGTCCTCCTCCTCGTCGTCTCCGAGACAGGCCTCGTTTACACCTTCACCACCGCCAAGCTCCAGCCCCTCGTCACCCAGCCCGAGGGCAAGAACCTCATCCAGGCGTGTCTCAACGCCCCCCACGGCACTCTCCCCTCCACCATGCCTGTCGGCACCCCCATTGGCGGCCGCCCCGGCAACGCGCCCATGGGCGTCCCCGCGCACCACTCCAACGTCCCCGGCGGGCTCGCCATCGGCGGCGACAAGCCTGACGACGCGCCCGACGGCGAAGACGACGGCGGCGAGCAGCGTGGCACGAAGCGCCGTCGCCGGGAGTCGACCACGAGCCGCGCGGCGCGGTCCAACTCGAGCGCAGGCGCAAACCCGCCAGCGTCCCCGCACTCGCCCGCGAGCGCGCTGCCGTCCGCGCTCGCGATCCCGACGCACGCACAGAGCGCGCACGCGCCGCAGATCGCGCTCGGGCCGTCGCCGACGACCGCGTCGCCCGTGCAGCAGCCGACGTCGCCGCACTACACGCACGCGAGCCCGACGGGCCAGTACCACCCCGGCGGGCATGGCGCGCGCGACATGTATGCCGCACAGCAACAGGGCCTGATGGCGCCGCCGGGCCCCCCGGGCACGTATGGCTTTGGGCAGCCGCAGCAGGCCCAGCCGCAGCACTGGCAGGGCGGGTACAGGCCATGAGCAAGGGTGTGTGCGCGTTGTTGATGGACTTTGCGCAGTCATACACGGCAGTTTTGTTCCCGCTGTAATCATACGCGATCGTTTTCTTGTCCGGCAGTTGTTGGGTCTTTAGTTATTATGTTTCCGCCGCGTGCTACTACTTACTACTGCCTCCCTGCCTTTTATGCGCTCTTTCCTACTTTTCTATCCCCTGGGCTCCTGATGACTTGTCATGAAACATAGCCTCTGTTCCATTCACCGCTTCTTGCCCCGTTGTATTACTTGCACTTGTCAGCCTCTGCACAACCCGGCCCTTGCTTCGCTATATATACTCGTTGGCCATCCGCGCCGGCGGCACTATAGGTACGCGGGAGCGAATAATGATGAGATATGAACGCCGGCAGCAAACGCGGACGCTTTCCATTCGCGGCCGATGCTCGCGTATGCAGGATGTACCTAGATTGCTGCCTTTTACGCGACCCCCGTCCCCGCCCCGCCCACTGCCCCATTTGCGCGTGTCCGCCTCTTCCGGCCGCCGCAGTCGAATGGCGACAAGACGTATGTATGTCATATGATGCGGCGACGACGCCCGTATTCGGGTTCGGGGCGGCGAGGGCTGGATGCGCGTTGGGCACAGCGTTGATAATAGCGTGCAGCGCGGGCAGAGCAGCCCAGACGCGAAGCGAGCACGGAGGGACCCATAGCTCGCAAGTTTAAACTCTGAGGGTGCCGCCACTCGCGCACAGAAGCCTGCGCAGGGCACATGTACACGCTGGGCACACCCCAGATCGTGCGTCTGGGACGGTGGCTCGCGGAGACGGAAATATTCGTGCGGAGCCAGCTGGGGGCGGGGCCTGGGGATGCCATGCGTGGACGGCGGGCTCGAGGCAGCGCGGGCGACCAACTCTAATCCCAAGTGGCTCGGGGGCTGGGACTGGGACGCGGCAGATCACGGCAAGCCTATCTTTCGCGAAGCCACGCCAACAGGGGCGCCCCGGTGGCACCGCCAGCCTGCACCCCGCCCCTGACTGCATTTCCCTCTCCGAGTCGCGCCTGTTTGATACGGGGACACCGCGTGCTCCTGGGATAGGGCCACCGCAGCGCGCGGAAGCAGAGCCATGCACCCAAGGCGCCGCCAACCGCGATAGAAGCTGCGTCTGCCACTAGTTCCGCGGCGGGGCGCGTGGATGGGAGGTGGGCGGAACAGCGCTGTGACTAGCGTGGGCGTGCAGCTGCAGACGCAGAGCAGACGCATTGTGCGCTGCATGCGGACTCATACGTACGCGCGCGCGCTCCCCCGATCGTTCCAAGTATCCGGGCCATGTGCTGCTGCATCGCGGGCCAGCACCACCAGCCGATCCTTCCCCGGTGCCCTTCCGAGCGCGACGTCCCGCCTTCCGCTTCTCGCAATTTTTCACCCGCAGCCCCGCCCTGAATTCCGCATCATCCCACCGCGGTCTAGCGCCGGCCGCCCTGGCAACCCGCCGCCCCATGCCCGCCGTCTCGGTCGCGCACTCACCTCTCCCCCGCCCGTGGCGTCACGACTTCCACGCGCAGAATACGCGGATCGTCCGGCTCACGCGCTGCGCAGGCGGCGCGTCGCTGTCCAGAGCAGGCGGCAGTTCTGTCCGCGGCGTCGGATCCGTCCGCGCGCGCGAGCGCGTCCGCGCGTGCGTGTATGTCGGCGCATGCGTGGCTTGACGCGCGCGGTATTCGTCCCATTTGGCGCAGGCCGTATCGAACGCGCGGCGCTCGGGCGTGCGCGAGAGCAGGGGGGACGGCCAGTGGAACGCGTCCGCAAGACGTCCGTCGAAGCCAACGCAGTCGTGCATGTCTCTGCGCACGCAGGCAACCGTTAGCTTCTCATATCGCCGTCAGGTATAAGGTAAACGCACAGCTCAAACCGATTCAGCAGGATGTCGAATTCCGCGCGCGACATGCCCAATAACTCGCGCGCGTGCGCTTCCGTGCCGTCGTCCCGCGCGCGACCCGCCTCGCTCCACTCGACCATGCGCCATCGCATCTGCTCTTGCCACCGCGCAACCCACTCCCACATCGCCTCCGCGCACGCGAGCACCTCGCACGTGCGCAGCGACAGGTGTAGATTCAAAGAGCGCACATCGAACTCGAGCTGCCGGTTCGGCAAGCGGTTCATCAAGCGCGAAACAAACTTGTATCCATCTCGGTCCAGGGCGGTCGTGCTCGGGCTCGTCGGCGCGTCGGAGGATTGGTCAGACCACGCGGGCGACGCGGTCGAGGAGAGCGTGAGCGTCGACGGGGACGCAAATGTACTGCGCGCGCGCTCGTGCAGCGACGTCGTGCTTTTGCTCGCGTTGGCGTGCAGGGCGACACTGCCTACCGCCGCCGCCGCCGCGGCAGAGCGCTGTCGCGCAGGGCCCGGTGGGAATGCAGACTGCAGCGACGAGTCGAGCACGACGTATTGTGACACGTGCTCCATGAGCTCGCGCCCGTGCAGAACCTTCAGTGGCTCGTCCGGAGGCTGCTTGGGCCGCAGCGTGTCTCGAGAGGTCTGCGCACGGAAGCTCTTCGCCTTCTCGCACTCCAACTCGCACTCACTCTCGCTCTCCCCGTCCGTCGATGCCCCATGACCACTCTGCGGCACGCGCTTCGCGGCCGATACGGACACAGGAGGGAACATGAGAATGATAGGCGCGTGTGTGCGAACATCTGCCCTTCACTCTGTCAGAATTCAGCGGGGGGCAAGGCTGGGAGACGGCACGCACCGCGAAAATACAGCGGCAGGGAATTTGCCAGCAGCGAGATGGGCGATAAATTGATGAAGCGTGCAGCGTGCGTCTCGGTGTAGATGTACTCAAGCAGCATATGATCGCGTGGGTTAAGAGGGACGGCCTCCGGCGCGCTAACGGACTCTGCGCTAAGCGACGGGCGCAGGGGTGCAGGGGGGTGGCGCACATGCGGAGCCCCTTGCGAGTGCGAGTGCATGCGATGATGTGAGCGTGTGGGAGGAGGAACGAAGGCCGGCGGACGGGGGGGCGAGCGGCCCGTGAGATCGTCGTTAGACTGCGGGGGCGTTGGGAGGTACGGGATGGGCGTCGGCGTGCTCGGACGCGAGAGCGGCGCGGCCGGCGGCTTCCCGGGAAACGATAGTTCTTCTTCAAGCATCTGCACGAACAATTGCGGTTAGCAGCGCAGATAGTATTCAGCGTGAACAAGAACGAGAAGGCAGCCAAGTCGGTCCCGTTGGAAACTCAATGGACACGGGTTCAATAGAAGTGGCCAGGAAACGCTCCAGAAGGCAGCGAGAAGAAACACATATGAACGGCAGCGCACGCACCTCAAACGCGGCGCCGGGCTTCATCACGCGCACGATCTCCTCGAGCAGGCCGTCCCACTGCGGTGATTCCGTGCAGGTGAGACGGACGCCGAGGGGCTGGGAAACGAGAGCGCACCTTATCTTCCGGTATGCCGTGTGCAATGCGCTTAACGTGCCTGTGACGCGAACGCGTCAGCCTCCGGCCATGCAGCACAGAGAGATGGTCGAAGGGGCTCACACAAAGTCAAACTCGTCGTTTGGGAACGGCAGGCCCTCAAGACTGAAAGCGGCAGTGAGGAACGGGCAGAGCGGCTAAAGTGGGACATACCAGTTCGCTTGGACCCATGTTATGCGAGCGGATAGGTCGGTGGAGCGCAGGTGAGAGAGATCTGGATGCAGGGGTACAAGGTCCAGTCCTGTAGACGTAGATGAGCCTGGATGTCGCTTGGACAGATCTCGGACGCACCGACGAATTCGCAGTTCTGCGGTCAATGAGAAGGCGCGGTCAGCGAATGAACGTGTCGCATAGACCTGGGACGTACCCGCCACTGCCGTGCACCTTCCAAAATCCAACTCCCAGATCCTGTAACAACGCGACGACATGAGCACCGGCGCGCCGCGAAACAAGCGCGGCAAGTCTGTTCTCACCGCAACCAAGGTCCAGCCTGCACAAGGGTCAGTCAGGGTTAACCCAGGACTGCACGCACACGCACACTTTCGTCGGGGGCGTCGGGAACACATGGAACGTGAGGCTGCCGGAAAGCTGCATGCAGAACGTCGTCTCCCACACATCGCTGCGCGTGCTCAGTCAACGGGAAATGGGAGGAGGGTAACGGCTCACTGGTCGATCACTACGCGCTCGTAGTTGCGCGGGTACGGCGCCTCCTTCAAGGGGTACGGGTGGTGCTTGCGACCGCTCTTCATCTTGAACTGCGACTCGCGCGCGGCGACACTGCGTTTGAGCTCGGCGAGAATAGCGCGATCCGTGGTGGAGAATTGCGTGTCAGGCGGCGGCGTTGTGGCGGCGGTGGCCGAGGAGGTGGAGGAGGTGGAGGCAGAAGCAGAAGCAGAGGTAGAGTCATGACTGGACGTCGCGCGGAGCGGGCTGCTGGTGACGGGGAGGGACTCCTTGCGGGCCAGTTTTTTAGAGCTCTTGCGGCGGATGGGCATGAGGTCCGCAAAGGGCTGTGTGGGCAAGAGTGGGGAGAGCATGGGGAAAGGGGGCCGTGGGGGTAGTAGATATACAGGAGCAGAAAGTGAGGGGTTGCACAAAGGTAGCGCGGGAACGAGCGGGACTCACGGGATGCGGAGACGCGGCGGCGAACGGCGAGGTGACGACGATGGGCACGCGCGCGCGTTCGGACGTGCCCGAAGAGCTGGAGGGCCGCGTGGGCAGGGCGGCCTGCGCGCGATGGGCGTGCGTGCGTGCGGGCTGGGACGCGGTCGCAGGGCTGGGGCCATCGTCCGGGCGCGGCGACGAGAGCGAGTTTGTGCGTTTCCGGGGCAACGCGAACTTGCGGGAGGGCCTTCTGGTGGCGGGGGTGCCGTGGAGGAAGGAGGAGACGGACCTGCTGGCGGGGCGCGAGGAGGCGGAGCTGGGCGAGTCGTCGTCGGTGTGTGTGAGGGCGAGGGAGGAGGAGGAGGGGGCGAGCTGCGGGGACTGGGACTGGGACTGGGACTGGGACGTGTCGGGGCGGGACAGCATGGCGGGCAGACGAGAGCGGGCGGGGCGGCTGTCCTGCGTGGCCGTCAAGTGTGTCTGCTTTTGTGCGCCGCCCAGACTGAGTGTAGTAAATTTGCTGGAGATGCCCCTGCTCTGATAGTGGCGCGCCCGCGCTCGACGTTGCCGCCACACGTCCGCCAACGTCGTCTCCAACATCCCAGGCCAGCTCACACGTCCGACGTCTCCACAGTCTGCAACCACAGCACGTCGATGATGTGCAAGTGTGCGCATGCTCACGCAACTACTTTCGCGCCCCCTCCAATATTTCCTTACGGTCGTGACAAGACTTCATTATCGTATGTAAAGAACGCAAACAAGATAGCAGAACGTCAAGTCCGAAGCCGACGCAACAGGGGGAAAGTAGGTAAACTAAAGGATTCTCTCACATATCTCCGCACAAAAACGGAGCTACGCAGAAACCTGGCATACGACAGCACCAAACTTTTGACAATATGCTCTACACTTCTTGTATCTTCTTCTCCGACTCGTGAACGCGTGTTTAGAAGCACTCTGCAATCACCGTGGTCAGCATAGGCGGTGCACAGATACCAACAAGGCGACTTACTGCGATGAACAATGCCAGGGCCAGACTCGTCGTACTCCTGCTTCGAGCACCAGAGGTTCTGGAAGGTGCTAAGGGACGCCAGAATCGATCCACCGATCCACACGGAGTACTTGCGCTCAGGCGGCGCGACGATCTTGACCTTCATGCTTGACGGCGACAGAGAGGTGAGCTCCTTCTGCATGCGGTCTGCGATACCGGGGAACATGGTCGTTCCGCCAGAAAGAACGACGTTGCCGTAAAGATCACGACGGATATCAAGATCGCACTTGAAGATGGAGTTGTACCTGCGGACGGGCGCCTGTAAGAATCAACTGCGGTCGCCTAGTGTGTAAACTCTTACGTCGTCTCATGGATACCGGCAGCCTCAAGACCAAGGAAGGAAGGCTGGAACAGTGCCTCCGGCGCGCGGAACCTGAGTAAGATGTGAGGCTTATTCATAAAAAACGGCGGCAGGATTTAATTACCTTTCGTTTCCAATGGTGATGACCTGACCATCAGGCAACTCGTAGCTCTTCTCCAGAGCAGACGACTGGGCGGCCGTCTGCAATTCCTGCTCAAAGTCCAGGGCAACATAGCACAGTTTCTCCTTTATGTCGCGGACGATTTCACGCTCAGCAGTGGTGGTGAACGGGTAGCCGCGTTCCGTGAGATTCTTGATCAGCAGATCGGTGATATCGCGGCCGGCGAGATCGAGGCGGAGGATGGCGTGGGGAAGAGCGAAACCTTCGTAGATGGGGACCGTGTGGGACACACCATCACCAGAGTCCAGCACGATACCGGTGGTGCGACCAGAGGCGTAAAGCGAGAGGACAGCCTGGATGGCGACATAGAAGGCCGGAGCGTTGAACGTCTCGAACATGATCTGGGTCATCTTCTCGCGATTGGCCTTGGGGTTGAGCGGAGCCTCGGTGAGAAGGACGGGGTGCTCCTCAGGGGCGACACGCAGCTCATTGTAAAACGTGTGATGCCAGATTTTTTCCATGTCGTCCCAGTTCGTGACGATACCGTGCTCGATGGGGTACTTGAGGGTCAAGATACCACGCTTGGACTGCGCCTCATCACCGACGTAAGAGTCCTTCTGACCCATGCCGACCATCACACCCTGGTGACGGGGACGTCCGACAATAGAGCTAAGAGCCGGTCAGCTGCTTCCTGGAGATGACAGAGCGGACACATACGGGAAGACGGCGCGAGGTGCGTCATCGCCTTGAACATGATCAGCTCATGCCGCACCGAGCAGGCCTCGCCACTTACCAGCAACTGAAAGAGTCGTCGTCAACACGATATCGGGAAGGGAAGAGAGGGTGTGCCCACTTACAGCCGGCTTTGCACATGCCAGAGCCATTGTCGATGACCTAGAGCAGATGGGGCGATAACATGAGAACGGACAACAAACGTACGATCTACAGGGAGACATACGAGAGCAGCAACTTCATCCTCCATTTTGGCAGGTTAGTTCGTTAGAAGAGAGGAGTAAAGAGTAGGGTGATGGGGCTAAAGGAGTAGGCAAGGGTTTTTATTGACATCATTGCGCAGCAACGCGATGCGCGATGGTCAGATAGGGACCAATGGGAGATGGAATAGGACAGTCAGCGGTGGCATGCGTAGGGAGCGGGGGGAGCAGCAGAGCACACTCACCGTCGGAGGAGGATGATGGGGGTTGTGGGCAAGAGGAAATCGCAAGCGTCGACTTTCTGTCGCTTACTCCGCACGTTGCCGATAGCAACTTTTCCCACGCCCCTGCCTCCGCTTTTACACAATATTTGCCAAGGACGCGTCGCGAGTCTCACCAGCATGTCTATCAACATCTTCAGCGACGAGGCGACCGAAGAAAAGGCAGAAAATGCTAGGCTCTCCTCCTTTGTCGGCGCCCTCGCCCTTGGCGATCTCGTCAAGTCCACCCTCGGCCCAAAAGGCATGAATAAGATCCTCCAGTCCATGTCCTCGGGCGACATCAATGTCACAAACGACGGAGCGACCATCTTGAAGGCAATTCAGCTCGACAATGCAGCCGCCAAGATACTCGTCAACATCTCCAAAGTTCAAGACGATGAAGTCGGCGATGGCACCACGAGCGTCACTGTGCTCGCAGCTGAGCTGCTACGCGAAGCCGAAAAGCTCATCGCGATGAAAATCCACCCCCAGACGATTGTGCATGGATACCGCATAGCGAGTGCAGCCGCACTCAAGGCGCTGGAAGGTGCTGCTGTGGACCACGGGTATGCAGCCGGCTTTCTTTCCTGCCCTCCGGGTTCAATTCGATTTCCAGATCCGATGCGTCGACATTCCGACAAGATTTAATGAACATTGCACGGACGACTTTGTCGTCGAAAGTCCTTTCGCAAGACAAGGACTACTTCGCCAACCTTGCCGTCGACGCTGTTCTTCGACTGAAGGTGCGCCTCGCTCCGCGTCCGAGCTTGACTCCTCTCACCGCGCTATTTCAGGGATCCACTGATCTGGAACATATCCAAATCATTAAAAAGGTCGGCGGCAAGCTGACAGACTCGTACCTGGATGAAGGTATGATGGATTGCTCATTGTCTCGTTTCGGGTGCTTACACTTGCTGGGAGGCTTCATCCTCGACAAGTCAATCGGAAATAATTGCCCCAAGCGCATAGAGAATGCAAAGATCCTCATAGCGAATACATGCGAGTGATATCAAACCACTTTGGTGCCTTGACACTGAATCGCTGCGTCACAGCGATGGACACGGATAAAATCAAGATTTTCGGTGCTCGTGTCAAGGTTGATGGCACTGGCAAGCTTGCCGAGCTGGAGCGCGCGGAACGCGTCAGTCGCTTTGGCTGATTTTGCCAGCAGCGATTAAAAACTGATCGTGGTATCCAGGAGAAAATGAAGGCCAAAGTCGAGTCAATAGCGAACCACGGCGTCAACGTCTTCGTGAACCGACAACTGATCTACAACTACCCGGAGTCAATACTGGCCGAGAAGGGCGTCATGACGATCGAGCATGCTGACTTCGAAGGCGTCGAGCGTTTGTCCTTGGTGACCGGCGGCGAGATCGCCAGCACGTTCGACCGTCCGGATCTGGTGAAACTCGGGCGATGTGATTTGATTGAGGAGATCATGATCGGCGAGGACAAGGTCCGTCCAGTATACTGCTTGGAAACCTACTCACTGTTAACATTGACTGTAATGCAGCTCATCAAGTTCTCTGGCGTTGCTGCCGGAGAGGCTTGTACCGTTGTGCTCCGTGGCTCGACAAATCAGATGGTGGACGAAGCAGAGCGGTCACTTCATGATGCGCTATCAGTGCTTTCGCAAACGGTCAAGGAGACCCGTGTTGTGCTTGGAGGCGGGTGCTCTGAGATGCTGATGAGTGTGGCGGTTGAGGAAGGCGCTAAGCTCGTCAGCGGCAAGAAGGCTATCGCGGCTGAGGCGTTTGCACGAGCGCTGCGACAAATTCCCATTATCTTGGCCGACAATGCCGGGTATGATTCGTCTGATCTCGTTGCACAACTCCGGGCGGCGCACTACGAAGGTCGATCAGATTCTGGCCTAGGTGAGCATAGATCTGTCTCATATGAACGAAATTGACTTGCTGTAGACATGGAACAGGGCTCTATTGGGTCGATGAGGGACTTGGGCATCACAGAGAGCTACAAACTGAAGCGACAGGTGGTTCTCAGCGCGAGTGAGGCAGCCGAGATGATCATCAGGTGAGCTATCCAGAGTTCGGTGCGGCATGGCGGATGCTGACTGGCTTCGAGGGTGGACGATATCCTGCGGGCTGCGCCACGGAAACGAGAGGCAGTATAATCCAGCATTGCAATGTAATAGTTAGATGTGCAGAAAGACGAGTATTATAGACCTGGACTTGGGACCTCGTGACTTTAGACGCGCAACACGTAGCTTGCCCGTGCACTTGCCCGCCGCGCTGGCATTACTTTTTGGTCTCCCTCTCCTTTCACACGTTCCCTTTCAATCTCGCTTGTCCTGCTCATTACTTTTGTGCACTGTCTCGCCGCTCATTTGCCTATGGCACCCAGCGTTCGCGCCAGGCGTCCAGCTTCACCACCCCCCGGTCTACCCCACGCTGCACCCCGATTTCCTCCCCGGCAAGGACACCTCGATGCAGACGAGCGACGTGCCGCGGCGTCGTTAGGCTTTGGCCCATCTCGCAAGTCGGCGTACGCGCTCGGAGGGTTCAGCATCACCCCCGGCGAGTGGAAGCTGCTTGTGGCTGTAGTCATCATTGCCTCAGCTGTGCGTCTGTTCCGTCTGTCCAAGCCAGACAGCGTCGTGTGAGTCCAGTCGCATTGATAGGTGCTGTGGAACTAACCGTGGTGTAGGTTTGACGAGGTGCATTTTGGCAAGTTCGCGTCGAGATACATCAAGACTCGCTATTTTGTCGACGTGCACCCGCCGTTGGCAAAACTCCTCATCACACTTGCCGCATTCCTCTCTGGTTATGACGGCAACTTTGATTTCAAAGACATTGGAAAGTAAGTCCTATATCTCACATTCATTCATCGGTGATGCAGGACGGGCTCGGCAAATGAAGCACCATGACCACATGCCAGCGCCCCCGTTCGCCCTTCTGTCCATTCACATCTTATGTATTCTTGTAACCAGATCAATGACTGATACTTTCTAAGGGCCTATGAGAACGTCCCATATGTTTCCATGCGTATGCTGCCCGCCACTTTGGGCATTGCAACAGTTCCACTCTCCTACTTGACCCTTCGCGGTCTGGATTGCCGTGCAACCACTGCGCTCCTCGCCTCCCTCCTTATCACCTTCGAAAATGGCCTTATCACACAGTCACGACACATCCTTCTCGACTCTCCTCTCATTTTCTTCACCGCGCTAGCTACCTTCTTATGGGTTGGATTTTGCAACGAAGACAAGCACGAGCCATTCACGACGCGCTGGTGGTCTTGGCTTACTCTCACTGGACTTGGACTCGGTGCTGTAGTGAGCAGCAAATGGGTCGGACTCTTCACCATCGCAACAATCGGTCTCGGAACAATCAAGCAACTCTGGGTGCTTCTAGGTGACCTGCGTGTACCACCCAGGATATGGCTCAAGCACTTCTGGGCGCGTGCGCTGTGTCTCATCGTCGTACCGGTCCTATTCTACATGGCTATGTTCCAAATTCACTTCCTGATCTTGGAGAACTCAGGGGAGGGCGATGGCTTCATGAGTGCCGAATTCCAGCACACGTTAGGGGGGCACAGTATGGCTGACACATACGCCGGTAAGACGCCCGTATGCCTTCAACGTCTAGTATACTCACAACTCCCAGACGTGGCCATAGGTTCCAAGGTCACCATACGCCATGTCAATACGCAAGGCGGCTATTTGCACTCTCATGGGCATAATTATCCCGGTGGTAGCCAACGTACGATGTATTTTCCTCGTCATTCTATTAGTGTTGACGGCGCTCGCCGCAGAACAACAAATCACCCTTTACCCTCATCAGGACACGAACAACGATTGGCGCATCATCAATGCCACGCAAACGGGGGACCCGTCTGCCGATTGGGATCAACTCGAGGGGCTGCACTACATTACCACCGGCACTCGCATCAAGTTACGCCACCTTGCAACCGAAAAGAATCTGCACTCGCACGATTTCCGCCCCCCGGTTTCCGAGGTGGATTTCCAGAACGAAGTTTCTGGTTACGGGATGCCTGGTTTCATTGGCGATATGAACGATGATTGGTACGTGGAGATTGACCACGGCGACCGACGCGACCCGGAGTCAAGCCGTCGCGTGAGGACGTTGGGCTCTCAGTTCCGACTTCGTCACGCCCTCACCGGTTGCTATCTCTTCTCGCATAAAGTGAAGCTGCCGTCATGGGGCTTCGAACAGCAAGAGGTGACGTGCAACAAGAATGCTGTGAGACCAAATTCTTTATGGATGATAGAGAAGAACGACCACACAAAATGTGAGTTATCTTGTATCTATTCACTCCCATCGCTCATCTGCCATGAGCTCTCCAGTGCCTGCCAATGCGCCCAAGGTCAACTACCGCAATCCCGGTTTCCTCGCCAAGTTCTGGGAACTACAGCAAGTAATGTGGACGACGAACGCTGGACTGACCGACCGCCATACGTTCGACTCTCGACCATCTTCCTGGCCTATGCTACGTCGAGGCATTGTCAGTGCTCGCATTGTCTCTCTCTGCTTGTGCTGATATCGGTCTAGAACTTCTGGGTCAAAGATCATCGCCAAATATATTTGACTGGCAATCCACTTGTATGGTGGCTCAGCACAGCGGCGGTGTTGGCATACAGTGCGATTAGAGGTCTTCTGGTACTGCGATCTCAGCGAGGATATCGCGATTTTGAGAACAGTAAGTACCCTATATCTCTGACATTTACGCTGCTTTACTCACGCCATACCAGCGAAAGTCGTGAAGTACGATGCTCTATGCGGCTTCCTGTTCATCGGCTGGAGCCTGCACTACTTCCCCTTCTTCTTGATGGGCCGTCAACTCTTCCTGCACCATTACCTACCCGCTCTTTACTTCGCGATCCTGATGTTATGCGGGGTGTTCGACTTTCTGACTTCAACCCTCCGCCCTCGCGTTCGCCTGCAAATCGCGGGCATCATCATCCTTCTCGCAATCTGGAATTTCTCCATCTTCAGTCCTCTCGCGTACGGAAGTCCATGGACCAAGTCAAAGTGCACTGACTCGCAATGGCTGAAGACATGGGACTTCAGCTGGTAAGCACACAGGCAGTCGCTTGCATCCTGCTTCGCTGATGATCACTCTTCAGCAATGATTTCCTGGACGATGTGAGTGCATCCACCGACGTGATAATCAAAGGAATACTGACCACTCTGACCAGTATTCGCAATACGACGGCGTTATCCATGCCACTCCAAAACAGACATCTGCACCAGTAGCGACTATTGGGGGCGAGCCAGATGGGCGTGGCGCCATGGTAGTCAAGGATGTCCCGGGACCAAACGGACAAAAAGCGGAGGAAACGGTGTTTGACGCGGCCAAGGCTGAGCCTGGTCACGACGTCTTTGCACAGGCAGAGCGGCCGAAATTCAAAAGCGAGGAGCACATTCTACCGCCACCACAAGATGAGCCTGCGGAGAAAAAGGCTGTGAGCTCCGTGGGCGGCGAGTCAACGACCTCGCCAGCAGCGGCACATGAAGACGCAAGCAGCGCTGCGCAAGAGGAGTCGGCTCCTGAGGCGACGGCAGTAAGCGCGGCGTCCCCGGCGTCCAGTGCGGATTTGGAGGCGCAGAAGCAAAAGGCGCAGGGGCCTTTGGACGAGGAGCAGAGCCATGCTGACGAGGTTCGACACGAGCTGTTCCCTGATGCCGCTGCGTAGATGCCATATGAAGGCCGCGTCGCAGGTCTCACTGATATTAGATCGGACTCAAACTCTGTACTGTGGCCTTTGCCCTTATATACTGAACGTAAATTATCAATGATTGAGAGTACAGAAGCCGATGCCATAAGCGGTCTTTGCCGGAGCTCCCAGTCTCTTCTATACATTTGGCTAAAAACTATTCGATCCCTCTCTTCGATCCTCACGATGTCAAGCTCAACAGCTCTCGACGCGACGCTCTCCGCGCCTTCATCCACATCTATCCTCTTTGCTCGTGGCGTTATCGCACGCCTCGCACTGTGGCCCGCCCTCCGCGTAGCCGTTGACAATGGCTGGGGAGGGCCCGAGTCGGCCGCAAAGCGAACGTGGCTAGCATCCCAACTCGTCGACGCCTTCGAGGAGGAAACCACGTTACCGGACGCCGAATACATCGCGACAATGCTGCTCCAGGTGATGGAGGACGAGTATGACACGGTCTTGGAAGACGGCAGTGCAGATACGGTCGCAAGGGACATCGTGGCTCTCTGGGACGCCCCACAGAGTGATGTGCTTGCGTGGGAGGCCCGTGCCGAAGGCTTGCGAGGGAAAAAGGTCGAAGTGGAGGTCGTTGAGGATGGTGAAGGGGAATGGGAGGATGAACAGGATGAGAGCGAAGAGAGCGACGGCGAGGACGCTCCGCCATTGCTGAGCGCTGGAGGTTTAGCAAAGCCGGCACCCGTCGTAGATGAAGACGGTTTCACACTGGTGCAGACAAAAGGGACGGGTCGGAAGTGACCTCATATATATATCTTGTACGCATCCACAGCTCGTTGCGGTGAGCACGATATCTTATTATAACCGGCACTTTCTGCTCAAATGTTCTCCTTTCGCGTCCAATGCGTGTCGCGGAAGGAAAAACGCTCTATTACGACGTAATCTTTTTGGTTCAAGCAACAAACGCCTTGCCCTTCTCGATGTTCTTCTTGAGATCGGGGATGCACGCCTCGAGCAGCGCCTGCTCATCCGGCGTCAGATGTCCAACTGGCAGAATATTTTCCACGCCATTAACCTGTAAGAGATCATTGTCAGGAGTATTCAGGACAATTGCAGTCAGAGTTGCTTACGCCAAGCTCGACATTTGAAGAGAAGAACTCGACACCCTGGTCCTCGAAGAGCGGGCTCTTGACGAAGGTCGGTGTAACAACACCCTTCTCACCGCTCAGACCACGCAGGAGGGCATTCGTGAACTTGGCACCGGCATACGCCATCGAAAGTGTAGCACTGCCGGCGCCGTCCTTCGCCTTCACGACCTCGTCACCGCCGTACTGTATGCGGTGCACGATCTTCTCATATGCCTCACCCTTGATGGATTTGCCAAAGGGAGTCTGGGACAACAAAGGCACGATGGTAGCGCCGGAGTGGCCACCTACGACCGTGACTACGGTCTCCTTCGGGTCTGCGTTGGTGATCTCGCCGAGGAAGCGGGCCGCGCGCACGACGTCGAGCGTGGTAACACCGAAGAGGCGGCGAGGGTCAAACACGCCAGCCTTCTTGAGCGTCTCTGCGACAATGGGTACTGTCGAGTTCACTGGGTTGGAAATGACAAGGATGTGCGCTTCGGGGGAGACGCGAGCGATGGCAGCAGCGAGGTCGCGGACGATCGACGCATTGGTCTAATACGATTTAAATTGACTGTCTTCGTTTGTCAGGATAGGGCACTCACGTTGAACAAGTCATCACGGGTCATCTTTCTGCGGGTTAAGTGTGGGGGCAATAAATGAGCAAGGAGGGACTTACACCAGGCTAAAGTTTGTATGAAATTAGCGCGGAACGCAATATATCATGGTTACAAGCTCGTACCTTGCGTGGAACGCCAGCGGGGATGACGACGACCTTGACGTCTTTGAGGGCTTCATCGAGCTTGTCGGCAGGATATCCGGTAACCTGTGTGCCAGCACATCAGCTTACTCTCGGCGCGTTGGAGCCAGTGAACATACATGACTGGCTGAATCTATATGGCTGACGTCCGCAGCCACGCCAGGCGCGCCACGGATATCATAGAGGCTGAGGGCGGTGACATGGGGGTCGAGCTTGAGAAGGAGGGAGAGCGGTTGACCGATTCCTCCGCCAGCGCCGAGGACAGCAACCTTGGTCTGGCGAGCCGCAGACGAGGAGAAGGAACGGGACTGAATTGCGCGGAAAGCGGTGCGGCTGAGCATCTTGGGTGAGGGAGGGTTAGGGGGAAAGTGGTGGTCGTGAACCAAGTTCGGCGTTGGACAGAATAAATAAATTAGTCGTCTGAGCGGAAGGCCGACCGCAAACTTCCGCATCTTATCTTATCGCACAACTTGCCCGCTTCACCCATGTTGAGTGCAGTTGCAGCCCGCAAGGCCCGTCTACAAGCCCGCAGGACTACCGAAGACCCGACTCCGAGCCGTTCAGATGTCCCTCCAGCGCAGACAAAGGCGGTGAAGCCTCCAAAGCGTCGACCTGGCCAGTCCACTTTGCCCTCCTCGAAGAAGGCGAAGACTTCTTCCGCACCTTTCCCTCATGGACCGCCGACTCCCTCGCAACCGCGGCAAATCGCGGGCGGTACCTCTTCGCGCCAGGCAGACTTCATGCTACTGGATGACGCTGTCTCGGCCACGTCCTCTAGCTCAGAGACCGAACACCCTGGCCAAGGCGAACCACTGGTGGATGCGTTGGCCATCGGACTGCAGAAGAACAAGAAGGCGTGGTCTCCGAGCAGACCTCTCTCAGATTCTTCCGATGAGGAGTCAGACGATGGAGGTGACAATGCTGTTCCAACGAAAACACACCTCCCCCATGGGCCGGAGATCGCTTTGTCTTTTCGTCCAGCGGAAGATCGAAACATGTTCCCGTTGACTTCGGAGGATACGTTGTCCCTTGGCCTGTCGGACAAGCCGTCAGTCGCAATTATCTTGCCCCCATCTGCAACTGTCTCTTTTGTGGGTGTATACCGACTGTATATCCTCCGCGGCTCCGTCTCGCTTCTCGGTGTGACCTTGCGCCCGACCCGAACTTCGTACCCTGTGTTTGCCCCGAGGTCATCTCCGATACCAATCATCCAGGCATCTTCCCAACGTGGCGGATCGAACAAGTCATATGTGGTCGAAATCCCAGATCGAATCGCGGCACAACTCGGCGAGTTGGACTCTTTGATTGTGGTGCAGGACATGCATACGGGCGTGGAGGATCTGGGTCGTGTTGTCCGCACATTTGATAATCTCTTCACTCCTGTGCGCGTGGACGGTGAGTTTGAAGAGTTTCCGCTGGCCTCCACATATCTTGTACGCGGCTCAAATATTTGGTTGTTAAAGGCTGATCCGAACTTTTCCCTGCAGCTGAAGTCTGCATCACCGGACACGCCATTCTTTCGGCTTCCGCGCTCTTGGGAAAGTGCACTCAATTCATGCCTTCGTCAGCTCGATACGGAGATGGACACGCCCGAGCCCATGGTCAGTCTCGTACAGGGCTCCAAAAACTCGGGGAAGAGCACTTTTGCGCGAACATTGCTCAATCGTCTGACCCTTCGGTAGGCATGTACAACCTACATGATTTGTTCTTTTGACTCAAAAATGTTTTCCACAGGTTCCGTCGAGTTGCGTTTCTGGAATGTGATATCGGCCAGTCTGAGTTTACACCTGGTGGTATCGTGGCTTTGACTATATGCGACCGTCCTTTGTTCGGTATGCGCCGTCCATTTACTTGAGATAGATAGAGCTTCATCTCACAGTCTGCCAGGTCCGCCTTTCACGCATCCGACTCTTTCTAATCAAGCTCATTACATCGGCTCAACTTCGCCCCGTTCATCACCATCCTATTACCTCAGCGCGATTCAAGCCATCATGCAAAACTATCGACTGGATCTTCAGTTTGCAACATCGTTGGTGGACGTGAACGATGACGCCGACTCCATGGATAGTCGCATCAAGGACACCATTCCTCTGGTCGTGAACACCATGGGCTGGACGAAGGGTTTAGGCGCAGATCTTTCTCTTCAGATCAAGGAAATTGTTGAACCCACGCACGTGTTTGATTTTGAAGACCGGAGGGATGGACCGTGGTCGTTATCACCCCCTACGTCTGAGCTGCTCTCTGCACACACCGTGTATCACAGCCTGGACGCTGTGGTCTCGCGCACCAGTGCAGTGCGCTTTACTGCAGCAGATCACCGCACAATTGCCGTCATGTCCTATTTCCATGCCCTGTTCCCTACTGCGCCTACTACACCGCATCAAATGGTGTCCGCAGAAGCTTGGGACACGCGTCTGCCACTATGCGCCCAGGCTCCATATGAAGTTAACGCGGTCTTGGCCCTGGACGAGGTGATCCTTACTGGCGGTGGCAGCGAGGACGTCGTGCCCGCAGAGCTACTTCGTGTCCTCAACATCGCCATCGTCGGTCTGGTCCATGTAGACGCCGCAGCAGGTAGACTTGCATGCACCGATGCATCATCTACTGATGTCGCATACACACAAGGAGCTGGGCTCCCAGACCCTGCGAATTCGACATGCTCTGGCCTTGCACTTGTGCGTGGTGTATCATTCGGACCCCCTACCCTTCTTCACATGATCACCCCTCTCCCGGCACACCTACTGGCAACAAGTCGCGTTTTGATCAAAGGCGACCTGGAGCTGCCCGTTTGGGGCTTGCTAGATCACCGGAGCGATAATGGGGATGTCACTGGCGTGGACGCAGCACGGGTACCGTACTTGAGGTGGGGTAAAGGCAGCGGTGTGGGCGGAGAACGCAGGCGGGCGCGGCGAAATCTGATGCGGAAGGGTCAAATGTAGCGCGCTGTGGTCTGTCTTAGATGGCAAAAGTATAGAAAAGTAGGCATAATTACACAGAGCGGTACTAGCTACTCGAAAACGATCGCTAGGTCAGGGCCTTTACAATCTAGGTATCGGGTCCACATAGTGGAATACGTTGATGTTCGCAATTGTTCAAATGAGGTTCGAGAGACGTCTTCGTCTCGAAGCAGGCGCGAGATGCGGTAAATTTCTCTCCGGTCTCGCATGCTCAGATATTTCACTGCCTTGGCAGCGTCTCGCATATTCGGATGTGCCTGAGATTAGATAGTCAATTATTGAACGTCTAAAGATGGGGTGTGTCGTACCTCGCCAGGGTACACCATAATGTGCCACTTGCGATATGCCATCGGGGAGAGATAAAATTCATGCCCTTCTTCGTCCACGATGACCTGTTCTCTATAGTCCGGGAGCAGGCTTGGGACGTATGAGAACAGCAGAGGTATGCGGGTCAAATATCGACTAAAAGACGGATTCAGCCCGCCTGAACGCGCGTCGGACGCTGCCAGTCGGTGTCGCCAACGTGCGGCAACGTCCCAGTAGCGCTGCTCTTCAGCAGTGGACTTGTAGCGCTGATACAAGCGCCCCGAAGGAAGGAGACGCCACAGCACTTGCGTCCAGCGCTGGTTTCTTAGCGCGATGAGCCAAGACAGGGCGTGGCGAGCACTGTCCTCGATGGGCTGCAGTAGGTAGAGACGTGGGATGGTGGCGACGGACGTGAAGCCATGCGATATTGTGGCGAGAGATCGGACAGGGAGCCCCTTCGCATTGGAGACCCATAATTCAAGGTGCTAGATGGATGCAGTGTCAATGCTTCTGGTGGTTAGGCGCAATGTCACGGAACTCACTGTGAGTATCAGTCCCATGTCGATGCTGGCTTGCATGGTGGAAGGAGAGAGAGGAGGCAGGCGCTGGAGGCCGCGACGGCTTGTTATACTTAAGTAAAACACTCTCGAGCGCCAGGCCCTGCGGCTACAATAAAGCAAGGGCGTAGCAGCGTGCTTGTACCAGCATGATGATGGCAAGGCGGCACGTACCAGGCACTCAGGGTTGCCCTACATCGCCTTGGAGTAGATACAACATCTACGCTAGGGTACTGTGCCCTGGCGGTGAGGCATCGTTGCAGCGAGCTGATGGTAGAAAGCAGGGAGTGCACTGCTGTGACGGTGGACGCGAACTCGGGGGCAAACAGACGCACATACATAAGCGCCGTTGCTACGTTCTTCAGCGTCAAGCTCAAGCTTTCAATATATTCAGTACTGCCCGCACTCTCCTTGGGCCTCTCACCCTCTCTTCCCCTCCGACGTTTGAATGCAGGCCTGAACAGCCGCAATCCTACACCGCTCCTTCATTCCGCCACAGCCTTTTCTACTCTCCAAGTCACCATCCCTGATCCCCCATATCGTCGATGGACCCTGCCTCTTTGCGCAGGACACAACGACAGGACACCTTTGACTTGCGCGACCAAATGGTTACCGACGACAATCCTCATCTTGTGCAGGCACACGGCGATGCCTACCCTTCCGACGAAGAGCATTCAGTTCTCGAGGATGACTCTGATACCGACGACAGGGATGGCGACTATGCCGACGAGGATGACCGCTCTTCTTCTCTATCCATCCCTAATGAATCCATCGATTTCGACCTCGTCTACTCGCTGCACAGCTTCGCTGCCACCGTGGAAGGCCAGGCCAGCGTGGTCAAAGGAGATAGTCTCGTCCTTATGGACGACTCCAACAGTTACTGGTGGCTGGTACGCGTATTGAAGACCCAGGAGATTGGTTATATACCTGCGGAGAATATTGAGACACCCTTTGAGCGGCTCGCGCGATTGAACAAACACCGCAATGTCGACGTGAGTTTCGGGTGCTTTCCATCATATCCATTCACCGACCCATGTGTGTCTTTAGCTCGCGTCCGCAACACAGGCCGAGATGCAAAATGGACTGCAAGAGTCCCGCGATCATTTCCGCAACAACATGTCCTCCCGTACTGGCTCCAACCAGCAGACCCCATCTCCTACGCCTGGCGGTCCTAATGACTTGCGCATTATCGTGCAATCACGCCAGCATGCACGTCGCTCAGTTGTGTTTACGCCCGCGCTGCAAGTTCACCGTTACCCGCCTGCAGTGTGGGGCGATGAAGATGAAGATGATGACGACACTGAATGGGATGTAGGTGGTTACGAGGACGAGGACCCCTCGTTAGCGGAGGATGCGGCCTTGGCAAACGGCGGACAAGAGTCTGATGATGGGATGAGTTGGGAGGACCCTGTTCCGGACGCGCGTGCACGTCAAATAGCTGCTCCTGCCCAGCCTAGCCCAGTAGACCAGCGTCAACAAGAGTTGCAGGCTCAACAACAGTTGCAAATGCAACAGCAGCAAGAAGCCGAGCGACAGCTGAGACAGCGCCAGGAGATCGAGGAGCAGCGCCGACAGCAGCAAGCCGTCACCCAACAAGACCCTCAACCGCAAGCAGCTACGCAACCCACACTATCCATCCGCCAACCGGACTCTCGCGAGCGCTTGGGTGTCTCACAGGACAGTCCGTCGTCCATGTCGCCCACTTCTCCCGCTGGTCCGAAGGTCCTGGATCCAGCTACGGCGTCAGAGACGAAGAAGATCAGTGTCACGCCGTCGGTCGCGCGAACGGAGCCTCAATCACAGCGACCGGTGCAAGCTCAAGGCACCGGACCTCTGCTTCCGAGCGCCGTTATGCAAAGACAAGAGGAGGACCGCAAGCGCACTCGCGAAGAAATCGAAGCCCTAGAGGACGCGGCACGCAAGAAGGCCAAGGCAGGCTCCCCGGCGCCTGGGAGACCTGTAGCTGGAGGACCTACCAAGCTTCGAAAGGATCGGGTAGAATCAGGAGACGAAGACAGCGGAAAGGAGAAGTCGAAGGGCAAGTCGGGTATCTTTAGCCTGTTCGGGAGGCGCAAAGACAAGCACAAGGACAAAGGGCAGACTGGTTCTATCTCTGACAACGGCCATGAGGGCACAACTCGTAGTTCAGAAGAATCCGGAAGATCAAGCAACCCTCATGCCGATCCCAACGTTGTTGTTGCAGCAGTTGCCCAGAGACAGCAGCAGCTTCCTCCTCAGCGCGGCCCTGCGCCGCAGACACCTCCTCATTCGGCTCCGAGCCAGGACGCGTCGCCCGTCTCTGTTCAGGCCATCCAGTTGCGCCAACGGGACAAAGAACAGCAAGCGTTGTACCAGCAGTATCTTAATCGCTCTCCTTCGTCTCCACCAGAAGTCCAGCCATCGTTCGGACTGCAATCGGCGCTACAACCTGGGTCGACGGCTTTCGGTAGCCCGGGCTCTAACTCTCTCAGTCCTCCTTCCGAAGGTCGCCGCCCACGACCCGGCTCTCTTCTCATTGGACCGAACTCTCTGGATGGCCAGGGTGGCGGCGTGCCGGAACTTAGCGTCATCCGCGTGTTCGCCGGTAAGAAACTACAAACAGAGGCAACTTTCAAGACAGTGCTGCTCAACTCTTCGACTACCTCCTCGGACCTAGTAAAGCAGGCTATTCAGCGCTTTCGTCTTCCTGCAGGGGAGGATGCAAGCGACTACTACCTCACCGTCAAGCAGCTTGAAGGATCATCAGCCGTGCTCCGGGGCGATGAGAGGCCGCTCGTTGTCTTCGAAACGCTTGTAGAGGCAGCCCTGGAACTTCCCAAGGTCAAGCGCAGCAGCGTCGGCAGTATAAGCTCCATTGCGAGTAATCTGTCCATGCATCCAGCCATCAAGAAACTCCCCATGAATGACTTTACCGACGATTCCGCTGTCAAATTCTATCTTAACCGCAGAAGTGAAAGTGGCGCTGACGATACCTTTACCACGGATGAAGGAGACACGACGATAACAGCGGAGTCTGCCGCCGAGGATAGTCTGTCGCCGACGGCTCGATATCTCAACGTCAACATTGGCAACGCTGCAAGTGTCGCATCAGAGCGCTTCAGTTCTCCTTCATTCCGTTTCGCTCTCAAACTAGTAATATACCCTGATGACCTTCCGGACGACATGGTTTTCGATCCACTTACGGAAGCCATTGTATTCAAGAATACCCTTCGCGATAGACCGCAAGCAGGCGCTGGCGCTTCGCCCGGTATATCGCAAGCTCATCGCCGCAAGATTTTCGTGTTTCCCAAGAACATTACAGTGGCAGAGGTGATTGAGATGGGCTTAGAAAGGTTCGGCATCTCGGAAGGCGTTGTGGACGGTGGGGATGAAATAGAAGACAAGATGACGAAGAGACGGAGTTCCACTCGGGTGCGCTACGCGCTGCACGTAGCCAATGAGGGTAAAGGTAAGCGTGCGTTCTGCTATTTTTTTTGGCCATCATTATTCATTGCATGTCAGAGCGAGAACTTGGGCCAGCTACCAAGGTGATAGACGCCTACTCACGCCCGCCCACATACCGAGCCGTGGATCGCCGTTTCAGCGACACCAAGCGTCGCTCTGTTGACTCCATGCAACTACTGGGTAACGCTGACGATGTTCATCCCGACGACCCCGTCTTCGTACTACGCCGCGCTGTCACATATCGTGCTTCCTCGACCCGCCATCGACTATCGGCTGCCCTCGACGAGATCGCGCTTCAACAAATGCACCGCGAATCTATATCCAGCTCTAGCACGACCGATGCCGCAGGTGGCGACGAGACGAGGCAGCGGCATATGTCCAAACAGGAACTCATCACGGCGCAGCGTGCAGCATCTCGTGCCAACCAGCGTGCTATATTGTCCGCACAGACCAACTCTGTGCGTGGCGTCGACGTCATGCTTCCTGGCAACGCCATGCTCCGCAGCTCGCGTTATAATCTGGACGACAAGACGCGCTATTCTTACATCCAACCAGACGGAGAAGCTTACGACATTAGCGACATCATGGAGGAGGTATGGCAAGGGGATGCAGAGCCACGTCGTACACCTTCCTCGGGCATCAAGGGAGACCTTCTGGAAGGCGTTCTGTCACCGAACAAAGCCGGTGTGAGTGAAAAGCTTGATCGCGTGCTCAGCAAGATCAAGGATGGTCGTGCTGCGCGCAAACAACCGTCGCCTCCTCCGTCTGCATCCTCTGACAGCGTTTCATCGGCCTACTCCGATGCTGACGCTCCGACGAACGCTGACGCCGAGCAGTCGACATCGCGGTCGACGACACCATCGGCAGCCCAACTCAACGCCAGGTCACAGCCTCAGAGTGCTGTGGATGCTGGTATCGTGCCAAGAGTAGCTTCTCCTATTGCTGGGTTCCCTGGCAGCGGGAATGGTACGCCTGTTGGTTGGGATTCCAAGAAGGCGCGCTCAGTCACTCCCACAAATTCATCAAAGGGCAGTCCAGACCCACATTTACGCCAACCTTCCATTGCCTCTGTCATGTCAGACACATCCGGTTATCGTACTGCTGTTGGCTCGCCGATCAATTCCTCACCATCCCTGCCGACGCGCAGTGCGTCGACACCTAAGCCGCCTCGGTCAAGGCCTGTGATACCCAAGGACGATTTCGGCGTATCAAACATGATGGCCATCATCGAACTGGCCGGGATGCGAGATCGAGCTCCACCGCTTTCGCCGATTGATCCTGTGGACGAGTTGTTGTTCGGACGGCCATTCGACATGAACACCCTGCACCCCCAAATTAGGGACATATACGGCCCCGCGTTCCAGCAGTTAGACGACATGGATAAGGTGCTTCAATCGTAGCCTCTTGATGCGGGAGCAGCGTACTCACCATCACTCTTATAGATTCTCGAAGATCTCTTGCAAGACGCCATTCGGGCTTAGCTACCACAGGATTTTAATTGCTCTGTAACTTATCTATTCGAATTTTATCGTATCATTCAGCTTTCATCTTAGTGGAGACTGGAATCATGAGAGAGCCATGCGATTCTCATACTGGCGGAACGACCACTGATCCTGAATCGCAGTGTTCAATAAACTTCCTCAATGGTAGAATCCGGACTGGTTATTATCGTACAATGATTTGATAAGTTCCCATCATCCCAATATTCACATCAACTTCTCATTACTTCATATTTTTCCCATCCAACTTCTTCCAGAGTGTCCACCTTCGTTAAAACATCGGCCTCCAGTGACTTCAGATAGTTTTCCATGTCGATGATAAGCGCCGGTATGCCCGCTGACAGTATGCGAATGGCCAATAGACCAGCATTCGTGCCGTTGTTGATTGCTACAGTCGCCACAGGTATCCCTCTCTGTGACACGGGAGAGTCAAATGATGGCCACATGAGCAATGAAGAAGGCAATGAACAAACCGGCATCTGAACAATACTGTGCAGCGAGTCAACCCCGTCGAGGGAACTGCCTTTGACGGGAACGCCAATGACAGGAAGTGCGGTCATAGCAGCCACCATTCCAGGCAGATGGGCAGCGCCTCCGGCACCGGCAATGATCGTTCTGAGCCCACGCGATGCTGCCGAGCGCGAGTACTCAGCGAGACGATCCGGCGTTCGGTGAGCGGATACAATGGTCAGCTCGAAAGGGATTCCGAAGCGGTCCAGGATGCGCGCAGCGGGCAGCATCACCGGCAGGTCCGAATCTGAACCCATGATCACGCCGACCATAGGATGTTTGTGCGGGAAACCGGTAGAAGGAGGGGAAGGTGCATAGCGCTGAATCTCCTCTTCAGAACTGCCACCAGGCAGCTTCTCCAACAATGGACGGAGAGCGAGACGGAGCTCAGAGTCCGAGTTCGCAACCAGCGTGATATGGCCCATTTTTCGCCCTTTGCGGCACTCGGCTTTTCCGTACAGGTGCACGCTGGCGCCAGGGACACTCAGAGCGAACTTGGCAAAGCTGCTCACTTCGGCCATGTCACTGGAGGCGCCCATGATGTTGAGCATAGCGGCGGAGGGAACTTTGAGACCAGTACGACCTATTGGCAGAGCTAGAATGGCACGGATATGGTTTTCGTATTGCGATGTCTCGCATGCTTCGATGGTGTAGTGACCGGAATTGTGCGGTCGTGGGGCAATCTCGTTGACCAATATCTCTCCTGTAGAGAAGATGAAGGAACGATTGGCGCAGTAAGAAAACAGCCAAGCTCACCATCGTCCAGCAGAAACATTTCCACGCCAAAAATTCCAGCTCCGTTCAGAGACTGGACGGCCCTCTCTGCCACGGCGCGAGCCCTAGAAGACAGCCCGAGGTCTGCCGAACGCAAGGGAGCAAACACCAGATGGCATACGTTCTCCTTGTGCACTGTCTCGACGACAGGATACGAAGTCACCTCTCCTTCCACCGTTCGCACGACCATCACAGCAATCTCCTTGATGAACGTCACCCACTTTTCCGCGTACAACGGTCGATTACTGAGGGAACGAAGGGCCTCTTCTGCTTGCGAAAGCTCCCGCAAAACGAAATTTCCGCGGCCGTCGTACGCGAGCGTCTTGCTTTTGAGCATGAGCGGTAGCCCGAGGCGATCGGCCGCTTCTTGGATCGATAGAACGGAAGGTTCGATAGGAATAGATGGTGAGACCGGTAGGCCATGGGCCAAAAGGTGCTCCTTCTGGCGATATTTGTCCTGGATGATGCGAATGGTGGTCGGGCTGGGATGGATATCGACTGTGCCCGACTGCTGCAATTCCTCCAGTACGTCGACGTTGACGTGCTCTATCTCCACTGTAAGGACATCCACTTTGGCTGCCAGCTCGCGAACTTTGTCCGGGTCGGAAAAGGAGCCATCGATATGGACACCGTGTGCAGCCACTTGCTTTGCTGGTGCATTCGGGCCCACATCCAGAATGGAGACTGGAATGTTGAGGAGAGATGCAGATGCGGCTAGCATCCGCCCAAGCTGGCCACCACCTGCGAAAGGTTATTTCATGTCAAGGGGATTGAGTCGACGTGCTCTTGATACACGAACGTTAGGACCGAAAACATAAAGTGTGTAGAGATCGGAGACCTACCGCACCTAGGATTCCCACAGTCCTCGACTGCATGGTGTGCGATGCGATGCGAGGGCCTCTGAGATGGTCGATGGCAAAAGCGAAGAAACACTACTATGCAATCTTATCTTATCGGTTCAAGTACTACTTATGTACTAAGACGCCATTTTGCAAGATACAATCTCCTTCCTGACCCAATGCCCGATACCTAAGCGATCGCCCTGGCCTATCGCATGCCAAATCAGCAATCGGTAGGTCAAACCATCCCACAGTGCACTCTTGGCCTCGAGCAACATGACCGACCGCCAAAGTCCTTCAACTGCCAAGCCCCACACTTCGATCCCATTCCCATCCCAACCGGTATTCAACGGGGACGGGAATTTTGAGCCAGGCGAACGCATCTGGGGATTGTTCAATGTTCCTTCCAGTCGGGTTAGATCGTTGTAAAATTCGGCGACCAATGTTTCAAGGTTGGGCACAGCTGGGCCAGGGAGAAGCCCCAATTTGATGATGAGTTGACTGCCAAGTCTAACCACATCCGCTGGAAGGGATGTAATTCAACATGACGAAGAGGAGCATAAAAGTAAGACATTTACCTGAATCGCTAGCCAACAAACTCACCGCCCTTCCAATGGACGCTCGCCATTCCCCGCTGGTGGCACTTTCCAACTTTGGGGCGTCCACGACTGTGACGATATTGTCCAAAATGGTGAGCCATCGAACCTTTTCGTCTTCTCGGGGAACAAGGGCCATCTCAATCCAAGCCAATAAACCAGACTTCAAAACCAGCGAAGTGGCAATTTGCCGATGGGCGGTCAGGTTTTGGAGGATCTACTGGGACCTTAGTTCAGTCCGTCACAAAATAACGAACCTCCACGCACGTCGAGCACTCCCACACGGAGTGAGCGGTCGTAGTCTCCGCTTTGCCAGATACTCGCCAACAAGTCCCAAGTGTGTCTTCGCTTGAATATCCGCCACTCGTCCTCGCCAGCATCAAGCATAGCATCCGCCAAGAATTTCAATTGCCAAGTGCGCTCTTTCCTCCAATCATCGGACTCGCTATACAACATATTGTAGAGCATAGGGATGTCGGTGGTGTCTAGCTCAGGTCTTTGGAGAAGAAACCGAGCTGTAAGAGGGTAGATGGAGTTAGCGGGATAGAAAACACCCCGCAATGCGTGTGCTAGTAGCAGTGTTGTGAAGGTTGGCAAGCGAGGAGGATTTTCACTTGCTGGTTTGCTGACTGCATCTCGGAGAAGATCGAGAATGTGGATTACGTGCAGCTTCTCGTGCATATCCGCTGCCTGCGATAGATGGTTAGACACAGAGTACTTGTAGGGGAGACCCGGCAAGCTCACCTGCAAGGCAGATGCAACAGTAGCGAGTTGGGCAAGAGATAAGTCCCGAAGAATATTGTCCGCCGACGAGAGACATCGAATCAGAAGGCTGACTATGTTGGATCGGAAGAACTGCACCCATTCCAGGGCCGAGGAAGGTCGACAATTTTCCAACATCTGGGCTGACAGCAAGACGACGAAGACGGGATCGTACACATGTTGATCACCAGTATCATGGTCCTGGTCAGGATCGAGAATCCTCCGGGTCGGGAATGCTAGACAAGTCCGGAGTACACGGTTGGAATCCAGATTCCCAATCGACTGCCGGGCATCGACAGCGGCGTCGGATGAATTCTTCGTGAGCAGAGAAGCGATAGACACCTTCTTGGTCTCCTCGTAAAGCCTGAAGAGACGTAGAAGCGTCCGATCAGAACGCGAAAGACTCCCGCAATAAATCTGGGCTAGCGGCTGGATGTGAGTTGGTTGGCAAGTATTGACGGGGTGTTGGTGGAAAAGCAAGGATACGAGCTCGACCAAAGCATCTTTGGTCGGCGCAGACGGAGCCGTTTGCTTGTGAAAAGAGGGATGCTGAACAATGCTTTGCAGATGGCGGTTGATTATCAGTGGCTATATGGGAAGAGATCAAAACGCATGCCGTATCAAAATTGATGCTAGCTTGCCTTCATACGAGCCCGCGGAACGACCGCAACCGCCAGCTTGAGGAAAACGGTATCCGAAAGCCGACCTTGTGTCACCGCGGCCAGAATGGGATCAGCCAAGTGAGCCTTGACATTGTCGGACGCTGCGACAACCGCAACGAAAGCCTCGAGGTCTTCTTGATCCTTGTTCGTGAGGGCGAGCTTGCGAACAGCCCACTGCAGCCCTCTGTCCAAGATCGCAGAGACGAACTCCTGTGCTTCTATTGGCATTTCGATGGCCAAAGACCCTGCAAGGTGAAAGAGATCGGCAATGGGGAAGTCGCTCGGTGCCTGCAGCACGGTGCTTGTCGCAAGAGCAAGGAGAGTGGGGCGCGAAGCCGAAAAATGTCCAAGCATGGCTGAAACCGACAGCAGGCAGGTTCGTCGGTGCGTTGGAATGCTGTTATTGTCCGTGGTTCCCAGGAGCAAGTTTACGAAGTGCTGCTGCCAGACCTCGTCGACGACAGATTCATGGGCAGCGTTCATATCGAGTGATGCCCACAAGACAGGCGCAAGCTCTGTCATCGGGTGCTGGACAGCGGCTTCGGTCCGGAGGTAAGTCCAGCAGGCGCTTCTGACCGACGAGCTCAGATATGCAAGTCCTGACAGGATCGAGACCATTGGTTTGTTCCATCTCTCTTGCCCCAGGAGAAAAGACATGTCGATCGTGTCTATCACCTTTTTGAATCTGTGACCCCAACGAGATTCGGCTACCGACACCAAAGATGGCAGATCTGTCCACTTCGAGGAAGGGAGAAGACCATTTAGCCCGATAGGCAGGCCTAATTCGACGGCTTGAGCGATGATACCGATCAAGGTCTGTTTGTGCGTTGTCAGAGGTATCAATGATACGAGGCGGGGAAGGCGGTCGAGGAGGTCATCTGCTACATCGCACAGAACAGTGCCTTGCTCAAGAGCTGCGAGTACAGCAGGGAGGAGCTTTAAGTTCCAATCGTCCCGGATGGCTGTGACGTGGTTCAGAACGCGGTCGAGCAACGCGAGGACGTCTTCCGCCCTTAGGTATGTAATCCATAGACAAATCTGGCACTTCGTTAGCTAGACTCATCTCACAATTATTGAACTCTTACGTCATCAGCAGCTTCAATGTCGAAAGGCGTTCGGACGAGTTTAGCCCAGTGAGAGGTGAAGTCAGCAAGCAGGCGTTTGTCGTCTGGTGATAGCGAGTCGACTGCGGCCAGTAACAAGCTCCGCAAACCTGACGAAATATAAGTCCGTGGCATCTCGAACAAACAGGCTGTCATACCTTCAGTGAGATCTGTGTCTCTCGACTTCGCATCTAAAGTGCAGAGTTCCTTTATCGTTGACAAACCAAATAGTACCTCCTTGATCTTGAGGGCGTCTTCCGCTCGACCATCTCTAAAGCGGCGGACTATCGACGCCATAAGCTCCAAGCAGCTTTTTTTCCCCGAGGAGGCCACCGATGCGGAACATAATCGATGGTGAACCAGAATCAACGCTTGTTTGGCTTTCTGGAAAGCGTGATTGCCGGACACTACCGATTTGCAGAGGATGTCTATATACTCCGAGTTCGCGAGCTGATCCGGAGAGCTCTGCAGATAAAGAAAGCTAAATGGATGTCTTGAAGTGTCGTTAGATACAGACGATTTGCGGAATGAGTGGACGTACTCGCTGTGCGTGATCAAGAAGTCTTCAGCCTTTGATAGGAATTGTTGAGCAGGGTGCAGATATTCCAGCAGTTGCCGAAGAGCTGGTGGATGTAACCGGCCGACCAACTTCACGAGCTGTGCTACATCTCCACTGCTTATGTCAGAGTCTAAGAGGCGCAACCAATCCACAAGTTCATATGCGGATGATTGACGAAGCAGTGGAGTAGCAGCTGTGTTACTTGGCATAAGCAGCGGCTGACGCTCGACTTGGTAGGCAACATACGGCGCTCGAGGAGTTCGATTTGGTTCAAGAACAAGGAAACTGTGGCTGGGCTGCTTCGTGCAGTCGAGGGAGCGCCCCGCAGACAGTCGAAATACGCGACCACCATTCCGACTTCTCGAACGATGGCCTGGCGGACTACCTTATGTTCAGCAACGTCTCCCGCAACATGTGCCGCCGACAAGAGTTTGGCTGCGAGCTCCTCCAACGGATGTAACGTCGGTATCTTAGAGGAGAAACTTGTGATGAGCTTGCGGGTGTAAGTCACCAGGGCTAGGATGTCCGACTCGGACAGAAGTGAGGCCGATATCTTTGCAGACATCTGCTCCAGGACAGTCATAACAAGTGCACTTGGATGACTATCCTGGTCGGTAGAGGCCGCATGATCTCCCATTGGAGGAAAGACGCGTTGCAAGTCTTCGATGTATCGATGGGGCGTCTTCAGGAACCGCTGTATACAGTCGTCCAAGAAGATCGTGACCGCGGCCCGTTCATCCAGTAGAGGAGTGCCGTCCGGGGCTGCAACGCCAGAGGCGCGGGTACCGACAGGCAAAGCCACAAGCCATAACTGGACTTCGTCGGGATCGTGCTGGAAAATAATACTCCGCGAGAAGACAGATTGCAGAAGTGCTTCAACCGCGTCCCGGACGGCCACGGCTTGTGTCATGGTATAGACTTGGAGAAGGACATGAACAGGCGAGTGAGAGCCTGTAATTCATTGGTGAGCCGGCCAAGAGACAGCTGCAGAAGTTTAGTACCTGTCTTAGTCGACCATGCAAACTGATCGCTCTCTTTGAGCAAGCGTAAAACATGCAGTTGTCGGAGAATGCGCAAACCAACAAGTGAACCGGCTTCTCCTACAACGCTAGGAGCTGAAAAACTGTGAAGTAGCTTTCCAACGTCAAATCGAGCCTCTGAGACAAGTGAAGGAAGACATCGATGGTAAAGCCACAGCAACCGGGTGGAGCTTTCTGCCAGCATAGCAGCGATCGCTCGATTAGATCCGGGCATGACTGGTCCTCTTGAGCTGCCTTCTTGTTTTTGATGCCGCTGCGACAAAGCAATGACAACCGCAAATTCGGGTACCCGCTTTCGTACCTCTCTTTCTAGTTCCCGCCTTCGATTCCGCCACTGTCCACTCTGCTCATCCTCCTCAAGCCCGTGCTCCACTTTCTCTAGCAGCTCGAGAACCGTTGCGTACTTGGTGAGGCATTTGGCAAAGGCCTGTGACGTGCAATGTTGGACGAGAGGGGAGGAAGACTGCAGCCCCCGCGAGATATGCACTTTGGCATAGGTACTAGGGAAAGTATTCTCGAGGAATGGCGCGAGCGGTGGTGGTACTGGGAGGTACAGATTGCTGTTCGGCATGATGAAGGACTGTTCTGGGATCGGGAGCGAGATGACTGAACCCAAAAATGAGACGTTTGTGATCCACTTGGAAGACAGCCGAGGTTCCAAGGTGAGTGCAATGGCAGACCAATAGCTGATGAGCCCTTCAGGACTGTCAAAAGAGGAATATGCAATCGGATGCGCACCTAGTGACCAGTTCGGGGCAAGCGGACAGGACTTTCAAAGCCAGCTCCTGTTGCCGAGGATCATCATTGACTTTAAATCCTTTCATGAGGTTGGCCAGGATTTTATTGAAGACGCGACCAGACCTGGGGGCATCTTCCTCGCCGCCGCCGGCGAACCGGAGCTCGTCTTCTGACTCTCTTGGATACCATCCGCGATCACGGAAACAAAGTCCTACCCCCGGACGAGTGCATATTGCAAGAAGAAAGTGATGCACAACATCGGCAGGGATTTGTTCATGATCACTGCCTTCTGGAGCGGACCGCTCGTAGAGTTTCACGATCTAACTGTCGGTGAGCCAGTACGTTATGCTTCATGCAACAATTTGCACATACTTGAGTGAGGGTTGCCTCTTGAAAAATGCCAACTTTGATCGACCTCTTAAGCTTCTGATCGGACCATATCCCTGTCCAACAAACTTCCAGGATTCTTCGCACTACAGAATACGAATCTTGGAAAAGACCCTTCCATATACCGCCAAAGGCCTCGCGCCGCTGCTCCAGGAAAGCTGCTTTCACGCTAGTCGACGTCGAGCTGTCCACGAACGACAGCATGAACAGAACGTAAAGCGTCCGAATGTCTAGAAACCGTCAAAATGATGTTGGTACCCAACAGCAGCTACAAACCTGGAATTACAAGGCCATCTTGATTTGTGCCTGTCTTTGATTTCCTCCGCATGTAGAGTAGCTTTGGAAGAGACTAAGTCTCACTTAGCGTCAAAGCTTCAAAGGACAAGCAGTTGGACGGACCTTCGTTTCCCATGCGAAGCTGTCCAGAACAAACCTTCGCTCGCTTCCGCCCGCAAAGTTGGACATTGCATTGAGTAGCTTTAGGGTTGACATGAGGAGATCATTATGGGAACCTGCGATGTAGGTGTTCAGATGTTGCGTCCATTGCGCTGTCAATAGCATCCTGTGGACGGGCATCCCGAGAGAGTGGTCAGGATGATGGAAAGACAGCAAGTTTAAGAGGGCCGCCAAGAGCGATGTGATGAGTGCAAGGGTATGTGCTTGTCGCTGAGAACGTTTCAGTTCAGGGACTTGACGGTTAGGACGCAGCACACCTGGTTAACACCTCCCCAAATACCGAAAACTTCACGTGCTCCAGGCGAAAACCGCAGCCAACTTCGTGCAAGAAGGAGTTTTTCATCTTGGGGGGTGACTACTTCGCCTGGTTTGAGGTTGAACTGGTTGCGCAATGCTAAAAGGGCTGCGGGGTCAACAAGTCAGCTCACGGACACTGACAAGGGCAAACTACTCGGTACGCGCCTGCGATGACGCCGTCCTCATTGTCCGCTTGAAGACTACGTGATACGTCCTCAGCGCTGGAGAAGCGGTACGTTCCCTCGGTTTTTGAGGCTTGCTGAAGCTTAACCCGTTTCCGCGGCGGCTCTTCCTCGCCAGTGACTTTTTCTCGCATTTGGTGACGCCCAAAGACCTATGGACGCGCTGCACCAAGTAAAGCCAATTTTTCAATGACGTTCAGTGTAAATAAACGGACCGCTTACCACTGGCGAGAGTTGGTTGACGAGGTGCAAGTTCACTACGGATTTCGGTGAGCGGCGGCGGGTGCGCGGGCCGCCGTTGACGGACCGGTAGTTAGCACCTCAGGTTAGGGTCTCGTCAGAGAGTACTCAGTACTTGAGTACAGACTATATACTGTACACTGCGAGCGCAGACACTCATACATGTGCAACTGGTCCTAATTTGTATCTACGTCCTTTAGTCTACGTCGTCCAACGCGATTTCTCCATCTTCCTCAGACTCCTCCGCATCCTGCGCTGCACCTCCACCCCAGAAGCGATTGAAGATATTCCTGAGGACTCGAACAGGCATCGGTGCGACTTCCTGAGAAGAACAGTTAGCCAGATCGATGTCTGGGCTTCTACTTGGAAGACTCGCCTCATCCTCATCCTCATCTTCATCCTCCGTTTCGGCTTCTGCGTCCGGGTCCAAGTCCATGTGTCCATGATCTCCTTCAACTTCGTTATCATCACCATCCGCTTGACCATTATCGAACTCTTCAAGAAACTCCAACGCTACCATGTCATCGCCAGGCATGCCACCCGGCATCCCGCCGTGCGCGGCGCCGCCCTCTTCTTGCATCACTTGTGCTAGCATGAGCTCCTGTAGGACATCTTCCGGTAGATTACCCGCCACCTGGGCAAACTGCACGACGCCTTCAGGAAATAGCTGCAATAATCGCGGGTGGCCGTCGAAAAATTCCTTTCAGACGCAAAATATCAGCTTCGATGAAAGTCTAGAAAGCGACAGAGAAAGTAAGTCTGCGCGGACCTGGAGCTGCCGTCGCATCAAGGGATCAGGAACCAGTCGTTCTAACATGCGTGCGTTTGCGGCCTGGCCTCTTTGACCTCCGGCTGCGCCGCTGAATGCGTCCTCGGACCCTCGGAAGAATTCGTCGTCGTACATGCTGACCCGGGTAGGCGGTGGCAGTGGGTCGCAGGCCAGGCTGTTGAGACTTGCAACTTGGGCCGGTATATAGGCAAGGAGCCTTTGTGCAGAGGAGCCAAGGACCATGACATGACGGTAGATGGAGACTGGAAATGCAGGCGTACGCGCGAGGTTGCGCATGTACTGATGACCCTTGCTGCCGAGGGCAGTAGACGGCAGTTCACCGGCTCGAACAACCTGCCCGACGGTCTCGACAAACCACGAAGACTGCTTTGGATCCTTCCAGAGGCCATGTGACCTTTGGACGTATAGATGAGAGAGCAGATGGAGCAGGGATTCCTCTGTAGCAGCAGAGCTATGGCGCTTAGGCCTGAAGACGAATATACAGGTAAGCTGCTTGCACACATACCTGTCTCTTGTAAAGACCCTGAAAGCTGCGTGGCTTCTCACTTCTGCCGGTAGAGACATGTCGGCCTTATCCGCGAGAAGAGTGACAATTGATGGAAATTCGATGACTGCGCGCTTCAACGCTGCCGTAGCCTGTCGCGACACTCAATTAAAACATTCGACGAGAAACAATCGAAAACTCACCTCTGGTTCTGCGTTCTTTGCTCTCCATGCTAGTGCCACAGCGTACGCCACACCAGGAAGTGCTAAGGCGGGTGCTTGGGGCTGGTCCTTGTCCTCGATTCTTGTAGAGCATTCAAAGACGTCGACGAGATCCAAGAGCCACTGATGCATCCCAGCCTTGATAGCAAGGAAATCCAAGTGTAAAAGAGCCCCATGTGGGTCTGACCAGGGATCCAGACTATATAGAAGCCGTGCAAATTCGAACGCCGTGCGACCAACTCCACGACGCTGTAGATCACTGAATTTCGTATGTTTGAA
Organism: Auriscalpium microsporum; assembly: GCA_019914985.1. Lineage (NCBI taxonomy): Eukaryota > Fungi > Basidiomycota > Agaricomycetes > Russulales > Auriscalpiaceae > Auriscalpium > Auriscalpium microsporum. The sequence goes on from JAHLMG010000001.1 coordinate 2,669,902, forward strand.
CTCTGTTTCGAACGGAAAATACAAAGGAAAACGTACACGACCTGTCGATGGAGCGATAGGAAGAAAGGCCGATTCTCAACATGGTCGAAGTCGAGCCTGTTCGTGCCGCTAGTGAAAGTAAATGCGCCGACGAAAGCGCGTTCGTATGTGAACATCGCTCGCTCAATGAAATCGGCGGCTTGGCTGTGCTCTAAATATTTGTGAGGTGCGTTAATTCCAAAAGCGTATTGAGCTCGCTGACCTTCCCGATGACTGTATAGTTCCGCAAGCTGCAGCAACGCGTCGGCGTGCCATGGTACTTGCCTGATGATCGCGTACAATCCCTCGGGATCTGTGGCTTGTCTCAGAAGCCAGCTCATACAGCTAGTCGACATCATACCGCCTGACAGCACGACTTGCAGGAACATCCGCGTTACGCCTTTGTAACGCTTGCTGTACTCCATGGTCCACCATCGCTCGTTATCATCGGTCCACGGGCTGCGCGTGGCTTTATTTTGCAACTCTTCGTCTGTGAGGGCACGCAGCGTAAGGCCTTCGCGCAGCTTTGCTGGCCACCAGTTTGGCTTTGGCTTGGTCAAATTCGAGCGTTGAGTAGTAGGCTGCCGCCGAGCAGTTGCAGACCCAGCGGCAGCTCTGTTGCTACCAGAAACGACCTTCGCGCCGAAGAACTTGCGCATTTCGGCTTCGGTATCTAAATGATTGATAGAGACAGCAAGGAGGGTGTGGAGGTCATTAGCGAGCGACCGCCTGACAGGCTGCTTCCCTGCGGACGGAGTCGAAGCCTTGCTGAGGTCTGGATACCTGTACTTGATCAAATCAACCTTGATGTATCATGATACAGGAGGGCTGTATACTTGGTTGCAAGCTCTTCGAGAGCCTTGTCAATATCATCCTTTTCTGACCTTTTCTCCTTCGCTTTGGCCTTCTTGAGAGCCTTCCACTCCTTTTTGGACGGGCCCGACGGTGGAGAAGGCACAGGCAGGCTAACATCCGCTGGAGATCGTGTGCCTACAGGAGTATCCGGTGCGGGTGTTGCCACGGCGGGGGTGGCCGCAGAGTCCTTCTTCTTCTTTTTCTTAGCCTTCCGCAAGAAAGTCAGGGAGAGGAGGATGGTAAAGACATACCCGCTACCGCACCTTTTTTGACTTGTAAGCGTTTTCCGATGCGCTGTCGTCGTCGTCATCGTTGACGAGCTAATGCAGAGATCTGGTCAGGGCCGGATGAAGGACGCGAGTGGCGGACGCACGGCTGCAAATGCGGTCTTGGCTGGGAGGCGGTCTTGATCAGACTCGTCTGTGACGGCGTCGGGCGGCGAGAGGTCTTGAAGCTGGCGCTGTTGGCGCTTGCTGAGACGGGCGGGCATGGTCGTGGTCGCGGTCACGGTGGACTCGGAGGGCAAGTGGACTAGGGCGGGTGGCGGGCCGGAGAGCGCGGACCCTTAGGGGTCCACGGGTGTGCACAGCCACCACGCCTCTCGTTCGTCCACCGGTACGTCGCAGTCTCTGAGTCTCAGCCCGTCGCTCATCGCGCGCTCATCTCCTCACTCCGTTCCCTTCATGTCGCAAGCAACCCAGCCCGCACCCGAATGCACCCCCCATAGCACACCCACAACTCCATCTTGCCACCATGGACATCCGTGCCCGGCCGCCCAACTCATCGGTACGTGCAGCGCACATCTCGTGCGCACCCCGACTGACCTCTCCGTGCCACCAGCAGAACCAGCCTCTGCTTTATACCAACGCTGACATTCCCAATGACGCATCTACTCATGCCCACCACGCCCAGGCTGCCCATCAGAGTGAAGAGCTCTACAAGCGATCCGTCATGCTTGTCATATGGTACAAAGTAAGTGTGGTCTCCCCTCGTCCTGTTCGCGGGCGATGGACGACTGCTTGACTGATCCGTTATTTCCGCCAGGCACACACAATGCCCCTGCGATTCCTTCACCCTCTTCCGACGTTCCCATTTCTGCAGTTGACTCAATTCCCTTCCCTGCTCACCTCCCTCTCTCTCAATCAAACATCCTTTCTCGATGCTTACAACCCTGCATCCGGGCACTGGGAGCAACATATGGTCGACACCGTCCGTCTGGTGGAGACCGAACAGCGCGTCCTCTACCGCCTGCGCAAGAGCCTCTTAGATGGCCTATCCGAGGAAGAGTGTCCCGGGATTCAGGAGGAGATCGCGTCTCAGCCACGCTCGGAGCAGCGACACTTCTCTGCTCCGTCTGCCCCCCAAACCTCTCTCAAGCGTCCTGCTCCAGAGCCTCCGGTGGACGCGTCACCGCCGGCCAAGTTCTACGCGGCGGAGGGCATATACCATGGCAGTCCCTCTCAACCCCAGCCGCACCAGTACGCGATTCCTGTCAGCCAGCCTCAGAGCTATCCACAGAATTTGTCCACCCCCAAGCACCATGGGCAAAATCAAATACCCATACAAGCTGCAAATGGGAACGGTTCACAATCCATACAAGGCTCGGCACCGAGTCCCGCAAGTCGCAATGGCAGCACGCCGAAACCGCAGTCGTACAGCTTTCAGCAAGGCTCTCTCTACGCATCGGTGCACAATTCGCCAACCCCCACACCTGCCCCAACGAACCATAACCCACAATCACCCGAGGCTCTGCCTCCGCACTTGCGCTCGCCACAATCTTCTCCGGCGCCGATCCCTTACCACCCGCATCCTCCATTGAAGCGCTGGCCAAATGACTACACCGTCTCCGAGGTTGCCACGGGCTTTCGGCAGATGGATGACCTGATCGCTGCAATGCCTACACTGACGCAACGCGCGGCCTTCGAGCGTGTCTTTGGGTGTCGCTACGTGAAGAGCACAGTTTGCCGACATCGTGGCGTTTGGAGGAAGGCAGAGGAGGATGTCCGGACATTTTTCGAGGCCATGGGACGTGATGAGCGTGCAGTGTGGGGCGAGTTCGTTCGGCGGGTGGAGGGACGTGCCTCGGGCTTGCAGGGTGTCACGCCGCAAGGCGTTCTCGATGGCGTGATGGGCAACGTCGGCCCGCCAGACATGGGGCACATGCAGAGCGTCATGCAAGTCCATGTATCGGGTGGCATGGTGCCCCACATGCAAATGCGCAGAGAGGAGGAAGAGAGTGCAGAAGAAGCGGTCATGGGATCTTTGGGACCTCCCCCAGATGATCAGCATGACCGCTCGCCTGCTAATGGTAGAAACATGACCACGTCCGGTCAGGGTGAGGGTGGGGGGCCGCACAATGGCATGCAGCAACAAACAGGTGAGTATCAGCAGATCATACGCCTGCCACTGTGTTGATGGTCTTTGGCAAGCTCTCTATGATTCTTCATTGTCGGGTAGTCTTGTGGGTAATGATTAAAGATGATGTACGAACACCTCTAGCATACTGTACTTTATATATCTCACACCGCCCATACATATATCCACGGAGCATGACCTTGACACTGGGGGCGCGACGCACTGTGTTTCGCACTGTGTTTCGCACTGATTCTGCCCACATTGTAAACACTGCCGAAAGTTGCCTTATTTGGAGATCTTTCGTCAGTGTTTACAATGCATCGGAGCAAATCAGGATAAAACACATCGGCTCGCGTCCCCAGTGTGAGGTAATGGGAGCACTCCTAGCCGAATGTCAAGCTACAAACCCACAAGGAATTACCGGAGAATATAATAATAGTGGGGTAGCTATTTTAGGTGCATGGTGCTATAGGACAGGCGTACTTTTCAACAGCGAAACAGCTCATTCATTCCTCTGCTTTTTGGGATGGCTCTTCGATCTGGCTCTCTTCCCAGTTTCCTTTCCTTTGGAATCATCTCGTCCTCTTTTCTTACCGCTACCACCCTCGACATTGGACGGTCCATCCCGCGTGGATGGAGGAGTCCGGGCCTGGAATAGTCGTTGGAGATCTGAGGCATCCGCTGGGGACGACGGCACAGCCGTCCGCGACGGCGAGAACAACAGTGGAGGATCAGAGGCTTCTGCCGCCGCCGCCGCCGCCGCCGGCAGAGCGTTTCCCTTGAAGGTCGCATCCGGGGACTTGCCGGGGCGGGTGGGCGACTTGTGGCGACCAAAGTTCGCAGGGACGCGAGTGAAGCTATTGTGTTCAAGAGCGGCGCCGCCACTGTCGCCAACTGTGCTCTTGAAGCTGGACACCTTGCTGAGCTGGCGTTTGACCGGGGTGCGGGGTCGTTCGATGGGCTCTTCCGTCGCAGCGGGCGAATTTTTCTCAGTGCCGGGATCCTCAGACTCGGCCTTCTTGTTCTCTTCGAACCAACGTTCATAGATAGATCGATACCCAGCTTGCACTAGTCCGAAGAAGCTGTACCGACAGATTGATTAGAGAGCAAACAGGGCAGTTGCAGAGACGCTCACCGCATCTCCTTCGTGTAAACTCTGAGCAAGACCTCTCCAAAGATTTTTGGCATCAGCGTCGACAAGTCTCCCTTCTGCGCGTTGGCGCATACTGCATGCGAGATTGGGAAACAGAACAAATCCAAGTGATGCAGACGAACCGTTAGGGTGGGTCTTTGAGTAGAACTTAATGGAATCTAATGGGTTTTGCGCCTTCATACCGTAATGCATTTTTGACAAAGTGACGATGACATGGGCCGCAGTGAGTTCTGCGACGTCTTCAGGATATATTATATCGTCGTGGAGTGCCTCGATCATGCGGGGAGACGGCGGGACGTCGGGGAACAAGCGCTTTGCCTCTGCGACTATCGCCTCCGCCGTGATGTCCGAGTTCAGCGATGGTTCGTCATCCCAGTCAAACACTTTGTAGTCGACGCATCGGTAGAGGTCGCGGTTTCGGACCCTTTCGAATATTCTGCGAGCCTCCTCGAGCTCCTGACAGGTGACTGTCAGCAAACCGTAAACCGGGGAAAATGAATACCGACGGGATTCTCAGTACGCTCAATGAAAGGCATGATATCGTCTGTGAGGCGAAGGTACATCTTGGGGTCCTCAATCTGCTCGGCAATCTTCATGTAAGGTTCTGCTGCCATGATGGCGTCGACGAGCATGTGCTCGATTGCTTTCGCTGATAGCATTGTGTCAGACTTGCCAAAAAGCATGGAATTGACGACAGACCAGTCTTATGATTGTATATGCGCTTATGCAAGCTGAAGCGTTGGTAACAGACCTCGTATATCTGGTTCGCATCCTTGATGTCATAGCATATCTGGTTTTCAATTACTCTCGCCGAGCTGATGAGACTGGAGCAGGGTCAACACCATGCGCTTTGGCAGAGCAAAGCTATAGTACCGAGTGAGAGACAGATTCTGCTGCTCGCCTATGGCACGTCCGTCACGCGCAATGTAATCGAATCTGAGAAAATGTCAGTTCTTGAGATGACGGCACAAAATAAGCACTTTTTATTACTTGTCAACGTCGATGCCATTGCGCTTGTTGGCGACAATCTCGAATAAGAATGGCTTTTCGGCGGGGGTCCTGTGGACGTATATATCCAGTCGTGAACCTACTGTGCTACACAATGAAACGTACCGGCAACGGGTCTCATCACCAGCGATGAGGGCCTTGATGAAGATGACATCGGCAGCAGGGAAATCCAAATTGTACTCCCTTATCATGTCATCGAACATCATCTCGGACGCATGCTCATGCTGCCATCCCTTGCCTTTCCTGCACATGAGCATATATCACGGTCAGTCAGCTTCATAAAAGAAATCGACACTTACAAAGCGCGCGGAATGAACATACTGTCCCAAACATGGCTCCACGGGCCATGTCCAAGGTCGTGACACAGTCCCGCAAGCTCAACGCAACGAACGTCCCTGTCGGTGATCCCAAGCTCAGGCTGGGCCTGCTGAAGATGCAGAGCCATCTGGCGCGCCAGATGGGCAACACCTATGAGTACCTCTCAACATCACGAGCTTGGCATGAATGAGGGAAATTACCCAAGCTATGCTCGAATCTATTATGTGACGCCCCGGACCATACATAATACGATGTGCCCAGCTGTTTGATGCTGCGCAGGCGCTGGAAGTGTTTCCTAGAAGAGTGCGCTATGAGGACATGCAGTAGTCCCGAAGAGAGCACGCACGTATCAACCACACCCCAGACATGGTCGCCGAACGGGACTAGGCAAAGAGCGTAGATGAGAAGGCAACGGCGACGCAAGCCTGGGCATCCTTACCATAGTCATGAATGGGGTCCCTGATCCAGCGCATACCGTCGTAGCTACAAGAACTTGAAGGATGGTTGAGAAAGGCGGGTTGAGAAATCGACGGGGGCCTACGGGATCCTATGGTAGGAAGCCTGCAGAAACCCGTGTGTGTGACCGAACAATGAGAGACGCGTGGCCCCGTGGTGACTGGTGAGTTCTGCGCAGTCGCTGTGTGTGTGAAGGTCGAGGAGAGTGGGCGACGGCGAGTCCGAACTTGAAGCGGTCGGTGCCAGTGCACGCGGAGACGCGTTGTGGGCGCCTGTTATGTAAAGCGCGACATTCATCATACCGCGCCGTGTGCCATCGCTGTCAGACTCGGACGGTAACGGATTGCCCGCCAACCCCGTTGTCTCACCATCCTCATCCCGCTCTCCATACTGGACGCCCGTCAATTTGCTCATGAGCTTGCGTTGATACCCGTACAAGCAAAACCGGATACTTAATCACGCTGCCCGACATGACCAATCCGGTACCCATCCTGGGGTTCTCCCGGTTATTGACGCTGTTCTCGTCGCTTTTGGCGAGCATAGGCTCGGGAACGAACTACGTACGTGGCGGCTCTTTCGATTGTTTCTCAGTTGACCTTGTTGGACAATCAGGTCGTCTCTGGTGCGTATATCATTGCGAAACGAAACTGCAATCCCTTCTCATTTCGAAGCAGCTTATGCGCCGCAACTGGGTTCCCGCCTCCACCTCACTCACACTCAATTGAATCTGGTCGCTCTTGCTGGCAATGGTATGCTGTCCCATCTTGTGGTCACAGGCACGAATTGACCTGTCTCGCTGTCCAGTTGGCGTGTACACGAGCGGCCCGGCTTGGGGGAAGCTTGTGGATGCAAAGGGCCCTCGGCCGCTCCTTGCAGGGGCCTTTATCCTCCTCCTATCGGGCTACTCAGGGATGCGCATTCTCTACGACTCGGGTCTTGACGAAGGCGAAAACCTGAGCCATCTTCATTTCGGACTGCTCATAGTTTGCGGATTCTCCACTGGCCTGGGTGGTTGCGCAGGAATGGCGAGCGCCATCAATTCGACAGCGAAGAGCTTTCCCGACCGTTACGCGAGTCCATTCGATCAATATTAGATTGCTCGCGACTGATCATCTGTATGTAGCGTGCTGTGGTGGTCGGCATCGTCATGTCTGGCTTCGGACTGTCGGCGTTCTTTTTCTCCGCCATCTCGCATATGCTCTTCCCAGGCAACACGTCAGACTTCCTCCTTGTACTTGCCTTGGGCACCTCATTACCTATGATATGGGGATTTTTCTTCCTCCGTCCCGTCGCCCTGCCCCCAAACGAAGTCATGCACACCCTGGAGCATGGCACAGGAGAGCACTACGCGCCGCTATCTGCGTCGGATCCCGACCGTGTACTTGACCAGCCGAGTTCAAGCCAAATTCATCTTCTACTCACCGACACCGAAAGCGATGATGATAACGGAGATACCCCGCGCCGCCCAGGCGATCATCTGCGCACCACACTCAATGATTCTGTAGAATTATCACCTTCCGGAAGTCTAGAGGGCTTCCAGCAACGTAGCCGTTCCAGAAGCATAGGTGCTTCGGTTGAGGCTGACAAGTCGCCCGTCAAGAAGAGAGTAGAAGGGCGAGGCGTCGATCTTCACGCGTTCAGCCTATTGAAGTCCTCAGACTTCTGGTTGGTAGCATGCATCAATATCTTATGTGAGCTTTTACCCGAGAGATGAGCTGTCTAGCACTGATACGAGCTTTCACAGTGAGTGGGACAGGTTTAATGTGTACGTCCTCAGGGATGCCATCGGCTACTCTCTGACAGTATCTCAGATATCAATAATGCCGGCGCGATCGCGCAAGCTCTGTTTTCAAAGGGCAACCCTGCATATGACGAAGTTGAAGCATCTGTGTGGCAGGCAGCTCAAGTCTCCACTGTCAGTTTGATGAACTTTACTGGGCGGGTTGTCATTGGCATCATCGCCGACATAGTCAAGTCCCGGTTCCATTATCCCCGGTCATTCTGCATATCGCTCGTCGCGAGCCTCTTCATCCTTTCCCAAGTCTTTCTCTATACCGTGGACGATGTCCATAGCCTCTGGTTAGCAAGTGCGCTATTGGGATTGGCGTACGGCAGCCTCTTTGGACTGCTACCGACCATTTGCATTGAGTGGTTTGGTCTTGGTAGGTGGCCTTACTCTTGAGAGTTGCTATGTGTTAACTGACGCTATTGTTCGTTTCGAAGCGCATTTCTCAGAGAACTGGGGCTATATTTCTCTAGCGCCTGTCATTGGGGGCAATCTTTTTTCCCTTGCATTTGGACGCAATCTGGACGCACACAACCCAGTTGACTCATCGGATGTTGCGATGAATATCACCGTGACGCCTCCCCTAGGGTCGAGATCTGCGCACGAATGCATAGAGGGGAGGGAGTGTTACATCGCGTCAATGAATCTTTCGATCAGTGCATGCATCCTGGCGCTTGGGCTGGCTGTCTGGGCAGGATGGAGGGATTGGAAAGATCGGCAAGAACGCTTGACAAGGGGAGAGGAGACGCACGAGGTCTTATGGGATGGAGCTGGTGAGCTTGCAGGCGCAGAATAGGTATTGGTTGTTGCGATAATGGAGAGTTATGTCTGCTGTACCATACTAATGATATCGCGCTTAATGTGCCACTGTGGACTCTGGTGTGCATTACCTTGCTCGCCAAGGTCTCTCCCCGGTCATATATGTGCTAGGCATATACGTATGTGGTCCTGTATGCGTGCATTTGTACCTAGCCACCGAGAATATTCGTTGTCCTGCAGTCCTCGATCCTGCATCGGAGCAAGGCCCTCACTGCGGCTGTGGCGCGTTCCGGCCTGTCGACGCGCCCACGTGCCCAGGTTAGGGTTTCGAGTTCTGCCACACGCGTCACTTTTCTCGAGTCTCGGCTTGGCTTCAGCATTATTGTCCACTGGCAGCTTTTCCGTATGAGACTCACCGTCCCTCGCAAACATTCCAGCTTCCATGCCCATCATTACCCCATCATTTCTGCCGCCGTTGCCCTCAGACTTGCTTATTAGCACTTCGCCTTCAGCCATGTCTTCGGTCACCAGCAGTCGAAGTCGGAGCACTATGAGCGAGCTTTCTACAGCACCCACTTCTCCAGAACAAGGCGAGCGCAAGCAGTCAAGAACGGAGGACATCGGATCTCGACTGCCATCTCCTTCGCGGGCGGCCATGTGGCAGCAGAGAAACCTCACGGTGCCGTCTGTGATCCTGGACGCACCCACCATCTCGGACGAGATGGCTGCCAGTTTGGCCATCTCTCTGCTCGGACATGTGCTATTTCTGAAAAGCCAAGTACCTTTGTGAGTATTCAATCGAAAACCTGATAGTGTTTTAACGTGCGCGTTCTCGCAGTCCTGTAGGCCAACTTGCTCGACTACCGGGAGGGAGTTCGAAGTCGCGTGCCGCGAAGAAGCGCATGGAATTTATCAACGCATTTGACGAGCTCACGTCGCATCTGCACACCACGTTTTCTTCCCTCGCTACTGCCCTTGCACGAAACAAGGACCGTTTCCCTGAACTTAATGCCGAAGGGCTGCTCAAAGGCACGACTGATGAAGTCCCCGTGGCGACAGCCTATCTACTTTTTATTCTCGGCCCAACCATGGGTGCTCCGAAGGCCAGGGTCATCATGGCGGTCGAGGGCTTGGAGGTGAAGACTTGGGGCGCGGGAGAGCACGAGGTGGAGCGAGCAGCCGACGGACTGGACGACAGCGAGGAAGAAGAAAGTGACGAAGAAGTCGAAGACGAGGATAGCGAGGAAGAGGACAACAACTCCGAAGGCGGTACCGAAGAGGATGGTGCAAGCATTCCTCCGTCGTCCCCACTCCCATCAGAGCCCGCAACATCTCGCCCACCATCTCCTCACAGTGGTAGCTCTGCTTCAAGCTCGTCGAGAAGCCGACGGCTCTCTCGCAAAGCTTCGCACGCTCACGACCTCTCTCAGCCGCGATTGGCTCCTCCCCGATCTCAGACGCATGCTGAGGAACAACAAGCCCTTCGCGCCGCGGAACGCTTGCTATCTCGAACCCTAGCAAACGCCCACTCTGAGGGCGGAGGCATGGCGTGCGAGCTTGGTTCGTCTGACTCCCTGCCTGCATCGGGTTTGCCATTGACTGAACTGGTGGAAAACAGCGCCCACCCAGATGCACGTCCTCTTGCGGGCACCTCGACGGTTCTCGCATCCCGCATGGCTACCGCGACAGAGCGCGACATCTTCTCTCGAGAGCGTACTTGGGATTTTTTTGCACGAATCGGGACTACAGGAAAACACACAGGGCTCGCGACAGCGGTCTCGGGGTGTGCGGACGGAGGGGATGCTGGTCGGTTGCCGGAGGCGCTCGTCTGAAAAGGCAACAGCGCCTGTCGAAGACGAGGCTGACGAGATGATCTGGTGGGGCTGGAACGGACGATTGTGCGGATTCGCCGAGTGGTGAATATTGTATACACAGTATAAGTTACAGAGTGTATGCCAGTGTTACACCCCTGCCTTGTAACGTTGTATGGTGCAGTTGACGTCTGTTGTCCAACAGCCTGCGATCCATCTGAAACTGGCCACTCACGCCGCCAACGCCCGCCGCTGGACGTTGGCAGTCTCAGTTGCCCCCCAGCCTCGCCATCTCAAAGACCTTATCCCAGTCTATCTCTTCTGCTCTCTCCATGTCTTCGTCCGACGTGGACGCGGTTCCTCCGCCGGCGGTCAAAAGCCTCCGGTCCAAGTTCGAGCAGCTTGCCCTCCTCGAGACGTCGCCCAAGCCCTCGCATACCCATGACTTCCTCCTCCCCCAGCAGACCAGTCCTCGCCCCCGCGCACTCTCAGATCCAGATGAGCAACAGACTCCACTGAGCCAGCACATCCGCAACTCCTCTTCGTCCTCCGACCTCAGAGGAAAGAAACCGCCCCCGCCGCCCCCGCCGCGATCCAAGAAACCATATGTTGCATCTCCATTCTCTTCTCCGCTACTGCGCCCTGTGCATCCGGCCAGCCCTTCAGGATCGTCGGAAATCCTCACGTCCGGGCGGTCGTCGATCAAGGAACTAACAGCGCGACCGCCGCCACCGATACCTAGTCTCTTTCTCGACGACCAAACTCAAATAAAGATTCATCCTGCCGACGGCAATGATGTGCCCAAGTGAGTCTTTAATAGAACGTTTCGCCCCTTTGGTCCTCACCCCTGCTCAGTACCGGCCGATCGCTACCTATAGACCAAGATGTGGAAGTGCCTTATACAAATGACGACGTGATACGCAGGGCGGCGTGCGTAGTCCATATATCCTCGCCTCTGTATGCCTTGTTCTGACAACACATGCTTCTATAGACTAATACCTGCTCGTCCGAACAGTCAGTCGTTCTTGGACGGGGCCGCCGATGAAGAGAGCGGCAACAGTGTTGGGGTCTCTTCCTTGGTGAACAAGTTTGCGTAGGTACATCGTTGTCTTCAAGTTACACCCCGCCTCATAGGTTCTTAGCACTGCCCCACCACCCCCAATCGCCCCACGCCGACCACCTGTCCCCGCCACGAACCGGATCACTTCGCAGCCTATTCTTACCGCAAGTCCATCTCCCCCAGTTGTTCCTCCCCGTCCATCATCAAAACCGACTCCACCGCCGCGATCATATCGACGCTCATTTCCTCCTACACCGAACGAGGTTTCCCCTCCAATTATCCCCGAGACTGTAGTGCGGGGCAAAGTGCACAGTCCGTTCGACGACGAGTCCGAAGCCGAAACTGTATCTCCTCGCAACGGCCCCGCTCATCATGAATCTGCGTCTTCTATCGATAGCTTTGAGGGCGCGACATCGAGTAGCCCCAGCATAATGTCGAGTGGTAGCGATCTGAGTAGCACCAGTTCACATTCACACCCTCAGCCACCGCAGCACCCACCAGTACCCCGACCATATCATCCCCGGCCACCCCCACGGCATCATAAGACTATCGCTGGCTCATCATTCGACTCTTCTCATTCGCCGGTGGCATCTCCGTTATCAACAGTTGGCCATATGGCGTACCTACCTCCACCACCTCCGCCGCGGAGAGGAACAGGGACACTGGAGGAGACATCAAAGACTTCAGTTCGGCATTTCTCTATGATGGAGGATACGCACATGGGCTCGTCTAGTGCTCCGCCGGATGTCGATCGAAAACTTCCTCCACCACAAAGACTACCTCCCCCGCCAACGCGTACGATTGCATTAGGTGACAAGTTACCGCCTGCCCGACGGGTTCCTTCCGACGAATCCGATGACTCCGCAGGAGAAGAGGAGGATCCAAAAAGCAGAGCAGCAGAATCCATGCCTGACTCAAGTCGAGCGTCGCGACGGCCGCCGAGGCTGGCCTGTCACGAATACAGCGAGGCAAACATTCACGTCCCAGCTCATGTGGGCATTGTTGCCGTGGCTGGACATATATTCGTCGTTGCCTCCCACCACCACGTCAGAATTTATGACCTATCCATTTCTGAGGCTCCGCTCTTTGATCTCGACGCAAAAGCCCTTGGTTTCTCGAAAGAGATCAAGGTGACTAGCATGGAGTTCCGCTGCGCGTCGGCCGAGAGGGACAAGGGCAGATATCTCTGGTTGGGTACGAAAGAAGGACACCTTCTCGAGCTCGATGTGACCAGTGGCGTTGTCGTCGGCACCAGAACTTCAGTACATGCTTCGACCGTCACCCATGTCCTGCGCTATGGCACCGCCATGGTGACTGTGGACGACGTCGGCAAGGCGCTGATATTTGTATGGGATGCGGATCAAGACGACATGTATTTGTCACACCATCAACCGCGCGTCCTCAGGGTCTCAGACAAGCAAGAGTTTGCCCAGATCTTTGGAGGAATGCTGTGGACATCGTCACGGGAACCTCCAGTACCTGCTGGCAGTGGATCGCGGGGTCCCATGATCCGCATCTATGACATATTCACCCCTGGAGGCGTGGGTCGCTCTGTCTTGCCAACCGAGCATGTTGGTACAGTGACTTCAGGTGCGATCCTCCGTACACATCCGCAGCACGTATACCTCGGCCACGAAGGCGGGTTTGTCAGTATCTGGAACCATAACACAAGAGACCGGATTCCAGAGTGCCTTGAAGTCATCAAGGTCTCCAACTCGGATGTGCTTTCTCTGGAGGGGGTTAATGAGCGTCTTTGGGCTGGAGGAAGGAAGGGCACAATTGTAGCGTTTGATGTTGCGCCCCGGCCGTGGGTCGTAACGAATCAGTGGAACGCGCATGCGGGACTTCCTTTGCAGAAGATTGTCGTCGATCCGCTCAGCATCGACAAACTAGGAAAGCTCTGCGTCTTCACCGTGGGGAGAGATGAGCGGATCAAGCTTTGGGACGGATTGCTTGGCGTCGACTGGATCGGTGCGCTCTTTTGTCGTGTCTGGCTCTGTACTCGACTCACGTGCCCTTGTCAGACTCTGAGCTGCTGCGTCAAGAGCACAGCTTCAGCACTTTCCGCGACATGAACATTCTCATCGCCTCCTGGAATGTGGACGCTGCGAAGCCCGATGCGTTAACCGGCTCGCCTGACAACATCAGCTTTCTCAACGACGTGTTACATAGTGTCGATTCGCCCGACATTATCGTCTTCGGCTTCCAGGAGCTCATTGATCTAGAGAGCCGGAAAATGGCCGCCAAGACCGTCCTTCTTGGCGGGAAGAAGAAAGGACACCACGAAGGTGCTATCTCAGAGAAGGTGTCCAGCTCCTACAAGAGGTGGTACGATAGGCTTGTTTATGCCGTCCGACTTGCCATGCCTCCAGATACGCCTTATACGGTCATCCACACGGAGAACCTGGTCGGACTCTTCACTTGCATCTTCGTCAAGAACGCGGAAAAAGTGTCCCTCCGCGAGGTTGCCATTGCAACTGTCAAACGAGGAATGGGTGGGCGATATGGAAACAAGGCATGCACACCATTTGGTCTTTGTATCAGCAACATCTGACGGCACATGCGTTCATTAGGGCGGCATTGTGGCTCGCATGGTCGTCGACGATTCGTCTGTGTGCTTCATTAATTGCCATCTCGCTGCAGGACAACGTCACGTCCGGCAGAGGAATGCGGATATTGCGGCCATACTCGAAGCAAAGGCTGTCTTTCCCGAGTCCGAGGCAGTAGAGGAGTCGCTCGGATATGTCGGTGGTGGCGATGGCTCGATGGTTCTTGACCACGAAATCGTTTTTGTGAGTAGTAGTCTTCTTCCACGCTCCTCATCTCTTCAACGAGTCGTCCTGTCAGATAAACGGAGACATGAACTATCGCATCGACCAACGCCGTGACGCAGCTGTGTCCTGCGTCAAGAACAACGAGTATCACACGCTCGTCGTTCACGACCAACTCATGAAAGAAATGAAGCATAATGCTGGGTTCCGTCTCCGTTCCTTCTTGGAAGGCCCTCTTTCATTCCCTCCCACCTACAAATACGACCGCCGCTCAACCGAGTACGACTCGTCCGAAAAGCGTCGCATACCCGCATGGTGCGACCGCGTGCTGTGGCGATCGCAGGATCCGCATCGCGTAAAGCAGTTGCACTACAAGCGATACGAAGCCGACGTCTCAGACCACCGCCCCATCTCCGCCGGTTTCCGGTTGACCGTCAAATCTATCCGGCACGACGCACGAGCCGAAGTGCGAGCGCAGGTGAGGGAAAACTGGGTGGTTCATGAGCGGGAGCTGCTGGAGAGCGTGCGGGCGTTTTTCGTCGATCACTTGCTGTTATGAATGGTGGAATCCGACCTCCATAGAGCTTGATGCGTGGACTTGAAGACTCTGCACGGACAGACTATTGTGGCACTTATACGATGTACTAGTAGGACGCTTCGCGACGATACTTGTCTGTACCATACCCTTAAATAAACGTACTGTAGTCGCCCACAGGCTTAGAAGCATATGTACTTAGTAAGTGACATTGCCAACAACTTGGGTTTTGAATGAGGTGACATCAGCCTTTCCATGTAAACTCCTCACTGCCAATCAGCTTCCCGCTCTTGTCGAACAAGACGCCTTCCATCGCCAACATACGAATCTTCTCTCGCTGCACCGCACCAGTGCCTTTGCCCTTATATTCCTCGTGCCAATTTTCAGGGACCTGTACATCTTTGGATGAGGATTGTTTCAGATCTGTCCATTCACCGAAGAAGCCGCCGATGGATAGGTTGGACGCGACGATGCGGTGGCATGGGACGTAGGGCGCAAATGGGTTGTTTCGCTTTGTATGTCGATATCTGACCAGCGGGAATGCTGCGAACGAGGTCGTAGACTGCCCACTGGTGCTCAGTGACACGCTTTCCTGCTTTCGTACGGAAGGCAGCACGCTCGGGGGCGGTGAGGGGATAGTACATGCTGCCTAGGCAAGATATAGAAGACAGAGGATCGAGAACCACTGAGCTGACACTCACACTGGGCAAGATCCTCCTTGGCCCGGGGCTGCGCAACTCGCGCACACCGACCTTGTCCAGAGGAGCGCGTCGGGTCGGGCGGTTGGGACGATGGCGGAAGGAGGATATGTCGAGGGTCATCGACGACATATTGGGTTACCAGCTAGGTGACTACTTATTTAATAAAATATATATTACTGACTCGCGGGTCAGTATGACTCGCCTGCCACGCCCTTTCTCCTTCTCGCTGGTGATGCAGGACCGGGCAGTCACCCGCGTGGTCATCGGGATTCTTGGTGAGCACTCGTCGGTCTGACGATGGCCGCATAACCGACACGCGCCATGTTCAGCTCTGCAAGGCGCCTTCGCCGAGCATCAGGACATGCTTCAGAAAGTGTCAGGACGCGAGAAGATCGACGTCGTGCTGGTCCGAACGCCAGAAGACCTTGCCCGCTGTGATGCCCTCATCATCCCCGGGGGAGGTACGATGGTGCTCTTAGTTTACTCAGACATGGCCGACTGAGGACGCATCTTGCCCAGAATCGACCACCATTGCGCTGTTGGCACGTTTATCTGGTCTTACACAGCCTCTCAAAGAATTCGTCAGAACCAAAGTTATATGGGGAACATGTGCCGGCGCCATTCTGTTGTCACAGTCTGTTACCAACGCGAAGAAGGGGGGTCAGGACCTGCTAGGCGGCGTCTCCGTCCGCATCGCAAGAAACGGATGGGGCTCACAGGTGAGTCGTCGCTTCGGCGCCGCTCTGACCGTCCGCCTCACGTAGACCTACAGGTGGAATCCTTTGAAGCACCTCTCCAAGTACACGGGCTGCGCGACTCCAACGTGCCCTTCACAGGTGTCTTCATCCGAGCTCCTGTACGAGTGTTTTTGAATCTGCGTGAGGAATTGTGAATTCATTGTATTTCCATGCAGGTAATACTGTCCCTTCAGGCCTCTCCCAGTGAACCCGCGATACAGGTCATCTCGCGTGTTCCGGCCAATCTGGTCCCTCGGTGCGTCTTGGAAGACGGCCCCGACCAGGCGGTCGTAGCCCTTCGACAAGGACGCCACCTTTTGACTACATTCCATCCCGAGCTTACAGACGATAATCGCTTCCACGAATATTTTGTCAGGGAATGCGTTGTGCCTTCGATCAGCTCGTAGCACTCGGGTGTGGGGTTGCCTCGTAGAATATCATGCGGATTCATGCATTAGTAAATAAATAAATCATAGAATATCATGCGATTCATACATTGAATAAATCATGCATGTGGGGCAGTGATCGACACGTCTGAGCACATAAATCCTCCGTCCTTCCAGGTCCTTCCACGTGCACTCTCCTGCAGGGTAACATGGGCCAGGATACGTTGTATTCTGGGCTGACCCGCAGGCCCTTGATTGCGCATGCCAGCATGCTCTTGTCATTGACGACGTCGGTGACCGATAACGAACGCTGTTCCGTAACCTCGAGACCCTGTTGAGGGCCATGTTTCCCATCAGCAGCTCGCCGGCCGTGCCGCACCGCCTTCGCTCCGCCTTCGTACTCGGACTTCCAGATGGTAAGTGCGTAGCACATGGCCAACCAGCCGCCGTTAGCCAATGGCCTCCTCGCACGCATCAGGCGTTCAAGTTCCGAGGATATTGTGATGGTTCTCCCTGGGTCCGGTCTGCTCTATATATGACGGGGAAGACGACCGACTGCTGGCTCTCCCCCGTGTCCGTCTTTCGTCGATGCCTGCGCTCCTCAAGACTCTGGCGCTCGCCGTGGTCGTTTGCGCTGCCCTCGTACCCGAGGTGGCGCATGCCAGACAGACCTCCCCACAGGAAATCAACGCGAAGCGTAATGCAGCTGTTGAGCGTTTTAAGCAGGCTAGGCGCGGGCCCGACACCGACCTGAGAGAACGCCAGCTGGACCGACGGGCTTCAGGGACCGGCGTGAAGAACATCACCTTCACCAACCCGAAAGCGTCGCGTGCGTGTCTTCTTCTTCATCATGGCCGCAACGGCACCCAACACTACTGCCCAGAATTCTATGTTGATGGCACGACCATACCGCTCGTCGACTTCGACGTCGGACCATCTTGGTCGGGGCTTATCCCGATCAGCGGCGCAGCGAACGAGACGCGAAAGGTAAGCAAACAACGAGCTTGTATAGCAGTTTGATATCTGAATATCGTGCTGTTAGCTTTTCTTCTGGTTTTTCCCCCCAGGACCGGAGGGAAGCCTAGACGACGTCATTTTTTGGTATGTTTGTCTTGCTATGGCTTCGTGACATCAATTTCTCAAGTCGCTATCGAAGGACGAACGGGGGCCCCGGATGCTCTTCTCTCGAGGGCTCATTCCAGGAAAATGGTGTAAGCTCCTTCAAGTTGCCTGGACGTCAGCAGCATCGACTAAGACACAATCTTTGCAGCCTTTCACTTGGGCCACGGGCACAGCTAAGCCGACGCAAAATGAATTCAGCTGGACAAATCTCTCGAGCGTTTTATTTGTCGAACAGCCCGTAGGCACAGGCTACTCTCAAGGAACACCTACGGCCCGCGTATGTACAAACATATCGTCATATAAGTTATAAGCAAGCATTACCTGAACGACTTTACTCAGAACGAAAATGATGTCGCCGCACAGCTAGTGGGCTTCTTTGAACAATTCCTGGAAATATTTTCGGAGCTGAAGGGGACAAAACTTTATCTGACGGGGGAGAGTGTAAGTACTTACCAACATCCTCGTCTGTACTTTGATGAGCTGACTGGCAATCTTTGGTCAGTATGCTGGCATGTATGTGCCTTGTGAGTGTGCATTGAATTGTAGTCGCCACTGGCCCTCAACTCTCGGATCCTAAGACATCGCTAATTATATTTATGAAAATGCGACCGACTTGGACTGGAATTTGCAGGGTATATGGGTGAGCGACCGTAAGTACCTGTCTTCATCTCTCCAAAGAGAGATGAAAGGACTGAAGACATGCTCGTTCACACAGCCGTTCTCGGTTGGGATGTCGTTCAAAGCCAAATTCCCGCTGTCGCTTTCGTGCACAAATACGAGCACGTATTCTCCTTCAAGTCAGTACATTCATGCGTCTTGGTCCATTTACACAGGTCGAGACACTTTTTTGCGCAGTCAAACGTTCATGGCGCAATTAGACGCGGTAGCAGCAAAATGCAACTACGCGAACTACATGGAGAAATTCGTCACATATCCTCCCACAGGCCTGCTCCCTCTACCGGGGAAGTCCGTCGAGAATGATCGAGGATGCGACGTTTGGGATCTCATATTCGACGAAGCCGTCAATATCAACCCTGCATTCAATATCTACAGGATCTTTGACACGGTATGTCCTTGCGTACTGCTGACTTGTCCAATGTTGAAAGATTTTGGTTTTTGCAGTGGCCAATCTTGTGGGATGTGCTGGGATTCCCGTGAGCATTCTTTTGGATTTTTGATGCTCCAAGCACTCACCGCGACCACTTGCAGAGGTTCTTTCATGCAGGAACAAACGACGCCGTTGTATTTCGATCGAGCTGACGTGAAGGCAGCTATCCATGCCCCGACCAACGTCACCTGGGATGAATGCTCCGATATAGACGTATTTCCCCGCGGAGACGTCAGCCTTCCACCAGCTTTTACAGTGCTCCCCAATGTCATCGAGAAGAGCAACCGCAGCGTGGTGGTGCACGGTCTGGGCGACTTTATATTGATCGCTGAAGGGTGGGTTTATTTTGGCGCTCCTACTCCATTTCCCTGAGATAACGTTCACGTTTCAGGGCACGGATCGTTCTTCAAAAGTGAGCGCCTTGTGCTATTTTTTCCCGTCTTCGTCTTCTGAAGCGCACAACCCGTCACAGCATGACTTGTGAGAAGATCCAATGGGTTATCTGTGAGCGACGAATCTCACTTTGATTGACAGGGAATGGAAAGCAAGGTTTCCAGACGCCCATCGCTAACGATTCCTTCATCGTTGACGGCGTTGGGGCGCTCGGTAACATGCATCTTGAACGCGGTCTTGCGTACGTTGAGGTTGCCCTCAGTGGCCACATGTAAGCTCTTCGGTTCGTGGCAATGCATCTAGGCTTACCTGGATTTGGGTAGGGTTCCGCAGTTCTCACCAGTGGCAAGTATTCTGTGCCTTGCTCCAGCGCCAGGGAGGCTGATTTCTCCTCACGCAGGCGGCTTTCCAAATCATGTCGTACTTGATGGGTTTCCGAGACAGTCCTTGAGCCGCCCGAAGGACTCGGACAAAGGGGTGTTGGCGCTTGAATGGTCTATACGGGACTAGACGAATGAATTATAGGATGATGCGAGCGGCAAACCTGTAACTGCATTCTCTTGTTGTAACCACTGCAGGGTAGTAAATGCGCTCTCTGGCTGAGACTGTCCGACATACGTGTAGGGATCATAGTGTCGTGGTCTACAGTGGCATGATCGCGCTCGAGGCAAAGACTGACATGGACACAACATGGACAGGTCGTGCGTCTGCCCGGCGCTTAGCCCTGGGGTGCATTAGTAAGCAATAGAGTTAGTCGTTGGCGTGGGAATATGCGTGACCATAATTCGTTACGAGTTGCACCGCGATCCCGCAATTCCTCTCTTGTCCTCCAACCACCACCATGTCCCACTCTGAGCTCGATTCTGATCTTTATGGCGGTGTGTTTATTTTTGATATCGCTCACGCACGAGCTGACTAGCCCTTAAAGACCTGTACGCCGCCGACGAGTTTGGCATTGCCGAGGTCAAGGTAGAGGCAGAACGCGAGCCACAACAACCGCAGTCCCCGTCCGCTGTATCCGATACTGTTGCCAAGCCCAAGTCACTTTCTCCTCAGCCGGCACCTGTGCCAGCTACTGCCCCTGCCCTCACTCCGATATCCTCTTGGGACGAGCCGTCGTCGTCTGCTCCTGTACCTCCACACGTGCAGCCTTCCCTGGCCCCTCAAACTCAACAAATCCCGACCTACCAAGACACCGCGGAGACCGACTCCCGAGAGGCTCCCCATGATTACCAAGGTCTTTCGGTGCAAGAGCGCTCTGTCAGGCCGTCCGAAATGAAAGACGAAGGGTGCGTACAACATTCTTTGCCTTGCTGACTCCTAGGCAGGAGTCCCTGCATCTCAGTGGGAGCTGGTGGTGGCATGTTGCCTGGCACTGCTGTAGTCGTCGCCTAGTCATGCACCGCTCTACTGTCGATCTCTAGCGTATGCGTTCGGGGTGTAACCTAGGCTAGCACAAAGTACACAAAGCCCCAGTATAGTTGCTTTATATCTCTCCCCTTGTCGTGACCCTTCATGTTATAGGTTACCGGTACTAATAGCCATCTCTGCTTTTCCCATATGTCGCCGATTCTCACCATTTGAACGTCAACGTCATCCGAATCGCCGGTCGCTCGTCGCAATATTTCGAAACGCAACTCTCAACGTTCAGGAAAATGTTCATCGGCGGGCTCAATTGGGACACTACAGATGGTATATGACATTGACTACTGTACGCACCCGCAATGTAGCTGAATTGCCGTTCTCAGAGAATCTCCGAAAGTACTTCACTCAATTCGGCAAGGTCGATGCCTGCACCATCATGCGCGATTCAGCGGGGCGATCCCGATGCTTTGCCTTCCTTACCTTCGAAGACCCGGCCTCCGTCAATGCGGTCATGGTGCGAGAGCACTTCCTTGACGGCAAAATTGTAAGTTTTTTTCTGACACGACCACGTCGTCGGAGTACTGACAAAACATGCTAGATTGACCCTAAGCGAGCAATTCCGCGTCAGGAGCACCAGCGCGCAACTAAGCTTTTCATCGGGGGATTGGCAGGCAGCGTCACGTCCGAGTCGATGCGCGAATTCTTCTCGCAATTCGGCAGAGTTGTCGACTCGACTGTCATGCTGGACCGAGAGACGGGCAGGAGCAAGGGTTTCGGTTTTGTGTCGTTCGAAGACACGGATGTCACTCCCTTCCTCGGTTTTGGTAATTTGGAGATCGACGGCAAACTAGTGAGTTTCGCTACTTGCTTCGTGCGCATGGATTTATCAAGTGTCTCGGCAGATCGACGTAAAATTGGCCCAGCCGCGGTCTCAACGTGATCAATTTGAAGGTGTTGGTGGTGGCAGCGGTGGCGGCGGTATGGGCCGTGGCGGTGGATTCGCAGGTGGGGCGAACAATATGGGCACCGGCGGGTCGTCTGGCGGGTTTGTCCAGCAAGGAGGCGCTGCTGTTCAAGGACAACCGAACGCCATGGGAGGAAATACACCATTCGACCCTCAAGCTCTCGCCGCGCTATACACCCGCATGCTCTCTCAAATGGGCGGCATGAACCCCATGATGGCCGGCGGCATGAACCCGATGATGGGCAATATGACAGGATTGCCGGCTGGCATGGGTATGAATGCGCAGATGGGGCGAGGGATGGGCATGAGCTCTGATCCTCGAGTTGGCATGGGCAGGGGTGCAGGCGGTGGGCCTGGAATGATGGGCGGGGGTGTAGGTCCCAACGTCCCGAGGGGTCCGCGAGCGGCGGGCGGCGGCCCAGGTGGCCCTCAAGGTGGTTTGGGCCCCCAGCGTGCTGGACCGAGAGGGCAGCATGGCTACCACCCGTACGCCCGCTGACCGCGCGCTTATAGTTTCCATTATTTGACGGGCGAGCGCGCCTTCATCCACCAACGATTCACTCAAAAAACCATCCCCCACTCTACGGACAAGGAGGTCGCTCTATCGTTCATGTTATAGCAGTTCAGTCGTTCAATCTCCTAAATAATTGATATGTGTTTGTACATAGAAACGTTGCATGGCAATGCGTGGTATCTTATTTTTGTTGCAGATGGTCCTTACTCTCCGAGTCTCCGAACAGTGGGGATGAGAGTTGGCGAAAGTGTTTATCTACAAATTAAAAGGCGGATAAGATGCCGAGCATTTACCGGGGTCGGAGCATGGTGTTTCAGTACCTACGCCGTCCGCTGCCTGGACCTTGGTACGGGCCATAATCCGGAGGTGGTCGTCCGCCTAAGAACAGATGAGGCCAAGCGAAATCTACAAAGCAGCCGGCCGTCTTACCTGCTCGGGGAGGTGGCGGCGGAGGGCTGCGGGCTCGCCCAGTGACGCTGGGTATCACAGCATTCCGGAACACCTGCATCAGATCGTCCGTACGAAAAACAGGCCCTACACATAAGCCAGTTAGAGTCTTGTATCGTTTGGGGAAGGCATTGGCTTACCGTCAAAAGACCCTGGCGTTGGCAGCTGGCCAACAAACCAAGATATCACGGAAGGCAATGATACCGGCTTTTCGTCTTCGACATCCTTTACTCTCCTGATGCCGACAGGAGAATCCTTCTCTTTGTCCTTCTCCCACGAAGGGCTTCCATACCGCCGTCTACCATGATTTGCGCCTTCCCAACGGTCGCGAGAAGGAGGTGTCGAGGGCCGAGCGCGCTTGTACGATGCAGGCCCGTACGAATCATCCCTTCGCTTGTGATCAGGGGAAGAGGCGCGCTTTTGGGATGATACTGGGAGTTGTTGGCTACCAGTTGGAGTAATTATTGTCGAGCCGAAAGATTGCTGGGTGTCAGTTCGGCCCAATGAACTGCTCGAACCATGCGAACTGCCACTCCCACTGGATTGGCGGGCCATTGCTACACCGAGGTCGCGCGATGCAATAGCATCGATTGAATGGTACGTGTGCCGCTGGGCAAAGCGCTTGATGGGAGGATCTGCAGCAAAGTCAGTGAGGTCGGGTGTAAAAAAGGATGTATTGCCCTTACCGCCAGGGTACGCTTCCGCCATCCGTTTCTCAAGCTTCTGAGCGGCAGCCAGATCGCCATATTGATATTCGTGACGCGCCCATCGCTCCCACAAGGGTCGAGCACGCTCAGGGGAGAAGCTCGAGATCATGCGTTCGAACAGGGCTCGGGCATCTGGCACAAAATGGGTTAGTAACTCAAGGGCCTGGGTCGTAAGACATACTATTCTCGTCATTCACCGACAACAAGAACCCGAGGTAATGAGACACGAATTCTACCTCATCCCCATGGACTTCAAGGCCCTTCTCAAAGATGCGAGTCGCGATATCGGCATTTTTGGTTAAATGATACTCTGCAATAGCTGAGGAACAGATGAGTATTTACGCCCAAGGGCGAGTATTCAGTCACATACCCGCCGATTCATACACTTCCCAAGGATTCCACCTATCTCTCCTCGCTCGCGCGAAGAGTGCCCTAGAGGCCTTGAGTCCCTCAGCACGCCTTGCGAACCGCATATACATCGTCCATGCAAGCCCATATTCTCGCCGTTTATCAGCGAGCTCCTTCGTCCTTGGTGGTTTTGTGTCGTCTGGTTGTGTGGCAAAAGACGAATTGTTTGGGATTTCGGACGCTGCATCCGATGAATCCTGTCCACCCGTAGGGGAGATGGTGTTTTCGATCTTCTCAAGGTCAATTCGCAGGGCGTCAAGGAACTTTTCGAACACTGCATGTGCTTCCTCGTGCTTCTGGGCGACTTCGAGGACTTCAGCATATGCGAAATTGAGGAGGAAGCTGACTGAAGTGTGAGCGGCATCAACAAAACAACGGGAGCAGTTACCTTGTAGGATTAGCCTCGATGCCCGCTTTCAGAATGTTGATCGCTTCCTCACTCTTACCTATGCTGTTGGTCCATACATATGCCATGTACCTAGAAAGAGCAGCAAAAATTAGTAGCATATAGATTTCGCTACGTAGATGCCCACCATATTTCGCCGAAGAAACGCATACGAATGACTGCTTTCCGATAGACACCCTGTACCCTGCTAATGAAGGTAGCCTTGTCCTTGTCTTCGATCTCGAGGGGATTACTTTCTTCCCAGCGCAAGTAGTTCTTCCAGGCACCCACTAGCGTACGCTCCGCGGAGTTGAACGTGGGCAGAGGTGGGAAATGGAAACTCGGGCGAGTCGCATTCGAAGGTGACGCAGGCGGGAAAAGGGGGCCCAGATGTCGTTGCAATTGACGAAGAACAGTTCGAGCTTGCATATACGATGGCGACAGATCGTTCATGAACTTCTTGGCCTATAGAGCGACAGTTAGTGGGCATGTACCAGGGACGTTTGCTGTCGACCGTCCTTACCGTAATCCTATTCAGTCCATTTTCAAAAGCCTCCAGCTCCTGCCAAAGCGTCTCGACATTCTCGAGTGGGATTTGCACGGCACGGTGGTACACTTTGCGCAAAGCATCCATCTTTTGCTGCTCCTCCCAGGTCGACCCGGTCTAATGATCGTGATTAGTTCAGGACGGGAAACTAGAGATTGGACTGCTGTCGGAGAAGTGTGCACACGCCGTAGCAAACTAAACCGATCACACCATGACGGTATTGCTTGCTCGTCGATCACACGCACAAGAATCACACGAGGATCCGGCAGGCCCTCCGCGCAACAATGCCATGAATTGAAAGGGGTATAAATAGACACCAGTTCTGCATCGTGAATGCAGTGAATAGAAGGCACACACCTCGCCCGAGCGCAAAAACTGGATGTAGTCAATCCAGATGTCGCTGCTATCCTTGTCTTGTCCGACATGATTCAATGCGTACTCATATGCCTTGCGAACAATGTCGCGTGTCGATGGGTCCAGGTTGATGCGCCTGGTAGGCAATCAATGAAGATGGACGTCTCGGAATAAGGAAGACACATACCTAACATACGTGAGGTAGAACCGCCATAACTCTACGGCCGGTGATGTGCGCAGAAACCTCTTGAACAAATCCTCCGCAAATGTGAAGTAACCAGGAATGAGGAAGTGATTCAGGTAGGCAATTTGAGCGGCCGCCTAGGAGCAATGAGACCACGAAGCGTGGCAAAGAGGCAGTATCACGCACCGAGTTTGGATACATACGCAAGAGAGCTTCGTAGGTCTCTTTGATTTTCTCAAGGTCGTCTGATTCTTCGGCCAGTCTGACATACTTGTTCCACCCGTCTGGATCATGCGGCTGCATTTGCAAGCTTTTGAGCTGCTGGTCCCATTCAGATGTAGGTAGCTCAACGCTGCGCTGCTCAGGCTTCACCACAGCTCCATTCGTGTCAATTGGCGGAGTTGTCGGTCTCGGAGGGTCCTCTCGGTGCAGTAAGGAGATATTTTCTTGAGGCGGTTCATTGCTTTCGCGTGACTGGGTGTCTGTGGGAGCATCTGCGAGGTTCTGCGCGTTGTCGGCCGGGGACTCGGACACGTTTTGAACTTGGTCGAACGTCGCAATGGCGGAAGCGCTGTCCATCGTTGACGGCGATGGTCGAGTGGCTTTCTCTGCACTGTCCACACTTGTCAAACAGATAATGGCAGGCGGACCAGCGCGAGGGGTGACCGGTGATATGAACAGAACAAAGTGGACGCTTGGTGGATACCAGTATCAGTGCCAGACAGGGAGGTTGTTCGCAGTCCCTGTTCCCACGCAACCCTGCCTCACGCACCACTGCCAGTGCATAGTTAATAATGCCTCTCAGTGCGCCGGCGTCGCCATCAGGCGATAAGTTCTTCTTCTCCTGCTTGGAGGACCTTGATGATGCTTGGGCAAATAATCATACTCCCTGGACCGCTGTTGCCAAGCTATGCAAGAGACCAGAAAGCACAACTGCTGAGCGGAAGGGAAGGCTCCTAGTAAGGCCGCCTCCGCATCGATGCTCGCCCTCCTTCTCACAACGAACGGCAGTTGTGCCATGATTTCAAAGTGATTCGCGTTGTTTGATGGGACGACCGTGTCATGTCAAACTAAGCGCATCCGTTGCACCTCACAGGGTGGATATTCAGAGGACGCGTCCACATTGTCATACACCTTCAACTTCTGGCCTGTCTGCGATATATTCGTGTAGTGAGTTGTATTGTCAGACGCTGTGCAAGTTGAACCGCTCCTTACATATCACTAGTTTTTCACATCATAGGGTCACCGTCCCTCCTCCCGGATGGACATCGTCAGCCCATCGACAGGGCGTAAAGATGTTGGGCACTTTGTAGGTCAATTCGCATTGTGTGCTTCCCATCTCACCCTGTTTCAGGATTTTTGAACACCCTGAAAGCGAGCCTGACTGTCTGCGCTTATTGTTTGGGAGGCTTCCTCGCTCGAAGACGGGGCCCGCTACAACCGTCAAGACGGACACCTCACAGGCCTCACCCGTACCAGTGTCTCCTCACTATGCCCGTCTGCTTGCCGAACTTGCCTACGAGCGAGGTTTTGATGGCTATCTCTTGAACTTCGAGTTCCCTCTGCGGGCCGACGGTGGTGTTGGTCACTCCCGAGCTCTGGCTGCGTGGATTGCCTTGCTCCAGGCTGCACTGAAGGCAACCGTGGGCCCACACGCTGAAGTAATTTGGTACGACAGTGTCGTCATCACGGGCCAAGTGCGATGGCAGGATCGGCTCAACAACTACAATCTCCCATTCTTTGTCCCGTCTACGGGATTTTTCACAAATTACACGGTATGAATGAGCATAGGTACACATCGACGGTTGTACTCATTCTTCTTCTGCATCCAGTGGCCGGCAACATATCCCATGCTAAGCACACAATTCTTCTCGAGTCTCGACTCCGAACTAGTTGCGCCAGGCTCCAGATTTGCGACTCAGAAGACGCTCCAGGACATCTATACAGGCGTCGACATGTGGGGGCGAGGCTCGCATGGCGGCGGGGGCTTCGGTAGCTACAAGGCTCTCGAACACATAGATCCTGGTTCCCTAGCCCTGAGTGTCGCGCTGTTCGGACAGGGTTGGACGTGGGAGAGCGAGCAGGATAAGCCAGGCTGGAATTGGGAGGCTTGGTGGAGGTTCGACCGCAATCTATGGTTGGGTCCAGCATTGCCAACGGACGAAGTCGTGGTGCCCCCCATGCCCCGCCGCGAAGGAGAACCCGAGTGTCCTCATGGACCCTTCCGCCCCATCACATCATTCTTCAGCCCTAAGCCACCACCAGATCCCTCTCTCCTTCCTTTCTACACGGCATTTTCTCCGGGTGTCGGATTTGCATGGTTCGTCAGCGGCAAAGCAGTGCTACAGCCGAGGAAAGAAGGTTGGACGGATATTGACAAGCAGGGATCCATCGGGGACCAACTGTGGCCCCGTCCTCGATTGCTGTGGGAAGATGCAGACAGCGTGGAGCACCTGCCTTCAGCATCCTCTGAATTGTGCTTTGACGACGCTTGGATGGGTGGAAACTCTGTCCGGGTTGCTTTCTCCGCCTGCGGTTCGGATGCCGAGGACGCGTTCTTTCGCTGCATCTGGTTACCGATCCAAACGCTCGGCCTCACGCCTGACATATCGTATGATGCCGAAATCATTTTCAAGACCGCTTCAGGACTGGGGCCAGACGTTGACATCGACATCGGTCTTTCTTTCAAAGTGGAGGACGACTCCGAAGCAGTTCTTGAAATATCATCCATCTCGTCCTCAGAGGATCTGAGTGGCGGGTGGACACGACAATCGCTGCAAATCAAAGTCATGTCTGATGCTGGTGCTACGACCACTGTCATCGGACTCATCGTGGGCTTTGCCACGGAAGACCCATCTCTCGATGTCAAGTTTTCTGTCCTCGTCGGCCAGATCAGCGTGGCATCGGCTCGCCCTTCTTCGTCTCCAGGACTGTTACCGGTCCATGCCCGCATACTGTGGGCGGACTTCCAGCGCAATGCTGCCAACGATAGTCACCGCCTCATTGGCCTGCTGACATGGGAAGTCGCGGCTTCCTTCCCTCCCATCGCGCCGATCTCCACCATACCCGCTCATGATGATCCAAACCCAGTCTGGCGCCTCGACACCTCAGACCACTGGTTCCCACGATTTCTGTATTTCAACGTATACGCAGAAGCCCATTCACCCAATGGCCAAGTGATTGGCCCCGAAGATGCGACTTTCCTTGGTACCACGGGGCTCGCAGAGCGAAGATTTTGCTTTGACGTAGATGCGCAGACGTTGCCTCACAACATCCGTTCAGCGGCACTGGTGAGGTTCTATATACAAGGTGTGACGAATCGAGGCGATGTTCTGAGTTGGGACCGATGTGTATTCGTAGATGTGTAGTTCTGCTGGTGATCTCCTTACCGGTGTGCACGAGGAGCAGAGTCAGCCGCTGGTATGTCAGTGACAAAAGTCGTGACATGATACATATTATTGGATGAATGGATTCTTGCGACAAACGACGGTGAGCTTAGGTGAAGTACAGTATTCAATTTAGTCAACGTCCTCGATGCCTCCGAAGGTAGGAGGCATTGCGCTGCTGAAAGAGGCCGAGGCCGAGGTGGAAGTTGAAGACGACGGCGTCGGCCCAGCAATGGATGAAGTTCCGCTGCTACCCGCTACTTTGGCTGCTTCTCGGCGTTTCTGTTTCTCTACGAGAGCCAGGGCTTTCTTTTTCTGAACCTTGCTGAACGAGTGCAACGTCTCGAGTGCATCACATACGTGATGATTTGTGGGCTTGTCGGATAGTCTACACGCGTAGTCAGGATCCCTTGCGCCATAAGTCGTGCACGAAGCTCTCACCGGTTGAGCATCTCTTCTACTACGTCACTGGCCTTCAAGAAGGGCATCATTGTCACGACATCCTTGAACACCTTAATCAAGGTCCCCGTTGCATTGATCGCAACCGCCATCTCCACCCATCCATCGAAGCGATCCTTCATTTTTGGCTTCAACTCATCACGTAGATCGTCTAGATCAGGATCCTCCTTGTCCAGCTCGAGGAAACCGACAGGATCAGGTTCGTTGATGTCTTCGGTCATGCCAGGTATCGGGAGGCCCATCATCATCGCCGCGAGAGCCATGGGATTCGCAGGATGTGAGCCAGGTGTGGTGATAGAATTGACCCATGCCTCTATGCGGTTCTGTCGACTGAGACTGTTCTGGCTGAGTTTGAGGATTTTCTCCAGTTCGGTTGATGGTCCCGGATCGTAGATTCTAGAGAAAGAGGAGCGAAGCGCAGAACCAATGGATCTCGCCGTGTCTACCAACTCCTTTTCGACAATGGCAAGAGCTGGTTGTTTGAACAAACGGTTGTGTGACATGACCATGGTGGCATTCTGGTAAATCACAGCATCCCGTGGACGAAGAAGGTGAGATCCACGCTCCAAGAGTGCTCGGATGGGACTAGACTGGTTTTCATGCGCGTATATGTCCAGTGCGGCTACGAAAGAGTCGGCGGTGCAGAGCGCATTGTCTTGCACCAAGCGTAGGAGCGTAGCATGGGAACGTGCTGGTACCGTGGATATTGCTTGGATCGCGCTGTAGAGTTCGAGTGACGGTGCGACAGAGAAGTGACTGACAAGATGCTCGTGGACTAGTCCACGGAGGATGATGCTCTTGGCATCCACAGAGCGAGTCCAATGATCGGAATGGAAAGGGCAGGCGAGCAAATGCTCTCGCCATGTATCGCCAGCTTCGTCTTCATCAGACCAGACGTCGTCATCTTCGTCATCTCTATCATCATCTTCGCCGTGCGCATCATCTTCGTCGTCCGTTTCATCGCCGAAGTCGTCCTCGTCATCGTCGCCAGACTCGGTACCGTCCAGGCGATGCCCTGGACTTTTCCATCAAACCAGATACTAATGACGTTGGACTCTACGCACCCATCCTGCCGCCAAACAGCATTCGCTCAAGCGCTGGCCAGCCCATGGTCTCCTGAATGGTTTGCAGCATATTGAGAACAAGCTCCTTTTGTTCGGGAGCGTTTGCAAGCAAAGACACAAAGAGGTCTCGCCAGATCCAAAGCAGGACCTTCTCGAACGAGAGAACGCCAGTGAGTTGGAACGACTTGACGACCTTCCGTGTCTTCCGCCGTCGTATGAGGGTGGAAATGTACAGATTCATTGTTGCACACTTGCATCTATTGAACGAAGGTTGAGTGCTGGCACCCTCATAATCATAGAAAAATTTCTGACCCGCCGGCAGGCAGCGCGACCTTGGCTATAGTATCCGCTGCCAACAGTAGGCATTGGTGCGCAAGCTTGAAGTTGGTTTGATATTCGTAGACAACGGACCAGATATCACTCATCCATCCAGAGAGCGAGTCGATGAGCTCGTCAAGTAGGTCCTCGCGAATAGAGCGCTCCTTCACGAGGTAGCGCTTCGCGTCACGGTCGAGCTCCAGTAGGAGGCCATGGAGTTCGGCCTGCTTTGCTTGGAGATCAAGCGCGGGCATGCCTGCGTAGCGCTTTTGCATATTTCTTGCCGCAGTAAAGACCTTGTTGGTGGTCCCTTCGGGTAGATCATCGAGAACGGGTGCGAGGTACCTCTCCAGGAGATCGCGTTGAGCATCGGGGGGCAACGAGTCGTATATCTGGGTAAAGCTGGACATCAGGTTGAGGGAATATGCGCGCAGCTGCCGGAACAAAAAGACAGAGACCTTTTGCTTTTGTGCTTGCTGCTGTCGGTGGCCATCGTTGTCGGCGAAGAGGAGCGCAGCGGCGGCGGCGGCGGCGGCGGATTCGGCCGCGACGCGCCATGTCACACACGCAACGCGGTGTGACCGTGACTGAGTCACGCGGTCACGCCTGTGCCGGGCACGGATACGACGACGAAAAGTGCGCAAAAAGTGCTGCTTACCCCGGAACTTCCACCACCTCTGTCCTCAAGACGCCCTCACACTCACCGTCGGTCGGCATCGATCGCGCCTCGCCAGAAAGAGGTTTCTTTCATCTTCTCACGCGGAAGGAAGCTGCTCTCTTCGTCCACGACCGAAAACACCCGTCTCGCCATAGCTGCTTGGGCAAGTTTGCAAAACGGAGGGTAATGTCGTTGCAGGCAGGAGGACGGGGGAGGACCCGCGTCACAAATGTGGCGCTGTGACGAAATGTGACAGTGTCGTGGACCCGCGAGCAGAGAGTCACGCGTCACGCATCCTGCATTGTCAAACGCTCCTTGTCACTGCGCGTCGACTTCGTACCCTCACTCCCTTTTCCCCCCACGCCCACCCTGGTTTGCTCTTGGCAGGTCTCCAGCATTGAAGTCGCGCACGCCTCTTCTTTGCGTCGTCTATTCCATGCAATATCCCGAAGACCTGCCGCATCAACCCAGAGGATTCGAAGACATACTCAACCCTCAGAGTCCCCTCACACACATCGTCGGACCTTCCTCATCCACCCCTTTCACCATCAGGATCCCAATGCAGTTGCGTAACCGTGCTAGCATCGGTTCTGCGCACAGCCAAGCTTCTGGCTCCATGTACCACGAGAGTAACAACTCGGTGGACATTGACATGGACGCCGCGGGGGACGAAGACGCGGAAGGTGAAGAGAACCCATCTCCCACGAAGGTGTATTCCAAATCATCCAGGGGGCGCCGGATTGCGGTCGCGTCCTACAAAGAATCAGACAGCGAGCCGGATCCTCTTGCAGTCGCTGACCTTGCCTCCGACCCAGTCGACCACGCCGCGGACGATGAAGACGGAGAGGAAGAAGTGCCACGTCGCTCAGGGCGTCGAACGCGGGCAAAGCCTTCTATGGTGCTAAGCAGTGACGACGGCGAATCCGCGGGCGGGCGGCGGTATGCCACTCGCAGCCAGAGCAAGAAGCCAGAGCCTTCAACCAGTAACGGGTCGCGTCGGACGCGCCGCACTGCTGCGCTTGGGCAGGAGCAACCCTTCCCATCCCGCTCGCGCCGACTGACGCGCGGTCGCCCAGGCATGCGCACGCGGAAGAGTGCTCAGGAAGAAGAGGATGCCGACGGGTACATCGACGAGCCGGAGGCGTCTGCGAACTCCGCAGAGGAATCTATGGAAGCTTTCCCAGAGGCGTCGTCCGATATCGAAGTAGATGGAGATGATGGCGAGGTGGAAGTTGAGGTTGAGGTTCCTGTCGACGGGCGACCGTACTCTCTACGGCAGAGAGCAAAGGTCAATTACGCAATCCCTCCTCCGCTTGAAGAGATACCTTCCGCTCCGCCGAAGCCGCCTGGTCGGGGGCGCGCAGGCGGCGGCCGCAGCGATTGGAATCGGAAGAAGGGTCCCGGTTGGAGCGCTACAGGTGCTGAACTCGGTCGATTCTTAGGTATTCCTGGAGACGACTCAGTGCGTATGCCGCGTCTAAATCTGTGATGCTTCAACCCACCATATACCCCTGATCAGGACTCTGACGCGCCTCGTGCTCCGCACAAAGGGCTAGGTGGTCCCGCCTTAACAGGAGGTGTGGGTGGCATTGTGCCCAGCGATCTCGCTGCCGCAGCTGGCACTCCCGCGAATTTTGGCAAGGTTGGAGATGCTGGTATGTGCGCAACTTATCGTCTGTAGCTTGACACCGATTCTGTTGAAGCTCTTGCGGATGCCGACCCCTTAGGTGTCAACCAGAATGTTACTTTTGATGAAGTTGGTGGCTTAGACGATCGTACGTTCTATCTGCCTACGCAGCGAGATTACCTAATGAAATATGGGCAGACATCAATTCGCTGAAGGAGATGACTCTACTTCCGCTCCTGTACCCTGAAGTCTTCCAAAGGTTCAATGTCACGCCACCTCGCGGGGTCCTGTTCCATGGACCACCAGGGACGGGCAAGACTCTGTTAGCTCGTGCATTGGCAGCGAGTAGTCGCTCAAACGGCAAGGGCATATGTGAGCTTACATTCAAATCCTTCTTTTGAAAAGATGTTAACTGCCAGCAGCGTTTTTCATGCGCAAGGGTGCAGATGTTCTTAGCAAATGGGTTGGTGAGGCAGAACGACAGCTCCGGCTTCTCTTTGAAGAGGCCCGGAATTGCCAGCCCAGCATCATCTTCTTCGACGAAATTGACGGTCTCGCTCCGGTGCGCTCTTCAAAGCAAGATCAAATCCATGCGTCCATAGTCTCAACGTTGCTGGCACTTATGGATGGTATGGACGGTCGTGGACAAGTCGTCGTGATAGGCGCAACGAATCGGCCGGACGCCGTCGACCCGGCACTGCGCCGCCCTGGACGTTTTGATCGTGAATTCTACTTTCCCTTACCTGTCCTCGAGGCGCGAGAAAAGATTTTGCGAATCATGACAAAAAAATGGGCGGGATGGGACGGTGACCGGGGTGAGGAGCACGTCAAGGGTCTGGCGAAGTTAACAAAAGGTTACGGCGGGGCGGATCTTAGGGTCAGTGTGTCAGCTCATAGGAAACCTTGCCAATCATTTGACGTCTCTCGCAGGCTTTGTGCACAGAAGCAGCACTAAACGCCGTTCAACGACGCTATCCTCAAATCTACAAGTCCAGTGACCGACTTCTACTGCAACCAGACACAATCAATGTGGAATTGCGCGACTTTATGATCTCCGTGAAGAGTACTACTCCTTTCTGTTTGAGGAATGAGAGTGCTGATGGGTTACTCAGAATTGGTCCCGTCGTCCGCTCGCTCCTCGTCATCGGTTGCTTCTCCGCTACCATCCCAGCTCGTCCCGCTCCTGTCTGATTACCTCAGCCGAGTCAAGGACGTTCTTGGTAGAGTTATGCCTATCGGTAAGAAGCGCACAGCACTGGAGGAAGCGGAATGGGAAGATGAGGGTGAAGAAGGAGCGTTGGAGCGAGAAATGATGCTGCAATGTAAGTACTTTCTTAACGCACCCATCGTTGGCGGCTAAGTCTGCGCTACAGCTATGGAGACATTGCGACTTTACCGGCCACGCATCTTACTCCACGGACCGGCTGGAATGGGCCAGAACTATGTTGGCGCTGCGGCGTTGCATCTACTAGAAGGCTATCATGTCCAGAACCTTGACCTTGGTACCCTGCACTCGGATGCAACAAGGGTATGTTTATATCACCTCCCCAGTGTATAATATGACCTACTCGTTTGCAGACCACTGAAGCGGCCATTGTACAGCTATTCGTGGAAGCCAAGCGACACCAGCCGTCTGTTATTTATATTCCTTCCCTCTATAGTTGGTGTGCAGCTCTCTCAGAAACCTCGAGAGGCACTGTTCGTGCCATGCTTGACTCGCTCGCACCCACTGACCCCATTCTTCTCCTCGCCGTCGTGGATGCCTCGTACCTTGCTCTTCCTAGGGATGTGCGAGCCTGGTTTGGTCCTGCAAGAGAAAGTCGCGTGGAATTTAGACCGTCAAACGCCTTGCAACGAGAACAATTTTTCGAGTCCGTTCTGCAAGACATCAGGCGACCGCCCAATCAATTTCCTGATGGCGTGAAACGCAAGAAACGCGTCTTGGAGGAGCTTCCCATCGCACCACCCCTTGAACCTCGGGCCCCATCTGCAGCTGAATTAGCTTTGCAGGATGAGAATGACATGCGCCTCGTCACACTTCTCAGGTACCGGCTTGGTCCAATATTGACCGAGTTGAAGCGGAAATTCAAGCGCTTCACCAAGCCGGCGATCGTATGTCGCTTTCTAAGTGATTCCTATGTTTGCAAAGTATTGACTATTGGACCCGTTGTAGGAGGAATACCATCTCCCTGCACCCGAGGTCTTGGAGGTTGTTCCTGTCGTCAACGAGATTGTTGAAATGGCTGTCACAAAGACCGCCACTGACTTGGAGTCAGTACCCAGTGGTCTCGTGGTCAGCGAAGAACGAACAGAGGTTGTTGACCCCACTCCAATAATTCCGGCTGATCAGGCTCACGACGCGCCTCCTCTCCCTCTCCCTCTCCCTCTCCCTCTCCCTCCACTCTCACCTTCGCCACCACCTCCAACTCCACCACAAGCGATTCCGAGCCTGCAACTTTATAATATGGACCTGGAAAGAATGCATGCAGAACTCTACAAGAACCGATACCTTACGCCACAGCATTTCCTCGACGACGTGGGCAAGATAGTGCACAACGCCGGCGTGTGCAGGCTGGAAGATGCTGAAAGGTTGCACCGTGCTCAGGCGATGTACACTGCCACAGAAGTCAGCATACAGGACTTCGATCCGCACTTCCGTCTCGAATGCGAACGCATGGCTGCCCGCGAGCTGGTTCGGCGGCAAGAGCGGAAGAAGCTAAGGCAAAAAGAGAAAAGCCCGGCGGAGACCGAGACGAACGGTGACGGTTATGCTCCAGGCACCCGACGAAGTGCACGAACCAACGGTCGCGAGCCCGAGATTGCTATCACGGATCCCCTGAAATTGGAGCGCGCTGCCCGACTAAAGCGGCAGCGCTCCAATGAAGCTGCCAACGAGTCGCCAGCGGAAGAGGAAGGCGAGGCTCGTGGTTCCAAACGCTCACGAGTCGCGAGCCACGAAGAAGAGTCTCCCGCACCTCCTGCTGCGGAAGATGCACGGGTCAACGCGCATCACTCTGTTCCTAGCCCTCTCGACCATGGTGCCCCGCCTCTCAATGAACCCCCACACATCACCTCAACGCCTGCGAACGGCTTCGCAACCGATACCTTCCATTCTTCAGCCCCGGTCGAGGAGCGTCAGTCGATATTGCCAATCTTGAATGGGCAATCTGTCGTATTCTCCAGTACACTCTCTCCGTCGACTACTCCGGTCCCAACTTCAGTCACCGATGCGACAGGGGATTCCCTTGGTCACCAACACCAACACGAACCGACCGCCACTCCTCCGCAGTCAAGTTCTCCGGGACCTTCAGAGATGCCGAATGGTTCTCGAGTTGAGACAGGACCCACTATCGAAGCACTAGCGCTAGAGCCGATGGCGGTCGAAAGGGATCCAACTCCTCTGCCCGATTTTCACGTTGACGACGGTGCCCTATTGCACCTACATTCCAGTATACGTGACTCCACAAACGGACTGAATGTGGAGCAGTTGGAGCAGCTTCGTGCGTCTATCCTGGGTCGTATCTGGCAACATAGAACAGAATGGGACCGGAATGTGCTCATCAATGAGCTGGAGCAATTGGTAGCTGAGTTTACAGAGGAGGTGCGGTTGGATGCAAACACCGCCTTTGATTCGCCTTGATCATGGATTGTATCTTTACTCAAAATTATCTGTATTATCCACAAGTCATACTTTCCTCGCAGCAGTCGTTTGTAGTGAAGAATACCGTGCTCCTGGTTATTGGACTTGACCGTGGCTATTAGCGGTCTCCGGCAGGCCACGATGACGGGTCAATCTGCTTCGGCAATAACGTTCAGGAGAGTATTGCCCGTCTGGGGAAATATGAGCAAGAAATAGGCCATGTGCACGGCGATGCATACCGCATCCTCAATGCGAAGCCGCGTTGACGCCCCTCGGGGGACACGCACTGTGACGGCAGATACAGTGGGTAAGGACGAGACGCCTGGATCATCAAGGGGCATGTCACTTCCAATGAGGGGCTTATCTACAAGGATGAATTTGTCGTCCAACTCCGTAGTGTCATCGTCGGACCCGATGGCTGATACAGTGTATGAGTCGGAGACGAGGCTGGCTTCACTGGCGCGTTTGTCCTCTGCATGAGGTGCATCTGTCTCCGGGCCAGTGCACGTGGCAGCTGCGCGTATTTCTGGACCGTGTTCTTGGCAGTCTTCGGACAAATGTGCAATCGAGTGATTGTCTTTATCCAAGTCCATGAGTACGTTCAGAACGATCCTTTGCTAGCCTTTGGCTCTCACTGCACTCGTGGCGTTGAGCCAGCTGGCGCAGGAAGTCTTGAAGAGGCCACATTCCGGCAAACTTGCTTTGCTGCGACAAAGGCTTCGTCCTGTCGAAGTGACGTTTGGATAAGGCGATCACAATTGCCTGACAGAGAGTAAGGCATCGACCGAGAGCCAAGACTATGAAGATGTACTACTTGAAATTCTGGGAGACTAGGGGCGACCTCCAGGTATGATGTCCAGTGGTCATGAAGGTACGCATCCTTCTGAGGTCGCGCTATCAATTCTACAAGTGCCGGGCGTATGACCGGGCGTCATACACCTAGGACTGCATGAGGCAGACAGGCAGATAACTACTCACCCGCACTGGCCATGTTCGATTGTCTGAAGTGCGAGTCAGGAGTACTCAGCTTAGTAGCTCGGAGAGTCGACTCGGAGGCGGCCGTGCCGCGCCGCGCCCGGCCGGCATTAGGCTCGGTCACCGGCCGGTCACCGGTCACCGGTGACGCCGCTGGCAGTAGTACCTGGTTCAACGTTTTGAACGTCCACCATTCATTCAGCGCTCGCCATGGCGAACAGCCCCTTGTCAATTGCGTGCGTACATATGCTCCTCAAGGACCCGAGTGCTCAAGTGACCGCAGCATGATATCTGATTTTTTCCATCCAAACGTCGGCGGTGTTGAGAACCACATATACATGCTGTCCGTCAACCTCCTTCGTAGAGGCCATAAGGTTTGTTCACTCCCCGTTCGTTTTTTCTGCGCTCAATCCTCCTCAGGTCATAGTGATAACTCATTCTTATCCACCTGACCGTGTCGGTGTCCGGTGGTTACTTCCTGGCCTGAAAGTATACTATGTTCCCTTCACGACCCTTGTATCCTCCGCCACACTGCCCGACTTTCTAACCTTCCTGCCCTACTTCCGCAACATCATCCTTCGCGAGCGGATCATTTTAATTCACGCCCATGCAAGCTTGTCAGCGCTTGGGCATGAAGGCATCTTGCATGCGCATCTTCTAGGCGTGCGCACGGTCTTTACGGACCACAGCCTGTTTGGGTTTGCAGATGCAGCCAGCATCTTGACTAATAAACTTCTGGAAGCCACGATGCGCAACGTTGATGCGACTATATGTGTTTCACATACAGGGTATCATCAATGTACTATGTCGTTACTCCCAGCTGACCGATTCCTCCTTAGGCGGGAGAATACCGTGCTTCGCGCCAACTTGGCTCCTGAGGATGTATATGTCATTCCTAACTCGCTCATCGCAGACCAGTTCTTGCCCGCCGCTACCCCCTTGGCCTCAGACACTGGTGAGCACAGTCAATATCACACACCATACACATTGTCATGTAGCGATGCAGTCACTATCGTCGTTGTCTCGCGTCTCGCGTATCGCAAGGGAGTTGATCTACTTGTGGCCGCTGCTCCTCGTATCTGTGCAGCATGCCCGAATGTTCGCTTCGTCGTAGGTATGTATGCATGGGTGCTTCATTAAACCTTACCTCCAAATGCTGACACACATGGCCAGGCGGAGATGGTCCCAAACTCATTGACCTCCTCCAAATGCGGGAGAAGTACTTCCTACAAGACCGCATCGAGCTCCTTGGACCAGTGCCCCATCGCGATGTTCCCAAAGTTCTAACCCGAGGAGCCATTTTTCTGAATACATCGCTGACAGAAGCCTTCGGCACTGCCATCCTCGAGGCTGCGTGCGCGGGCTTGTACATAGTGTCCACGCGCGTGGGCGGCGTACCCGAGATTCTACCAGAGGACATGATATCATTCGCGCTGCCAACAGAGGATGACATCTTCCGAGCAATCGTCGAGGCCATCGATATCGTACAACATGGGAAGCACGATCCACATAGAGCACACGAGCGCATTCGGGGTCTTTATGATTGGAAGCAAGTCGCTGTGCGCACGGAGAAGGTGTACAGGGCTGTCATGGATTCGCCGCCACAGAATCTCTGGACGAGGATTGAACGGTGCGTGGAGAGGTTTATCGCGACGGCCGGTCATCTCACCTTTATGGACAGCACCATGGACCTTGGTCCTTTCGTGGGCCCGATTTTCACGATCATCTTGGCCGTTGACTGTCTGTTTTTCCTGTATCTTGAATATTGGTATCCTCGAGAGGATATTGATTATGTCGACAAGCGCTGGGGGAAGCATCGTTTCGAAGAGGTACTTTTCCACGCTATATGTCGCGGCGAATTATGCTGATAAGGCAACAGGTTTTGGAGACATAAAGGCCTTGGCGGGTACTGGAAGCTTATACAGGCCTTCCGGACAATACAGATACATAAGCGCATGCCTCTCTACAGCCGCCGCCCCGCTACTAATGTCTTCCAATGGCACCCGCCTCGCCCTCTCCACCAGTCAATGAAGACAGCGCCTCTGCATTGCACGAGCTGCGAGCTGCCTTGCCTTTTCTGCTTATCGGCGTCGTTATACTCCTTATCCTCGTCCTCGTATATGCATCTTACTTCGTCCTCGAGCGCAAACATCTTCCCTCCGACCCTCCGCAGGTGCTCATGCGCCCGTCTCACTCTAATCGGGCCGACATCTCTTCCCGGATGATCAACACTCGCGTGCACACACCTCACGCGTCCATGGATTTCCTGTGTCAGGGTGACCCGCGATCTTCTCCCAAGATGGCGTGGCGCCACGCGCTAAGCAATGCCTTCGGCAAGACGAGCGATCGCGGTCAGGGCAGCAAGACGCTGGCGAACTTTGGGGATGGTTTTGCCGTGGATCGCCGCAACGAAATTGCGAAACGGAGGGAAAGGCGGGAGCAGGCAGTAGTGCCGTGGGACGGGATGACCGAGTACACATTCCGCTTCACACCCCGTGCAGCGCCTGAAGGCACGGGTGCCCGCATATCCACGGTCCGAGGACAACCTAGTGAACCAGTCACTTTGCCGGCTGTGGGTAGCAGGGGGAGTGTAGAGCCAGCGCAGGCGACATACTGGCAGCAGCCCACCCTTAATTCCCCCCTCCCTGTCCTTCGAAATTCGCATTCTGTCGCGCCGGAGTACATTCCCATGAACTTGGACACGCTCAGCGAGGGGTTCAGCGATACAGCGTCAACCATCGGTGTGGATAATCTCCCGCAACATTCAGAAGGGTTGTCGACGCCAGAGCGAGCGTACGCAGCGCAGAGAATCATCGCGGAGCAATTCATGCAATCCATCATCCTGGAGGACAATAGCCAGTATTCTCATCAGTCAGCAGAGACAAACACTTCCAGACATGATAGCTTCTGACAAACCGCCCAA
Organism: Auriscalpium microsporum; assembly: GCA_019914985.1. Classification (NCBI taxonomy): domain Eukaryota; kingdom Fungi; phylum Basidiomycota; class Agaricomycetes; order Russulales; family Auriscalpiaceae; genus Auriscalpium; species Auriscalpium microsporum. Next base: position 2,710,159 of record JAHLMG010000001.1, read on the forward strand.
AGACGCGTACGGCTACATATCTCAAGCACATATACCAGAGTTACTTTATAATAAATGCGAGGTAATACAGTGACAAGTCTATACGTGATACAGCCCTGGAGATGATAAATATCACAAAGCACCTTCAAACAGAAGTTTCCGGGGTTTGCTGATATGAGGTGCAGGCGAGTAGAGAGCGGGCCTGGTGAATGGTCAATTGAGAAAGCAGTCGCAATTTAAGGAAGATGAAAGCTGACATTGATGTTCCACATCGCGCCGCAGCGTTGCCCATGATGATGCTCTCTGAGACGCCTGCAATGCTGTCCGTCTTCCCGTACGCCGAAGCATCGAACAAATGGTCTGTTGTCTTTTCGAATGAAGCCAGCATGAGAACGCTGTCCTTCATCTTTGCAACGCCGAAGCGAGTGATTCCCAAGACCTCGCCCTGAGAAGCTGCAGCGTCATGCTATACGCGCGCCAGAGACAGGTACATACCTTGTACGACATGACGTCCCCGAGCAGCATTACGTGCCGGGGATCGATACTCATACCATGCTCCGCCATGATGAACTGAATCTCGTTGATGATGGTGGCCCGTGCAGCTTCGATCCCGAGCACCTGAGAAACCTCAATGACGTGATTCGATGATGTTTGCTCGCCGATTATGCCTGTGCGGAGAGCTGTAGATCCAGACGCGCGACTGGCATGTGAAGACAAACCTTCTGTCGTCATCACCTTTTGCAGGCCGTAACCCTCAACCAAGAGCTCCTTGTCGCCCTTTCTGCCTCGGCCGTCGTCCTTCTCTTTGACATTAATGATGGCGCGAGAGATGGTTGGAACACCCTGTCATTCTTGAGTGTGAAACGCACGGAAGGTATTTTCGAGAGCGCACTTTAACAACAACATCTGGCAGTGCCCTCTTCAGATCCCTCAGTCGATAATACTTGTCCAAGCCATCGACATATATGCGAAGACGATTCTTGCGAGGGATGATTGTGATAGACTGCCAGGTCATCAGCACCGATGGACATGTCTTCGTATTTGCACCTACGTCTGGTTTAATCTTTAATCGTCTCGCATTGACGATGGCCCATTTGATGTCGTCTAGGTTCATTTCGAGCTGAAAAATCTTGTGAGGAGCTGCCTGCCTTCCTTGGGGGCATGTGATACCTGAAGTTTCTGTATGCTGTCGACATCAACGATCACTCCGATGTATGTGTACTCTGGCGCCCAGGCTTCTTCAAGAACACTGGCAATCTGCAGCCAAAGATCAGGCGCACGATCAGCACATCTACGAACCTGTACACGCACGTCGCCAAGATGAGTTTTCTCCAGACGACCTTTGACGATCCGAGCTGACGCTTCCGAGTCGCTTGTAACCAGCTTACAGCTGATGATAGGTGTGCTGATAAGCTTCGCTGCATTGATAATCTCCTTGATGCGTGGTACACCCAACGTCACGTTCATAGAAGCAACGCCGGCGAAATGAAAAGTCTTCAAAGTCATTTGCGTTCCAGGTTCGCCAATAGACTGAGCTCCGACGGCGCCGACAGTTGATCCTGTAAAGCGAGCATACGCAAGCGACTTCTATGATGACTGAGGAATCATCTTACCCGGTTCGATTTTCGCCTTCACGTATTTGGTCCAGCAGATCTTGAGGAACACCAACAGTTGTTCTTCAGTCACTTTCGCCTTGTTATCTACAATGGCTTTCTCTGCGTCTAAGACGACAGGCATGACCAATGAGATCTAGGAGCGATGCAACTCACGTACCAGAGGCACCCATGGAGAGATCTGTGTGTGCATCCCATTCTTCGTCCCGTTCAAGAGCTTCAAACATGTTGCGGCTTTTGCGGGCCAGAGCTAAACGATCAGCAACATGCTCCCTAATGAAACCACGTATAGTCTCGATGTACGCAGCAGTGCACTCTAGCAAGAATTTCGGTGCAGACAATTCGCGATCAGCATTCTCCAATATTTCGTAAGGAAGAAGACCCCGTGCACTTCGGGAAGCGATAGACTGCAAGCTAGTTAGTTGACATGCCAAGCGTTTGGAGGGATGTTTAAACACACATACACTAGCATGGCTCCAAGCGCGTACGAACTCGATGGGCTGAGCGTCTCCTTCGAGGCATGCAGGGTCGAGTCCATCGTCTCCGTATTTGAATTGGACGACTCCACCGGCAGCATTGCGGACAGACAGATCATACTGTGTAGTGAGGTCTTCCAGGGCCTTCATAAGACGACGTTGCATGTAACCTGTTTCTGCAGTTTTGACCGCGGTATCAACCAATCCTTCACGCCCGGAAATAGCGTGGAAAAGAAACTCGGTAGGCGACAAGCCTGTATAGAAGCTGTTGCGAACGAACCCCTTCGATGGCGGCTCCCTGGATTTTTTTGGAAAATGGGGCAAGGAACGATCTTGGAATCCATCTGGCACGCGATGGCCAGCTATTATTTGCTGTCCTACACAGGCGACCATCTGCGAGACATTGATAACGGAGCCTAGGGTACGCAGGTCAGGAAGCTGAGTCACCCAGAGAAAGAGACGAGCCACTCAGAGAAAGAGACTAGCCTTTCGATCCGCACGTAGCCATGATCAGAGGGGCGTTGTGACGACTCAACTCCTTCATGCAAATTTCTCCGACTTCCTCTCGCACTTTTGAAAGCACTGATGAGATCATTGCCTCTAGAGTCTGCTCTTGATCGCAACCGGGTTTATTCTCGAGTTTCCCTTTCTTCGCAAGAGTAATAAAATCTTGGCACTTTGCGTACGCCGCCTCGACTAAGATGTCCTTCTTGCCCGACAAGATTGGCCCTGGAATGACATCGTTGATGCCCAAAGAGAAGCCAAAGTTCGCTATAAAAACAATCAGGGAATGGAGAGACGGATGTAAGGAAACGCTTACCTAGCCATCGAGCACACAGCTTCGCCGTGCGGTTCATCGCTGCGGCAGCCTCGTGGGGTCCGTAGTCCCTCATAATGACACCGAACACCGATTTCTTCTTCCCGCCACCCACTGTGGCTTTGTCCATGACCCCACACATGATTTCACTGTTCACGATGACCAACCAACCGTCGTTCGGGGACAAGTCCGGGACGGGCATCATTCGCTTTGAATAGCAGGTTCTGTTCGGTTTCTCCTCTTTGTTGCACTTGGATTCGACGTTGACAAACACCTTGGACTGTTTATTTGGGCGCATCAGGACATTGAAGATCTGCTTGCCCGTCCATAATCGCACAGGCTTCCAGATTGTAGGAGGAGGGATGTCGATTTGCAAATTTGCGTCGGCGAAGTAACTGCAGATTTGGGTGAATTGACGACGATCAAAGAACTGGTCACGCCGCGAAAGAAGCCAGGACGCCGTGATGAAGTCTTGAATGGCGGCGATAACGGGTTCGCCATTACGAGGAGTGATCAGATTGTGCTTGACGCTCATCAGCTGGAATGCCTCGGTCCGCGCCTCTTCGGTCTGAGGTATGTCTAATCACGCACTTCAGGAAGCACATGATGGATACGACCCCGGCGACGTACGGAGATTCATTTCGTCGCCATCGAAGTCGGCGTTGTAGGGCCCGCAGACACACTCGTTGAGGCGGAATGATCGCCACGGACGAACCTTGACCTGGCATGTGGTTGAGTAGTGGTTCATGCACGAGTTCGCCAACATATACCTGATGACACATGATGGACAACTGCAGGGCATGTCCGTCAGCGAAGGCCACGCAGAAGATTTCATGAGCAAACCTTATGCAGGCTGGGCTGCCTATTAAATAGCGCCACATCGCCATCGATGATATGCCTCTCTACAGTGTCGCCGTACCTCAGCCCGTCTGCTATGTTGTTCCGGTTTCCAAACTTTAAATACTTCTTGTACCCAGTGGCGCCTGCTGTGACATAGTTGGCCCCCGGATGCTTGTCACATCCATTCCGCACAGCTTCTTTCAGTCGCTCGATGTTGTAACTTGTTACTCGCTCAGGGTAGGTGAGAATCTTAGCGACACGCTCGGGCACTGCGACCTCGTCAATCCTGAGGTTAGGATCCGGCGAGATAACGGTGCGTCCGGAGAAGTCGACACGTTTTCCCGAGAGGTTGCCGCGAAAGCGACCTTGCTTGCCCTTTAATCGCTGACAGAACCCGCGGATTGGCTTCTGGCCCATCTGCGAAGGCACGCCTGGCAATTCGGAGTTGATGTACATTGCTACGGACAGTTGAAGAAAATCCCATTGTTCCTACATTCCTGGATTCAGTTATAGGCAGGCGGCCAAGAGCGCAACAACATCACCATGAACTGAGCTGTGGGAGCACCTTTCACGATGCCTTGCTTAATAAGGGCATTGGTGAACACAATTTCTGTCAGTTTGACAGTGAGATCGTCTTCATTGGAAGCGCCGTCCTGGGCTACGGATGGGCGAATGCAGACGGGAGGCACCGATATATATTGCCAGATGAATTCCTCAGGGCGGTTGAATTCAGGACGCAGTCCCAGCAGCTCGCAATCCTGATCCAAGTATGAGTTTTGTTGCTCCGAACCTTGGTCATACACCTCACCTCGTCAGAGATTCTTTTGAATAGATCCAGCACTTTCAGGGGATTCAGGTCCTCGTGAATCGCCTTGTTTATGTACATGCCTAGTTCCTTCTGCGCTTCCACAGCAGGGGCGAACGTTTTTTTCCATCGCTCCATCTCATCCGCGGTCTTTTTTGCACGAAACTTGTCATGCGTGATCTTGAGCGCACCGGCCTTCTTGACGGCGCCGTTGGTCGCGGTACAATAAGGACAGTACACGGTCTTGCGCGCAAGTACATTCACGGCCTTGACAAGAATCTGGCGCTGGATGTTCTCAAGATTTGGTCGGCGAAAGCGCTTGACGTAGGTTCTCCGGTCGGGTTCTTCAAGAAGGACGCGGGCGCATGTCTCCGCGAGGTGAGGGCATTTACAAATGGACATGGGAAACGCGCATACCTTGCATATACACTGAAGAATTCCGATGGTATGTTTGAAATACCCTATGTGAAAGACAGGTACCACGAGCTTGATGTAGGCATAGTGGCCGACGCAGTCCACCGCGCTGAGTCCGCAAGTCTCGCAAAACGCGCCTTTTTCCGACGTTCCCTGTGCGCGGTCGACGCAAGATCAGAACCGACGTAGCCAACGAAGACTCAAACTGACCAGGCGACGATCCAGCACCCCATCCTTCACCGGGGCGCGGTCAGTAGATGTGTAGAGATCGCGGTGGGTAACTTGAAATTCGGAGATCTTAACGACATCCTGAGGGCTGAGCGTGCTGAACTGCAGCCGTTTTCTGGGCGCGATGTCAACAGGAAGCGGGACGCGCAATATGAGTAAAACGTACATGACTTTGGGCGCATTGTGCGAGACAATGTCCTTCATTACCGTCGAGCGCGACAACGGAGTTGGAGACGTTGAGCGACCAGTTGGCAGCGATCGCGACGAGACTGCCAGTGGGCCCGAGTCGATGGCAGTCACGTTCCTTCGGCTTTCCCACGTTTAGAGCGCGTCTCGCCCGCTTGCGCGTCGCCGTCCGGTCCTCTGTTATTCCCCCACAATGTCCAGGACATCCTACGATCGGTACTGTGCACACGCTGCTCTCACACGCTCAGTTCATTGATGTCAAATTAGATACCTCACCGTCTTCTCGCCCGAGGGCCGGTTGTACCAAGTCGGTGAGCTGCCTCATCGTCTCGTCGCAACTGTCCCGGGTGCTGACTGCCGTGCCAGAGTATGCCTTCAAGGCTATCTCTGGATCGGGCCACACGGCTATCTCTGTGCGAGGGAAGGACACCGCAGTCGTCATCATACAGAAGAAAGTCCCAGTACGTTGCGTCTCTTGTGCACACTGTTGTGCTCACCTCATCCCACCAAGGACAAGCTCCTTGACGCTTCCACCATCACTCATCTCTTCAGCATCACAACGACGATTGGCTGTGTTATGACCGGTCTCATCGGTACGTGATCTCGATATCTCTGCGCCCGCAATACTTAATGACATGTACGGAGCAGCCGACGCGCGGTATCAAGTACAGCGTGCACGTAAAGAGGCGACCGACTTCAGATACAAGTATGGTTATGAAATCACGCCGGATGCACTGGCACGCAGGCTGGCGAACATCAATCAGGTGTACACACAGCGAGCGGCCATGCGACCGCTTGGCATCGGTACGTGGTCCCACGGCATGCCTCGATAACGAGACTGAGACACATACCAGCAATGATTCTCATCGGTTTGGACCCTGAGTTTGGGCCACAGGTCTTCAAACTCGATCCTGCTGGGTACTTTGTCGGCTTCCACGCGACAGCGGCAGGCCAGAAGCAGCAGGAGGCTATGAACCATCTGGAGAAGAAGTGGAAGAAGTTGGACAACGGCAAGGGCGCAGATGATGCCCCTGCAGCGGGCAAGACTCTCGGCCGCGCCCAAGTCATTGAGGTGTGTGACCTTGTCTAACTTCGCTATCCGCGGTAATTTTGACGCGTCTGGCTCGTATAGCTCGCAATCGAGGCACTGTCGACTGTGCATGCGACAGACTTCAAGGCAGGTGAGGTAGAGATTGGGATCATTTCGACGGCGGACGAGGAGAATGTCAAGACGCGAGGCCAATGGCGTACTCTGAGCCTCTCTGAATTGGAGCAGCACCTCTCGGCGTATGCAGAGAAAGATTAAATGTACAATATTGGCAGCACTCCATCGGTAGCTGTACAATCTTCGATTATGTCGCACTTGAGCCCGCTGGGTACAGGCTCAGGAGATGCCCTGGGGTTGGATGACCAATCTGAATGCCATTTGGTGAGTGTCCTCTACGACAGCGCTGTTACAGCCGGATCCCAAACTCGGTTCTATGTAGTGTGTGGAGGGACATGTCTACCGGAGCGACGCGCCTCCAGACTTTGTTGAGAAGAGCGGTTAGCGAAGGCTGCACACGGGCAGGAGATGAACTTACGATTACTGCCTCGATCTCAGCGTTTTCCACGTAGCTGGACCTGGAGTTCCACAATCGCTCGGGGGCCTCCCAGAATTCCCCAAACACCTTCTTCCCGGAGTTACTCTTGCTGCTTGAGCCTCCACTCGCAGTTGGTTTCGCAGAGCCCTCGAACTTCTTCAAAAAGTCAGAAAATGCCTCCTTCAGCTGGGCTGGTGCAGCGGGATGGGCATGCTGTGGCTCCGACGCTGTGCAAGGGGTAAGTGCCATCACAGAACATATCATAGCACAAAACGAACCCCATTGACGCTTGCCGATGAAGGAGATGAGAGGCTTGTGGGCTACGCGGAGTGACGGATGCATACTAGATATTGGTGGTTCTGTCGGTGTCTGCCGCGCGCCCGGCGTAGCCCCGCGGTATTTGTCCTTGTTAGAAGCGGAGGCAACAACCGTCAACCGTCAACAACCGCATAGTTCTGGCAGAGTCCGAACGTTTACCGACCACAAGACATTGCGCAGAGGCGTCTTTGCTCCAGACACACAAGCTGACAGGTAGACTGCTTGGATCGATCATCCAGGACAGTGCCAACCTGCCAGACAACTGCTTACTACATCCTCGAAGCTTTGCCACTGTGCTCCCACACTTCACTAACGATAACGATAATGTGCAGGCGAGAACGTGAAGCATGCCCTCGACCTCGCAAAGGGCTGTGTTCTCGGCCACGCGCTCGCAAACATGGCTGAGGCTTGAGATAGACATTCCGATGAAATGCTATTTCTCTCTTTGCTCATGCCTCTTTTCTTATTGCCACTGACTGTTCTCGAGATCAGTGCGACCGCAATGTACCCGATATCCCTGTGTTCTTACTAACGGTCTCCAGCTACTTACCTTCTTATGTAGCATAGTCTTCATGTGCGGAGCTGTCCATCGGTAGATGGGCAGCGGAAGTCGCCCAGTGGTTACAAAATGCGTGTTATTCTTACGGGGCCCTGATAGGCAAGGAGACCTGTAAACTTGGAACCTGTTGAATGCTCACCAGGATTTCTGTTATCGTCAACCCCCGTGCAGCGGCACGGGTCACGACTAGTACGTATACAAACTAGTAAGTATCAGATCCACACAAAAGCGATACATGAGTTAATCCGCTGAAAGCGTACCGTAACCATATTGTAAGCACCTGGGTCCAGCTAAAGGCTCCTATGCAATCTTCTTCGCCACACCTTTGCTCACCAAGTCCTCTGTTATCTCGATAGCCCTGCCAAACGCCTTCTTATCGTCATCCGTGACCTTCACGTCGCTGTCAAAACCACCGCATCCGCTGGGGGCGGCATTAAACCAGCTGAAGCCATCCGATCCTTGCCAGAAGATACCAATGTCTCGCTGGTATATATCGGTGGACGGTGGGTTCTCGGTGGGAAGGCGCTTCAGAATTGTCTGGAGTTCGTTTACAAGAGCGGTGGTTTCGTCAGAGACATGGACTGATTTGGATGGGTGCGCAAGCAGAGTGGGTGTGCCATGGTCACGGATTTGGGAGGTAAGGGCGATGGACTGCGAGGAAGGCTCGAGGGAGAACTCGTGGACTGCGGACGGGCGCGGAGGTGCGAAGCCACCGGTGATACCTGAAGAGAAGTCGAGGGTCTTAAGACCATGGTCAAAAGAGGGCACAGTGAGAGCGTACCGTGTTGGATTCGAAGGGCGAACGGTGCAGGCGACATCGTGGTTGGGATAAGAGTCTGGCGAAGGACTAGTACCGTGACCACTGACTGCAGGCTACATATATAGCTATCGTGGCCCTAACCTTATGTACTTAATATTCCTGGCACTTGGAGCTGCCAGTGGAAGCTTGACTTCAGACATTTCAGCGGCAGAGTCGATGAGCTTTGCGTACATACATATATGTGTCGGCGGCCCATGAAGCGTTGGAGTCCCACATTTAAGATCTAATGAGCCATCTCTCTCCAAGGCTCGACGCATGAGATGAGCTAGGCCGGCGGTAGTCACCTTTGCACCAGCCATCATGATTCGTTTCATCCTCGTCCAGGCAAGCCTATACACTCTGTCCTTCCAGTGTGCACAGAGTGTAATGCAAACTTCAGAATCGCCAAGGCAAAACCCGCCTTTCCAAATGGTATGTCCCATATGACGACGAGGAGAAGGTTCGGCTTCGGGGCGACGTCCACCGCCTAGTCGCCCCTCGGGATCAGAAATATCAGTCCAATTTTGTCGAGGTGCGCACTTCTTGCATTTTCGTATCGCACATTGCTTGACTTTCTCCAGTTCCGGAACTACAAAGTCGTCTATCGGCGCTATGCTGGACTCTTCTTCTGCGTGTGCGTGGACGCCAACGACAACGAGCTCGCATACCTTGAAGCCATCCACCTCTTCGTCGAAATCTTGGACTCTTTCTTCGACAATGTCTGCGAGCTCGATCTCGTGTTCAATTTCTACAAGGCTCGTGGCATTGCATGTCAGTCTTCATCGATATTGACAGGCTTGGCAGGTCTACGCCATCCTCGACGAGATATTCCTTGCAGGTGAAGTGGAAGAAACGAGTAAAGATGTTGTCTTGTCACGGTTGGAGGCCCTCGAGAAGCTCGAGTGATCGAGTGATTGTTCTGCCTCCCTGCCTCCCCCCTGCCTCCCCCCAGCCTTGTACTTTATATGACTATCCAGCCCCGTGTCTCATCTCATTCAGCGCCATTCCACAGAGCAGAGTGCACAGCTTCAACATCCTGTGAGCGTCCCTGCGACGAAGCAGTTCGATCACAGTTCTCCTCGTCCGACGATGACAGGCAAAAATATGGATCAAGGGTTGCATTTCATCGTCAACGTCAACACTGACTTTCTTTCCGGCAGATGAGTTACTTCGATTTCTTCTCCGTCAATGCACTGCTCACCTCTCACGGCTTCTCCGACCATGTAGTTTTCTGTCTCGATTCCTGCGCATTCTTTGCGCGTCGCGCTCGTACCCTCATATTCGTCGACCCTTAGGCTTTCGCTGCATCGCAGCCTGCCTCATACCCCCTTCGATCTCGCCAGTGCTCTGTGTGGACTGCTAGCTCCTCAGCGATATCAAAGACTGACTTCACATGAAACATGCTCCGCCGCGCCCGTTTCTGACTGGCGGTCCTGAACCAAACGCTGGTAGAATCTTAAGGAGCCTGCGTACTCTTCGCCGGACCTGGTGTGTTTTCTTCCCCCCATTTCAATCCATCGAGAATATCGTTCGACCATGGTCAAGAGCAAGATCACCCCTGCTCAAGTCCAGGAGCTCGTAAGCTCTTGTCTGTAGACGAACTCGCTGATTCTTACTACACGACGGTCAGCAAAAGGGCGCTTTTAAAGATACCATCAACGCCCCAATTCTCGTTGGCGTATCCCCAGTACGTTCTTGCTCGGATTTTTGACGCGCTCCGCTAACAGTGCGAACATCCTAGGCCACGCCTGTTTCTAAAGTCAATGAAGATCGCCGAGGGTCTCACTTCGCCTATCGACTTGGACTCGGCCTTAATGTCGGTACCGCCATGAGTCTTGAGCTCAGCGCGTGCACTTAAATGTATCGTTTCAGTATCTCACTGGAAAGGCGGACTGTGGGATCAAGAGTGGGTCGCATTTGACAGTAATGAAGGCGGAGAACACTTCTTCGCCGGCCTCCTTCTCATCGTCGTTCACCGTAGTCCCAATTTTGGGATCCCTGACTTGGGCGTGGCTGATCTCCAGCCTCTCGAGGTTCTCGGCGTCGGCTGCTTCGGTACTGTTTATATGGCTAAGGATCGCCTTACTGGGAAGGACCTCGCAGTCAAGGTCACAGAGGAGCTCTGCCTCGACGAGCAGCGGGCGTTGCGCAGAGTGGAGGGGCGCAAAGCCTTCCTTCAGCTGCATGCAAGTTGGCGGGATGAGAGTCACTGTTTCCTCGCAACGGTTCGCCTTTTATGATTTCAGCTGAGTTTTACCCGCCGTTGGCTCCAGGACTATTGCGCAAATGGTGACCTGAGATCCGAAATCGACAAGCAGGGCAAGCTATCAGAAGCATACGCAAAGGTCCTCATCGCAGAGCTGGTGTGTACTATTGTCTGAAACGTCTCGACCAATCCCTCAATTCTTCATGCAGCTTTTGGCTCTCGACGAGCTTCATGACTTGGGAATGGTGCATAGAGAGAGACGTGAAGCCCGAAAACATACTCTTTGACTCAGAAGGCCACGTCGTCTTGGCCGATTTCGGCCTCGTGCTCGACCTCAAGGACTCGGAGGCCGCTTCGCCCCCTGACCTTAACAACGACATCCCTGCCCGATGCACAAGAAGCGCCTGTGGGACGCTCGACTACATGGCGCCTGAGATGATTAATAAGGAGCCGTATTCTTACGGCGTCGATTTCTGGGCGATGGGCGTTCTGCTTTACTTCCTTCTGACGGGCCGGGTACTAAGTCCTTCAATCACCTCATCTTTCTGAAGTCCGTCAACCCACTCCGCCGCTAGCTGCCCTTCGGCAATGGTGATTACCCTCCGATTGTCATGGCTGCCATGATCCTTGTCAAGGACCCCACATTCGAGGACTCGGACCTCGTGTAACCAGAGGCTCGAGACTTTATTCAATCTGTAAGCAGTAATTTACGTCCCTTCTCGTCGTAATGAAACTCCTTTCCCACAGGTACTTCAGAAAGACCGTCTTCGCGTCCATACGTGGATGAAATGAAGGCCCATGCGTTCTTCGCGGACGTGTAAGCTTTCGCAGTGTTTTTGTGACCTCACGTAAAGGCTGACGCTATACTTGAGCAGCGACCGGATTGCCATAGCGGCGCGGACAAATATGCCTTTGATTGTGCCAGTGCCTTACAAGCTGCGTTCGGACGGCGAAGGTTTGGACATTCCACGTCACCTCTGCTGTCCGAGGCACGTCGCGCACCCTATCATGTTGGTTACCTCTGCGGTTTGCCTTGATGTGTCCTCAACCAAAGAGACTACCAACACATCGCATGCCTTCACAGGCATTCACAGCTTGTTCAAGCATCACCTCGAGCGCCGCAAGAAGCGTCAGGCTCCAAACTCCCAGCTGCATCGTGGACACTGCGACTGTTTCCCTGGCGGTGACCGAGGCGGTTTCATCCCCCGGCTCAACCCCCTCGATCTTCTCGCTTTTCCATGCGCCATCGCCCCCTGAAGATGGTATCTCCCGCGAACTTCTGGACACTTTGCGTCGTGATCCTTCTCTTCATGTAATCTACGGGTCGCGGCCGAGCTCCTCAGAGCCACTTGAGTTCTGGTCGTCTTCTGTCGCCACCAAGTCGCCATTCTGTGAAGACCATCTGCATTCCTTGCGCCGTGACCCTCCTCTTCATACCATGTTCAAGGCCCCGGACTAGGCCGATGAAAGCTATTACCAGGGCCACAAGGAGTTGAAGCCCCCCCACCTAACAGATAGGCGATCACTGTCCCCGTCTCTTTTGTCGCCAGATGTTCCTCTCCAGAGGCATCACTTGAAGGAACAGTCAACGCCGGGGGTCGTGAAGAAAATCAAGCAATGGGTTCGGCGTATCGCCAGAGCTAGCGAAGGCCAGAAGCACAACGTATGAAGTGCAGAGCTCTTGGAGTAGCACACATACACACCGGCTTCGCTTGGTCATGTATCGTCCTACTTAGGTCATATCACCGTGAGATAGAACATAAGCAATCCAGTGAATACGGGCAGCACCGGAGCGAACTGAGACTACCAGTCTTCTCCAGCGTCCTCCGCGTCATCAACTTCTGTCTGTGGGAAGAATGCGATCTCCTCGAAGACATCCCCTCCGCTTCCAGGCTTAGTCTCGCTATCGCGTGCACTCCAAGCCTCCGGGTGCTTCGCCTTCAATATCTCGACCGCTTTGAAGAAAACGGCCTCAGCGGCGACGCTGGCGGCGTCCGCTGTTTCGGTCAAAGCGGCAGAGACAGAGGGTATGAGAAGGGCAGTCGTAGTTTCTGCTCCCGTTGTCGGCAAAGCCGGCGTCTGATGGGGATGCTGTATGTAGTATACTGTGAACAACGCTTCCGCCGTACTTGCGCCGTCGTCGCTGGAAGAGATGAGGGAGAGGATGGCATCAAGGTACGGCTTGAGCTGCGATTCTGGAGATTTCTCCGAGTCTGAGAATGCGATAGAGAGATACAGGATGTCTATCGGCACGTTGAGTACATAACCAAACGAAGTCTTGCAGGAAATTTATACTCACATTTCCCTTGTGGTGCTGACATAGTCCCTTGCCCAGTTATAAAAGCATGAACTGCCGCTGTGGATGACCCTCCGTCCAGAGACGAAGGTGGAAACACCAAGACAGCCGTGTCCACCGGCTTAGCAGCTTCTTCACCCTCCGGGGCGGCCCTATCCGATGGGCCTTCAGGCTTGGCAGGATCTCCTGATGAAGAGACGTCGGGCGTCGTAGGAGGTGGTGGAAATGGGATGGGGCGATCAAGAATGGCAATGCACCTCGCCAAAGATTCGCCAGGGGAATCACTTGTGCTAGATACCAGCTGTGCTGCGTGTCGCAGGCCTGGTGGCAATTGAGAAGAGGACGATATGATAATGTCTGCGGTGAGGGGTTCCGGGACATCCTTGAGCATAATTGTGTACTTGCTCTCCAATATGGGGGCAGATCCTGAAAGGCTGTTCTCTGATACGGGTGAAGATGCGATAGTTTGGGTATTATGAGGGGGAGTGATAGATTTGATCGGTCGGTCCAAAATGTAGACTCCTCCATTCACCGCAGAAACGCGACAGAACCCTTGTGCGATCTCACCGGATCCACCATAGTGACCCACAAGAAACGGTGAAGCACCGTACCTCCCAGATGACCGGAGGTACCGGCGCAAACGCTGGAGAACGGGAAGAGTAGGTTCTGTGTTGAAGTTTCAGCAGGTTGCAACCATGCAAACGGGGAAAGGCAGTACCTGCGGCAGTTGAACAGAATGCCAACGCGTACGCAATAGCGTCTGATACCTGAGCCCGGAGCGAGAACACGGACTGCAGATATTCAACAAAACCCGTTCCCTCGTGGCCTTCGAGTTCCTTCACTCCTTCGAAATCGCTGGATGCAAACATGAAGAAGCGCATAAGCCGCCTCTTCTCCAGTAGAGTCATTTCCTGAGATTTGAAGATGTCTTCCTTGCTGGCAGGAACACTTCTGATTCCAACTTCGCGGTCATATATGCCGACTCTCTCCAGCAGTCTGTAACCACCGTAACGCGAGACGCCCGATGAGACCAAGGAGGTAATGAGCGGGCCGACAGAAGTTAAGAGGCTTGGTGAGAGAGAGACTGAATAATGGCGCGCGTGCTCAGGGATGACCAGCGATCGATGTATGGCCTTGAATGTCTCCCGTTGCGACAACAGGTATGGAGATGGATTCGGATCTGCGGGCTCTGGATGCGAGCGAGAGTCAGCCCATCTGGCGAGCTCGTCGAGGGTAAGAGAGGCTTCGTCGGCGCCATAGTAAGGATTGACGTCGAGGTGGACGACCTTGAAGCCTGCCTTAGAAAGCGCCCTAGAATACTTGAGTGCCAGATGAGATGCGTTTGTGGCAAGGCTCACGCAGCAGTTATAGATTCCGTCAGTCCTGTGCCGAGGACGAGTACGTCAAAGTTTCCATCTGCGTCCATTACAATATGGTTGTAGTCAAGTTGTAGTAAATAAGTAGGAGACGAGGACGGTGGACGGATATAACGGAAATGCTGACATAACCGTTGCCGAACAGGGACCGTCAAAATTTCGGATTCGTTTCCCGGTGCTCGCTGCTCTTCCCATCCCCTTCGCATCTCCCTACCACAATGGCCAAAGTCGACAAGATGGAGAAGGCAGTCAAAAAGGTGTCGGCACCTGCGACAGCCGACAAAAGGGCAAAGCTCGCTAAGCCCGCCCCGCCTCCCAAGGCCGACAAAAAGTCCAAGGGCATCGCCGACAAAAAGAAACCCGCCAAGCAGGTTGTCCCGGTGTCTTCGAAGGACATTCTGGCGAAGGTGTGTCTCATTCGGAGTATCCTCTTCCGTCCTAACTTCGTGTTTGTAGGGCAAAAAGAAAATTGCAGATCCCTCGTCGAGCGAGTCTTCGGAGGAAGAAGACAAACCCGCCAGCAAGGCTGCTGCGTCTAACGGCAAGGTGAGCCTTTTTTTCTGTCTCTCCTTGCGTACCTCAACATTTCACACCAGGCCAAAGCAGTCGCAGCCGCTGATACCTCAAGTGAGGAATCCTCAGAGTCAGACTCTGAGGACGAGAAGCCCAAGGCTGCTCAAGTAAAAGCGTCACCCGCGAAGGCAGCCCCTCCGTCATCAGACGACAGCGACTCTGACTCCGATTCCGAGGAGGAACCCCCGCAAAAGCAAAAAGCAGCGAAAGCAGCACCAGTCAAGACTACGGCCGCCAAAGCGGCTCCTGCGAAAGCGGCAAAGGCAAAGCCTACTCCTACGAAGGCAGTGACGCCAGTTATATCTGCCGTGAAGGAGGATTCATCGGACAGCGATTCTTCCAACGAGGATTCAGGAGATTCCTCTTCGGACGATGAGGCTGAGGCAAAGCCGAAGTCGGTCGCTGCGAAGGCCGATGAGTCCAGTGGTGATGACGAATCCGATGCTGAGGAGGCTGCTGTCCCCAAGCCCGTCGTTGCTGAAGATGACGATGTGGACGGGAGCTCATCGAGCGAGGAAAGCTCGTCCGAGGACGATGATGGCGATGTGAAAATGGCCGACGCTAAGCCGGCGGCGAACGGTATTTATATCTACCTGTCTTCCACCAACCGCCTCACTAATTCTCTGCAATTCCAGGTAAGCGTAAAGCCGACGAGGATGAGTCTGCCCCTCTCAAGAAAGTGAAGCTCGCCAACGGTTCCGCAGCCGCGGTTCCCGCAGAAGACGGCGAAGCCCCTGTAACGTCCATCTTTGTTGGCAGACTATCATGGAACGTCGACAACGACTGGCTCGCAACCGAGTTCGCGGAGTGCGGCGAGGTAGTCAGCGCGCGGGTCCAGATGGACCGTAACACCGGCAAGTCGAGAGGATTCGGCTACGTCGAGTTCACCACGCCCGAGGCTGTTGAGGCCGCGCTCTTGCTTAATGGCAAGGAGATCGACGGTCGCCCGGTCAACATCGACAAGAGCACTCCGAGCAACAAGGCTGCCTCTACGGATAAGCGCGCGAAGGCATTCGGTGATACTCCGAGTGCCCCTTCCAGCACACTCTTTGTCGGCAACTTGAGCTGGAACGCCACCGAAGATGCACTGTGGGAGGTATTTGCGGAGTATGGCGATGTGAAGAGTGTCCGTGTCCCGACAGACCGGGAAACCCAGAAGCCTAAGGGCTTCGCATACGTGGAGTTCTCAGACATGGACTCGGCGAAGAAGGCGCACGAGTCTGTCAACGGCCAAGAGATTGCCGGACGCAACGTCCGACTGGATTACTCGCAGCCTAGAGATGACAGCGGTGGAGGTCGTGGAGGAGGGGGCCGTGGAGGAGGCGGTCGCGGGTTCAGCGGCGGTCGCGGCGGTGGACGGGGAAGCTTCGGTGGGCGTGGAGGATTCGACGGCGGACGGGTAAGTGGGACTGTCGTATAACTTGCCAATACTGACTGGCTTATCAATCAGGGTGGCGGTCGCGGTCGTGGTGGTGGTCGTGGTAGAGGAGGTGACCGTGGTGGTCGTGGCGGCCGTGGCGGCGCACGGAATGGCGGGATCACACAGTTCGAGGGCAAGAGAGTAACGTTTGACTAGTTATGCTTCCCAAATACCCGTTCCTTGACGCGTCGCTGCTGTGTACGTTGTTGTCGCATGCTTCATCATGTTTCCTGCTCGCGAGACCATTGAATTTCATTATGCATTTCTACTCGACAAGCAAGTGAAACCATTTCATTTTGGAAAATAGGTAAGTCGCTATTCTGTGCGAGATGCCGAGGTGAGTACAGTAGAGGTATACGAACTGAACCAATGTAACACGCAGAAAGAGAAATAACGAATTCGATGGAGGGCTTCGCGAAGCTATCGGCCTACCATAATTAAGCATCAATACACACGCAGGCTGTACGCACATCAACCAAAACGACCCTCCTGAACGGCCCTCCGGATTGGATTGGAACTCGGAGGAATCGCTCCCGACCTCTCCAGTCTGTCGAAGAGTACGAACAACCTCTCCGCCTCTGCCTCGCGTTCTTCCTCTGTCATCTCAACCTCTTCTCGCGGTTCTTGAACAGCACCAGTAATGGGATTGATTTGCGCTCCATCTGCGGATATCGGAGCACCACCAGCGTCGCCTGGCGGCGCAGTAACGATTCCTTTGTTGAATAAGTATCCCGCAACGTTTCCGTACCCGACTTGCGCCATCAGTGTTGTGGCTGGGGCCTTATTAGCATGAAGAAACGTCCCTTGGAACTGTGGTACTGACCATCAGAATTGCACAGAACGAACAGCATTTCCCCAGAAACGTCCTTCAGTCTTGGGTGGTACACACTCGTCAACAAGCGTAGCAACCGGCCCAAAAGATCGGGTCGTCCTTCAAGCGGACTTGTTCTGTCCAGGTTGGTAGGAAGAATCCATTCCCGTACTCGATCTCGAGTGGCGGTGTCGGCTGTGACGAGTTTCGTCACGAGCATGACAAGGGGGCAGAGCAGTTCGTCCAGTGTGCTATCCGCTTCATCCTTCGCCAGTTTGCGAACTGATGGGTCGTCGGGTTCGCTCGCGCCTGGTAGATAGTGGCGGAGCGACACCTCAAGCAGGTCGAAGGCGCGCTGTACATTGTCGAATCGAGCCGGCGGGGAGGGAGAAGACGCGCGAGACTGGGATCGACGGCCTACAGTCAACCTCGAGAAGGCGCGGTCAAAAGCCCCATGTTTTGCGTCTTTGGAGTCACTGGACGACGGCGAGAGAACAGGTGAAGCGGGACTTGAAGTAGACGAGCTCAGGCGACCCGAATTTGCCGGGGAGTGGGAGGTGAACCACTGCGGTTGTAGAGCAGTGGTGATAGGCGTGGCAATGAGGGCGTGGATGATGTGACTAAGAGGTGGGGCAAGGGGGGATGGAAACGACGGGGGTAGAGTGTTGAATGCTCGGAGCAAGGGAGGAAGAATGCTATTTCATCTGGGGGTGAGATGACGATCCAAAAAATTAGTAAAGCAAACGCACCCGTCCAGCCGCTCACTCCAGTACTCGCCCATGACCTTGCCGTCGCCTGCTCCTAAGTCCGTGACGCGTTCACAGTCGATAAGCTACGAAGGCCAGACGGTGAGTCCCTGACCTGCACCGGAAAGGCGCCATTGACACACACCTTCGGGTAGTGAGCCAAGATGTTGAACGTAAATTTGAGGAGGTCCGTCATAGCTTCCCGCGCCATTTTCATACCACCGAGGATACTGCCTGTCAACGAGTCCAGCCGCGAACCGATTATTTCGATCGCATTCAAGTGTCGTCCAGGAGGTTTATTTTCAATCAGCGAGATTATAAACGCACTGGCCGAAAAGGACGACGCGGTGCACAGGAACAGTATACGTGACGCGAGGAATACGTGATCCGGCAAAGTGGATTTCTAGGATCAGGTGAGTATGTCGTTTGGTCAAGGAAGCTTTAAAGGGGAAGTGCCCGCGTACATCCAGGAGTTGGAGGGCGACTTCTCCGCCATTGACATCCTTCTCCAGCAGCGTCTGACGAGAAGTCTCGACGAGAAGGAGTGTGTTGGCTACGCAGCGCAGCGCTTCACAGCCTGCTTCGTGATTATCCTTGTACGTCTTGAACAGCGCAAGCAGATCCGACAGGTTCTGCGCGGAAGCAAGAATGCGCGCTCCTGATGGGTGTTTAGCGAGAGACTTGAGCGCCAGAAGACCTTGAGCAAGATCTGTAAAGGAAGCAGGAGCAACGGCGAAGAGATGAGCTGCGTAACAGACGAGCTGATGACGCGACGCACCGTAGGTCGTCAATCTCGCTTGAGCATCGTCTGCCTTGCATGCGTTCAGGTCGTGCAGAAGCAGATCGACCAGCTTCCGACGGGTGCTCTCGTCCACAGAGGACAAGGGCGCTGTCAAAAAGATTGACATGTGCATAACTGAGGTGATGGAGACGAGTTGAACCCCACCATTGACAATGCTTTGTAAAGCGTCAGAGACGTCTGTTCTTGAGGATTTGGAGGTCAAGGAGGCATAAGAGTCGTAAATTCCAGACATGTTGATAGCTCGGAAGCACCGCGCGTGCGTCCTGCGGAGCGACGTGAGCAGGACGAGGCAGCTGCAGAAGAGCGCGGGGACGTGACGAAGGGGCAAGAGACAAGGGGGAAACCGCGCAAGATCATCTCTGAGACGGATCCAAGGCACCCGCTGCTCGGCAATCGCTCCGGTCGATGAATCGCCATGGCGATGTATTGTCCATAATGAATGAATGGCTTAAATTCTCCTTGTCTGCCTACGACGACCTCGACAGCGAGCTCGTCGAACATTTACTCGACGGTACTCTGGCGGCGCAGACGAGATTTAAATAAATCGTGTTCGTAGCTCATGACTACCGCATCTGGTGTGGTACACATGGTGCTAGGGTTCCGCGGGCCACGGCAAGGACAAGTAGCGGTTCATGTACTACCACTGCCAGTGCGCTCTCCATTCATATACGGCCCAGCGCTCTGCGACTCGGGCAGGCCACCTTGAGAGGAATGCGTGGACAGTTGCGAAGCCAGCTCGGGGAAGGTTTGCGCCAATGCTTCGTCGAGCATGGAGCGGTACGACTACCGAGAAGCGCAAGTCAGAACGAGCCTTCTCTCGCCAAGGGACCAGCGCATACCTCGAGGGCTGTAATCTTGCCGTTCATGAACTGGTTCTCTGTCGCTGCACGCTCCAGGCGATCCTTCGTTAGATGCATAGGATTGCGACCATTGTCGATGTCGACAAGAATCTGCATGGGTATCTTGGTCTGCACATGTTGTGACATGCCGTCGATTGTGGACAAATGGCCGATAACCTCGTTGCTGTGCAACACTCAGTCAAGCTTAGCACCCAGTCCAGTTGCAACTTACACGCGCAGTCCAACCTGCTTCCCACCTCCCGGCTTATCTTTCTCTTTCGTCGAGTCGTTGACGACAGTGGTTCCTAAGTTGTAGAGTGCGCTTGCAAGGCCCATCAACTCCAGCTCGAGGTCACCTTGTGGGCCGACTGGAGGCGGAGACTGTGACGAGCGTGGAGAGTCGGGAGCGGTAGGTGGGATGGTGACACGGGGCGGCATGGAATCACATCAAGGATGGACGCTCGCTCTGAGGCTTGCTCAGTGCTGCAGGCCAGCTCAGCTGCAGCTCAATTAAGGACCGACTCGGAGGACTGCAATACTCCGGCACATGACGTGATAAGTACTTGGTAAGCCATAAGTATTTCCGTAAGTATGCAGTAAGACTGAGTGAAAGGCGTTTCCCCAAAGGTCATGCAGAGCCTTCCGCCCCGGCGCGCAGGGAGGTCAGAAGGTCTTGCAACCTGCGACGCAACTGGATCAACAGTGCATCGTCATCGGGTGATGGGGCTGGCTATAGGATTTGGCAGGTGAGCGGTGCGAGATATCTGGCCGATTTTGTATGCTACTCACCAACTGGTCCAGAAGGTACTACAGCGCCAACATGTCAGTACATAGCCCCATGAGACACCAAGAGTTGATTAGCAGACCTCTGCCTCATCTATAGTCTACAAGGCAGCTGAGGTTACACTGTAAAGACGACTCGGACCCGCAAGTGCCGCACCAGGATGATCGGCCCACTGTCGCATATCTGCACGTCAGTGTACAGTTCATTGTCTTGTTTGTGTGATATGTTTGTGCGCTCACCGATTCATGCTATTGATATTGTTTGCTGTCTGTGCGTGTACAATTGAAGGCGGCGGCAAGCCAGCAACTGAAGTTGCTGCGGGCTGCCAGTGGACGCGCGGGCCGGATGATCTACCCGATGTGGCGCCGTCCCCTTTCCCCTGCCTTTCCACCGCCGTGTGCGACAGTATACTTCAGCCTCCACTGGAGCACCGCACACTTTGAAATCAACCCCCCCACTGCATCACACAGCTTTCTAGCCATGGCGACCCCGATCTTCAAAATCACACCGACCGTACAACAGTATGACTGGGGGAAACTGGGCTTGTCATCCAAGGTAGCCCAGTTTGCAACGGCTGCCGGCCTTGCGGACTTTGTCGTAGATGATTCTTCACCATACGCCGAGGTATGTCTGCCCATACCTCTGCTTACGCCCTTCTATATGCGCCGGCCTGCCTAGCTTTGGATGGGCACCCATCCCAAGTCACCATCTGTCGTACCCTCTATCGGCAAACCGCTCAGTCAATGCCTGAACAAGAACCCAGCACTTATTGGCGATGCAGTCATCAAAAAGTTCAGCTCTGAGGACGGTAATCTGCCGTTCTTGTTCAAAGTCCTCGCCATAGAAAAGGCACTCAGCATCCAGAGCCATCCGGACCTGGAAACCGCAAAGGTCCTCCATACGCAGCAGCCCGATATATACAAAGGTACGTTGACTGTGTCAATTAGTTCGTTAGTTCAATCGTAGATATTTGTCGCAGATCCCAACCACAAACCAGAGATGGCTTTGGCCCTCACGCCCTTCACTGCACTCTGCGGCTTCCTCCCCCTCCCTCGGATTGCCGCCTACCTCAGCGCGACTCCTGAATTCGCTGCCCTCGTAACCCCCACCATCGCAAAGCGCTTCAACCTTGCCGCAACCTCGGCAGACTTGGACGCCGAAGCCAAGCAGGCGCTTAAGGACGTTTTCTCCGCCGTCATGACCGCAGAGGAAGCCGAGTTCAAGGCTCAGCTCAAGACGCTTGTTGCCCGCTATCAAGCGGGCAACGAGCGGGATGAGGAACGCGATGTCAAGGACCTTGTGCTCAAGTTGGACGAGCAGTTCCCCGGCGACATCGGCATCTTCTGCGTCTACCTGCTGAACTACGTGAAGCTACAACCTGGAGAAGCAATATTTTTGGGAGCCGGGGAGCCCCACGCATACGTATCTGGAGGTACCGTTTATGTCTTCCGCCCACGATCGTCGTTATTAAACCGACGGTCACAGATATCATGGAATGCATGGCCAACTCGGACAACGTTATACGCGCAGGATTGACGCCGAAGCTGCGAGATATCCCGAATCTCGTCTCCACGCTCACTTACACTGCTGCCCCCGCTACCAAGCATCGCGTCCAGCCGTCACCTTTCCCCGGCGCATCGACCTATTCCACCCTATACGACCCACCAATCCCAGAGTTCTCCGTCGTCCAAGTCGTCGTCCCAGCTGAGCACCAGGAAAGCCACCCCGCACTTGAAGGACCTAGTATTGCGATAGTGACAGAAGGGAATGGATCCGTGAGTTGGGGAGGTAAGAGTGACAGTTTGGAGCTATCGAAAGGAGAGGTTTTCTTCGTATCTGCAGCTCTAGCAGCAACCTTCACTGCTGTTGGGGAGGGCCTAGTCATGTACAGAGCATTCGTAGAAGCTTGACCGTGACGGAGAGGGATGCTGTAAGTATCCCCTGCAGGGAAAAGAAGAAGCGTGTAGTACATAGCACGATTGTGAGATTAGAGATCGCCAATGATTTGCGGTTGCCAACCTGGAAATCAGATCCGAGAGACGCTCGTGTCCACCCCGCCATATCACTGCTGATTGGCGAGGGATAGAATGCTTGTCGGTGTTGCGCATGCATTCGCAGGCTGTCATATTGTTACAGATTTTATCGCTACGGAACTCACAACAATGTTATTGATGACCTCCTTCTCGCGTACAACATCTTGGGCCGCCTCTATGATGGCTGGATCTCCTTTGAGTTTATGGTACTGGTGACTCTGTGAGAAGAGAGAAAGCCGGGGAGCAGTACAAGCGGACCTTTTTGATGGCTGTCCAATCTGTGTATCTCTGGAGATCCTCCAGAGGAGTGACAATGCCGTCCACGACGACCTGCATGAGGGCCTCGACGTCCGTCAGATCGGCTGGGCCTATTCTGACGACCAGCAGAGCTGTACTGGCGTCTGAGACGCCATATCGCCGTATCGCTTCCGTGATCTGTATAGCATCTCAAGGCACTAAAAGGATATCAAGGACTAGCAGGACGTACATTGTTGCTGGGGTTCAATGCCCATAAAATCTCAGAATGGACAGTCTTCGTGCGCAGTGAGGCTTGTGTCTCAGTTAAGATGGCCTGGTAGATGGCCGTCTGAAGATGCAGGCGGCTCGTAACCTATATCCAGAGCCCTTGCGCAGTCAAATTATCTGGCTGCATCGTCTGATCCAGCGACTCACCAGCCTGGCATCGACGAAAGCAAAGTTGACCGCCTCTCGCTCGGAATCGCCATCGCGACCTTGAAGAGTGCTAGCCTTGACAATCCGCGTCCTTATCGACTGAGCATTTTTCACATCCGTGAAAAGGGCGACGTGTGCAACGGAAAATTCTGGAGGGAAATGATGATAGGTGAACGTCTCCATCATCGCATGGTTCACACGCCTGGACCGTCGTGACTTGAGGCTGACTTTCTGACTTTGCCAGCACACGGCAACATACACTCCTACTTCTTCCTTGGTGAAGTTGGCATACATAGCTTTACAGCACACCATGTGGTCGCTACTGGCACGTCGACTCGCGCGTATGCCTTCCCCATTACTCATCGCGTCGTTGGCTCTTGCTGGGCTCGCGCTTCCCGTGCACTCTGCCGAAGCACCAGTCTTGACACCCCAAGACTTCAAAACTACAATTTCCGAGGGTTATTGGTGAGTGGATACCACCGCCGCCTGGACCACGTCTTTGACACATGCCGATCCAGGTTCGTTGAACACTTCTCGCCATGGTGCCATCACTGCCGCGATTTCAAGCCCTTGTGGGAAGAGCTCGTCGATGATTACTATGGCTCGGCTGTGCATCTAGCGCAGGTGAACTGCGCCTCGGACGGAGGTACGTCGTATGTTAGTAATGCACTGGCCTGCATATTACTTATGTCCGTATATTGGCTCTCTAGACCTTTGCACGGAGAACGGCGTGAATGGATACCCTCAAATGAACTTATATCAGGATGGAACACTTTTACAGGTATTCCATGGGTCACGGAGTCGCGAACGCATCACTGCCTTCATCTCAGAGCACACAACTGTCACGCCCCAGTCTCGCGTTTCTTCGTCGAGCGACGAGACGAATTCACATCATCTGAAGTCATCGCACTCTGACGTTCCCGTCGTGGACAACAATCCGAATGGAGAGGTGCTGGTATTGACCCAGGAGACATTCTCCGGTGCTGTCGCGCAAGGAAATATATTTGTCAAATTCTTCGCCCCTTGGTTGGTTGCTTTCTTGTCATTCGAACTACCCATGGTGATCGAAGCTTGTCGTGTGTAGGTGTGGACACTGCAAAAAGCTAGCGCCTATCTGGGTAACGCTTGCGAAGGACATGCAACATAACCTTACCATCGCGGAGGTGAATTGCGATGACTACAAGTCTCTTTGCACCGCTCAAGGTGTGACTGGGTTCCCCATGCTCTTCTTCTATCCGCCGTCAGGGAAGAAGGCAGAATACACTGGGAGGCGGAAGCTGGATATGATGAAAACATTCTTAGCAAAGGCGACGCAGCCGTATGTTGTTGCCAATTATGTTGTTTGCTAGGCTCATGATTCTCTCAGCAGCGTAAAGATACTCAGTCATGACGACTTCGAGCCGACGGTGAAGGAGAACTCGGTCATGTACTTGTTCTTGCACCATGCCGGAGACTCGCACCTCATTGTACGTCCCTCTTCCCATGCATTATCTAGGTGCGCGTCACGATAGATTTGCAGAGCGCACTCAACACTGCAGCTGCTCCTCTCCTCGGGTCCCCGCCGGTTTATACGTCTTCTGAGCCGGCCTTCCTCAACCGTTTTTCGCTGACGCCATCGTTCACGCCTGTGATCCTAGCGTTCAAGGATCACGATTCCAGCAAGCCGGCGGCCACGTTCCATCTTACGGCCTTGACCGTCCAGGCTGACCTGGATGCCTGGTTGTTGGACAATCGGCTGCCCACCGCGATGGAACTCAGCGATGGTTCGTTTCAGGAGGTCATGAATGCCCCCGGCAAGCCACTGGTGGTGCTTGTTTCGGTACCCAGTGATGGAAATAAAGTTCGGGACCAGATCATCGAGCAGGTTACCAAAATCGGACTGCAGTGGCGCCAGCGTCATGCCAGCCAAGACGCAGAACGCAAGATTGTTTTCACGTGGATGGACCATGAGAGATGGGCTTCTTGGTTGCAGAGCATGTACGGGATGCGTGGCACAGGACAAGTCGTGATCACGGATCATGGGGTAAGCGCCCTATATTTGCTCAATTATCCAGCCCTTACTTTGAAGCTGCCCCAGAAACTGCAATACTATGACACCGAACCAAACGGACAAAAAATACAGCTTACAGCCGAAAGTCTGTTCGCTGCCCTTGACGGTGCTCTCCTGCATAGCACACGAGCTAAGCACTCTGAGAACAGAATCGAGCGACTAGCCCGAGTGAGTCTCTGACAGATGCCTCTGGTCGATGTACTGACTGCACCGCACAGTATCTCAATGACAAGATGATTGCGCTAGAAGGATTTGTCTCAAATCATGTTTGGTATACGGTGTTCATATTTGTTACGGCCCTCGTGGGGGTGTTCTATGTGATTAAGAAGGCGGTCGTGGACACAGATGACTATGCATACCAGGCACATCGGAAGGAGGGACGTTTGGATTGAGGATACATCATATGTTGTGTATACTTAACTTATAGACTTGTGCGGATGCTTGCATAGGATGATATGGTATCGTGGCGATTTGTGCGGATAATTCTCCTGCGGTCAGCTATGATTGGGGAGCTTGCTCCCCATTGGCCGGTATGCGCTCGAAAATCCTTAGTGCTTAGTCAGACGCTGAGTTGGCACCCCGTGCGACAGTTGGCACCCCGTGAGATAGTTGGCACCCCGTGCGACAAACCTGCCTCACGCGGCTTTGCACTGGCCCGGGGCTGCCCGGGCTCTCAAATGCTCGAGACAGCTTGCTCACTGTCTCCAGCACTTAATATTTGCTCTAAAATCCCAAAATATACATACTAAGCCATATGAACATTAATTGAAGCTAAAGGCTCTAGAACAAACCCAGCTACCTCTAGCACTGGCTTGGGGGATTACCATTCACAAAAGCCAAGGACTTACTCTGCAACTGCCAACGAGCAGTGATTGAGCTTGGATCAAAGGACTTTTCTTCTGGCCTCTCATTTGTAGCCATTTCTCAGCTGAAGTCTCTTCAAGGTCTCGCTTTTCGTACCTCTTTCTCTCTTGAACAATTAAAAAAGCCCACAGATACCCCAACAATGAAGTACTTAGCTGATGACAATTTGCGTAGAGATAATCTTGCATGCACAATTGGTTTTACATTACATACCTATGGTGTTGACATGTCTGACTATGCCTTCGATGATTAATGTATCTCTCTACTCTACTTCCATTCGCAGGTGGATTTCTCCACACAGTTCCAAATGAACGCGGATTAAGCAAGCTCCCCAAATTTGTAAGTGGAGAATCCACCTACATATCATATTATGATATCGTGTAGAACGGCATTGTGACCAGCCTGAGTAACTTACTAGGAGTGGTACCGGGGCAAGCCGGGGCGGGAAGAGCCGAGATGAAGTTCAGACGCGCGACGCGTCGACTGCGGCTTGACTCTCGGCCGCGATTTTGACTCGCCCACACACGTATACGGTACTTACTCACCGCACGACACTCATTGCTCCCCGCCGGCCTGCACGCCTGACACCCACCGTCGAGTATGCTACCCCAGGTAGCTAATCACATATTCCACCACACCACACGTGCCGTCGCAGCAGCGCAAAATCAGGCCGGTCATACTCTTCGAAATGTTCTCGGTCTCCAGTCAACAGGGGCCCCCTCAACATCCACGAGCTTAGGCCCTTGGAATGGAGCAGGGTCTTCGAATTGGGGGAATGGCCCTAACGGCGCAGGTGGCGGGGCCAAATACCACACCGGTGGCAGGTTTTACGCCGGTTACACCGTAAGTTACCTGCCGTCCACTCTCTCTTCTCGCAGTATATCCAACCATCATCTTTGTCTCTCAGGGACCAGGACGCGCAATAACTCAGGCAAATGCAACTTCCGTCAATGATCCAGGCGCGACACAACCCGACGACAGCGATGATGTTCGCGCTCAGCCTCCCATTGGCCGTTCGACACGGAAGCCCCGCAGCCGCCGCCATAGCTTTTCTCTTGGATCCGATGCCCATGCGCAGTCCGAACGCGCTGAAAGCATTGGCGTTCTCCAGGCCGTTCAAATGCATAGTCGTTCTCGCCACGCCTTTGCCGAGCCTCCTCGTCCTCATAATGTCCCGGAGAACGTCGCGAAGCCAGAAGTTGAAGAAGGTGCTCCTCGCCTTTCCCGCCGCAATTCCACGGCATCTACGGTCTCCCTCTCTAGCGCCAAGGATATTCACGAGCCCCCACTCCCGCCTTGCCCTACCACTGCGCAGGATCCGTCAGACCTAGCTCAGCCACAGACAGTCCTACCTCCTCATACACCACCGGCAGTCGAGGTTTCCGAAACTCGGTCTTCCCTAGGTCACGCCCTGGACGGTTACGCCGTGCGGGCTGAATTGGAAAGGCTTCGTGATCCAGACATAAAGTCAACTCTTCGGGAGTGGAACCAGGTCCTGCAAAACCTCGTAGCCTCGCGGGCTGGTGGCGAGTCTGCGTCTGTTGTTCTTGAGGCTTATAACGACATGGTGGCCCGGTCATTGAAGCCTAATCTTGCGACTTACCATACTCTTCTGGAGGTGTTGACGAAACGAGACCAGGAGGTCCACTTTCAAACCAAGTCTATCCGGACTCGCATATCATGGCGAAAACAGATCGGTGTCCTCGACGACGCGGAAGACTTCGTCGACGAGCAGCGCATACAGTCGCTCGCTGCTGAAAACAATTTCGCGTCGGCCATATCTCTCTTCAGGGCAGCAAACGCGGTTCCGAACTGGTCTTTTAACTCATACATTTACGCCGCCCTTCTTCGATGCTGCTCCTACCATCGAGACGTGGATTCCGCCATCTTTGTCTTCGCCCACATCGAGCGGAGGAACCCTGTTCCTCCTTCGGCCACGATCTACGGCCAGCTGGTGTCCGTGTATATGGCTCGTGGTGACAATGCTGGCGCACAAGTCGTTTTCGAGGAGTTTAGGAGGGTGTGCGAAGCAGGACTGATACGATTCGTGGCCACCAGGGAAGCTCGTGCCGGCCATATCACGGTTTGGAATCGTGCCATCGAATCTCACCTTCGCAGCGGGAATGCCACCGCCGCCCTCGGTCTCCTCGAACAGATGTTGGACTCCAAAGCTGGTGCTCAGTTCGGGCCCGCGGATGTCCCACTTCCTGCTGCTTCCACGTACAGGCACCTCTTACGCGGTTTCTGGGAATCTGGGGATGTGGCCACTGCTCTCGCCTGGTTTCATCGCTTGCTGGAGCAAGGGGCCGTGATAAAGGACGATTTCCAGCCTACGGTTTCCCCGCCTCGTCCGGACCTCGACATGTGGGACGAGATGCTGACTGCGCTTGCCGAAACCGGTCGCATTGACGAGCTCAATGACCTATACAAAAGCATTCCTTCTCATTGCATGGATTTTACAAAACAGCTGGAAAATCGATTGAAGCCGATCGTTTACGCGGCGAACATCGGATACCTCCGGACTCATAACATCGACGATGCTCGTGCGGTGGAAATATTGGACTTCCTCGAGTCATCCGTAATTGGCCACCGTCTTAAATGGGGGAGTGGATTTCGCGAGATTCCTGGTTTGGACGTCCTCCGAAGTGTCGTCGAACTTTTTACCACGCACGGTCGCCTGGATAAAGCGCTTGCGTTTGTTGACAAGCTCGACGTTGTCACGCCCTCCAAGATGGCTCTACCAAGCGCAGCACAACGAGCGGACACCGTCAAGGACTGGTCAATGGTCATACTGTATGACAACGGAGTCGCTCGGGACCTACCACTGTCTCTCGTGCTAGGTCTTGTCGAGACGTGGTCTCGCCATGGCCTGCATCTAGAACAGACCTTGGCAAGTGCAGTATCACGTGCGTACGTGGCCGCCTCCAAGGAGACTGTAGCTTTGGATGATCTGTCCCCCTCGGATTGGGATGTCATTGCGCAAGCAATGGTAGAAACGGATGCCCAGACTAGTGAAGAACTGGTCCAGGTCGAGGAACGGGCCGAGCCCCTGGAGCAACGCGCAGAGCTTGCCTTAGGCTTGTTCACGGACATGGCTCGGGCTGGAGTGGACCCGAACCTGCTTTCTAGCCCCGTTCAGGACCGCCTCGTCGCTGCTATATCAGCGAGCAAGGCGCCGCAGGAGTTCTTCAACATCATGGTGAACCTTGGACCGTCTTTCGTGGCTCTTCTCGAACGCCGCAATAAGGTCACCACCGCCCAGCCTGGGCCCGTCCCCTCTTCCACAGCTTCACTGCTACCCCCGGGGGCCCGTATTGACGACTATCACACCCGCTTCGTGGACGAATTCAACCGTGGCTCGAACAGCAAACCACTCGCTGCCTTCGAACGCTTCGAATCCGGGATACGTTTGGGTTTATATCCGTCCTCGGATGTCATCGGGCGATTGATAGAGAGCCTCGGCCGTCTTAAAGATATGAAGAAGGTGGAGCTCCTATACGAGGAGGGCAACAAGATGCTTTCGCTCCTGGATTATGACCAGCAGGTCCAAATGCAGGCCTGGGCAGCGCTGGAAAACTCCATGATCATTGCCCGCGGTCACGCCGGTGATGGATTGACAGCCGATCTACACCGCAGCCGACTCCTCGAACAGGGCATGTCGCCGACGGCCGACGCGTACGGTGCTCTGATCCAGTGCATTAAGGACACAACGGACGACACTGCACGGGCGATGGCGTACTTTGACGAGTCCCAGATGCGCGGAATACGGCCGAACACGTTTCTATACAACACAACCATCTCGAAATTGGCCAAGGCTCGCAAGGCTGACTATGCCATCGAACTTTTCCATTCGATGAAGTCCTCGGGGCTGCAGCCAACTTCCATCACTTACGGCGCCCTCATTGCGGCTTGCTGTCGTGTCGGCGACAGCGCTTCGGCGGAGACCTTGTTTGAGGAGATGACTCAACAGCCCAATTTCAAACCTCGGGTGCCTCCCTTCAATACAATGATGCAGTTCTACGTGCAGACCAAGCCGAATCGTGCCCGCTTCCTGTACTTCTACAGTCGGATGGTGTCTGCTTGCATCAAGCCAACTGCTCACACTTACAAGGTACGCTTACTAATCGTCTTTCTGTTTCCGCATTTCTTCATGCATCGTGCAGTTGCTCCTTGACGCCCATGGAAGTATCGAGCCCGTGGACTTCAAGTCGATGGAAAAGACATTTGCTCAGCTGCAGCGTGACCGGTCGGTCCAGGTCCAGGGCTCGCATTGGGCTGCTCTCGTCAACGCTTATGGTTGCGTCAATAAGGATCTTGATAAGGCCATCACAGTCTTCGATTCCATCGCAACGCATCCCAGCACCTTGTCTTCCGGCTTACAGTTGCCTGATGCTGTAACTTACGAGTCTCTTATCAACGTCTTCGTCACGTTGCGACGGGCGGACCTCATGCCCACATACATCGCTCGTCTACGCGACTCGGGTATCCACATGACGGCTTACATCGCGAATATCCTCATCCGTGGTTACGCTGCCGCGGGCGACATCGAGCAGGCGCGCCTTGTTTTTGAGAGCCTGGTCGATCCACCTGTCGGTGTTGCCGCTCCCAACAATCATACCCCCCACGACACCCGCGCTACACGTTTTTCTGGCGCTGATGATCCCGTATATCGTGAGGTATGGCTTGTTTGACCATCGCCCGAGGAATTGCTACTGACTTTTGATCTTACACTAGCCATCGACATGGGAAGTTATGGTTCGTGCTGAACTTGGCAGCGGAAATAGAGACCATGCCATCGCTCTTCTGGAGCGTGTGCGGTCCAGGTAAATATCTGCCTTCACAGCCTGTGATCGTTTGCTCATGCCGGTTTTGTAGGCAATACCCAGAATCGATTTACAATCGAATTAGTGGCATCATGTTGGATGACTCGGTCTCACCGTGGCCTTCCGAGCCGTCTGCGTCAGTAACCGCATCTACCGCCAGTCACAGCCCATGATGTTCTTGCCAGCCACACGCACTGACTACGTACTGACTCATGACTCACCTGTCCATGGGCTACCCCGCCGTCACGCTTCCGATATTTCAAACTCAAGTACATTATAGTCGCTCATATTTCTTTGCTCCATCATCAGGCGCAATCAAAATGTATCATCAGTAGATCTTGCACGCATATTGTATAGAAGAACAGTTTATACCAATCATACTCTACCGACACGTTAGAGAAGGAAGGATATACATATGATTTCGCCAACACACTGGGGAACCGTGATGAAAGTGCGCATCTAGTGTTACTAGGGCGGACAGTAAGGCTTGGGAACCTGATGATGTCGGCGTCAGCAGATGGGGCAGATCAAGAGAGCATCAACTGACCTGATTAACTGCCTTCTCGATCTCCAGCGCGAGTGCTGTGCTCAATTTGTGCAGAGCAGCCACTGACTCTTCCATACATTCGGCACATTGCAGCGCCAACTTGTTAAACGGTTCCAGCAGCTCCGGGGAAGTGACGGTGCTACCTCGAGGTCTGTCTTTCACAGCCTCTAGAGCCTTGTGCAGGTAGGCGGTCCACCAATGAGGCACCCAAAAGCTCTTCGACGGCTGCGTCGCGGCATAAAAGAAGTGAAATTGTGTGCGGCAGGATTGCGAAGTCGTAGGGGATGATGTGGTGGACCCGGCGACGAGAGCATTGAACCAGGCCACCGGTGGTTCGGTCGTTGCCTTGAGGCTGCAGTTGCGATGGTACTGCAGGATGCGTTGATATTGCACCCCTGTCAGGTCCAGCAAATCCGCCTCGGAGTGAGAACGGAACGGCTTGAATAACAAACGCTTCGCAGCGTCGTTTGCGACGTCCTCGAAGCGGTAGCGGCAGGCGAGCGCGTACACCGCGAGGGGGCGTGCGTCGGCAGCGCGCAGCAGAGCTGCTTTGAGGGTTCCCTCGAAGCACTCGATGACGTATTTGTGGCAGCACTCCAGGGCCAGGCGCACGTCCTGCAGGTCGGACAGGTCAGGGTTGTCCACCGGGTAGCACATGCGGAGGAGGACGTCGAGGGCGTGCGAGCTCTCCTGCATGCGCACAATGGCCACGCCCTGCCGGTGGTCTTCATCGTCTATGGAAGGCACCGTGTGTGGGTCGGGAAGCTCGAACATGCCGTTGAAGAAGGAGGATGCTCGCGCAAGGAAGAGCTTCAAAACAAAGAAGTCGACGTTGTCGGAGGAGCGGAGGATGACTGCGTGGATGGGGTCGATGTCGTTGAAGGGAGCGCCAGCATCGCGCACAGGTTGACAAGCCTGCGCCTGTGCTGTGTGGGATCGTGTGGACATTGCGGTAGACTAGGGCACATGAAGGGTGTAGCAAACGCGACCTTTTGAATGGCTGGCAAGCCACGCCTTAGAGGCGCGTCCTGCTCGGGCTATCTTTGCGATCGAGGCGAGGATTATCGCCATTGAGTGCAGAAGCGCACGCACCTGGTCAGACGCGAAAGCCCGAGGCGTGTACGAGGAACACCGGTGAATGTTCTGCAGTAAAAGTGAAGAGGTTCGGCGGACAGACATTCTCATGTCTATTGACGATCCTAGCACGTCGTGTGACTGGTCGGCAGGTCAGAGGGTATGATCAAAGTGAGGGAGCAAGTCGCAGTCTGTGTGGATTCTGGAAGCATTGAAGTGGGCGTAGGGGAACGAGTTGTGCTCGCGACATCCGCGTGCGCAGCCACATGCAAGTAAGTCCCGGAGTGTACAGAAGTTCACACATCGGCTCTTGATCACTGCATTCGCTTCCATCATATTTCGAACATAGATTTTAGGCGCGAGGCTGGACCAGCCTCCAACCCAGACTGAGCGCGTCTGCCGCACCATATGCGACCTCCTCTTCCTCCATTTCCACGGCGAAGTCGACAGAGAACGACACGGCCCCTGCCCCCGGCCGGGCGATGTTTCTCACAGTGATCTGGTCCACGACGATAGCTACAACATGCGCCAGATGGAGGAGTGTCTCTGGTGTCAATGTCGTAGGATGGATGCCTAATTCCTGAAGACCATATCAACACACGAAGTAAGCAAACTCGAGTCTGAGAGTACCTTCCACCCAACGACATTGCCGATCTTCAACGTCGTGAGCTGAGCGACAACCGGGAACGCATTCCATTGTGCTTCCACTACGTTCCAGTCCAGTGGCGGCACAATCGACAAGCCAGAGCCCGTCGGAGCTACGGCAGTTTCGTCATCATATGGCAGGACTATGTCTTCAGCATTTGCTTTCTGCGTGGCTTTCGCGTGCGAATCCTGCAACATCGAATAAGGCTCCGCACGGGGTCCTTTACCCTTGCGTTTTTGAGAAGGCCACAGCTCTGCTTCAACATCGACGCTCGTGACGAAGAGATTTGCCGGAAGTAGGCCGAGTTCTTGCTTTTGTGATGGAGGCACCAGATACGGACGTTTCCTGGGAGACGATGGGCGCGAGACAGACGCAGGAGCTGGAGAAGTGTCGGGCAATTCGAACGTGATGCGGGTCGGTAGCTGTCCGGTCATGGCTCGCTTGAAACCCTTCCGCTTGTTCTTGTTCGACAAGGACATCATCGCGATGGTTGGTTCGGCATAAACATCGCGATTGGTTTCGGGCACGCCGAGCGGAAGGGCATTGACGGATGTCGATGTCAAGGGCGGAGTTGGTGCGGTGGGCACGGCTCCGCGTTCGAAGAGTCGCTTCTTCCGTCGTCTGAGGTTTCGAGACTGTGTCGAAATCTTGCCCTGGCCTGGTGGAACGGGTAGAGGGCTGAGGAGTAGGAAGCATTGACATGGCTTCCGCATGATAGTAGGGCAAATAGACGACGTACTGGTGGGATTTCGCGACGAGGATAGAGGCCGCATTCAAAGCGCTACGAGGTTGCTTCGAGGATTGGACACGTGGCGCCAATTTGGATGATGATGGCGAGGAGGAGTCCGAGTCTGAATCTGAGGAAGAATCTGAATCTGAGGAAGAGTCTGAATCCGACTCTGAGCTCGATGTATCCTCAGAAGAACCGCTAGAGGAGGATGAAGTTCCGACTGGGGATGATTTGCTCGAGATGTGTCCCAGGGTATTCCCCGGCACAGTTGCGTGAAAAGGAGAAAGCTTGATCTTCTTGCATGAGGGGGTCACGTCGGCGAGATCAGCCTTCCGTTTTGACGAGGTTAGCCTCCGCTGGATGCTGCAGCGTATGAGCGTCGCAGTCCTTGGGCAAAGACAGAGGAGCACGTACGTGAGAAGATCACCGTCCCGAAGTACATCTGCAGACGTCTCGTCGAGCAGCTCGAAGTCGTCGAGGAGCAGAACGATGTCGCGTGGACGGACATCGATGTCGCGCAGAGCCTTGAGGGAGTCGCAGAGACTGTCCTTGAGCTGCGAGACCGAGTCGAGGTCGTCGCGGCGAAGAGGGAACCAAGCCTTGATGTCTGGGAGCGGTTGGGCCGCGACGATGCGCACTCTGTGCATGGAGGAGGAACAGAGGAGATGCTATCACGGGATGACATAATCGGTGGCTATATGCCAGCACACACTCACTGGCAGCTCCGTCCCGCTGCTTTCCACTGTCCCGTCTCTCCCTCACGTCCTTCCCTTTCCTCCCGCTCCTTTCTCGCGCAGCTAGGTGTGCTCTCCTCCCCACGTCCACCCAGACGCAACTCCGGCCTTTGCCCGCGCCGACAAACATCTGTACCATACCTTGCATACTACTTACCCTCCATCCGACATGGCCGGCTACAAGTATGACGAGTCGGGGAGCATGGCACTCTTCTTTGTGCTCACAGTCCTTGTCATTGTCCTCGTCCCAGTAACTCTATCCTTCATCTTCTCGTCGTCGTCCAGTGCGTTCTCATTTCATGCGCATCGCGCATCATCAATGAATTACTGACGTGGCTACCACGTGTAGAGGAGTCCCGGACAGCTTCTTGTCAATGCGGGGAGTGCGCAGAGAAACGTACACGGCTTCGCAAAGCAAGAGGCGCAGTCAGCATCTCCAGAAAGTGCGCAGACGGCCACTCATGACACGTACTGCTCTGATCAACGCTTTACGAACTCTAGAGGGTTCCTCCTTGCCGCGGGCTGGGCCCTGGTTGGAATTATCGCGTACAAGGTCTCTGGTGTCATTGTTGAGACCCAAATCTACGATCCTTTCGAAATTCTGGGCTTAAAATCCGTGCGTACGGCCGTCATATACCACCAGGTCCTCTTCAATGACAAGCTGCTTGACAGGGTGTGACAGAGAAGGAGATCAAGTCTCATTTTAAGAAGCTGTCCAAGATATAGTATGTGGTGCTTTCACTGCACGGTTCGCGTGAAAGTGACAAAGGTCGACCTCTAGTCATCCCGACAAGGTGAAGCTCACAGCAAACGACACGGCGGAGTCTGTCGCAGCTAAATTCGTCGACATCACCAAAGCATACAAATCGTCGGCTTCTTTCTTCTTTGGATTAACATTTGCTCAAACGTGCGCGTTATAGGCTCACGGATGAGACTATCCGCAAGAACTTTGAAGACTATGGACACCCGGACGGAAGGCAGGAAATTAGCATGGGTATCGCCCTTCCCCGATGGATTGTAGAGGCGCAAAACAACATCTGGGTACTCGGAATCTACGCCCTGATATTTGGCGTATCATTGCCCGCCCTTGTCGTATGTTGCATCCTACTGCCTTCGTAATCATGGTCTCACTGTCATGCAGGGCAACTGGTGGTTTGGCAACATGCGCAAAACAAAAGACGGCGTCTTTGCGCAAACCGCGGCCAGTTTCTTCAAATCGATTACAGAGTCCTCTGATCTTGAAGAGGTGGTTGGGGCTCTCGGCAAGGCAACCGAATGGGAGCAGGTCGCCCACAAAGTTACAGAGAAAGAATTGGAACGCTTGGAAGAATCGATCGAGGTCAAATTGGGCGAGCAGTGGCGGCATCTTCGTGTGCTGGTCAAGGGTGCTACGGGTGCTCGCGACAGCAAATGGACTGCTCTAGTCCTGCTGTATGCCCACCTGCTCAGACTGCCTCTCGCCGATGCTTCTCTGAAGAAGGGTACGATGCCCTTTGTCTCCACGAAGGAATGCGACTCACTCTGCACACAGCACAATCGAACGTTCTTCTGCAAACACCTCATCTTCTAAATGCTCTCTTGACGATCAGCATGGCACGGAACTGGTATCACCCTACTGTGGCGGTCATGCGCTTGCACGCATATCTGTTCCAGGCGATCGTGCCCGGCGATGCTGTGTCGAAATTCCGACAGTTGCCTGGGATTGAGGAAGCCGACATCAAGGCTTTGCCAGAAGATGTGACCGACATTGAGGATTTCGTTCATCATCTGGAGAAGAAAGGAGACGGCCGAGTTCCTGACATCAAAAAGGCGGCTGACCGGTGGGGCCGGCTGGAGCTGGTCGACGTGGGATTCAAAGGTGTGTCCTCTGTAGTTTGTGATATCTCACTGGAGTGCTTACGTGCATCTGCCGACAGTCATTGGCGAACGAATTATCACTCCTTCTGCTATTGTCTTCCTCGTTGTCAAATTGAGATTGTCGCCACCTAGCTTTGAACCCCAAATGAACGGCAAAGCTCTCGAGAGCGAGGTCACTGCGGGCGATGCGATTGCAGACGCGAAGAAGGACGAGGAATTCCTCAATAGTGGCAACGACGCTGAAGACCTGCAGTCGCCTGGCAGCAGCCTTGGCGCTGGACATGCACCACACTGGCCTGTCGTAAGCGCACAATCACTGGCAGTTGCTTCTGCAAACTGATGCGTCTGAACAGAACAGGAAAGCTGGCTGGTGGATTGTGCTTGCAGACGTAAAGTCAAACCGCATCGTCGTACCGCCAGTAAAAATCACAGATGTTCCATTCTCGCACGCCGAGCGTCCGCGCAACTACCGATCATACAAGCTGAAGTTCCAGGCGCCCCCCAATGTAGGCTTGTTTACATGGCGTCTGTTCCTTGTCAGCGACACATACGTTGGGGAGGATGTGGTGCAGGACATCGCGGTGCGCATCCGTGGTTTCACCTCTTGTGCCACTTCAGGACTGACCCGTGGCGACATGGCAGCTTCACAATGAGGATGTATCGAAGTTAAGCGTGGAGGAGCAAGGTGCGGAGGACGAGATCTCTGATCCGGAGGAGGATTCGCTGGCTGGGCAGATGGCGGCGATGCAGGGGCGGCCTGTGAAGAAGCGGCGCGACGAGAGTGACGATGAGAGCTCGTCCGAGGAGGAGAGCGAGGCTGCAAACGACAGTAGCAGCGACAGCGATTGAATGTGTTGCCCGGCTGTATATTCTACTACTACTACTCTAGCTAGTTGGCGTAGACTAGCACGTGCGGGCGCTTGACTGAGTCGACGTGTCCTGTCCGAGTCCGCACACTGTCCGAGTCTCCTCCCGCGCCCATGCTCCCTTGGCTAGCTGTGCTCTCTCTCTCGCTCTCCCTTGCAGTCCCCGCCAACACAGCGTCTACATTACTAGGCGTCAACCCGAAGCTCCTCGCGCGTTACGCCCCGGACGCTGCCCAGAAGTGGACGTGTCTCGATCGCTCAAAGCAAATCCCATGGACTGCCGTCAACGATGACTACTGCGACTGTCCAGACGGAAGCGATGAGCCTGGTGCGTGCTATGCACCTTCCTACAATGGGTGCCGCGACTTGAGCAACCTTCGCTGCAGGCTCATCTGCGTGCTCGACTGGCGTGTTCTGGTGTGCGAATGACGGCCACATTGGCGCAAGTATACACAGCTCTCGTGTGAACGACGGGCTATGCGGTGCGTGCTGTACAAGTTTTCAATGCGCGTCACACTCATCCCATATGTCGCAGAATTCGAGTGCTGCGACGGTTCCGATGAGCCATCTGGCGCGTGCCCGAACGTTTGCAAGGAGGTCGGCGAGGATTATCGTAATAAGGTCGAGGCAGAACGGAAACTACGTAAGACTGTGCGTAAATCTTTCCGTTCTTAACGGCGGGCGTGGTACTACCTCCCTCTGCAGGGCTCAAAGATCCGCTCGATGTACGTTGCCTACGCACAAAAGGAGAAGAAGCGACTCGAGGGCGTCATCTCGGCTGCGGAGAAGGACATAGTGGAGAAGGAGAAGGAGGTCGCCCGTCTGAAAGGTTTGTGCTTTTTGGACTGCGTTTGATATGCAACCTGACATCACTTAGATATCGCGGATCGCACAGAGGCCATTTCCGCTGAAGAGCTTGAGCGCAAGAAGTCGTCTCGTACGCTGCCCCGTACTCAACGCATCGATTCACTCATAGATGCCCCACAGCTCTGTATATCACCCTTCTTTCCCAGTCTACCGCGCTCAAATCCCTTCGGCGTGAGCACGAAGCAGCAGTTGCGCGCTCGAAAGCTCTCGAAGACATTCTGGATTCCCTGCGCTCGAACTACAACCCTAATTATCAAGATATGGCTGTCTTAGAAGCTGTCCGGTCCTATGAGTACCAGGCAAATCTTCCTCACATCGGGTCAGCAGAAGCAGAAGAAAATGAGGAGGGCAGCGACGAAGAAGGCGAAGAGGCCAAGGAGAACACGGAATTGTCAGAGATTCCGGAAGGTGAATGGAGCGCGGAGGAACTTGAACATCATTTGGCAGCGCTGTTGCACACGGACTATGTCTCGCTGCTCGTCGAGCACGAAAAGCACATCGGGGTCGACGGCAATGACGCGGACTCAACTCGTACGTTTATGTCCTTGCCAAATATATTATGTACAGGCTGATACTGATGATCCAGTATACGACTTGACCGCTTACCTCCCAGACTCTCTCCTTCCCCAATTTGAAGTCCTCCGTGCATTCCTCTCCACTTGGCTCCCGAAGCTTGGAATCATCAAAGCTGTTGTACCTGGTGGCGGTGCTGCGGGTGCGCTTCTTGCTCGCATTTCATCCTGGATGCAACTTACGCTCTACGTAGACGCGAACAAGGCCCGTGAGGCGTACAACGCCGCCGAGCGCAATCTGGACCAGACGAAGAAGGATCTTGACACAGCGAAGGAAGATCTGAGTGATCTCTTTGATGTCATGGGCTTTGGCGCTCAGGGTGAATGGAAGAAACTGGAAGGGACATGTTTGAGTAAAGACACTGGAGAGTGAGTATGCATTTTAGTCCAACTGCTATCCGGGACCGACCAGACTGTTTGACAGGTACACCTACGAAGTCTGCCTTTTCGATGAAGCACGGCAGAAAGCGAATCACGGCGGCAATACATTTAGCCTTGGGCAAGTATCAGATTATTCCGTGTCTCTGAACGAGCCTGCTGATGCATTCGGTTAGTAAATTCTCATCATGGAACACGTCACCAGACGCGACCCCTGGCTCGCCCGAGTACTACAGCCGCCAAGTTTATACACAAGGCACGAAGTGCTGGAACGGACCGCATCGCAGCGTCACCGTAAGCAGTTTTCTCTCGACGCATCTCGACCACGTCTAATTTTTTTGGCCAATCAGGTGTATTTGTCATGCGGTACCGAAAATACGCTCAACACGATCGTTGAGCTGGAGAAGTGCGAATATCAATTCATTGGAACGACACCGGCATTGTGTCTGCCCCTGGACGAAGCAGAGAGCAAGCCCAGGGATGAGCTATGAGATACGAAGTGACTGTGACCGCTGATATATATTTTACTGCCTGGCAATCTCAAATGCACTTACGACCTCCTAGACTCACAAGTATTTCATGCGACTTGGTCAACCGGCGGAGGCCACGAGCCAAGTACAACAGTCAAAGAGCTGGAACTGATAGTTCATGAGGAT
The DNA here is from genome assembly GCA_019914985.1 of Auriscalpium microsporum. Lineage (NCBI taxonomy): Eukaryota > Fungi > Basidiomycota > Agaricomycetes > Russulales > Auriscalpiaceae > Auriscalpium > Auriscalpium microsporum. Next base: position 2,749,998 of record JAHLMG010000001.1, read on the forward strand.
CGTAGACATAAGTACACACAACATGCACACAAAAAGCCAAATACACAGATATAGCGCAGCGTAAGAAAACAAGCAAGCGATAAAATGCACCGGCTATCGCAGACAAAACATATAAGGAGAGATGTCGACAAGAATCCTATCCACTGATGTTACGACCAGTTGAAGATGTCGTTGAACTCTAGTGGGGCCTCCATCGGGGAGCCCGACAAGCCTGGGCCTGGCGTGTCGACCCCGCCAAACTGTGCGGGACTACCGGCGTATGGATACCCCGCGCTCGCGCTCGCGCCGCCCGACCAGCCACCACCGCCGCTCCCATTAACTGACCCGCCTGCCACCGGCGACGGCGCCGATCCCGCACCCTGCCCAGGTGTGGCAAAGGAAGTGCGACTGTGTGCGCTGCCGGGCGGAGATACGCCGTACGAATTCCCACTGCCGCTCCCGCCGCTCCCAGACCCGACTATGCCCTGCGGCCATTGAGGGACTCCAACGTTGCCACCGCTCGACATCTGTGCCGGATTGACGAAACCAGCGCCATTCATCCCTCCTACCTGCTGGGATTGCTGCAGTGCCAGGGCGCGCTGATATTGCGCTTCTTGTCCACGGGGAGTCATCGGCGAACGCACAGACTGGGGGTCCGATGGCGAGCGTGTGCTTCGCGCGATGCCAGGCATTTGGATACCGGAGAACCCCCCGGCGCCGTCCAATTGCTGCTGCGCTTGTTGCTGCTGAGCGAGCCGTTGCTGCTGCTGGGCGAGCGTCAGGTTGTTCATGTTCGCGTTGAACGACTGAGGGTTCATGGCTTGACCACTCCCGTTTATGAGCGGACCACCGCCGGTGTTGGTCGCCACGCCTGCACGGATCAGCTGGTGCTGGAGTTGTTGCTGTTGTTGCATCAGCAACATCTGACGCTGAGGATGAGGGAGCGAGTTGAACTGCGCCTGCTGCTGCGGTGTCATGACGGGTCCACCTGTTCGTGGATCGACGCCTTCTATCCGGCCTGCCATCCCTGCCGCGGCAGAATTGAAGGGAAAATTCGCAGACGGAGGAGAATGGGATGGAGGCATCGGCATGGGCTGGGGTTGGGGTGACTGGTGGGGCATTGGCGAAGAGCCTGACGGGCCTCCCCCTGTGCCCACAAACGGCTGTCCTCCGCCCGCGTTGGCTGCCAGGGTCTGCTGTTGTAATGCCCGCTGCTGATTTCGAGCCTGCAGCATACTCTGCCGAGACGGTCAGTGTTGTCATTCAAAATCGATGGCAAAGGCGCACCTGCATGCTCTGCATCTTTTGCAGCTGTTGCGATAGCGGCAACTGGACGAATCCGGGGATGGTGTCTGACATGTACTTGACGAAGGTGTTGCTCGGATCCTGCAGCATCTGCACGTACTGCACGCCGGCGGGTCCGAATGCCGCGAGCACCTGATTATATGCAGTTTGTGATTGCCCCGCAGAACCACCCATCCCTCCCGAGCCGCTCAAACCGCCTAGATTGATGGCATTCATGCCAGTTGAGCCGCCCAACGCACCGGACAGCCCGCCGCCCATACCTGCCGACCCATTCCCGCCGGGCATGCCCATGTTACCCATGCTACCCTGGCGCATTTGCATGGGGCGAGAAGCAGGAGGCAGCATTGTATTAGGCTTATGCTCGCCCGTGTCACGGCGCTTGCCGCCTCCGCCGAGAACATCCTCCTCGCGATCACGCTTCAGTGAAGGCACAGGCGGCGGCGAGGGCATATGCTGGGCGGCCGCTTGCTGTTGCTGTTGCTGTTGCCTCGCTTGCTGAAGCTGCAACTGTTGCTGTTGCTGTTGCAGTTGCAGCTGCTGCTGCTGCTGCTGCTGTTGCTGCTGCTGCTGCTGCTGCTGCTGCTGCTGCTGCTGCTGCTGCTGCTGCTGCTGCTGCTGCTGTTGCTGCGCCAACAGTTGTTGCTGCAGTAGATTTTGCTGTTGCTGAGCAAGCTGCTGCTGCTGCTGCTGTTGTTGTTGTTGCTGCTGCTGCTGCTGTGCCTGCTGCTGCTGAAGGGCTTGCTGCTGCTGCTGCTGCGCTTGCTGAAGCTGCTGCTGCTGCGCTTGCATTTGGTGATGTTGTGCTTGAGCGCGCGCAATATCTTTTGCGAAGAGGGTAGGGAGGTCTGAATAGAGTTGCTGCAACCGCTCAGATGTTGCGATGAACTCGATGATAGGTGGTGGTCGGAAGATAGGTAAAGTCATTCGGTTATGATTCTGCACAAACGTTGAATGATTTAGTATTTTGTGTTCGGAAAAGGACTCACTGTTTGTCGACCATCCGCGGCAGCAGCCATCCACGTCAAATTCGACTGCAAACGCGCTGAATATCTTCCAATTGTATATCAACAAAGCTGCAACCTTCCAAGTCTCGGATGCGACTCACTCGTGGTATCTTGAATCGTCTGGGGGTATCGAGCGTGCTTGGAATTCCATGCACACCCTAGTGGAATGGTCAGGACTGTCGAATGTCAACGAGGTGATAGAATGCCGCACTTGAGTAGCTCTGCATTGAGCTCCAGTATTGACACGACCTTCGCACTTGGTGGGTGTGATGCCTGTCCTCGAGGCGGCTGCGACGCGCGAAGGTCTTCCAACGGGGTGGACTTGGGATTGTTGGCGCCTGCGTTCAAGACGGGAGTGCTGCGAGAACCCGACGCCTCCACGTTCAGGGCAAGCTCTGAGTGACTTTGTACGCCGTTTGCGAAGGGAGATTTGAGGTGTTGCTTAGAAGAGCCTTCACCCCTGTCATTCTCGGCGTTCTTTTCGCCGGCGGTGGGCGCTGCAGGTGCAGAAGGCGGCGGCTCATCCGGCTCCTCATCGTCAGGTGCGGGGGAAAGCTCGCTCAGAGGAGTAAGCGGCCGTGACACAGACTCTGCTGGCGGCTCGGGATCGAGGTCGCGACGAGGAGAGCTGTCGGGTGCGGGCGTCAGAGACGAATGCCTCGCTGGCGACGCGTCCTTTGCAGGCTCTGGAGGAGGTGGTATCTTTGGAGAAGTGTGGGACACAACGGACTGCGGGCGGAGGCTGGGAGACTGGGATTGAAGCTGGGATTGTGGTTGAACGGGAAGGGCGTCGCGGGGTACATGCCAGAACTGGTCCGAGTCTGGCAAACTGGTCTGTGCGGGAGAGATGCCCGGCTGCGACGCGGGTGTATTGCGATCGAGATGAATCATGGCGCGCTGGAGAGGGACAGCGCCCTGGAGAGAAGGCACGGGTGTCGGGATGTGCGGTTGCTGTGCGGGGTGGACTTTGCTCGGCGGGCAGCACGGGGCGAGCAGGGAGTCGCGGGGGCGAGAGTCGCGAGAGTTGTGCGGTGCGAGGGGGAGGGGGAGGGGGAGAGGAGCTGGACGGACGGAGGAGGACGAGTGTCAGACGGGTTTACCTGGACGGAGCGAGTCGCAGGGGAAAAGCCAAGGGACCGTGGGACTTTGTCCCCAACGCGGAGTGCAAATACCGCCGCGCTCAACAAGGCGCGTCTACAGTACGCGTACAGTCGCCGTACACTGCTCATTCTATCAAGTGCAAACCAGATCTGAAGCCGCTGCCGACACACGCCGACCTCACATCACACGTCCCAAGAGATTGCTCGCATGCTTTCATGGCATATTTTGGGCATGGCACAGTATATGGGTAGTCAACAAAGGGAGATCGTCGTGCCAAGGATGCTCTACTCTGAGCTCGTCGTTGAGCGCGCTGTCAAACTCTTTCAATATCGCACGCAAGGGCTTGAACGCATTACTCACTGTAAATGAGCTGCCCGTGGTGGTGCACGATCCGCTTGATCGCACCCTCCTTCTCCAGATGCCGGATTGCAACCCGTGCAAGACTCCCATTCACCTTCAGCCGCTCGATGAGGATGCTCTGGCTGATGAACCGGAACGTCGGCACCTCCTTCAGTATGCGGTCGTACGTCGGCTTGTCAAGGACCACGGCGTGCTGCGCCTTGTCCTTGACCTTTCCCTTGGACCATTTCTTCTTCTTAGCGGCCTTGCCGCCACTGGAGGACGTGGGTGCTGCTGCCTTAGCTTTGGCCTATCAGGTCGCGTTAGCCGTCGGGGATGCCGGTAGGCGTATCCGCGCGAGCGGATGAGCATCCACCTCTCCGTCGCGAAGCTAACGCAACACCGACTTGCAGATGTATGCCACAGTCCCTCCCGCGCAGCTGTACACATAATTTCTGGGACTCACCATCGTTGCGCGGCCTGATCGTCGATGTCGGGCAAGTGGACACTTCGCAGACCTTCAAGTCGAAAGCGGACTTGTAAATATTTGTATGTCAGCAGTGGCACACCATTCTGTCGGATGCCGTTCCGCCGGGAACTGCCGCGCAGCGTGGCGGCCGCAGGACAGTGACTGAAGCCAATCCAAACGACGACGATTTCTAGTCAAGACACGACGATGTGAGTGTGTCTCCCCACCTTCTATCTGTGCTCTCTGCAGAGTATATCTCTGGCGTTTGATGGGGAAATGTGGACGAAAGAATGCTTGATCTGGGGGTGGATGGCTATGGGCGACTTTGGGTGCAGTGCCAGTTTATCGACTTCCTCCCGCTCTTCATACCCGCGCGATCTCCGGATACAATCCTGATCACCACATCCTACAGCACACAATGGGTCGGGTCATTCGCGCACAAAGGCGGTCACACGCCATCGTGAGTCTTGCCTTGATGTTTGCATGAGCATTGGCTGATGGGCTGTTTGTGATCAGTTCAAGGCTCACACTCACCACAACAAGCAGCCGGCCCAGCTGCGTGCTCTTGATTTTGCGGAGCGCAATGGCTACGTCCGTGGGATCGTGAAGGAGATCATTCACGACGCTGGCCGGTTTGTGTCCAGCTCTTTCGCTTCGAACCATTGTCTCAACTTACTTTCAGCGGTGCTCCTCTCGCCCGAGTGGTCTTCCGGGACCCCTACCGATACAAACTTCGCAAGGAGACTTTCATTGCGACCGAAGGCCTTCACACCGGTGCCTTTGTCTACGCGGGCAAGAAGGCCAACCTCGCGGTCGGCAATGTCATCCCGGTGGGTCAGTGCCCTGAGGGAACGATCATCTGCAACGTGGAGAGCAAAGTCGGCGATCGTGGCTCACTCGCGCGTGTCTCGGGTGCCTACGCGACAGTCATTGGACACTCTCCCGAGGAGAACAAGACGCGCATTCGGCTACCGAGCGGGGCGAAGAAGACTGTAAGCGGGGGTGCACGCGCGACCATTGGCATTGTCGCTGGTGGTGGACGAATCGACAAGCCTCTGCTCAAGGCCGGCCGGGCATTCCACAAATACAAGGCGAAGCGTTACAAGTGCGCCCTTTGCCAATTCCGCTGTAAAACACACCGTGCTGAATTTCCCCTAGCTGGCCTCGTACTCGTGGTGTCGCCATGAATCCCGTGGACCATCCCCATGGAGGTGGTAACCACCAGCATATCGGCAAGGCGTCCACAATCGCCCGCTCTGCCGTGCCGGGCCAGAAAGTTGGCCTCATCGCCGCTCGCCGTGTACGTCTTTCCATGGCGAACGTGTGCCGCCTCAGCTTATATTATTCATCTGCAGACCGGTCTGCTGCGTGGTTCAGTCAAGGTCAAGGATGCGTGAGAGGTGTCGAGTCTATCATACACGTCCCTTCCCACCGTTACACATTCCGTATAAAAATCGCTGTATGCTTGGCTCGTTATGCATCCTACATGTCACTTTTCATGCAGTCCATGCTCTTTGCGTTGTTCGACGAGTGCAGAAAGCGGAAATAGACATATATACACTGTAACCCCTGGCGGCAAGAAGTTGCGGTCTGAGTCCCATGACCTAAGGCCATTCACAAGCCTCGTTCTATGGTGCGCAAGTCTCCGTCTCAACGCCATTCGCGACCTCCCCCTAAACATGGCCCCAGAGCGTTATTACATCGGCATCGACGTAGGGACAGGGTCGGCACGCGCGGCGCTTGTCAAGCACGACGGCATCCTTGTCGCCTCCTCTACTCAAGAAACCCAGACCTGGCGCGATCCTAGTGACCACCACATCTTTGAACAGTCTACTACAGATATATGGGCTCGGATCACCGATGCCGTTCGCATCGTCTTGAAGGAGTCCGGCGTCGCGGCCGTAGATGTGAAGGGCATCGGGTTCGACGCGACTTGTTCGCTCGCAGTCACCGACTTCAATGGCAATCCAGTGACCGTGACACGAGGGAGCGACCTAGGCAAAGTTGGGGAGCGCAATATTGTGCTTTGGGCGGACCATCGCGCGGAGAAAGAAGCGGATTTCATCAATAGCGAGCCGTCGGTCGTGCTTGACTATGTTGGCGGTACGATGAGCGTGAGTCTCTGCTCTTCAATCTGCGCGAACCTACCTAACACAATATGGCTTCCAGCTCGAGATGGAAGTACCCAAAATCCTGTGGTTGAAGAACAATATGCCCGCGTCTGACTTCTCCCGGGCCCAGTTCTACGATCTGCCTGACTATCTGACATATCGCGCAACGGGTGCACGCACGCGTTCCATTTGCTCCATCACCTGCAAGACCGCGTATGTACCCACGCAAGGCTGGAACGCGGAGTTCCTTTCACGGATCGGACTTGCTACGCTGGCCGAGAATGGCTATGCACAGCTTGGTGCAGTGGAAGCTGCAGGCGGCGTCGCAACGGCCGGAGTACCTGTCGGAAAAGGCTTGTCCGTTCAAGCAGCGAAAGAACTCGGTCTGCTGGAAGGGACGCCGGTTGGGAGTGCGGTGATTGATGCGTACGCCCCTCTTACCTTCATCTGACCACGGAGCTTACTCGGTTTTGTAGCTACGCCGGATGGGTGGGGACGATCGCCGCTAGGCATGATGAGGGGGACGGTGGGCTCTCGGCTCCAGTTGCCTTCGAGGAGTCGGGTCATCGCCTAGCAGCTTGTGCTGGCACGAGCACCTGTCATATTGTCCAGGCATGTATGAATCCATGGCTTGCATTTTTCTCCCAATTGACTGGACTGCAGAGCCGCGAAGGTGTGTTCGTGAAGGGCGTTTGGGGACCGTACAAGGTAGGCAATTTCAATGTCAGATACTGACTTGAACTCATGGAGGCTTAGGATCCCATTTTCCCGGGCTGGTGGATGAACGAGGGCGGACAGTCATCGACTGGACAAGTAATGTCGATTTGCTCCATCCATATGCGAGCCCGATTACTCATCTATTGCCAGTTGATTGACTTCATCATCACAACTCATCCCGCGTACGCCGAGTTGAAGGAGCTCGCAGCGAAACAGCAGGCAAATATCCATGAAGGTATGCTCGCCGAGGTTACCCTATCTTATATTACTCACTCATTTAGTGCTTCGACAAATCATGGACGAGGTCAAGCAGGCGGAAGGGGCAGGGTCATGGACCGAAACTATCACGGATATGCACCTCTATCCAGATCTACACGGTGAGGCTGCCACGTTCCCTCTCGAGCTACCATTGACGATTTGGACTCAGGCAACAGGTCGCCAATCGCAGACCCACGCATGCGCGGTTCAATCATGGGTCTCACACTTGTAAGAGCTACCCGCAGCTTTGGAGCTTCTGGCTCAAACGCCTGCATAGAACAACTCGCTCCAAGATCTCGCCCGAAAATATGCCCTCACGCTTGAGGCAGTCTCTCTTCAGACGCGACACATCCTCGACGCTCTCAATGGCGCTGGGCACTCTATCACCTCCATTTACATGTCCGGCTCCCAGGCGCAGAACGCAGCTCTTACGCAGCTCTTCGCAGACGCATGCGAGGTGCCCATCGTGCTTCCTCGCATGTCGTCCGCCGCTGTCGTACTGGGCGCCGCCATGCTCGGTCGCTTTGCAGCCGAGTACAACACGATCGCAATCAACGAGCGCTCCGAACGACTGTGGAAAATCATGGAGGAGATGACACCGCACGCAACGATCGTCAAGCCGGCCGCAGTTGGAAAGGAACATAAGATCTTGAAGGCGAAGTACAAGATTTTCTTGGAGTCGATTCAGATTCAACAGCGCTGGAGGGCAGAGATCGAGGAGGCGGTCCAGTAGAAAGGAAAATGTCGACGGTACTGTGCGGACGTATGATGTGATGTTGTACAAGATTTTCAGCGAAGAGACTTGCGACAAAGCCAATGCTATTGCTTGGTGCTCGAGTAGCTGCTGAACGGGAGCGCGGTGGCCCGTTGACCAATGTGATGGTGATAACATGACCTGACTATTCCTGCGCGGCTTGCGCTTCCCGAAGTTTCTGTTTGGAGAGAACCTTCATACGCCGAAGGTAACTGTTCGGAGAACAGAATGAGCCCAAGTCTGACGCGATAATTCGCGACTCACTCCTCGTACTGGCACCTGCGCAGAGGCGACACGTGTGAGGGTCATGCCCACGCAAAGCAGCTCGAGACGCACTTTTCATACGCATGACGCTCGTTCTCGCACTCCCATGGGAGGTAGTATTTGTCCTTTCGGCACACGTTGAGTGGTAAGAGCAGGCTGCAAGGAGGAAGTGAGCCTCATGGCCAGAGAGAATATGGTGACTACGCACGCAGAACATTGGTCCCTCCATGCGAGAGGGACTTTGTTCGCTTTGAGCTCTTCTTGCGAGGCTGTTGTTGAGGATGCCATGGTGGCCGGGAGTGCGAGCAACGTCTGAGAGTAGTCGTTCCTCCGAGGTTGACGTAAGCCACGACGCTTTCCTCCTCTGACTCTGACGTTCAACAGTCCTGACTACCCTTAGAACCTAGAAAGGTACTGACGCACACCTCTTGTTGATTTCCGCTAACATGTGACAGACAGACCCGATATGGTTGCACAGCAGAATTTCTTGCTCTTCGGCCTTTCGCTCTCCCTACTGACCGACTGGTTCATGACTCTTGGCTTGGTCTTTGGTGGATGCTGCAGGTGACAACCCTTGGAATCGCAACTGGCTTCTCCGCTCACGTATTTACAGCAACGCAATTACTCTAGAACGTATCACGTCTCAATACCCAGGATCAGGAACGCTCATCACTTTCGCTCAGTTCCTTGTAATCTCTTTGCATGGCCTGCCCAAATTCGTGACGTTCACGCATGGAATACCGCATCTAAGAGCTCGCAGGATACCCATCATTCCATATCTACTTCAGGTTGGACTCTTCTACTTGATCTCTCTTCTCAATAATGCGGCATTTGCCTATCGCATCCCCATGCCGGTCCACATCATCTTTCGCAGTGGTGGCCTCGTCATCAGTATGGCGATGGGTTGGTTGATTTTGGGTAAAAGGTTTGTTTATATCTGCCTCAAAAGTCGGTTGTTGATATACCCTTCATAGATACTTACCCTCTCAAGTGCTTTCTGTGGTGGTGGTGACTCTTGGGGTGTTGTTCACCACACTCTCAGCCACCCACGGGACAGCCTCAGCATCTCAAATTTCGCAGGCGCCTCCGCTGTTCACGTATCTCACCGGCATCGCGGTCCTGACTGTCGCCCTTCTCATGTCTGGACTCCTCGGCATAGTACAGGACAGGACGTACACTGCGTATGGCAAGAAGCAGGCTGCGGTCAAAACCGCCAAGACACCTGAACACTCTGATCCCGACGAAGCGCTCCCGGACGTTTGGGAAGAATCAATGTTCTATCTGCATTTTTTGTCGCTGCCTATGTTTGTCTTTGTCCGCCATGACCTTGTTGCTCAGGCCCGGCACGTTTTGTCGGCCCGATCCCTATCATACTCTCTTCCCGCAGCCGTGCTCGATGTACTGCCAAAGGCCACTCCTTCCGAAATTGCGATACCATCGGCGCTCCCTGTGCTATTACTCAATACGTCTACCCAGCTAATTTGCGTCGCGGGTGTCAATCGCCTGACGACACGCGTCACAGCACTGACAGTGACGCTTGTGCTTGTTGTGCGGAAGGCTGCCTCGCTCATCCTGAGTGTGCTTCTCTTTGGCGGTGCGCCGCTGGATACGCGGGCGAGTCTGCTGCTCTGGAGTGGTGCCGCGCTGGTCTTTGCGGGCACCGTGGGCTATACGCTGACCGGAAGGATCAGGCCCAAGGCGAAGACCGAGTAGACAACACGTGACCGGTCGCGGTCGCGGTCGCCCAGTTTGGTTGGCGTTTGGTTTCTGTCCGCCAGCCTCCCTGCGCCCTTTTATACCCCGCTCACCCCGATTTCCTTACCGCCCGCGCTCTCCTCCCTTCTTTCACCTTGACTATCACTTTCCCTTCTTTTCACATCCTCTGCTAGCATTCCGTGCTCGATTCGATCGTAATCCAAGCTTGGCGTGCGGCGTGCTGTTTGTTGTTTGCGTAACAAGTGCCAACACCCGCTACAGCTTCCCAACACTCTTCCTTCCCCCCTTCATCTCCCGCTGCACCTAGACGGGCAGCACATCTACAGCACCAACATAACCCCCACGCTCTCTTCTCCATGTCATCTGCAGCCGAACGCCCGCGTGTCTCCGTCTCTCATCGTCCCGCATGGTGCAACCGCGCATCCCTCCTGCCAGACTCCCACCACAACCCAGCGCTGCTCAGGCTATTCCGCCACTCTGTGCCGAACGAGATGATCATCTACGTCGCTCAACAGCTGTTCCGCGCCATTCCCGTTGATGACGACGTTGGTCAACCTGTGACGAGCTCGCTGCCCACCCCGCCGCACACCCCTCACAAGACCGCGTTTGACGAGGAAAGTCAGGACCCGCCACCGCTCATGCCCCTGGAGCAGTTCATCTGGCATGTTATCCGTTCGGCAAACGTGCCCGTGCCTATCTTGCTTGCGACGATTGTATACCTGCGTCGTCTCCACAACAAGCTTCCGAGGATGGCCAAAGGTTGGTCCACCAGTCACACATGTTGTGTACGCCGTATTGACGACCCCAGGCATTCCGTGCACACGTCACCGAGTCTTCCTCGCAACACTGATCGTCGCGGCCAAGTACTTGAACGATGCGTGCCCCAAGAACAAGTTCTGGGCGGAGCACGCGCCGATGTTCCAGATTGCCGAGATCAACCTCATGGAGAGCCAGCTTCTGTTCTTACTCGACTACGACCTGCGGTTCGACGAGACCGAAGCATGCGCGAACGTGGCCTACTTCCTGCGCCCGCTCGCCCCTCGCCCCAGTGTCACTCGGCAGAAGGCAGTCAGCCGCGTCGCTCAGGCAGGTAAGGCCCGTGCTGCTCAGGCCAGCCTCCCGCCCACACCCCCGACGGAGCCAACTCCCCCTGCCCGTGCCCCTTCACAAGTCATCACAGGAGCCGTCCATAGCATTGCCAAACGCTTTTCGTCAGTCGTGCTCGCGAATGCGGCGTGCGAGGAGCATCGAGCGTATCCCAGTTCGCCGCTCTTTGTACCCCTGCGCACGGACAGCACAGAGAGCTCGGATACGGGCAGCACGGGCAGCAGTGCAAGCTCGAGTGGGACGGAGTCAGAGAGTGCCTCTGAAGCGGGATCTAGCATGGGCTCGACAGCATCGTCACCTCACGGCAAGGACTGGGAAGGCGCGAATCTTGAAGGCGAGGTTTTCAGCCTGCTTCCGGAGACAAAATCTGTCCTGCGACCGGTGCCCGCATCTGCCCACCGTCGGCGCAAGGGGTCCGACGCCACGCTGACGATGAGCGTCGCCCGTGGTTCCTCCACATCGCTCAACACTGTCGGGTCCGATCAGATCTGCGCAGTGCACGCACAACCTAGCCGGAACTCTCTTTCTGCGTCTCCTGTCGCAGAGAGATCCAAGGTTACCCCCAGCCGCACGATGCCGGCGCTCCCTGTGGGTGCCAGTGGGTTCCTCAGCCGGATGTGGGGAGCAGCAACGAAGGGTACCCCTAGTCACGGCGGGCACAGCAAGACGCCTGTGGTGGCGACCTTTGCCCCGGAGATCACAGAGCCCCAGGAGGCACTGCTCGCTGGCCAAGCGCATGCTACGGGTGCATTTCATCTGCGCCGGTTGGCGCAATCGCGGTCGGCGATGTTCCGGGGCTCGGCAGTAGGCGTGGATGCATAATTTGGTGAAGTGCAGCTGAACCTACTACCACTTCCTTTCTTTCCCTTTCTCTTTTGACTCCTGAGCGGACATGTCCCGCGTACATTTGCTATCCTTCGCTCCTTTGATTGGACAGGCGTCTTGTTGCTGCCTTTCGCGTCTCGTAACATCTACTCGTTTTGTTCCCACACCACTACTGTCCTCAGAGTGTCGTCTTTCAATGCCCACATCTGCTAGAACAACTATCTCGGATACCCATCTCAATTGTAATACCCCAATGAAACCATTGCTGCTTGCTGGGTTGTATTTACAGACATGTGACATGTGACATGACAACTCGATGGTATGCTGACGACCACTGCGACGTATGATCTGCTGGTACACTTTTGGTACAGAGAGCGAAGCTTTCGAGAGCGGACCGGCATACCCACCTTGGCACGCTCTAACGTACCGTCTTATGATACAGTCGTCCACAAAAAACAGGCTTTGGAGAGCTGCATCATAAGAGCTTTACGTATGAAGCTGGGAATAAGCCACTACGACCGTCGACTTCGCCCGTCCACCTATGAGATGACACATCAGCATCATAAGTAAGTGTATGGAATGTAAACTGACCAATCCGGCGACGTCTTGTCCGTGACCAGCAAGCGCTGCTCAGCCTGAAGCTCCAGATCGCCTGCCTCCTGCAGGGTGATGAACAAAATGAATATAGATAACTCCGGAGGACCGTACCGCGCTGGAATAGTCGTACAACACCTCTGCCCATTCGCCCTGCACCTCTGGTTCTGGCTCTGGCTCTGGTTCGGGTTCGGGTTCGGGTTCTGGCTCCGCGCTCACGACGCGACGTACAGGCGGCGGCGCGAAAGTGCTCTTCTTCGCACCGAACGCAGTAGGAACACGAGGGGTGATGGAGGGTGGAATGGCTGTTTTATTCGCTGTCGAATTGCGCAAGGAAGAGAACATTCCCGTCGCCGAGGAGGTATCAACGTCGGCAAATTTCTGCAGGGGTTGAGAACAGGGGATTGGATTGGGAGGATAATTGGGTGAGACGGAGGCTGTATGTCGTCGTCGATACCATGGCAGAAACATACCTTCTGAGATATTAGTCCACGAGAGGCGCCATCGGTTGGACTGCGATGCTCAGGAAGAGGGTGCTTTGGGGGGCTGGCCGCCGAGCTGCGCGGTGTCAAGGGTTCTGGCGAGGTGGGGTCCGAGCCAAAGTTGCGTGCAGCAGCAGCAACACGGCCGATAGCATTGCTGGTAGCAGGATTTGATGCCTGAAACGTGACATGCCATAGTAAGGGTGTTCGTGGTTCAGAGATGAGCAGAGAACAAGTACTCACAGCCGCCGCATAAGGGCTAGATTTGGGGGCGTGCTTGAGTCCCGAGGACACAATGCGAGCAGTGGCTTCAGGATTCTCCACAAGGGCGCGCTGCACAGCAGATGCGGCAGTCTTGTTGAGGTCGTTGGTGTTTCCAAAGGGTGCACGGGCGACGATGTCGGGACGCGATGCGAAGTACCTGCATGCTGCTATGTGTGCATTCAACAAGAGGGCGCAAGAGAATTGCCCACTCGTCTAGAAGAGAGAAGAACGCAGACTTGTCTGTCTCTGACAAGTTGGAGAACGCCATAGGGTTGTGGTGGTACCACTTCAAGCCAGCTTGCGCGCCAAGCTTCAACTTAAAGTCTTAACTTCAAGGCTTGTCCTCGACTCCATATCTTCGGCAGAGCGAGGCTCACTCTTGACAGTATTCACCATGCGCCGCACGATTGCCCGCTTGGCAGAATCCGTGACAACAAGACCGCTGAACCTCCGGGAAGCCAGCGCAACCTTGCTCCCACCGATACCGTACGCCAAATCATCTTCCCTTACTAGTGCCACTGGCAGTGACCACCAGACCTTCGGCAGTCTATACCGCCGTCTCTTGCGGGCGCATCGCCATCTTCCCGTCGAGATGAGATCACTGGGTGATGACTACGTCAAAGCAGGTACGAGTTGCCTTTCAACGTGCAACGTCTCGCCTCACATGCTAGCAGAGTTCCGTCGACATCGTCAAGTCGATAATCCGGCTTTCATCATCGGGTTTTTGTCTCAGTGGAAGCAGTATCTTGATCAGTTACCCTCAAGCATCGGGGGAACACAGTTTAGAGGAAGAAAACTCGACCCAACCGTGTTCGAGAAGGTGTGCTATTTGCCAACCTTGCATTGCAACATTGATCATAATATCTAGTTGTCGTCTGAGCAACTTGGTCAACTCTACGAGCTTATGCACGCCACCAAAGACGTCTGGAGGTCCGCTGGAGACGCAGGCGCGGTGGATGCTGATGATGGCCATCTGCACAAGCCCTCATAAGACGTCGAAACAGAGTCATGTTATCGCATATATCACGAATGGGAGGACAGGGGGGGAGGGGGGGGGGATATTATAGAAATCTCGCATGCGGCCTGTGCACGCGAAATATGCCCTAAGAACACCGGCTTTCTGCTTCAATCTTGCCCAATGGCAAGAGCCCAGATTTTTTTCATCAAGACTGCCGCAGCGTTGTCTGCACCATCAACCGCAGCGAACGAGACGATACTAAGGGTCGTGGCATAGCTCCTGAGATACGGCGAATACTGTTCGAACGAGTGCATCAGCAGATGACAAAAATACGACACAACTTGAGCTTACCGTCCGACAGAAGTGCTTATACCACACCCATGTTTGCCAAGCCTTCCACTCTTCGTTACCCCAGCTTCCGCGGTCTTCCCATGCGCTCGGAGAAACAACTCTCAGTGACGTCTGGTCTGGGATGAGGCTAGAATCCGTCGAGGTCGAATGTACGGCATGTACAAAGCCTTCCAGGACGCGTGCGAGTGTGGACTTTTGCTCTCTGGTCAGGGACGTGAATGCATTTAGGGCATTCACCAACGCTGGCGAGTCAGCTAGTGTGTCCTCTAGGATCGCGATGCTGAGTGCTCAAAGGATGCGAGGTAGACTACACAGGACGCACCTTGTTTTATTTCTCCATCTACTTCCATGGCCCCATCATCGGCTCCCCCGCTGGCCTTCGCCCGCGCTCTGGTGTCGTCCTGCTCCTTCCGCAAAGCCGCCACTCTTTTCCTCGCTATGACCACCCGGCCATTGGCCTTGTCAACCGCGCCCTTCAGAACATCCCAGTCCAAGCCCTCAGCCATGTGCATAAACACCCAACCTACCACGTCTGTAGGGTCGACGATCTGATATTGCATGAGCTTGTCAAATACGATGCTGATCATCTGGCGGTTGCGGCGCCAGAATGTAGACACAACACTAAGGAGATCGGCTTTCGCATCTGCGCCGCCAGATGCAAGGTTGCGAAGGACCAATAGATACCGTTCGATAGCATTGAGGAAATGAGAAAACGAGCGAGAGCCAATGTGCAGTAGCGATTGAACTGCGATAGAACGGATGACGCTGTCCACGTTGATATCCCCGTCTGCTGTTTCGACGAGTGTGATCTTGAGGGACTCCAGAAGAGACATCACGTCTTCGGGCTTTGCGCGCCCACGCAGCTGGTTGAGGACGCTCTGAGCGGAATCATGGTGAGGGGCAGCTACAAAGACATCAATTTACGTGTAGGGGTATAGGCGCCAAAACTTATTCAGCATACCTGGGTCATCATAGTCATACTCTGGCCCAGGGGCCTGTTCTGGTAAAGCCCCTTGTGCAGGGTCATGGAATGCCTCAGGCAGCGTTTTCATAATTCGATCGAGGTATGAAAGCCGAATCTCGATCTCCAGTGCTCTGTGCATGAAGACACGTTTCGGGTGCAGCACAGGCAGGGAAAGATCGGGCACCCTGCAGCACAAAGTCAGGCCAAAGATATGTAACAGTGAGAAGGGGCATACCATTCCTTCCAAACCCACTGGAAACCAAAGTTGCTCATGTGCACTGCGAACCATTCCGCGAAGCGGCGACCAACTTCAACGTCCAACCCATCGGCGAGGTAGGAATAAAGTTTTCGTATCGACTTGCCAACGGCAGGGCCAACCGTCTGCGGTGAGAGTTTGCACAGTTCGGTGATGAGGGTGATGTAATATATGGGCTTCTCAGGACTTTCCGGCAGGATGAGCTGCGCGCCCAGAATGGTCTGCATACTCCTTAGTGCCCGTTGAGTGTTCGAGTCGACAGCAGGAACCAACCTCGATGATGGAACTTTCCAGCTGCCAGTCCCTTCCTGGAACAGGTTCTCGATCGGGGACGTCAGCAGGGGTACCAGGCTTGGGCTTGAATGTCCCCGGTACGGTCCATCGAGGGTATTCGGCTAGGATCCTGGCGCATTCTTTTCTGTTTACTTCGAATATGTCGATAATGTCGAGCAAGTCCGCACGAATGGCGTATCCAGCAGGCGTTGCAGGATCTGGTGTCACCTACAAAACAGGTAAAACAGGTCAGAGCAGTGACTTATACACATGGACTAATCTCTGACATCGTTGTCGAACAGGCGCAAGAGGTGCTCGGGCCACTCCTCCTTCTTCACTAGCGCATCCTCCCCGGAGTCCGTTGAGAGGCCGTCAAGCTCGATGACCTCTGGGGGGACCAAGACAGAGGGCAGGTCAAATGGTGCTTCGCTTAGCGAAGGCAAATCGGCGTAAGGTTGCGGATAGATCGTCGCTGTGTCCGAGAAGTCTGAAGCTTCGAGTAATTTGAGAGCCGTCACAGCGCAGTCCAGAATCTCCCGTATGGTTAATATGCTGCACATCCCGATGAGTGTCATGACTTACTTCAGCGGCATTGACTGGTGATGCGTCCTGATTATAGAGCTTGGTGATAGGTTGTACCAGCCACTTTGCGCCCGCGATTGTTTCATTGTACGCTTGTAACGTTGATATCAGTTCAATGACGGAAGCAGGCGAGTAGTCCTTGAGAGAGCGACCGGCCTGGTGGAGTAAAACAGATTACTCCCTGCAGAATAGGCGACGAGCGACGACGTACTCTCATCAAACCCTCAGCTGCACACCGCGCCGCCCGCTTGCCGCGCCCCGTCGAAACGCCAAACTCATCTAGGACCGTAGTGAAGGACTGAAGGAGACCAAGCATGGACTGTGGAGTAACGACACCCGCCTCGGTGAGATGGGCGAAGAAATGTATCTAAGTAGCCGTTAATATGGCGGTTAAGATTCGACTGGAACTCACATACACATAACCGCGCCTGCCGCCACGCCAGTTGATCGAGGTAGGCCTGGAAGCCCCTCCAGAAGTCATCCAATATTTGCCTACCAACCGACGGAGAACCACTATTTCCCTGGGCAGATTCTCCTTCGGGAGGGCTGGGCTCTGAATGTGGCACAGAGAGGACATGGAGAAGAGCAGCATAGTGCGGAATCTTGTATGGCTGCTCCGTGATACTGGAACGAAGGTCAGAAGCGACAATGGGGCGACAATGGGGATGACTGATTCCGAGGTCGCTTACCCGAGACGCAGGCCTTCGGAGATAATTGGGACATTCGCTGCATCGTGAAAACGTGGGTCTGTTGCTAGCTGTGGGATCTCCTGCTCCACGTCCTGTAGGTCTCCGTCAGACGGGCGAGGGAAATGGAGCACAGAGTGACTCACAACGTCTCCCAGCCGTATAATGGTCGCCTGAAGCCTCTGCTCGGGAGATTCCTGGAAGTCGCGTCTTCGGTCCTGGTCGTAGTCGTCTACAACACTTGAGTGTGGGTGCTGTGCTGCCATGTAACACAAGACTGGACGCACCCCGACGCCGACGCCGCCCGCCATATGGTCTCTCGTAGCTCATGATCGATGTAGCAAGGTCCGGGGGAGCAAGTGGATTGTGGTCAGAGCTGAAGCTTGCGCGAACTTCCCTCCCGGCTCCGCGCGCCAAGTTTGTGTCCACGTGATCAAGTCCGCTTGCCAGTGAAGTCTGACAGTGACAACGCGGTTGAACGACGACCCGTCTGTCCTTAACTGTGTTTGAGACAGCGGCTAGTTTCTTCGCGGTCTCGTCTGGTACGCACTCTATGTTTCAATATCCACCTGCACACTGACCAGTTGGCCAGGGATGCGAGACACATGCTATGCCATTGGTCAACGACGACCAATTTTCTCCGCCAGCATACCTTTGTTTGGAATGGAGCGACGCGGGTTTCTTGGAAGCCATCAAGACCATCGATAGACCCCACGAACCGTGTGACGCTACCTGCTGCGCTTCACTCACTCTCGCGCGTCCACGCGCCCCAGCTGGCACTCCCTGCGTCGACCTTGTCCATCAACACCCCTCCACCCACTACGCCCGGCTCCAAATCGACTGTTATCTCCTCAGACCATCTTACCGCTGCACAGGTATCTCGTTCCAGCGCGACAGCCATCCGTGTATCCATAGCCAGACGCAACCCATGGGATGCTAGCCACCTATGGCATTCACTTCGGTGGTCGCACTCCCACTATGCCCCAGCCTCCCAAACAGGGCGTAGTTTTCAAAATCCATCGAAATCATTCGTTCCTGTGGATCTCGGTCGTGCTGTGCCTCTGGTGCTACCCTCACACGCACTATTCCATGGCTATCTCCGCATGGGGGAGCTCAAGTGGGCAGCGAAGGTTGCGCAGCAGATGATGGAGGACGGCCACGAGTTACGACCGAAATCCTTCGAAGCATTTCTTCGTGCGCTGCACCCTCACAACACTCCGTCTGACGCGGGACGAGGCGTCTTTGTCCGCACGAAATACCCAATATCCCCTGTATTGCCCAAGTATTACAACGTCCTCTCGATCCACCACGTCATGCCCGAAGATCCGCTAACGCGCCTTGCGGTGCGGCTGTTACTCTCGGCACGGGACCACCGCTGGCAGCGGACCCGTGGAATGTACGACACTGTCATTCAAGCATGCCTCGTCCAGGGAGAAATCCTCGTCGCATCACTGCTGCTCTTCATTCTCATCAAGGATTATCAACTACGTCGTACCTGTGCGCATCTATCGAGCCGGACGGACGCCGAAGAAATTTCTCAGAGAAACCAGGACGTGGACCTTCATGCGCCGAATCGTGGCTACTACCTTCTTCCCCGGCGACTTCCTTATGCTGTGTTTTCCGAAATCATAAAATTCATAGGAAGACACACAAATGATGTCAACGACCCTCTATTTGTGAGCTCGTCTCAAGGCCTCGCCAACATCGCGTCTTCCCTGGATTCGGGACAGTTGCCCTTTCAGTCACTGGGACTGTTGATCAAGGTTCTTTACAGCTACCCACGGAGTCGCACCAGAGTCCTCGTCGTGCAAGGCGACGATAAACGATTCTTGAACGCGTACGACTACTTCCACGCGGTGCTCCATCGGCTCACGTCGAACTTGCCGTCTACCTATTCCAATACGCGCACTGAAATAGTGCAAGGCCCGCTGGATATCGAAGCCTACCATTCTCTTCTACATTACACCTTGACTCAAAAACACGCCCCCGACCTGGCTCACAGTATCCTAACGCACATGACAAGCGTGCGCAATCCGCCGCTGCAGCCGGATGTGGTAACATACAATATTCTTCTCAGGGCGAGTAGACTGCTTCGCCGGAACGACCTGAGCGAACAGATTCTGCAGACGTTGCGCCAAAATATGCCCGTCATTAGCGTCGGCGCTTCCATCCCTAAGGTCGAACACCCAGACTCCCCCCTACCCCGGGATCCCTACCGCAAATCACCTCATCTCATGATCAACAACCCAGGCTTCATCCATCGCCTGGTTCGCCGCGTCGTCAAGGAACGGCTCTCCATTCCGGACGCTGCGGAGATCATGACTGGCGATAGCACTCTCCTCGTCGCGTATATAGCGCACCTGACATCCACTGGTCGCGGCGGCGCTGTCGCAGACGTTCTTTTCAAAATCATCCCAGAGCTATCGCTGGTGGATCACCCCGAATGGGACAACGTTCTCCCCAAACATCGCGCCCATTACAAGCGCATTGCCCAGTCGCACTCCATTGCTCGGGCGGCGCGGCTAGGACCGCATTTTTTCGCTGCAGTCATCAATGCGCTCGGGAAAGTGGGCAAGACCGGGCTTGCGGAGCGTGTTTGGTACCTCGCGCAGTCAGCGGAAGCCGAGTCTTGGAAGACATCGTCACCTTGGTCTCTGTCCATCCACGCGTATACAACGATGCTACAGATCTATGCGAGGGAGGCGCGAAAGGGTCTGCGTTATCGATATCCCAAATATCGCCGACTGGAAGCAATTTCGGATCAAATCGATCGGGAGAAGAAAGTCAATGCTGTCGGCTGGGCTCTCTACGTCTTATCCAACCATGAGAGAAGCAGAACACCGAATCGTCGACGCAGTGTCGTTGGGGCAACACTTGGAGCTCGACTTTACCGATCTATGCGTCTGGGAGGGCGTGCGATATATGACTCTTTGCTGTTGAAGCAAGGGGACGCTTTGCCGAAGTCTGTGCACCCGCCCATCCCTGATGTACGTTTCTTCAATGCCGCACTCAGTCTCTTCACTCGACGGACAGGCATATGGGCTCCGCGCCCATTGGCTCTGAGAAGCCGTTGGCGGGCGCGCTTGCGACGCGCGCACAAGCGGTACCTTCGCGAAGGCTTCACGTCTCCCCATTGGTCGCCAGCCCTTGAAGAGATCGCGCTCGACATGCAAGCAGCAGGGTTTGCGCTGCCCATCGGCGTCAGGGAGATGCTGCTGGGCAGATGGGGGGTCATGTCAACATCAGACAGCGAGGCAGTGTGGCCTGAGGACGAGCGTGCACGGAGGCGGCCAGTTTCATTCGGACGGGTGAAGCGGCCTACGTTCCGGCCCTATGCTGTACCCGTGGCAAAGACCAAGGGTCTACCATTATCGCGGTCACGGTGAATAGTGATGTGACGAGCATATTGTAGGAGTCATCATTTGATTTGAGCGAAATAAAAGGTGCTATGCGTCGGGTATGGTTCCGGAGGCCGCTTGTTTCATCGCCTTCGCCGAGCTGGCAGGAAGAGGGCGATGGAGATCTTGTAGGTACACCACACAAACATTTTTTCTCCTCTTGTCCCGCTCCCGCCATTCCCTGGCCACGTCCTGAAGGGCTTGAACAGCCTCTGTGGCCTTTGCGTCCATCTTCTGAGGTGTTAACGGCTGCTGACCGGACTTCGGAGCGAATACAAGGTCAACGCGATACCCGCTGGCGATCTCTTCGCGCACTTTTCGCAGCTTGTGTTCGAGGTCGCCTCCTGCGATGTGCCAAGTAAGCTGCACCTCCTTTTGCTCGGTGAGCTTTCGCGTCACGCGCTGGTGCTCGCGCTGCTGGCGTTGTCGCGCCGTTTGAGCCTTGATGTCGAAGAGCTTCACAAGTGCGAACCCATCCATGTCCTCGGACGGCTGTCGAACAACCTCGACGTAATGTGTGGTCACCGTCTTCTTGGGCTTTATGTCTGAGGGATGCCTGAGCAAGGCCAGGACATCTTTGAGGGGGATGGGGGGGCCGGGCTTTTTCGTCTCATTATCGACAACTCGGACGACCTTGTATGGTATGTTGTCGTTCCGCAGAGGTGTGGAATTCGGGGCAGCTGTGTAGTGGCGGGGTAGGGTATTTGCTGATGGAGGTCTTGTGCGCAGAAGACCACGGGCGCATAGCATTGCGATAGCCCAGGACGGTCTGCAGCAGGTAAGACGTTCAGACAGAAGACATGTGTAGAGTCGACGTTGAGAGACTTGCCGGTGAGCGCGACGGTTTGGAACGACAGTGTTACCAAGTAAGTAGTGCCCTCGGGCTGCGTACTGCACGCGGCACGTGCCACGACTGTAGCCTCTGCCGCCGTATACTATTGAAACATATATCTCACAGTACCCACCCCGTCGTCACTGTTGATATAAAGCTGGTCACCAGTCTAATTGAAACACTACATACTAACAGCTAGTACGACGACCATGCAGACAAACATGGTCACCATCGACTCTGTCTGCGATGCACCCGATGAGCATCTCGCCTGGATGCACCAAGCAATGGCAATGGTACGTCCATGGTCCTGCACCGTTTGTACATCCTCTGAGGACCTCTGGTCAGGCGCAGGAGGCCCTTGCAGCCAGAGAGGTGCCTGTCGGATGTGTCTTCGTCAGAAACGGACAGGCCATCGCCAAGGCTCGCAATCGGACCAACGAGCTCCGAAATGTATGCCGAGTCTACTCAGCTTTGTTTCTCCCAGTGCGTCCGCTAACGACATCTCAGGCTACCCGGCACGCGGAGCTCGAGGCGATCGATGCGATCCTGGCAGACCAGTCACTAACACCCAAACCCGTACCGTATCCGCTCGCCGATACAACCCTCTACGTGACTGTAGAGCCATGCATCATGTGCGCGTCCGCGCTCCGGCAAGTGGGAATAAAAGAGGTGTTCTACGGCTGTGCGAATGAGCGTTTTGGAGGATGTGGGAGCGTCCTCGGCGCAAACGCAGGGTAAGCAACCGCCCACCGCAAACTGTTGGATTTTCTCACTTCTGAGCATAGTTTTGAGCATCCGAAGCACCCTGTATACAAAGCATCTGCGGGTCACTGCCGAGAAGAAGCCATCATGGCCCTTCGAAGGTTCTACGTCACAGAGAACACGAACGGTTCGTCCTTCGCATCTACTGTCTCTAAAGCTCACGTCGTGTTGCAGCCCCAACCCCAAGATCCAAAGCCAATCGAGTTCTGAAGACCGAATTACCCTAGTCGAGCAGTTAGCAGCTCACCGTACTGTACTTTTTCGACCGTAAGTTCAAACAATTTTTGCGTGACGTGTGACCTGTCTGTAAGTTCGTCGGGGTCACGGTTCTAAGTCAGTGCGGACGTGTGACCGGAGTTCCGAACAATGGCCGGCGTGCAGCCCCGCGCTCGGCAACACCGTTAAACATGGCAGTCAATGACCATGGCCGTCATTTGCTGTGCCCATTGTCCTCTGTACCTGATATAATGTGCCATTTTTTTCTGCTAAAGCTGGAATTTCGTCATCATGATCTGCACTCGACACTCTCCGACACCAATGTTTCTCTCTCTGTCTCCTCTTCATGAATTTGAAGCAGCGAAAGCTTGCAAACTTATGGTACAAAGCATACGAGGCTCATTAGGAGCCATCCCGGCATTCTAAATGTACTTTATACAGGCTGTACAATATGTCACGTTTTTAGGTTCTGCCTACTGCTTGTGTGCGTGACCCGAGGAGCCCGAAGTTCGCCACAGCGGGCCCAGGGGCCGCGTGACGAACTTACTCGGGAGCACTTGCTCGCTACCAATCATTTGTGACACAGCGTTCCCATTCTACAGGCTGACTAGATTGACCAGATATTTAGCCAAAGATACTGCCTGTTCAGGGCCGTTAACTCATGCTTGCCACGTCAACCCTAAAGACTGAGCGATAAATCCATACTTGTCCGCCGCTTCCTTGATCCTGTGACAGCAAGATCTGAGTTCCTACTGTCAAATATATTGGGCGAAAGCTCACTTTTGTTCGGTGGCTTTTCCGGCCCCATGACCCGCCTTCTTTTCTATGCGAATAAGCTGAGGGTATTGGTTCTTGGCTTTCTTGTATTGCAGCGTCGCCGCCAGCTTGAACGAGTGTAACGGCACTACACGATCGTCGTCTGGGCACGCATGCTTTAGGCGAGTCACGGAGAGCGACCTGTGCAGCGGGAGAACTCACGGTCGGCGGTGAGAAGAAGCGTAGGTGGAAGCACCTTGTCATCCGGCACATTGTGCAGCGGTGATATTGGGTATATAAAATCGAAGTCGTGCGGGTTGTGCGGGTCACCGAAATCTGACGTCCACGCTCGCCCGATCGTAAAATCAGCGAACTTCAAACCGAGACTCTTCAGTAAGAGAATAGACGTCAGCCAAGCGGTAGGAAGGCGGACCTTGAGCAGATCGTGGACCCCAACTTCTGCCACAGCGGCCCCAAATGTACCCTCCGGGGCGCGCTCCACAGATGCTGACACTAGTAGGCCTATGCTTCGCAGGTGAAGGTCCGTTAGAAGGGTTCTCTGGCATGTGTGACCTTGCTCGTACCGCCATTGGATCCGCCGTTGATGGCGACTTTATCTTTCCCAGCGTACTTGTTGTCCACTAACCAGTTCCTGCATGCACAGTTAGAACAACGTTGTACACAGTTTGGACTCCACGTACCTGGCAGCGATGAAATCGTCGAAGCAGTTGACCTGCACATGGCCTTTGAAAACAGGTTCATGAGAGAACCGAGGATAATAGGTACCTTGCGTTCCCTCGTGCCGGCCAAATGCCACTCCTCTCCAAACTCACTACCTCCTCTGATGTTCGGCACGGCCAGAATGGCTTTGTAGGCGTGCAAGAACGTGAGTATCGAAGCGCTGAAGAAGGGACTGATAGCGATTGAGAAGCCTCCGTAGCCTGATATCCAGATTCAAACCATGAGGAAAACATGAATTCAAGCTCCAACCAGGAACCAGCGCACCGTACTGTATGACAGAGGCTGTCCCATCCAGCTTCGTGTCCTTGTGACGAACCACAAACATGGGTACTTTGGTCCCATCTTTGCTCTCATACCAGATCTGGCTCACACACCGGTCCGGCATCAGCGCAGCGGCGAGCCTTCAGACGCAGTAACACGAACCTGTTCCGCGACTATGCCTCCGGCACCTGCCAAACCGCGGACGTAGGTATCGCGCCAGACTTCATACGACCCGTCTGCAGTCTTCGTCTCATCCTTGAATTCGTATTTGATCACAACGCCTGGCGTAGTGAAGCCGGTGAGGGTCAGGAAGAACCAGTTTTGATCGCGCCGTCCATAAGTGCCGATGGATCCGACGTGGTCGGCCGAAATGCGTTGGAGGCGTTCGCCTGTGCTGAGATCGTGGATATATATTTCGTCCTTGACCTGCACGGGACAGTCAATTCCCATCACCACGCACGGTGTGGCCTAGTCAGTAGTGCACATACGTTGCGTTGGTAGGATAGAACAAGCCGATCTTGGCCATGAATGCTCGCGTCCTCCAAGAGGGCGCCCGTGTCTTCGGGAATGAGCACCTTCGCAACATCCTTGAACTTGACAGGCCCGACCTTGGCCGCTTCGACATACTCAGCGATATCGACAGTGACAAGCTTATTGTTTGGAGCATCTTCGTTGGTGAATATGTAGAACTTGGAAGCGTCATATCCAATGCTGCCACACAGGCCCGTCAGATGACACCTACAGATTGCATGTGCATGATACGTACACATAATATTCAGCCGTGAAGTCCGTCACAAGCTTGATCCAGTTGATGTTTGGCCCTATCGTTTCTTGACTGAGATCAGCAACCCACAGCAGATTTTTCTACGAAGATTCAGCGTCCATCGCAGGGAAGCTGAAAGCTACACGCACGCGTGCAGTATCACGACTAATGCTCAATGTCAACCATTGTCCATCCAACTCGGGCAAGCTTGCTCCCCACATCCATTCCGGTTCGTCGGGGTTCTTCATGATCAAGGTGTCTTCGGCTGGAAGGAAAATGGAGCCACGGAGAGTCAGACATGCAAACGATCTTACATTGGTTGGTTCCAATGTTGTGGTAATACAGCTCTGCGTTTTTGTCACCCTCTGTCTCTGTGCCGGCGTTGTCTTCAGAAGCATCGCCATGCGATTCACGATCCGGAAAACGCTGGAGAGATCGTCTACATCCCACTGACCCATATTGCGAGACGCGTCACTGGCATTAAGCGCACCTGATAGAAAAATCCCCTGTTGTCTGAAGTCCAGGCGATCGACGAAAACTTGACAAAACGTATTTCATCGGGTAGTTTCAGATCATTTTCCGCGTCCACCAAAGGGTGCTCGGTAGACCTAATGTAGATAGTGGTGAAGTCGCTGCCCTACAATGGAGGTCAGCAATTAGCTCAATGATGGAAAACGCTTGCGGAAGGCTGCGGTGTCTTACCGAACGGGAGATGGCATATGCGAACCACTTCGCATCGCGAGAGAATGCCGCCGCACCGAGGGACACCGTGCCGTCTCCAGAAAGTACATTTGGCTGGATATTCAATCAGAAGAGTGCTGGCGGGAACTAAGTATTAGTATGACGCACGTCAAAAAAAACCTCGCCGCCCGGATTCGGGCTCTGGTCGCTCGTTGAAAAGGTGGGAAGTTCTGAGTCTACCGAACGATACATCACTGAGCGAAAGTCATTACGAGCTCCATCGGCACAGGTGAGAAAAATACGGTACCGGACTGGGCTTGGAGCCCGCTGTTGTAAGACCAATACCACCTGCCATCCTTGCGCAGTGTCGGAGCACTGAACTGATGGATGGGGATGGCTTGGTCTAGTTGCTAATGGAAGGATCGGGGATGAGACTCACGCGCTCGTAGTCTGTACTCTTCCGGATCTCGTTCTCCAGCTTGATGCGCTCCGGATTTGCGTCCAGAAACTGCCGGGTGTAGGCCTCCTGGGCAGAGACCCAGCTCTCTGTCTCTGCTGTGTTGTGCTCCAGCCACTGGTATGGGTCGTGCACCTGAACCTTGCCCTTGGTCTCACTGTCGTACACATCGACGTGGTCAGAGCGGCGGGCGGGAGGGTACTGGTTTGGCTTCCAGGAAGTGGTGGCCGCTGTCATCGCGCTCATCGATAAAGAACGGGGGAAAGTGAGGACACGCGGTGTATTTGGGTGAAGCGCGGGCTTTATATGCACGAGGGAGCGTCGCAAGAAGATCATGAACCGATGTGAGTGGTTCCTAGCCTAGTTATCCCAGCGTCAATCCTGTCATCGCACTGGCAGCCCTAGTACTCGTGCACTCACCAGATGCCCAGGTGTCGTGCCCACGATGCCGGCGCAATACTCGGATTATGGCAGGACGCACGGCGACTCGAGACAGCGAACTTGAATGGGACGAGAGAACGTTGTCTCTGTGTAACTGTAAGTAGGAGTCGCGTGAGGTCGCGTGCTGTCACAGACGCGAAGTGATCGGGGTCTCCGTGGCCAGCGGGCGTCATGTATTGTCCGGCGACTCCTGCACTGCGTCCATGTCTCTTGCTCTGCTCGGTCGACTTGGATGTCCCAGTCGCAAACCCAGCCCAGTTTCTTTCCTTCAAATGCCATCGTATGTGTCCATCTATGCGCCCATTCGCCCTCCTCATTTTTCTGCAGGATCATGCTTTCGCAGGTCTCGGAGCAGGCGTCGTGGCCGTGCTTTGCATGAATCCTCTCGACCTCCTCAAGGTCAAATTCCAGGTCGCTACAGAAGCACCCAAGGGCGGAATCGGAAAGGCCATATGGGGGGCCTTCAAGGACATACAGGCCCGTGATGGCTGGCGCGGCTTGTACAGAGGCCTTGGCCCGAACATCGCAGGGAACGCTAGCAGCTGGGGCTTGTACTTCCTCTTGTGAGTCTCGCGTCATCGAGGGCTTAGGCACGCGTCGATTTATCCTCCACTTTCTTTGGCTAGCTATAACCAATTGAAGCGGCGAGCCTTGATAAACTCTCCAGAAATGCCATTGACTCCGGGGCAGTATCTGCTATACTCAGCGGAAGCAAGTTCGCAGTCTCCCTCCAGCTCTTCCACCGCCAGGTCTAATCCTCTCTTTTAGGTGCCGTGACTGCGGTCATGACGAATCCGATCTGGGTTGTGAGAGTCCGGATGTTCGCTTCACCGACAGATTCACCAACAGCCTATCGCGGCCTGTGGGGTATTCCATTTGCCGCCTCACAATGTTGACTTACACTCATGCATAATCTCTAGATGGTTTTAGGACAATATATAGGACCGAAGGAATTCGCGGCTTGTATAAGGGGACTATCCTTGCACTTTTTGGGGTCAGCAACGGTGCCCTCCAGTTCATGGCCTATGAAGAGATGAAACGATGGGGATTTGAGCAAAAAAAGAAGCGCTTTGAAAAGCTTGGTAGGATCTGGACTCCCGACGATGACAAGCTGGTGAGTTACGTGCCCGCCCCTCATTCCGTCTCGCTCACGGCATCCTGCAGTCAAATACCTCGTATACCATCATGTCAGGCGGCTCCAAGCTGCTCGCGTTGTGCGTCACTTACCCTTACCAAGTCGTACGATCGCGTATGCAGGTATGCGTCTTCGTGACCTGATTTTCAAACATCCCTAATGTCCAAACCTTGCAGAACAACTCGGTGCTCTCACAGACACACTTTCGGACGATACCTTCTACCATGCGACACACATGGGCACACGAAGGAATGTCAGGCTTCTACCGCGGACTTGGTACGAATCTCGTAAGGGTTCTCCCCGGCACTTGTGTCACCTTTGTAGTGTACGAGAATCTGGCCTGGCTTTTGAAGCGCACTGCAGCGCGCAGAGAAGCAAAGAAAGCGCCATGACCATACATTAATGCTGGCCGCCTCTCGTATAGCGCATAGATTTATCGCACCCATTTAATTTTATAATATAATCCCTCTGGCGGCAAGGGTCCACGTTGCATGTGAAGAGGACACCGAACGTGTATGCGAGGATGCAATACGTCGGCTGAGATTGGTGAGCGGGCCATCAGATTAGATTCCTCGCGTACAAGCGCCTCAAATACTTCGGTCCCCGCAACTAGTACATACCGCCCACTGACCTTGCTCTCTGGACCCTGCTTTCCTACACCATCCATCGAATCTTCCCCGATAACAAGCAAGAGCCATGCCTGAGGAGTTTCCGCCGTTGAGGAACGACCTGTTGCTCAGAGCTGCCAGAGGTGTGTTCTTGCTTCATCCTTGAGGGCTGCTGTTGAAGCCATCTGTGTCCCAGGCGAACAGACTGAGCGCGCCCCGGTATGGGTGATGAGGCAAGCCGGCCGTTATCTCCCAGGTTTGTATTCAATATACCCTCTGAGCACGGATGTTGACCATAACCTCCAGAATTCCGCGCTATCCGCGCCCACCACGAATTCTTTGAGATCTGCCGCACCCCCGAGCTCGCGACCGAGATCACGCTGCAGCCCATCCGACGGTATTCCGGTCTCATCGACGCTGCCATCATCTTTAGCGACATCCTCGTGATTCCGCAGGCCATGGGCATGGAGGTTCTTATGAACCCCGGCCCCTCCTTCCCCGATCCGCTTAATACGCCCGCCGACATCGCGAAGCTGCGCACAACGGTAGACGTCAATAAGGAGCTGGGCTACGTATTCGCGGCACTCACGCGGACGCGCCATGAGCTAGCGGGGGAGGTGCCGCTGGTTGGGTTCAGCGGAGCGCCGTGGACGCTTTTCGCGTACATGATTGAAGGAGGCGGAAGCAAAACACTGCAAAAGGCGAAGAGCTGGCTCTTCAAGTACCCCGAGGAATCCAAATCGCTCATCTTGCGCATCGCGGATGTCTGTGTAGACTACCTCGTCGGGCAAGTGAAGGCCGGTGCGCAGGTGCGTTGCCTCACATCCAATGGAGCACGGAGTTTGATTGTACACTACATTAGCTTCTGCAAGTATTCGATTCCTGGGCCAACGAGCTTTCTCCTCATGACTTTGTGACGTTCTCCTTGCCCTCCCTGAAGCTCATTGCAACAAATGTTCGCGCTCGCATTGCGGCCGAACACCTACCCGACGTCCCCTTGACGCTCTTCGCCAAAGGAGCAAATGCCCGCAGTTCCATTGCCGCCGCCGCCGGCCTGGGCTATAACGTCCTTGGTCTCGACTGGTGCATCGCGCCTGAGGAAGTCCGGGAAGTCGTTGGTGACTCCGTCGCGCTCCAAGGGAACCTTGACCCAAACGTGTTGTACGGTGGCAGAGACGCTATCGAGCGAGAAGTGCAGCGCATGTGCTGGGCATTCCGCGCGCAGGCGGCGCCGAAGGGATGGATTGCAAACCTGGGGCACGGCATCACTCCGGGTGTGGACCCAGATGATCTAAAGTGGTTCTTCCAGTGCGTGCACAAATATTCGTCTTCAACCCACACCTGGTAGGCCTCTATGTTGATTAGCATACCCGTACGCACATAAGTCAGGAAGGCAATACGTGATATTGTAGTTATTCTGTGAGTGAGTGTGCGTGTGTTGTACAAGATATCGGGTAAATAACTGAGCCGGTATAAGTATCACTGATACAAGGGCGTTCAGGCTAAAGCTGAGGGATTGGTGGGAGAGTATGGGAGAGTTTAGATCATCCACAAAAGACAAGGTGAACAAACCATGAGCACGACGAATGCCATCAGCATGACGGATGACAGGATGAGGGACTATGCAGGGGACGTGAGGACCATGGGTGAGGGGTTATGCAGGGTATGCAAGAATCCAAACGTGGATGAAAGACGACAGGGAAAGATGGGGTCAATGCTGCAGATGGCACAGGGTAAACAATGGAACGAAGAGAGCAGCACAAAAGGTAAACAGATGCTCAGGCAATGACGTCTGCTGCGCTGAAACTGCTGCGTCTCCTCCGCACGCTGCGCAAACCAGGTCGCTCGCTCTTGCTGCCTGGTTTAACGACCGCGTCTGCACCATTCTTCATCCATTCCGTCGTCACGCCTCGGGGTACAGCTTTGACTATGATCTCGCCGAGAGAGCTTACTGAAGCATGGTGGGGGCGTTTGGAGGGGACAAGCGTAGGTAATCGCGATGTAGGAGAGGGTGCGCGTCGTGTTCTTCTAGGCGCCACGAGGCCATTGGGTTCTGTTGGCTTCGACGCGCCAGCGACAGCTCGTGCTAGTCGGGGGATCTTATTTGGGGCCTGACCATTGGCCTTGCTGGACACGGAGCTCAATGCTGTGCCGGGCTTCCTGGTCGCGGCTGCTGTGGAACGAGTGACACGCGTCGGACGCTGTTCCGACGCGGTTACCTTCGCAACCGCCGTCTTCGCGGGTGACCGCAACGCCCGCGCAGATGGTGCCAGACCAAGTTGGGGAAGTGTGTCATCCTCGTCTTCTTCGTCAGAGGACTCGGCCGCCATGCGCTTAGCATTGGGCGTCTTGCGCGGCTGACCGGGAGGCACGATTGACTTCGCTTTGGCAGAGGCGGCGGCAACATGCTTGCTCGGCGTGACGGGGGGTAAGGGGATGGATGTGACGGTGACCCCATTGGGAGGCGTCTTCGAGTCCATGGGTAGGTTCTCGGCATCTGATTCTGCAAGGGCTTGCGCTTGTGGTGGGGCAGCGGCGGCCTGCGTGCGACGTATTTCGTCTACAGCTGCCCACTTGGCCCATTCCAACTGTTTCGAGTACATAAATTGCTGTTGCGGCCCGACGACACATCCCGGCCGAAGGATACGCATAAATGCGATAGCCTCACTCGCCGTGAAGCCGTACTTCCAGACCAGGTAAGCACCTATTAGAGTACCTGTACGGCCAAGGCCGGCCTTACACTGAAGTAGCAGCGTCAGCATGTCAGTCAGAGGAGGGTGGATAGAATGACATACATGGACTGCGACAGAACCTCCCGCACTGATGATTTCGTCTGACACGTCGATAAAACGTCGGATGATATCGTCGGTGGGGTTGGTTCCATCGTCGAAGTAGAGCTCCATGTGATCAATACCACGCTCCAGAAAGGTGTCTCGATCATACAGCTCGTTGTTGAGGCGCACAACGAGTTTGATGTTGGCTTGTTCGAAGTACTCTAGGCAGTTCTGGAAAGGCATGGGCAGCTTGCGCTGCAGCGCCAGCTTCGCTGGGCTGGCCTTGGTTGGCGATCCGGGTCCATCCTTCTGGGCCTTGACGTACGCCGGGTCCATAGGTGACGCGAAAGCGATGAAGTGCGGCGTTATCCAGTTCCAGTCACCGTTCTCCACCTTCTCATAATGCTCGTACTCGTTGACGTCGAACGCATTGAGATCGCATAGCCCGTTCTGCATCGCCTTGAACATGCCCCACAGGCAATCCTGAATTGTGAGGGAGAAGTCGGCTCGCCCACGCCCTGCATCGCGGAAGGGCATGAATTCGAGTTCTGCTATTGGCTGGAACGCATCCCACGGAGCGCGCTGTTGAACAATCAAGGAAAACAGGGCCATGAGCAGAGCCGCATTGGCCTTGCGTTGGGGCATATCGGATGTATATAAGACGAGGCGAAATGGTGCAAGCTCCGCATCCTACACGGGGTCGAGTAAGCGATGTAAAGTGTCTAGAACAGAGAACGCACATTCAGAAGCGAATGAATGTATATGCAGGCCTTGTAGACCATGGCAATGTTGAGCGGACCCCAGTCCTGAAAGAAGGACATGTACACGAGCTGGTCGTCGATGGTGAAGTAGTAGTACTTGGCGGCGGTGTCGGAGGATACATCACGCGGATTACCACGAATGCGGGGAGGTTCTGGGAATGATTCTGACGAGTTGAGGGAATCTTGCTTGGGTGCCGGGTGTGGAAAGGTGGTGAAGAATAGCCTAGCGGTGGGTGAGGAACCGAAGAGATCCAATGCCACTGAGGGCCATACCTATCGCCGAAACAACACAAGGCGTCGCACTGAGGAAGCATGGAAGGCATTGTCGCCGTTCAAGGGCAAGACAACGGCCGGCGAGATGGCTGGGAAGGAGGGAGAGGCAGGAGGAGCGAGACGCAACAAGTCCCAGAACACGTTGTCGGGGCGCGTTCATCAACACAGACAAACAACGCGCCCGAATGAACTATTAAACACTAAGTCACTACCCGCCGCATAGATCCCC
The DNA here is from genome assembly GCA_019914985.1 of Auriscalpium microsporum. Classification (NCBI taxonomy): domain Eukaryota; kingdom Fungi; phylum Basidiomycota; class Agaricomycetes; order Russulales; family Auriscalpiaceae; genus Auriscalpium; species Auriscalpium microsporum. Next base: position 2,782,445 of record JAHLMG010000001.1, read on the forward strand.
AAACAGCCCTCGGTCCAACGCAATCAATCGCTCGAAGTCCTGTCAAATCCTGCTCAGCTCGCGCCGTCGCTACAACCATGAGGACTCACTTCACCCACGGAAGGGACTGCGCGGCCCATTTCCTCACAAACCGCTCTCAGCTCTTTCTTCAACTCTGTATGAAGATTGGTGATGATCGATGCCGCGCAGAGGGACGTGCATACCAGTTCCGGTATAGCCTGCGTCGATCACTGTGGACCAGCATTCGGCCACCGCCGCGACAACTGTTCCTTTCCATTTTTCCATACGCAGAGAGCAGGCGGAAATCACCACTTGCAAGGCCTTCAATGATGCCAGCTGAAGTGAAAGTCGATCAGGTTCAAAAGCGGTCTTGCTGAGGGGATATGTCAATTGGCGAATGAGAGCCTGTAGGGTCTTGAGTCAGCATGTCATGTCGCCACGTACAGGCCCATTCACCTTCAAGTATCGTGCTGTGCCGATGCCTAATGCCTCGACCAGCAAAGGCAGGACGTCGACGCTTGCCTGGATAGTCTCCGGGTCTTGGTATGCGTATAACCAGACGTTGCCAATCATCCCGTCGCCCAACAGGGCACAGAGTTGATCGAAACGTAGCTCGGTTTCTTGTCTGCTAGTGCGGACCACAAGGGCCACGGCAACTGTCACAGCCGCTCTCAAGAGCTCAGGCGTAAGGGGCGAATGAAGGAAGGTGAGAGCACGTTGTAAGGACTGTAAACAGGCAAGTTTTAAAGCGGAAGTTCTCTTGTTAGCGTGAAGACGTACCGCAAAGAGCAGTTCAACCACTCCTGTACGCCGCAGAAGGTCCGGCGGCGCCGTGGCTAGTATTGCAGCAACAACATTGATGCCTTCGAGCTTATACCGTATCTCGAAATCGTCCAGTAATGCCATAGTTGGAGGAATAACGAGATACCAGACACGTTCATACTGGTCCCTCTGAGAGAGAAGTCAGCTCATAAATTGCATTCTGGGACTATAAATCTGACCGTACAGCGATATGTTGCACACACCATAAGAGAACGTTACCCACGCCCGGTTGATCTTTCCAGGTCTGGCCTTCATAGGCATCTTGACTAGCCATCGGACCACCAGACGCTCGGGGCAGCTTACGCCCTGTGTGCACATCCAACGAGGAATGAGGAGAATGGCTGAATACGCCTTTTATATTGCGATTGAGAATCCCCTCGACCAAAGATTCATTAGGATTCCCTAAAAGCCTTAGAATTTCTATCTTCAATTCAGTTGGCGGAGACCACGCGTACCGGCAAGTGAAATGCGCACCTGCGGATATTTCTATGATTGGTCCTGAGAGCCATTCGCCTCGTCCTTGAAGCGCGGCGACGGCAGAGACTACGTCACAGTCTTCCTCGTAGTGTGTACGTGAGTCCTTTTCCCTGGCGCGCTTCCGGAGCTCCTGGAGAGCAGCAAGCGCGTTTGACTTCCATTCCTCTAACCGTTGTAATATTTTGGGATTTTCGATGGCGTCGTACCGCGCGTAATCTGGCGGAATCTTCAGTATGTCGACGATTCGTTTTATGGAGAACTCGTCGTCAGCGTCAGAGATGATAGCCATGGCACAGTGCTGCATGCATTATGCTCTAAAGCTCAATTGAAGCCGCCGCCGCCGCCGCCCGGACCCCGGAGCCTCTGAGCTTACATAAATAAGTCGGTGAGTCGCGCGCCGGCGCCGTTGGCTGTACGTTCTCCTCCTCTTGCTGTTGACGCGACATGGGCTTGCTCACCATCATCCGGAAGAATCGGTTGAAGGAGAAGGAAATGCGAATGCTTTTCCTGTGCGCTTACATCTACCCTTCATCTGGTGAACGGCTAGTCATCGTCATCTCAGCGGCCTCGATAACGCAGGAAAGACCACCATTCTAAAGAAATTGAACAACGAAGATATCACTAGCATCAGCCCAACCTTAGGCTTTAATATAAAAACCTTTGTTCACGGCCGGTAGGTGGGTCGACATGAGCAGGGTCTCAAGAGCTAATGATGTCCAACCCTCATAGATACACCCTCAACATCTGTTAGTCGAGAATCACATCCTTGTCCCGCGTTACCCGTCTCAGCGAAGTCTCAAGGGGATGTAGGAGGCCAGAGAACACTTCGACCGTATTGGCGGAACTACTTTGAACAGACCGATGCTCTTGTCTGGGTCGTAGATTCGGGCGACCGCCTACGAATGCAAGACTGCAAAGAAGAGCTGCATAATCTCCTGCAGGAGGACGTAAGTCTGCTGGCGTGCACATTATATTGACTAGCTAACGCTCTTCCAGAGGCTTGCGGGTGCATCTCTTCTCGTATTTGCTAACAAGCAGGATATACAAGGATCGATGACAGACACCGAGATTGAGCAGGTGGGTTGCTGTGGGAGGGATGCACCAGTCTCTGACTCACTTCGCCAGGCATTGGATCTTCCCTCCATCAAGTCTCACGAGTGGAGTGTCGTTTCATGCAGTGCGGTCACAGGAAAGAACCTGCTGCAAGGTCTTGATTGGGTGGTCGCAAATATTGCGAGTCGGTTGTATTACGGGTCCATTGTTGACGCATCCAACCGGCCGGGATTATCCGATACCGTATGACAACGCCAAAGTCTATGATGCCTTTGCTTTCCTCCAAATATTCGCCGACCGGAGGAAGGCCGATAAAAGGTTATTCCACGCTGTAAGTCCCTCTTGGATCATGCGTCAGTCAAGAGAGCTTCTGAGAAATCCAGAACGTTTGCCGTTTTGCCGAGCTGCAGAAGGGGAAAGCGTGCGGCGATATGCCAGTGGTCGCCCAGTCTCGACCAGTGTCCGTTCTTCTTCGCCTTACATATCATGATAAAGCGTGAACGCTAAATCTAGGACACGTCAACTTCGTAACGCGAGTTGCCGACTATGCCCGCACATCTTCTTGTCTTCCCAATCCGCCTTTCTCTAGTGCACTCGCCATATTGGGTTGAGCGCAAATGAGGCTCCAGGACCACGAGACACATCGGAAAGCTGTGTAACTATATTGCCGACGTTGCTTTTCTCGCCTTCAATCTGTGCTCGTGACAGGGTTAATGCGGTGCAGGAATTCAGGACATCGGCCAACGTCACGATGTGCTGAACCATACCCTCCACGCCGCACAAATGGCGGCTCCTGGTGAGTGATTTGAACCCAGAGTAGGTGCGTTTAGACTCGGATTAGAGCGCTGCAGATGTGCTTCGCTAACTAAACCATATTACGACTTGCATCCTCACTCTGACGTGAGTTTCTCACTGTCTACGAGACAACTTTCTCACTGATGTGCTTCCTGTCTAAAACATACGACGGCACGCCGGGCCCCGGAAAGTTGCGTGACCCTCAGTTAACTAACCCTAGATCTTGCATCTTCAATGGTACCGGCCCCGTTCGTGGGATGCGGCTCCAAGGGCTGCGTTCCAGGCCGTCCCTGACGGTGGTGAAAGACAGTATTAAGATCACGGCGACCTCTGAAGCATCAAGCGTCGCTATAGATAGCATCGCTCCGACCTCCCCATGCACTTCTGTTGAGCTCTCTGTTCCTCTGTCGCAAGCACATGTTGCGGATGGCCAGGTGGGTACAATCCGGCTTGTTATCGTACTTGACACCTATGACGGGTAAGAGTGAAGCTGTCCTCTCTACAGCTTTCTCACACACGAGCGTACGATGTCCGATGGTGAGAAGTTTCGGTACGGCAATGGTACCGGTAGGACCGCTGCCCGGCAGCGGCGTGCTACGGCGGCTTCGAGGCGCGTGGACTCCACGTGAGCGACATATGGACAATGTGGGATAGTCACCGTACTTACATACATCTGCATCCCTAATATGCATGCGAACATCAGGTAGAGTCGACTCCACCGGGTGTTGTGTCTAGCTGCGAACTAAATCTAAAATGTGCAACTTAGGCTGAAATTACGATTACACATAAAATACAGGTGTCATAAGCATCCAGCAGCACATATTGTAATCAGTAACCGAAGTTATAATAAAGTATATTATTGTAACTATTACGAGGAGGCGAGGTCTCTCAGAGTCATGCGACACTCGATGCACCCACCTAGAAGGGAGGACATGCACAAATTAGCTTGCGAACAACAATGACGCATTGCTGGAAGATGGCTCTCACCTCACGGTTGAAGCTCAGCATGTGACAGCCAATGTAGCCTCTCTCGAGACCTGCGGCCGCATACGCGAAGAGATAACGCCATTTCCGCTTGAAGACTTTGAAAGCAGCAGGGTCGTCTCTCAAAACAGGGATGTCAGCAGCGACGAGCTTCTGTGTCAGAGTGGCATCCAAGCGTCTGTCCCACTCGCGGAGGGTGCGTGGGTAATCTTCCGAGGAACGTCAGATAGAGCGGTAAACGAGGCTGCGTATAATACTTACGGGCAGCGTGATTTTCCACAATGTCGACTTTGAATCGCCCCTGCGATGCCTCATGTGCAGCGGTGATTAACACGGAGGGAGATGGGAGGCACGAGTTCGGCCACATGTACTTTCGCATGAAGTCTTCCGCTCTGTGACATGTGTTGTCAGAAGGATGATGATAATATCGAGGTTTACTGACTGATAACAAGTGTAACGCGAGTCTGGGAACGTCGACGAGCTGACGACAGCCCTGGCGCTTCCGGACTTCAGAGCCCAGTCGACGATCTTGAAATAGGTATGATAGTACTGATAGAAGTTCCGATCTCGTGAGCCAAGCCTCCACTGGGGAAGCTAAACAGGCTTTTACCTTTGTTCCCACATGCTGAGAACGCATGTCAGTGCCATGAAATGTAAAATTACATGAGACACACCTCAAGCATTTCGATGCTGATGAAGGCATCAAAGGCCTTTTCAAATTGTGGAGGCAATTCCCGGTAGTCGAGGAGATGGACGCGAATGCGCCCTTCTAGGCCGGCCTCGCGGATGCGTTCTTCAGCTAGCTTCTTCTGCTCGATGGAGAGAGTCAGCGTGTCGACCTCGCAGTCACACGAACGAACGGCCTGATTGAGAAGAGGAGATACCAAAGATGAGCGACATGTGCTCTAATCTGCCAAGTGTGAAGATGTGCGCACCTCAATCGCGAGGCCACCCCAGCCAGATCCGAACTCGAGTAGGCGGTCCCCAGGCTTAAGATTCGCATTCTGAAGTACATGGCGGATCTTCCTAAGCTGCGCGGCTTCCAGTTCATTCGCGTTTTGGCCACGAGTTGGGTGCAGATCTCCAGAAGGTCCTCCTTCTTCGTCGCCCCACAGTGCACACGAGTACATCATTTCTTTGCTCAAAAACGCCTGACAGTCGCGCCTGATCAGCGCTGCCCTCGCTGCCAAGTGGGGTCAACGGTTACCTTGAATAGCTCGTTAGATTGATCATAGCTTGCGATTGCGTTCAGGCGCGCGTTTGCGCGTGTCTGCCCCAGCAACGCATTGGACACGCCGGTAACGGCCGACGTAATACGTGCAAATACGGACGTCGAGGTGGTCATCCCCTCTTCGTTGTTTAGCCACAGCTGAAGATGCTTCAGATCAGCCGCACGTTGTGACTCGGGGGTTCTAAGACGACTTACGTTCATGACAGAATCGAGATTGTTGACACGGATATCGCCGATCATGTATGCTTCGCTGACTGCAGAAGAACAACATTTAGAGTCCGAGAAGCACAAGATTAACCAGCGATCTTACAACCAAGGTCACCGTGTCTGAAACGCTGTCAGCATGTAGCCTGAATACAATAACGAGAAGAATACGAACAATAACACCTGGGACCAGAAGTTAGAGTCGACAACGTCGATATGAACGGTTTCTCCTTCTCCGTCGGCTTGTCCAAAGTGGTACACGGTGCCATTCTCCTCAATCTCGAGGCAGCCGACAGCGATGGCAGTCTCTAGGGCAGTCACGATAGACGAACGCGCTACAGACAGAAAGTCAGACATGGCCATTTTCAACGGCGAAGCACGAACGTACCGAATGCGGTGAACAACGACGCTGGGCTGGGCAGAAGGTCGTGGACGGTGAGCGCAAGTCGCCTGAGGGAGAAGGACGGCAAGGGATATCGTCCGGTGAGAGAGGCCATGGGAGTGCAAGAGCAGTGAGACTAGTGTGTGTAGTTGAGAAGGTGGGTTGCGAAATGCTGAAGTCTACGAGCTGAAGATGCCACGGGAAGGAGTGCATCTATTTATCCAAGTCGACGAGCTGGTATTACCCAATCACATTGGGACGACGACCGATCGTGGTGGAAATCCCAAAAGTTTTCGAGGTGAGGCAGAGTCGCAGAGAACTGGGACATGGTTCTGGAAAACGGCTGGACGAGAGGAGTGAGAAGATGCGGAAGGACGGACAGCAATTTCCCATACATTGTCCCGATGCATCTGAGCAAAGGAGCAGCTCGTGGTGGAGGACATCAGAGCCCGGGTCTGGGAGTGGGAGGGCCGCATCGGGGGAGGAAGGAAGCGTGGCAGCGCCAGGATCAGCAAGCACAGGGCGGGGCCCTGATGGTGATAAGTACTCGTGCTTGTGCGCGCGGCACAAGGCGGTCCACGGGGACTGGTGGGCGTACAGAGTCTGACGCGGGCATCCGGGTGCCAGTGCCAGTGGGGCAGCGAAGAGAAGACGGCAGCACTGGTGCACTCACACGATGAACCTTGCGCTGACGTCGCGCGGCAAGAATTCGGACGGCCCTACAGCCAGCGAGGCGGCCGAGGCGAGGCGAGGCGACAGTGCAGAGGCTGAGCACCGTGTCCGAGTCGGTGTCGAGCATCGAGTCGGCGTCACGGTCGAGCAATGCGAGTCGGCGTCGAGCCATCGTGTCACTCGCGCCGCGCCTTCGCCACCGGCGCGGCACGAATTTACGTAGCCAATATCACCGCCCTTCTCTCCTCCCCCCACATCCAGCAATGCCTATCGGACTCCTCGAAGACGTCAAATAACTGCGTGCAGATTTACGGACGTCCCCCATATTTCCGACGGCAACCCTTAGCGAATCCCCGTCACTCCGATCTGCGACTCGCAGGCGGCCATCAAGTGTACAATATCAATGACATCCTAGGCCAGCAGCCCGAATCGGAATCGGAATAAAATATCATTATCGGCTCCCGTCGGGGGTCGTCTACCTTCTACCGCGAATCTCCTCCAAGTGTGCTTCGCCTTGGAGGCGTCGTGACTCATGTCTTCTTCAGAGAGGTGGTTCTGACAGAGCTTGTCAAGTGGGCACTTTGCCTACCACCCCACGTCGTGCCGGTACATGGGCGTCGGCTTGGTTTTCCATCGGAAGGCAACTAATTTACTAGTACGTGTATCTCATGCACCAGTTACACCTTTGCGTCGTGCGACGTTCGGCGACTTCTCAACGTCAATAATCATCTAAATAATTGTGCTTTTGATTCCGGCTTCGTGTTTTTCCCTCCTGGCCTCAAGATGCCCTTACCAGCATCGGAATCTAGCGAGCGATGCTGATGTGCGAAGGCCCCCGATCTTGACCATGAAGCACCCGGCCCCTGCCCAGACCGCAGCCTAGACGCCGCAGGGCCATATTCGCTGGTTATCCAGGGCGATGGCAACCTCGCTGCATGGGAAACATGTAGCGCGTGTAGGATTTGGAAACTGCATTTCCAGTGTATGTTCTCGGAGCGGTTTCCAGTTGCCGAGACGGACTCGGAAGTGCCATGTCCGTGCGTATTTACCTCGACTCGCTCCGCGCAGTATTTCTCCCGTACGGACCCTCTTGACGTCTTACCTCTTCCTGTGCAGTCAGTCAGGCATGTCTGGGCAGTCTCGTCGCAAGTCTGATCACTCGGTGAGTTACTCGCTGCCTTTGTCGACGATCAGGCACTCACGTCCTCCGTACGTCAAGACGTTATACTCTCTGCTCCGCCGCGTCCGATGGTTCAATTTGTCAGTGGAGGTGGCACTCCCGCTGTTTGCTGGCTATGGGGCACAAACCACGTCGCTGCGGATGCCCACCATGGTATTTTGCCTCATATTCTATGTTGTCAATATGCTTGGTACGCCTGAACGCTGGTGATGTTATCAGCCCCTTTGACGCTGAGAACAGGTATAACCGCTGGTGCGGACCCGCCTCTTCACGTACACGACCGACTTACCTATCAAAATCGCAATAGGTTACCATCGACTCTGGTCTCACCGCTCCTACAACGCGTCTAAAATTCTGCAATACTTCCTAGCCGTCGCCGGCGGTGCCGCAGTTCAAGGTTCCATCAGGTGGTGGGCGCGCGGACATCGGTCTCATCATCGGTGCGTCTTTTTTGCTCTCATAGCAGCATCACGAGGAACTCTTCATCCTAGATATACTGATACGGATCTGGATCCGTACGGCGCACATCGTGGCCTGTGGCATACCCACATCGGTTGGATGCTGGTGGAACCCATGGTTCAGCCCGGTCCAGCGGACATACGCGACTTGAAACGGAACGCCGTCGTCATGTGGCAGCACCGCTGGTATTTCGTTGTAGCCGCTGTGTTCGGTGTGATCGTTCCCACCTGTCTCCCGGGCTACTTCTGGGGCGATTGGCGTGGCGGCTTCTTCTACGCCGGCTTCGCGCGCCTTTTCTTCGTGCACCACGTACGCTTCTATTCTTGCCTTTATGTCACTCTACCATATGATTGACATCGTTGTTCCGTGTCCTTTCCAGTCCACGTTCTGCGTCAATTCGGTGGCCCACTGGCTCGGAGAGACTACCTTCGATGATAAGCTCTCACCCCGGGATCATCTCCTAACCGCGCTCCTGACTCTTGGAGAGGGTTATCACAACTTCCATCATCAGTTTCCGATGGACTACCGCAATGCGGTACGATGGTACCAGTACGACCCGACCAAATGGTTCATCGCGCTGTGCTCCATTTGCGGGCTTGCCTCTCATCTTAAGAAGTTTCCCGACGGTGAGATAAAGAAGGGCGAGTTAACGATGCAGTTGAAGCGGCTCAAACGGGAACAGGACGGACTTGTAAAGCCGGTGGACTCCACTGCATTACCGGTGGTGGACTGGGAAACTTGTGAGTGGGGGTCTCTCTGCCAGCATCACCTGGCACATCTTGACATCGACATCATCGTCCAGTCCAGGAACAATCGACCAAAACCCCACTCCTTCTTGTGTCAGGATTCATACATGATGTCACGGATTTTTTGGGGGCCCATCCGGGTGGGCGGGAGCTTTTGGAAGCCAAACTTGGGCAGGATGCCACCACAGAGTTCGCTGGCGGGGTTTACGATCACTCCAACGCAGCGCACAACGTAGGCGTGATGACTTGCATCGAGTGGTTGTTTGTCTAACTATTGTGCTTTCACCTAGCTGCTCGCTGTCATGAGAGTCGGCGTTCTTCATGGCGGCCTCCAGCACATATCCGAGCGTCCTCCCTGGAGGCGATGGGAAATCATCGACCATGGAGAACGAGCCATTATTTGATCTATCCAGTTCGGGCTTGATCTACTGTATCCGAATCGTCAGGTGTCTATGCTCGCTCCAACGGAGCTCTCATTGCCAATCTATCATCGCCATCTGGCATGGCAGCCAAAGCCTTGTCTAGATGATAGGAATTTCACTGATAGGAATTTCTCTCGCGCCTCTCATGATTGCCACTCAGCTGTTTGCCTTCGGAACGTTTGTGCTGTTGATTGTGAAACATAAAGATTGCGGTCGTAAAGTCATGTAAAGAGATGTACGGAAAGTGAGCGCTAGTGAGCATACATGCGACGAGATCTAGTCGATATAAATGAGCGGATATGGGTATCACAGTAATAATTACCTTCGGGCAAAGTATGATAGATTGCGATAACAAACGAGACCATAAAGCAAAATGGAATGACGAGACGATCATGAAGGTCGTGTAGGATCCAATTTAGATATCCATAACTGCAGGTCCTTGATGTTGGGCGCCGCGAAGGCGTGTGAGTTGGACGACGTGAATAGAGTGAATGTGAACCGTTTCTGCATAACAAAATGTCAAGAATGCGGGGGAGGTGAAAATGTGTTTCCTGCTCACCCCGAGGAGACCCTCCATTTCCGGATTGCTTTCTATATTCACACCATCTAAGCTGATGATCCCAACCTCTTCGAGCTCATTGGAGTGCTTGTAGACATGGAGATAGGGCCTGTGCAAGCGACCACATTTAGGAAAGTTTAAACAGGCTGATGACATGACGAACCTCCTCAGGACAAAGAATCGCCTTTCCCAGATGTCGTTATTAGCATCTATGAGTATCATGAGGTGACCCTTCCTGGTAGGGATGTCGCTGTATTGCGATAACGTGAGAAGTCAGAAGCAAACATCAATAGGACTAGGCACCTTCGCGGCACGAGTTTCGTGCTCGAAACAAGCTGCCCGTCGACGGAAGTTTGAGGGTCCTCCCTTCTCAAAGGTGACTTGCCGGGTTCTTCAGCTATGCTCGGCTCTTGTGACAAGACTATCTATAAACATATCAATTTAGCTGCGACCAGTGGAAAAATGAGAATCCGCACCTCTCCTGGATGGCCAAACTGCTTCTGCCAGAGTTCCAGCGCCTTCCTGAGTCGCTCCTCTGAGCCCCATATGGCTGCGTCTTGTTGCGGGGCTTGAGAGCCTATTGGCGACGACGCCAAAATCACACGGATAGCCTGAACGTCCGCCGCTCGCCGCTCCATGTTCACGAGCTTGGTGTGGTCTTCCACGATTGCGATTCCTCGCGGTTTCCAGGTTCCCAGGGCCTCTTCGCCACGAACATATTTCTCCGATGTGTCCAAACGCCACAGGTCCTTGGGTGATCGCGTCAGAGGCGGCGATAGGCGAACGTGGAACACATTGCTCGTCTTTGAAAGCAATCTAGTGGAGCTCAAGATAGAGATCAGCTTGGACGGAGGTCGAGCATCCCGGGTTTGCATGGTCACCGCCATATCCATAGAGAACTGTACAGGATCGGCGCAGCTTTCCACAGCCACAAACCATGACACCTGCAGGAGCACCCGCTGATTTGATGGGGTCACACGATTGAGCAACTGGGAGTTGTGCACGCTGGAATCCCACAGGCTCTCTGATGATAAGAGACCGGAGCCGTCAGGTTTGAATTCGACGTTCTGGTTCTGTTGCAGTGGGAGTGTGACGAGGGCGCTCGAGGACGATTTGTGTACTCGGCCTTTCGCGTCCATTAGTCGGACATTTCCGACACGGACGCGAATCATCTCGGTCCACGGCAGCTGGCGTCCTGAGTTCGACGTCATAGTTAAGGCGAGTCGACGTTGAAGCCCCTGGTGTAAATTGAAGGCACCAGGATCAAGACTGCCCTGCGACACAACTGGCACAGGCACATAGGATCCTTCAGGACCTAGCTCAAGAACTTGCAGCCATGTCACAACGTCGTGAGTCTGTTCCATGACGAAGTCGGTCTCAGAACGCCGCATGGGTTGTGGGCTGCCTGACTTGGCGTCCGGTGTTACTGATCGAGGGGGCGGGTATGCCTTCTGTTCGCGCATCTCGTCCCAGCGCTCCACCCGTTCCAGGTACTGCGGCCGCAAAGAAGCGAATAGCTCCACCGGGGCATAGCCTTCTCGCATGTGGGAAAGCACTTTGGAGGAGACCACGATTGAGAAACTGCGCCTGAACTTGAGGCTGGAAGGAGGAGTCGTATCCAGGTCGATGGAGTTGGAATGGAAGAACTCTTCGGACTTGAGACCAGGCCCGACAAAGGAAGAGAGCCGGACTTGAAGGTGGGCAGATGAGAAGTCGTGGGGCGACAAACCCTTAACAGAGTCTACGGTCAAGAAGAAGTTCAGTTTGCTTCCTTGAGGTATCTGGTTCGGGACAGGCGATGACGAGCGCGTAGATGCAACCGAGCTAGCATTGTGTTTGGATGGCATTGAGACACTGACAATCTTGATGTCCACTCGGCAAGATCCGATTGCCTCCGCGGTATAACGACAAAAGATGGGGATAGTAGATGTCGAGGAAAGTCGACGGGAGAGAGGAGCGAGAGATATAAGAGCGTTGCCTACGAAGGAATATTCGGGGGGTGGCGAATTATAGAAGGGCTCCTCCGATGAGAAGTGTTGGGAGTACGACGGTCGATCAATGAAAGAAGTGAGATTGCGCATGCGTTGAATTTGTTGATGTAGGCGATCTAGAGACCAGACGTATATTGCGTTGTGACGCTTGTCCAGGACCTTGACCGCAACCGACGGTTGGGTAGCGGAGGCTAACACTGGGTCAGCTACGTCGCCAAATTCATCGAGCCCGGCGATCGTGTTGATAGAGGAGGAAGGGGCAGCCAGTGAACCACCTGAGGCGACGAGGAAATTATACGATACATCCTTCCCAAGTTCCTTGCTAATCACGACGTTAGAGACGAACATAACGACAACTCTGGACGCACCTGATCACATTAGCCTCCTTCATCAGTACGGCGTTGGACAACACCGTCTCGGCCATCGAGAATGAGCGATGGGCCCTCCATGTATCCAAGACCTTACGAATGAGCCGGAGTTGCTTTGCAGAATAAATGACAGGCTCAAAAGGTTCGAGCTCCGCTTCAGTATCCCCTCGCGCTCGAGCGTTCAGCAGGCGTTTCATCTGCACTTGGATGAGCTTCAGTTGATGCTGCATGTGATCCTTCTCCTCCTTCAAATCCTCCGCCTCGGTCGACTCGGAAATCGCCTGTAAGCGCGACTCGAATTCCACTCGCTGATTTTCGAGCTGATGCTGGGCATCCTTCATGCCCTCAGCATCGGGGCTGCCATGGCTGGGCATTGCATCCACACTGGTGTCATCCGTCAGCGCGTCGCTGGAGAATGGGCGCCCGGATTCGCTCCAGACGTCATCAGCCTGGCTTAGGCTGCTCTCTGGTCGTGGCTTCGAATTGTGGTCGCGGATGTTCTTGACCATAGTGATGCGCTCGTAAAGCTTGTTCAAATCCTCATCGGGCAGACTGTTGAGGGACGGGTCTAAACCCAGGCGAGCAAGGGCTGCTTCCCGCTTCGCGTAAGTCCAATCGACGTCGCCGAGGTCTCCAGATGATTCCGACGTCGGAGATTGCGGGCGCGTGCCGCTCTCCTTCAAAGCTTCAAGGTCTGCTGCCGTGATGCTCAGCGCCATGTTGGACCGCATTGTTGCGCGATCACGTTGTTTTCGAACCTCTTCGGGGTTGTTGAATCGAAACACATGATGGTCCCCTACAAGACGGTCAATTCTGCTGTGATGGAAGTCCTCCTGACGCCTACCAAGGATGATACGATATCCGGAACGAAGTTTGTGAGCCTGCATTTGTGTTAGTAGATAGTGTTTAAGGAAAGCCTTTTGCTCACTTGGCCTGCAGATATTTGCTTCCCGTTTAAGAACTATGACCGTACTCAGTCCTAGTTATTAGCAGCGCCATGTTGCACTCACAGTAACGCCATCCGAAATGACATGGAGGGTGACTTTCCCGTCAGTGTTCTCGAAGTAGCAGTGTTCCTCCAAGATGCTGTCCCCGCTTAAACGAATTTCTGCAGACTTCTCGCTGTCGAGCCGTCCAACCTACACCACATGTCAGATAGAAGCCACATAACTACGTGGAGACATACCGTTGTACGAGCAGGCTTCAGTTGGTAGATGAGACATTCACTCATCAGAGGATCTAGCACAAAGGAACCAGTGAGACATGTGATGGCAAGTTTCCTAGCCAACTGACCTTCATTCTAAAAAGACGAGAGGAATCTCACGACCACAATCAGAACCTATCATATTGGCACTTACCAGATTCACCAGATGAGGCATCTGTCCATGGCCGTGAGCACGGCGTCGACCACAAGGACTCGCGAACTCACCTTCTTTGGGGTATGCACTCCGACGTTGTTCTTCTCGACCGTGATCCCAAGCTCCTCCAATGCCTTCTCACGCTCCTTTTGCACTTCCTGGGTACGCTCTAACTTCTCTTCCCAGGTCTCGTTCAAGCTCTGCATCAACTTCTCACTCGTGTCGAGCTGTTCTTGTAGCTCAGCTTTCGAGACCTTTTTGATCGTCCCATCTTTAGTCTGGTAGGTGACGATCTGCTTCTCAGGAGGAATCTTCGGGTCGTAGACCTCCTCCGAAGCTGATCCAGAGACACGGGCTAAGTGATATCGCAGGCATTGAGCAGACTGATCGGTACCGGCCAAATCAAATAAAAAACAAACCTCTGAGCATCTCGAGCTCCTCCTTCAGCTCACGCACAAGCTTAGCATTGGGGTCCTCATTGACAACAGCCTTATTCTTGATCTTCTTGGCCTGATCAGCATAACGCAGCGTACTAAGGGTCTCCTCGTAGTCAGCCGGCGAGATGGCTGCAATCATCGCTGTCTTTGAATTGCCACCAAGGGAGTCTTTGAGAAGCCACGTCAAGACCTTCAGAAAGGCGTATCGGTGAACATGTAACGATAGACAGAGGGGATGTTAACAAACAGAGTCACGGTACGGCACGAAGTCGTCTCCCTTCTTCTTGCCCTTCTTGCCTTCATTGCTAGATGCTACCGCAAGGGCGGATATGACCTTCCCCAAAGTGGTGAGCGACTTATTGATATTAGCACCTTCCTTCAGTCGCTGTCCCGTGGCACCAGTCGAGTTCGCGCGCTCAGAGCCAGCCAGATCGACCAAGCTAATTGCAAATTGGTGCCTGGCAAGGGGAGTTGCACATAAACTGATGCGCACCTTATGCGCGAGACTTTCTCGGTGTCTAGATTTGTGTCGGCGTCATGTCGCTTCATAGTGAGTATGAGCGTGAACACGGCATGCGAGCGCGATGACCTGCGAAAAGTTGAGCGGTCGTATCTGCATGTTTGGGCGTAATCCTACGTTTCGTTCATGTTGGTTGCAGCGACTGTGCGCGCCTTGTTTCCTTCGTCCATGAGGGTCATCATCTCGTCGTAGTTATTCACAGCCAGCTTTGACAGGTCCTCGACGTAAGGGCCCAGGCTTGGGTGCTCGCGAACGCGTAGATTACCGGTATTCTTTGGGTTGAGAAGATCGCGCACTTTCTCATTATAGATCTGTGCGGCGCGCAACCATCAGTGAGAGCCGATTAGTTGTGAGGAAGTAGCGCACCTCGATATATGATACCTCCACCGTAAAGCTCAGATTGGTATCCATAGCTTTCTTATTCTCCACTCGGACAAAGAGCTCGGAGCAGGTCAATGGGATTATACCTTTGTCAGGACCGTCTGTCGTTGCCCGGGACGTCAGCAAAACTCCGAAGACACGTCTTGTATTTACTCACATCCCATCATGCTGGAAACAGAAGTTGAGACAATCAGTAATTCCGCGGCACACCCGGGCCACGCACCTGTACGACTTCCCAGATCCTGACGCGCACTTCAGTCAGTCAGTCAGCTCGCAGGCGCAACGCAAGATCTAACATACCTGTCTGCCCATCTAAGTCACATTGTGAGACTACGCAAGGGTTACACAGAAGCATTGAAGGACTCACAGGCTAGGATGCACGCGTTGAAACCGGAAAACCCGTGATCTAGTAGCTCCTTCCCCAAGTCATCGAACAGCGTTTGCTGGGAGCAGTATCCTATCTCATCTCGCGGGCCCGCAGACCAGTAGCTCTTGTCAAAGCTGAAAGGCATGGTCTTGCGCTCGGTTGCACGTTGCTTCTCTTGCTGCGAGCCGGATTCTGGCGGGTCAAGGAACGTTTGATTGCCTGACATGCGAATGAGAGGCTTCGCGCCGCGCGCGAGTTCTGATCAGGGCAGCAATGAAGGGAAACGGCAGATGTGTTGAGCGAGCATGAATCTAAAATGGACGAGCAGCGTGAAGAGAACGAACCGCGCGAGTTGAGAGGCCGACATCGGACGACGACCTTGATGTTTCCGTCGCCGGCTTCGGCCATTATATCGCGGAGTCCACCACTCTCGAGAGCAAGGAGTGAGGGTTGAGAGAGAGAGGATGGGCAACGTGAGCAGGGTTGTAGTACTTGCCTAGAGACAACTGGAGGGCGGGGCTAGCGGTATCCGAGGTCCTGCGTCGTTCCGAATCGCGGTTGTGGCGCGCACGGGCATCGGCCGGCCGCAAATTAGTCGGACCCGCGTCTGAGTCGCGTCGTTGTTTGCTTTGACCACCATCCACTCTCAAGTCCCGAATAGATTTCTTTGTCTCCCCTCCATCCATGCCTCCCAGAACAAGACGTCAGGCCGCGTCGTCTACGTCGTCCGCCACAGCAACCCCGGCCACAGTCGTCTCCACCCTCTTCAGCAACGCCGCGTCAGTCAGTACTCCAGCGACGACCGACGTCGAAGACGAAGCCTCCCCAACACCCACCAGGCGCAAGAGTGCTCGTGGTGTCTCGTTTGTTGGCATCAAAAGGGCTGCTGAGAGTGGCGAAGACGATCCCAGGCCGCCTGCCAAAAGGCGCGTCGTCACCAAGGCGGCTTACGTCGAGATTGCTGTCAAGGCAAAAGTAAGGTTTAGCAACATACTCCGAGGATCTAATTGAGCCCGCTCAAAAGGATAAGGGAAAAGGAAAGGCCGCAGTCGAGTCAGACCCCATCCTGTCAGAGGACGAGATTGTCGAAGACGTCCTCGAATACGACGAGAATGCGTCCGAAGACGACGATGACAGCGGTTCAAATTTCGAGGACCAGAGCAGTGATTCTGACGCGTCCGAAGACGATGGCGAGCATACCACTGCGCGGAAGAAGGTTCCGGCTCCCGGGGCTAGCGACTACGACGACTCCGAGGACGAGGCCATCATGGTAAAGGCTGCCATCCAGGAGTCTTTGCAGTTACTTGGGGCTGCATCCGGTTCAAAGGGGAATAGCCTCGCTGAAAAAGCAGCAGCAGCAGCCGAGCGACGTCTTGCGCAAGGACGCATTGCCGACGTGGACGACGATCGCTCTGACTTTAAGGAGAAGCCACTGTCTGGCAAAGGAAAAGGAAAAGCCAAGGGTAAGGCCAAGGGTACAAAGCAGACGGCCGATGGGGCCAAGGTCCGCACGTATAGACAGTTGCTTGCCGAGAGGCGAGAGGCGAGACAGCAAGCCCGCCTTAGCAAGAAGGAAACTCGCGCAGAAGAAAATGCGTTGATGCAGAAGCTAGGCAGAAAGCTGACCTATGTAAGAGTTGGTCTCTGACACGCTGGGCCCGCTGCTCACGAACATCCAAATAGGCGGAAAGGTCGACAATTCAACTGCACCGGCATCATCCTGAGTTGCGCGACGCATGGGGTGACTTGGAGGCCGCGGTAGAGGTAGTTGAACCTCAGAAGGCGGAACAGCCCTCGGGTATGAAGGCGAAATTGCTCCCATTCCAGCAGGAGTCCCTTTATTGGATGCGGACGCAAGAATTCGGGCCTTACGCTGGGGGCATATTGGCAGTCAGTATTCGCCTAACTTCGCGTAAGAGATTGAACTTACTCTATTTACTTCAAGGATGAAATGGGGTAGGCTGCTTCGTCTATTCTGTACTCCAATGACGAGCTGATGAGGTTACAGCATGGGCAAAACCATCCAGATGATCGCGCTCATGGTATCGGGCTCCGTGAAACCGAATCTTGTCGTCGCGTGAGTGCCGTTGTTTTGCTGTTGAGGGTGCTGAGCATTTATGTCCGCGAAGGCCAACCGTGGCGATCATGCAGTGGAGAAACGAGATCGCGACTCATACAGACAACATGCAGGTGCTTGTCTGGCATGGTGCTTCAAGAATGTCGGATCCAAATGAGCTACAGAAGTATGACGTTGTGCTCACAACGTACGCCGTGCTAGAGAGCTGCTTCCGCAAACAGCACTCGGGATTCAAGAGGAAAGACGTCATGGTCAAAGAGAAGTCACCATTGCACGCCGTGGAATGGAATCGGATTGTGGCACGTACCAAACTTCCTGCTCTGTTGCCAGCTGAAACTCACCGTCGCTTCTGGTAGTTGGATGAAGCGCATAATATCAAAGAGCGCTCTACCAATACTGCAAAAGCCACCTTCGAACTGCGGGCAAAGTATAGGTGGTGCCTGTCAGGGACACCGCTGCAGAACCGCGTAGGAGAATTGTATAGCTTGGTTAGGTTCCTTGGCTGTGACCCTTTTTCGCATTACTTCTGTAAGTCATCCTACCGTAATCGGCTTCCATAACCCTTTGACCGCTACCCGCAACACAGGCAAAAAGTGTGACTGCAAGTCCTTGCACTGGAAATTTAGCGACAAGCGTACTTGCGACGGTAGGCAGCTCCCTGCACCCAGCAGCGCTTCAGCTGACTTCTGTGGCATAGACTGTGGGCATAGCCCAATGCTCCATAGCTGCTTCTGGAATAACGAGATTCTGACGCCAATCCAGAAGCATGCAATGCAAGGACCTGGTAAAATTGCGTTTAAGAAATTGCGCATCCTCCTTGACCGCATCATGCTTCGTCGGACAAAGCTGCAGCGTGCCGATGACCTGGGTTTGCCGCCGCGCACTGTCGTCGTCCGCCGCGACTACTTTAGCCCAGAGGAAAAGGAGTTATACCTCAGCTTGTTTTCAGATGCGAAGCGCCAATTCAGCACGTATGTGGATGCTGGAACGCTGCTCAACAGTGAGTAGCTACATACAATCGATACGCTATTCGTCTCATGCGCCGTATCCTCAGATTACTCCAACGTCTTCAGTCTATTGACGCGTATGCGGCAAATGGCTTGCCACCCTGATCTCGTCATCAGGAGCAAGAACAACGCAGGCACATTCATTCCGGAGGACAGCGAAGCTACGGTGTGCCGTCTCTGCAATGACATCGCAGAGGATGCGATCCAAGCTAAATGTCGACACATTTTCGACCGCGAGTGTATCAAACAGTATCTGACGACATCCATCGAAGCTACGGTCCGTGGCCCTCTTGTCTACTCCGCTACGAATTGCGTTCCTGACGTCGACATAGCCCGCGTGCCCTGTCTGCCATCTTGCGCTCACGATCGATCTCGAAGCGCCGGCCCTGGAGCTCGAGCAACCTGCTGCAGCGAGGCAAGGCATTCTTGGCAGACTCGACATCGAGTCGTGGCGTTCAAGCTCAAAGATTGAAGCCCTCGTGGAGGAGTTGAGTAACCTGCGCCGGCAGGATTCGACGACGAAGAGTCTCGTCTTCAGCCAGTTTGTCAATTTCTTGGACTTGATTGCCTTTCGGCTGCAGAAGGCCGGCTTCGTGGTGCGTATGGGCCACGTTCGAGTTAGCCCTGCTAATTGTATCGGTAGGTGTGTCGCCTTGAGGGAACGATGAGTCCGCAGGCCAGAGATGCAACAATTCAGCACTTCAGTACGCTTGGACTCGGTCTCATCCGTACAGATACTGATCGTCTTTCCAGTGAACAACGTACATGTTACAGTCTTCCTAGTCAGCTTGAAGGCGGGTGGTGTGGCCCTTAACCTGACAGAGGCGTCTCGAGTATACCTCATGGACAGTTGGTGGAACCCGGCGGTACGTTTGTCTAGACTAGCACTTGCTCTTCCCCTGCGGCTAGCTGAACGGGTATTGCCCAACAGGTCGAATTTCGTATGTTATATCGCTCGATGAAGCGCACCTTCATGCTGACGCCACATCAGAGGCCATGGATCGCATTCACCGGCTTGGTCAGCGGCGGCCGGTGCAAGCGATCAAAATCGTCATTGAGGATAGCATAGAGAGTCGCATCGTCCAGGTAGGCAGCTTCGCACATAATGCTTGAAAATCGTCCAAGTGCGACTTTTCGCAGTTGCAGGAGAAAAAGTCTGCCATGGTCGATGCTACTCTCTCCGCAGACGACTCGGTGAGCGAAATTGGTCTCCCTTCGACATGCGATGTATGTCTGATGTGACTTTCTGTGTCCAAGGCAATGGGAAGACTGACTCCGGAGGATGTAAGTGCTTGCCTTGAGTTTTCGACACTTTATTGACGAACGGTGCCACAGCTGTCGTTCTTGTTCAGGGTGTGTTTGACACGTCACCACCACCACCCGATCCATTGACTGACACTTTTCCATCAGCTGTAAGGACGCAGCATCAGAGTATGCACTATGCAGACCACGGCACAGATTTCATCGCGCTAGAGCTCCATGCGCACCATATCTTCTTATAAGCTGATTTTCGACTTGTCTACTATCATAACTTCTGGCGTTTGTACATGTAAGTATCACCGAGCGTTTCGTGCCTCCAGAATTGGCTCTGCCGATGGGTTACCGCTGTCGGCCGGCTTCCAGAAGGCGAAGATGAGATTTGCCTCGAGAAGGCCTCGTGCCCCGGAAGACAAGGGTATATCATATTGCTGAACTTAGCACCTCTGCCGCCGCCGGTCTCTGGCCTTTTGTCGGGCCACGTGGCGACCATCTGATCTCCAGCACAGCTCCAGCCACGTCGAGAGTTAATGGACACCCACGGTGAAGCCGCCTCGAAAGACTGTCTCACGATGGCCTATATTGCAAACGGGGAATTTGAGAGCTGCTGCGACCTTGTGACGAGCGGCAGAGTCTTCATCCATCTCCGGAGACGGGAGATTCTCCCGCTGTTCCGGGCGAGGCGAGATGCACCGACGCCCACGATATGCCTTAACTGTACAATCGAGTGATAGATTGGCATTGACCGGCAGAAAGGGTAAACAAGCGGTGTACAACAGATCGTGACGGGAAGTTAACATGAACAACAAGGGGGCCTGACATATGGAACGGAAGAGCAGAGAAATTTGCACACAGATCCCAATTACCAGTCGCCGCCGCCGTCGCCGCCGTAATCGCCTCCGCCGTAGTCGTCTTGCTGGCCGTCTTGGTAGCCTGACAGAGTGGGCGTCAGCCAGCGCACGAGTCACAGCTGCGGACGGACCATCCTGGTATGCCTCTTGCCGCTCGTGATCTTCGTGGTGCTCGAACGCCTCCCCAATCAAGCCGCCCGCAAGCAGGCCACCACCACCTAAAACGCGCAGATAACTCAGCTTCACGACACGCAGCAGCAGCTGACCGCTGGGCGTGTAGACGCACCGATAAGCGCTGCCGTGCCCAATCCGATGCCTCCACCTCCGCCGCCTGATCCTCGTGTCTGCTGAGGGACGTACTGAGGCTGTCCATAGCCTAGAGCAGGGATGAGGAGGTTCAGAGTCCAGACAGCGGTGGGGACCGGGCGGACGCACCTTGTTGTGGCGGAGCCTGCTGCCATCCGCCCTGAGGGCCGCCCCATCCGCCCTGCGGCGGGGGGCCACCGTAGGCTTGCGGGGGGCCGCTGTAGCCGGGCTGGGGGCCACCGCCGTAGGACTGCGGGCCACCGGGATAGTAGCCCTGGCCGCCCTGGCTATATCCCTGATTCTGCTGGTAGGGCGGCTGGCCGGAAAAGGCGGGGCCGCCGCCCGAGGGGTAGGGCGGCTGTGGCGAGCCGTACGCGTTGCGGGTGGGGGGTGAGCCGGGCGGGGGCACGTACTGGCCGCGGGGAGGAGATGTGGGGGGCGGGGGACCGAGGGGATGCTCCCAGGACGAGCGGGGGGGCGACTGGCGGGTGTCGACGTAGTACCTGGGGGAGAGTGAGCGTGCGGCGGGGGGGTGTGGCTTGGACTGACCACTGGGTGTATCTGGGGCGGGGGACGGTGAGCGAGCGGGGGACGGGGACGGGGAGGAGGGAGAGGGAGATGTGCGGGTGCGCACCGGTCGTCGTAGCGGGCTATCCAGCCTGCGGGGAGGTCGCGGCGGTCTGGGTTGGTGGGCGGGGAGCTGGCACCCGCGTAGGACGGTGGGCCGGACATGTTGCTATCGATTGACAGAGGCTCTGGCTCATGACTTATATACGCCGCACGGCCTCACGCGCACCGCCCCGGGCTGCCGGCCGGCGTCCACAAGCGCTGCTACACAGGCCCTGCCTCAGCTTGCCCTGCCTCAGCTTAGCTTGCCCTACTCGCCGCGCGCCTTCCTCCCCTTCACGCTCCCCTTCGTCTCCCTGCCCCGCACATCCTCGCCCTCGCCCCCCTTCGTCTTGCTCTTCTTCACCACCGCAGCCGCAGCCGCGTCCTCCGACTCCTCCTCGTCCGACTCCTCGTCCGACTCCCCCGCAGCCGCCCCGTCCTCCTCCGAGCTCTCCGACGACGACGACGGCGACCCGCTCTCGACCGCCTTGCCCTGCAACCAGCTCAGTCACCGCGTCACATCCCCCAGCACCCGCTCACGTACCGGCGGCGATGGCGACGACGTCGTCGCATCCGCGGGCGTCTCCGCAACGTCCACATGCATTGCGATCGTCGGGCTCTCCGGCGCGACCGTGTTGCGCCCTTCGTAGACCTTCTTCTCCTCCTCATATCGCCGCTTCGCAGCAGCAGACTTTTTCGTGTACACCTGGACAACACCCCCGTCGCAACTCCGCCTCCACGCGAGAACGTCGCACACGTACCTCCTTGTCGTCCATCGTCATCACGCCCCAGCGCCTCGATATCTCCGCGACAACTTCTTGGTTCGACATTTGCGGATTCTCCTTTTTGATGATCGAGCGCTGTTCATTTTGGAAGAAGATGTACGACGACGCAGGTCGCTTCGGAGCGTTCGGGTCCTTGAGCTTGCGCGCAGACCTCTTTTTCTTCCCGTCGTCCAAGTCGTCCTCTGCCTGTGCCTTGCGCTTCCGGGACGGCGCTGGGGTCGCGACGTTGCCGTTTGCCCCGGCGACGGCAGCGAAGGAGACGAGCCCGAGGTCCCGAGATAATTGTTCTGCCATTTGGCTGTTGTAGCGCATGATCTCTGCCATTTCTTTGAGGCCCTCCCTGTACTGAGAGGGGAGTGAAAAGACGCGTCGGCGGAGGGCACGGCGACCCACCTTGGCCTTGGTGGCCTCGAATTGAGCAATGTCGGCGGACATGTTTTACGCGAAGAGTATAACGGATCAGTAAAGGGAAGGTTGAAGAAGAGTCACGCTGGTCAACAAGCGAGTGAAGGGGGTCAAGAAGAGGGGATAGAGTCTTTAAAGGGGTCTTACGTTCAGCCACTAGACCCCATTGTGACCCGCCTGTGACGCGGCTGTGACGGTGTGACTCGGCGCTCATCGTGTGCCCTGCGCGGGCGAACGACGGCGGTCCGTCCGCGACAAACACAGAGCGCACGGTCGACTGGGACGTGGCAGGGCCGTGCGTGGGGGTGGCGGGGACATCTGTGCTGCGCGGGCGGTGGGCTGTGTGTGACGGCAGCGTGAGGGCGAGTTGGGTCGGAGCTCGAAGCGGAGGCGAACCTCATAAGGGGGCGGCGGTGGGCGTTGCTGGCTCACCCCCAACGCACCTGGCGTAGAAACTGAATCGCTCGCTCAAGGTGATACTGTAGCAGTCCGGGCGTCGAAAGGCCTGTCCTGCTGCGCCCGTTCTTCTCTCCCTTTTACGCGCCTCCGTTTCTGCACAGAACAAATAAGCCTCCGTAGTTTGTTGCCAGTCGTCGGCTAAGAGCGCGTTGCGGCTTGAAAAGACGATGGACGTTTACCCCAATGCGACCTCCTGGTTGCAACAAACCTCGTCACAGCAGGCAGCGCTGCAGTCCGACGCACAGGCGTCCCAGCGACACCCATCCGATTGGAAAGACGCCGTAACGCCCAACGGTCCGGGCGCGTCCACAAGCAACCCGCAGGCTCCCTTCGATCTGAGCGAGTTTGTGCTGGGAGATCTGTCCAGTACGCCCTTTCATGCTGCTCTTTACAACGCCGTGAAGATTGATCCTTGCTTCCCAGCGCCACCGTCTTCCGCATCACCGCTTTCATCCCCTTCCGCTTTCTTTGGCGTTCAAAACAACTTCCTGTTCCCGCCCGGCCCATCAACCTACAATGCTATGACCTACGGTGCACCCTCTTGGGCAAATCAGCCTGGTCAAGTGCCCTTATCCAACTACTCCACCCTCAACGGCGCGACATCGCATGGTGTGACCTCGTCCTCGCACCAGTCTGCTCAAGCCATCATCGAGTGCGTGATGGAGCTCTATCCGACTATTTTTACTCATTAACACGCCACAGCCCAGCGTTAACCACCCTGAGCACGCCGTCTGCGTCGCTTAATTACTCCCAACCTGCGCCCACTCAATCTCAATCTCAGCCCCAGCCACAGTCTATGCCACGGAACGCATCACAATATTCGTACTCGCATCTACCTATGCCTTCCTCGCTGTCTCCGACGTTGCAGTTTCAATACCAGAGCGCACCGGCCACCCCATCCCTTCACACGCCGCAGCCGCTTTCGAGCATACCACCGGCATCGTTCTATCACACGCCGGCGGCGGCGGCGGCGGCGGCGGCCAGTCCCCCGGCGGCGGCATCGCCTGCAACGTCGGCGTCGACGTCGGTGGGGTCGGCCGTGATAAATCGCTCGCAGGGACGACGAGAGGCATTTCTTTCTGCGCTCAAAACGTCGCTGCAGGCCAAGGGCTTCAGCGGGGCTCGCGGAGTGCAGCAGCTTGTGTCGCAGATCGCAGACTACGGGATTGCGGATGTGGACGGGGCGACGCGATTAGAAGTGGTGACGAAGATCAGAGATAATGCGGGAAACCACTACTTCCGTGCGTGGGTAGAGAACACAACCGCGATGGACATCACGCGTGAATGGCTCAAGGCGGGTGCGACCGGCAGCGCAGACAGCCAGGTCCAGGAGACCATCATGCCCCTGCTTCACGTAAGTTTCCCACGCACCGTCCGCCTCCGCCACCTCTTCTCACGCCCCCCGGCCCCCGGGTCCCAGATCACCGACCGTCTCCCGTTCACGCCGGCCATCCTCGTCGCATCCAAGCTCGGAAAGATCGTCCGCAAGCTCGCAAAGGATGCCCCCCTCCCCGCCGTCAAGGACATGGCCTCCAACCTCGAGCGCAAGTGGCGCGACAAGTATCTCTCTCAGCAGCAGCCCGACGAAGACGCCCAGGGTCTGTCCTTCTCCTGGCCCCGTGCCTGTGTTTTGATCTCACATTTCCCCTCCCAGATCCAAAGTCCAAGAAGCGCAAACCCGCAGACCCTCCGTCCAAAACTGCCCCGCCGGCGAAGAAGCTCGCCGTCGCAGCAGCCTCCTCCTCTTCCTCCTCCTCGTCCGCAAAGTCGTCCGCCGCCAGGAAGGATGTCCGCTCATCCCTCCCGCTCAAGGACTCCAAGTCCGACTCGTCCTTCTTCTCTGCACCGAAGCCCAAGCCCAAGCTCCCCAGCTTCAAGAAGGCCCCCGCCCCGCCTGCAAAGAAGGAGCCCGAGGCCGCCATCGCCCAGCCGTCCGCCGTCGATCCCTTCCAGGAGGCCCTTAAGGACATGGCAAAGGCAAGGAAGCCATCTCCGGCGGCTGCCCACACCCCGCCAGCAGCCGCAGGTAGCGCTCCTGCGGTAACAGGTCTGACAAAGCTTGGCAAAAAGAAGAAATCAGTTACTTGGCCAGCCGACAGCCACCTTGAGCAGGTGAAGCTCATCGACAAGGCGATATATGATGACGACCCAGTAGATGTCAGCGTTCCATCTGCATTGTTATCGCTACTGTACATTAATTACTGCGCGTTTTACGCTGATTTCAGGGTACGGGTGCGCAGCACAATTTACGGGACTTGGACCGAGACGAGGGTGCCGCGCTGCACGCTCACCTGTTCGAGGAGTTGATTGATTGGATTGAGCCGTCGTGTAAGCCAACTCAATTGCCCTATTGCCGAAATTGCCGAACTGAACGATAAATCCGCAGCGCTGGAAGTACCGCCGGAAATGGCAGGTAGCCCGCAACGGGGAGAACAGAGTCGAGAAAAGATCACGCAGGAAGAGCGCGAGCAGACAGCGCTGGGTGCTATGTACCTGTCGCAGCACATCCCCGAATCCCCGGCTGAGCCCACGACACAAATCTCATTGGACCAAGTGGACGCCAACCTCGTCACGATGCTCACTGGCCCCGAAGCAGATTTAGTCTTCTGGCCAGCAGTGCCCCTCGACGACCCGATGATGGACGCGTCGATGGCAGAAGCCGGCCCACTGGGCGAGGATAAAAACCTCGCGTTTGACCCAAACGCGATCGCGCAGATGACAGGCAACCTCCCGCCGGAGCAGCTCCAGCAGATTGCTGCACTGTTTGCGCAGTCGGGCGCTGGGGCCGGGGCGTTCGGCGCTGAGCAGAGCTGGGACGCAGCTAGCTTCTCGGCCTATTTTGCGGAGGGCGGTGCAGGGCGCGATCGCTGGCCGGACGAGGAGGGCGGGTGGCGAGGAGGGGCACGAGGACGTGGGCGCGGGCGCGGGCGGCCCGGGGCCGGCGAAGCTGGGTTTAGACAGAATAGATCGCGGATACCATGCTCGTTTTTTGCACAAGGAAGGCGAGCTGCACATTCCCCGTCTGCGACGATGCATGGAAGCTGATATGTTGCCTGCAATCACAGATGCCGTTACGGAGATCAATGTGATTTCAGCCACGAGCCGAACTACAGCTGAAGCTCTGAAGCTGATGTTCGTTTACTAGACACATACGCTTGGCGTATCTAATATCCACGCATGTATACTTATCACGGCTTTCGGCCTCTGCATTATAACATAGCATTATCATCTTGACTCTGGTAATTCCGGCTGCTGTGTACTAGATAGACTTGCAACCGACAAGGCGCAGACATTAGACAGCTTGTATACGAGCTCGAGAACAAGGGCACATAAGTGATACTTGTTGCGCTGGAGTCAAGCCGGTAGTGTTCGTGGTGTACAGTACAGATGGGGATAAATACTACGCTGATAAAACAATGAACATATAACAGCCTCAATGCAGCAAGAAAGGCGCGAGTTAGGTAGGATACAGTATCTATCTATGCAGAGCCAGACAGGGACAGGGGACAGCGACAAACATACGAGAGGGGCAGGGTCCGATCATCCAGCTCCGGTAGTCCGTCCACGTTTACGGGGATTGCGCTTGCCGGGTTGCGACTGATCGACGGATGTGGTCGGCGAGGCTGTTTCTGAGGACGCTGCCTTCCGCTTCAGGGTAGCATTGGCCAGAGAAGGGGTGGACGAAGGATTCGACGGTTGCGATGGGGTGTTGGCGGCCGATGAAGGGTTCGGCGCGTGAGACTGTTGCGGCGTGCCTTTCATTTTGCCGGGAGATCCGGTCGCTGACGGCAGACCACCTTGCTGGGATAGGGAGGATTGCCCTCCTGATGGCACAGAAGCTGACGATGTTATGGGAGTGGAGGGATACAATGAGTGAGAAGACGAGTTCGGTGCCAAACTGCTCATGCCATCAGGATGATACGAGCCGCCGTTAGGAATGGTGCCCGGAACGGTCATGCCGGGCAGAGGATTCTCCCTGAGTTGTTGCGCAAACTGCTTTAACGAATCTGATACGTGTAAGGTGCTGTGAGATGAAGTCGATAGGAGATGTATGGCAGATCTCGCACCTAAAGGCCCGCAGTCTGTTCGCGCAGAGAACTGAATCAGGTCCGACATTTGCGCTACACTTTCAGCCAGCTGGGATATTTTTGAGCTTTGTGACCGATAGATTATAAAGAAGCGCAGACCTCGAGACATCGCATCGTCGCCTGCGGGATACCAAACGCATTGACAGGTTCCGAAGGTATAGTCGCCCGTTCATAGACGATCCGAGGTTCCTCCCATCTCTCCTCTTCGGCCTTTTGCTGGGTTGCCGAGACGCCGTTCAATGTCGGCGTCTGGGCATTTCTTTGCCGCGGCGTTTTTGGGGAGTCAACGCGTTGGCCTAATATCGCATCGAGGGAGATATGCTTTTCATACACATTTGAATCGAATTGAAGATTGCTGATTTTGAGAGCGAAACCCGGGAGAGATGCGGACTGGGCTGGAGCACCATTGGCAGGTGGTGTATTGATCGCCACGACATGAGCGGTTAGAGGACCTCGGAGAGTGACAGTGTACCCGTTGCTGTAACGGTATGTCCACACTGCCGCGACGCACTCGACCACAGCATGGTTATGACTGAACAGCCGTTCTCGAGCGCCATCCATAGACAACGTCATGGATTTGACGCCAGATTGACTGGTAACCAAGAAGAACCGTGGTAGTATGGGTGTGCCGACCTCTGTCGGAGGTGTCGAGTTGGGTTAGGATAATAGAGGAAAACCCACTGATCAACGCACCAAACACTTTGGCCTCGTTTTTTTGGTTGTCTTTCCAAAGCGTGAGCTTGAGTGTCGACGTCGACAGGAAGTAATCGTTCACTAATTCTTCCCAGTGACTCAACTGTAATTTCTAGCAGAGCAGTGTCCAGGTGAGCCAATCAAATGTAAAGAAAAGGCATCCTCACTTTTGCATGCTCGCTGGCTAAAACCCCGCTCAATTGCAACAAGCGACCTAGAGCCTGGCCGGTACCAACCACTGGCGCGCTGCCGATGTTTTATCAGCGCTAGATCTCTGTCTCAAGACATAAACGACCGACCTGTTAGGACGCCCTGTTATGGGTGGTGCATGCGGTATGCGAGAAATCATGCTATCCGATGGTGAATTTGCGGCTGGCTGTGGGCCGGGCGCACGTCCGCCGTTCACTTGCGCCATGCCTGGTGGGCCCGATGTTGGTTGGCCACTGGCAGGCGCACTGAGAGGTGTGGATGAACCTGGGTGGGGAAGGAGCGGCTGCGGTTGTGGCGGCATGGAGATGGACGTTGTCCGTAGAAGCGTGGCGTTCGCTGGTAATGTTGCATTCGGAGGAAGAGGCGTACGAGATGGTGCCGCTTGCTGAGACGGTGGACGACCAGGAGGCTGAGGCTGTGACTGCGGTCTAGCAGGGTGCACAACCTGGCCATTCGCCTGGTTATGTTGATGTTGAGGAGACATATGATGCGGCTGATGCGGCTGAGACTGTGGAGGAGGTTGAGGATGTGAGGGCTGAGGATGCGGCGGTTGGTGCTGCTGTTGCGAAGGATGGCCAAGCGATGAATGTTGGGATGAAGGTGGTCGAGGGGGCATCGCGAACTGAGGGGCAAATCCTTCCGGGCGGCTACCAGCCGAGTTGCCGCCTCCAGGTTGCATCTGCTCAAATTGCTGCGCAGGCGTCATTGTGAAGCCAGTGAGATTGGAGGGGCCGGGTGGTCCGTTAGATGGGCCACCAGCGCTAAGAGCCTGTGACATATCGACATGCTGGTTGGGCGGCGTGGAAGACGGGGCGAAGCCATACTGGGTCGGATTGTTGGAGGGAGTCCGGCTGGCGGGGTGAGGCGGGCCTTGAGGAGGAAATTGACCACCGAATGCCATGAACTCTGCATTCATGTTGGCACTGCGAGCACGGTCGACAGCATTCTGCATATGACCAATGGAGGTGGCGGGCGAAAACTGGTTTTGGGACATGGACGGCTGGCTGGGTGACGACGCCATGGATTGCTGCGACATCGATGGCGGAAAGGGATTTTGTGAATGACTCGGAGGCATGCCTGCTGTATGCGCCATGCCAGGTAGTTGCTGGGGCATTCCCCCCATCATCCCAGCCGAGACCGAACTCCTCGCCATCCCTGGCTGCATACCCGGCATCCCCTGCAATTGTCCGGAACGTGTAAGTGCCAGAGGAGGTGACCCTTGTCCGCCCATGTTCTGTTGTTGGGGCTGTTGCCCCTGACGCATGGTCATCTGCTGCTGTGGGTTCTGTCGCATCTGACCAGGCATAGAACCCGGCACTGTTATGCCTAGTCCAGGAGCTCCTACCCCTCCTGGCATACCCGGAGGGCCTGGCTGAAGGACGCCCATGGGGCTGCCGTGGGCGGGAGGTCCAGGATGCGACGCGACGCGTCTCAGCCCACCCTGCTGGGGAATGTTTGGATAGCCTACGCCTTGCATCTGTCCCGAGGTCAGTCCATTCAGAGCAGGAGGGCCACCAGTCTGAGGCCTGGCGACCTGCGCATTTTGAGCCTGCGCCATTATCTGCTGTCGACGCTGCTCTTGTTGCGCCATCATCTGGTACTGCGCCCCGTTATTGGGAGAATGTGTGCCAGGATGGAGGAAGGCCATGTTCGAATTAGCATTGGGAAGCATGCCCATCGCTGACGACTGGGGCTGAGGTGGAGACTGTTGCTGTGGGGGGAGGAACTGTTGATTCATGTTGAGCATGTTTTGCTGGGTGATATGCGGCAGGGCCTGTGATCGTAGCATGTCACGACCACTCATCTGAGGATGCGCAGTCGACTGGTCGAAAGGGAAAGAAAAATGGTCCGCCAGGATGTAGAGATGATAGAGTTTCGAGCATGCGCCGGAGCCTAGTACACCACGCCTGCGAAACGGAGGAACAGCGGCTCCCGGCTAGCGGTGTGATAGCAGGGGGGCGGCGCGAAGGGCGAGTGCGCTGGAGGAGAGAGTTGTCGGTGTCTGCGGTGAGAAGGAAGAGGCGTGGTCGACGGTGTTGGCGTCGAGAACGAGGCGGATTCGGGTTGGCGGCGGGCGACTTGCCACAAAGTAAACTCGCACGCCCGCGCCTTGCCGCTGCCCGCCATGGTCCGCCAGTTCAAGCACCACGAGCAGAAACTCCTCAAGAAAGTCGACTTTCTCAACGTGCGCATATCTCTACGCCGTGTTTCCATGCCGCTCATATCCCCCAGTGGAAGCAAGATGCGTCTCTTCGCGAGATCAAGGTCATGCGCCGCTACCACATACAGGACCGTGAAGACTACCACAAGTAAGTCACCGTTTCTCGGTTCTCATCTCGCACTCACACATTGTCCAAGATACAACAAGCTTTGTGGTTCCCTGCGCTCTCTCGCCCACCGCGTAGCCCTGCTGCCGGCCCAGGACCCCTTCCGCACGCGAACAGAGTCCCAGATTCTCTCTAAACTCTACGACATAGGCGTTCTGAACTCCCAGGCAAAACTCAGCGACGTAGACAACAAGCTAACTGTTGCGGCATTCTGCCGCCGTCGCCTCGCCGTAGTCTTAGTCTCGTTGAAGATGTCCGAGACTGTCAGCGCCGTGCGTTTCTGCAGTGTTGATAACCTGACCTACTTACGCTGATACTCTCTTTCAGGCAGTCAAGTTCATAGAGCAAGGACATGTCCGAGTAGGTCCGGACAATATCACCGACCCTGCCTACCTCGTTACACGGTGCGAAGGGTTTTTTTTTTCACTCGCCAAGTGGGGAAACTCACGCCTGCCTGACAGGCATATGGAAGACTTTGTCACATGGGTGGACACGTCTAAATTGAAGCGAACGGTCATGAAATACAATGACGAGGTGCGTGTCTATCGAATTGATGTCCGTATGGTGTCCTAATCGCCCATTATCTAGCTCGACGACTTTGATCTCCTCTAGATTGAATGTGCCCAGACGTCTTCACTCTGAGCGCTTTGCAAACGTGTCTCCGACATGCCGCCAACTGGGTGCTGCCGGCCACAAGAGGCCCTGCGCACCACCAGAGCGCTCGACAGCCTCATTCACTGGACGCGTTTACTCGTGAATGATCGCTTGGCGGGGGAGAAAAAAGAAAAAGTCCATACTAGCTATCGACCCCGAAGTCAATATTTGTGATCGCATGCGAGTGATACATACAAGCACCATGCAGTTGAGCTCTCATACCACGTATATATGAGGTGTAGCGGACTATTCAGCAGCGAAGACTACATTTATGTGTGCATCCTTACATGTGATTCAGTTGCGGGGTAGACATCAACCGGCTGTCCTCCGCTGGCCGCTGCTGGCCGACGGGGCTTTACATATAACTTACACCCACATCCATTCGCTGCGACCGACCCTACACTAGCCCCCAACCCATCGTCCGATTCAATGTCATCCCCGCTGCTCAAGAAGTTCACTAGGGAGGATGTCGAGCAGGTACGTCCAGTCGCCGCAGTCCAAACGGGAGCTTACAACCCTATAGCACAACAAAGAGGGTGATCTGGTGCGTCTCAAGATGTATGTTACCGGGGCTCCATGGTGTTGAATGGTTCGCAGTGGGTGATCGTTGATGCTAAGGTCTACGACCTTTCGAGGTTCGCAAAGATGCACCCAGGCGGGGCCAGCGTTCTTCACGTTAAATCCATAGGTGCGCACACCTCTGGACTTCGCCTGCTCTGCGTGCTGACACGATGGCAAGCCGGCAAGGATGCGACGCAAGCATTCTACGGTCTGCATCGCCAGGAAGTGCTTTATAGGCCTCAGTATGCGAAGCTGCAGATTGGCGTGATTGCAGGAGAAGAGTCCATCATCAGGCCTCTTGGTCACGACAATTCGCATGTACCTTACGCTGAACCGACATGGCTCTCCCCAGGTTTCTCCAGCCCGTTCTACAAAGACAGCCATAAACGATTCCAAAAGGCCATGCGCAAGTTTGTCGTGGAAGTGGTGTATCCCGACGCCATTGAGTGCGAAGAGACTGGAAAGCGCATCTCACAAGAAGTCGTAGAGAAACTTGGGTAAGATCTTGTGTCGCTCAAGAATATCTCACGCTTACTTGAAGGTGGCAGGGAGATGAACATTATTGCTATGCGGCTTGGCCCTGGACCGCATCTCAAAGGTCGTACACTTCTAGGAGGCGTCATTAAGACGGAGGAATTCGATCATTTCCATGAGGTTGGACGCCTCTCTTTCCATTGGACAGCTTCTTACACTTACCGCGCAGCTCATCGTGCACAGCGAGCTTGCACGTTGTGGGACACGCGGCTACGTCGACGGCCTCCTGGCTGGCGGTGTTATTGGCCTCCCGCCGGTGCTCAATTTTGGGTCGCCTGAGATCCAAGCCAAGATTGTGCCAGACGTTCTTGCCGGGAAGAAATTCATTTCCTTGGCAATCAGCGAAGCCTTTGCTGGCAGCGACGTCAGCGGGATGCAGACCGAGGCCTACAAAGACGGAGACGAGTGGGTAATCTCGGGGACCAAGAAGTATGTCCAAGTTTGCCATCTATAGTTTCGAAGCTGATGGGCTGGTACTTAGGTGGATCACAAATGGCCACTTCTCAGACTACTTCACCGTGGGCTGCCGAAGCGAGTCCGGTTACACTGTGATACTGGTCCCGCGGCAGGACGGGGTATCCACGAAGCCGATCAAGACTGCCTACTCACCCACCGCTGGAACGGCCTATGTCACGTTCGACAACGTCCGTGTGCCTGTCGCGAACACGCTTGGAAAAGAGGGCAAAGGAATGGGCGTCATTCTCAGTAACTTCAACCACGAGCGATGGTTCATCCTTGCAATGGGTCTGACAGCGCAGCGGCTAGTCGTCGAGGAGTCTCTTCTGTATGACTATTCAACTCGATATCCTCAAACGTTGCTGATAGTTTTCTCAGCTGGGTACAACAACGGAAGGCATTCGGGAAATCTCTGAGCAGCCAGCCCGTTGTGCGTGCCAAACTGGCTTCCATGATCGCCAGGGTAGAGGCTTGCCAAGGTTGGCTCGAGAACATCACTCACCAGATGAATAATGTGAGCTGCTCGGAATTTAGAACTCAGACCTCATGGTGCTTACGATAGTGCAGATGAGCTACACGGAGCAGTCAGAAAAAATTGCAGGCTCTATCGCGTTGCTGAAGGCCTATGTCACAAAAACGGGACGTGCCACTGCGGAAGAGTCCACGCAGATCTTTGGTGGACGTGCCATCACGAAGACTGGCATGGGCAGGCTCATCGAAAACGTGCGTGCTTGTCCCCTTATCATCCAATCTGTGGCTCATTGCCTCCGCATGTCAGTACCATCGGACATCGCCATACGACTCCATTCTGGGGGGCTCAGAGGACGTATTGAACGATCTCGGCGTGCGGCAAGCCATCAAGAAAATGCCTCGTGACGCTAGGCTTTAGTACTAAGTATACTAGTAGCACCTTTTCCCCAGCACTTCCAGTCTGACTTCCTGTACATTATCCATCACTCTTTTTCGGAGAATGATATACTAAGACGGATGATCCCGTCACTGCCGCAGGGGCAACCATGAAGTTGTACTAGGCACTGGTGCCGATCCCCTAACGCTTGGTATAAACTCTAGGTACTTCTCCGAAGATCTTCTGCCGCATTCGTTCCACCCTTCCATCCCACTGACCCCCGAACCTATTCTCGAGTCTCTGATACACCACACGAAGCATTTCTGTGTCATTGCCGCTGGTCCTCGCAAACGCGATCAATATCCAGTATACCAATCCTGGCCGTGGGCGCATATCGAGGGGAAGACTCAGAAACTGCTCAAAGAGTAGCTCCAGGTTCGCGAGGGACCATGCGTGAACGTTCGGTGTGTCATCCAGCAAGCTTAGACGTGCACTCAGTGGAGCCTGCGAGGCGGACGTGCCGTGGCGAAAGAAGCCGAGGAAAATTGCCCGAAACGCGGTCATTGTCGGTGGATAGGCTTCGATATTGTCGACATGCGCCACTGGCGAGGAAAGCATGTCCTTAAACACTTGGAGGCAGCGCTTGAAATCGCCGTAGTATGCGTAGCCTTGGATGAGCATGTGGTACGTGATTTTGTTGGCGGCCAGTTCTTCAGATATGGCGAGGGTTTCTTTCTCGTACAACCAATCCGCCGCCGCCTTGACCGCTTCGCCGTCTGCTTCGGGAACAACAGAATGCCTGACGATGCGATACATAGCCCCAGCGACGTCCATGCGGTTGTTGTAAACAAAGGCCCACACCACCGCATTGAATGCAACTTGGTTGAGGGGTATATCGTGTCTGTGCATCTTGTACAGAGTGTCTCGCACACCGAATAGCTCGTTGCGCCGCGCATAGTACCCGAGCAGGGCGGTGTAGGATGTGACATTGGCCGGAATTCCAGACTGTGAGAGCAGTAGAGATGCATGGCGAATGGAGGAGGCCTCTCGCGTGCGCACAGCGATCGCGAGCAGCGTTGTGAAGGTCACGATATCTGGCTTGCGATCCGCCATGTTGTCGTCCTCTACTGGCCCAGCGTCGGTGAAACTATGGGAGAACGATGCGCCTGGCACGCGTCCGGAGAGCATATCGGTGTACACATCAAGTGCGAGTCGGAAGTCTTTCTGATGCGTGCGACGCCAGCCCTTGCCGGCGCAGTCGATGAGTAAATTCCACTCCCAAACTTTGACGCGGCCACCGCTCTGCCGAAGATGCGAAAGAACAGACAAGAGGCGTAGGAAGATCGTACGCGTGCGCATGGCGGTGGCGAAAAGACGGACGAGTCGGTGCAGATGCTGGTAGGGGATTTTGGGATTGGCGGTTGGCAGGGAAGTATCCGGTGGAAGTAGCGTCAACATACGATACGCAGCCCACGCGTCTTCCACGGAATCCGTTGTTGCAACAACATCCAGTAGATGCGACTTCATTTCGGGGTCGCTGTATTGGTGTGGAAGATCGCGCAGGGAGGCTGTGTCGGGGTCGGGGTGAAGTTCGTCTGCCATTTTCTCGCCATTTTGCTCGCTGTCGAGACTGACGGGGTCCATACTCTGGCCAGGAGAGGTAAGAAGACCGCTCGCAGGCGGTGCCACAGGCTGGGAGCTGGCCGAAGCGCGACCGCTGGCAGCAGAAGTGAGTTGGAGGTATTGTAGTGGCCGGCGCGCCTCCGCGAATGTGCTCTGAGGTTTGGTATGGGCCTCGTAGCCCGGACGATTGTGGGACAAAATGGGGGGTTGATCCATGGGACGACGACCTATCGACACGCCGGTTTCGGTGGTGCCGCTTGGATGGTGCTTGCTCGCAGTTGAGGTGGGTCCAGTCGCGTCGGGTTTCTGCTGATGTGGAGACGCGTGCTTTTGTCGGAGGACGACAGCAAAGGAGGGAGTTTTGGTGTGAAGACGAGCTACTCGGATCAGGCATGGTGGTTTGCAGCGCAGGAGATGACTGAGGTCCAGAGAGGACGCGCTCAGCATCAATAGAACAGGCGGACATTCACTGTCTTGAGAAGGGTCAGTCAAGAGAGCTCGGGTCCAGTGGGAACGTACTGACCGTGACAAGCAGCGAGGGAGCTGTCTGGGACGAGACGCAGGCCGTTGCGCTGTCCTTGAGAACTGTGCTTGAGTACTGTGACGCGCTTCCTAGCCGGACCCTTGTTTGGCACACTTTGGCTTGTGCTCCCTCCCATTGGCTGCCACTTGGGCGCTCGCTCGCTCAAGCATACGCATACGCATAGTATATAGCATGATAGCCTAGGTTACGGTACACCACTGACAGGGCTAACGCGTATAGTACATCAGTCCCGGGCCTTGAGCGTCCCCAAGAACGCAGCCTTTTCTTCGAATGTCTGGAAGGCGCCATGCTGTCGAGACCAAATCGTGTCAGTACAACGTCCACGCACATGCAACACAGTCACTCACGCCGAACTTCGAGGACGTGTCGATGAACTTGAGTTGCACCTTCTCCAGGTCCCGACGAGATGTGTGCACCATTAGCGACTTGCGGATCGTGATCACACGCTTCTTGGTACCAGGGATCGAGCCCTTGAGGAGTAGGTAATCATTCTTGACGATACCGTAGTGGGGGAAGCCTCCCATGGGTGTGATGGGCTTCTTCGTCACATCCGCCTCCGTCGAAGCGTTGCCTTCGTCAGAGCCAAGACCGATGCGGTAGATCTTCTTATTCAGCTCCGTGCGATGATGGTAGCCGTCTAGGAGGCCGTCAGCGAGCTAGGTCGCAACGAGAAAAGGGCTTGGTGACTTACTTTGACCCGCGCGAGCAACGGAAAACATGACCTTCGAAGGATGCCATGCACCAATGCAGGCAACCTTGCGCAGACCCTTGTGCGTCTTTCGGGGAAGTTTCTTGGTGCCCCACCGGTGGGTGACACCCTCAAAGCCGTGTCCCTTCGTGACCGCAATCACATCCACCACCTCATCCTGCTCAAACACAGTCCCCACCTCCACCGGCTTCTCGAACAAGCCCTGCGCGAACTCGACTTTGTCCGCAACGGAGCCGCCGTTCACCTGGATCTCCATGAGATGAGCCTTCTTTTGACTGAGGCCGGTCTTGCGGATCTGGGTGTGCGCAAGGACGCGGACAACGGTGCAGTACTTCCTAATGCGCTCGAGCTCGCGAGCAGTTGATTTGCCGCCGTCCTCCGCGTGCTTCTTGGCGTACCGGGTGAATGCCTTCTTCTTTGAGCGATACCAGTTCTTGTAGAACCGGCGCTTCAGCTCGTCGGAAAGATGCGATGCCCAGACGGTGGTGAGGGAACGTAGACCACGGGGGGTCTCAACATAACCGACCACTCCGACCACGATAAGAGCGGGAGTCTCGATGATCGAAACAGCCTCCACAACCTCACGTTTGTGCATTTCTGAGCGGGGATGGTGAGCATGAAGGCGGGTCGATAACTATGTGTGCACGCACTAGAGCCTGGGCGGTCCAAATCTCGGACAACGTGGGTCATACCAGCCTTGTAGCCAAGGAAAGCTGTCAAATGCACTGGCTTCTTGGGGTCATCCTGGCCAAAAAGGTTAAGATGCTAACATCTAGCCTCTGCAGAAGACGCACCTTGGGGAAGGACTTGACCTTGCCGCGATGGCGGGCGGCACGTTTCCGGGGGAGGAAGCCCAGGGAACCATGACGGGGCGCTTCGTACTAGACGATCGACGCCTCTTCAGTGGATTCCTCTGGTGAAGACAGTTCAGCAGCGACAGACCTTACGATGACTGGAAGGGAGCACAATGAGCAACGGAGAGCTGTACGGATATAAAGGATACTCACCTCATTTTGGGAGAAGCTTGCGGGCGAATATTTGAGTGTCGGTCGTCGGCGTTGGGCAGTTGAAGCAGGTGGCTTGGAACTGTACAGTAGATCACGTCAGGTTCCCACGATGTGTGGGCGTGACCGCCGTATACGCGTGCCGTCACACAGCGAACGCGTCTGTCACTTAGGCGCCATCACGGCCAGTCAGTGACAACAATCAGGTTCACCGGCACAGTTGGACACAACCCAGCCCACTCTCGCCGCCGTTCGCCCCAACGCATTCGTTCCTCTCCTTCTGCAGCCATGTCCTCTCCTCCCCCGTCCCACCCACCGACGCGTCCCAGGGTCACCTATGGTCGCCGCAAGGTTGATTCGGCTCCAACCTCAGACAACGACGCGCGCGCTGAGGCCCACTCGCATCCGCCACGTCCATCGCCGCTTCAGCAACCGGTGGATGGACAGGATGACGCGTCTGCCGGTGATGACATCGGGTCATCGGCGTATTCTTGGAAGAGGCAGCTAGAGGCGATCGACAACACGTCTGATGACGAATGCCCTCGCTCAGTCAACAAACTCCCAAGTGCGCTGAGCGAGCAGCGTGACGCGCAATCGCACTGCTCGCGACTGGAAGAACAGGTAGCGGCAGAAGCTGCTTGCATTGTGCCCGACTATGATAGCAGCTTCAGTGGCTCCCTGCCCGCTCTCACGGCCTCATCGTCTCAACTATCTAATCTCTCCCATCCTTCACCGCCTCCGTCAAACTTGTCACGACAGCCCAGCACTCCTCATCGATGTGGCGTAGCTGCTTCTAGAGAGACGTCGCCGGTAACTTCACCTCCTGTGCCGCCGATCACTACACCGAACGGCCGCTCTTCGCCCACTCCTCCCACCTCCGATGACGACATGCCAACCAAACCCTTGGTGAAGGGCAGTGGCAAAAACAAGCCCAAAGGGCAAGGCCATGCCCCGGCGCCGCTGGAGATGAGAGGCGCGCCTCGTGAATCAAATCGTCGCAAGGACAAGACAGATAAGCAAAGGAGACCGAAGGTCAGTCTTTATTCCAGTGTCCCGCAACCTCTCCTGCTTCTGGCGGAATCGCACTCACACGTAAACCACAGGCTCTCACAAAGAACGAACGCGACAAATCGCGTCTGGAGTCTGCCCGCATGTTATCTGACGCTTCCGCCACCATCCCAAGAGAGTCCAAGATAATTGAGCCCCTGAGCTTTTTCTCGAAATTGAAGTCAGCAGTGTCGTGCTTTCTGCGTGTTCTGCGTCTGACTAAATTTCCAGTGCCTCGGTAAACGCGACCGAGCGGCGAACAGATAGCGCTTTACTGTCGTCAGACCACGACTCTATTCAGGCGTTTTCATCGTCTCCGTCGTTCGAACGCATTTCACAGCCCTCACGTACTGCATCTCCGTTGAGAGAAACATCGCTTCTCCGCAACCATGGTCACGAATATGAACGCGCCGATCCCTTCCACCCGGCCCCCAGCAGTCCTTCATTGTTCCCACCTGCCGCGGACTCTGACTCTGACTCGGAAGTCATGCCAAGTATGGCTGTTATACTGAAACAGGGCGATGCGGTACGAGACGCGGCGCGCAGGAAGGCGGAGCTTGCCGAGAAGAAGAGGGCGGTTGTCGAACAGCGAAAGCGAGAGGCTGAGACTAGAATATACAAGAGAGATGACAAGGGAGGTGCTGATTCTGATTCTGACTCTAACTCTGACGACGATGACGGTCTGCTGGTTGTCCAAGACAACATGCAAGTTGTCGCAAGAGAGGAAGCTGCTGAGCGCACACGGAGGACTGCCCCCACAGAGGGCAAGCGGCGTCAGCTGGAGTACGCTTTGGGCCACAACAAGGCTATCACTGCCATTACTTCTCCGGCAAAGAAGGGTACTCTTTCAAAGTCTCCCAAGAAGCTTATGGAGGTGGCAGGGCGCCCGACATTTGCACGAGAGGGCCTGGGCATGGCGATGTCCAAGAAGGAGGTAAACCAGATGCTGTGGCAGTCGAAGGAGAGCATTGACGAACACCTGCGGAGGGAGAAGGAAGAGGAGTGGTTGAAGGGCGGCGGACAGGTTAGCGGCTATATGGATATCGTGGAAGGCGGGGGGAAGGACTTGCTCGAGCAGGCATTGAAGCGGCGGGCTGAAGCTAATGAAGACGGTGCAGATGAAGGCGAAGACGAGGAAGACGAGGACTGGCAGCCAGGAAGGGGGAGTGAAAGTCCCGAACCAGAGCCGCACGATGGCAATGCAGGTCAACAGCGCGAAGAGGACGAGGTGTCCCGTTCCGAGGATGCTTCGATGGACGATGATGAGGACGCCGAGAACGAGAATCTTATTCGACGTGCTCGCCATCGCCCTCTCTTCCGCACGGGAGTCGTTGATTCTGACGCAGAATCTGGTGCGCCCGTTCCAGGACCCTCATCGCATCCCCCGCCGCCGTCGAATGTATCGCCGTCGTTCGAATTGTCCCCTTCACCTCTGTTCAAGGATGCCGAGCCAGACTTCGAGTTCGGCAACGAGACGGATAAGGAAAACGCGACTGGCCGCAAGTTCGACATGGGCGAAGACAAGGAGAACAAGGCTGTCGCGCGGCATGGTCCCCTAGGTCGTGGTCTCGCGTTCACTCC
Source organism: Auriscalpium microsporum (assembly GCA_019914985.1). Taxonomy (NCBI): domain Eukaryota; kingdom Fungi; phylum Basidiomycota; class Agaricomycetes; order Russulales; family Auriscalpiaceae; genus Auriscalpium; species Auriscalpium microsporum. The sequence goes on from JAHLMG010000001.1 coordinate 2,822,487, forward strand.
CGACAGCGGCGAAGAGCCAGCGGACAGTCAGCCGCTAAGTTCGCTCAAATCCCCACTGATCCCCAGAGCGGACGATCCGTTTGCGCTCATGTGTTCTCCACCACGAGAGAAACAGGACGCATTGGCGCACCTGCAGTCACCGCTGCCTTCCATGCCGTTAGCTCTTGCATTGCCGGAGAAAGACTGGAAAGGAGGGTTCTCTCAGTTTACAGATGACGACGTTGGGACAACCTTCACCCAATCCGATAGTTTAGGCCTTATGCCCGCACCTTTCGCTCGCGGGGGAAAAGTTGTCAAAGGTCTGTCACAAGCATTCGAGCAGACGCAGGTGCGTTTGACATTGGTACTGTGGTTCGCATGAATTCTCATGATCCACAACGCCCACCGTAGAATCATATGGGCTTCAACGAGCTCAGGCAGGCAAACGCCTCAGAGTTGTCTCTGACGTTTGACGCAAATGCTCTGCAACCTGCAGTCGAAGTCGACAACCACCTGCTCGAAAAAGCAGACCAGATATTCGAGAAGGAGCAGGAGTATGTGCTAGAAGCTGCACGGCCTACGGCAGAAAAGCGGCAGAAGGCCCAAGTTTACATCAATGACAACGGGTTAGCTTTCTTCGGGTCGTCGATGGAATTGATGGCTGACTTGCTCTTGCAGTTTCCTCACGCAAACGCGTCCAGATGTACAAAGCCCAGAGATTTACAAGCCCTCTCCTTCACAGTCCACCAACTTTGCCAGCTTCCTGAAGACGCGAGCCGTAGGGGATTCGCCGCTCACACCTTCGTTACGCGAGCCATTTAGGACGCTGGCGAGTTCGGAATCAGATAGAACGCCATCCGTTCGGACTCATCGCCGTATTATGCGTAAGTCGCCAAGTATCACCGGGCGTCTCACAGGTTACAATTCCTCTCCCTCGCCATCGCCGTCACCAAAAAAGGTCAATGCCTTTGGCGTTCTCCACGATGGAACAAAGAAGAGGAAGGAGCGCAACGACATTGGCTTGAAGTTCGTCGAGGATCAAGCAGTAGAATCCGATGAAGAAGATTCGTTCGGATTTGGCGCAGCACGAGGACGAAATGGTGGAGACGACGAGGAAGAGAATGACGAGGATGCCAAGGACCTTGAGGGATTGATGGACGATGAGGAAATGAGCGAAGAGGCGGTGGCCAGGGCAGCAGTGCTAGAGAAGCATAAGTGCGCAGCTTTCTCTTTGCGCCACAAACGTTTGGTTGACCATCATTGTTCTCCAGGGAGCACCAGGAAGAGGATGACGCGGAAGCGGAGAAGATCGCAAGAGACGCTGTAGAGGGGAAACTTCGCTCGAAGCGTCGTGATCGTGGTGTCGACCTAGGGGGCAGCGAGTCCGAAGATGATGATGACGACGACGCTGCCAAGAGGAAACGCCAACGTATGGCTAAGCGGAGAAAGATTGTCGATGATAACCTCGAGGACCTCGGTATGCAGCAACTATCATGTTCAGTTGCCCCACTGACTGGTTCACGCAGCCAAAAACCCTGCAACGCTTGCCTTCTACGAGACATATCGACAGGAACTCGAAGACGACGGGCGGGATTTTGCTCATCTCCAGCAGGATGAGGCCATGAGTGTCGCGAGCGACGACGACAATGATGCAGACCCACAGGAAGTCGTCTCCAACACTGAAATCCGCAGACAGCTACTTGACGTCGCTCAAGGCAAGCAAGTAAGCGGTGTAAAGCTCTTCCCACTCATCATGGTCTGTAACCGTCTATTTTCCATAGGAATATCAGCGCCTGGATCCAGACGACGTGACCTGGCTGGATGCGCCGGACTCAGGCGACGAGGGGCCTCTGCGAATTCGTGAAGTCGATTCTGGGCCGGGCAAAGGCCGCATGCCGCAGCAAGAGGCACTCGATGTTGTGATGGTACTTTGCACTATCCATAACAGGCGGGCCTGTTGATGGATGATTCTCTGTTGCAGCCGCGGAAACGCAAGGACGGCATCGACAAACAGTTGAAGGAGCGCATGGAACACTGGGCCAAAGAAGAAGGGTCTTTGCGGCATGCAGGCGGCACTGGCCGTGGCGGGGCCGGCGCATCTGTGACGGGGCTTGGCAAGGCGAAGCCCGCTGGCGCGGTCAAAGATGAAAGGGCGCAGCCTTCTCGCGCAGGGTCTCGAGGCCAGAGGCAAGACACGCGGAAGCCTGTGCAGAAGACGGCAAGCGTGCTTTCTGCGGTGTCGGGTCGTCGTGCGCGGTTCGAAGGCCACAATTAGCTGGGGATTGTACACTGCGTGCACGTTCGCTCATCTATCGCAGTTGTAATATTGGTTTTATTTTCATACCGTCGCACATACTATGCTCACTACGAACTCTCGCCGTGGACGTTGATGTTAGCACCTAATTCGTCTAGTATTTTCTTCATGTAAACTCTTCGCAATGTACTTCTGGGTATTGACCCCCTCGGGTCTGAAGCGGCAGAACAGTAAATGCCTACGAAACTTTAAAAAAGTCAAGGTGGCAAGGAAAAGCAAGAACGACGCAAGACTGTCTCTAACCAATAAATCCTCAAATCGCCTTTCTGTACGCCAAAAGGGTAATCGAACCACGCCTAAGCAGCCCAGCGCAGGTGAAGGGCACGAGACAAGAACACGGGATACGTGTACACTAATGAGACGTGAAGATAAGCTTGGGTATCGGAGATAAATAGGGGAGCACGAGCAGGCTGGTCCGGCGAGGCGACGTGATGAGAAGACGCAAGAGTAGGCGGGGAAGGACGCGGTGTGTAGCAGATGTGGCGCATGGTACAACAAAATAACGGGTGAAGGTGTCGTGAACGGAAGGCGGGACGTCGTGGCGCGGCATGCATCAATGAAACTGCTTGCCAAAGGTCTTGGGCAGGCGTATCCACGGTGCTGGGCGCTGCCGCGAGGATGGCAAAGCGTATACGCGGGGTGCCTGGCGCACAGAGGGACTTGCCCTCCGTTTTCGAGAGTTTGTTTGGTGGAGCTGATAGCGAAGCGTGAGTGACTGGGGTTCCGCAAAACGCGAGGGAGAGCGCACCTTGTGCCGCATCATGATGAGCTTCGCCATGCACGCAGGAGGCCCGCTCTCGCGGAATGGATTCCCTGGGCGTTCAGGGAAGGGGGGAAGGTGAGCCCGGGAAGGCACGGGGGCGAGGAAGGCAGGACATACGGGTAGCAACGAGGGCCATGCCGAGCTCATGCGCGTCGGCGGGCTCGTCGATGGCCATGAACGCGAGCCACACGGACGGGATGCGGAGGCAGAGAACGACGAAGGCCGCGACGAGGGTGGCAAGGAGCATGACGAGCATGGCTGGTGTCGACGTGGGGGACGGGGGACGGGGGCCGGTGGGCGCTGCGCTGCGCTGCTCGGCGTCGGCGTCGGCGTCGGCACTCGTGTGCGGAGAGTGTCCGTTGGCTACGGGACGGGCAGCGTGGTGGACGATGCGGGGGACGACCGGGAGGCGGTGATGGTCGTCGGCGGCTGTGAACAACGACGGCCGCAGAACGCACACGCTTGATTACGTAATATTGCATTTACATGGCCCCGCCCCGGCCTCGCCGCCATTCTAGGTACTCGTCCCAGCCCACCACGCTCGTCTGGCTCTGGTATCGCCGCACCTTCACGCTCCTGCGCAGGTCCTCCGACACCCGCCCGCCCCATCCAGCCTTCTCGATCGCGCTGTCTATCGTCTCGACCTTGTCCCATCCCTGCTCCGCCGCAACCTGCGGGAGATATGTCGCAGAGAACGTGCTCTTCGAGCTGAACTTGGACGTCAGCAGAGACGCGGCCGACGACAGCGGCGACGGCGCATCCGACGACGGCGCGGTCAGCAGCGTCGACGGGTGCGGGAACGTAATCTGTATCCCGTGCACCCCGATCGTCCAGTCCAGGTACGAGCTGGCGTCCTCGAAGTCCGTGAGCAGCGAGATGCTGTGTGAGTGGTCGCGCGCCATTCGGCGTGAGTTTTCCAATAGGAGGAAAGAAAGTGGCACATACATGCATTCGAGGCTGCTTAGCTCGCGCTCCTCGATCTTCCGGAAGCGATGGTCGCGAAATGCGCTGATGAGCGCGTACTCTGCGAGTCCCGAGCGCAGCGGCTGCGCTTCAAAGTTGCCGATACAGCCCCGCAGCCTGGGTGCGCGGCCGGGACGCGACGAGCGCGTGTTCCACGTTACGAACAGCGGGCTGGTAGCGAGAGCATCGTATGGATCACGCAAACAACACGATGCGAGTGGGCATGCGTACAACTTGTCATCCGGAAACTGGGGCGGTATGGGATCGGCTCCTGTGAGTGCGCAGTATAGCACGTCAAAGGCATGAAAGCAGTGTTCTGGCTTGCAGAGAGGCTGCTCGCTCTGCGCAGGCCGGCCAGCTGCTTGATCTGGCGGAACGAGAGCCATCGACGTCGACGGGCAGGGAACGAGGACAGAGGTAACAGGCGATATCGCGCTGTGTCTACGGACATTGCCATATCAAGCATTCCGCAGCGCTACGTATATGGCAGCTTACTGAGCTCACTGACCGGAAACCGGCGAAATACAGTGAGTGCTATGCCAAAGCAGACAACTGGCTGTCGAGCCACCGCAGCGCCTGGGGTGGAATGTATTGGGATGGGATGGGAAGGGAAGGGGGAGAATGTATTGTTGGACATGAGCACCAGTCGGAGAGCAAATTGAAAGCGTCCCGGCTGTGCCGCGTAGGCATAAGAATGTATCACGTACGTTAGGCCACATATGGTAGACGGAGGAGGAGATAAGTGAAGAGCAAAGTAGATGGCAGATAGGAACATGGACAGGGGGTTATATTACGGCAGACACGGTGGGATAAACTATGATCAAAGCACTGGATGGAGTGAGGTATATGGAAAGCGGACAGAAATATGTGCATGGACAGGTCGACCGCAGATACGACACAGCGGATCCGCGATGGGGGTTGTATGATGGCAGGGGGGAGAAGGAAATCACCGACAGCCGCCTGGGGAAGCATCGGTCGGAGGGAAAGGGGGCGGGAAGTCGGACAGCAGCGCAAGATAGTGAGCGATACGGCAGAGCCAGGCTCCGGCGACCTTATGTTTGGCAACAGCTCCAGGCTCCTGACCGAGCGGCAGCCTTCTCTCGCGCCTCCTCTTCTTCTGCCTGGGCTGCCCATGTAGGAGGAGAGACCGGCGTCAGAAAGACGCTGTCTCGACGCTTCATGTCGTTCTCTTGCTCGATGCTGTCCTTCTTCTGGATGATAGCAGATATCAACGTGTCGAATAGATCGTGGATTCCTGGAGGTTGTGCGGAGATGAGCAAGGTTTGCGCGGTAGCACTAGAAGCCACGTACCGAGATCATCCTTCGCGGATACTTCAAATAGCTCCATACCCTTCTCTAGACCCCACTCTCGATCGTCGTCGCCATCTTCTTCGTAATCATCGATCGCACTATGGCTGTCGTCGACGACGTCATTCCATGGGCGACCAACAGCATGCGAGCCGAATCGCGACGTTAGCGCGCCGTTGGTGGATTTGGCCCTATTGAGCCCGAGCGCCCCCGTTGACTTTGCGGCAGGAAAGCCGGCGCCGGTCTGCGACCGCTTCAGCGCGGTCGCGCGGCTCATGGGGGCTTCGAACGAGGAGTGAGAATCAGGTGGGGAGGGTTTCGAGGGGCTCATGAGGGGTGCGGAACGTATTGACGTGAAAGAAGTGAAGCGGGGCCGGATGTACGAGAATGTGGACGGCTGAGGGGGCGGAGGTGGTGTGGGTGGCCGCGGTGGAGGAAACCACTGGTGTAGTGAGAGACGTGCGAGATCTTGGGAGACCTGACGAGAATATGCAAGGTCGGCTTTTGAGCCCACGATGTAGATGATTAGATCGGTCGGACAGTTCCTCCTCAGCTCTGTAGCCACAGACAGCGGTCGACAGGTCAGATCGCATCGGACACGCAGCAACGTCGGACACACCCTCTAGCCATCCGCGAACATCTTCAAAGGAAACCTGACTCGTGATATCGTACAGGAGTAATGCAGCATTCGCGCCGCGATAATACATAGGTGCCTGGGAGGGCGAGGAACGTGAGCGTGTGCGAACTCGTCGGCAGCGGGCAGGAGACTCACCATGCTCCGGAACCTCTCCTGGCCCGCCGTGTCCCAGAGCTGCAGGCGGACCTTCATGCCATTAACCACCACCTTCTTCGTAACGAAGAACGCCCCGGTCGTCGAGGTCGTATTCTTGGGATCGAACTTGTTTTGGGTATAACGCTGCAACAGACTGGTCTTGCCGACGCCTGTGGAGGGGGCGACGGATGGGTGAGCCATTGTTGCGCGCGCACGCAAGAGAGAGAGAGGCGGCGTGCCTGTATTGCCCATAACCACGATTTTGGCATCGACTCCCTGGTCGTATCTGGACCGCTGGTAGGGGTCCATGCGCGGGTAGGCGGCCATCGCAGTCGTCTCGTCCAAAGGAGAGGACGCGCTGGGGACGCGCTGGGGACAGGGAGAAAAGGAACGGCAGGAAGGGGGAGGAGGAGAAGGTGTAGCACCGGACCAGAGCCCGAGCCTGAATTTCAATCGGCCGCTTGGACGGCCAACGACCCGTTTCTGCCCACGTGCCTCCACCAGCCACACTCTTGTCTCAGCCACTCGCCAGTCTCATTGCAATGGTGACTACTACACAGCGCCTACTCCTGCGCAGCCTGCACAGGGAACTCAAACACAACCTCCTTCCCTGTCAGACGGCGGTACACAGACGAGAATGAATCTAGCTTGTACTCCAGCGACGTGGAGTCTTTCGAGTCCAGGAAGCTGTGTCCCGCGCCCGTCAGTACCGCGCACAATCGACCGGATGCCCCAACGTACACTTTTAAGAGTTTTGATCCGTCCGTGTTGACCCGCGTCCGCTTCCCGACAATCTCAGTGGGGAAGACCAGGTCCTCCAGGACCTTTTCGTGGACGTTCGTCAGCGTGCGGCTGCGCGGCCGCTTTTGCTTCACGCGCGAGGTGCGGGTGGGCTTGCGCAGCATCCGGCGCTGGGCGACAAACACGACATGGCGGTCAGAGAACTTCTTCTCCAGCTCACGGGTGAGCCTGTACACATCGTCAGTCTTCGCAACATGCGCGACAATGCCAACCGACGTCGACGAACCTCGCCTGCACCTTGTGGAAGGCCTTCAGTTGCGGCACGGGAACAAAAACCACGATGGCCTTCTTGCCGCCGCGAACGTCGACTTCGCGCGCAGCGGAAATCTGGAGCGGCCGCAGCTCGGCCTTCAACTCTGGGACGCCATTCTCGAGGTCGATGAGGGCCTGCGCGACGTTGATCTCCGTCTCATCTGGGGCGGTGCTGGGCGCGTTGGCCGTGCGGAGAATCTTGTGCTGGACGGACATGTTGGCGGTACGGAGGGCGCTGGGTGGGCAGTCAGTCATCCAGTCCAGTGCCGATGCATCCACCCAGATCCGCCCATTCTTTCCGTCGGCAATCCCCCCGACGCCGTTCCACAGCACCCGCGACTCCATACGGACATGATAAGGGGAGGAGTGTACTCACCGAGGTTGTCGCCGTCGTCACTGTTTTTGTCGATGCCTTGCAGCAGTGCAGGAAGGGAGTGGGCAGCCAAACAAGGACAATGCGAACGGTGGCGGCTCCGGGCCGATGGCCGCCGCTCCTTCAAGTTCTTACGCGAGTCTACTCTGCTTGTACTCTTCCACCCACTTCTGCTCGACTTCTCCCTTTGGCACCACCACGACTGTCAGACATCCATCCTTCAGCTCCATCCCATCCCGGGGCCCGCCATCGTTTGCCTTCGCCGCATGGCAAACGTCACGGAGCGTCATCTTCTTCCCGACCTTCAACAGCCGCTTCCTCCTGGTCATCGCGTATACCACAACCTTCCCCGCCTCATACTCCCGCTTGGCATCCCACTCTGGCGGCGTCACTTCAGGGGGGAACATTGCCGCGATGTGGGCTGAGAAGGGCGTCGTTTCTACAAACTCCACGATCACGTCCGACGTGGCATACTGCGGGTAGAGGAAGAACACCGGGAAGATGAGGGTTTGCTCTGTCGGATCTTCGGGATCGAAGTGTGGCTCGTATGGATTGGAGGAGCCATCTGGTTTCTGTACCACGATCAGGTTCCGCTCCTGCGTGCGGTGAGTCGATGCAGATGCCCACGCCCAGGTTTGAAGGACGCACCGTGAAAGCCTTTGTCAATCTCCCCATACGTTCTTCTTCCGCTCGCATGCGGGCCTGTCTCTCCCTCTCTTTCTTTTCCTTCCCTTTCTTTCTTGTCGCAGCCTTTTCTCGAAGGGATTTGACACCTGCATTCTGTGCGTCAAACTGCAGACACCTCTCACAACAGTCTATTGCTTCGTCGACTCTCTCCAGGGCCATGAGGGCCAACCCCGAGCGATAGAATGCTTTCGATGACTTGTCGTTGATGGTGATGGCTTTGGAGCAATCGCGGAGGACCGATCCATAGTTTTCTGCAATACACGGATACTTAGCCATCTTCGCCCGCGGTGTGATAACACTGCATTCATACTGAGCTCTAAATTACAAGCAGCACGATTGCACAGAAGGGCTTCCAGTAAAGTTGGATCTGTCGGCTTTGCATCGACACCCTGCGTATAGAAGCCAAGTGCCTCTCGATGTCGCCTTCCTTTGAAGTAATCGTTGCCCTGTTCTTTGAAGTTTTGCGCGATTTCTGGCCCATGTAATGCATCAGCTGCGTCCACCCACAGGTTCACAGTATGCGACCTACCATCCGGAGTTCCGTCATGAGCCAGACTCTGCAATGCACTGAGGGCGACGTTGTCTCCTTCAGCTTCTGGGAGAGATTGCATGAAGAGGGGGACCGAGTCGAAAACTGCGAGGCGATCTTCCGCGGGGACAGGCTGCGGCAGAACATTCGACACCATGATGCTAGACGGTGGACTAGCTGAGCCGTTGAAGCTTGAAGGCCGGAGACACCTTGAAGGCAGGAGACAGACAGCCCGGCCCGCTACCGGGCCAGTGATGTTGCTAGCAGGGACCTGCGTTTTGCTAGCTGACATCGTGAACGTTAAGATAATGTCAGTCAGGGGTTTCACGGCAGCTTTGAACAGCGCAGGAAAATACCCGTACAAGGTGCACTCTTTCCTGCGACTGTAGGTGTCATCTGAGACCGATTTCACAATCATGCAGCCTCCAGAATCTGTCGTGGACTACCTTGTCGTAGGCGGAGGTACGTCCGGATACTCTTGCCAACCTAGTCGCAGCCAAATAATTATCTTCGTAGGTGTGGTGGGTTTGGCCGTCGCCAGACGTCTAGCCCAGCGCTGTGCGAACAAGACAACATTTCTAGTGGAACGTCATCCACGTGGTGGCGAGGAGACAAGGTAAATACCTCAAAATGTGTCTGCACGTACAAGGTTACACAGATGTATTTATGTAGCTCTCGCAATTCTGAGGTCATACACGCTGGTACTTGTTTCCTGCACAAGACACGCGTACCACAATGCTGAGGAGGCTCCAGGGTTATACTACCCGACATCGTCGTACAAGACGCGTCTGTGTCTGCGCGGCCGGCAGCTCATGTATGCCCATTGCGAGGGGAACGGCGTTCCCTTCCACCGAGCTGGCAAGCTCGTGGTCGCGACCGCCGACCAATACCCGTACATCGAATCGCTTCATAGGAAGGCGCAGCTGCTCCTCGAGCCTCCCCCTCGCTGGCCTGCGGAGGAGCCCATCCTTCCCACCGAGCTCATCACGGGTGATCAGGCCCGCACACTCGAGCCTAGCCTGTCGCAAGACATCGCAGGTGCACTGTGGAGTCCGACGACGGGAATCGTAGACTCTCATTCTTTCATCGAGAGCCTTGAGAAGGACATCATAGAGTCCGAAGGCGCGGAGCTTGCCTATTCCACGCGAGTGGTGCGTGTGGACCCATATTCGCCGATTCAACAGCCAGACCTCGACGAGGACGGATGGGTGGTGCAGAGTGTCACCGGAGACGCTGACGAGGGAGATGCGGTTCTTGCTCGTGTCCTCATTAACGCATCGGGCCTCGCCGCTCCTCTCATCCTTAACTCACTGCGGCCCGAGTCAAAGAGGTTCCCCATGTACTTCGCACGAGGCTCGTACGCGTCGTACAGAGGGCCTGGGATCTCGGGCGTGTCGCATCTCCTGTATCCGTGCCCTGACAGCACCGAGGGCAAGGATCACCACTCGTTCCAGTCGCTGGGCACGCACCTTACACTGGACCTCCAGGGGAAAGTGCGGTTCGGACCCGACCTGGACTGGATATCACCCCCGACGAACGACGAATCCGATTCGGACTTCTGGACGAAGTATCTCGTACCCAATGAGTCACGTTTGGAGGAGATGCATAAAGCTGTGACGAAGTATCTGCCCAGCGTTCAGCTTGACGGCTTGCAGCCGGACTACGTGGGGATTAGGCCGAAACTCATTGGACCTGGAGGCGGCTTCAATGACTTTGTGTTTAGATCGGACTACAGCGGGGACTTCGTCACGACGAAGCGCAGCAGAGGCGGCCAGATGGTTAGCTTGTTGGGTATAGAGAGTCCGGGACTGACCGCGAGTTTGGCGATAGCGGAGATGGTGGTGGACGGGATGGTGCTTTGGGATAGTTTGGATTCGCAATAGACACACTCACATACATGTGTAGTACGGTACACAAGTATTACGACGATTGTCCGCGAGCAGAGACTTTAGGCTCCCAAGCCTCAATCTTCGGCTTGACTGTGTTATAAGAGCGGTACGCGCCACGTGTTCCCGTCAAGTTCTCTACCCAAGGCTTCATCCAAGTGATCAGTGAACGAGATGGAAATGGAAAAAGTGAAGATCGTACTGCTTTCCAGGGTGGTGAGAGGTTCTGCATGAGCTTGTCCTCTGTTGGAGGGTCTTTGCGGATGTGAGAGAGCCACGAGTGCCATTCAGCCGGCACCTGCGTTGCATTCAGATCATGCTTCAAAGACAAACGATGTTAGCCTCTCGCCCATTAAAGCAACATCCACTGAGGGATGCACCTGAGCGAAGTCGATCCAGCGATGCCGACCTGGGAGCTGTCAGCTACGCAACTTGGGAACCGCTGATACCCGACAGACCTGGGACCTCTTGCTCTGCATTGAGGTTCTCAAAGTAGCGGTTTCCAAACCTTCATCCGCCGTGAGCCAAATACTGATGTTGAGACGGGTGTGCACGCACTGGTCCTTCCCAACCAGAGTACCTGCCTTCACGTCGCCTATATACTGCATTTGATGCCACCATTCCTTGACGCCGACCTGACGTATCCCGCGGAACAACCGAGCCAGAGATACCATCGCGGGGGTGGGGGTGAAGAGAGAACTGAGCGAGTTGAGAGTATAATGTCAAGCTTAGGCTACGGAGACTAACGGTTGAGAGCGTTGATGCATACACCGTGGGAAGTTGCATCGACGTTCCAACGACTAGTACTGTCCGATTCTGGGTACTTATCGCACTAGTCATACAACTGGTGCACTCATATTACCGGACAACTGCATTAATACATGCGACGCTGCCGAGGGAAAGTACTACATGGCCACAGCGCAGTCCCATTCCGAGAAAGCTACAGATATAATAGTTATGAATGGAGAGAGTAAGATTGGATATGAAGAGAACGAGTGAGAGTGAGCGAACGAAGATCGGCATCGAGACGTTGAGAAAAGAGGAGGCCGGGAGCGAAGATCGAAGGGGAAAAAGGGAGAACAGGCCGCTGACCAACGCAACCAAGAAACGTCGCGGGAGAACAAACCACAAAACCTCCTACAAGAGTTCAATCCGCATATAAGACGTGCTTGTCCGTGCTCGCCAACCAGGACAGCACCTCGGTATCCCGCTCCAGCGGCACGAAGTCATCACCGCCGCCCACGCTCTCCCGGTATGACAACCGCAAAACCTTGCCTCCAAGCCGCTGCTGGACCTTATCCATCAGTTGCTCATGTGTGACCCGAGGATGTACGCGAATGGCAATCAGGTCATCTTGCACGCGGTCAAAGATTTTGATTTTGATGAAGGCAGTTTGTGGGTTACTGGCGGAGATGGGAGGCTGATTAGGAGAGGCAAGGGAGTGGGAACGTGAACGTGAACGAGAGGAGTCCGCGACAGATGACCGCGATTGCGAGATAGGCGACGTGGCCTGGGTATGATGAGATGACCGCGAGTTCTCCGGCCAGCGGGACGACGATGAGGTGGATGACCGCGAGTACGCACTGTCGCGGTACGGCTCAGCTTCATGATTCTTGGAGTAGGACGGGTTTGGCGCGTGACCCCGCGCGCGAGAATCAGATGAAGGACCGCGTAGGGTGGAGGGTGTTGGTTGAAGATGGCCGTTAGAAGCTGGTGGCACCCTTTGCTTGTGGGTTTGAGTTGGTTCGTCTTCGCCGTAGTCAGACCCGTCGCTGTCGAGAGGTCCGCCCGTCGGATTAATCTTGACGAACTGCACACCTTCGTTGATGCGCTGCTCGACGTTTTTCTCCGCCTGTCCCACTGGCACTGGTTCCTCAGTCGGTTCATACCATCCAGCTTCCTCCATCTTGTCGTACTGCGGCTCTACCGTTCTGTCCACATCTCCAGGCTTGGTGGTCAAAAAAGAGCGGGTGAGTTCATGCTCCACGATGAATCGTGCAGTGGTGCGGTTGAGGCGGGCTAGTTGATGCAGATATTCGCCCAATTCTTCCCGTCGTGTGGCAGTAAGTTGGTCGTTCACCTCGGCTGCTGGTCCCGGCATGAAGGGCAGTATCCTCTGATGCCCGCCCTCACGCCCAGCCTCGCGGGGGAACGTGTCCAAAAGCGTCGTTTGGTAGTCGAAAAAGTCATTGTATGCGCGGAAGAGGACAAGTTCTAGCGCGTCAGGGAGGTCACTTGAGTCAGGAGGTGCGTACGGCTGGTAAAGAGCATGGATGCGGAACCAGTATTCGTCCATCTCAAAATGGAATGACACTACGTCCGCGGAAAGAAGGAGGCCTTCGGGGAGGATACTCGGCAACGTGGGGTGATCGGGGGAACTCTCTGCTGCTGCCTGCTGCTGTTCTTGGAGTGATCGTGGGGATGTTTCGTCCGAGGGTGGGGCAGGAGCGGTAGGGGGAGTGGGAGCGGTTGCTGGAGGAAGGCTGGAAGGCATGAAAGGACTATTTGTGACGGATGCGGTCGTAGGAGAGTCCTCAAGGATCCCCAAGGCGATGCTATTCGCCTTGTAATTGAGCATCTGCTTCTTCCAGTCTTCAACACGAGGTAGACTACCGTTGTCCATGAGGGGGCCTATGTCGGAAATAGGCTGATTGGAGACAGGATCGCGTATTTGGACGAAGGACACAGGTATGAGACCTGGTTTACCAAGCCGGCCGATGGGCTTTGCGACGAACCACTCGCGATTGGACTGGGCGACGACGGAGATGGGGTCGCCCGCCTTGGCGTCAAGCTCATCGGTACGCTCCGCGATGAAGTCATGCATAACCACCGCGTAGAATACCTGGGTCCTGGGGTCGGGAGAGCGGAGAGAAGGCGAGGTGATTGGTGCGGCAGAGAGAGCCTGCGACATGCGCCCGTTACTGGCGACAACAACGGGTGAGGTCGTCGAACAAGTAAGAGGGATGTAGGGGGCTTACGGGGCCGCGCCCTTGTTGAACTCTTCAAACTGGGCTCTGGGGACGAGGCCTCGCGCCCCTGTCATCGGATTGTGGGCTTCGAACCAAGAGCCGCGCTCGTTGACCTCGCGTATGACATAGAAAAAATCGCCCTTCTGGAAGGAGAGCTCCTGGGGAGCGTCCGAGCGGTAGGGAGCGAGGGCGCGGATGACCTTCTGGGGCGGGACCACGGCGGCGGGCGGCCTTGAGACGGGGGGGAGGGGCGTGGATATTTGATGGTGATGGGGATCCTTGCTTGCATTCAGGGACTTCCGAAGAGCCTTCATCGCTGTGTGAAGGAGCGGATGGGTGCACGGGAGGCGTGAAAGTCGTAAGAAAGAGATGGAAAAAGTCGATAAGCAAAGAGCAGACCAGCCGCGATCCTTGTGACCGAGCACCAAGAGCGGCGACAATCGCGAATCTGCGCTCTTCCGCCTCGGCGCGGCTTTCGCACGCCCTGGCGCTGCTATTGTCTAGCTGCCGTCTCGCTCTTGTTTTCTCGCACACGCGGGCGTCTCAAGTACTCTGACGGCGCGTTGGCAGGTTCCCGGGGTGCTAGTTACTGTTCAGAGTGACCAGGGGCGCGGCGATGCGCTTACCTCATCGTGGCCAGTGGCCCATGGGCGCCTCAGCCATCCTCACCGTCCACCACTACCTCGACAGCCATGGCGGCACGAAAGCTACAGAGTGCGACCCCCCTCAGCCCCAGCTTGTCTCCCCTGCTCACTCACGTCGTCTGCCCCAGCGGAAATTGACCGTACGCTGAAGAAGGTTGCCGAAGGCGTCGAGCTCTTCGAGAGCATATACGACAAGATGCAGGCCTCCACCAACCAGACACAGAAGGAGAAGCTGGAGACAGACCTCAAGACCCAGATTAAGAAGCTCCAGCGACTGCGAGACCAAATCAAGACCTGGGTCGCGAACAATGATATCAAAGACAAGACCGCATTACTGGACAACCGGCGGCTCATCGAAACGGTAAGCCCTCTCCATCTTGACGCGACCCAGGCTGCTCCTCCCTGCCTCCTGCATCTATGGCTCGCCGTTTGTCGCGTGGATATGCGCCGCCGCTCGTGTCGCGCGCGCTCCGGAGCACGAGCACCGTTCTGGCGTTCCTCGGTTTATTAGGACGTTTGACTTATCATCATCCCGCCTTTCCAGCAAATGGAGAAATTCAAAGCCTGCGAGAAGGAGATGAAGACGAAAGCCTTCTCCAAGGAGGGCCTCATTCAATCAGCCAAGCTCGACCCCAAAGCGCAGGAGAAGCTCGAGCATACGCAATGGCTGCAAAGCAGCGTGGAGGAGCTGCTACTACAGGTTGAGACCGCAGAGGCGGAGATTGAGGCACTGCAGGTCGGGGGTCGGAAGAAGGGCAAGGTTGGTGCAACCGCACAGGAGAGGCTGGAGGAGCTCGAGCGGTTGAACGAGCGCCGGAAATGGCACATAAGCCGGCTGGAAATCATGCTACGACTGTTGGACAATGGCACCCTGTCAACAGATCAAGTCGCAGGCCTCAAAGACGACGTCAATTACTTTGTCGAAGACAACGCGGTAGGTTCATTGGCCGTCCTAGCTTGGCGTGGTCGCTGAGTCTGTCTTAGAATGACGACTACGATGAAGACGAGGGCATGTATGATGATCTTCACTTGGATGAAGAGGAAGAGAAGTTCGGCTTGCAACCTGTGGATGAACATGAAAGCGATGATTCGGACGAGGCTAGTGAATGTGCGTGCTTGCAATGCATCACTGTGCACCGCCCTTAACCCATCCGTAGCCGACTTACCCCCTCGTACACCTTCGAAGAAACATGACGAAGAAAGCGTGGCAAGCAGCAAGCGAGAAGAGACGAGTAGTCCAATACTGAAGAAGGCGGGTGTGACATTGCAATTACGAAGTACGTGGTGTCCTTGCCCCTGCCCTGCTGTTGCCTCATTTCTTGCACCGTATAAGAGCATTCAATAGCCAGCGAAGGTGCCCCCTCTTCTTTCCCTTCTCTGTAACTCGCCGTTCTGACAACATGGTGCGCCAACGTCGTACAGCGCCCAAACCACCGCCAAATCCCAATTTCGCGCAGCAACCTATGTCAAGTATACTGAAGGCCGGTCTACCTGCATCGCAACCGCGCCCAGCGGCCCCGACATTACCACCAATAAAATATGCGGCCGCGGCTGCGGCAGCTGTCGCGCCGTCATCGAGTGCACAGAGTGTCGCATCCGTTGCCAACGTGTCTTCCGCGTCACAAAGTGCACAGTCTTCGACTCCAACAACTCTCTCGCCACCCGTGAATGCCCCTCCTTCACAAACAACGTCGACGAACCTCACACAGGAGCAGATCAACGCCGCGACATCGTCCCCTAGCCTTACTCAAATATCGACATCGAGCCCTTTCTTGTCGTCTACGTCAGCTTCGGTCCAACAGGCAGATGGTTCTTTCGGCTCGCCGTCTTTGTCAGAAGCACCCTCAGGTTTGGACGGCATCGCGTCGTCATCGTCTCCTCGGCTAGGTAGAGAGACATAGTTGAATATCGGATAACTCATAACTGACTTCATTTGCAGCCTCGTTGTCTCCTCAAGCTCCGCCTCGTGCTTCGGTTGGTTGATGTTATGAAACGCTAGACATGCACTCACAGCTCTTCCGCCTAAACAGGAAGCTCCTGCATCATCACAGTCGCAAGCTTGGCAATCGCAGACAATACCAACGCAAACCATGCGACAGTCTGGACACTCGCCTCTTCCCCAGCAGGTGCAACAACCTCCCATCAGCTCGTCGGGACCGCTGCATGCGGCGCCCAGTCCGTCGCCGTTACCTACGCTGCAGCAGCCACAATTTCCTCCAGGCGTCAAAGTTGGGAACGTGGAACCGCAGGCTGCACCGCTACACGCACCACTACAGCAAGGAGCATCAGGACCAAGACCACCATCAGCGACACCCTCGCAGCAGCATTTGCCCCAGCAACGCACTAGCAGCATGTCGAGTGCATTCCCTGGATCGCTGTCTGATCTAGTGGTGTCGTTTGAAAATGTGAAACAGAAAGGTACATGAACGAGTACCTCCTGTCCGGACTCCATGCTGATATGAGTCCTGTCAGCGGCGCATCGAATGACCAATCTCGACCAAGTGCACAAGCTCCTGGAGGGTGGGTATTCGAATATGCCTCAACCGCAAGATACAGAAAAGTAAGTGTTGCCAATCAAATTCTATGAAAGTTGAAGATGCGACCGCCGCGGCAGGCCAAAGTACTATGTGCCACGGAATCCCTACCAATCACCATCGTACTACCCGCAGTCGACGAATCCGATCCTCAGCTCGCCGAGGCTATTCTCGCAGCTCGATGTCGAGACACTCTTCTACGTCTTCTACTTCCTTCCCGGGACATACCAACAGTCAGTCATCCTAGCGTCGCTTCTCCTGCCGACGTGCCAAGTGACTCTCTACAGATATCTTGCAGCGAAGGAGCTGAAGCGTCAGTCTTGGCGGTTCCACGTGAAGTACCTGACTTGGTTCCAGCGCCATTCCGAGCCGCAGGCGATCACGGACGAGTACGAACAAGGTGTATACGTCTACTTCGACTGGGAGGGCTCATGGTGCCAGCGGAAGAAGAGTGACTTCCGATTTGAATATCGATATCTTTCTGAAGACTGAAGCATAAGCTTGGCCTTGCTCACCGCTCGTTTATCTTACTGTAACAACCAGCTTAACACCCTCGTTCGTGACACTTTCTTATTTTCTTCGCACCTTGCAATGCCCGCGTGTATCTACTCTGAATGAAACGAGCCCTATTGACCATCCCACTTGATTGTCGGAGCACCGGCAGCTGCAGTGTGTTGACGATGTCTCGCGTGTGCCTTTTACTTACCTTGCCAGCTTGGCTTGCCTCAGGCGCCTTCCTCCGAGTCATTCGTCTGGCTCTCGCGCACTTCATCTGCTTCACACACACTGGCACTGGAGAGTCTCTGTACTCAGGCCGTAATGTTAGATTGACGCCGTCGTCGTTTGGGCTCGTATGGTTACGTATGGCTGCAGTTTGTAGCATTGGTCTCACAGCCGGGCCCTCACCCTGGTGCGCATCTCTCAATGTCACTACCTTCCACCAGTCCATTTATTCAGCATGGCACCTGTTCAAGCACCTACCGAAGTCCACCGCATCATCGTCGAATAGGTCTACAGGTTGTCCCAGCACGATACCATCGACTAGTCTACACCCTCCGCGCCAACACGAACCTCGCCGCGCACGTTACTCTGCGTCAGCGTGGTCATCAACGCGCTGCGTCGCACGTTGTCGTTTTCGCGCTGCTCAAGCTCTGACCCAGCGTCGACGCCATCTTCTTCGGTGACATAGTTGACACAATGGACTCAGTCCTGTTCTGCGCGCGATTCCACCGCGCCCCGTGCATCTCAAGCTATTTGGGCCAGAGCACCGCGGTAAATCGCATCGTGGATTTATGGCCAAGCGTACGCACCCTCGACATGTCCGTGTGACACGCCAACATGCCACCAGATTCCAATTTCGAGCTTCGCGTGCCCTAGTCTGTTCAGGTGCTGATGTTCCGCTCGGTCCAGGATTAATGTTACTCGTCGGTTGAGGCCAACCCTCCTATGTTACGCGACCTCAAGACATCGCAGGGTACTTGACTCCACCGCCGAATATCCTAGAGCAACTCAACCAACTCGAGGCCCTCATTCTCAACTCGCGGGTGCATGCGGTCCATTCCGCGCTGGGTGCGCTGGAAGACTTACAACCTGTCACCTGTGCGCGCCACTCTTCAGCTCGCAGCACTTGAAGTCGAAGAAGCATGCCGTGGCCGTGGTGCCGAATTCAAGACGTACGAAGATCCGCGCTGCATTGTGGTAAGATGATCCTGCGCTTGGGAAGGTTTGAATCTGTCTACTCTGCCTCTGGGAGACTACACTGTGGGCCTGTGGCTGAATGTCTTGCGACCATCTGCCAGGACGTGGGCTTGACCTGACGCAGGACTGGCACGGACATGATTCGTTCTGAGTGTTCATTGAACTTGCGAATAAGCGGAAGCGCGCCTCTCTGTTTACCAGCTTGCATCGTGACGTCTTGTCCGTTTCCGGTCTATTGGCCGATGAGAACAACGTAGCCTGTGCTCGTGGACGCATTACCTCGTCATGATCTTCCTGCGTCGCGTTTAAGTCTATGAACATGTCCACGTCCTGGTCCCGTTGACGTCGCGGTTCGAGTTCTACGCGCGTTGAGCCCCTCGTTGGTACATTTTTGTCACACGTAACTTACCATCGTCCGGTCTCTCCAGATATTTGTCGAAGATCGCGTCATCTTTCTTTTCCTACACCTGCATCCGTTCTTATTAACCAGTCTTCTGGACTGATGTGAACAATTCTTTGTGCGTAGTCAATGTGAAATATGCTCCGTTTTTCTACGCCTCGTTCCCTGCCAGCACCGAATAAGGCACGAGAAGGCGTGCACATTCAAGACCAGCCGTTGTGATGTGATTCTCATAGGCTCGAATATGATCATACAAATGATGGGTCCATGAACGCTCAGTGCACAGGTAGCTCACTGTACTCAGCGTCCAAGATAGAATTTTAATACTATCTCGCACTCGCCAACGTTCCAGTGGGCTCACAGTGCGTAATGCAAGTATCTGGCTCAAAACCTGGTCTTGGGCTACGTGCCCGCGCAGTCCCCCGCCTCCGTGTGGGCACTGAGGTAGCTGCAGCCGCGCGCAGCGGCGCTTCTCGAGTTTAAATAAATAAATAGAAAGCCACAAACAAAGGCCAACACGGACTGGACGCGAGACGCGAGACGCGCTGGCTTAGTCCCTTGCAATATGGCGGTGAGCATTCCCTTCCTCCTTCCCTCGATTCTCCCCTCACATTGTGTCTAGAGTCGTCTATCACCGTCACTGCGTGCTGTCGTCCGGTCCCGATTGGTCTCCCAGTATGTCTTGGCTGTGCATCGCATTTGCTGGCATACTCACATTCCCCGCGCGCAGGCGACTTTCCACCTGTTCACGATACCTTGCAACAGCAGCACCCGACGCCTCTTCATCATCCACCGGCGCACCACCGCCTCCAGCCGCGCCGTCAGAACCCAAACTGGGCAAGCTGGTTGATGACATCTCTGGGCTTACTCTGCTGCAGGCCGCAGACCTCGTCACTCTTCTGAAGGTGCGTATGGCTCCATGCACACGCGAAAGCAGCTAATAACGCATGTACCACGGAATAGACGCGTCTGAATATCCAAGAGATTGCTCTTCCCGCTGCCTCTGCGCCTGCACCTGCTGCCGCTGCCGACGAGGCCCCCGTCGAGGTTCGCGCGAGCCATCACCTCGCACGATGCACCGTGTCTCTTGACCTTGTTTCATTTTGTAGGAGAAGCCAAAGGAGAAGACAATCTTCAACGTTAGGCTGGACTCATTCGATGCCACTGCGAAGCCTAAGATCATCAAGGAGGTCAAGGCCCTGGTGCCGAACCTCACTCTAATCGAAGTAAGCCATCTATCTCCCTTGCCGCTAGAGGCTATGTTGATTGTTCGTACAAGGCAAAGAAGTTCGTTGAATCGCTGCCAAAAATCCTGAAGGAGAGCCTGCCCAAGGAAGACGCAGAAAAGATCAAGAAGGTCTTCGAAGGCCACGGCGGTGTCGTCGTCTTAGAATAATTGTGCACTGCTGCTTATCTTACTCTCGTATACATCTACGCATTTGCAGAGCAATATCTTTCCGTTGACTACCGGCGGCTTTGCTGGACTCTTGTATCTTCGTGCTGAAACAACACCACTGTCCAAATTCGCCTGCGCAAAAACAGGTTATATAACAAGGCATAACTCGGAATATAACGTGTCGGGCTCGAAGAGTTCACCACGCGGAGAACGCAGCAAATGCCGCTTCAAGTAGCATTACAAATGACTGTCCTTCCGGACTATGTTCGCCAGGCAGACTTGGCGCG
Organism: Auriscalpium microsporum; assembly: GCA_019914985.1. Taxonomy (NCBI): domain Eukaryota; kingdom Fungi; phylum Basidiomycota; class Agaricomycetes; order Russulales; family Auriscalpiaceae; genus Auriscalpium; species Auriscalpium microsporum. The sequence goes on from JAHLMG010000001.1 coordinate 2,843,042, forward strand.
CTGAACACCTCGGGGTCAACCGTGCCCTGCAGCCAACCGTCCTCGTCGATGCTTTTGAGGATGAGATCCCGAGCTCGCAGAGCCGCCGGTATGTGCTTCAAGTCTTTCGTCAATTGTGCGTAGCGGAATGTTGAAGCAGCAAGTAGGGCCGTGGACGACGTGTCAGCGAAGGATGTTGGGACGTCGATCGTGTTCAACAAGGTGCCGTTCAATTGCTATATGTGAAAGTCAGTTGAGTGTTAGGGTCTTACGAAACGCATGAAGCGCACGCACCTGATGCTGCCACGCTCCCGTCAATATTTCGTTGACCCAGCTCGTCAGGTTCGCTTGTTGAGGCGTCAATTTGGGTGCAGCACTTGACTGTTGAATCGTCGCCAGAACCCTCAGCATGCCAGCGGCAGCCCACGCATTGCCTGCGGATATATTACACCAACCCATCAATCCGAAGTGGCTGCGACTGACCTGTTCCCCAATGTGTTGCATCCTCTCCGACACCGAGTACGATGTGCCTCCATAGACTGGCGTCCGCGTCAAACAGAGCGTCACGATACAAACTGCACTGCTCATATGCTGCCTGCAAGAGCTGCTCGCCGTTCGAACCGCCTTGTAATACCCCATAGTACGCGATGAACGGGGGTGCCATGTACACAAAGTCCGCCCTACTGCCCCGCTCAGCACGAGAAGTCAATCAAACAAGTTAGACGCACCACAGCTGCACTTGATCATCACGGTGTGAAATGGCACCCTCCGGTGAGCGAGGCGCGACCTCAAGCAAATACTCTAGCTGCCCCTGCGCGGCGACGGAGTAGTTCTGGTCGGCAAGATCTGTCCGCGTCCAGTTGGCCAGTAAAACTGCGCTGCCGATACCTGCGCATTCCCTTAAGACAAAGCCTCCATGTACGAGATGCGAGGTGCTTACTCGCAGGGTCCCCAACGGCGCCGTCGCCGTCGATGAGCGGCAGCGAATTTGCAGACTTGTTTGCGACCACTCTACACACTGGCATAAACATGGTGAACCCTGTGAGAACCGCAGTGAGACGCACTCTTTTGCAATCCCGATTACATCGGCTGCGACGCCCGACGGCTTCAAACGAGCGGGCAGTGGGATCGCATGCGGACTGAACACGGACAACGATGGCCACTCGAGCTCCGTCAATGCCTCCTCTACGGTGCCAATCTCCCAACTACACTCGTAAGTAACGGTTCGGGGCAAGATAGCCACACTGACTTACCTGTGGGTAGAGATGTTGAGCGCATTGGACCGTACCAATGCTACCCTGGCCGTGCTGAGTCCGCCGAACCCGTCCGCGATAGGCACCGCCGCCACGCAACTAGCAAGTATACTGAACCATGCAACAAGCATCGCTAGGGGCAGCGTAGTGTTGAAGGAGAGGTGCTGGACGGGAGCACGAAGGACGGAGGGGTGAGGAAGGTGGGCATCCCTGGCCCTTGTGGGTATATATATCGCCCGACTCCAAAACGCTGGGCTGTTGATGGCTGTCGAACCCCCGAAATTGAAGAAGTTTGGGTCATCGAAGTTCGGCGTGTCGAAATCTTCAGGCTACGATTCACACAGCTGTTCATGTGGCGCGAAGGCGGCAGGATGCCGAATATTGATGGACTGCCTGTAGTCTCCGTTGCGGACCTTGCGCGGAAGACAGTCGTTCTGCCAGCAAGATGGGTTATGGAAGGCGATGGGTTATGGAAGGCTACATAGAGACCTCAAGAAGTTGAGTTGAGTGTTCCACGTGCAAAGCTGGCATCGATGTTAGGTGGACGCGGATATATGGACGCGGGAACGCAGCTCTGCCCTGGCTATGATAGCTGGCGTTGGGGGCGTGCAACATTCAGGGACTATCTTCGGTGAGCGACGTGGCCGCACTCCGCGAGCAGGGCCCTTGCCAGCCATTGAGCCAGAGCGGCGAGTCGACGCGGCACAGCCACATACCATCCTTCCACCCAGCCCCCAATGGCCGCCCAAGGCGAGGACGTCGTGGTAAACAAGAACAAGAGATTCAGGAAGGAGAAACGTGCGTTGCTGCTCCTTCATCGCATGCCTTTGTCTCTGACTGGCGGATGAGCAGCTTGGGACACGGACGACATCGACCAGTGAGCTAGCTCTGTGCGTGTCTCCTCCTCGTACTCATCCATTATTCGACAGTGTACGTCTTTCCTGGCGGGTAGAATAGCCATGCCCTGATCTTCCTTGCAGTGGAAAATCGATTCGTTCACGACTGCTGACAATGCAGGCGGCGCATTCCTAGAAGAATCGTCGTTCGCGACCCTCTTTCCCAAGTACAGAGAAAGGTACTTGCGCGAGGCATGGAGTGCAGTCACCCAGGCATTGGAATCGCACGTACGTCTCCGCTGTGTGCCGTCCATGCTCGAATCTGACCCGGGCATCAGCACGTCGCGTGTACTCTCGATCTCATACACGGGTCTATGTCCGTGCGCACAACCCGAAAAACTTACGACCCATACGTTATTCTCAAGGCGCGCGACATGATTAAATTACTTGCTCGAGGCGTGTCCGTAGGTCAAGCTGTCAAGATTCTAGATGACGGCGTTGCATGCGATATCATCAAGATTGGAAACATCGTGCGCAACAAGGAACGGTTTGTGAAAAGGAGACAGCGTATCATCGGGCCAGATGGGAGTACACTGAAGGTGCGCAATGACTTTCTGTCTTGCGGGACTGATTTCGAGCCTGGCGCAGGCTATCGAATTGCTCACTCAGTGCTACGTTCTTGTGCAAGGAAGCACCGTAAGCGTCATGGGCCCCTACAAGTCATTGAAGGAGGTTCGGAGGATAGTTCTCGATTGCATGAAGAACATCCACCCTATCTATCGAATAAAAGTATGGAAAAGGCAGCCCTGGAGGCTGCACAATGCTGATATTCTTTTCGAACAGGAGCTGATGATCAAACGAGAGCTCGCGAAGGATCCAAAGCTTGCGGATCAATCTTGGGACCGTTTCCTTCCACAATTCCGCCGGAAGCATCTGACGACCTCGGAAAAGACGGCGAAGAAGAACGACAGACTGGAATCCAAGAATGAGGTGCGACAGGCCGCAAGTTTGGAGGCGCACAAGTCGGACAAGCCACAAAAGAAGGTGTACACGCCCTTTCCGCCCGCCCAGCGACCGCGCAAGGTACTTAAGCGCTATCCGTGTCGGGTTCGAGGTACTGACGGCGTTGTCCAGGTGGATTTGCAACTTGAGTCGGGCGAGTACTTCCTCAAACCGCACGAGAAGAAACACCGGGAGGAACAGGAGCGTAGACACAAGGTAAGCACCACCCATTCCCTATGCTTGTTTGCGTGCGCTTACACCAAGTTGTAGCAAACGGAAACATCTGCCAAGCGCCGGGCGGAACGAGCGGAAGTATTTGTGGCTCCGGTGGAAGATGTTGCGCCCACAGTGGAGGATAAGCGGAAACGCAAACGCCTGGAGCTGGAGCACGCGGACGGGCCATCGAACGAGGGCCGGGCGGGCAAGAAGGAAAAGAAGACGGCGAAAGCAGGTTGATGATGGTCTTGATTGGTGTCTATGTAGGACTGCTGCCCCCCGCCCCCTGTGTAGTACGACAGCTACTCATCGGTATGCTGGGTGGTTGGCAACGGGTCGATGAAAGAAAAGAAAAGCGCCGCGTAGCACAATGAAATAATGTGTTGCTGTCTTTCCCGATGGAGAATAACAGACCCCGGCTACAACACTTGGACCGGTGCAGTGACCGCTCAACCAACCTCTGCTACCGGCCACCCTCCCCACTTTCCTCTTCCCCCCACCATCCCCCTCATGGCGTCGACACACGCCTGGATGAATCTCTCCGGACGTCACAAGGTCTCTGTCGGCTCATCCCTCGGGAAGGCCATCAAGGCGCGCAAGGGTGCCCCGGCGGCCCCCAAACGGTCCAATCTCCCAGAGCGAGACTTTTATTCATTCCGCTGTGCGAGCCAACAATATATGTTTGAGGTGTTGGCTCACATCTCGCGTCGTATTATTACTAGATAACTTCAAGCCCGAGTCGATAGATCCGACGAAGCCGGGCACGGTGGAGGTGAAGAAGGTGCAGGAGAAGACTACGGTGCGGGTTGAGCGCCCCACAGCAATTGTGAGTCTGGTCTGTAAGAGCCGTGCATCCACACCGAAAGTGCTCAACTATGTGCAGCCCAATCAAGCGCAGGTGTTCTATGGCGAACAGAGACCCACCAAGGAGTTCGACTGTATCCTCATCTACGACGAAGATCTAGGCGTGCGTTATATCTTCCTATTCTCCTCTTCATATTTTGACAGCACCCTTTGCTCCACCAGACGTTCACCCTTGAGAAGTTAGATTCGTATGCGAATCTCAATTACGATGGTCGCGACGCGATGAAGACTCGCGTGTCCGCCTCACCGCGTAAGTCCATCACCGTCTTGTAGGGCCACGCCCCGAGATGCTCAATCCCTCCTAGCGCATGGCGCATCGGCGGCGACGCCAGACACCCGTTCGCCAGTACGGACGGCCGCAGACGAGCTGGAGGCCGAGCTTCTTGAAGGTTTGGCAGACGCGGACGGCGAACCCGACATCCCACTACCGGTACCCAAGCCGGTGCCCAAGACGATGCCCAAGGTGGCTGTGCGCGAGGAGGAGGAGGAGGAAGAGGAGGACGTGCCGATCGCGGCGAGAGTGGATCTGACGCCTACGAAGCCGAAGCCTTCACCGCCAAAACTAAAGGCAGCCCCGAAGAAAGCGCTCGCGCCCTCGTTGCCAGGCCCGAAGGCAAAAGCATTGCCCAAAGCCAAGGCGAAAGCCGCTACGGCCAAGCGGCCACGCGAGGGCAACGACGTCGAGGAGTTCACGGTCAGCCGCGCCCCGCCTGCGAAGAAGGCGCGTCCATCTACGCCGCCGCCGCCGCCCCCGTCCTTCAGCCTTGCGCTCCCCACATCGGATGCTGGTCCCGACCCCCTCGCACGATTGGCATCCTACGCTCCAGCTACCAAGGTGGCTGCCCCGCTGCCGCCGCCGCCGCCGCCGCTGCCACAAGCAGCCGACTCGGACGACGAGGGCGAGTGGGACGAGGTTGCCGCGCTCCCTCTCCCTTTGACTATCGAGGAAGAGGACGACGAAGAGGCTGAGGAAATCGATGTGTCCGAGTTTCAGGACGCGCTCGAACTTGCGCTCGACCAAGAGCTTTCGGACCAGGAAGGAGACGGTATTTTTGAAGAGGAAGTTAGCTATCCCATCGCCCCGGCACCCCCAGCAGGCGGGCCCATCTCGCTCAATGCGTTCGCTGGTGGAGTTGTAGACGACGACGACGACGATTATTCCAGCAGCGACGATGACGAAGACTAGCACAATATTGCACATGTGTCTTTCATGTACAATACTCTCTAACTTATACCATTCATCACATGTATACATCCCCAAAATGCCTTCCCATTCTGCATCTCGCTTCTTGCAATGGTATGTTATCCCCAGCAGGTATGACAAGTAAGGTAAGGAGCCTATAGAACAAAAGCTGAGTGCGTCCCAGCGATAAAAAAACCCATCAAAAATGCGTCGCTGAAGTGTCCACGTCCGTCAAGGACATTAGCTTTCTACAGTGAGTGGGCAACTAGCCCAGGGAGGCACGCAAATCCGCAATGTCCGAGTCCAACCAACTACTACGTAGAGGTCGGCAACGGGACCATCGACACACCACCCATGATCACGCCAGAGCCGGCGGACGAAGTCTCGGCCGCGTTGTTGGCGTCAGTCGGGCTGGGGGCAGCGGATGACGCGCTTGCGATGATCGAGCTGGCCGCAGCGGGGCTGATCGTCGAGGTGGTCGTGACATCGCTGCTACCGCTGCTAGAACCGTGGATGAGGCTGCTGATGCTCGACGGCGTGTCGAGGAAGAGCATGGCCGGGCCGGCGATGACAGAGTTTGTCGCCTGATCGCGCGCGTTGTTGTTCAGCGGCTGGTCGTCGGAGGTGATCATGACGGCGACGGGGCCGACGATGCCATCGGGGACAACGCACTGATCGAAGGGCAGCGCGATGGAGAAGGGCAGATTGCCGGCAAGCATCTGGCAGAAGAAGCCCTGTACCAGAATATTAGTGAGATTCCCAAGGGAAACACCGTACGGAGACCCACGTCTGTGGTGCCATTGATCGCGCTGGACGAGAAGGTGAGCGAAGTGCCTGCTGCGACAGTCCCAGAGTTTGTGACAGTCAATGACGGGTTGGCTATTCAAATGATGAGCATAAGCGCACTTGCGAATGTTGAAGTGGGCTTACGAGTAATGCCAAGATCACAGCCAGAGATGAAGGGCGAGGCGATGGCGAGAACTTCCTGAGGCAGGAGCGGCAAGTCGAACGCCTGAGGGATGGCATTGCCACCGTTGAAGATGTTCAAAATGGTCTGATGCCGCGCCTCAACGGTGACGATCGACGCTGCGGCCGTGAGGATGCTGGGGTCCTGGATGAGATGTGCGGCACCAAGGTAGGCACCGACACCGACGTTTTCCACGAGTCGAGCAACGGGCGCCATTGTCGACACATCGGTCAAGACCGAGGAAAAGTCAAACTTGCATGTCGAGAGAGCCTCCTCGCCGAAAGACCGGATGGTTTGCTGCACAGAGTGATTGAGTGACCCTCCTAGGAGGACATGATGCGCAACACACCTCGAGGATGGTCGTATGGGTCGCTTCATCGGACGCAATGGCCGTGAACTGCTCGATAGGGATCTGAGCAGAGGTGAAGCCGGCGTCGGTGAAGTCGGAAGGCTGGAACTTGGCAAGCGCTTCCTTGTAGAATTCCGTCTCGAGCTGCTCGAGGACGTTCGCGAACTCTGGGGCGGAGATTAGAAATGGTGGTGGACGATATGGAGAGAGGACGGACTGAGGACAAGCAGGGTACCGGGGTCGGTCGTGCGCTTCATGGGCAGGGCATCGATGACGAAGGGGGTTGCCAAAGCAAACAGGGACAGAGCGGCGGTAGAGTAACGCATGGCGATAGAGAATTTGATTGGAGCACCGGGAAGCTTCAGCCTGCTGGGATATGAAAGAAGGAAATGAAGGAATGAACCAGGGGCGCAGCCGGGCAGCCCAAATAAAGTCTACAGACGGGAGAGGTCAGCGGGGACAAAGGGGGGGAGGAGGAGACAGCTACCAGGAGGAGGACAAGAAGGGGAAACGAAGGGATGGGCGCTGCCATGTGCACGCCGATATTTTATATCATACCCGCGACTCGGACGGGACGCCTCATTGGCCCGGCCGGTTCGGGCTCCCCGGATATGGGCCGGGTCGTCGTTGCCATGCCGATGCCGAGGCAGCGCCAGAGCCTCCGCCGCGTCCCCGCCTCGGGCTCTTGTCGGCAGGTACCGTCCACCGTCCACCGCACGGCGCCCCCCACGCCCTCTGCAGCACCTCCCGCAACCACAGCCCGCGCAACACGACAGGGCCTCTCCTCAAGCCCGCCTGCATCACATTCCATGATGACTTTGATGCCAGCTTCCCCATTGCTCCTCAATATCCATCCAATGATAGCATCAGTCCGAGCGCTAGCAACAACAATACACGCCAGCCTATGACCGCTAGCCTATGGCCAGCCACGGACACTAACGCCAGCAATGCCCGCCTATATCGCCTTCTTCGCCAGCCATCTCGAAATGAGAGCGAGGCTCTCGGCAGGCTTATCGTGCGGGACGTAAGCGAAATCTGCAGCGTCAGCTCGCAACCATCGACCCGAGACTGCGGGTCCACTTATCATATGTCCCGCTCCTCTCACGGTCGCAAACGTGAGCTGGTCCCACACCTTGGTTTCCCCCGCCGTCCGGCCATCAACCTCCCAGTTGCGCCAGGCCGCTGCAGCATATCCTGCCTGCCCGGACCATTCGAGCTTGTCCACCCACAGCTTGTTCGCCACCCAGTTGCACTGCCAGTCATACGTGCCGGCGTAGATCAGAACCCTGATCCCTCGATCGAGGAGGTTCGCTACATGGTACTGTGTCGGCACTGCAAACTTGTCAAATCGTCGCCAGAAGTCGCGGCCAACATCCCTCGCGCAGGGCTGGAAGTACTCATCGGACTGGACGCCCAGCATTTCGCGGACCTCCCGCGAGCTCAAATACTCCGCGATGGCATCGCCTTCCAGATAGCACAAATTCCCACCCTCGCACCTCTAGCAAGCAATATTGTCTGATTGATATTTGATCTGTTTGCTGAAGCAGGTGGTCCACTGACCTTGGAGATGTCATAGTTATTGCGACCTGCAAGACTTGAGTGGCGCCTTTCGCCCTTGGAACTGACACTCACCACTAGAGAACATCGGCGCGCTCAGTTCTGTGTCGCAGAAGGCGACAGCCGCACGGCAGTCCATTTCGTCGAATACGTCAATACAGCTGCTTTGCATGGCTGCTTGGCAACGAGGGAGCTATGTAACAAATAGTGCAGGATTTGGCCCGAAGGAGACAATTGGAATTGCGTACCGCTCGTTTCATCCTGACGCAAGTACCAATGGTCTGAAAGGGGATATCCAGAGCAGCCGTCCCACACTCGATAGCATAACGCCCCTCATACAGCCTGCAGAGCTACATCAGCACAGGAGCTCATTCGTAGCAGTGGCGCTGACGTTGAAATGTCAGTGATCCCGTTGCCGATGATCACACTTTCTAAGTTGATAATGGTCTGGCGCCCCTCCGCGAGGGCTTTGCGATTTTGCTCATAGATCTCGCTCGCGAAAACAGGTAAATAGCGGCCCTGTAGCTACATGGTCAGAGTCGCGATATGCCAGCATGTTCTACTAGTACTTACGCCATACGATTCGCCTGAGAGATGCAGAGGTCGTCCCTTGAATTGACTGAAGTTCTCGAAGAAGATAGTGAGAAATGCGTTGATGTCTTTGGCGGCGTCTTCTGTAGTCTCGACGGTCAGACCATGATCGGCATATGAGAAGCCTACGCCAACACTGTCACAAAAGCAACGCACTGAGTAGAAAGAACACGACGCTGTAAGAAAGGCACATACGGTTGATCAAGGAAGAACACATTTGCTTCGTTGTTCCACGAGTATGGATTCCAGAGCGTGCCGTTCCCGGCTGGCGAACCATCAGGCATACGAATATTGCATGGGCCTTGCCGCTGTGTTACTGCTGTATCCCGTGTGCCTCTAAATTCAGCGTGCTCACCTAATTCCATAAGAAGACCCATAGCGGACGAGCAGCCCGGGCCTGTCGTTTTCCATCGCACCCTTACTAGGGCAACCAACATACATAGCTTGACGATGCGCACCTCCATTGATCCACATCATCACGTCGTCTGATGATCGGCGAAACCGGTCTGGCCTGAGCACAGATCATCGGGGCAATGAAGTAAAATGGTGGCCACCTTGGTCCGGATCTCTCCTGCTCTCAAAAAAGTAGAAAAACAGATGCTTGGCGCCCTTGTCCACATCCAAGAACCCAGTGTATACACTGCTTTGACATCAGCAGGATGGTGGTGTCTCGACGGTCAACGAGATCGTACTTTACAGTTGGGTCACAGAAAACAGATTTCTTAACGCGCAAGCGGTGTCCGGGTACTAGAGGGTGTGCAAGTTCTGTGAAGCGATCCAGAGAGGAGATTGAGGATAGGCGGAAGAAGGAGTCGGACGCATTAGCAAGGCTGGGCCCATCGGGAGTCGAAAAAGCATCGGAAGGAGAGAAAACATGCTGGTCGGCGTTTGCACCGCCCCCAAAATATGAGAGACCCAAGGCCAAGAACACCCCGGAGTAGAACATGGTGGTGGGTGAGAGCGAAAGACGGCGGCGGCAACAGGACGGCGAGGACGAGCTCACGCTCACGTGCAGAACGCGGTCCATGGACTCACCTACCAAACCGGGCCGCGATGCCTTCCCACGACGGAAAAGTGAAAAGCATGTCGGCCTCGCAGTAGTACGGGCTCATCGTGCCCAAGACCTCCTCTACCCCCTTCTCGTGTCTCTGGCACTCCAAAGATGCTCGTTCTCTACGAGACCGCGATGGGCTTTGCCCTCTTTAAGCTCACCGATGCCGCAAAAATAACGAGTCCGGACCTCCACAAAGAGTTTGAGACGCCAGAAGGAGCCAACAAACTGTGAGGCAACAAGAGGTTCTTGTTTTCACGTCTGTATGTCCGCTGATGTGCTATGGTGTTATTTAGTTTAAAATTGAAGTCGTTGCATCGGTTTGTATCAACTGCTACCGCGGTCGAGGAGATCACCGCCATCCAAGAAGGGAAGATCGGGAAAGGCCTCAAAGACTTCTTGAACAAGGTCATCGTCGAGAAGGGGAAGAACAAGGAGCAACTTCTTGTTGTGGACCCTAAGCTCGGTGCGTCGCACATCACACACATATCGCTAGTTGACTGAGGCCTCGTTTCTGCACATTCAGTCCGACCTATCAACAAAAAACTTGGGATCAATGTCGTCTCCGATTCGGATTCGCTCGACCTCTTCCGCGGAATCCGTAGTCAACTCTCAGCGCTTTTAGATGGACTGGACCCGAAAGATCTCGCGACCATGAGTTTGGGTCTCAGCCATTCACTCTCTCGGTGCGTCACCATGTCCCTTGTGCCTCAATTAGAGCTCACCAGATTCCCGCAGGTTCAAGTTGAAGTTCTCTCCGGATAAAGTTGACACCATGGTTGTGCAAGCGATCGCCCTCCTCGACGACCTGGACAAGGAGATCAACATCTATTCCATGCGCGTGAAGGTACGCATGTTGAGGAGACCCGACAACTGCAGAGTTTAGTGACACTGAACAGGAGTGGTACGGCTGGCACTTCCCCGAGATGGCAAAGATCCTCTCGGACAATATCGCGTATGCGAAGGTGGTGAAGCTCATGGGTACGCCTTATCCACGTCGACCTGCCCGCCCGCTTCTTACTCACGACTACCAACCCTTTCAGGCTTCCGCACCAACGCGAGCTCGACAGATTTTGCTGCTATCCTTCCAGAAGACCTCGAGGCAACCCTCAAAGCTGCCGCTGAGATATCCATGGGAACTGAGATTTCCGATTCCGACATCGCGCATATCCACGCCCTATGTGATCAGGTCATCTCCATATCTGCCTACCGGACACAACTCGCGGAGTACCTACGCAATCGCATGGTCGCGATTGCTCCAAATCTGACGGCTCTGGTTGGTGAGCTGGTCGGCGCTCGGCTGATCAGCCACGCTGGCAGCTTGTTGAACTTGGCAAAGCACCCAGCCAGCACCATTCAAATTCTGGGAGCAGAGAAGGCTCTATTTAGGGCCCTTAAGACGAAACACGACACACCGAAATACGGCCTCATTTACCACGTACGTTACGCGTTCCTTTTTTACATCACGTACTCATGAATGCTTCAGGCCTCCCTTGTTGGCCAGGCGCCACCAAAGTTGAAAGGAAAGGTATGTACACAAGTCACCCGTCGTTTGAAGGTGCTCTTGACGCTTTGTCCAGATGGCGCGTATGGTCGCGACGAAAACTGCGCTTTCCGTCCGCGTTGATGCTCTTACCGATGCCGATGGGAAGTCAGAGCCTATGGCTCCATCAATAGGCGTCGAGAACCGGGCGAAGCTCGAGTCTAGACTCCGTGCTCTGGAGTACGAGGGTGATGCGTCCGGCGTGCGGAAGTTCGCACAGAACGGTAAGCAACAGGAGCGCTTCGAGATGAAGGGCAATGCACAGACATACAACGCCTCTGCGGACGCTGTCGACCTCGTTTCCACACAACGCGAGCCGATGGAACTTGCTGTGCAGGCCGTACTGGACACGAAGGAAGAGAAGCGGCGGGCGAAGGAGGAAAAGAAAGCGAAGCGGCGAGCGGAGAAGGAAAAGGTAAACACGTCTGAAGGGGACGGGGATGCGATGGAGGTCGACAGCAGTACAAATGAGAAGCGGAAGCGGAGAGAGAGCGCCGCCGCCACCGCCGCCAATGATGATGGAGATGGGGATGTCACCATGGTGCGTCTATCAATATCCCGGCGCACATTGTCCAAACATGATCTCATGTGTCTGCAGGAGGTCGAGGAGACAGAGGCAGAGCGCAAGGCGCGCAAAAAGGCGAAGAAAGCGGAGAAGGCGGCGGCGGCGGCGGCAGCAGCATCAGTAGGCGACTCCTCCCAAAAGAAGAAAAAGAAGGCGGACACACATTAGATACATTTATTTACTCGCATCTGTCAGGCGTATAATACTTGCATATTTTGCTTTCTGCTGTAGCGCGCGAGCAAGCGAAGTAGTGCTAGGTGGCCATGACAGCAACTCAACAGTGCGAGTCGTACGACACGGCGACTCAGCGACTAAGGTAGACCTGTCAGGCTGGCCTCCTGCTTGTCCTCATCCGTCACCTCCCTGCAAAGCAACCTCGTTCCTTGAGTGCGAGCCATGGCTACTGCGTCACGGCCGATTGTTATAGTCACGGGCGCCAACAAGTAAGACTCTCGCTGTGTCGCGTCGCGTTGTGCTCATGAACGCGGTTTCAGCGGTGTTGGCTTCGGGATCTGTCGCCGTCTGCTCTTCCAGCTCTCCCAGCCTCGGCCATCCGATGCAAACCCCTTATTTGAATCCACGACTGGTCTGGTCTCCTGCGACCCGAATTCCGTGCCCGCCAGCGGGCCAGAGTATCCATGCCAGGGCCTAACACTGATCATGGCATGCCGGAACAGGCAGCGTGCTGAAATTGCGCGCGCGGAGCTTCTCAGGTTGTTCGAGGAGGATGTGAAGACCAGGGAAAAGCAGCAGGGAGAGGCGGCGCACGTTGAGGTGTTCCGGAAGAACTTGACGGTGACCATCCATAGCTTAGACCTGGCATCTGTGCACAGTGTCTTCGAGTTCTGCACCCTCGTTTCCCAAAAGTACGTCTTGCATACCTGTCAAGTTGATATTGAAACTCATTATGCTCTCAGTTACCCATACATCTCACACGTCTTCTGCAATGCCGGAGTCGCAAATTTTGACCGCATATCTTGGCCACTGCTTTTCCGTCAACTAGTTTCTGATCTCCTTGGGGCCCTCACGAATCCTCGCTTCAACCTCCAGAAGCCCGGAATTCTGAGTGAGGACGGACTTGGCTGGGTCTGGCAATGTAATGTGTTTGGACACTTCATCCTGGTGAGTGATTTGCCCCCAACAACCGCTGTCGAAGTCAATTATCGCGATAGGTTCGTGCGCTGGATACACTTTTCGGCACTTTTGAGAAGGCGTCGCATGCTCCTGCGCGCGTGATTTGGACATCGTCGCTAGAATCAAGGGCAGACAAATACGACAGCGAGGACTGGCAACTCACCAAGACACTCTTTCCATATGAAGGGTCAAAATATCAAATGGACATCATCCGTGCTGAACTCGACCGCCGCGCCTTGCGAAGTCCTTCCCCCGCTGTTAGACACTTCACCTTCCATCCCGGAGTTGTGTACACTTCGATCGACCAAGTGCTTCTGGGACCGTTCCTTCACAGGGTCAAGTTGCTTGTCTTCTATGTGGTATGTGCATGCGCAGCTTGTTTTGTCTCTTGCATCCGTTGATTCCTTTGTCGCGTATATGTAGGCGCGGTTCCTCGGCTCTCCTCATCACAACATCACTCTCTGGAACGGCGCTGCCGCGGGCGTTTATCTCGCACTGGCGTCGCTAGTATTCATTCCTATATTCATCTCCTCAAGCACCAGCAAAGCTTCCGCCGTTGGCCAGGAGATAACGCCCGTCCGTTTTAACTCCGAAACGGATCGCAGAGGCAATGGTCGCGTAGGTGTAAGCCCCGTCGCTGGGTGGGCAGAGCATGATGAGGAGAGCGAGAAGCTCGTGAACAGATGCGAAAGGTTGTATCAATCTCTCCTGACTGCGGATGGGAAGTCAGTGTCTACAGCTACATGATTGCCTTCAAGGACGGTCAACTCGATAACATACAATACTATCTCACATCCACATAATGTAAAACTTTAAGTTGTAACCCCTGGTGCACCGGGAAGATTGAAATAGGGTATAGTCCGCATAGCCTGAGATGGTGGCTCTTCTGCGTCTAGCTTTTGTCGAGCACGATCAGTCTACGTAAAGATTAGATGCCAAGAGCTTTGGAGTGCAAGAGGCCCATGATGGACGTACGATAACAGCGTGCGATGAACCCCTCTCCAAGCCCTCTAGCAGAGTGCACGCTTTACACAATTCATTACTAGACATGTAACCACACCTCTTACACGTCTCTGCCATTCAATAGGATGATGAGCACCATGGGCAGAGTTACACGTCGGGGACTTACGCTGCAACTTCTGCGAGGCCTTGACTTCCTGTTTCACTTCAAACGCCTCGCCTGAGTGAATGATGTCGATTATGGCGCTCGGCCGTGCTGCTTCAAGATCTTTGAGAAATGCACGTGCATGTCCGCGGTAAGCATCCGGAGAGTAGATGCATTCGGTCGAGAAGTAGTCCAGCTTCTTGAAGTACGCGTACCTATCGAGTACGAAGTGGTGAGGTCAGAAAAGATATGAACCACACAGGCGAACATTACGATCTCCTTCTCATATGCATATTTGAACGGCTTCGAACGCCGAATCGTATCCTCCCCTTGGGTGCAGATCGCTGTACAACGGCCCAGCCGTGCGATATCGCCTCGCATTACTGGTATTGAACATGGCTTAGCACGGAAGTATTATATCCACAGAAAGGCGTAGGACGCACTGTTCATCAGGACGGTCTCTGCAATATCGTCCGCATTGTGCCCAGTTACGATATGATCTACATTGAGCGCTGACGCGCCGCGATCCAATGCTTGCCTTCGGAATACACCGCAAAATGTGCAATTGTTCTTTTTGCCAATAGTTGATACAATGCGGTCCATCGTCCATCCGTAGAGTTCGTCATAAGAAAGTATCTTGAGGGGCATGTCATACTGTTCTTGATTCCGTTTCACGGTCTGTGAGGTGTTGGTTATGTGCATAGAAGAGGCTGGAAAGAACCAACGCACCTCAAGGGAATCATCCCTATACCCCGTTATTCCCTCGTCGATCGAGAGGAGGAAGAGCTCGAGACCATAGTCGTAGCGCTCATTCAAGGTCTTCATGACATATGCTAAGACCGTTGAGTCTGATCATCCGCGAGGACGTCAGCGCCAAGCCTCAACAAAGAGACCGACAACAGACCCTTTCCCCCGGATGCTCCTATCGCCACTCTGTCTCCAGTTCTGAAAAGGTTTGCCTCTGTGATCGTGTTGTGCACCTCGGTCTCAAAGACCTTGAAGAAACAGTCCTTGCAGATCTGCTGTCCTGTCTTTGGACGTTTCAAAATAGGTCGCGCTGAGTGACAGAGTGCGCATGTTTTGGACGGCATGAAGGACGTGAGTGTGGCAATGGAGCCGGATGAGCCTCAGGGAAGCTTTCATCCTAAGTCCGAGTCAAATCCTCCGGGCCGCATGGACCGGCTCAAGTTCAGTTGGGCCTCCCGATCATATGTCTTTCATCCACGATGCCCAAAGAAAACAGGAAAAGAGGCAAGAAACATAAAAAACCTGCGCAAGCTCAGCCGGCGGACGAGCCTGAGGCTCTGCCTTTCGAGGAAGGGCCAAAGGAGGTCGACGACCAGCAGAGCGGTCCCTCCTGGATCGTCCCCGCACAGGCAGGCGCAGACGAAGCCGATAGAGACGCACCGTTTGGCTATGTCGATGCGGATATCAGGTCCTACTTCCGCAACGTCGATACCCAGCTGAAAGACTGGCAGGAGAACGCCGCTGACGGTGGAGAACATGGCGGGGACGTGGACCCCAATGAAAGTGTGTCGCCCACTCATGCCTCTCTATATGAGTCTGATTCAATTTAATTTCATAGATAGACGGATTTTCCTTATGGCTGCTTTACAAGAAATGGTGGGGCAGGAGCGGCAGCTCTCGACCGATCCGGAATGTGCGAGCGTCCTGGAGCGCATGGTGTACTCAATGGACGACTTCGTGCGCCGTGTTTTCGTGGATAGCTTGAGAGGGAGGTGAATTTCATGGCGACATCCTGCGACGTTTGCGGCGATACCTGACACTACATATAGCTATGAGCAGTTGGCAAAACATCGCTTTGCTTCGCATGTCGTTCAGACGCTCTTGACTGTCGCAGCCGACACAGTGTCTCGGGAGGTGAGCCCCACTCAACGGACCTGTCCGGTAACATTCTCACTCATATATGTAGTCTCGAGGTATCATGCCGGCGGTTGACGGGAACTCGGACAAGGGTGAACTCCTTACCCTCAGTCAGCTAGTTCTTGACCTAGTGGATGTTCGTTTCCCGTGGAAGTTCCTCATCGCACCTACTTACCTGTAGCCATCTAGGAACTTACACCCTCATTCTCGTCTCTAATCCTCGACCAATTTGCCTCGCACGTCCTCCGAGCCCTACTCATGCTCTTGGCTCCCCAAGCCTTTCCAACAGCTACGCACAGTTCTGCGGCTCCAGTCCGTTCTAAGAAAAGTGCTGCATGGAAGACGAAACAAGGGCCCTTGAAATCAATTTTCCAAGATACAGAAGGCGAGGGCAAGGCGCCGGCCGAAAAGCAAACAGCGGAGCCAAGCGCTTTCCGCAACGCGGCACGAAAGCTCGTGCTTGTATTGCAGAAAGATCTTGGGGAGAACGAGGTCAGGTCCTTGGCAGCCAACAAGGTTGCAAGTCCAGTTCTCCAGGTGCGCCACGAGATTGATGGACCCTAGTTATTGCTAACCACAGATGAAGATGCTATTGGAGATAGAAGCAGACCAAGGGCTGTCGGACGAGCCTGGCTCACTTATGGATCGTGTGCTTGTAGGATTGATTACCCTGCACCGTACGTGACACTGTTATCAGTCTCGCTTGACCAGCGTGCTGACAGTCCGTATGCAGACAACAATCCTTCCGCTGTTCCCGAGGCATCTGACTTCCTGGCAACCCTGTTTCGTGACCCCACATCTTCTCACCTCCTCGAAACACTGATTGTACGCGCCCCGGAGCCTATATTTGTCTTATTGTGGTCGACGTACTTCGAGGGAAAGCTCCCGAAGCTCGCTTTGCACCCTGTCGCAAACTTTGTGGTCGCAAAGGCCATTGGACGAGTCTACGAGCAGCAATTATCAGAAGTGCTAGAAGAGTTGCAGCTGAGTTGGAAGAAATTGGTACAAAGTAAGGGTGCTCATGAGTCGTTTGGCGAGCGACGCTGAACCGGGATGAACAGACTCAAGGGTCGGCGTTCTGCGCGCGGTGGCCGATAGGTCGGCTGCCTTAGGCGTACAAGGGAGTGGTGTCTGCGAGGTGAGATGATCACCTTGGGTTTCACTGTAAGATACCTTACTAATAACACCTTGTGTGCAATCAGGCGGTCTTCACAGCCTTCGACCTCCATGCGCCCGAAGATCGCAAGCTCGTTGTCCAATGTGGCTTGCGGGTTTATTCTCTACAGGTGAGTACACCTAGAACCCGATTGTTCTCCGCAATTGAGAAAAAACCCTTCAGGATCACAAGGACGCGCTTGTTGAGGCTGAGAGAAGGCAAACCCTGCGGGACGTCGCCGACGCGTCCGCCGATGAGCGGCCCAAGAAGCGTTCACAGTGGCGGCAGGCATCGGATTACTCCTCTTTGGAACCCAAGACCTCTGGCGCTCTCTTGCTGCAATCCCTCCTTCATCTGTCTCAACCGCACAATGATGCCGTGATCAGTAGGTAATGTGTACTGGCTAATCGTTCACTGCGCTCCGCTCATCCGTATGCCTTTCATAGCATTCAAGCCATGTCAGTGGTCGAGATCATTGCCCTGGCACATAATCCCACCAGTTCACGCGTGCTTGATGAGCTACTACAGTCACCTACTGTGCCATCGAAGGCGAAACGGGCTTTCATACTCTCCTTGATTGGACACTACCACGTCCTGGTAGATGATCGCATAGGCAGTCGTGTTGGAGATCGCTGTTGGGCGTCTGCGGACCCGTATCTCAAGGTTCGTCCACACGCTTCTGCACGTCATCTCAACACTACTGACCAACATCCATGATTCAGGAGAAAATTGGGCGCTCGCTTATCGCACATGAGACAGATTTGGCGGGCTCATTTTATGGGAAATTTTTCGCGCGGAACCTCAACCTACACCTGCTACAACGGCGACCAGAAGACTGGCGCAGTCTACAAGCCTCAAGAGCACCAGCAGCGCGAGCGAATGGTGACACAAAACCTCACACTGAACCCACTTTGGACATGCGGAAGAAACGGAAACGGGATTCTGCAAAGAGTGGAGATGAAATCGACGCGCTCTTCCACGAAGCTTTGGGAGCGAGGGTGAAGAAGGGCGCATTAACCGATGTGGATTCGAAGCCTCCGGGATCTGCGCACAAGACGGCTAGCGGGAGAAATGATGGTAGGCTGAGTGCCGTGCTCGATGCCATACAATCTGTACCTAAGAGCGAAGCGTTCTCGAGAAAGAAGAAGCGCCCACTCTAACTAGAGAGCCCGTAGAGCCCACAATTCTGCACAATGACAGACAGGTACTTAGGAGATTTCGAACGGGAGCAAAATGAAATGCTGGCACCAGGCATGCAATCATGTTGTATAGCTGCTATGATAGATCCATGGCATCCGGTGCGGCCTGCTCACCGCGTGCGACGGAGTTTATAATCTCGCGTCGCACCTCCGCGCTGATCTGAGGATGCGGGTGTACACGCACGACATCGAGCAGGGCGTCTTTTTGGTCGGGAGTTAAATGCTCCGCGTAGCTGAGTGATCGACGTTTCAATTGCTGCGGCATGCACACCAGGGCCTCATGGAGAACGCACCGCTGCACGAACACAAGTAGGGATTGATGCCAAAGCACCGGCAAAGGGTCTTTTGAGCGCTCTTTGTTCTTGTAGGTGTTAGAAAGCCTGATGAAGTGGAACACCATGGCATCGATGACTTTGTATGGGAGCGCGTGCTTCTTGTCCAGAAGGACACGGATGAACAGAGAGTTGGACCCTGTCAACGGATGTGTCAGTTGCGGCGGGAGGGTTTGTCAGTTGTATCGGATGGCTTACCCGTGTAGTCCATGCTTGCTAACCGAATGAGCGCAGCAGATGAATGCAGCAGGGGTACTTTCACTTTGACGAGCACCGAAGCAACGATAGCGGCCTCTTTGAGTGTACACCCATTCTTCATGCACGTATTGAGTATCGATCAGAAGCGTACAGTAAAGGCGCTCACATCGAGCAGTGGAAATATGATCCCCTTGAAGAACGCAGCGGGTTTGTACAGCGAGCGTTTCAGCGCCTCATAGTAATGCACATTGAGTTTACGATTGTCCTTCTTCGTCGCTGTGTTTGTAATGTCTTCGCGGACGAGGTCGAGCACGACGCCCTCTAGGAATACCCGTGCCTGTGGCGGCTTCATATTTGAGATGAAGATGCGAGTCGCAGCATGGCAAGCTTGCGGAGACCAGTTTTCTGGCCTGGTGAGTGCAAGTATGCGTGCCCACGCAGGAAGTGAGGGAATGATTTTGAAAGGCTTGGGGAGAGGCCCTGAGCGGTAGCTGTGCAGTAGCTGGCCGACTCTGCGATGTTTCTCCCTATGAACGACCATCCGATTCTGAGAGAAATTCACCCACTTTGTATAGACTTCGACTACCTTGGGATCAAGGCCATCCGCAGGATCGGGAGTTTCTCCGAATTCTGGGTGATTTATGAAATCAAAAAATTTGATGAGGGGCAAAGTGCGGACTCAGATGTACCTTCTCCCGAGCTCCGTATGACTGCCGTCTGGCTCTGTGGATTGTTCAATTTTGCGAAGATGATGTCTGCGAGGGTTTTCCGCTCTCCGGCGTTCGGGGGAAGTAAGGAGTCGAGGGCTTTTATATCGCTCGAGTCTATTTGCTAAGTGGTGGTGAGCAGGAGCGGAGAAGAAGGCGCAACATATGTGCACACCAACTCGTGTTCTTGCTCGTCCACGTCTAAAAAGCCCTGAAACTCCTCATCGTCCTCATCGTCTTCTTGATGCTCGAGATCTCGGGTTCTGGGGCGGGTGAATTCGTCCTCGATGATGTCCTCCTCATCGGGACCGCCGAGCTCCTCCTGCTGGTCGCGGGCGAGATCGAAGATGCGTTTTGAGGTCTTCGGGTCAAGCACTACCTACGCACGCGTGAATGCGGTCGGACGGTGAAGGCAGACTAAGCTGAGCGGACTCACCTCGCGCTCGTCTTCACCGGGGGCGGAGCGAGAGGGACGCGACTTTTTGCGCTTGCCAGGACGAGAGACATTGCCATACTTTTCGAGAGACTCGTCTGCGGCGATGTCGAGGTGGAGGGGGTCGTGGCGGGACTTTGGTGCGGCGGCAGAGACGCGGGGCATCGCAGCGGAAGGGAAGATCTAGTAAAGGCGGGTACGGGTATTTCCGCCCGAGGCGTCAAGCTGACATTATATTCATTCCTACATGTCCGTTAACGTTTCCTCGCCCAGTCCGACACCCTTCAAAATGACCGCCTCCAGCGTAGAGGCCGTGAGTCTCCTTTCCCCTCCTCCTCCTCCTCCTCCCCTCACACACATCCATGTCTGCCCAGATACACACCCTCGACAAGAACGGCCAGGAGATCACCTCCGTCGGCTTCCAGCGTTTTGGCTTCGACTGCGAGGTCCCCCTCGACGTCGTCCGCGCCCTCTACCTCCGTCCCCACTATGTCATGACCGCGGGCTCAGACAGCGACGCCGCCCAGGCCGACACCAAGGAGGCCGACGCCCACGCACGCTTCACTCAGGGCCATGCTGCCTACCAGTCAAAGTCCATCTTCCACCCAGACTCGGGCTCTATCTCCTATACCACCCTCTCGCGCTTCCCCCCGGTAAAGCTCCTCCCGCCATCCAGCCGCAAGCGCGTTCTCGTCACCGGCGGCGCTGGCTTTGTCGGCTCTCATCTCGTTGACCGTCTCATGCTTCTTGGCCACGAGGTCACCGTCATTGACAACTTCTTCACCGGCTCCAAGACCAGCGTCAGCCACTGGGTCGGCCATCCCAACTTTGAACTCGTCCGACACGATGTCGTGGAGCCCTTCATGATCGAATGCGATCGTACGTATCTTTGTGTCCTCGCCACGCGCTTTTTTCTCATTCAGGAGCAGAGATTTACCATCTTGCGTGCCCCGCGTCTCCTGTCCACTACCAGTTCAACGCTGTCAAGACGATCAAGACCTCCTTCCAGGGCACCCTCAACATGCTTGGTTTGGCGAAACGTACCAAGGCACGCTTTTTGCTGACTAGCACCTCGGGTACGTCTGCGCTATCATTTGCTACGTAAATTGAGCTAACCAGTCCTATCTGTGCAGAGGTCTACGGCGATCCCGAAGTCCATCCGCAGCCTGAGGACTAGTAAGTTTTCCATGCATCGCAGACGGCTCGACCCACGTTGACATGTCATCTAGCTGGGGACACGTCAACCCTATCGGTCCCCGCGCTTGCTACGATGAGGGCAAGCGTGTGGCGGAGACGCTCACATATGGCTTTGCCAATCAGGATAATGTCGATGTCCGCGTCGCCCGTATCTTCAACACTTACGGTGCGAACATTCCTTTTGAACTCCGAAATTATTGTAACTGACTGTTGGTGACCCGTAACAGGTCCTCGTAGTACGTATACACGTTCAGCGGAACGGCACTCTTCAGTCTGACATGGACTGACAGTGAACCCTTACGACGGCCGCGTGGTGTCCAACTTCATTGTCCAAGCTCTGCGCGGGCAGGACCTGACCGTATACGGCGATGGATCGCAGACGCGCTCTTTCCAGTACATCCACGACCTTGTCGACGGCCTCATAGCGCTGATGAACTCGGGTGAGACCCGCCCGGTGAACATCGGCAACGGCGATGAGTTCACGATCCTCGAGTTCGCGGAGCTCGTGCGCGACATCGTGGAGAAGGTGCAACAGGAGGACGGTATTGCGGTCGGTCGCCGCGTGCAAATCATCCACGAGGGTCTTCCGAAGGATGACCCGCAGAAGCGCCGCCCCGACACGACGCGTGCGAAGGCTTCCCTTGACTGGCAGCCTCGCTGGACCGTACGTATGGGCTTAGAGGAGATGGTTCGTTACTACAAGGCCAAGATGGCTGAGGGCAGCCTGTAGAATGCCTCGACTTGGTTTCTTACAACACCTACAGACGACGGACTGACTAATGGAATTGCTCTGTAGACTAAATTCTGCCCTTCTCTTTTACCTCTGGATAGATGTCACAAAGGTCTCTCGCCGTTCGCACCTGGTTGCAATGATACATCGTAGTTCCGCGTCAAGACAAACTTTCCGCGAAACTCGGCAAACTCGACAACTAAAGACATCTCACGCCAGTCGACCAGTTCAACGTGTACTCACAGATCAAGCTGGAGAATTCTGCCAGGCATGCAAGTGGCCTCAATGGTACGACTGCTATTTGTAGTAGAAAACGTGCAAAAGAGGTATATGTGCAAGTATTACGTTACGCATGGTATACAAGGCATGTGTCCCGGATGTTAGTCTAAAGCGAGGGTATGAACTTGTAAATTGCTTATACATTTAGATGATTCTTATTCCACTCTACCGACTACGGGACGGTTGGGGTATTGTGAAGTTGACGATGTCGAGAATTAAATCAAAGGTTTCTAGACGCGCAAGAACTTGGTAATTGGTGAAATAGCTGACTGTCGGGACACTGTCTTCTTCAGCGTATTCTGCTGGGTGTCGAGCAGACCGGACGTGTTCGTATTATCGCTCAACCGCTCGGAGTCCGGTTGCACCTTGTCTTGCTCCCAGGCTTTCTTCTCAGAGCTGTCGCTTAATTCGCCTACCATCGACTGAGAGGAGATCTTGAGCTGAATAGATGAAGCTGCCTCACCTGCATAAGACATTCCCTCTGCGTCTACTTCGTTGAACCAATGATCATGCATTCGCTCTGAGTATCTGGGGATGGTGAAGGGGGTATCAGCCAGTATATGCGTTGAACGATAGATGCACACACCTGCGCACGGGTCGACCGCTGGATGTGAGTGGCGAGAATGCCTCGCTCTGGCCCACCGCCGCCTCCTTAGCCTTTCTTGCTCTACGACTCGCTTCCTCTGGCCGTACTCGCGAGAACGACATGACATCCACAGGATTCTTTCCTAATACAGACTTGTCATCTGTGATTCTTGACAGAATGAGAAGGGGTTGCGACATCTGAAGCTCGAGAGAATCGGTGGGGATGGAAAGGTCAGACCGGGTGTGAGGTAAACTGGAGAGGAATCGTGCAAAGACGCGGTTAGCTATGGTTGCAGTGCTAGCTATGACGCCAAGGCATGCATAGCCTCCTGCGAGGTCTGGTTAGTGAAAGTGGGTGACGAGGACAAGATCACAGGTATGTGCGTGCCTTTGACGAAGTAAACCTTAGCACCACCCGGCGCGTTGACAAGATATTTTTGAAACCGATGGACATCGCCAATGGAGCAGGCTTCATGTGCATCGCCCTGTCCGCCAATGAAGTCAGTTTCTCCGTGTTTCAAAGGGCGAGATGTGTCTAAGCACATGGATGATCAGCACAGGCTGCGTCACGGCGGCCAGTTCGGTCGGTGTCAATGCAGCGCCGCTCTGCGAGAGGAGATAGTGATGAGCCAAGATGGTCCTGCTAGAGATCTGAGACTCACACCCGTAGTGAGGGACATAAGATGTGTGACGAGCGCTCGTTTCCCCGGAGGATAGTGCGTTTCCAGATGAGCTACTAACTGTGACGTCGCTTGAGAAGGGCAAGCTTCTGATAGAGATATCTGCCTTTAACGTACCTCGTCAATCATATCGGCGTCAAGATTCTAAGCCCTTGTCAACCGGAACTCAATCACTGCATCAAAGGACGTCAAACGTACCGGCCCGCACCAAGAATTTGCTATGTTGACGAAGACATGTTCTAATATCCGGATTTCCTCAGCATAACACCACATATGAGCAAGTTCTTGGAACACGTTGTATGTGGAGACATTTCTGAGACGCGGTGAGGCTTCAAGTTGGTGAGCTGCTTGAGCAGATAAACGGCTGCTTACTTGGGTTCCATGGGCGGTACGGTGAGTAATGTCACACTGAGGCACATTTCTGGGAATCTATACGGAGTATTAGCAATGTCAACACAGCCTGAACAACTGTGACATACAACGCAGCGAAACGGAGCGCTGTGTGCGTGGCGGGCGCGTCGCTGGCCCAAACGTGCGCCGCAGAGACATACAATAACTGGAACGCCCCTCAGCGAGAAGACACAAAGCATGGAATACAATGTGCGCACCTTACATGCCATTGCCAACTCTGCAGCATTTGCCCATGTATCTTGGTTGAATTGAAGGCGGGCAAGCGACTTTCCGCAATGTCGCGAGTCGAACGCGATGAGGTTGTAGTGGCCGTCCAGGCGTGGATCCTCGAATTGACGATTCAGCCACGATGTGTCCAAAAATCCGGGATGGATGAGAAGAATTGTCGGCTTCGCGGGGTCGAAGCTGCTCACGAAGCCCGTCGGGGAGTTCGTGATATACCAGAACGAGGCGTAGTCATTCTGGCCGGTGTGCGGAAGGTCTACGTAGGGCATCTGTCTGCAACGCCTGGCTGGTTCTGTTCCAGCAATCTGTGCATGGGGACACCGGGTAGAGGGAGGTATCGGGATGGTAGCGGTCTGGTAGTAGAGGCTATGGGCTATGCTGGGTCAAAACTAGTAGCCGCGCAGGCAATTGCAATTTGACGTGGCAAGTACGTCAGGAACTCGGGTTGCTACCCTGATGGCAGTGACTGCACAGGGTTTTGTTTTGGCGAAGTCGTGCCTGGACTGACTAGACTTGTTGCTCTTGTCTGGTCCCGCCGTAGTTGAAGCCACTCCGAGTCAACCCGACTCGGTGAACAACATCGGTTGCAGGATTTTTTCAGCGCGGCTCCGGGTTGAGGAGACTGGTATAGGGCATCAAATCCTCGGGGCTTTTGGACTCCGAGGGAGGGCTGGCGCCGGCACAAAATGATTAAGTTACGTTGAGTATGAAGGCTAGTACTCAAAGCAGCTCTCGTAAAGAATGTAGCACATCGAAGCGCCGAGCCACAACCGCCATGTTTTGAATGAGGGCTTGAAAGATAGCGGCTCGATGAACATTCTGGCATGAGGCCGTGAGCGCGCGTGCACCACTTCGGCGGCGCCAACGTCTGATACGTCCAGCACGCTCCCCTCCTCGTGTGAGCACACCGCAGAGACATCATAGCACCAACAAGCTATTCTCCTGCGCGACTGGGATGGTATTGACTATCGTCAGTACGTATGTGCAGTATGATCATTCCAAGAAACTCACAATCATTGGCCCTCTGACTTGGCCTGTCGCTCCAAGTAAGTGCGCCAGGCTTTGAAGAATACGGCAGCGGTCCGTCTACTCCCCGTGGGCGGCTCCCTCTGCTTCCTCCTCTTCCTCCTCATCGAGGCCTTCCTCCTCCAGAGCGGCCTCTGCCTCAGCCTGAAGCAATGCAGCGGTGGCGGCATGTGCTATGGCTTGTTCAAGCAGGAGCGTCTGCTCAGTGGATAGGCCGTATAACGACAACGTCGACGGTCCGGGTGATGGCTCCGTCTGAGCAATCACGGGGGGCGGGAATTCGGGTTGCTCGAACAGCCGAGCAGAATTCGACACCTTCTCCGACGCCATCTGCGTCTGTGCTCGTGCAATGACACTCGCTAGTGTCGCCTGGCCATCTGTCGGAACAGTAAGCGGCTGTGGGTGTATGGGGTCGGCAGGCTGTCCGAGGGAAGGCGAAACATATTCGCGCAGCAACGGCTGTAAACCCAATACAACTGCCTGCGCCGCCTGGATGACTCCGCGTTCAATTTCACCCTCCTCTATAGTTCCATCGGTAGGCAAAGGTCCCGGGACCACAGGCTGGTTTGCGAACCCACTCCAGAGCTTTGGTTGCCGCAAGTCATCCTCACCTTCCCCCTTCTCAACCTCAACCTCCACAACGTCGGCGTCGGCGCAATCCGGCCCCCGCCCCATGCTGTTCTTGTGCCGCTTGATCGCATCGCGTCGAGAGAACACCTTATCACAGCCAGCACACTTCCATGCCTTCCGATCATGCAACTTCATGTGCCGCTTCAGATCGTGATTACGAGCGAAGGATGCTGGGCAGAAATCGCAATGGAATGGACGGTGGGTGGTGTGCATGCGTTGGTGCCCGCGAAGGCTGTATAATCGCGCGAACATTTTGTTGCAAGACGGGACTAGACATGGGTAAACAGCGGTGCCAATATCGCTAAGCTCGGGTGGAGGTGGGGGCCAAGGACCTGCAGCACGCGCAGGCATACTGAATGGCGGAACGGACGGGGGTCCACCAATCTGGATACCGCTGAGCACGCCAAGGACCTGAATGAGGCCGCCTATCTCTTGGAGGGCGTCCTTGGCATTCATGACCTGGGTAGAGGAGGTCACCGCAAAAAGGAAGACTTGGTGGAGAGGTAGTTGAATGGAAGAGACGAGAGCAGGATCCAGTACCTCTTCGCGGGACCCTCGGGACGTCAGCGCGCTGATTATGGCACGGCAAGCTTCCTCTATCTGCGACCGGAGAATATAAGAACTTTCCGCGATTGCAGGTCGCTTTAAGAGCCTGTGGTCTCCCTCATCCTCGTGTTCGCCTCGTTTCCGCTTGCCTTGTTCCAACTGAATAGATGAAGCGTTGGAGTGTCGAAGGGAAGAAAAGAGGACGTCCGAGCGGGCTAGGGAAACTAGAAGACGGCTGAGCACCTTCGCGAGGGATCTAGAGATGGAGCTAGAGGACACCATGCGGGTCAAGAGGTCGAACACGTTCGCACCGCCCGCCTCGGGAACCACTGCTCCTTGTAGGGCGGAAACGGCGGTAGGATCCTTAGATGCCAGGGCGAGAATGGACTTCATAGTTTCTAGCGCGATCTGTACTCGCTTTGAAGGCGGCTGTACCGAGGATTGACGATCAGGAAAAGTGGCGGCGGAGAGCGATGGGGGTGGAACAGACGTGTCTGCAGAATCGCCGGGGTTGGTCGTCGCAGCAGCCTCTGCCTGGGCTCTGCTGATTTCTGCCCACAGCTGATCACCCAGTCGCCGAGCAATCTCCTCTGCTTCTGCCTCTGCATCCGTATCGTCCTCGTCCTCGTCCATGTCCTCGCCGTCGTCCAGGTCCCCCTCTTCGTTTGGGGCATTGTTCCAAGACATTTTGTCCCCAGGGTGCAAACCAGTGGACATACCAAGGAAAAAAGAGCCGGATTAAGCTCGAAATATATGTCCTTCAAACCCAAGAGGCGTGTGGAGAAGAGGGTTTCGCAATGTATGCACTTGATGGGGAATCGGAAGGAGTTGGAGAGTATGTATCACGTGTAGAGTCATCCCGGGGAATGTCATTTATTTTCAATATTTACAGTAATTAGAGAACAAATATTCAGCTTCACATCAAGTACTCTTGATGTTGTACGACGTCGTGTTTTTGCACCTATGACGCTCACTGGGAGCCAGAAATATGCCTCACGCTGATGAGACAACTACGAATTAGTAGATCATTTGTAGTGATCCTACCACAAACAGCTACCTCTGTCAAGATATACAGTAGATAGCCATGCTAGGAACAATTGCAAGTCGCTCCCACCAGGAGACGCCTAGGTGGTCGAAGCAGCTGAGCGCCGTCGCTGGAGAGCAAGTGAGCACAGACTCCCAGACAGTGATAACACGATGCCTGAAGAAGGACGCCACTGACTCATGGCAACCCGTGGAAGCTGTAGGTCTTCGAGAGCTATCGACGTATCGCATTCGCAGACCAACCGCGCGTGACGGGCCGTCGACATCAGGCTCCGGCAGGCGTCAACAGCCTCCAGACCCCGCACTCTCGTTTCTTGCGAAAAAATGGGTCCGTTGCGAGACTTGAAACGTCAGAACGCGCGTCAACAGTCCGCGACTCGCACCTGAAGTGGGCTTCTGTTGCCGTTACACGCGATAGAAGCACCGGGAACCAGCGGCTCGTACGCAAGGCCAGGACGCACGTTGAGGCTCCGGCGTCATAGATCATCGTTGACATGTCGATACATGCGTACCTTTCCCCTAGCGATACTCGTCCTGAGTGCCAGATTTGGCAGCCATTCGCAGCACGAGGCTGAGAGAGATGGGTTTTGATCAGAGACTTGTACGTACCCCACTGCGAATGCTACAGCGTGTCAGGCTGCAACTTCGGCCGGCGAGCAAGGAGGATAGTAAAGTGAATGAAAGCAGAAATAATGCAAAGGGAGCTCACACTTGTCGAGTGTAAATTTCGCTATTTTCGGCCAGTCTTGTGCGGCTGTGCCTATCCTTTATACTCAACAGCATTTTGACTTCGCAATAGAGATGTGTGCCTGCTGGATGAATATGAGATATGTCAGCAAAGTGACTTTCCAGAGACACGGCTCGGACTGGCTGAGAAGCGCCAGAAACAGACGACCCTCAGACACTACGCACGCAGAGTCTGCAAAAGAGTTATTAAAAAACACGATAGGGGGGAGACGGTCAGTCGGTGTACGCAATAAATACGGAGCTGGACAGAGCGAACCGAGGGGAGGTCTCCGGACGCCGCAGATGCATCTCATTCGCTGAGGACGACTTCGTCAATTTGCAATCCAAAGCGCTTGAAAGGCGTCTTCGCGTCGCTGCTACTGGTAGATACCTGGTCTGTAGTGCGAAGCCATCGGGGGGCGCCGTAGGTGGTGATCCTTGGGTGTCCGAGAGCACCAACTAGTCGCCCTCATGACTGGTAAGTTACGTTGAGAAGGAGCAGCCGCACCGAGAAGTTTTGCCGACAGTCCCGCCGGCAGCAAGCAGAGGTGGTGGTATGATATGTGACATACCACACGACGGCAGCATGCCGCACAGGTGTCGGAAAGAAGTCAGCACCATTGAAGCAGGAATACAGCTCTCAGACTCCCTCGGCCCAAGGGTTGGCCACTGCGGACGATGAACGAGGAATTACGGTCGAAAGCTGCAGATGATACTAGCCGAGGTGTTCAGCGCCGAAATACGACAGGCCAGGGACAGAAGCGAGCGAGGCCCGGTAACACCGGAATGAGAGAAGAAACATATAGCTATGACCATGAGAGACGCGACTCACTGCAGGGTGTGACCGGTGACCAGTGTGACGACACGCGTTCGCTGAGCCACAAGCGCGCATCTGGGCGTCCCCGGTCGTGCATCACTTGCCTCCCTCTCGCTTTGTCCACTGCCTCCCCGTACCCTGGCTGCATCAGCTCGTGGCCTCATGTCCGCTTTACACGAGGCGTCCCTCTCTGGCACCATCTCCAGCCAACAAACCTTCGTCACTCAGGCTGCGGGCTGCCCGTTGCAGTGCGCGCGTTCAGTCTTGGTACTCTCCTATCTCCTCGCACACACAGACATTACTAAACCAATCTCAAGCCTTCTCTAACTTGTACTCTCTTGTGCTCTCGAGATAGGTAGTTTTTTGTCCAACTGCAGACGCTCTCAGCTGCCGCGCGATCCTGCGCTGCCCGCTTCTCATGTGCATCGTGAACCCTCTTCTACAGCATCAAGATTAGAAACTTCACACGATGACTGCGGCTTCATTGATTCCGCGTTGACGTACCCGAGGCTGCCCCCGGAACCGTGGCCTTCACACCCTGTCCTCGAGGCTGCTTCCCGGTTACATATACCCTTCATTCCCATTGTCGCCAGTGCCACGCTCTCTCCCTATAAAATAGGCGGCCTGTCTCCAAACCCTCCCGCCGATCATACCCTACCTCCCTGAAAGCTCACTGTGCCCTGTTCTCCCGTCCAACACCCTCATACCCGCGTAAATTCACATGGCATACTACGATCAACCACAGTTCAGCCGGCCGATCCTCTCCAAACGCCACTCGTCGTTCGGCGGTCCATCCCACAACTTCCCGCCCTTTAACGACCAGTTCCGCAACAACTCCCAGTACAACGACCAATTCGACAACAACCAATTCGACGAGTTCTCCAACGGTGCTGGCTTCCAGGAGGTGAGCGGTCGCTCCTCGTGTCCGCAGCGCCGTGGCCTAACCTGCCGCACTCTCAGAACTTTCCGCCGATGAACGGCGGAGGCTTCGCTCAACCCTTCCCCTCCGCGGGACCTATGCAGCAAGCCTACTCACGTGACCAGCGCCCCTCTCCCCCCGACGCCTTTGGCTCCATGCCGAACATGGACCCCTTCGGTCCTCCCGCAGGCCGCACCCCATACAACGACTCTTTCCACGACTCCCCGTTGAGCGATAACTACTTCCCGCCAGGCGGTATGGACCAGCCGCGCTCCCGCACGCTCAGCTCGGGCGGGTACGGCCCCGGCGCGCTCATCACTGCGCCCCCGCTCGCGCAGTATCCTTCGCAGTACAACAGGCGCTCGCGGCGTTCGTCCACGTCTGCTGCGTTCGGCCCCGGGCCGGTCGACTCGTTCCGCGGGTACGACGGTATGCACATCAAGTTCCGTGTCAAAGGGTCGTATCAAGGGGGCGTCAGCCTTGGGGAGGCCATGTCGAATGTCCGCCTGTCCAACAGCAGCGCGTACACGTTCCAGGACCTCAAGGCAGACAGATCCGGCCGGATCACGCTTCGCGTTCGAGTGCGTTCTTTCAAGGCTTTGTGTGGAATCGTCCTCATGTTTCCTTCCAGTGGTCTGGCTACAGCTCGCTGACTTACGAGATCCCTATCAGCGGGTACGACGACGGGCGCAGTATCAACCTTGGGAGTCTGGCCCGCCGGGTCTCCAGGGCCGTCGTCCATTTCCTCACGGTATGCTTGCCCCACGACTTTGTTTACTTCGCAACCTAATCGTAGACCATAGGCCAATGCTATCAACATCCCTTGGGATCGCGTCATCATACACCGACTCGAGGAAACTTCGTTCGGTGTCTGGATGCCAATCCTCACCGCCCATTAAAAATATCATCACCGTTTCGTCGCCGAAGTTGTAATTTCACAGTATACCCGTCATGGTTGTTCATGCTCTGTACGTTACCGCTGGTATTCCCCGGAGACGTCGTCTGGCGTGTATGTATTTGTATCCAAAGCACACATATTTTATGACTATCACGAATTGCGTACTTGGCACGGGCGACCTCATTTTTGGCTCCTTTGAACAATGCGTAGTTATCGATTGGCAAAATGCCTGTCATCCTATATGTAAAGTTTATAAGACATGAGTGCAATGGTGAAGGCGGTAAGACATAACATATACGACATTACTGCTAGCGCAAATCTGGGCGCAGGGTAGAGTAGGATATAAACTTATAAATGCGATTAGGTTAGGGGGTATGCGTTCAACAAGGGTATCCGGTAAGTTTACAAAGCCCGGTTGTGGCGGCGGGTGGTAGTCCCGTAACGGCGCGTCTCGCGAGCGGGCGCCCGCTGGCTGCGAGGGGTGCTGCGGATGCCGAGCGTCCGCTTTATCTTGGTCATGAGGGAGACGTGCGTCTCGTTGCCGCGGCCCTGTAGAACATCACGCGATGTGAGCACTCCTCACAACGCCGTGTGCGAGTAGCACTCACCATGCTGCGCAGCTCCCATTTGGCGCGCCGGCGCCCCTCGCGGGTGGTGTTAGGATTTGACAGAGCGGCCTCTGCATGCACAGATAGGGAGTCAATCGAGGCCCTGCGGATGGGAGAGGGAGATACGCACTGTAGCCGCCTGCAACACGATCGCGATCCTTGCCGAAGCCGAAACGACGGTGGGTGCGGCCGGTGGTGGTCGTGGGGGCCGTGCGACGGTGGGTGGTACCAAACATGCTGGTTGAATGAGAGGTTGTAGAGGTGGTGGGTTGGTTGTGTGTTGTATGTGGGGATGCTACGGTGATGGAGAGCAAGGGACACACCAGCGACCATCTTATAAGCCCCCGGGTAAGCTTGGCCTCGTCATTGAGCGCGGTGCAGAGGCGGAGTGGTGGTGCTTGCACTCCCGTGGCTGGCTGGACTGTTGCAGGTCATTGCGTCACCAGGCCCCGATCGAGGGACGCCCAGTACTTAGTGCTGGGAGCCGCAAGCGCTGCAGTGGACACCAGTGTGGAGGTGGCCAACTGCGCTGGGTGCAGGAGCAGTACAGTACTGCAGGCTCAGGCTGGGCCGCCGCCCGCCACCGCGCGTCATCGGCCCAACAAGTACCAACACCTGCCGCGCTTGCCTTCGCCACATTCTAGGACACTCCTCTGTCTTGCCGCTAACGACGACGGGGGCATTGAAGAGACAACCTGTGGCGAGCATTGGATCCGGTGCTCGCTGTGCAGTGGAGCACGATGATTGGCCGTCGGTGCGTACTCGACCTCTAACCCTCTCATCTTCCAAGGAGCGGCGTAGTCTCCGTAGAGACCTCCTTCTCACCACCCAAGTGCTACATCCATCGAACCGCGCACCTCACATTTAATCTTATGCTTTCCATGATGACCAGGTGGAACGGACGCGTATGCCCGACCATACGATTGGGGCCCATTGTGCAAGGCAGATACTTTGCCTCTCCAAGAGCCCTCTATCGCCACGCCGAGTTATTCTCTATGCACGCGAAGGCGCACTCACAACCCGCACCTACGCAGGACTTCTGGGCCACGCTTGTCTGCGCCAAATGGACCTTGTATTGGCTTCCTTGGAGCAAGCCGTAGCTCGTGGGTGACGCTGCCGACGGCACCATTCCCCCCCAGCATCCGCGGAATGACTGCCCTGTTCTTGGTATATGAGGTGATCACTGCCGTCCTATCTCCTCTGTCCCCGCACCCTTTCAACTAATGCACGCCACCACCCGACCCTCATCGATAATCCCCTCACCCTCAAACTGCGCGCTCTCGGCTTCCCGTCTGCACACAACGCCCGTGACCATGCAGGATGGGGCCGTGTACGTACGCCCGACCCCGCCTCGATTTCCGTTCTCACTCGCGGGCGCAGCTTGGCAGCCGATGGCAGCCGACCGGGCTTTTCGTCAGCAGATGTGTCGGGTGCGTCTGCGGCGCCTGCAGACGGGCTGACAGACGCGTGCATCGTGCACGGGAACGAGCTTTAAATTCGAGGGTGGCAGGCGGGCCTTGTAGGCCATGCACATTTCCCGTGGAAGCGATGGCGATAGTAGCCACGGGGCGCTCTTGCAGGAAGGAACATCGCTGCGCCTATGGGGGTAGTCAGCGGTTATCCGGGTCTCGAGGCTGTCAGATCTGCGCGCGGGTGTCGAGCTGGCCTCGTCCCCATCGAGGCAACATGGTTCCTGCTTGGTCGCAAGGTGCCACTGGAGTTTCCATGAGGCAGTGGTGGAGTGGGAGGTCTGGCCGTGGGCGCATTCATGACTTGAGCTATGTTGCAGATGCTTCCACCGGACACGGCATCTGCTTCCACTGGAGACGTCCATTGGGGGCTGGACCTGCGAAATGGGCTGGCAAATTAGAAATAGAGGATGAGAAGATAGGCAGGCGGGTGCATATCGTTTGTGGGTCGCGCTGCTCGCAAGGGGAGGTGTTGCCCGTGGGCGAGGGGATGTGGATGTGTATTGACGGCTGGGACCCTCGAGGGTTGCGGAGGCAGTTACGGCTCGCGACGGACGGGGGCGCAGCGTTCGAATCGAAGCCTCGAGGACGGCGGGTGGCCAGAGGCGCCCAGTGTCACAGAGGCCAGTGTGTGCGTGTATGGGTCCCGTGGGCCGTGCCGGAGGATCGATCCCGATAAGATTGTGAAGGGGCATCCGGACCCGCACTCGGAACGGAGGGCACTCCCCGGCCGGCGCTGGCCGGCGGCGGTGGAGCGGGCAACGCATGTGACGCGCTTACGCTGCGATTGGAAGTCCGCTGGGGTTATATACGGGGCTACGTCAGAGTTCGTCATTTCCCTTCCCTCGTCATCGCCTGCTGTCTGAGTCTCCGCCGCCGCCGCCGCCGTCGTCCGCCATGACCGCCACCGCCGTCGCCCTCGCCCGCTCGCCGTCCCCGCCCCCCGCCCCCGCCGACCTCCAGACGTCGCCCGCCCCCCGCCCCAACGCCTTCCAGTCCCGCACCAACCTCGACCTCGAGCCAAACCCCTTCGAGCAGTCCTTTGCCCCCCGCGGCCATCCCAACCACACCTCCTCCCTCCGCTCGTCCCAGGCAAAGTCCCCGTCCCGCAAAAACTCGGATGCCGACTCGGCCTCCTCCAAGGACGATCCCCCGCCTCGCACCCCCGTCTCGGCCACCCGCGACCGCACCGCTGCCACCCCCAAGCCAGTCCTGCCCCCGCTCGCCTCCATCGCATCGCCGTCCGACCAGTATCCGTGGGGCTTCGCATCCGCATCCCTCGCCAACTCTCTCCGTGCCGGTCCCCTCTCTCCGGCGATGCTCGCAGGGCCTCAACAGCAGGGCGCCGCCGAGCAGGGCCCGCTCGCCTTTGACCCCAACACCTTCCGCACAGGCCTCACCCCACGCACCGGGCTCACTCCCGGGACGGGCCTCACGCCGCTCATCGGCGGCCCCGTGTCCTTCCCGCCCGCGTCCCCCAACACCGCCGCTTTCCTCAGCATGATGAACTCTACCGCCGCATCCGGCGCAACGATCACCCCAAACACCCTCAACGCCATCACCGGCGTGCTCAACGGCGCAGCAAATGCTGCCCAAGGGGCATCCGCGCAGTCTGTGCAGCCCCATCCGCTCTCCGTCTCGCATGTGCCGGCGAACAACGCCAACTATGAGCAGCGGCCGCCGTCGAACGGCTCGGACCAGAATTACGCCGCATCTGCCGCATCTGCCGCGACGTCGGCGGCCAACGGGCTTTTCCTGCTGTCGCAGGCGCACCAGGAGCTGACCAAGCGGGAGGAGGCACAGCGCGCGGGTCAAGCTGACGCCGCCGCCGCTGCTGCTGCCGCGCCTCTGAAGCGGGGCACCAAGCGCAAGTCCTACGACGTGGATGCGTCTGTGTCTCCGCCTGCCGCTGCCCGGCCCCTCCCGGCCAAACGAACACGTGCGCAGTCGGCGGCCTCGCGCAAGCGGGAAGTGTCCATCCCCGACGAAGACGAGGAGGAGGAGGAGGAGGATGACGACGACGATATGATGATGATGGGGACGGACTCTACGCCGGCCTCGAATGGTAAGAAGGGTGGACCGAAGAAGCCAGAGACGGAGGAGGAGAAGCGAAAGAACTTTCTGGAGCGGAATCGACAGGGTACGTGCTGATGGCCTGTGTCTGTGCAGGCGTGGCTAACGGTGCCGGTTGCGGCAGCTGCTCTGAAATGTCGGCAGCGGAAAAAGGCATGGCTTGCCCAGCTGCAGGCGAAGGTGGAGTACCTGCAGCAGGAGAATCAACGACTGAACGACCTGCTGGCGAATTCGCGCGAGGAGATCACGCGATTGACGGGGGCGGGTGCGGGTGCGGGTGCGGGTGCGGGTGCGGGTGCTGGTGGACCCGGGCTGGCGACATCGAACGTACCGCCGATCAGCGTCAACGTGAGCCTGCCGTCGACGACATCGGCGACAAAAGCAAGCAACGGGGCCAACGGACGAGGTTACGGCTACTAGCGGGTGCATGCCATGGTGGCATCTACTTTTTCTGTTGGACAAACCATGTACACATACACACACGCAGCGGCTCGTTGGCCCCGATAGTACGACGGTTGCTTTTTATTGCGCTTTTCTTTCCTTCATTTTTGATAGGCGGGGGTGTAGCTGTAGGGAGATGTTGTATGTACATAGACCGCCCGAGCACATGGAGGGCGGAGCGGGTCGAGCAGAATGAAACTCAAGGCGTGGGATGTGTGCGAGGCGTGTTGTGGAGCAGGGCGATAGAGCGGCGGATCGGCGATGTGCTCTGAGGCACGGCGCGGACAGAGCGGGCGGGATCGAAGCGAGATAAGCCTCGCGCTGGCAGCCACGGGACTCGCGCGAGGCAGATACCCGCGGCCAGACCGCACGGACCAGCTCGGCCTCCGAGTCTCGGACATCCGCACCTCCCTCGAACTCGCAAGGAAATCAAGGGTCCGAGACAACACACAGACACCGACGCACATGTACAGCATCCTCGAGCACTTATTGATGTGAACGCGTCCAGCGTTGCACTCGTTTATGAATCTAAACATTTCCCACAAGGACGGAGGCCTACTTTTACATGAGAGAGAGGTCGCCGAACTTCTCCTTGTAGCCTGGCACTGTCCACTTGCCCTTCTTGACCATGGTCTCAACGGCCTCCAGGATACGTGGGTGCGCCTTGCCGACCTCTTCCACCTAGCAAGCATTCAGCACATTACGGACGACGAGCGTGCAGAGTGGACATACGGTGAGGTCCTCGAAGGGACGTGCCTCCTCGATGTTGGCAAGCGTCGCCTGGAGATCCTTCAGCTCAACATCAATCTGTGCCTCGGTCTCCTTGGCCTTGGTCACCTATGGTATGTGGCGTTGAGTTCTACGCAATACAGGTCATGGAGCGCGGCAGACGCACCGCCTTGGCCTCGAAGGTCTCGATTGCCTTCACGTGCGCACTGACATCGTAAGACACAGGCTTGAAGTCCTTGAGAATTTTCTCCGCCTCGTCGACGACGGCCTTGTTCTTGAGGACGGAGCGGTAGTGCTCGATGTCGACGGTGGTGGGTTGCGCGTTGAGCTGGCCGCTGATGCGCTGGGCGTCCCCGTGCCGCTTGCGGAATGCTTGGAGGGCAGCAACGGTCTCTGTAATGACGGGCATCAAAAACGGCCATACTGCGCTGTATGCTGCGACGCACCCTTTCCAAGGCCGAGCGAGGAGTAGATGCGGGTGAAATCCTGTTGGCAGTGCCGGCGTGAGGAATGAACAGAGTGCTGGGGCACAACTACGTACGACCGCCGCGGTGGCAGCTTTCGAGGCCATTGAGCTGCAGCGCGTCGTCAGCGAGAGTCGTGGAAACGTGGGACGGGGACCTACGACAGTAGGGAGGACGGGGTATGGATTCGGTATGAAGGCTCGTCACAGTCGCCGCACGCCGACGGTTTCGTCCGGCCGAGGCCGCCCGCTGCCGCCCGGCCCCGCTCACCGGTGCCACACCGACAGCATCCCGCCCAGCTACGTAAATACACTCTCGTACACTTGGCACAGAATACTCCTTGCCACCGGTCTGCATGGGAAAGGCAATAGGATCTAGCCTAGGCACAGCCAAACAGACCACAACGCATAATCTCAAGCAAGAGTAGCTGTACTTGATCTCCTTTATCTCCCATTTATCGATGCCAGTGGAATCCTCAGACTACTACATCGTTCTGGTCCTGGCAGTGGCCTCGGCGTATCTCTTGTTCTTTTTTGCCCGGCCTCTTCGAGCCCAGAGGACGGTCGACCTAGGACCCGGGCATCCAAAGTCTGAGACGAAACAGGACGAGAAAGACGAGAATAGACACCGCAAGCCAGGAAGTGTGTAGTTTCTGCATGTCTTGAATAAAACACTTCATGAGTCTGTCACAGCATGGCGTTCCGTGTCGTTCGACTATCCGAAGATAACGCCTGTTGAGAAGCAACTGCAAAATATCCAGCAACGTCCATATCGACCATTCAAATCTGGAGTTTATCAGTCAGCGATGCCAGGACTCACCTCATCGCGCCGGTGCTGACTTCAGTTTCTAAAGCATCACCATGGGTATCCGCAGCATGGAGTGGGATGAATGGATAGAGGTGCGTGGCATCGCTATAGCAAAACCCCGAAAACATCATCTCAAATAGACGGCTGCAGCTCGACGACCAATTCGCCGCATTCTACCGCCTGCGTGCACAACGGATTGCACAGCGAGGCTCGAGGCTTGTCCAAGTCGTGCCCGACCGCCCCGGACTGGTGCGCGGCGGCGCAGAAGCCGCTAAAGAACTCGTCTACGAGCTGGCGGAATTCTTGTCGCGCAGGTTCCCAACTGTCTACAGCGTTCGGCGGGACCCAATTGCTGGACGCGCCAGCGGAGGCGTGCACGAGTCAGGCTGGTATGGGGAAGGCGCTATCCAGGACATCACAATCTTGCCACTCAACGTGACTTACAATCTTGAACAAGAAGACCCGATGACATTAGCGGCGCTCTTGTCAGTCCAATCTCGTCTTCATTCTGCCATAGTTGACTGATCGTCCTCGCCCTCGGGGGTTGTGCAAACGCAGAGTGCAGGATGATCTGGCGATCATGATCGAGGGAGAGGATGGGCAATACTACCTGCAAGCCGGCGCAATATTAGTTCCAGGTAAGCCGCATCCATCTCCTTCAATGTCCCTGTCAACGGTGCTCGACAGGAGCATGGCGTCTCGAAGACAAGATCGGCATGCCTCTGGACGAGATCCATTTCAGTGGAGAAGTACCATTCTGTAAGAATTCAGCTGTATGGGTCGTCGGTTGCCACTGACTTGAAACCGTCAGACGCACAGAAACTACAGACTTCGCTGAATCGCTTCTTCCGACGCCTGACCACCGGCGCGCCGGTCGTACGAGAGAACTGGTTGATCCAAATGCTAGACCCCAAGAACTTGTCCAGGCCTGGCAACATCGTCGAAAATGACGATCCAGAGGAGCTCGCGTGGAATATCACGGCCTATGGCTCCGAAGACAGTTTTTCACATGTCCAGTCATCCTACGCTCTATCTCTTGGCTCTCCGCCGCGCGAACCCACTCCGTCCAGTCGCCCTCCGGTACCCAAAGTCACCCATCAGACTCTCCGACTTCGTACCGAACATCAAACCCTACGCCGACTCCCGAAAACAGGTGCAATTGTCTTCACAATTCGTACTTACATGACGTCTATCGAGGAGCTTGGCCGGGAGCCAGGTATACCGGCCAGATTGGCGGGCGCAGTGCGAGGAGTCAAGGGAGAGGTGCGAAAGTAAGGGATCCTATGTTGAAGTCTCGTGTTCGTTGGTTTACGTTAGTTTTGATAGGCGCAAGAGACAGGAAGTTTATGAACAGGTTTTGCTGGACTATCTTGACCAATGCCACCAGAAGCAAGTGGAGAGTGGGACACATGATCCTTAGCACAACACACTCTTGACGCTGTCGTCGTCTTCCAAATACAACATTTTCTATGGCGCACTAGATGCTCACTAAAGCAGGTACAGTCCATTTAATCTGGATACCATTGCGTCGTCTCGTGCATTTTAAGCTCTGGCACTGGGGCCGCCATCGGTTTTCGCCTTGCCGGTACGAGCGGTGTCATAATTCTGAACAAACCACTGAACAGTATCGTTCAAAGCTTCCTCGAATGGTGTAAACTGGAACTCCGGGCCATTTGCACGGATGAGGGAAAGCAGCTTTTCGTTGGAAGCAGGCTTGCGGAACTGGCCATCGGACTTCGACGTGTCAAACTGCACCCCATGAATGGTATCATCCTGAGCGCAGATAGCAAAGACTACAGGATACGAGCTCACCTTGACCTCGCCCTCGAATCCGACGGCTTTTACAATGCATTCTGCAACGCTTTTGATGCTGACATCCTCATTTTCGCCCACTGTGGGGAACATGAGAAGTGTCTTACACGAGGAAAAGAAGGGCAAACCTGAGAAGATGATGGGCTCAACATCGTCATATTCACGAAGCTGCCAGATGAACATCTTGGCAAGATCGTACGAGAAGACGAACTGCCGCAGAGGCTTTCCGGTGCCGGAAACCGTGAAAGGAGTACCATTCTCTGTCATGACATTAGGACAGGTGTGAACACGCTTGGCCAACGCATCTTACTCTTTGCCAAATAACATTTGTGAATCAAGCCGGGTATAACGTGGGAGTCCTCGAGGTCACTGTACAAAGCAAAGCGCTTCAATTATAGGTTATGTCCCAGTCAGAGGACACGCACAAGTTATCGTCGGGCCCAAAGATGTTCGTAGGAATAGCTGCCGTAAAGTTGCACCCGTATTGCTCCCGGTATGCACTGATTACAAGTTAACCTTTGCAGTGCCCAGAAGCAAGGACGCTGACGCATCTAACTCACTGGTTGGCAATGTCGACCAGACGTTTGGCGTGAGCATAGCCGAAATTGCTCTCGTGAGGCAGACCGAGGTGGATCTTGGTCTCAACAAGCGGGGGCTCGATATCCGCGGGGAACACGCAAGTCGACAGACACGAGATGACTTTCTGCACGCTTGTTTCGTACGAGGTGTGAAGCACGTTGCTGTTGATCAAGATGTTGTCCCTGAGGAACGATGCCTGCAGTTCACGACGGGTCAAGAAAGGGTAGGGCGTCTCTTATGTCAGATCGCCAACCTTGTACTTCATGTTCATGAAGAGACCACCGACTGTGACACGGTCAACATGGACATTTCGTAAGTCGCCAACACGCACCGAGAGCTGCTAAATGAATGACATGAGTAGGGTGGTACTTCTCGAATAGTTTCTTCGTTTGTGCCTCGTCCCTTCATCGACGGCGCCGAGTCAGATACGAGCAACAACTGGGAGCGAGCGAAGCGCCCAGGTCTGACCAAACGTACCTCAGATCAGCCTCCTTTGAAGTGGCAAAGACCCATGTCTCTCCGTCCTTCCGGCCGTACCGAGACCCGACAGGTTCTGTCTCAATGACGTGTTTGATGGCCTTGCCAACAAGCCCATGGCCGCCAGTGACGAGGATGATGTTGTTGGACATGGTGATGGGGAATGCGAGGCGGGGTGATGAGGAACAACGTTAGGGGGGGGTGGCCGAGTCGGATTCGGATGCCTTAGATAAGGCTGGGAAAGTCGTCAGGCCTGAACGTATGTAATCTAGCTGCACGCGTTCTGACATGGACATACAGCGGCTCGTGTTCTTCCAGTCATGATTCATTATAATGACAGCGCCACACATTCAATCCAGTCTCTCCCGCGACATCGGGCGCCCAGGCAAGCCTGCCGAAAAAAAAAGTGGTGGCGCGGGGGTGGCTGTTCATTGGCACAGGACTGTAACAAATGGTAGAGACAGGTATCGTTTGTGCGGGTCGTACAGTACCAGATTTATGCGCGCGCGTGGACCAGCCACTCGTAGACAAAGGGGCACAGCGACGACGACTCAACTTGACCGTTCACCCAGCAAGAGACACAACTGACAACGGCAGGGTAGGGCTGTCCGCCGCCGCAGACGCGCGCCGGTTTGCCTTGCGCTTGCAGTAGCTGTCGCGCCTGCGCCTGTGCGCTTCAGACGCGAACGTCGGTGGCAGAGAGGGGCGGCGGCGCGCGAGACGAGACACTCGGATCGTATCCTCCACGGCGGACAGCTGGGCGAACAGCGTGGATCTAGGAGAGCAAGGAGGCGTCGACGGGATGACAGGAGAACAGATCGCGGGAGTGTTCTCGCTTCCGGGGCGGATGGTCGGGGTATCAGAGATGCAAGACTCGAGCGGGCCAGGTCTCTGATGCACAAGTCAGCGTCTGCGGGGCGAGGCGAACGGTAAGGGAGTCCTCCGCACCTGGGGAAGAGGCCGGGCAGTCGGCTCGCGCGCAAGAGCACAAGGCCTCGCAGGCCACTGGAGGCCGTCTAGTTCGAAAAACTCGGTTTTGACATCCTCAAATGTTTCGTCAAGGATCATGCGCTGAGCCTGGACGTCCAAGGGTTAATTGAACGGCATAATGACACGATCCTCCAAGGCTCGCCTCGGTCATGACTAGCGCCGCCGCCTCTTCCTTGCGTTCCAGCTCCTCGTTCTCGCGCTGACGAAGAGCTCGAAGTACCCCTGATACGGTCCCCGAGGACGATCGTACCATGGGTTGTGGTTTAGGTTTGCTCGGATTGGCGAAGGGCAATCCTGGGGGAGGCATCATGGCGTGCATGTTTGGCGTCGTTGTAGCGTCGTGGACTGTGGATTACAAGAGTCGGGAAATACGAGTAGATGTAGGAAGGCTCCAGGCAAGGAGAGTAGAGACGTTGGAGGCCATGATTTCAGACGAGATTCGGGTCTGGCCTGGCGGCCACGACCACGACCGAACAACACCGTGACGCGACGTACTTTACACCATGATATTGCGGCATTCTGTTCTTTATATGTGCAGCCAGTCCTTCCTTCCAAACTTTCTGTACGATACATTGCATCTAGAGTGTCACGGCCGCATATTACTGCTTAAAATACCTCATACAGCACTTGTTTTGTTTCATTCTTTGACACCCAGCCCATAAAGTCTAGAGGGGAGATTGCTTGGTGGCGATAAGTGCACAAAGGGCCGCTATGAAGGCACGCGCGCTGGTCAGCAAATGGAGACAGTGGACCAGTAGGGACACCAACCTCCAACACCGCTACCATCCTTCGCAAGACCAATCTCGACCCGCCTCTCAACGTCTGCGCCAACAAGCACACGCAAAGATTCTCTCAGGCGCGCTTCAAACCGCGGGTAGTGTTGGATCAAACTGTTAATGAGGTCAGTCGCACCTCATCAACCAAATAAAAACGATGGACATGCCTGCCATCCACGCCTACAGCAATTTTCTGCGTCTGCGCTGCCGCTGCGCCGCCGCCTTTTACATGACCCCTTTGCAGCGCAACTGCAGCCACGGCGCACCCACTCAATCTCGCCGCGCGGCTGACAACGAGCGACGCTGCCCAACGAATCAGGGCTGCGTCACGGAGAGTCACATCCTCCGGGGCGTAGCCAAGATGGGAAACCAGAACAGTCCGGATGGTTTGCAAGCGATGGAGGGTCGTTGGAGTGACGGCGGCGGCAGTGAGGGTCTTCGAGAAGTCCAAAAGCAGATCATCATCCATAATCTCGACCTTCTCATCATGTGCGTCGGATGCCGCGAGTGGAGGTCCTGCCGATGCAGGCGGCTCTTCACTCTCCCATGCGGCCTCCACCAGCGATAATAATTCGGTGTCGAGGCCGTAGTGCTTGTTCAAGCATTCACTTGCTTTGCCTTTGAAGATGATTGGATCAGGGGCAGCATCGACGAGGGACAAGACGATGTTCCGCGTGATCTCGCCGAGGTACATCCCGGAGATGAACTTCTCGAAGGCTTGATAACGAGGGTTGATCGATTCACGGTCAAGCTTGTTATCGAAGGGCGTGGACGGAAGCGTCGTGCGCTGGATGACGCGCGTAAGTATGTGTCCCGAATGCTCAAGGCCTTAGAAGTGCATACCGAGTTGTTGAAGCCTCCCCACTCGGTGTTCACAATCATCTCGCCGCCTTTGGCAACGACGGGGTGGTTACCGAGCTTAGTGATGTTAGCCACTTGCTCGACATAGGCGCCATTCGTCCCAGTGCCGAATATGGCTCCGAGAATACAGCCGCCCGACGTGTATGCACGCGACAGGAGGGCGCCAACGGTCTGAGAAGAGATGACTTCAGTGGTCCATGGACGAGGAACTGACACGGACGTCGTTGACCAGCGCGACACATCTGACATGCAAATGTTTCCTGTCGAAGGCGTCCTGTAAGAGTTTCACGATGTCCTTCCCTATTGCGTTCTTGGCGGCAAAGCCCTTCGTCCACGTGAGCAGATATCCCTGATCAAGGGCGGTTTGCTCGACGGGGAAAGAGAAGGTTAAGCCGAGGGGAAGAGCAGGCTGATCGTCTCCGAACTTGCCCGGCGGAGGCGGATTTGTGGGAGAGCCAGCGGTGGAGGTCAGGAAAGCGTCAACGGAGTCCGCCAAGTAGTCTGACGCGCACATGAGATCAGAGGCGCGATGGTATAGGTCGATGGAGTCGTACCAAAAAGGACGGTGGCTTCACCTGTCTTGAGGTCTGAAGAGACCTTGTACTTCTGCTGCTTGAGGCTGAAGGTCTGGTCGCCATTGAGGTCGACCTGACAGACCCGCCTGAACACCGAACGTTAAGCGTGAATGATTATGAGTGTAAAAGAAAAGACTGACAGATTCGTTCCACCGAGATCCAGCGCGAGGAAAGTGCTGAGAAATAAGAGCGCGGTTAGGGCTCGATCTCCTGTGGGGGGAGAGAGTATTACCCGGTCTCTGTGCCGTCGGGGACGCCTGTGACAAAAGTGGGGCTGGCAGACGATAAGAGGAGGGTCGGACGAGGGCTA
The DNA here is from genome assembly GCA_019914985.1 of Auriscalpium microsporum. Taxonomy (NCBI): domain Eukaryota; kingdom Fungi; phylum Basidiomycota; class Agaricomycetes; order Russulales; family Auriscalpiaceae; genus Auriscalpium; species Auriscalpium microsporum. The sequence goes on from JAHLMG010000001.1 coordinate 2,886,830, forward strand.
GAGAGACGACACACATCATGGCCATCGCCTGGCCGTACTCGGAGAGACCGAGATTGAAATCGGCGAGGAACTGGTTGGTGATGGTCTTGAGGGCATGGTCATCGAGGGTGAACTGGTCCTCGATGTCTGTGAGGATATCCTTTATTTTGTCTGGAGTCGCGCGGGAGATGGCAGCTGTGACGGGCATGGCTATGGACGAAAGGGAAGAACAGACTGCGTAATGGGCGTGCGTTCAAGTACTCAGCTTGAAAGGATCTTATATGCGGTACTTACACTGAGTGCATATATCAATATTTCTGCAGGGATATGGTTGATATCTGGGTTGTCTGGGTATTAAATTTCTCCACCCAATTTCTCGCAACCAGATGTTGGATTACTAACTGATAGAGTTTAAACAAATGCTATTTATATCGCATAGACGTTGAATAAATTCAGAACTTTGGCATTTGTTTAACCTCTATCAGCGAGAAAACCAACATTTTGTCGTAAGAAATTGGTTAAAGAAATTTAATACCCTGACAACCCAGATATCAACCCAATTCCCACAGAAATATTGTTCCATGCACCCAGTGTTAGGCTATATCCGGCTCGACGTCATTACATATTTATCCCCGGCTGGTCTGCTCGCAACCGTGACCGTGCGCAGGCTGCTCACCGCCATGCCCATCGACGGCCTCATCGTCCTCGACAGCACCGCAACACCCGTCGTACAGACAGCCTTCCGCCGCTTCTCCCCCGCCTACCCCCTCCTCCACATCGACGCCTATTCCGCCGCAGCCGCAAGTGCTCGACGCATCCAGGACATCGACCCCGTCATCTACGTTCCCTCTTTCGACCCAGACGAACCCAGCGCATGCTGCCACATCCAGCACAATGGCCTCACCCTTCTGTCCCCCGTCAGTCGTGACAGTGAGCTCCTCTTTGCGTCCTCTCTCACCACTCTTCTGACGCCCAGCAGCCGATCCTCTATATGCCTTTGCCTTCTTGCGCACGTTTGTCGATATCCTCCACGAATACTTTGGCGACGTGACTGCGCCTGCACTCAAGGACCACTTCGATGTTGTCTATCAGCTCTTGGAGGAGACCCTCGACTCTGGAGGGCATCCCCTCACGACCTCCCCAAATGCTCTACGCGACATCGTCATTCCGCCATCTCTCTTGACCAAAATCTTATCCGTCGCTGGGGTTTCTGGGCTTTCCGGTCCCAGCACACATGGAATGGGCGCCTTCGCAAGCCCCATACCGTGGCGCAAGGCAGGAGTTCGCTACAACAGCAACGAAATCTACTTCGACATATCCGAAACTCTGAAAGCGACTGTCAGCAAGTGAGCCATGCATCCCCCCAGCGCTATGCTATGATTGCAAAGATAACCCATCTGTAGTACCGGTGTTGTGATCAATAGCACAGTACTTGGCAAGATTGATGCGAACAGCAAATTGTCGGGCACGCCAGATCTTCTCCTCACATTGACGAACACACAGGCCATGTCCAATCCGTCGTTTCACCCGTGTATCCGTTTGAATCGGTTCTCCCAGTCCAAAGTACTCTCATTTGTACCCCCTGATGGCCATTTCACCCTCATGGAATACTGCTACTCTCCCACCTCCGCGCAGGCCCCACCACCGACCGGTACCCCGCTCACTGCCATCGCTCAGAACCAAAGCCAGGTGCAAGTCCCCTTCACCCTAAAGGCTGCCATGGCGGTGTCCGAACATGGTGGCACGTTCGACGTGTCCATCGCGTCGAGGTTGTCTGCGCGTGCCATCGAGGACTTCGTTATGGAGCTCTACCTAGGCGAAGGCGCAACGGGCGCGTCGTGTACCGTCGGTGGTGGAGCAGAATGGGGATACATTCCTGCCCGCCAGGTATGTCCCATCGAATCGCGTTGTCACGGTATTTGATGTAGCGCCGTCAGGTTCTCCGCTGGTCGATCCCGTCCATTCAGCATTCTTCTGGTCGTTGGAATCTCCAGGGTTCTTTTTCGTCGACGTATGTTATCCTCATATCCAGCACGCCCCGCATTCTTGACTCGTTTTGAATAGAGCTTCACGTCCCCATCCCTCGCGCGCCATGCAGATCACATTTTCTCTGTCATCGCATCTATATTCGTCTCTCAAGGTCGACCAACTCAAGCTAACAGGAGAGACCTACAAACCATACAAGGGTGTTCGCGGACGGAGTGATGGCAATGTAGAGTGGAGAGTCGACTGGGCTGACAGTTGAGTAGCCCCCATATGTTTACCCGCTGATGTGCGGAACACACTCTATGAGGGGGCAGGCGCTATCCGAACGCTATTAGTAGATATATGCAAAATACTTGAATGAAGACGAGTTCTATGGCTTCGGTTTTCCAGACAATCTCTGAGCAGCCACTATGAGCCCGTACGCCTTGCTAACTGCTCCCCAGTCCAGCACTGTCCAGAAACGCTTAAGGTACTCCTCCTTCCCCCAGACACCGTACCCTGCACTGACCCATGCGTGCTCCTGCACGCTGACCACGAACAACGGGTAGAGCACCGCGCCGATAGAGACCAAGTCCGTCTCCGGAATTTCTGCGGCCCCATTGTGCAGCTCCTGTGGACCCTGGTTACGATTTGTCGGGGTGAAGATGGACGTGGGTGCAGCCACGCCGTCATCCGCGCGAAGGGCAGACATGTGGAACGCGCGTGTCTGCGTCGTCAGATGTGGAGGGGGGGCTTGGCGGGAGAGGCCAGACGCTGGGGACGTTGTCGGGGCCCCGCTGAGCGGCGCAGAGGCGGAGGTGGAGGCGGGGACATCGAATTCCTCCTCGTCCTCCGCAGGAGGCGGTGGTGCGGAATTCGTCTTGGGAATGTAGCGGCCACCCAATAGGTCTTTGATTTGACGGCGGTCAGGCGAAAGCAGTGTACCGGCACCGTACGTGGCGACCACGCCCAGATTTCCTTGGCCGTCGGTGACGAACCACACCCAGCCCGTGGAGGTCATGCCCAGCGCGGCAGCAGAGACATGTGAGATGACTTGCGCGAGATTGCCCTGCTGGTTTGTGATGGCATATTGAAGGTCGTGGCTTATGTCGCCGGTGTGATCATGGGCACCGCCCGCAGGCACTTTCTGGAGAGAAAATGCCTCGAATTAGCCAGTGCCATTTGATGACAAGTGTGAATTGACGCACTAAGTGCTGGAGGAAGAAGTCGTTGTTAAGAGCGAGGCTCGCATAGTTAAATGCAAGGCTGTAATTCTTGTCGGTTGCGGTGCTGATGATAATCTGAGCGACAGTCTGGTTCTCTACGGTGGAGCCTAATGCAAGTTGAATGAATACCGGAGCAACACTTGCACTCGGTGCAGCTCACCTCGAATTTCGTCGTTCAGACGATCCAGAAGACCTTGCTGGTAGTCCTCAGCAATCATTTTCAGCGCGACTGGAGGCAAGAAGTCGCCCATGCCGTCCTCTACGTTGTATGGCAGCTTCGTCCGGACGTGGATGCGCCGCGAAAGCATTGACCTGGCATTCGTCTGGCCACCGCCGAGCGCGAGACGCGCGAGGCGGGATGAGCTCGCAGATGAGAGTCGCGCTGCGAGCGGGTGCATGGCAACACGACGAGGACAAGATGAGCTGGACGGAGGAAAGAGCGAGACGCTGCGTTGTCGGTATTTTTGGACGCGAGTTGTTTGGTCGCGTCGCGGCTGCTGTATTTGGCCGACGCGCGCTCAGCCACGTAGACATCGACTCCTCATCGTCTCTGGTATCATGGCGGGACCAAAAGCGACAGTTCCAGTCAAGGGCACGCCCTCGTCCACATCCTCGTCTTCCTCGCCATCCGCGGTGCAGACGCTTTGGAAGGCGTACCTCGACCACACCGCACCACGTCTCAAATTCATCGACTCGTTCCTTACGTTCCTCGTCCTATCCGGCGTGCTGCAGTTCATCTACTGTGTGCTCGTCACAAGCTTTCCTTTCAACGCCTTTTTGTCTGGGTACGTCTGCGCCATGCAGGTCTTCACAAGCTGTCTAATGACATCTCGCAGGTTCGCGAGCACGGTCGGGCAATTTGTCCTCACTGCTTCACTGCGTTCCCAAGTCAACTCGGAAAACCGCACCTTGTTCAAGGATGTATCCCCCGAAAGGTGGGTATGGCGAGTTCTTTTAGATGCAGTCCGTTCTTACACAGAATCGAATACAGGGCATTCGCAGACTTCGTCATCGGCTCTGTCGTCCTTCATTTCTTCGTGTTCAACTTCTTAGGTTGATGCATGGCAGACGGATGTATACTATCATTGCTGGCGACGATTATATATTTAAGAGACGAAGAGTCCAGACCACGCGAGAATACATTGCGAGACGGCGAATATCTGCCATAGAATGCGATTGGGATCGGTGCGGCGACAACCATACGTCAAGACGAGCAACTCACGATACAAAAGGGAACTGGACATGAGACCCTATATTGCCTCAGTGCTTGCGTTCAAACGAGGCAGACCGCTGCAGAAAGCTGAGCAAGGGCGCAGGAGTGTGGAGCGGACGCAGGCAACACGTACCCCGAACACGACGACGGCGAAATCAAACGCGTATTCCCCTTGTGCAGACGTCAGAGATGCACTGGCGGAGCTGACGTATGGGTTATAAACGCACCAAATTCCAGATAAGACCTCAGCATCTCTGCTCCCGACCATGTTAGCCTCGCCATCAGCGATATATAGATAGTACTATGGTACACACGTCGTATGTCCTTATTCGGAACCCTATGAAGCGCAGGTCTATCCAAGGGAAGAGCTTGTCAACGCTGCACGCTAGGCAGGAATGTAGAACATACGTTATGCCCGTGGTGCGCTTGACGCCGGCAAGGAAGGCGGCAATGAGAACGGCGTCGAAGCCCAGATGCACAAGCTTGCCTAGCATTGAAGTGATAGATTCGAAGGTAATTTGTGGTGGTGGTGAGTGCAACGCAAGCCTCGCGTGCTGTGCGGCGACTCGTGCCTCGGCACATGTCACATGACTAGGACTAACATCACCCGCACCTTATATTTAACGCACTTTATATTTAAGTAGTTTCAACTATATATTCAAGACTTCAATAGTTCAACGTTCTCATCCCAGTACGTCGCAGAGGCATTGAAACACGCGATAATTCCTCGCAAGGGCACTTTATTGATGAAGATCCGGCCGCTAGCCATTCACAACGAGATGTACATGGTCGTGACGAATCGCAACATACAGCCCGTCGCTCATAGTGCACTGCGTATCAACTTCTGCATAGAAGCACGGGTAGACTCCTTTTCGTCCTTGATGATGGCAGAGAAAGCTTTGAAGTTCGACTTGTCCGAGTCAGCTGAACGGCGCCACTCAGCACGCCGATGATGAAACGGGCGTAGGCCGCGGACTAGTACTGGCACATACCTTGCAACTGGAAGAGCAGACTCTCGCTCGTTGTGATTTGTGCCCCAGCCTGTCGCATACGTTCGAGAGCAATTGAGATCTCTCCGGGGTTGCAGCTCGATACGCCGTCGGCGATAACGTGTACACGATAGCCCCTGTCGAGCAGATCAAGTGCGGACTGCAATACGCAAACATGGGACTATCGGGAGAGGTAATAAATTGGGGCAGGCATCTTTGCTTCGCAACTTATTGACTTACTTCGATGCCAAAGAGCACGATCTGAGCGAGGCCATGCTTCTTGAGGATCGATAGTACGTCTGGAGTCACCATGGAGAACAGGGTTTTCTCAATGGTGCCCAAGTAGAGACTGCCTAGATTGAAGGGTTCCGGCAAGAGCTCAGGTGCAGTTGGACCAAGAGCTTCCCAGAAGTCGTCGGCATTAGCGTATGCCTGCCGTCCGATAAGAGAAACTTACCTCTCGGATTCTGTTCCGTATATACCACCGGAATTTCGAGAATCTGCTCCGACATGAGGCGAGTTGGCTCTTAACTGATGCAAGCTTACCTTTGCGGCTCTTAGCATCTTCCGTGCTGTCGACAGCAAGGATTCAAACTCATAGATAGCGGGCCCTGTGGAGGCGGCGGGTTAGATGAGAAATATTCGGTGAACAAGAGCCTTACTAAACTTGGTCTGCACATCGCAGACGAAAAACACGGTCTCCTTGGACGATACTTTGACAACGGCGGGATTCATCGGACGGTAAGCTTACGCTGCAAGATCGGGCGCGCAGGTAGTCCCGATCACGCTGCAAGTGCACTGGCGACGGCCGCACGGTGTCGGAGAACGTTGCAGTTATAGACCCTGTGCGTGCATGTGCCGCTTATACCGCAGGCGATCATGCCACGGTTGTTTGCGCGTGTGATCGCCAGTTGGATTTGCAGGCGCTCGCCCACCTTCGCCCGCTTGCTCGTCGCCACCATCATCTCTATCCTCTGCGCCCGGGTGTCTACCGTCTGACGGTCCCTTCCTTTCATTTCCCCCTCACGCTACTCCTAGCACCAGTCCACTCATTCTTAAGAAAATGAACACCCAAATTGTGGACCTTACCAACGTAGCCACCAACAGGATCAGAGATGATGAGTCCATCGCCGACAAGAAGAGGGTATGTCCCCGGCTGCCTCTCCATTTCCGTCGCTCAATTACCGTCAGTTTGAGTCCTTCAAACTGGGCGGAAGCTCGGGATCTCCGCATGCCACCGTCTCTAACAGAAGACTCTCTCATTCACGTTCCCACTCCCGCAAGAACTCCGTATCCCCCAGCCCTTCTCTTAGCTTTTCCAACTCCACCCATTCCACCAGCGACTCCGCTACCTTCCCAGTTTCTGCTTCTACCCATTCCAATTCTTCTTTGGCCGGTCAGCGAAATTCGCATCACCGGCGGCGTTCGTCTGTCTCTACTCGCCGCGAGTCGGCGGAGATGATGGGCGTTTCTCTTCCTGCCCTGCCGGCTTCTCTGAGCGAGGACAACATCAATCTTGGGGACAAGGACTCCATCCGGAGACGGGCTCTCTGGGCACTCGAAGGCAAATCGGGTGCTGACGTCTTCTCACCTGTTAACATCCCTGAATTGAACACGCCCGAGTTGGAGAGACGGATGTTTGAGCTGCGTAAGCGTCATCGATATGTTTTTGTTGGCTATATGCTGACCATCGACGTATAGCGAGCAAGCCATCCTACCCGCCCGGCCTTGGAGGCTTCGGTGCCGGTCTTAGCGGCCTTTCCAATAAACGCGAGTCGTTTGGAAAGCACATCGTCTCATCGTCCATAAAGGATCAGCTGCACACGCTCGTCGAAGAAGATGACGAAGATGAAGAGAAAGAGAATGAGGCCGCGGTGTCTTTGCCTGTGGACTTCTCTCATGCACAGACTTCGGATATCACTCATTTTCCGGTGTCTGGGTCGGTCACCACTCCGTCGCCAACTCGTCATCGTCCCACCGGCCTCACACTTCGTCCTCTTGCGCTAACACCCGAAACAACTGCCGTTGCCAGCGACTTTCCAATGCCGTCGTATTCGCCAAGCCCGAAACTCAGCGGCTTGAAGTCCCTGACCCTGGCGTCTTCTCCAGGCCTGGTCGCTTCTTCGTCGGTTACGGAAAGCCCAGTGGCGACGATCGCGATGAGACGACAGACCATGGCGCTACCTCCTGTGACAGCTCCTTCCACGGCTCTTTTTCGCCGCTCTTCACTGAGCAGTCGCGCGGACAGCCTCTCGTCGGTATCCACAGATTCGCTAGAGCAGCCGAAGCGACGTAGTAGCATCTCATACAAGCCCTCGGTGCCGCAATACGTCCATGGACTGCCCACGCCAGAACTCACCCCCACCACAGAACGGCGGACCTCCTTGGACTCCGAGAGTGATTGGGGCAGACATTCTAGCTTTCTTCATCAATCGCAAGCAGCGTTAGTGGCTCGCATCACCGACCTGGAACGTGCTCTGACAACTCGTTCTCGTTCTCGCTCCCGTCCCGACTCTTGCACTTCGGATGCCTCCGCTCAAAGCGGTACCAGCTTGACGTCGGAGCCAAGTGATGAGATGCTGCAGCTCATCGCCGATCTCAAAGAGGAGCGGGACGAACTGAAGAGAGACGTGGAAGGCTGGCGCACGCGCGTGTCGGATCTCGAGAAGCAGACCGGCCTTCTCGCTCGCAGGGTCGATCAGGAGAGGAGAGAAGCTTGGGTCTCGAGAGAGCGGCTCAGTCTGGTGGAGGTGGAGAGACGTGCAGCGGTGAAAGACGCAGAAGAGAAAGCTACGTTTGCGGAGGAAACTCTGTCAAAGTTCAACGCCCTGCAAGGCGACTTCTCCAAGGTCAAGGCAGACTATGAGGACCTTCAAGCAGCATTCCAGGCCAAGAAGGACGCAGAAGAGGAGCTTGCACGGCTGAAATCTGAGCTTGCCGAAGAAAAGAGACGCCGTGACGAGTTGGAGAAGGAATTGGAGAGCGCTGGCCTTCTTGGTACTCCTACACCGGAAGGCTTCAAAGTCAACCACGTGGCTGCGCCATTCACACGTCGTCGCGGCATGATGTCTATCGACTCCGAGAGCTCAAGCACAGACGTCGAGTCTATTGACGGAGGTTTCTGCGCTCGTGGACTCGAGCTGAAGGTGGTCCTCGAAGAAGACGAGAGTGGCCAAATGTCTGATGAAGAGAATGTCCTCGCTAGCTACGAAGACGAGGATGAGGAATACGAGAACTACGGCAGCCCCGACAGCTCTTTCTCGGGGTCGCTGGGAGACAGTCCGCGTCTTACATCTCACCTCCAACTTTCCGCTCAAGTGGCAGTAACATCATCAGCTTCACATGCTACCACGCCCGATATCCATGAGCGTCGTGCTTCCCTCTCCAAGACCTGGTCGTTCCCTTCAAAGTCATCTGTACCCGTTCAAAGCACACCGGAGAAAGTCGACCGCTTCTTCGGCTGCCTTGAGGACTTAGAGGACTCGCCACCGATGAGTGCTTCGACTGCAGCCGCACAACAAGTTGCTTTCTCGAAGGGATTTTTTGGTGCCGATGACGACGAGGACGATCTGCCTCCCTTTGTGCTTCCCGCCGACGTCGGCGTTGAAGTCACCGAGCCCGACCGCACTGTCAGGGCAGAGCTTCACAATGGTCTTGATGCTGTCGTCGAAGAGGAGGAGCCTGAGGAGGAGTCCGACGTCTCCATCGTTATCAGCGAGGCTGACGAGATTGTCGGAGAGGAGGTGGAGGGTGGAATTAGGTTTACGTTTAGCCCACCCTCTGGCTTCGGCTCCCCGTCGTCGACCGAATTCGTTCGGACTCCGTCGCCATCAACATGTCTTTCGAAGACGATCCCGTTCCATGAGACCTTCATGGAAGAAGATGAAGACTCCTTCTCGTTCACTCAGCCAGATTTCACCAGTGAACTGAAGGCTGTCGTATTCCCCGACGCACCCGTTGTAGTTCGGAAGACCTCTGACGTGACCAAGTCACCATCTGCTATTCCCCGCGCAGTGTCCCTCAAACGCTTCGAGACCCCGACGAAGACTGCCATAAGCGCTGCCTCTCCCAGGGAACGTTTCAGTCCCCTCAGTTCATCGTCTCCGAAACATGGAATATCCAGGCCATCCTTCCTTCCCCAGCCTCGAAAGGAGTCCCCTACCGCGTCGAAATCCTCGCCCCCTGCCCGACCCGTCACTATCGCTCCTACGTTCCTTCCCGAACCTCAACGCAAGTCGCCCTCAGCTGTGCCGTCAGGCAATGCCGAGATGCCCGTTCCCGTTTCAAGCCCTTACGCCAATGGTGCGCTCTCTAAACCACGATCTTTGTTCAGTATGTCCGATGTTCATGCGGTTTTATGTACGCAGCCGATCTCATTCCACGTAGATGCGCTGAACACGGTGCGGCACCAAATGTGACGAGTGTTACTGTGCCTACTCCCTCTCCGTCTACCTCTCTTCTTTCTTTTCAGGGCATCGCAAACCTTATGCCTATGACTTCATTTCCTTGGTCCTCACGTTCTAGCTCCAAGGTCGCAGAGGCCGCTGCCGCGGCGCTCTGCATAGTGCCCGACAGTGACAGCTCGAGCACGTTGTCTTCCGTCAGTGATCAGCCTGTCCCTCTTACTTCTTCGCAGGCCTTCCTCCCCAGGCTCTTTGGGCCGGGCAAGCAGGCAGAGGGCAAGCGGGGGTTTGTGTCGAAGGAGAGGCAGCTAGAGAGGCTGCGCACGCGAATGCAGGAGGAATGGAAGACAAAGACCGGCGACATTGAACCGAATGTTCCGTGCCTCAAGTGTGCGGATGATCCGATGGCGATGTAAAGTACGTTTCCCGAGTCGTGTTGCCTTCGGGTCCCGGGACTGACGATGTTCAATAGTTGCCACATCCACGCTTCAACGTCTTACACGAATCTTGCACGATACGAGTTTGCTGTCCCCGGTGATGCCTCATACATACGCGCCGACCGACTGATCCACTATGACATTGGTTGTTCTGTCTTTACTCCCTCTTTGCATCTGCATCTTGTTGTTCTCATGATTATATCGGTGGCTTGAAGCCCTTCTTTCTTTGTACCATCTGCACGTTCGGACAATGTGTGGACCGTTTCCTTAGCACAGCGTTGCCATTATGATTTATGCCAGTCTTCGATTTGTATGCGAGTGAGTCTGGCCAGCGCTGGACGTGGCGAGGTCGGTCGGCGCCGTTCGGGCCCACAGCCGCACCGTGGGACATATCGGGAGCCGTTCATCAACCCCACTCAGTCACCGTCCAACACCGCCAACCTCCAACGTCTGACTCTTCCCTCTTGCCATGTCGCCCGTCAGAAAGACTTTCCTTAGGCATTGGTTTGCCATTGAAGTGAGAGTCCTCGCTTCATATATTCTGCGTCTTGTCTGCTCACCTTATCCTCCAGGCAATCCCCATGTGAGCTTCTGTGGTCACTGTTTCTCCCCCTCCGCGCTCTAACATGGTGCCTCCGTCCAGCTACGCCGTCGTGGGCGTCGTCCTCACAGGGGGAAGCTGGTATCTCACCCACCTCGCACGGGGCCCCAACGGTGAGCAGACAACATCCTCTGCCAGCGCAGACACTTGATCTACTGCAGTCGTCTGGACAAAGTCAAACCCAACACCCTGGAACAACGTCGGTCAGGACGAGAATGTGAAGCTTGTTGCCGTCAACCAGAAGTTCGAGAAGAGGTGTGTCTTGGGCGTGCCGTTTGTATTCAGCTCGTGCTCATTGGCGCCTCCAGCTGGTCTCGCGACAAGCTGTGATCGAGTGGTCGCGGGAAGGCAATGGGTCGAACAACAGTTGGGGACCGCTCGCGTTGTATTATTCACAGGCTCAATCCAATTCCACTACCTTCTCTTTCGCCATCGTTCCTCGACTGTGCGTGACGCACGCGGCACTCTCGTGACCTATCAGTGGCCCGATCCTTGGGAAAGATCGATTGATGCATCGGCATGGAGAGTTGCAGGTTGCTCTCTTACCATCACCTCGTTCTGCCATGGGCATGGAGTTAGGCTCTCCGGAGATTATCATCAACCTCCCGCCCCTTGACTCTATTCCAGATGGCGCTGATGACCTTCCCACGGACGGTCGATTAGTGGTGCGCATCTCTTTCGGGAAGGGTGTCTTTATTCCGTTGTTTGTCTGCCTAACATGCCGGCCTCCAGGGAGAAATAGGACCGTATAAGTTATCCTCTCTGGCTTTCGGCGCGGCTACTTGGTCTCACTTCTACAACACCGACGAACATCTGACAACGGATGTACCTCTCCGAGCAATACGTCTCGCCTTGAGGTCCGCATCTGCTCGGTGCCGCCGTATATATCTGACAACGAAGCCAGATATGGTATCCGGACTTTCGACACCTCTCCGTACTATGATGATTCCGAGATTGTCCTGGGTACAGCGCTGAAGGCTCTTGAGCTCGAGTTCCCGCGTGCTTCGTACCAACTGGTTTGCTATCCTGCTGTTATTGTATGACACGCTGACGATTCTGTCAGGTAACGAAGTGCGGACGCTACGGCGCAGACTACTTCGACTACACGCCCGAGACAATCCGGGGCAGTGTCCGTCGAAGCCTCCAGAGGCTGCATACGGAGTATTTGGATGTCGTATACCTCCACGACGTTGAGTTTGTAGCGCCGACGATCGAGCCTCGGAAGGATGGTAAGCACGCGGTGGCTCTAGGCGAGCAAGCGGAGGCGTATGGGCTGAAGGAGGGCGGGGAAAGTCAATTACGCGGAGATGGTGATCAGAAAATCCTTGATGCCATTGCGGAACTGCGCAAGATGCAGTCCGAAGGGTTGATCAAACATGTTGGAATCTCTGGTACGTCCGACGGCCTGCACCGTTTGGCGTCTTGATTCTCATCATGCCTGTCTAGGGCTGCCTCTGCCGACCCTCTTGCGCATCGCCTTGCTCATTCTCAGCAACCCTCCACACAAGCCATTGGACATCCTCATGTCCTACACTCAGCTCACGCTGCAGAATCACAACCTGCTCACCTTCCTCCCCGCGTTCATACACCGCGCGCACATACCCCAGCTTGTCGCCGCGTCACCGCTGTGCATGGGGCTCCTCACTCCCACTACGCCAGACTGGCACCCTGCTCCGCCTGCAATGAGGGACGCCGGGAAGGAAGCGTTGAAGAGGGCCGAGACGTGGCCCGGCGGACTGCCCGCTGTGGCGGTTTCGTGGACTGTCAAGGCAGCGGGCGGTGCGGAGAGTCCCATGCCCACCGTGGTGGGGCTGAGTTCGCCTGCGGAGGTGCACCGCGCTGTCAAGGCCTGGCGGGACGGGGTGGAAGGCTCTCAGGAGCTCGACGAGTATGCGAGGAGGGCGAGGCAGGCGTTTGAAGAAACCGACACGAACGAGTGGACTTGGGCGTTCAACTGAGCTTTGTAGTCCTCTCTCCGTGTTCGCGATTCGGTGTTGAAGCTGAAGATTCATCGCGAATGTAATAAACGAAATGATTTTTACGAGTTCTGCAATTAGATTGGTTTGAAATGATGATACAGTGCTCATACGCCGCTATCTCCTTCCACAGATCCGAGGCGAAAAACTTGACACCAAATGTAAGGCTACAATACTGACAGGTCGCGGTACGGTGGATCTATCGCGTCTTGATGACACCGGCATTGACGAGCTTCATGATCTTCGCCTTCACACCCGGGTTCTTCATATGGTCTTGCAGAGCCTGCGGATTGCCCTGTGCTTGCTGCAATATGGACTGCATCACGGGGTCGTTCATGATACCCTGATGCACGAGTAAGTCTGATACTTGTTTTGTTAGTGACAATAGGACTTACCGCGACTTCGGGGTCACGCATGGCGCGCTCGAGCGTCTCCTGTTCCGTCTCTCCAGCGCGTTGCTGCGACAGCGCCATGTTGATCTTGATCATCTGCTGTTGGATCTCAGACGTGTGTTTGCCCTCGTCATCGTGCTCTGTCGCCTCCTGGATGGCATCGAGAGCCTTGGTATGCTCGCGCATAGCAAACAACACGCTTGCTTTCCGGATGTACGCCTTGACTGTTTGCGTGTCAGAATCACGTACGACAGCGCGGACCCAGCTCTTCACTCACCAAACTTGGGGTCGACCTTGATGGCTTCGTTCGCGTCCTTCAATGCCTCGGGCAGCGCCACGAGCTTCGTGTACACCAGTGCGCGATTGTTGTACCCGCGTGGATCGGAGGGGTCACGTTTAATGCTCTCCGAGTAGCTCTTCACCGCCTCCGCGAACTTTCCCTCCTTGAAAAATGTGTTGCCCTCCTCGCGCGCCGCCTCACTCAAGGCCGGATCAATGTATGCCAGGCGGTCAGCCTCTGCCTTTCGCCGCTCGACTTCACGCAGCTTGTTGAGAATGTCTGGTGTGCGATGCTCGGTGAGCGACTTCTCGAAAAACTTGACCGCGGTGGTAAGGTTGCCCTTCTTCGAGTATGATGTGCCGATGCGGCCGTATGCTTTGGCGATGAGCTTGTAGTCTACGCGGAGCTTAGACGTGCGTGAGCTCTCGTGCGGAAAGATGTAGATAAGGTACACGCACCTCACGGCCGCTTTCGACAGCCTTCTCCGCGGTCTCGATTGCCTTGTCATAATCGGCTTGCTCAAAATAGACGGCTATTCAATGCGCCAAGTTAGCATGCAGCTTCAGAAGTGGGCAGGACAACATACCACTCAAATTTGTTAAGAAAGTGACGTCCTTTGGCCATATGTCCCATGCCTTGGCGAAGTGCTTTGCGGCCGTCTCAAAATCACGCTTCTTGTATGCCTCCGAGCCAAGCTTCTTCTCTGCCTCGGCCTCTTTTTTGGCTGCCGCTTCTTCGTCGTCTTCCTCAGCAGGCGTCATCTCGACGTCTTCTGCTGGAGCCGCCTTCGATGAAGAAGGCGGAGGCTGAGGCGGAGAAGATGAAGCAGGTGGGGGCGAGGAAGTAGACGCCTTTCCAGAAACCTCAGGAGGAATTTCATCTGAGCCTTCCGGGCGGGAGAACCCTTGCATGTCGATGCCCATGAGAGCTCCCAGGACATCAATCATACGCGGGTCGCCACTTTGTAGCAGGGTGTCCGCTAGTTTTGGATTCTTTTGTATCGCGTTGATCTGCAAGGACCGCGGTCAGGATATGACAATCACAGCTATTGTAAGCAGCCATACGATTTGGACAAACTTTGGGTCAGCGAGGTGCTTCTGTGTACGCGGGTTGGCGGCGAGTTTGCCAAAAAGGTTGGGATCCGAAAACATCTGGCCGAGACCAAGACCCCCAGCACCATCACCGCGTTCGTCAGAAGCTGCACCGCGTCAAGTGATTGTAGGCAAGGATACTGCGGTACGAACACACCTTTCGCTGACTTGACCTCCTCGAGGCCCTTCCGAAGGGCAGGGGAATCCTCGAGTTTCAGACCGGCCTCATACGCAGCGATGGCCTCGTCAAAGCGGCGCTGACCATGCAACGCAGCGCCCTTGCGGGCATACCCTTTTGACCAAGTCGGGTTCACCGCGATGCACTGACAGGGTCTGAGTTCCGTGTGCGAGCATACAATGAGAGACGCCACACCTGGTCCGCGTCTTCATATGCGCCTTCCCACTCTCGCTTGCCGGCCTTGGCAGCGCTGCGATTCGACCAGAGGACGTGGTTCTTGGGGTCGAGTTCGAGAGCTTTGGAGAAAAGGTCTATAGCCTGATCATACTGCTTGGCAGAGAAGGCCTTGTTGCCCTCTGCCTTGAGTGCGTCTACCTGAAAGTGAATGGTCAGAGGCACGTACTGTGTGGACGGTGTGGACACGATGCTCACGGATGCCATGGTCGTTCGGGATGCTCCTGGCAGTTCTGCGGCGACAAGTGGACTTGATATAGGGCTTGCCTGTGCACTCGACGAGCTCGCGAACTTTCGAGAACCTTCCGTATGCATGCCCTAACCTCGACGTAGGGGCGGGGCGGATGGGTCCACGGAGCGTCCATGGGAGCAGATTGATGCGGTCCAGGGACCGCGAGTCAGGCGACGGATATGGCAGCCGCTTGTCCAAGGTGGGCGCGGGATTGATCGTCGGATGGTTCCTGGCTTCCGAAGCCGTGTCTGCCGAGATATATTGGACGATCGCAGGCAGGACCCCGCGCGTAGCCGCTAGCGGCAGTGCGGCGGCGGGGCGGTGACCGGGGTCGCGGAGGCAAAGGGGCGGGCGGGGTTAGGGTCAAGGAGGCGGTTGGCAACGGCGCTGTCTTTGATCAGCCGTCGCGCGTCCCACTGGCTGTCTCTCCCTTGCTCTCCCTCCTCCCTTGCTCTCCCTTTCTTCCTCTCCCCTGACCCTCCCATGCCTACCACCCCCTCGCCCCAGCAAGATGCCTCCCCACAGGCCTCCTCTTCCCACATGATGAAGACCACAAAGCGTGGTCGTCCTTTTCTAAAAGTACCCTTCCTCCTCCCCGTCGCCCCCCATCGTCCTCACCCACTTCACTCTCCAGGACACTCTCGACCTCTTCGCTACCCTCATCGTCTCCCTTCAGCTCACCCATCACAAGCAGTTCTTCCGCTCTTTCCCAAATAGTTTCTCCACGTGCGTCCCTTGTTCTCTCTCGTTTCTGCACTTTCCGACCCTTGCTTCCTCAGCGATGAGGCCGCCGCCAATCTTGCATCCCTCAAGTTTTCCCAGTCCAACCGTGGGCCGGACCCTCGAGAGCCGTCACGAGTGATCACGACGACGACCACGACCACTTTTTCGATGACCCGCGATATGGCCAAGGCCATGAGCCAGCACTTTATGGATGCACGCCTCATCGAGAATGCCGCCGACCCCTCATCAAATCTTTTCAAAGACCGTGGCGTATATGTCCTCACACCCAAGGGTCTCCACGTCCTGGAGCGCTTCATCAGTCGGAACGGCATCAACGGCGACCACCTCGCTCATGTCTTCGCCTCGCAGCCTATATGCATGAAACTCCTTCATCTCGAGCGACGCTCCGTTGACGACGAGATCATCGTTTCCCAATCTGTCATCACTGCCCTCTTCCGCCGTTTCGTTGGTCGCCAACAGAACTATACGCAGCCCGCTCCACAGCCTGCCGACCCCACCCAGGCGTATCATGATCGCTCACGCGGCATACAACTCATGGACATCCAAGACAAGCAAATACAAGGCGGCAAGACACAGACCATCACTCACCGGTATTGTTTTGCTGCTTTGGCCGCCCTCGAGTGGCTCTGTGATTTTACTTCCGTCGTTGGTCGGGAAGAGGCCGCCGAAATGGCAGCCCAGTTTGTCCGCTTCGGCCTCATCGTCTTGGTCAGCGACAAGCGCAAGAATAACGACTCCGCTATCATCTTCACTGTCCGTGGGTCTGCACCTGGCGGCAATTCCCCTGTCATGGTCAGTTAGCGTCTTTTATCGGTTTCGTTGATTCTTATTTTTTTATTTAAAAAAATCGCAGCAAACCGGCGAGTTCCGCTGCACTGCGAAGGCAATATACAAGATCACGGAGGAAGGCATCCGCACCGCGCGATGGGATTCCTCCCGAAATGGGACCCGTGACTCTCCCAACAGCTCGTCGGCCAACCTTGTCACCGAGCGTTCGTCCCTAGAAGATCTGAAGGATGCGAAGAAGCTTGCACCGGCTGACGCCAAGATCCACCGGCGGATATCGCTGGCGGAGAAGATGAACGCCAGCTATGACCACAGCGAGAAGAGGGGAAAGGAGAGCAACACTGAGCGTCTGCGGTTCATCATTGATCAGCCCAACCTTCGTGGCCTCTTTCGCGAGTTCTTGCGCGATAACTTCTGTGAAGAGAATCTGTCCTTCTGGCTAGAGGTCGAGGACTTCAAGCGCAAGTTCAATATCACTTCCTCAGCCACGTCAGCATTGCCCTCTCGCCCTATGGCTGCCGCAGGCATTAAGGCGAACACGCCAGGGCAAGCCGCGATGGAGCAACATCACGAGGCCCTCATACACCAGGCGTTCTTCATCTATCACACGTACTTGGCCCCGTCAAGTCAGTGCGAGCTGAACATCGACCACGGGCTGCGGAACGAGCTGTCTGCCTATCTCAGCGAGGTGATGACCGCCTTGACGGGAGCTCCTTTCCAAGGCCGCCTAGAGCAGGAGCAGCTAGGCTCATTCAATGCAACGCAGCTGCAAACGATGATCCAGCTATATGGTCGCATCCAAACGCATGTCTTCCGGTTGATGGCGACAGACTCGGTACCCAAGGTCTGCCTTGCATCTGTCCGAGCACGATATATACTGACATATGGTTTCAGTTCACGAAGACTCCGCAGTTCATGCTTCTACGTAGCAAGAATGACGATTACGACTTCTTGGACAGCGACGTACAGTATTTGTCGAACTCTGGACCGGCGGTGCCTCCGGGCTTAGACCAGGACGCGGAGGAAGTTGGCGGCGCGTACGTGACCGTTTCCCAGCAGGCCGGCGAGCGAGCCCGGAAGCGCGAGGACGAGAGGGAGCGCGATCGGGAACGGGGATGGAACGAACGCTTATAAGGCGGGCATCCTCAACGCTACCTGGCTTGTCGCATTCCAGTTCATTTCTTGGCCTCAAAATCTCGACGGAACCGCATGCTCCTAATTCCCCGCTCACATCGCTCATACCACACGCAACTCATCGGCAGGCCCTCCATCATCGTCTCGTACATTAATCATCACCGCACTGTTCTCCCGGTACGCACGTATAGTCCGTACGCACATCGTTCTCGTTCTCCGTCTCGCTTGGCTTCGGTTTTCTGTCATGGACGCGCGACGTCGCGCTGCGGCCTTGCATTCATCACTGCTCCTGGGGGGTTGTTTTATCGTCTTATCCTGTCCAGACACTGCACCTTCAGTCGACGTCAATTTTGTGTTCGCTTATCTATCTTGCACGGGCCCTCGTGATATCCTTCCATCTTCATTGTTTGTGCATGCAGATTCCGGTGCCGGCCATACTCTTTCTTGTGTCACCTATCCTCCCCTCGGTATGTACCATCTATGATATATTACACATCCTCGTAGCGCCTACTAAGGGTGCGAGCGACCTATTCACATAATACTGCTTGCTTTCGTTATATACATATTGCGGATAGCTGCCAATGGAAATCCCATCGCATAGCTACTTAGCAGTGGCCAACAGCGTTCGCAAGCCACGCGTGCAGAGAACTTGCAAATCGTGTCGCACGCGACGTGGTCCGAGTCGCCGACCAACTTGCTCATCTCGCCCGTCCCTGACCGTTTCTTTCCTCTCTCCTCCTCAGCCTGTCCATTATGTCTTGGCTGGGCAACATCGAGGCCACACCCGACCCCACGTATGTCGACGAGAACCCCAAAGTCGCGGACCCAGGCATTCCCAACCGCATGGTCTCCACCAAGGGGCCCAACAAGCCGTTCCTTGCGTACGTGTCTTCCAGGTTCCGCTTGCCCTGGGCTCACGGCCCGCTGCGCAGGTATCGGAACTACCGCGAGCACCAGAAAAAGCTGCACGACGAGTGGCTTGAACGTAAGAAGGAGCGCGATGCAAAGCTCGCAAAGGGGGAGGACGCCGGGCCTGAGGAGCCTGACCCCACCGCCGAGCATGAGATCGGCTTGACGGGGCTGCTCAAGTTCTTCGTCTACGTCTTCATTTTCATCTTGCTCTCCGGAAAGTTCATCTCGGGCGACTTTCTGTGGGGCTACGAGGGCCGGTGGGCACAGGTCACGTCGTACTGGCCGGTGCGTGCATCATCTCCGCGCGGGCTCAACGCAGGCGACCCGCCTACCTATCTCGCCGCTGACGATGCCAACAGTCGCACCAGCGCTTGCTGTCCGAGAAGGGTCTGGCGTACTATGACGGCTCGGACGCCGACAAGCCCATCTTCCTCGCTGTGCGTCGTATTCATCGTCTCATGCTGTCATCCGCCCATACTCCATTACGAAGATTGACGGAGATGTGTATGATGTTACGAGCAACCGGCGCGTGTACGGCGCCGGGGGCTCATATGCTCTCATGTACGTGTGCATTTTCTGCGGCGTAGTCTCGTCAAGCTTAATTCGATCACAGGGCCGGCGTGGACGCAGCGCGCGCCTTCGGAACGGGATGCTTCAAGGAACACCGCACGCATGACCTGCGTGGTCTCACAGAGGACGAAATGCGGGTGTGTCACGAATCGGTTACGCGGGTGAGCAGACGCTGAACAGCATATGCGCAGGGTGTGAACCACTGGAAGAAGTTCTTCAAGGACCACAAGTCATACCCTCTGGTCGGGCGCGTCCAGCATCCCCCGATTGACCTCAGCAGCCCCATCCCTGTACATTGCGACCCGAAGAAGGAAGCGGCGGCGAAGGCGCGGCAAGCTGCAGAGGCTAAAGCTAAGCCTGCGCCAGCGCCAGCGCCAGCCGCAGAAGTGGCTCCAGAGGCACAAGGGAAACCCGTCAAGCATGAGGAGCTATAAAGATGCTATATGTTTTAATAGTTTCACCGCAAATATCTATGGAACAGTAATCTAAGACAGTACTTTTGGGAAACAGAGCGAGGCGTGCAAGAGCGTCCGTGGCCTATATAGGGAGAAGCAAGTCGAAGCCAACAGCCAGCTGTGTCAGACGATCACGGATCTACTAAGTCGGATGCTCCCGATTCTCGGACTCTGGCGCTGCTTCAGAGGTGCTGGGTGCGTGCTCAGCACTCGAAGGGACCAGAGGAGCAGTGGGATGGATGCGCTCGCTTACTTTGATGGGCGAGCCGTGGGTGGACAAATAGTTCTTCAAAATGGGGAAGTCCGCCATCGACGCGTTCATCATCTGGGAGAAACGTGCGTCTCGGTACTTCGCGATGATGAGGTTACCACGCCACGCGTATTCCTCCCGGTACAACCGTCCCTGTATCTCTCGCACGGACTTGTTCACGGGGAATGGCATGCCGTCGCGGGAGACGACGGGGAAATAAATGATGTATGGGTTCGTGAATTTCTTGTTCATACCATCGAGCGCCTCGACGAGCTGCATGGACGCCCAAGTCAGCTGAGTGCGACGCGAGGCGCGACTCGGACGCGTCGTGCACGTACCTGGTGGTGCCACGCGCGTGGCCCGATGTTCTCTGCAATGTAGTCCATGTAGACCTCAGGATGAGGGAAGCGCGCATCGTCGGCGCTGGCTTGCAGGGCGTGGGGGTTCGTGAAGGAAGCGGGGCTGGTCATGAGGGCCACGACATGTGGCGGGCGGCCGTCGGCGGGGAAGAGAATGGCGTCGAAAGAGTAAAGCTGATCCATATGGTACCTGTTCGCGAAGCGGTCAGCGTGCTGGAAGGTGCGGGCACATCGAGAGAGACGTACGAGGGGCGGGCAAAGCAGGTGTCGGATAATAGTAATACAATGGAGCCGTGAGGAGACAGAGGGCGGACGAGTGCTACCTGAGCCGGGGAATGAGATGGGAGAGGCCACACGGATGTGCCTTTTATGCTCAGCGTGAGATGGAACGAGGGATGGAGCAAGCTTCGGCCTGAATGTCGAGAGCTGATCGAGTGGACAAAGACAGCATGCGGGCGCGCTGGAAAGGGTGAGAAGGGTGGATTGTTGGTTAGCCTGGTGCAGGACACGAGGTGAACTGGCTGATCGTTTACCAATTACTTACAAGGAAAAATGCTAGGTGCGGCCTTCCGGGCTGATGGAATAAGGTCGATGATCTGGGACCTGCCAGTGGCGACTCGCGAGGACACGTTGCGTTCCTCCCCTCCTGGTAATAGTCAGCAAGCGGGCGGCCGCCGAGTAGAGTTGAAACACATCAGGCAAGGGTGCGCGATGCATCGGTCTCGAGTACTTAATATTGAGGTATTTGCAGCGTGTTGGGAGCAAGCAAGCCACGGCGCTAACGGACAACTGTCGCTGCGTCTGTCCAGTGTCCCCGCCTTTCTTCACTTCGGACTTGAATGCTGCACCCCGCTGCGCCTCTGCCCTGCGTTGCTCCCGTTGATCGCGGTGGAGCCTCTCGACCACATATTGCGCGCTCGTGTCGTCTGCTTCCACCACTCGCAGCCTGAGCGCACTTGAGCTCCGCGAACGTCCTCGTGCTCGTTAGTGCGTTCGCGCTGCGGTCGCATGTTCGGGCGGGGTTCAAGACAGATAAGCTCTCTTCGGCCCATTCGTAATCTCTTCTCCTACCGAATATAATATTGATATTGGGCCTCACACTTGCAGCTGCCACCGCGGCCGCCGTCTATTAGGGCTGCTGCGAGGTCAACGCAACACGATCAAACCACGCCTCTTGCCGAAGTCTTTAATTCTCCGGGAGCGTGCAGCGCCGGCGCCTTGAGAACTATGTATGTAAACGCCGCCCCAGACAAATGGAACACACACCTCGGGTCCTCGACGGTCTCGGTCGGCACGGCGGACGCTCATGCACATGGAGCGGCTTTCGGCATAGGCGGAAGTTCAGTCATGTACGGTACACTTGGCACACTCACAGCCCGGTACTTCAGACACTCCATAGCGGATCAACCGTGCTTGATGTGTGCAAACTTGTTGGCAGCTGCCAGTGGGGCTGGATGGGTCAACGCCTGTGAGTAGACTGTCTCCTGCCGCATGCCTTCGGATCTCGGGCCCAGGTCTCCAACTTGGTGCAGCAGCCAGCCGTGCGACACCGGTACCCTCGCCTGTGCCTTGACCCGTACCCAAGTTCATCCCCTGCTGCGCTGCATCGAGCGCGAGGATCAAATGCTCATAGGCTTCTCCGATATCCCTACAAGGTCACCACTCAAAGGTCACCACTCATTAATGTTTCCTCCGGTTCATGGCGATGCGCAATATGTTTTCGCTCCAAAGGCCCCGACCAACCCAGAGTCGTGCTCGAACGGATGGATAGACTGAGTTGCGGGAGATGTGCCCATGCGGTGAGGTGGCCCGGATGGACCCACGTTCAACGACGAGAACGCCAACATCACGACGCGTCACACAGGTAGTCATGCTGCGCAGAATCGCTCGAGAGATGTCAATAGCTATTCGCATACAGTATCACCTGCCATTCCTCTTCTCGGCCTTCCATTCCTTGAACATGCCATCCAAGCTCTTGTAGAGCAAATGCGACGGCAAACAGCGAATGATTTCGCCCACACGCTCCTCCACCTCTTTCTTCCCGTTGTCGTCTCCAAGGGCCCTCTGCGCGTACTCTGTAGCCATCCGCACCATTGCTAGAACGGCCAGCGATACGTGTGTCTGCTGCGCCGCATGCGGGGAGCCCTGTGAAAGAGCAGAGAGCAAGGGTCCTGAGACACTCGGTGCTGATATAGCGGGTGCGGAATGAGAGAAAGGCGTGGCGCGCTCGCCCCTCACTAGTCGAAGCATAATCTCCAGGAGATTATCTGCCTCCGCCATGTGAGTACGTAGGAACCGCTGACGCTCAGTCGGCAACCCGACAGGAGAATTGCCGGACCATCCATCCAGCACCGTCCATATTGTGGGCGCCTACGAACAAGGACAAGTGTCAATATGCGACTGCCGCTTCCGGTGACGGAGCCAAAAGCTTACCGGGTCGGGATCTACCACCTCGATCTTCTTCTCCCAGCCCTCGGCGGCATCGCCTGCAACCCAAAACATCCGCCCGAACATGCTCTTCAGCCACTCCTGAACGTCACCGGTTTTCACCCACTTCGGCTCGGAGAACGGGCGTTCCGTGTCAAGATGCACGAGCAGCGTGACCGTCGAGGGAATATCCGCTTTGGAGAACGGAGGCACCGTGGAATCAGACAGATCGGTTGGCGAAAGCGTTTCCAGTGGCAGATAGGCTTTTCCCGCCTCTGACAGTCCTTCCACCTGCAGAAGGCAAGTGAGAACGCTCCCCCCGAATGCCTGTTCTAGAGACTCACCAAAATTCCGTTCAACTCGTCCGCTTTTTCTTGCTCAAGGCGCATTGAGATTTCAATGCGCCCCTCTCGTCTGAAAACCACAAGTTTTTCCACAACCTCGGAGTTGATCACAAGGCGTCTCGTGCCGGCAGCATAAGAGATCGATAAGCGATTCGCCGATGGAGTGCGTACACCTGCCTGAGGCTCGCTTTTCATAGGGAGCTGATTTAATTCGCCGTACGTCGAGACGCTGGAATCGCCTGAGACCACAGTCGTCGCGTCGGGTGACACGCCGTCATCCATCTGGGTCTCCATTTGGATAGAATCATAGTCGTCGATGACGGTTGACGGCAGAGACTCTGCGAAGGACGGCTCTTGCGTGAGCGGGCGGCGATCGACGGATGTCGTTGATGATGACGTGCCATCCTCCCGAGGGTCGGGGACCTGTGGTTCAGGGCTGATACGGTGGTCAGCAGACATGTCAAACAACGCTGCTGTCGGAGCATGAAGAGAGGTAGCGGATGCAGCGGATGACGCGTCAGCAACGACAGGAGGCAAAAGATGAAGAGGCGAGGAACGCGGGTCTTCAGCGGATGATGGGTCCGCAATGGCGGATTCAGAATACGATGGGCCCGAATCATTGGGACCATCGGGCATGTCTGGCTCCGTGTCATGGTCAGAGGGCTGAGGAGAGGCACTGCCCCCCGACTGGTGCTGAGGCATGGCACCGGCAACAATCACAGTCACGGTCTCGGTCTCGGGGCCCCCACCCGCATTGATTGGCTGGCCGGCATTCTGCAAGTCCTCGTCCCCATCAGCCACAGACCGCAAGGCGGCCTCGACATTATCCGCGTCGTGGGCTTCATCGAGGGCATGCCCATCAGTCAGATCGGGAGGGTCCTCCACCAGCATCATATCATGACTTTCGTGCCCATCATCGTGCCCACTAATGCTGCCAATGCCTTGACAACCAAAAAGAACAGTATCAGCAAAGTCCACGCACACACGGACGACAGCGGCGCCCCATGCATGCAAGGCGAGCTCCGGAAGCGCCGCGGCCATCCACGCATCTTGAATAAAAACAATGATCGAGAACGCTGACTTACCCAGCTCGCTTCCCGCCTCGCCCTCGGTCATGTCGCCTTCGACGTGAGGCACGATTTCGCTTATGTGGAAATCACCTTCCTTATCCGCGTCGCCCTCGTCCTCCCCAATGGCAGCCATGAGCCAGTCACCCTCGCTTGCGGTCTCAGCAACGCTCGGTGCGACACTCGCCCGATCCAGTCTATCAAGACTATGCGAACGTTCAAGATGGGACCTACCGGGAGGTGGAGGCGGCGCTCGCCTCTCCTCAAATTCCCCGTCGTCGTCCTCGAGCTTCTTCCTCTTGCCTTTCCGGTTGCCGAAGTCGTCCGAGGTAAAAGAAGAGCCGTGCAGGATCGGATGTGAGTCGTCGGGAGTTACTGGTGTATGGAAGTAGATGTGGAGTCGAGATGGTGGAGGAGGAACGAGGCTCGGCGCCGCCATGTCGGAGCTTTGGGAAGAGACCACTTGCGAAATGAAATCCATGTCAGCAGCGGGCTCAGGCTTTGGTGGAAGATTGCCAGGGGGCTAGTGAGGCTTCTCAGTTGAATAGTTAAGAAGACACGCAAAGTATGCGTACCTCCTCCTTTGCGTGTTGGGATGGACGAGGCTCGACCGCAATCTCGGCAGTAGAAGGGAGTACATCCTGCTCGTCTTCAGGCTCAGTTTTAGCGTCACTGTTCGGCGAGGGAATGATACCCCATGTCCATGCCAGGTCCTGAATCTCAATGCCAATGATCTTGAAGTCGGTGAGACCTCGCCGGTTCTCGTCCTTTTTACTACCTGTACTGCTGAAACTGGATGCAGCGACAAGGTCCCGGGATGCAAAGGAACCACCGTCGTGACGGCCTCCTCGACCATGGTTATGAGGGTATGAATGTCCCTGGCCTCGGCCGCGAAATGAAGGGTTGCCGGCCCCCTGCTGATGACCTGCGCCCCCACTGCCGTTGACGAACGAACCTCCACGTCGGGCACCGAACTCGCGACCCCCACCAAAGTTGCCTCTGGATCCATGGCTCTTCAGAGGACCAGCCTGCTGACCACTCCCTCGGCCGCTGTTAAAGCTGGCACTGCCTCTTCCCCTCCCAAGAACACGAGTGTTCATATTGTTGCCTCCACGTCCGCGGTTGCCTGGCCCACCTCTTCCGCTTTGCGCTCCTCCTCTGCCCATGCCACCGCCTACTGGTCCGCCGCCTCGACCGCCCAAGAACGACATTTGTTGCTGCTGCTGCATCACGCTTGGAATCGGACCTGGAGGCGGCGGCGGCGGCTGAAACTGAGGCGGCGGCGGCGCCTGCTGACGTCCACCAGGGGGTCCGGGTGGGCCATCAAACCGTATACGCTTCGCAGGGGGCAGGTGCTGAGGCGGGGTATGGTGTAGCTGCTGCTGCTGCTGCTGCAAAGCCTGCCCAAGACGCTGCTGTTGTTGTTGCTGTTGCTGTTGTTGTTGCTGCTGCTGCGGAAAGAAAGACCGATGTTGATGTTGCTGGTGCTGGTGCTGACCTGGCTGAGATACATAAGGCTGCTGCATCATGACAGGGGGCTGAGGCATAGGCGCGGACTGCGGGATGTACGGCTGAGCAAATGCGGCGGCAGCTTGTGGCTGGTACGGGTTATACTGTTGGGGAGCTGGAGGCTGAGGGGCAGGAGGCTGAAAGACGGCCTGTCGCTGCTGTTGCCATTGGTGGTTGTTGGACTGTCCGCCATAGCCATAGTTTGCATAAAGAGCAGACTGTTCAGGAGGAGGGCGTGGAGGTGCCGCTGCTGGCGCTGGGGGGGCTCCGGGCCACTGTGGGTTGAACGGAGCCGGAGGAAGGGATTGGGTGGCAGACGCAGCAGCAGCAGCCCAGTATGCAGAGTAGTCTGGCTGACCAGGCTGTGTGGGCGGAGGGCCTGGAGGGAGTGGCGGCTGTGTGTGGTGGAAGGATGGCTGCGGCGCGAAAGGGTTCCTGTTCATTGTATTAAAGGTGCGCAGACTCGAGCACGAAGAGCATCAGAGGATTTTGCTGCGAGGTATTGATACTTTTGTGACGATTGAGAAAGTGAGAGGCAGAGAGCAAAGGGCCGATGGCGGACGATGCAGACGACAAAGTCGAAGTGAACGTGCGGCTATAAGTTCCGGCGCGCGTGACACTGACACACGGCTGCTGAAGTTGCTCCTCAACGTATGTGACTTGGGTGGATGAGGGACCACACTGGCATCACACACATCACTACTGAGGCTGCCGCCGCCCATGATGAAGTTAGACTCTGGTGCAAGTGGCTTCTCGCTGGAGCCAGGGCACTCTGTATGCATTATGCGTTGCCGTTCATAGAAGAAACCTCGAGGAGTTCTGTTGGTGGTGAGAGGCATACTTTGAATAGGCTTTGTGCCCATGTCAATGCAGTCGTGGCGTACATTGCGCTCGTTCAGGGCGGCAGGCGGCATACATGGTTCTCGTTACTTACTATCTTTACAGCGGTTCTAGATTCCACAAAGTATACTCAATGTTCGGAACATAGCAACAGTCCTCAGCACTGTACTGTCAGACCAAATAGAGAATGTAGGATGGTTTCCCCTTTTCAGGTGCAGTGCGTCGTTCTTGCCATGGTTTTGCAATACTGGCGTTGTAACCAGGGTGTGCGCTTTCTGGCGTCAGCTGGATGCCTCCGTTGTGCCTCGGGCATGTGGTAAGAGGACGGCCCCGCGGAAGTGTCAGCTGTGGTCACAGATTCAACCTCGCAGCAGAGGCGTTGTCCGGTGTCCGGGATATGAACGCTCTCTGCCAGTGTGAACGTCCAGCCTCAGAACTCCCTCTCAGCGAAGTGAGGCCACCTTGTCCTCACCTATGCTACGTCGTCACTTTTAGGGAAGCGGAGTTGTGACATTGGCTGGAATGCCCCCTACCTGCCCAGGGCGCCCCGGACCAACGTCCTTCTTCGAATCTTCCGCGGTTGCACCTGGTCGCGTTTCTATCAAACGGCACCGATTCAACGTCCGTCGCCCGTCAGTCTATCGTTTTTGGTTGGCGCTCCTTTGCTCTTATTCCCAGACTACATTCCCCTCTGATCCGCGACGGTCGATGTGGCCAGTCTCCCATGTGCTTCGTGCTTGTCACAGTGGTGCATTGTCCGCCTGCTTTTGATCGACGATTACTTATGATTGCTGACCATTGGAAACCTTCAGATGCGTTCGGGGAAGGCAGTAACCACGGGGTGCCAGTGGTGCTTTCGTCACGCGGCTTTCTCATCTGGGGACAGGCTAGGCTAGGGTGAGCTTGACTCAGCCTTCCGTCCACAGTTCACGTCTGCATTCTTGATCCTTGGACTTGTCATTCAATACTACAACACGTTTGTGTGGAGCTCTGCTGAAGATGCTCACCCGGAGCCGGGGCTAGATGCATAGTTGAACGTCGTGAACAAGAACGACGTGTCCGCAGCAAAAATGTACACACGCCGGCCCTGTTAGTAGTCCTGTGACACGCTGGAGTCTATCATCTTACATAGCAGTACTGATCTAAGTATTAATTCATGACGCCGGAGTTGAAACCTGGCGTCTCTCATCTCCTCGTCTTGCTGATGTACTTATCCAGAGCATGCTAATTTACTGTCCAAAACGTTCAAACGTTCAATCGAAGCTTTGAAGAGTCAGAAGACTCCGAGAGGCTGAACAGTGAATAAGATCTCGTACATACTGACATGCTTCGCTCGGATTAAAACCACGGCATCACTTCATAACATGATTCCAAGGGACTATACAAACTGCATTATAGGCATTAACAGGCAGAGGAACCTCTCAGCATCGCCGAAGTCAGTCTCGTCAGTCAGACTGCCTTGGGACCGTTGCCTGTGGCACCCGGGCCCTCCGCGGCAGCGCGCACTTCCTCGAGACGACGCTCGCGGGCCATCTGAATCGGAAACAAGCCAAAATTCATCTGGAGGAAGCGGTGAACTCACCTCTCCGGCTTGCTTCTTCTTCTGGACCTGTTCGAAGTCTGCTTTCTTTTGCTGAACTTCCTGACTCATATCCTGAGCCTGGCTGCGTTGCATCTAGACAAAGATCTGTTGGTATCAGGTGAGGCGGGAGGAGTTGAAATGCTGACCTGCAGGTTTTGATCCGCTTTCTTTTCGTTTGTAAGTGCGACATTGTGGCGATGTGCGGCATCGTTCATGGCCTTGGCTGTCTTGTGCTCGGTTTTGATGGCCTTTTCCCGAGTGGACTCGGCCTTGACCGCTGCCTGTGATAGATGGGGTCGGCGGAAGCGAGGACAGTGGTGAGGAGCGCGAACCTTCTGGGCCTTGCCCTCGTCCTTCTCGACAGAGTGAAGGGTCTTTGCGACGCGGGTGACGAGCTTGTCGTCTGCCTTTGCCTCCTTTGCGAGCTCCTTCTCGACCTGTTTGATAATGTCTGGGTTGCTCATGGTGGGGAAGTCGAAGAGAGTTGGGATGGCGTAGACGTCGTGCAACTGACGGGATGTCATCGAGTCGGAGTATGACGTCATGAAGCATAGCCGACAAGGCCTGTCGATCGTCGTCGTTGTCGTCGTCGTCGTCGTCGTCGTTTCGGGCGGCGTCGACGCATCGCACAGCTGCCGTCGCCGTCGTACAACGTTCAGACTAGCTCACCGCCATGCCGCCGTCGTCCCGCGCCCGCCCCAGCGGTCGCTCAGCCACCGTGCGGGTGCCTTGGAGTGTGCCATAATTGGGGGGTTGCTATGACCTTTGCTCGACAAATTTCAGCCGACACCCGTGCATCCTGTCTCGCAGCTCCCCCGTGCTGCAGCGGCCTGCAGTCTTCTCGGGGAGCATCTCGCACACAGAGCGGCGTATCTACCAGCTGATCCGTGGCAGACATGCCTTCCCTCGACGGTTCCACTCATTTCCCCGACTCGCCTGATGAACGCACCCCCGTCGTCGCCCCCGCTGATGACGGTCTCGAGACTCAGCCACACTCCTCTGTACCTCCTCGTCTGCGCCTAGCCAACCGCGACGACTTCAACTACGACGACTTTCAACCCCCGCTCCCCTCGCCCCCATACAAAACTGTTGCCAGCTCATCCAACCTTGTCCTAGAGGCCTACCCGTCCCAGACACCACCATACCGATCTAACATCGACCTCACCGTCATGGACGAGAAGAAGGACATGGAGCGTGAGCCAGAAGATACCAGGAGGCCGACAGTTCACTATCCCCAGGATATCGAGGAGCCTTCGCGCGACGCCTCACCTTCTCGCATGCCTATGCACTCTCGACAATCTTCTTTCGCTTTCTCCGACGACGAGGGTGATGAGAGCGAAGACTACGACTGGAGCGCTGAGGAAGATCTCGTAGATGAAGAGGCCAAGTTCAGTCAGCAGATGGGTGTCGCTTCCAGAGGCACAGGCTGGAGTTTCCGCAGGTAAGTTGCCAACACTTGCAAGCCCCACTCATCTGACCCGTCCTCTAGGATTCTAAGCCTGCTGTTTGGTTCTCTCATTGGTTCTGTCGTGTTGGCAGGCCTCCTTATCACCGGACCTCTTATCCTTCACTTCTATTGGTACAAACCTCATCCGAGCGCTGACCGTCGGTACAGACTCGACAACATCGAAGCTTGGCTCTTCTGGGCAGCCGCCAACGTGGTTGTCTCGTGGTGGCTCGCCATGTTCGTTGATATCGTGCCCATTGTCGTCCACGGTGTCGTTGCCCTTGCCTGGGGGCATGTCTCAGAAGCCATCAAAACGCGCATTGAACTCTTCAATAGTGTCAAGGGCACCGTCAAGCCGCTGTTCTACGCTGCGAGTGCGTGGGTCAGTTGGGTCATCATATTCGACAACATATACAAATTGCACGACGGTGGTCATCCCGAGGATAGTCGTGCCAGATATACGAAACGGGTGCGCCTTGAGCATCATAGCTTTGTGGAGAGGCTGACACTACATATGTAAGATTTCTGATGCCGTGGAGTTCTTCTTCTTCCTTGTCCTCGTATGGTGCGCCCAGAAGATGCTATCTCATGCCATCGGTGCGCTTCATGTTTGCTACCTTATACCTGACTAAGCGTTTCTTGAAAAAGCGTTTTCCTTCCATCGTACTGCATTCAAGGAACGTATCAAGCATCTGAAGGAGGGCTTAGGCGTCATCGAGTGCCTGCGCAACTATCGTCCGAAGACCAAGCGTCGGTCACACCCACATGGCAGTCGCACCCCTGTTCTTTCCGCCCTCGGTCTCGCTACTCCGGCTTTCGAAAAGGGTGGGTTTTCATGGAAGGGATCCAGACCAGGCACCCCGACCGGCACCCCGAGTGTCGTCGACACAGACGAGGAATGGGAGGGAGATTCTGAAGGTGCAAACAAGAACTTTCTTTACCGCAGAAAAAAAGGGAAGGGGAAGAAGAAGGTCAGTGTGCTGCCTGTGGCCAATGACTCCGGCGCATCGACGCCCATGAAGACGCGCAGCCCTAGTCCCACATCAAGCCCCCACAGATACCCACCGACAAGTGCGCCTGCTCTGTCGCATCCAAATGGTATCGGGCACCCTCTCGATGATGACGATGACGCGCCTGTCGTAGCTCAGGCGGCCAGAGTGCTCAAGAATGCTGTGCTTCACGATGCACGTAACATCGAAGGGAAGGAGGCGGAGACAGGTGGTCTCGTATGGGACGTTACTTCAGCTCATGAGGCGAAGGTTTGTCCATTTTTGTAATGCAAGACTGGCATCTGATGGGTTTCCTACTGTAGAGACTCGCAAGGCTGATTTACAGCACATTCCGCGATCGTCACCGGCGCTACCTTCTTCCCATTGACTTTGAGCCTGCCTTCTCCACGCCGGAGGCGGCGCATGCCGCCTTCCGTGTGTTTGATACGGACGATAACGGAGATATTTCGCGCGCTGAGATCAAAACCACGCTATTGAAGATGTACAAGGAACGACGCTTCCTCTCGCGCTCCATGCGGGATGTCGGCGCCGCCCTGCATACTCTAGACCTGATCCTCCTGTTTTTCGCGGCGGTCATCCTGTTCTTCATCTCGCTCTCTGTCTTCAACGTCAGTGTCGGCGACTCGTTGACAAGCGTGTACTCGATCGGTATCGCAGCGAGCTTTATATTTAAGAACTCTGCTAGCAATGCTTTCGATGCCGTCATGTTTTTATTTGTGACACAGTGCGTAGTTCACACAGGTTGTGTACCCCGTCATAAACTCACCATCGGTTCAGTCCGTATGATACAGGTGATCGGTGCTTCATCGACGGTGAGCGGACAACGTCGCATTGTTGTATACGTGCAGATGGTTGACTGCCCCTGCAGAGGAGAACCTGGTTGTGAAGAAGATGGGGCTGTTCGCGGTGAGTACTCGCACGGCACTATGACTGTTGACTAAAGAACGTTTGTCTAGACTGTATTCACTCGTGTGGACGGAACGGAAACCTATTATTTCAACAGTCAACTGTTCACAAAGTTCATGTATGTGTGCACTGTGTGTCAAGTGTGTGGAACCTAGGTTTGACATCCCCTCAGAACAAACGTGCGACGCAGCGACGTAAGGCTGAAAACAATCTTGACTTTTTTCTTGTGTTGACACTTTTGCAGAAAACGTTTGAAAACCTGACGATGCAAGTGGCCTGGCGTACGCCCTTCAGCAAGTTGGACGCCCTCGAAAAGGCTTTGAACGAATGGCTCTCGCGCGATGAGAACCGGTGGTTTGTTCCTGGCACCTCAATTACCCTCCAGCATGTCCACTTCCAGCGCCACCTCGAGATTACCATCGGTATCGGGCACAACGGAAACTGGCAAGATTGGGGGTTGCGCATGGCGCGCAAGACTGCGTTCCACGCGGCCGTGCAGTACTATTGCAGGCAGTTGGGTATAATGGCTGTGGCCTCGCCCATGCCGCTTGTGTGGGCGGACTCAGATCCAGATGGGGCGCTGGGGGCGCTGGCGTCGCCTAGCGCAGGCGGAGTTGATGCGATCCCGCCGTCACCTTCCGGGGTGTATGAGCAGGTCAAGCAGCAGCCTGGGCAACCGGCGGCACCTGCACCAGCGGAGGGTGCAGTGATGGGTGCGACGCCAAACAAGCGGAACTGGCTCGGGTTCAATCCACCGGAGAACGCGCCGTCGGAGATGCGTGTCAGGAAGAGTGTGAGTCGCAAGGCCGCGATGAGGGGTTTGGGCGCCGATGGTTGAGAACTGATTGCGTATGCCTGCTTCATCATATGAATGATATCGTTACATCTCTTGCATAGTAGAGTTAGAGGTAGCCTACGGACCATTTGGTGGGCTGCTAGAAACATCATAGCATCAACACACATATTTTTTGTACGTAGAAAGCTGTCACCTGACATGAAGAGTTTGTGCATGTTAGGATCGACGCGTCAGTGTGTGCTCGGACGCGCGGCTTCAAGCAACACCGTCCAGTTACCATCTCGCATACACACTCATGGTGCGCACAAATCGATTGGTCGAATCTCAAGACTGACCGCTCGCCGTAGTTCCGCAACACGTACGATTCGGACAACACGGTCTTCTCGCCGCAAGGCCGGCTGCACCAGGTCGAGTATGCGCTCGAGGCCGTGAAGCAGGGTTCAGCAGCCGTCGGCCTGCGCTCAAATACACACGCAGTACTGCTCGCGCTTAAGGTGCGTGGCGCATGAGATGAGTCTGCGTGCTCGTAGCTCAAAGTCCGTCTAGCGTTCGACAGGCGAGCTCGCATCGTATCAGCAGAAGATGATTCGCATCGACGACCACGTTGGGATTGCGATCGCGGGGCTGACGTCCGACGCTCGTGTCCTGAGGTGCGACATTTTTGGCTTAGCACAGCGAGCGTATTCGCTGAGAGCGTCTCGGGGCATGCAGCAACTTCATGCGGCAACAGGCCATGTCCTCACGGATGGTGTTCAATCGACCCATACCCGTGAACCGACTGGTGTCGACCATTGCTGACAGTTAGTTATAATTTGATCTGTCCTTTTTGGAGCAACGTTGACCTACCCTTCCCAGAGGCGCAGGTTAATACGCAAGAATACGGCCGCCGGCCGTACGGTGTGGGCTTCCTTGTCATCGGGCAGGATCACACAGGCCCACATCTCTACGAGTTCTCGCCATCGGGCACGTCCTTCGAGTACTACGCTATCTCGATTGGTGCGCGAAGCCAGAGCGCGAAAACTTACTTAGAGAAGCACTATGAGCAGTTCGCTGAGAGTGCGTCCACCTGTGTATCACGTCATCCGCGCAAGCACTGACTGCCTCTTGTGACGAATAGGCAGCCTCGAGGATTTGATCCGCCATGGTTTACACGCACTCCGCGAGACGCTGCAACAGGACAAAGAGCTCACCATCAACAACACGTCCATCGGAATCCTTGGACCAAAGGGCGAACATGAAAAGGGCGTCACCAGCGAGGGCTCTTTCCGCATTCTAGAGGGCGAGCCAATTGATGTGTATTTGAAGACGATGGAACCAAAGGTCACAGCCGAGTCGGCATCAGCCCCGGCGCCTTCTAGCGGAGACGAAGACGTGCAGATGGCCGAGTAAATGTAGTCAGAATCGTTGTACTTTCCTGCAACCCTTATACTCCTGCATCAACCATTGTTGCTCAGACTGACGTGCAAATGAGGGGAGGTATATGTATGTGTACAAGTCAGACAGGAATAAGCAAAGGTGGCAATCTACGTTGTCTTGGCGGCCCTCGCGGCACTCGCTTGTCGCCAAAGACGGGCAGCTTGAGACGGCCGTCGGAGTGAAAGCAACACGTGGATGACAGTTGTTAAGAGGGCGACACTTCCAGCTTGGTGGGCAGCAGCCAGAGGAACGGGGACCAGATACAGCAACGTGGAAATGCCGAGCAGGACTTGCAGATTGGCCATGCCAAACATTGCTGTGGCCAGTCGTGTTGTGAGAAGCGGAAGAGCAGCGCGGACGGCGGCACTACGCGTCGTCGCCCACAGCGCGGTCGCACTCAGATAGGTAGTTATCGCCTAGTAACGTGACATATGAGTTGACGTATGGGTCTTGCCAATATGTGATGCAACGTACAAGGACGCGATGGTCAAACTGGACCGTAGTTGGGTTCTCGAAAATGTTACGCCAAAGACCGGCATTGCCTGGCCCAGTGGCATAGTGTGTTGAGATGAGCTCATCTGTGGGAGGAGCAATGCGGCCACCCATGAGGGGGAATTCATTGTAGACAAGTCCAGCGTCTAAGCCCGCGACGAAGGCACCTAAGATCAACGCAGTTAGACGCCATTACAGGATGTGCATGAGCTTGGATACGGACCTGAGACCGCCGTAAGAAATACCAGCCCTGTGAGCATCAAACTCCGCGTCCGGAACTTTCTGACGATGGGGTTGCTCAACACTTGCTCCCACTTCCCCCCCTCTAAACCGGACCATTTCCCTGCATGCGCGTATCGCCAATCCATCAACACGCTAATTCCAGATGCGAACATGCCCGCATATAGCACGAGGGCTGCACTCAAGTGCGCCGCCAACCTGTACTGCGAGACGCGAGGCACAGCGTGCGGCTGTTCCATAAATGACTCGGAGAGCCCGGATTTGACCATGTACCAGCCGAGAACACCCTGGAGACCGAGGAGAACGGCAAAGGCGGAGAGCTGGAAGGGAAGAGAGGGGGAGAGGCGACGGCGGAGGGCAAAATACGCCAAGGGGAGCACAAAGGCGACGCCAATCACGCGTCCGAGGACGCGATGACCCCACTCCATGTAGAAGATAGACTTAAATTCCGAGAGAGTGATGTTGTGATTCAACCTGGCAGGATCGTAAATGACTCGCTCTACGCAGTGAATCACCTTTCAGCTCACAATTTGAATTCTGGGGTTGCCCTGTACTTCGTGAACTCATCTTCCCATTCGGCGTGCGTGAGCGGAGGAATGACGCCTGACACAGGCTTCCACTCGGTGATGCTGAGCCCGGACTCGGTGAGACGGGTGACACCGCCGACAACAATGACCGCGAACACGAGCGTGGACGACATGAGAAGCCAGCCCGCAACCGGCGGTGCAGACAGCACCGGGAGTGCTTTGGCTGGGAGGGTGCCATTGGAAGAGAAGAAGCGCGAGTCGATTGGTTTATGAGATGGCTTCAGGCGGGGAAGGAATGCGTTTCCTCGCACTCGCGCCCGTATGGAGGGGGGTTGTGACGGGGTTGAGATTCGGCGCGACAGGAAGAGACTCCGGGTATGGTGGAACTGACCGGTCCGCTTCACGAGGGGAAGTGCACTGGAGACCAGCCGCCTGAGGCCAAGAACGGGCGCAAACATTGCTGGCAGGTCGATGCCAGGAGGGAGGGAGGACTCACGAAGCCTCGACGACTCGGATGAGAGCGCTGAGCTGGACGCGTCGAGGCTCAGCCTGCTCGGCAAGCACGTGCAGGCAGGCGTTCTGCCGCGTCTGGGCTCGACTCGCTTGCCAACCTCTCTTGCCATGTTCTCGACTCTCGCCCGCAGAGCCGTCGCTCCCTCCGTCTCCCATGCCCGCTCATATACCGCAGCAGCGCGCGCGCCGCTAGTGCCGCCCTCTCAGCTGGACGACGGCGAGCGCTCCATATTCACGAAGCTCGCAGACCGCTTTCAGCCTTCCGAATTGCTCGTCCAGGACGTGTCAGGTATGCTGCCAGCCCCTTCGCTCCTTTCTCCCAGTTGGCCGATTCATTGAATGCGTATCTAGGTGGCTGCGGGTCCTTCTACGCGATCACAATCTCGAGTGAAGCGTTTAAAGGCATACCCATAGTCAAGCAGCACCGGCTCGTCAATGACGTATTGAAAAAGGACATCGAGAGTATCCATGGACTCCAGGTGAGTTTCTTGGACGTGATCCATGCTGCCATCCTACCTATGTCTTCGCGATATACTCCTCGCTCCTCGTACATTGCAGGCTTCTGACTATGGTCTTCTGTAGCTAAAGACAATACCCCTGTGATTCACATCTTGCGTCTGTCAATATGCACGCTGCTCCTCGTCGGTCTCAAAAATATCATTATGCAATTGCTTACTCCCTGTGCTTCGGTGCACGTGGTTCACCTCGGCGAGTTCTGCGAAGGTGAAAGCCAGCCATCGTCACTCATCTACCGTCAGTGCCTCAGCCGCGGATCATATGACAGGCACGCAGGACCGGCGGCAAGTGTATCCCGAATGAACTGTGCCCAGGTCAGCCACGGAGACTAGCGCAAACGCCCGTTGATGTGCAGCACGGTGCCCTCTGCTTTCAGTGGCCACCCGCCAGACTGCGCCTTTCAGAGGACGTTGGTCAGGCTGCTCACACTACTTGTGGGATTGTTATTTGTAAATAATTGACCATAGACTTCCACGTGAAGGTGCGGATGTGAGCCCGAGCAAACTTGATTCAATCCACCGCGCCACAAAGCACGAGTCGTACGCGTGGTAGCCGCGTAAATGATGCGCCAGACGATGCATGTACCGCCTCTGTCGCAAAAATGATGGCCTCGTCCGCGCGCGCACTTTCTGATTTATCGGACAATCACGTCCCGCCATAGGTGGAAGCGATACTGTAAGTCATGATCCATTGAAGGCCAAGTTAGCGGCTGCATATGTCAATGTTCTGCAATGAAAATTCAAGTTATGAAGTGTCCACGTCTCGTTCCCAGTTGTTCAATGATGTAGGTCCAAGTTTTGTCATTTTAAATTTCATTACGACTTACGAGGGACCCCTCGCGGTTCCCCAAGTTTGACGCATCACCCCCGTCTTCCAATCTTTGACATGAATATCGCCGGTGTCTATTGAGTCCCGTAAAGTTTTTTTTTTTTTTTTTTTTGCGGTGGAGATCGCTGCGCCGGTCACGATCAGCCCTCTTACTCTTACTCACGTGGCGGTGGCTATCGACTCCAGTCACTCCACATGAAGGTGCCCGACCGCATCATATATGATGCAGTGGCAAGAGGAATAGCAATCCGGTGTGCCCGAAGCGCGATGCCAGTAGTTTCATGGCTTGTTAGGCCGTGTTTCAGGTCCAGCTGCCGATTGTCGAACGGCCGCAGTGCTGTATGTTTAGCCCCAACTAGTCATCTTCAGGGCCTAGTAGACCCGCCTTATCATTGGACGCTTCTGAATCAATCTGCGGTGGCGATGCTCGGATTTGATCGCTTGTCACTGCTTAAAATATAAAGCTTGCACCGTGTGCTGTATGAAACAATCGGCACCCAATGAAGATGGGCGGCGGGCGTTGCGGCTCGGCAGCTGGATTATCCCATCGTGCGTTTGGCCCTCGCGCCGACATTTGTGACGAGCTCGGTCGACACGGGCGCTCGGATGGCCGGCGCGGGCGTGGCTTGCGGAGCGAGATTGGCGCCGGGTCCCACCGCGTGTGCGCGCATGCCAGCAGCCACTGAGTCTACGCTCGACCTGCCCTCGGGTAGCATGGCATACTGCGATCGAACGCCACGCTCGCTGTGGATGTTGAGGATCGCATCGAGCGCATCGAACTACACCAGTCGTAATTAATGCCAGTGATAGGCGTACGATCAGAGACATGGCCCCAAAGGCGTGCACTACCGTACAGCCGGCCGCGAGATCATTAGCTATGCATCGATCGCGCGGGGAGAGCAACCGGGTAACGCACGCAATTTGACACGGACATCGACATCCTCGGATAGCCGACCGAGGCGACCCTGCAAAGCACTATGCACTTGATATGCACTTGATAGATCCTGTACTAGATCTGGATACAAAACAGACAGAGGCCCCCGCGGGATATTTGCAGCCACGGATCCGTGCTGGCGATCATGCACTGTACAATTGATTGATGATGCGGATGGTATCGTACACAGAACACCCTCGCCTCAAGACAGCCAGAAGATGTGGAGCGTGCACGCTATTGCTTTACTTGACGGCTGACGATTGAACCCGGCCGGCGCCGTAGGCGGAGGAGCGAGATGGCTTCCCGGGAGTAGGACTGCCGCTCAGGGTCGGACGCGTCGTCGACCTGTCGCGAGGTAAGGTGCGATGTAGCAGGAAAGAAGAGCCGCTCACATCGGTCCATGTGAAGTGCTTCTTCAATAACGCGAAGAACCTCTTGTCTGCCTGCACATACGCAACGGAGTTAGGGTTGATGATGATCACCGAGAGGCTAGTCGAGAGACACCTTGCGACGCTTTTTGTAGCAGAAGAGGACCTCGGGGGCCGGGCTGGACGTGGGGACGAGGGCGCAGAGGGTGGAAACGAGCAGCGGGAATGCAGGCTCAAAATAGACACAGTCGGCGGCGAGCACAAAATCGAACGTGCGGGGAATGGAGGTTGGCAGAGGTTCGCCCCTTGTTGGCAGGAATCAGATGAACGGTATTTGATGCCGGCGGTAGCAGAACAGACCAATTGAGCTCTGCTGCAGTGACTTGTGGGGCCAGGTCATTGATGCGGATATTGTTGGCCATTATCGGAAGGAGAGGTCTAGACAAAAGTAAGCCTGTGTATTGGAGCGGCAATTACTTAGCAGAGGCGGCCGCCAAGAGCGGGGGATCGGCAGGGTCGTGGCAGGCGGGAGACAAACCGGCGTGAGCGCGTCACCGCGATGTGAGATAACGATGATCGCGGGATTGGGACATGGGGGAGTCGGCAGGACGACGACGTACGGTTGATCTGTGATCCAGACCTGTGCGCCGAGGCGGGCAGCGATGAGGCCGACGAGGCCAGTGCCGCTGCCGAGCTCGAGCACGCGCGCACCGGCGAGGGAAGGCGGGCCGCGATGGCGGGCCAAGTAGCGCGCCAGAACCTGGAGCAGGACGTTAGGCAGACAAGAGGGATGTGGGCTGGGAGAGGGCGGGCACCTCGCCGGCGGGCCATGCGATGCCTCCGCATCCGGGGGCGGCATCGACTGCGAGACGGAGGGCGATGTCGGGGCGGGGGACGGTGACGGGGACGGGGACGGTGACGGTGACGGGGACGGGGACGGGGACGGGGACGGGGACGAGGATGTGGAGGAGCTGGTTGTGTGTGTCGAGTGGCTGTGGGGGCCCGAGGGCGGGTCGCTGGCGGAGGGGGTCAGCAGCGGGCATTCCGGGAGGGGAAGGGGAACGGGAAGGGGGCATCTGATGGGAGACGCACATGACCGGGAGCTGATGCTGCTATATAGCCCGCCCCGCCCAGCCAACGTCTCCGCGTCCGCGTCCGCGCCCGCCATGGCCCACAGCGACCACCACCCTCGCTCGCCCTCCGTCGCCATCCCCCACGTCCGCCCCCACCGCTTCCTCGCCGTCCCGCCCCGCCCCCGCCGCACAGACTCCCGCTCCACGTTCTCCGCCGCATCGTCCTCCGACGACTCCGACTCGTCGTCCCCCACCTCCCTCTACACCCCGCCCTCCTCCGTCCCGTCCTCCCCCTCCCCCTCGTACGTCCGCTCACTCCCTGCCCCCGATTCAGACCACCGACTCACGCGTCCCCACAGCCCCTCGCAGTCGTCCTTCGGCAAGCCACACCCACACCCACGCCCGCTGCCCCATCTGCCCCCCTCCCCCGCACCCCATCCGCTCCCGACGCCCCCGCCCGCCCCCCGTTTCTATTCCTTGCCCCGCCCCAAGCGCGCAGACGCCGCACCCTGTCTCACCGTCCTCACCACGCCCCCGCGCCGCGGCCCCCGCCCCCAGCGGTCTCCCTCCCCATCCACAGCGGACTCCCCCGCCTCCGCCGCAACCATCACTGCCCCCTTCCCGCTTCACGACCTCCCCGCGTACCCGGCCTCCCCATCATATTCTGTGCATTCGTTCTCATCTCCGCGTGTCCGGCCGCTGCCCCGCCGTCCCCTTCCTCCGGGGCCCCCGAGCGAGGGCACGACGCCCATCACGCTGTTTGGACAGCCCATGTGGATGCTCGAGGATGACGATGCGCCTGCCGGCCAGATTGACTGGGCATTGATTGACGAAGTAATGGAACGCGCCTCGTAACGCCTCCGCTCCCACGTGCACAGGACCGATAGTATTCCACTAATGTATTCCGTACCCAACACAGCTTGAACTACTGCACGCCCCGCCTCCCCGTCCACGATCTTTCCTTTCCCTCACGGGCTCTAATTGCTTTACCCATCCGCAGGCTGGAGAACCCTTTCTTGCGAGCGCATGCGCCTACTTATCGATATCCTTATTGACTGCCAGCGCCCCATCCTGTTGTATATACGTACGTACTTGCACCCTCGCGCCTATCCAGTAAATCAGCGCGTATGTTCTCAGAGCCCGACGAGCCGCGGGGCGTACCTGGCTCAGCCCGGTATCGCTATGCAGCGCATGCGTCTCACGCTGGACATCAAGTGCACCTTACGAGAGTCACATTCACTGTGCCTGCACCGCGTTCGCTGCGGGCAATATTGCCAACATGGTCACGGGCAGGATCGGGAGGCCCTGAATCTCATCTACCATTTTGCAGCGTACGCGGATCGACGGCGCTAGCAAGCGGGAGCGTCGAGCACGACCCTGCGCTATCTGCGATACGCGCCACCAGAAGGGTCCCCACACCGTGACGGGTTGTTCGTATGTCGGGATGTCGGCCGAACGCCGGCAGTACGAGATGACCACCGCGCACGGCACGGGACGTGTAGAACAGCGCACCGCCGTGCAGGCTTCGGACACACAGTGACACCCAAGAATGGGATGACGCCCTCCGCAAGATGTCTGGACGACAGCCAGGGTCCGTTTGGGGCCGAGCGGAAGAGCTGCCTGTCTGCTCGACCGGGGCTGTCGAAGACGACAACCTGGATTTACAGTCCTGCACCGGGGGCCGCAAGGACTTGCAATGCAGGCAGCTGTCTGACTAAGCGATGCAAGATTGCTTCCGCCGGCACAGACGCACACTTACCGTTACTGGCCGATGCCGGTGTGTCCGCCAAAGATTGGGAAATGTCCTACCAAACCGAAACTGTCCGAGGTGGCCTTATGGGTTGGCGGAAGCGATGGAGGGGCATATGCATATATATTGGAGGGATCATGGACAGGGGAGGGTAACTAGGAAGTCTGCGATGAGAACAAGATCTCGGCAAGTCAAAAAAAAAAAAAAGGCTCACCATAGCTCCTTGAAAGCTTGGGAGGCGACTGCCAGACACTGAAAACCCCCCTACCACGCGCGACGCCAGACTTTGTCCGCTCGTTTACGCGGCTTATTGTTAGGATGCCACTGCGGTTCACATGCAATCCAGTCTGGCATGAGAAGCACAGAGGTGAGCGGGGAGACGTGAGATGTGCTATGAGAGGACTGACGGTCGACATGGGACGACGTCGGGCACCCTAACAAGAAGCGCGATGATACCAGTGCGCGAAGCTTGGCGACTCGATGGGAGGCACGCAGGGCCCAGCGGTCTGGCAGCTGGAGGGGAGTGAGCAGGCGGGGCGGAGAGCGAGAGCGAGGACTGGGGACTGACGGGGGCCAGGTTGAAGCTGAAGGAGGGCGTCGTCGCAAGGAAAGATGGTCGCCACCCCGCAGCCTTATATCAGTCACGGTCCGACTCGCGCCGTGCGCGCGCCATTGAATAATGCCTCCGTCCGCCCGGGTGGAATTGCCACACAGCGACGTCGAGAGGACGGAAAGGTAGGCCAGCGACCCAGACGACTCGGTGCGCGGGCATGCCAGCGACTGGCACCAGGTCCGACCAGTGTCCGAGCAAGCTGAGACGACCGCGCGCCTCGAAAACAGCCCAATTGGGTAGGCGTGCCGGCTGCGACTGTTCAAAACCCTTCAACGAGGCCTTCCCTCCTCTCCGTCCACCAGCTGCCCCGTCCTCTCCGTCAGCGTTCTCTCGCCGCCCCCGCCGCCGCCACCGCACAGCGTCCACACTCTCTCCTCGTGCGAGACAGCCTCTGCCCCGCCCTGGCCTGCCTCTGACGCCCACGTTTTGCCCACGCCCCATCTGCAAGTTGCACCGCCGCCCAGTGCACACCCAACGTAGCCCGTCTCACGCGCTCTAGCCAGCTCAAGCATGTCCGGATCAGATTATCACGAGGTTGTGCTCAGATGGTGAGGCAATCGCGCTGCAACGCCGTGCTCAACACGCCAGCTCATCCGTTTCTTATTTATACAGGCCGCACACAGATGCGAACGAAGTATTCGTTACCGGTACTTTCGACCAGGCAAGTCCTGTCGACTACTTTCTCAACAATGCCCGCTATCACCACTGGTTTCTCTCTTCGCCTTCCCGCTTTTCTATCTTCTTGGTCCACATCCTGTCCCACCTCTTACCTCTGCCTGCAGTGGTCGTCTTCCATCCGGTTAGCACGCAGTTCCACAGGCTTCGAGGCCCCTGTGCGCATCCCCTGGCAGGACAAAGTCGCATACAAGT
Organism: Auriscalpium microsporum; assembly: GCA_019914985.1. Classification (NCBI taxonomy): domain Eukaryota; kingdom Fungi; phylum Basidiomycota; class Agaricomycetes; order Russulales; family Auriscalpiaceae; genus Auriscalpium; species Auriscalpium microsporum. Next base: position 2,929,304 of record JAHLMG010000001.1, read on the forward strand.
TCGTCGTCGATGGTCGCTGGGTGACCAACGACGCGGAGCCCACCGAGTCGGAGCATGGCTTCGTAAACAACGTGTACACCGCGCCTTCCAAACCTGCGCCGAAGCCGCTCGACGCACCCCCCGCTTATCCCGCCACAGAGCCCGTCGAGCCGGCGGCCAGCGCCATCACAGAGCCAGTGCTGGACGTTGAGAAGCCGGCAGAGAACGCCACGACGATCGGCGCGATTGGCGGCGCCGTGGCCAGTATTGCCGACTCCATAAAAACAGCCGTCGTGGAGCCAGCTGTGGCATTCGCCAGCTCGTTCGACGCTCCGTACGAGGCTCCGACTCCTGCCGCAGATGAGTCAGCCCCAAGCTTCGCACAGGAGGTCAAGGAAGCAGTCACGCCAGTCGTGGCGAAAGCTCAGGAAGCAGACGCTCAAGTCATCCCCAGCACGAAGGAAGTTGAGAGCGAGCCGCAGCAGGCGCCCGAGCAGGTATGTCCAACGGCTTGCGGACTTCTCAACACGATAGCTGATTTCTTTTCGCCCTCAGCCCACACCGGCAACAGTCGTGGAGCAGCCCGAGATCGCGCCTATCATCCCCGTGGCCATTGTGCCCGCGTATCCAGTGGAGACTACCGCCTCTCCCACACGAGACATCGTTACAGGCTCCGCGCTTCTATCAGACCCGCCGGCAGAGGCGGAGCCTGCCCTCGAGCGTTCTACTCACGTTCTCCTCAAGTTTGGAGAGCCCAAGGCCAGGATCGCCACGACAGCCGACAGCGCAGGCCCGATCGTAGAAACTGCCGCTGCCGACATCCCTGCCGTTGAGGTGACCCCTCCGCCTAGCGGCGAATCTGCACCAGAGCCAGCACCGCCTGTCCTCGCGGCCGAACCCGTTTTCACAGGTGACGCACCGACGGAGGTCACTCCGGCTGCGCCCAATGCTGCTGTCGAGACCGCGGTTGAGCCTGCAGCTGCCACAGAGTTCTCCGCACCTCCAGAAGACACGACGGAGACGAAGATCGAGGCTCCGGAGGTCCTAGCTGCGCCGCCCGTATCGAACGAGGTGTCGGAGGTCGCTCCTGTCAACGAAGAGGTGTCCACCCCTGCCGAGTCGGCACCCGAAGTCGCGCCCGCAGAGCCCGCACCCGAAGTCGCGTCCGCAGAGCCGGCACCCAACGTCGCGTCCGCAGAGCCCGCGCCCGCGGAGCCCACGCCGACGGAGCCCACGCCGACGGAGCCCACGCCGACGGAGCCCACACCGACTGAGACAACGCCGAAGCCAGCGGCGGACACCCCGGCGGAAGCTCCTCAGACGAATGGCGCGGAGACCCCAGCTGTAACTCCCAAGGCAAATGGCACTACGCCTCCCGCTGTATCCAAAAACGGGACCGTCAAGTCGCAGTCGCCGCCATCCACCCCTAAACGCTTCTCGTTCCCCGGCAAAGGCGAGGGCAACGAGAGTCCTTCCGGCTCGTCTCGCTTCTCAAGTACGCAGAAACGGGCGAAGCGGACAAGCTTGTTCGGCAAGCTGAAGGACATCTTCGGCAATGAGAAGGAGAAGAAAGAGAAGAAGAAGGTGTCAAAGTAATCTGCCGCTGACTTTCTCCGCGGCTGGCTCGCTTGGTTCTTGGTTCCGTCATCTTCATTAGGCTTGATAGTGCACGACAGTTACGAATTATCTGGCATGAGTTCATGACCCTCGTTATTCTTCCTCATTTATGATCACTCTTCCTTTCTTCCCGCGTCACTCACTTTCTTCCTGCGCTACCTCTTTTCTTTCGCCGCTACGTACTTAGGTTGGATTGGATTTATCTGTGTATGGCCTTTCGCTCGCTATCTTTCACCTAATTCTCGCACGCTTACTCTTCACTCAAAACTCAAAAATGGCTCTGTTCGCATGCAGTTAATTGTTATTCATTCACTACGAACTCCTTTCGATGATCGCGGCCTTATTGACCGTCAGACGCTGGTACTTGAGGATATCGTGTGTGCCTCAACGATGCACCTTGTTCAAGAGACCACAGTCAAGACGATTCCTGCAGTTGCTATTATGAGCTGTGAAGAGGTGGCTATGTATCGAAAGTAATTTACCTGCGCTGATGGTTTCTCCGCCTCGTCGAATCAGGATTCTCCCCATGTCCTTATTGGTGGCAAATGGTTCTATTGGAATGGGTTGGGCGCGTGAGGCGGAACCTGAGAACGCCGCTGGGCGGATAGTGATTTGGACTTCCGCGGAAGCGCCTTTCGTGAGGACACTGTATGCACAGGCGCTTTCAGCGACGGCGCGACGGACTGCAAGGATCACCATTGACGCGCACCGTGGATTGTTCTTCGTGACACCACCAGAGGCGCGGTCAATGATGGCAGTAAGCTTCGAGATTGAGGCGGGGACGTTGCGGGACTGATGGAATAATTCAACCTGGATTCCCGCGTCAGCGAGACGAGCTTAAGACATGCCTGAAGGCTCATACCGAAGTACCAGCCAAGATAGGCACCTCGATGTCGAATACAATGATCCGTGCAGTGAATACAGAGGCCAGGGGGATCAGATTCGAGGGAGAACATAGTACGCTGCCGATATTGAGATGGATGGGGTCGACTGCGATCATGTAGAGCGTCACATTGGAGCCAGCAGCCGCCCAAGGCAACATCTCTGCTTCACTCTCGCTTTCGATTGCTAGAGCAGCCATCAGCAAGAGCTATACATTCTGATGGGTGGTCCACTCACATTTGACAACGGCGGTCTCATCGCCGGGCAGGATGCGCAACCGCTCGCCGACTTGAACAATACCGCCGCATATCCTCCCAGACACACCTGTGGCTGAAGCGCTGCCTTTGAAGACATTGAAGATTGGAAAACGCAAAGGTGCAGTGATGTCCCTCGTGGGAGGCTGCAATGTGTCTAAGAAGTATCGATAGGCTTAACAAGAGCAGGTAGTGCGAATGAAAGAAACTCACCCAGAAGGTTGACTAAGGTCGGTCCACTGTACCATGATCGCAGAGCCAGTGCATCTGAACCACTCCTGTCCAGGAGGTTGATGCCAGCCATGGCGCCGACGGGAACAAACGATGTCCTTGATGGATGGAAACCAGACTGGACGAGGAACGCTTTGAGCTGTTCGCAAACGTCCTCATAGCGATCGCGAGACCAGTCGACCTGTACTTTTTGTCAGAACAATGACAAGAACAAATTCTCACAACATACCTGATCCAGCTTATTGACAGCAACGACCACCTGACTCACGCCCAGACTCCTCACGAGGATGAGATGCTCCCGTGTTTGCCCACCCCGTTCAAATCCTGCTTCGAACTCACCTGTCGATGAATCAACAACAAGCAACGCACAATCAGCTTGGGTAGCTCCTGATATCATGTTGGGTATGAAATCCCTATGGCCGGGGGCGTCAAGGATCGTGATACGTCGATTCGGCGTTTCTAGAGCTTGGAGGGCAACATCCATTGTGATACCCCTGCAATGAAGATACGAGTCGGCCAGTTTCTCTCTTCGAAGGTATTTGGTATACCTTTCACGTTCTTCGGTGGTCCCATCTAGCTCCCAGGCCCAGCTGAAGCTGCCTTTGCCGATCTTGTCGCTAGCTCTTTCGTTAGCAATCTTGGTCTTCTCATCGACTCTACCAAGTTCATAGAGCAATCTTCCAATCAACGTCGATTTTCCAGCATCGACATGGCCTGCAATAGGTGAGCAGGCGCGGACTCATCTTGTTTGTGGCGCACCGATGATGACCAGGCTAGCACTCTTCCGACCTTCTTCCTCTGATTCCAACGCCCGTCTAGCCTCTTCTAATAGCCTTTCTCTTGCAAGGGAAACTTTGGGAAGTTCATCTGCCACCGTGGGCCCTGACTTGCTCTCTAAGTTCAAACCAGAAATATCCAGTTCTTGTTGACCCATAGTGTCGACATTTTGACGTGCTGGGGTCGTTGCCCCTGAATGCCTGATGCCCTTGCCTTGTGAGGGAGAGCTTGTAGGCGTCGGAGACACAGCACGAGACACGTTACGCGACGGATTGGCCGAGTGAGCGCGCGATGTGGCCTCGGCTACCCTCTTCTGCGCCGTTAATTTTTGAGCCTTTTCGCGTTCCTTGGCGGCTAATATTGTCACAACAGTAGTCAGTACATCCGGAAAGATCACATGTCATTGGTAACAGGCCAAGTAGAAACGGACGAAGTAGGAGAACGAGAAGAGATAGTCGAGGGTGGAAGGATAGTTGCCGTGGAGGCGACGGACTTGGCCATAGACGTGCCCTTGCGAGCGTTGAAAACAACCTCGTCCGGACTGGGAACATCAAAAGCGAATGCTTTCTGGGAAACAAGTGACGGATCTGGAAGACCGTTGTGCCTAGGGTGTGCCTTAGACGACGACGACCTCTTCGCCTTGCTACGGAACTCGTCTGGGACGATGGGTGCTGACTTGTGTTCTTCAGAACCCTTTCGATGATGGCGGGTACGACTCCGACTCCGACTGGTTCGAGGCTCTTGGCCTGACTTCTCTCTCCTCTCCCCCTTCCCGCCTTGATCGCCAAATTTTGTTAGAAGCTCTCGTTTGACGAGCAGGGAGGCGAAGTCTGAGGGTGACGCACGGGAGCGGTTTGTTTCGGGCAAGAACATTGTTGGAACAGGCAAGTATGCCCTCTCATCTTCAACAGCTTTTTGTTTTGACTTCCTGGCCTTCATGGCGAGCTTCGAGGGCTTTTCGCCAACAGGGGGTGTCAAAGGAATACTATTGCTGCTGGGAGGGAACGATGGCGGGAGCGCAGAGCGCGCTGGAGGGATGAGGTGATCCAGTGTTTGATATGAGGTCGTGATAGCTGTCGTCGCCGTCGGACCGTTGGCAATGGGGGTGAGGTACTCGGTATGGCTGCTGTGAAGGAGAGAATGCGGCGGAGGTTTCAGTTTCGGGTTCCATGGGCCTTGCTGCTTCGACTTCGCCTGAGCCAGTTTAGCAAGCTTGGACGGTTGGCGATCTTTCGGAGTCGCAGCAACGTTACCAGAAGTCGGGGCGTTGGAAGAAGATGCCCGGGATATGGTGTCCTTGGGCCGCGCCGTGGAACCAGAGCTCGCAGAGTTACGCTCAGATAACGTGTACTGCACTTCCTTGTCCTCTCTTTGGGGAGATGCCGTCCTGTCGACTGCTTCTTGAATCAAGGCGGTCTGGATTGCACGTCGAACCAGAGACGAAGTAGTGGATCCGGAATCCTCCTCTGGTGAGAAGGACAGTTCGGATTCCGCCGACGGGCGCAACTTCGGAAAGGTGAGCACAGACGATGTGCCTATCGTGCTGGTACTCATCCTAGAACTCTTGGTAAACGTACTCAGTCTTGTGCTTGCCGCTCTGGAGCTTGCAAGGGCAGACAATTTCGACCTTTTCGGATGCTCAGACGGTGGAAGAGACTCGGCCACTGAGTAGCGAGGCTCGCTTGGTGGGGGCAGTGGGGGAAGAGGCTTGTTGACGGCCTTTGTGCCACGAGAAGGCGACTGTTTCGGCCATATATCAACCGGTATTGCTGTCTTTAGTGAATCTTGCCTGTTAAGGGCGGGTGGACGACTGGACTTCGACTGAGTATCAGGGATGTCGGGTATGGTCTCTGTAGGAGGCAATGATACACTGGATGGGCCTGGAAGAGGTGTCCTAGACGAGACGGATTCCTCCCTGTCATCGGAAAGATACTGTGACTCGACGTGAGACGACAGGCGCATTGCGGACTTCGGCGGTGAAGGCGGGATGACGTTAGGGTCCATCGGAACGCTCGTACGATGATTTCCCAATTGTGACTCTATAGAAGAATCAATGATAAGAAGTTGTGAGCAACGAATGTTGTTGCATACCTATAACCTGACCATACGACGAGTCCGTTGTGACTGAGGCGGCGGACGGTCGTATGTACTGATAACCGTTTTGTGTGTGACGCGACCCTCGTCTGGGGACGTCGGTTGCCGTCACCGTCAGCTCTGTCCTCTCTGTAATGGTGCTCAGACGGGTGGGAGATCCTGGTACTTCAGACGGCTCATAATACTCTTGCTGAGCGTGAACGATGAGAGGGGTGTTGGGTAGAGATGTGAGGCTAGATCCAGCTCGGGTATGGGCCAAGTACTCGAGTGACGCGTGGAGCTGAGCACCAGATATACCCGAAGCCTCTGGAGGCGAATCCGGGCGAGACGGCAACCCCAGTCTAGATCTTTCTTCTGCAACGCGAAAACAGTCAACATAGATGATCTCCATAATCAATGGCTCAGGAAAGGGACCAAGAGGGGAAGATGCACCTTCTCACACCGCAATGACCGCAGTCTTATATGGACCCAGACTTCCAGAAGAGAACAAGGAAGAAAAATTGTGCCCGGAGACAAACAAAAGGCACAACCCACTACAAAAGGATCGACCTTGGCTCACCTTTGCGTTCTCTGGCCGCGTTGCGGCGGGTTTGCTCCTCTTTGAGCGACGTAAGTCCATCGGCCGTAGCACTTGGCGCAGAACATACCTAGAAGCCACTCTACTGTCTTCGATTCGTCGAAGTAGCAGTCCCATAGGGTGTCCTCGATGATGGAATCGGTGAAGCCCGACTGCATTTCATCGCCAATGACTGCGCGGACGCGATCGAGGCCGGCCTCCAATTGCGCTGATCATGAGAACGGCAAGTGAGCAATCCAGGGTAGAGCGACGGTGATTGAGAAGCACCTTGTTGCTCTGGAGTCATGTCATCGCCCCCATCGGAGAGGGCACCATCGTCGCGTTCATCTAAGCGGGTGGAGACAAGGTCAGCACGGATAACAATACAACGCCAGGTCACGCACCATCGATGTCTAAATTCCGTACAAACCTATGCCTCGACATAGTGGAGATACAAAAAATTACAAGTGGAAGAATGGATACAACAGCAGATGGTCGGAGCTGCGAGCATGAGGCAAGTCACCCAGACGCTGGCGAACAGAAGTGACTGTCACGCGGTCACGCGTTTTCGACGCGCTGCCAGTCGCGCAACGGCTTCAACCCGTACCTCCCACATACGCAATTATGTTCGCCGCCATCCGTCAAACTTCTTTGTCGCGCTCGTCGCTTCGTGTATGTTTTTTGTTGCTCCTTGTCTCCCGGAGAGGCTGAGCCCCTGTGCAGGCATTTTCAACCACCACGTCGCGCTCGGCAGACGTCGCGAAGCTCATCCTCGTCGGTCGTCTTGGCAAGGATCCTGAAGTCCGTACGACGAAGACTGACAAGGAATACGTGTCGTAAGCGTTTGAAGGCGATCTGAGAGGCGCGAAATTTGAACTCGTACAACAGCTACACCGTGGCAACGACTAATTTCCCTGCCCCTCCTGTCGGGCCAGACGGCAGTGCGTTGATGCAGCATCCTTCTCTGTCTGCATCAACGAATATTCGTATAGCTCGCGAAGACTCGAAGACCACCTGGCACCACGTTCTATCTTTTTCCGCCCATTCGAACAACTACCTCAGAACCCTGCAGAAAGGCTCACATGTCTACGTTGAGGCCAACTTCGAGCTTCGTGAGCCTGATCTGTCCGCCGACCCTGCGACGCCCCAGGGACAGCGTCAGATATTTCTCCGTCATGGCAAGTCAACAATCTACCATCGCTTAGCATTTGCTGAAATCGTCATCTCCACAGAAAACATCCGGCTGCTGAGGGGCCCGGGCCCTCCTCGCGACAGCGAAAGCTCATAAATTGCTTTGACGACGGTTACCCCTCCATAGTCATATGCCATCTCTTCTCTCCTTACATGTCAGTCGTGTGCGTGCTCGTTCTCGTCCTCGAAATGTGAAGGACGGTACAGTTTTCCGGCGGCAGACGCCGATACCCATTCCCTCGCCTATGGTCGTGAGCAATCACTCAATTCCACAGAGGCATAGGCATGCCTACCGTGCTACTGTCCCGATGAAAAGCTGGCGATGGCATCCTTACACTGGGTTGTGGTACAGGTTCGGTCATTTTGCGCAGGTAATCGCGCAGGGACGTCACGACCATCTAAGCGGTCGTGATGAGGGAGGACAGATATTAAAGGATGTAACTTACATGGTGGTCATCCGCGCTGGAGCCCGAAAAGCAGGCCACCACTGCGATGGGACAACATGTCGCGTTCTTGAGCAATCGTTTAGTTTTCCCATGCAGTGAGATCTAGGAAGGACTGAGGTCACCTGCAACCATATTGGAAACGCTGCTTATAACTTACGATCAGCTCAAGCCGACCATCTCAAGAAACTGACTCACCGCCACCGTGTATGCGATAGTCCTGTTGGTTGATGCCAAACTGCCTGGGAGTCCTTTGCATAGCTTGCATGCCCTTCTCGACGTAGAAGCTGGAATGGCCCGTCCGCCGCACGACCGCTATCATGCCCTCCAATGTGGACCAGCTGTCCAAGCTCACATCACCAACAGAGCTTCCCAGGTCGCCGACTGTGCACGAGAACAGGGTGTGTCCAACAATTGTCTGGATAGAGATGACGAGGCCCCTCCCAAACCTCTGGTGGCGCGATGAGCTGCGGAAGCGCTTCCGCAACGAGAGCCCTAGTGTAACGGCGTCGTTCGCGGAGAACGAGGGGAAACGGTAAGAAGCCTCCTCTTCGAGAGCCTTCGTCGCGATGTCGGCATCGGTAGGGGGTATGGGCCTGTGTCAAGAACGTTGGTGTGAGTTATCACATTCATCCGCTGGAGTGCGACGGCAAAGGGGCGAAGGGCGGCCATTGGGCCATCGCCCGTATGGCTACGGAGGCGCTATCGTGTGTGGAGGAAGTCTGCAGCGAGGCGGTGGGCACGCACACTTCAACTTGGGGTAGACTTGGATCATACCGGGGGTCCCGATAGCCATTCATAGTGAGTCCGGCACTTAGAGAAGGATCGAATTGTGACATGAAAGAGAGAGGAACAGCGGCAGGCAGCCGGGGAACTTGGGAGAGCTTGCGCTGTTGTTCTTACACGTAAAATGACCGCTGCCTATACTTATTTATTTTCATACATCTCCCCTTGCCGACGCCTTTGGTCTGTGTCCATTCCCGACGATTCATAGCGTGGTCACACAGCCGTTAGCAACTACCTGGCCAAAGGGACAAGCAAGACGATTCGGGCCGGATATCCGTTGGTCGGACTGCCAGCGCGTGCAGCGCACTGCACTTCAACCTCCTCGACCCCATCAAGGGATGGAATTCTTCAACGACATCGGTGGCGATCCACTGAAGCCTTCTCTGTTTGAACTCGTCGCCCAGGAGCAGCTACGGGACCTCCTCCAGCCCGCCTTGAAATATGTGCTCTCGGTGAGTGACCACATCAGTGAGCTGCGTTGCATAGTCAATGCTTGTGTAGGTCTTCGCGCAACGGTATCCGAGATACCTCCTTCGAGTTGTCAACAGACATGAAGAGTTCTATGCGGCTATCATGCTGTTTGTAGAGCGGCATTACTTGCGGACACACAGTCAGTGCTACCTCTCTCGTGTTCGCCTGTCTGATCTGATATTGTGCTCTGTTAAGACGCATCTTTCGCAGAAAATTTCTATGGTCTCAAACGGCGTAGAAAGCCCTTCTTTGAAACAGAGAGGGCTCGAGCATCAGTGGGCGGAATTTCACCGGAAGAGAAGTTACGAAGTCGAGAGATATTGCGGTCTCTCCTGACGCTCGTATGTCTCACACAGTTTCTTCACCAAATGACAACTGGCCACACTCTGACTCTCGTAGGTAGGAATACCATATCTCCGCGCAAAGGCACAAGACTATTTCGAAGAACTCGGTGGGGGAATCGATCACGACATCCTAGATACAGAGGGTGGAAGTCAGGTTAGAGATACGCATGCCGAGGCAAGTCGCGCAAAAATGTCTGAAATGATGGGGGAGAGACTCACACGTCCGCAGACATTTTGTGCCCGACTCAAGAGATCGTATCGGCAGACATACCCTTGGCTGAACATGACGTTTGAAGTATGGCTGCTTGCATATAACGTCGCCTATCTGTTCGACAAATCTCCTTTTCATCGGCCATGGCTGTCCTGGGTGGGCGTTGATGTTCGTCGGCTTGGAATCGATGATTTTGTACGGTGTCGTCATCTTCTCTGAATTCTGTATCTGACGCATCCTCCTTCCTTCTTTAGAGATTGGCAGCATCGAATGACTGGCAAAAGGGCCTAGATTCCCTCCACGAGAGTCTCTTGCGTCGGCTTCTCCGTGGCGGCCCACGTCTGCTTCTGGAATCGCTTCGCATCCTGCTGCCTACAGCTATATTTTTCATCAAATTTCTTGAATGGTGGTACTCACCATCGTCCCCGGCGCGGGCGCTGTCCACGTCTCCCCTCGGCCCAGCCATCCCTCCGCCGCGGATGCTCTCTCCTCACCCGAAAGGCATCTTCGTAGACGGGAAGAGGTATGGATACTGTCCGCTGTGCCAGACTCCTGTCACGAATGCGACGGCGCTGCCTTCAGGTTATGTATTTTGCTACAGATGTGCATACGAGCAGGTGGAGAAGCACGGCAAGTGTCCTGTGACACTGTTGCCTACGCGTGTGTGGCAGTTGCGGAAGGTGCTTGTGTAGAACTTGATGTAGTACAGTAATGGTGTTTGGGGTCCGAGCAGAGCCACGATGGCACACACGTTCGTGACGGTCTTGCACCTCGACGAGAATGCGATCGAAAATCCATCGATAGATGGCGGATCCTCCGAGTCCTATCTTACCTTCTGCACGGCTTTTTCGCTCGAGGGGATGCACCTTTTATATGAAGAACGTTGAACCTAAGACCGTGCTGCAACCTCCGACTTCAAGTGGTCGACTTTCCCTTTCCGGACCGCTCCCCAGCCTCCTACCACTAGTCAGTATAGCCAGCGGCTGCCGTCTGCGGCCCCCAAGTACTAGTTCTCCTTGCGTGCCGCCGTCCCTTACTGCAGGTCACCGTAGCAAAAGGCATCGGCTTCAAGATTTGAGGCAAGTCTCGGGCCATGAAGGTGCGTTGCCACGGACTCGCATCCTCGGGCTTGCAACTCAGAGCTCTCCTCCACAGTTCGGCAAACAGCTGCAGGCAGAAATCATCCCGGGGTGGTCAGACTACTACTTGGACTACAAATTTCTCAAGAAGATCGTCTCTTCGTTAGCCGCTAAGCGACCCGCCTCGGAGGCTGCCGCGCTCGCCCTCGGCATTCGTCCTGGACATATTCTGCACCAGAGCACGGTCAATGAATCCCTCGGAGCCAATGCATCTTCCCTCGATGTCAATGAACCCCCACTCGTAACGTCTTCAAGTCAGGACGACGACAGAGGGCCGGATTTCCAGGCTCACAAAGCTGCCTTCTTCTTCAAGCTCGAACGTGAGCTAGAGAAGGTCCGTAGAATCACAACTGGTTGCACGACCATCCATTTATAGACGCCTTTCAGATCAATTCCTTCTATCTGCGGAAGGAGGCGGAGCTCAAACTACGCCTCGAAACTCTCCTGTCCAAACGCAGAGCCGCCGCGCTGAGGGTGCTTCCCAACGGGATAGATGATACGACGCAAAACTATGTAGAGTGGAAGGCTGTGGAGGAGGGATTCCATCTCTTGGAACGTGATCTGGCGAAACTCCAGGTAAAGCGAACGTCATGCTCAATATCTCACCCAAATGCACACTCAACCTTTGCTAGCATTTTATAGAGATAAACGGCACTGGATTTCGTAAGATACTCAAGAAGTGGGATAAGCGCTCCAAGTCAACCACCAAAGAGCTCTATCTAGCTCGGCAGGTGGACGTACAGCCCGTATTCAATCGCCAGGTGAGATTTTGTACCGCCTTATCCTATCGTTGCTGAACGAAATTTGAACATCAGCTCATATCAGAGCTATCGGACACCGTCACCGCATGTCTCATTGATATCACTGACGTATCAGTGGGGCTGGCTCTCGAGGGCGACGCAGTCAGCGAGCTAATCATCAACCGTCAAATGACTGTCGAGGGTAACACCCAGATAGGTCTATTTCGCGACCTGGAGAGTAACCTCAGGAAGGCTGTCGCAAGCCAAGACGAAGCCTCCATCAGGAGTCTCGTCACGTATTCGGATACGTTGGGTCAACAGCATTGGGGAAGGGGAAATATCACTCGGATCTTGTGGAAGGCCGTGATAGATGCCCCGCAGCCGCTCGCTGATTTAATCCTGGCAACATCTGGCTACTTTGACTTCCAATTCGTCGACGACATCAACGGTCGCACCTGTCTTCACGAGGCCTCCATTGCAGGGGAGCTACGTCTAGTCGATCTATGCCTACTGAACGGTGTCGATCCTCGCACTGTTGACGTCTATGGCCGATCCGCCTTTCACTATGCGGCGATGAACGGTCATGTTGATATTTGTCGTCGTCTCTTGGAACACAACGTCTCTCCCTACGTGCGGGACATGGAAAACTACAGCCCTCTCGTTTACGCAACTCTGAGGGGTTCTTTGGACTGTGTGCGCGTCTTGCTTGTGGACGGTGGCGTGCCAGCGGAGCCCAGCAGTCCAGACGGGGATCTCAACGCCCTCTCCCTCGCCAGTCTCGCGGGACATCTCGATGTCGCACTCTTACTCCTCGAGCACGGTGCACGGAGCCTGCCGAACAACAATGGCGAGTACCCCATCCACTTCGCTGCTCGTCAGGGGCATGCAAACATCTGTCGGCTGTTAGTGCAGCATGATGGCTGGGATTTGCCGGACAAATACAACGAGTGGAGCCCTCTCTTCCATGCCGCGCGCTACGGCCACGACGCTTCTGTGCGAGTCCTATTGGCTGCAGGGGCTCGTACAGACATCATCGATGAGCTCGGGAATAATGCCTTGCATTACGCCGCTTGGTATGGACATCAAAATTGTGTCTCCATCCTTTCGGAGGCCAGCTATCGGACGTTCAAGGATGAGGGTGTGCGCAGCCCTTCAGACAAATCTACGGGTTCAAGTGCGCTGAGGGCCATGGAGTCCGACATTGACCTCATCCCATCCCTATCTCTTCCTCCACCAATGATGCCTCATCGGGTGTACGGCCATAACTACCTGGTCAAGCAGTGTCTAGTGCAGGTGACCATAGGCGATACAGGCGCCAAGGACAGTTTCCCTTCGACCGAGACGCACACAGGTGTTCGGCTCCATCCCCGATTCACGACATCTCCCTCGACGGACAACTCCATGCTCTCCTCCCCATTGCTCAAACTCGTCATGACATCCTCCCCCGCCGCAACTTCCGCACCCCATACCGTCTCGCTCCCTATTGGCGACGAAGTACATGTTCTAACATTTCAGACGGCTTTCGTCGACCAATTGTCTTTGGAGTTTTCATTGTATCCCAACTTCGGGACCAAAACTATTGGGAGAGCCGTCGCCGTGCCTTCTCTTCTCAGGAAGGCAGAATTTGAAGAGATGTTCACGCTACCCATACTTGATCATCGTTTGCATCCCATCGGAGAGGTAACGCCACCGGCCGACAAGGTTCGCTAGCGCTGACCTTCATGCACAGGTATCCTTCGAGATCAACGTCATCACACCATTTGAAGGCGTCACGCTGCAGATCGGAGGCGCCGTGGAAACGTACTGGAAATCTCTATCTGTAGGCGCACTACCCACTCGTAGAATCGCGAACCCCAGATTTCCACGATCCCGGCCGATAGCATCTGCCTCTCCATCTCCTGCTGGCTCTATGCTCACGACATCGGCAACACAGGCCATCACGGTTTCCTCTATCACGGGAAGCTACCTATATCTTGTCGTACAGGTCACTCGGGATTTGCATCCTGTTGTGTTTGCTGACTGGAAATTGCCCGAGGAACACTTTGACCTGAACGTAGTCGATGTTACACTGGATCAATTCGTCTCTTCGGCCTCGCGTCTCGGCCGTAGCCTGCCTGACGTCAATAACTTGCCTTCCACGGTATCGGAGTGGCACAAGCTCGCGTGCAATTCAATGACATCACTTGAAAGCTTTATGAAGGTTCGCTTCGACTAGCTTCGTATAATCACCTGCGCTGCTTACACCGGTGAAAGGTGGCACCGAGCTACATGGGACTTTGCCTCGAGCTGGCATATCCGTCCCGCAAGCGATTTGATCCCTTTGGACGCCTCCTACCTCTGAACGACTTTGTCGATTCAATTCTCAGGTCGATATATCAGACCTCAGTATCGCCGGACGGGGCGGTTGGGCGCCGGAAGATCATCTTCACTTCGTTTTCCCCAGACACCTGCGCAGCTGTTAATTGGAAGCAGCCCAATTGTATGTCAATTTCTCAATTGTCGCGCCTATGAGTTAATATCACTGTAGATCCTGTTTTCTTCGCATCATTATGTGGACGGGCAAGTATCAAGCCGCCCAGCATGACAGCGCAGGGTGCGGAGGCATATGACGAACGACTGTCAAGCTTGGGCTCCGCTGTCGAGTTCTCGAAGAACAACAACCTATTGGGCGTGTTCGTCGACAACGGGCTACTGGTATGTTTCATCGCCGCATCGATGGCTAGTCACTGTCAACGCCATACGCAGGTCGAGGTCCCATCCTTAGTTCGCGCTGTGCGAGATGCCGGACTCTTAATAGCAACGTATGGCCCAACGCACAATATTCCAAGTCTCCTGTCAGCGCGCGATTTTGAAGGTGTTGCTGTCGATGCGTTCTTCCAGGATGGCGTTCTCGCTTTCCAAGACAATTTTAGCCGTGCATGGATGTAGCAACAGAGGGAATTACGACGTACTTATGGCTGAACTAATGTGATCGAAGGAGATATTTGTGCGGGTAGAGCTGGTACGCCTGGCTCGATGCCCGATAACTTAGAGCGCCGGCGTACGTCCCATCGAGTCATCGTCAGTGATACACTGATTGTACCGTTGGTGGCAGAGCTGTAACAAAGAGGTCGGATGACATACGCTGTTTTCCATCATTACAATTTTGTCTGCCTTGTGCCACTGCCAAGCGATGGGTAATGCTTACCACTGTCTTCGTCTTTTTTCCCACTGGGAGGACGGGAAATCGCATCTATGGTTACGAAGATGCCTTCTGCGCAAGGGCATTCAGAGACGAAGTCTATGTGTCGACAGCGTTCAATTAAGTATAGTGGACTTAGGGGATACGAACAAATCGATGCAACGCTTCATCGAGCAGGAGAAGGTTCACCTCCGGGAGATGGGCTACTAGGCCCTGCGCTGCCATGCAAGCGCACTGTTGATAATCGACTAAAAACCGCACTGAGCCTTGCACTACTTGCTTATTGGAAGAGTTGAATGTAAACGAAACGTCAGGATAGCGTCAAGATTCTGTTGAATGCAAGCTGAGCTTATACGAATAAGTAATTCTAGAGATTGCTCTCATTTGCTCCGGGATATCAGACCTGTCAAATAATCATAGTCGGGTGTTGAGCATACCTCCGTGGTTAATGTACTCACTTAGTTGCTTGTTAGCCTTTGAACATGGGGAGTACCCCGCGTATACTGCATGAGCCACCGGCCCCGCGCCGTAGCGTCGGGCCACGAACCTCCTTGACATTTCCTTTCGCGGATAAGATAAGCCTTACCGATCCCTTGTCGCCGCGCATTTTCGCCCTTCATCCTCCTCTTCGATGTCCGCATTGGAATCGGACGACGCCTACGGGAAAATGCTCGCCGATGGCCTACGTCGTCTCCAGGTAGTATCAGACGCTGTCGAGGGCGACGGGATACCAAGCGCAGACGCCGCAGACCCGCAGACTTTGAGCACAGCTGCACCGTCTATCATTCGCGAAGGATACGGCTTCCGGCCCACCTCTGGCGGTTCTACCCCCGCGTCAGCTAATCCACCTGACAGAGCGAGCCCTCTTCCAGACGTGAATGGTCTGGGTTGGCCGGGTAAGCCGGTTCAGCCCTCACAACACACGCAGCTCCCGTGTTTCTCACGAGTTTTGCGCACCAGCCAAGTCCACCGTATCCCGTCTTCACGCGACTCCTGCTGAGAAGGCGGCACGTCAAACAAGACTCGCCTCAGCGGTGCGCACCGTGCTTGAGTGCATCGGTGAGGACCCTGATCGAGAGGGTTTGCTCCGAACGCCAGAACGCTATGCTCAGGCCCTTATGTGGATGACCAAAGGCTACGAAGAGAGGCTGGCAGGTGCTCGCCCTTTCGCCTCATCCTAGAACTACAAGCTGAAAGGTAACGTCGGTCATAGATGTCATCAATGATGCCGTATTTGCAGAAGATCACGATGAGATGGTCATCGTTCGTGACATCGACATCTCGAGTTTGTGCGAACATCATCTTGTGCCTTTCACTGGCAAGGTATATGACTTTCCGACCTATCGCTGGTAAGAAGTGTTACTGAAACACAGCTTTTGCAGGTCGCTATCGCGTACATCCCAAATAAGTTAGTGCTTGGGATCTCGAAGCTTGCACGGATCGCCGAGACTTTCAGTCGACGGCTGCAAGTGCAAGAGCGCCTCACGAAACAGATCGCCTTGTGTGTTGAAGAGGCAATCAAACCTCGAGGTGTCGCGGTGGTGATGGAGGCAACGTATGTCCTGGTACTTGTATCATAGGTTATTCTGCTCATCCACCCCAGGCACATGTGCATGACCATGCGCGGCGTCCAGAAGCCAGGGGCAATCACCGTCACGTCCTGTATGCTTGGATGCTTCCGAACGCAGCAGAAAACAAGAGAGGAATTCTTGACATTGATAAAACATTGATTCTGCGCCATGCTGAGGGCGCAGCGATTCAACTCGCTTTATTCTTAAATTACCATTCTCTAATCACCCATCGGTGCTGGAAACTCGCATTGTGTAAATAGTCAGAGCGTGTGACACAAACTACTGTGAAGAGCAATGGAATGTGTAAGGAGTAAGTAAGGATGCTATAAGGCTGCTACATTAGTCAGTCCTTCCGGCCGTTCCGAGTCTTCTCTCCAGCTTGCGGATCTATGGGCAGCAACTTCCTGGCTAGGGCATGCGACGGCGTCTGGTAACGTGTGCGATTGATCCGAGGCCGCTTGGGAGGTTGAGTGAGGTCAGAACCCGCAGCTACCGTTGCGTCGCCGGCGATATCTACAACATGATGTTAGCGAAGCATTCAAAGTAACGGGCTGCTTTACACACCAGACAATGTCCGCTTTCGAGCCCCGTCTCTATCGTCTTCGCTCCGATGACGCTCTGCCGGAGCTCCGGAGCGGCCAGAGCTGTCCGAGTGAGACGGTTCTCTGGCCCCAATCCTGGATAGAATACTACCTGAAGCCGTTTCTACCGGCGATGGAGCTGAATGGGTCAGCCCGTTTAGTGCTTGGTGAGGAGCGGGGTCCCGGACAAGTCGTCCGCTCGCTTCAGACTTGGGATGTCTGGGCATGTCACCGCTTGCCATGGCTCGTGGTGCTGACGGTGTAGTGGAAGGCAAATTGCCATTACCAGCCACTGGACCCTCAGGGCGCTTCTCGGACGTCTGCATCGATGTGATGAACACCAATCAACAAGTTCTGCGAGCATGTTGCGCACCTTCTCCGTAGCAGATACTCGACCATCACCGTCCGAGGGCTCACGATCTCGTCTCCGCCTGTCAGACTCTCGAGGACGATCGTGATCCTTCTCCTTCTCTGAAGATCGACGAGATCGCTCCTCGCGATGCCCTTTCTCGCGGGAACTACGCTTCGAAACGCGTTCAGGCTAGAGGACCATGGTGAATTGGGATAAAAGATGATAGTGAAATGAACGCACATCGTCTTCGACAGGCCGGCGACGCTTCCCTAGGGTATCATCCCCAGGCGGACCATTGCGATGCCTCGCTAAGTCAGGACGACCAGTAGGACCTCGATCGTCTGGCGTAGAGGCAGCAGCGACGCGGGCCGAGACATCGCGGTCTTTCCTACTCTCCCGGTCGCGATCCTTATCGTCTCTTCGATGGCGATCACGATCACGATCCCGGTCGCGATCCTTGTCCCGTTCGCGGTCACGCTCTCTGTCCCTGTCGCGGTCCCGTGGTTCCCGATCCCGATCCCGATCCCGGTCGCGGTCTCTCTCGCGCTCCCTGTCGCCGTGGCGATCCCTTCCTCGGTCCCTTTCACGGTCCTTGTCCTCGCGCCCAGTGATGCGATCTCTCCTGTGCGAAGTTCCTTGGGGCTTGTCGGACGACCTGCCGTCTGGCCGACTATCCCTTTCACCCCGCCGGTCATCTGGGCGATCACCTTCCCCGCGATCCGACCGCGCCTTTTCGGCACTGGTGCGGCTCTCCACACTGTGGTTCCTTGTTCCAGGGTGGGAAGGTGGGGTAGGCGATCGACGCCGAGTAGGAGACGACATGCGCGAGGTACCCTGCTGCGATCGGGGCTCACTTAGTGGACCTCGAGAAGGCTTGTCCTCTGGAGGGTCTTCATGTCGTCGAACCATAGATTGCTTCGCCGTGTCGCGCAATTCTTGAGCAGAGAGTGTTTGACTAGGGGCGGAAGGTGGAGGCATGCCTTGCTGAGGTTCGGAACGAGACACACGCTCCTCAGGTTGACGATGACTTCTCGGAGATTGCGGGGGCGGCTTTCCGACAGCAAGGTTCGTTGGGACTGGCGACGCTGGCGTTGACGACACCCTGTCCGCGGGCTTTCGTGCTGAACCGGGCGCAGACGGCACGTCTGGACGGGGGCTCGATATACTTGCAGCTGAGCTTCCAGTCCCGTCGCGCGTAGATCGACTGGAGGGAGCTACAGTACTCGGCCTCGCTGGCTCCTGCGTGACCTGTTGAGAAGGCTTAGAGGCAGCCACATCAACATCCATCCCGTCTGCCTTCGAAACGGAGTCTTTGCCAGATGGTAGAGTAGGGGTTTCGGCCCTTGGCTCAGTACGGACGCGCCGGACGACCTCCGGCCTTGGGATGCTGGCAACAAGGCAACAAGATCAGCGACCTGATTAAGTCAATGATCACGATCAACATACCTCTCCATAGCGGACTTCGTTGCAGAGGGCATTGGACTCGACTTTCCAGTTCCATTGACAGCAGGGGCTAGTTGAGCACGAGGAGCAGAAGGAGTCCCCGCGGTGCCATTCTTTGATTTGTCACCGGACGTCGGAACAATGGCTTTAGGCTTCTCACTCTGTGGTGCAGAGTTCGGAGTCGCTGGACGCGAGGATACTACCGCAACGTTTGCCTGAAGATAAATGAGTGACAGCACCCATCTGAAGAACCAAGTGCTTTACCTTTGAAACCTGGCTTTTGGGCGTGACAGCCCAGAACGGCTCGCGCTTCTTGAGGCTCGCGTGATATCTAAAGAAGGTACCGCGAGGTCAATAACGTCGAGATACCACAAGGGTATGGACACCGCAAGGATATGAACTCACGCTCTTGCTAGGATTTTGAGGTCGCCCCGCTCCTCTTTCTGAATGAAATCCTCCATGACAGTGTTCAAATTCTTGCCAAAGCTGTCGGATACTGCTCCCGACGGGAAGACTGGTAGGATCTCCTTGAGGACGATGATTGCGTTGTACACGTGCATGAACTCGTTTGTCTGAATACAATCGATTAACGACTGCCGATGGCGCTATGTTAGTGCTTGCTGCATTGGAAAAAACGTGGGGCACGTACTCGACACAGTTTGCGATGCCATTTCTTGAGAACAAGCTGCAGATCGTTCCATGCTAGGAGCGCAGAAGGCTCTACAGTCGCGGTCTTGGCTGGCCATTGCTTAAGGAAGCCCGGAAGCCATAAGACTTTGCCACCCGTCTTGCTTCGATTGTCTTGCATGTACTGTACCTCATCTTGTGACCACTTGTGGAGATCAGTGAGGATGCCTAACAGAAAGCGACCTGGAAGCAATCATGAGAAGAATGATCAGGTACAAAGAGAAGGCAGCTACCATAATTCTTGGCTTCATATTCGCTGCACGAAAACACTATGGCTTTGATATGATCACTGAGCAGCTGTAAAATCTTGAGCCACTGGGACGCCACAAAAACGAAGAGGATGTCATACCCGGTCATAAACCATCAGCGTGCTGAATCCAGGAGTACCCATTGTGTGGATCAGTTTTATGACTTGTGCGCAGTAGTCGGCATCCATAGGCGATAGGAGACTGCGGGGCTGAAGACAGTGTTCGATGATAGCAGATGCAAGCACAGCCGCCTTCGGTCCTGGACAAGGCTTAGATATGTGATGAGAAAGACTTTTTTGACGACTCACCATGGGCAAACCAATGCAATTTCTCTTTAGCGAGTCTCTTGATGGTAAACATTCTCGACGCGGTCTGTTCCTTGAACTCTTGGGCAAGCGTATGTACGTATGTGTTGTATCTGTCGCGACGAGCACGATGCGCTGCGGCACCCTGCCGCTTCACCCGATCTGAAGATCGGTCCGCAGAATTGTACTTGGAGTCTTCTTGCCGACTAAGTGCTCGAAGCGCAGCACCTTCCTCATCATACTTTGCCGCAGGGGGCGCCAAGTCATAAGTGGAAAGTTGCCAGAAGGTCAAGTAGAACCCGGGCCTAAGATGTGATGTCATGCTCGGGCATTCGAGAATCAGTAGATGGCGACTGACCCAATGAGATCATATGCAGACTTCGGGATTACCTTCCTGAGATCGTCGAACAAAACTTTGATCTCAGGCACCCAGGGATTCTAGAACACAGTCAGCGCGCAGAAGGAATTGTAGGCATGCAGAGTAGTTACATCGATCGCAGACGATGGCGCCGTAGCCTGAGTCTCGGTGTCCATCGCCTCTTCCGTTGCCTTGACATCCTGCGTTGACGATCTAACGTCTCCCGGTGAATCGCCAGTGCTGGCAGACTCTTGTACATTGGGTGATGCCAACCGCGGCGTCGTCGCACTAGGATCTCGTTTTGCGGCAAGAGCAGCCTTCAGACGCTTCTCGGCCTCCTCGCTCGCCAAACGTTCTTGATCCTGCATAGACAGTGCATGTGCCTGCGGCAAATTGAACGGGATGTGCCACGATCACAGGTACGTGACTGCGTACCAAAAGAGCGCTGTGCCATATCGGCCGCAATATCTGCATGCATATTGGGGCCGCGAGACCATACTTCTCCCCAAGTTCAGACAACGACGGCGCAAGCTTTTTCGCGTAATCATGTGCATCGACTACAGCCGGTGATGTAAGCAGTTCCAAGTACTGAAGTAAAACGCCGTGGGTCTATAGGGACTCGTCAGTTACGAGGCCAGGAAATGTGAAGGACGACCCACCGTGTCGTAGAGGCTTGCAAGAGACTTGAGGTGGGCATCTTGGATTTTGAATACAGCTGACTGTCGCTGCTGTGCCACCTGAATGAGGAGAGGCAGGGCGAGTGACGAATCCAGCAAGGCCTTACCCAGCCTCTGGGGCCCCTTGAGGACGGCGTCCCCTGGATCTAGGCGAGCTCCGCGTGTGGCCGAAGCCACCGCCTCTATGCGCAGCGCGGGGCCTCCCGCCATTGCCGCAATTTGCGAGTCGGACAGACTGGGCAATGGCTCTATGCCGGCCATCTTCCAGATGAGTTCACGCAAAACGATGATCTCTGACGTCTGCCCGCTGTACAGCTGATGAACGACGTACTTGAGCAGCGGCGTGAGATCCGCGCTGTAGCGGCGGAAGAGCATTCCGGTAAAGGAGGCAAGGCCTAGAGTCGGCAATTAGCGAGGTGACTCGACAGCAATGCAGACGGCTTACTCTGAAGCCAATCAGTCGTGTTGACACCGTCATCCTTGACTCTGTCCTTGTTGGGGTTGGATAACGCATCCAGGATGATGTATACCAACACATCAAAGCCCATGTTGGTTACATATCGCAGTCCTTGGATGACGACTCCGGCCAGGTTGTCGTAGGCCATGATCTGGTTAACGGCATTGGCAAAGAATATGCACGGATTACTGTGCGCAAGCTTCGCCACCGTCCCGGACAGCGTGTCGATGGTATTGTGTGACAGACGTCGCAAGATGCCTTTGGATTCACGATCTGCCTGGACCGCACGCACGCGCAGCTCGGGGTGGGACTTGTAGGTGCTAGTCTTCCACTCGCCGTACAGACGCCACCGGACGGTGGTCTCGTACTGCCGTATGATGTTCCAAATCTCGACGGTGCAGACAGCATTGCCGCGAATGAGAGGAAGTGCAGGTAGGAGGTACAGACGCAAGACTTTGAACCAGAACTGGCTGATGGGACTATCCGGACGCTGGCCAACGGCGCGACGCGTTGTGGCATCTACAGTACCCTTCTGTCCAAACCGTCAGTCAGATCAACGCATCGAAGACAAAAGCCGCACCTGTGAGGCGAGGTGTGTCTTGCCGAGCCTCAAGAATTTAGTCAAGAACAAAGGTTCTCGAGACACATGCAAGCCGACGAAGGCCATGAGAGGCTCGACGACGACCTCCAGATCCTCCAAACTCGAACACTGGGGTATCCGGTCGGTCCAATTGGGGAAGAAGTAAACGAAGTCCACCGTGCTCGTGCTCGGTGGCACAGGAGCCCACAAAGTCAGCAAAGGCTTTCGGCGAGGTGTCTGCATAATGCCGGCCGTGCCGTATCGTGCCCTTGGCTGGGTAAATGCAGTCGTGCGTTCCTTGGTCACCATGGTAGAGTCGTATAAGGAAGATATAGAATGCTTCAAAATGCGAAGCATCAAGTCCGCGACTTCTGGATGCGCGTCGATCAGCCATCGGAACTGCGTCAAAATTGACAGCGCTGGTCGCACGGCTCCGACAGAGAGCAGGGCAGTAAGCAAGCCCAACTTTTGATTGGGCACATGCTTCGGGTCGACTGGTGCAGGTTTTCTGGCTTCGGACGGCGCAGGTTGCCTGGATTTCGATGGAGCCGGGGAAGCCGATTCAAGAGGGGCTGCCATGGCCAGTTGACTGACTTTTGCACCCGCGATCCGGGACTCGACAGAAGCCAGGTACGCTTTGTATTCCTTGTCCGTCATCTCTTCATCCGTCGGTGTGAGGTGGGCATAGAGATCATCGAGAGTGACAAAGCCTTCCCGAATCAGCAGCGCTGCAGTCAGGTACAGCTGCCGTGGTGTCGCTTCTGATACTTCTGGAGACTAAGAACTGTTTAGCAGGGCACTCGGATCTCAAAGATGAAGGGCATACTTGATAATGGCGGAACTTGAAGCCTAAGACCTGGGCCATGACTCGCGGATTGTTGGAGTTCGCGGCAGCGACGCTAGCGCCGCCATTGCGCGACCCTTCCATCATCATCAAAACTTCGTCTAGTGTCTTTCCCTTGAAATCCTTGGCTTCGGGTGCAGCCACCCCCGTCGTTTCCTCGTCCATCCATGCAAACTCGCTACGAGCGCCTTTCCACGGCGACAGGCTGAGCAGCACAAGGAAGAAACTCCAGTGGGTAGTAAGGTGAACGGAGAAGACGTCTAAAATGACGTCCAGTGCTCTGTTGGGATCCAAGTCGAAGTAGCCGATGAGGCTCACGACGCGCTCCCAAACGGGCCTAACACGAGTCATGGTCGCCGACAGTGACTCCGATGGGCGACCAGAGGCAGCTGAATGAGGATTGGGGAGAGCACTGGTGATCTCCGTGATGAGCTTGGAGAAGCCCTCCGACTGCTCTCGAAGGAGATTGAATTTATTCTGCTTGTAACTGTATCAACTGTGGTTAGTAGATGGGGCGGGCAGCGTGGACAGCGGCACGTACAACAAACCCGTCCTCGCCCGAACCTCTCTTCGATCGAATGTGTGCTTGTCCACGATGCACCCTGCATTGGAAACTAAAACCATGTCCAGGCGCTCCCTGCAGAGCTCAAGACTGACCAGTCGAGATGCCTGAAGTATTCATTTCAGCGCATCAATTTTTGGCAGACTGATGTGGAAACGCACCAAAAGTAATTTGACAAGCTCTACTAGGGTTTCCTTGTCCTTCTCCGCTGTGGCCTTGGTCTTCAGCAGCGACGGTACCTTAGCCCCTGCAACAGCCACGTCCGTCTCTTCGCTACTTGCTGTGGCGACCTTTGCCTCTGCTGCGATGTCATCGAGTTGCGAATCCAAAGACCAGATAGCATCGACCAGGATCTCGCCCAATGCGTGCGCACTCGAAGGGGCCGGAGAGGCATCCTGTGACGAGGACGGCAGGCTGCCGAGGGTGGTCTGGATGAAGGCAACGAGTCCAGATGGAGGCAGGGGAGTGCCCTGCGCCCATATGGACAGCGTAGCTGACAGCAAGGTGTGGTAGACTGTAGCTAACGCGTCGCTCGACTTGGGGTCAGACGGTGCGGAGTGCAGCTCGGTCAAGAACTGCTGGCTGCGGTGTTGTCAGTTTACGGGCACTCGGTCACAGGAGAGTAAGACGCACCAGCCGTCCTCTCCGGCGTCGCTCCACGTTGAAAGATATTGCCGTGTTCTGTCGACGACGTCCATCGTCTGACCTGACACGCTGCAAAGGCGGATGGATCAAGAGGGAAGACGCAGAGCAGGTCGTGGTTGAGAGGGGAAGAGGGGATGCTGCGGAGGAAGTCTCCTCGCGTGCGAATGGAAAGGGAAGGAAGGTGGGGAATCGCGCGGTGATGTGGTCAATGTGGAGGTCGCAGACAAGGTCAGGCGAACCCCGCCACACTCAACCGGATGTGGCAATGACAAGCGGTTGCTGGACAGTCGTACTCTTCTGTCCCCTCCCTCCATAGCGTATATCGTTCAACCCTCTACTCAATCATCCACCTCAACGTCTTCTGCGCCACTCCACATGGATGCCGTTCTGGTCGACGACACTCCCGTCGAATCTGTCGAGCTATCGTACAACGAGGACATCGCGTACGAAGAGCAGCTGCCTGACAAGCGAGAGCGCGCATCGCTCGCCAACCGCATAGGCCGCGCAAAGGTCTACCTGCTTTCTGACGCGACTGCGCTATGGAGCCTCAAGGTGCGCGTGCACGGCACACCTGAGGACAGTATCTGACGGTAGGGTCGTCTTCGTACAATTGTAGCGGAGGCACGGTGACCATGATGGAGAGCCTCACGCCGGTGAGTCTGATGCGGATGCTGAGATGACCGAAGGTGTGTCCCATCTTTCCACCACACGCTCTTATTGACACCTGCGATCTCCTAGAAGACTCCATATATCGAGGCAACGCCTTGCTATTACAAGGCCCTCCTCTATCCCACCTCCCAACGGATCGCATTTTTGCGTATGCGAGTCACTTCGACGCAACACCTATGGGCCTGGAATGGGTAAACGACACGACCTGCGTTTTGGTCTTCGAGACCAACTCCGAAGCCGAGAACGCGTCGCGGCTGCTGCAGAAGAACCCTGACGAAAGTCCTGATGACGAAGGCTTCATCGCAGCCAGAACCGTCCCTATGACATTCTGGCCTCCTGAACAGCGTATCAATGCGAGTCTCGGTAAGGGCGAAGGGCTCAAGGGCCCTGTGCGCATGAGGTGGGCGTTGGTCAGCGATGTGAAGAAGAAGGGGGCACGCCAGGACAGCCAATTCTATCGCAAGCACGGGAAAGATGCAGGGAAGCTCAGAGAGAAGCGAGGGGGCGCGGATGCCGATGAAGAGGACTCGCCGACGAAGCGCAGGCGGCGAAATGAACCTGATCCCCTTCTGCGCGCGCAGCTAGACGACGAGCTTGACTCATTCCTGCGTGAAGACTCGCCCACTGATGTACCCCCGTCACCACCCTCAAAAATGCGTTCAGATTACATTGCCGACGATGGGAAGTCGCTGTTACAACGAACTTCGGACATTCGCGTGCACGACCACGACTTGCAGCCGGAGAGCCTGGCTTCCCGGGTAACGGCGAGGCTGCCTCGACGCGGGCGCCGGCGTCGAGGGCAGGAGGATGCGGCAGATGTTCGCGTTCAGATATCGCCAGAATCTTTGCGTGGAGACAGGCGGGACACGGGAGGTCGGAGGCGAGAACCAAGGCCCAGGAAGACTCAGCAGGAGTTGGATGACGAGTTGGAAGCCTTTTTGAGGCCTTCTTGAGTGAGGCGAGTGCCGATTTGTAACCGCCCATGCACGACTTTGCGACTGCGCCTGTAAAGGCTAGCAGACAACTATATAATGGGATGATGCAATATGTCGATGTCCCAGCTTGCAAGCTACGCGGAGATTGCAGAGAACAATATTCTGGTCCTGGATGCATACGGAACGACTGTCTTCCGCGCGGGGTCGGCAACGGAGACTAGGCTGGGCAGCAACGTTCGTGGCAGGATGCCGTGGTAATTGACACTGGCAGTTAACAGCCTTATAACACTGACAGAATGACTGAATATCTATCTTCTGTCCAAGGTCAGCCAGGCAACAGCCAGCATGACGATGGTCGTCCTCAGACTGATGCACAGCGCAAGCCTGATGGATTGCGCTGGGAATCACTGCGTACCCAGGCGTATGTATACAAGAAAGCAAGCCACGGCCGGCCGATTGAGAGCCGAAACGTGGTAAACACGAAGAAAGCCCTGCCGGTATCGTGCAGGCGTACAGGCACCGGTGATCGGCCCAGGCTCCGAAGATCATGCGGGTACATAGAGAAAGAGACTGTACATGTACTCTGCACGAGCAATAATGACATAAATAAACTATAGAGGGCTGAGCGGCAGTGACGACGAGGACGAGGACGAGACCGGACGAGGCGAGACGCCAGTGCGCGGGCCGAGCTGGCGGCATGGCGCTGCTCCGGGCCGAGCCGTTCCGCAGGGGCATTTCAATTCGCAGCGTATAAGTTAAGTAATTGCCTGCTCTTCCCTTGAAGCGACACACACCGCCCCCTCCCGCAATAATGAGTCTCTCCGTCGACGACCTCGTCTCCTCCTTCAGTTCCAGCCACATCGGCCAGGAGGCCATGGACCTCGCTGCTCTCCAGGTGCGCGCTCTCCCGTCCCGCACCCCTCGCCACTGCTCAACTCTGAGTCCTCCTCGTATCTAGGCACAGCTGGCCCAGACTCTCTTCTACCAGCCTCCGGCGTCCCCCAGCCTCCAGTCCGTCACCCGCCGCAACAGCTACGCCCAGCCATGTAACACCCCCACGGCCCGCACACCCTCCACCTCCTTTCACTGCGACGACCGGCGCCCGAGCTCAAGCACACCAGGTGCAGCCTCGCGTCCCTGGGAGCAGGATATCGCAGGCGAAGAAGACGATGCGATGGGAGACGATTTCGTCGCCGGGTCCGCTGCAGCTGCGCCACTGCGACCTTCTTCACAGCCCTTGTCGCCATCTTTCTCTCGCGGAAGCCGCCCAACGCACTCATACACATCCCCGGCCACTCCCACGACTTACGACTCTCCGTCACAGTCCTTGTTCGTCTCCACGGACCCATTCTACATCGCTGCCGCCCAAGCGCCATCTTTCCACCCGGCGCCTCCCTCATTCTTTGCCCAAGCAGCCCGACCCTCTGTCGGCTCGCCCTTCATGATGTCAAACCAGCAGCCGCAGCCGGTTTACTCTCTCCCGATTGAAGCCGAGACACGGCAAGTGCTCATGGCAGGCGGCCAGGGCATGTTCGACCGATAGAGCACGCGAGCTCACTTCGGACCGTGATGCCTGATACCCGGACGTCCCTCCCATCGCATCGCTTGTCCCAGAGCCCCCTCCCTGCATCCACTTTCATCGCGCGCGCGAATCCTCGAATGTTTTTTTTTTGGTTATCCCGACTAGCATTGAACGGACCAAGCGCTTTCTGTACAGCATAGTTCTCCGTCTCACACGCGTTAGTAGCGCTCTTCGACTCCATTCCATCACCCGTCTGTAACACCCGCCGCACGTTTATCATATAATCTGGTAATAGTGGGCCGAGTATTACTCTAGCAGATAGATGTCCACTTGAATGCATCGGACCCCCCTTGACTTGAATTCCAATCCCGGCTACAATTCTGGCCCCCATTGCGCATTACCCCAGCCCAGAGCACAAGGAAATAAACAGGCGGCAGTGCATCTTGTACAAAGGTCGTTGTCCAGTATTACATTTCGTGATAGGTGTGCGCCGAATATTGAAGACATGAAGGGCCACAAGGGCATGGGGTGGGTATGCAGGTCGCGAGAAGGGCGAGAAGGATAGGCAAGGATCGAAGTAGCCTAGAACAGATCCTCCAGGGTCATCTGTTTGACAATGTCCTGCAAGCGCACGGCATGTCAACGAGCCGCCTGTTGTAACACGGGTTTGTGAGATGACGCACCGTGTTGGACACCATCTGCGTAAATTCCTCGAAGCTCAGCTTGCCATCACCATCTTTGTCCGCTTCCATGATAGTCTTATCCACAATCTCTTGCAATTGCGTGTCCTGCATGTGAAATGCTAAATGGCCGCACTCGGACCCTGGGTTTGGAACGCACCTTCAAATTATTCCCGACCATCATCTTCAATACGAGAAATAATTCTCCGTTCGAAATGAAACCGTCCCTGTCCATGTCGTACACTTTGAAGGCAACTGAAGGTTGCCGTTAGATAGCAGTGCACGGTAGAAATTTGAAACACGGACATCGCAGCTTCTCTTCTCGACCGCCGCGACTACTGAACGCGCTCAGACCACCCACAAACTCTTGGAAATCGACGGTTCCGCCGCCACTTCACAAGAAGAAGAAGAAAGAGATTATGTTAGCGTCCGCGAAATGGTACAAGCGGGCACATGGACGCACTCCTCATCGAATATGGCAATCATCCGTGACGCCAGGGGGTTGTTCGCGATCTGTGGTATCTGCAGGAACTCGTCGCGGTCTATTGATCCCGAACCATCGCTATCCCATGGCTTGCGTTGAGGTGAGGTAACGGGAGCGGAGTTGCGGGGG
This sequence comes from Auriscalpium microsporum, assembly GCA_019914985.1. Lineage (NCBI taxonomy): Eukaryota > Fungi > Basidiomycota > Agaricomycetes > Russulales > Auriscalpiaceae > Auriscalpium > Auriscalpium microsporum. The sequence goes on from JAHLMG010000001.1 coordinate 2,957,929, forward strand.
TAAATACCTGTCCAGCTTCATGAAACGCTTCTTCAGACGTTCCAGCTCGCTTGCATTGACTACAGGTGGGGAGATATCGCTTCATGGGAGCAAGACGGACAGTCGAGACGGCACGTACAGTTGGACCGCTTCTCCATGTCCTCCATGAACTGAGACGCTGTGCATTGCGAGCGATCAGATAACCGATCGCGACGGTGGGCGGGTAGAACATACGTGATTGACCCATGGTGAGTAGAGAAGTGGGGAAACGATGGACGGTGTGCGGGGAAGGAGGGACTAGGGACCGACATGGCCAAGCGGAGTCAGATATTGAAGAACTTCGAGCCCCGTGGGAATGTTGAGACATCTTCTTGAATGCACTGCAAAGGCTGGCGGTGCTGCATGCGGTCTACGCGCTGGCTACGGGCCCCTTCCCAAGTACACAGCACGCGCATCGCCCTTCATGACTCCACTTTGCAGTTATCTGGCACTCCGCGACTGCGCTGGCCTGCCAACACGCGTACTCACGCGACCTCGACGCGTCGGCCTGTGGACCTAACTTCTCCTCCCCATCACTCCAATTTGCCAGAGCTTGTACCATCTCACGCGCAACGTAGCACAATATACGCTTTATCGACGCCTCCAGGCAAAGGCGGGGTCGCGGTGGTCCGCATCTCTGGGCCAGACGCGCTCACCGTGTGGCAGCGCATGGCGCTCGTCCGCGCGAGCAAGGGCAAGGAGGCCGGTCCCCAACCATGGAAAATGGAGCGATGCAAGATTGTCCATCCTGTCAGTGGGGAAGTTCTAGATGACGGCCTCACGGTTTATTTCCGTGGTGCGTCGCAATTTCCTGTCTCTCTTGCCGCTTCAACCAATCATTATTAATTGCAGGGCCGAAGTCTTTTACGACCGAAGATGTCCTTGAGCTGCATCTTCATTCCGGACGTGCCATAGTTTCTGCAGTGCTGAATGCCTTGGCATGCATCCCGTCTTTACGCCTCGCAGAGCCGGGAGAGTTCACCCGACGCGCCTTCGAAGGCGGCCGACTCGACCTGACTCAAGTGGAGGGCCTGCGGGATCTAATCGACGCGGAGACTGAGGTGCAACGACGAGCTGCATTGCGAGTGGCGGAAGTAGGTGTAAATCTCCTGTGCATCTGCCCTATTCCAAATGCAAGGTGTTTTTGTTACAGGGCTCCGCACGGGTTCATCTAGACAAGCTGAGGCAAGAAATTATTGAATGTTCTGCCTTGGTTGAAGCCCTGATCGATTTTGGGGAGGGCGAGGATCTTGAGGACGGTGTCTACAATCGAGGTTGGCTTACTTGTCCACACCAGTAGGTGCTCTCATGGATCCTTGCAGCTAGGGAGCACGTCCAACGTGTTCGCAAACATATCCACAAGATCCTATCCGACAATCGACGCGGTGAGATTCTGCGATCGGGAATCCGGCTGGCGATCTTCGGTCCCCCGAATGCGGGGAAAAGCAGTCTATTGAACTTCTTTGGTGAGAACTGTCGATGCGTTCTCGTCCAGCTGTTTTCTCATGTTGGAAATTAGCGCGACGTGATGCCGCTATTGTCACGCCCATACCTGGGACGACGCGCGACATCCTTGAGTTATCGCTGGATATCGGTGGCCTACCGGTCATCGTCGCTGATACGGCCGGGCTGAGGCAGACAGACGATCTCGTGGAGAGCATCGGAGTCGAGAGAGCGCAGAAAGCGTTCGTGCCAACTATTCTTCTGCCATGTCTTCACATCTCTCTGACGATTTGGATGCTATGCTAGTGTGGAAGCAGCGGACGTCAATATACTGGTGCTTTCCCTACCTGACATCATCACTAAAACTACCTCCGGTCCAAGCCTTACGATCCCGCCTTTCGTCAGCCCGCTCCTTAAAAAGGATACACTAATACTATTGAACAAAGTCGATTTGATGATGGCGTCTGATCTCGAAGTAGCCACCCAAGCACTCCTTGATATCTCGGAGTCTGGGCACTGGCTCGTCAGTTTAACCAAGGACGAAGGGACAGAGGTATTTGTCGCCGACTTTTCAGCCGCATTACGGGCTCGGTGAGCACCACAGCTATGGTTTCTTTCGGGTCTCGTTGACAACCGGTTTCTAGATACAACTTGCTGCAGGAAGAAGACGTCAACGAGTCTCCTTTAATAACACACGCTCGTCATCGTACCCATCTTGAAACAGCCTTGCAATTCCTCGACGCATTCTTGCAAGTCGGTAAGCGCGCTCGGAATCTTTATTTCCACGAGACGCCTTTTTGAACAGCGGATCGCAGACGACGTTGTTCTGGGAGCAGAGGAATTGCGGTATGCTGCCCAGGCGGTAGGCCAAATCTCTGGGCTCATCGAAAACGAAGACGTTTTAGACGTTATCTTTCGCGATTTTTGTATCGGCAAATAGATGCCGTAGCAACGCCAATCATTTCAGAGGTTAGGAGCATTGTACATCGAACGGAAAGCTTGCAGTCATCCGGTGATGGACATGTACAATACACTCGCTGGGGAATTGTGAATCTAAGACCTCCGGCGTTTTTTCTGGAACGCGTGGCCATCAGCACGGTTTCCCCACCTTAGAAAACCGGAGAAGCTATACATTATCGAAGTATATCTCGCCCATCTCTACGTCGTCGTCGTCGTCGTCGCCGTGATCTCTTTTCCTCGAAGAGGGACTAGCGGCCGATAGTCCCAAATCTGCATCCCCAGGTAGCTGTGGGCATGTCCAAGCGTGCAGCTTGGAATCTTCTCCTCCACTGAGGACAATACTAGCCTAGCAGCAACCGGTCATTGTGCGAGACTGCAACTCAGACATTGAAACTGACCTGTTCGTCCCACAAGACTGTACGCACAACGCCCGAGTGGCCGCCAATCCACAGGCGTTCCAATTGCCAAGGTGAAGCTCGATCAAAGTAATTTGCGTTGCGGAGAAGCGCAATGTCGCCTCTGCATGAGCGTCAATGACAAGTGGGGCTTCAAGAGAAGGACAGCGTACTCGTTGGAACCAGTAAACACGCTCAGCCCGCTCTGGCTTGCCGCATGGCAATTGATAAGATAGTCTGTCACCCAGGTACGGTTCTGGTTGTGGACCGATGGGCTACGAATATCCAGGTCGGAGAGAAGATCGAGCTGTTGAACCGATGGGCTGAAGAAGGGATACGTCTCAATGGTGTGCTTACCTCTCCAGACCATGCGCTGAACGTTTCCATGTCGCTCGCAGCCCACACGCGAGGTTCTGCATTCGCGCGAGGTATCCAGCCCGCCTGGGAGATGCTACAACCCCAATTACCAACCTGCATCACAGCTTCATCTTCGTCATCTTCGTCTGCATTTGACAAGCTTATCAGTCCATCAGAGGATGCTGATAGGAGAACATTGTAGCTTGACGACGGATTGAACGGCGGCGAAAATTCGACTATGGTGATATCCTCGGAGTGGGTGGAGGAATGGACGCGCAAGGGGGCATTCGGCTTTCTAGGATCCCTAGTGGAGCAAAGGAAAGAAGACATGCATCAGCAAATGGAAAGTTCGAAGAACGCGGGGGCAGAGGTAGATGTATACCAGAATAGTATTTGGGCCTCGTCGCCCTTGAGCTCAGATCCCGCAGCGACTGTGAAAGCATCGTGGGATACATCGCAGGAAAGTAAGGCTCTCGACGCGTTTGAGGATTGGAGCACTAGATCAAGGAATGACTTTTGAGTTGTCAAAATCGACTGCGTGCGCATGGACTTGGCTTGACTGACTTTTGACACAGACGGCACCGGTCCGCTCGTCCCAGACCTGGACGGTGCCGTCGCGTCCAGAAGAAAGAAGAAGGCTCCGCGAGGTTCCTGTCAAGGCGTCTACAGCGCGTAGGGACGTCGTTCCACCCTCATGTCCGGGCAAGACGAGCGTGCTTTGGAAGGAGAATTTGTCGTAGAGTTGTATATGGTGGGTGGGTGCGGATGCAGCGGCAGCGTAGTGCGAGGGCAGCGAGGCCAGATGGAGAACATACGCATCGGAGGGCAGCTGGACCGAGTGCAACGGATGGCTGGTTTCTGCGAGCGTCGGGGACTGCAGGAGCCTGAGCGACATGGCGGAGGAGGTTGACGTGACGGTCATGTGGTCATGCCGCGCGCAGCTTACCGATCCCGGCGAGGCCGTTGCTACAGCCCTCGTTCTCTTCCCATCGCCATCACCAGCAGCGCACACAGCTTGTCTGCGCTTGCTCTTCGCTCTTCTTCGTCGCCTGTCTCGACCACGCTCTTTTCACCCACACTCGTTCTCATTCGGCGTTGTCATCGCGCCTTCCGACATATACCAATCCTCATACCCCCGTCCCTCACGACTCGAACCATGGCCCCCTCTGGTAAGCCATATCACTTGTGCCATCTCCCTTGATCAGTATGAACCAAGGCTTTGTACAGCCCCTCGTCGCCATCGTCTGCCCCAGCACCGTAACGACTTTGTCCTTGTGCCGCCCCCGCTCGGTCAGTGATACGGTTATGGTTGCAAGTGCTGTCACTAAATCTCTCGCTGCACAGATCTCACTTTGCCACTCACGAGTGAAAAATCTCCCCTTCCGGCCATCATAGTCACGCCGTCCTCTCCGTCATGCTCAACCGACTTTTCCATCGCATTCATCGCCGACCCACTGACGGACAAGCCTTCAATACGCGAGCGGCTGTCATCACTCGCAGGCCCGCTGCAACTGAAGGCCCGCACGACCTTCATCCTCCTCCTACTGTTCTTCATGATGGCATGTCACTTGCTCACCCACCGTCTGGCCACTCGCAACCCCCACCTGCAATTTCAAGCAATACAGGATGTAGGGATCGACTCACATGAGGTACAGGCGTCGTCGCACGGAGGCTGGTTTGGCTGGCAGGCATTCTGGGATATCGCGAAACCCGACGACAAGCGCGAGTTTGTCGTTTCGGAGCCTATCACAACATAGATTCATCGGTGTGGGAATGGGATGTGGCTCTGGCGGATATAAAGCTAAGGATGCAGATATCGTGCGCATTATCATATTTATCCTCTTCACGGCTCTCAGTTCTTATTGAGATTTTGACTTTTCCTCCATGGCTTTGTACATAGACTCTTTTATCCTTCAACTTTGTGTTCTATCTTCACCCGTATATAGGTCATCATCCTGTCCATTCCGAGCGGCGTCTTGCCATCAATCAAATCACATCCTGTCCATCCCAACTTAGAATTTGCCAGACAGTCTGCATGATGTTGCGGCTGATCAGGCTGGATAAATCATCTTAGTAAGTCCTTCGGTCGGACAGGAAAATTATCATTTGGCGTGGACTTGTCAATGCCCTCGTCGGTAGGTGGGTTTCGTTCCGGATCCGCAGACTTATAATTACTACATGGCCTGAATATCTATCGCCCGCAAAAAAGAAATGCGTGCTACGAGCTTGTGCCAGTGCAGGGTCTGCGTTGAGCCAGAATAGATGGCAAAGAAATGGCGTTTTGACACTGCGCTAATAATTCTGAGTCAAATGTGCAATTGTGTGCAGTCGCTGATGTTGGGCAGGCGGCAAAGAGGTGGCAGTCGAGCGTCCCGACTCGACGTCGAGCCAGCGGCTCAGAAGAATGTGGCACCAGTTGCGCAGCCCGCATACAGAACTACAGGCCTGTCTCATTGAAGATCAGCCTGTGTCCATTCAGTCTGCCACGCCCACTCCTGCATCATACGCCTCCGCGGCCGAGTCTTGTGTGAGGCGCTCCTCGGAGTCTGAGCTCGTACAGTCATTTTTCCGTAAGCTACTTTTTGCAATCCAACAATCGTCGTGGCTCTTCTGACCTTTCTATGTTACGACCATTATACTTGTGGATGTTCGAATGTCGAGTTCACATGTATGGACGCACTGGCCGGAGTGAGCTGCGTGTGAACATGCATGGTGCCACTAGGTGGGGATCCCAGCGCGCGCGCCGGTTCCATCTCTCCATCCAACCTGCCATGGATTCACTCCTCGTTCCTCTGGCAAGTGCCTCTGGGGCATCCCTTGATCAAATCAAGGCGCGTCTCATCATGCCATAGCAGTCGCGAGGGTATTGACGCGTTTGTCTCAGCTCATAGCATGCCTGCTCGTGTCCTATCCACTTGGCAGCCTCTTCATAAGAATACCGTCATCTCAGCCTGCTCTCAAACATACTTTCAATATCGCCATTGCTTTCTTTTATTTTATACCCACGTTCAATCTCAGAGGCGCTTTCTTGCAACTCCTCGGAGACGTATTCGCCACGTATTTCATCGCCGCAAATGTCAGAGGTCCCAATATGCCTTGGATCGTGTTTGGGTGTGTCAACCCGTCCATACGCTCTGTCCTCTCTGACCTGTGTCTCGACAAGTGTCTTGATGGGTCATTTGACAATCAAGTGAGTGTGTGTGCACCAAATCGTCGACAACGTTAACCTCATCCTTCTTAGTCACATTATCCGTGCCCTGTATGCAATGGGGTATGAGACATTCGACATCACGGGGCCTCAGATGGTCCTCGTTATGAAACTCACGACCTTCGCTTGGAACGTCTGGGATGGGAGACGCCCACAAGAAGTACGTGTTTCTGACATAGAAGCTGCCAGATGCTTATAAGCATTCAGGATCTGGACAAATGGCAAATTCGAATGCGTGTGGTCAAGTATCCATCCATTCTAGAGTTCCTGGGATATGCGTAAGTCGCATTGACTCAGCGCGCGCACTGTTCCAATAATTGAAATGTTTACAACAGATTTTATTTCCCCGGGGTACTTATTGGGCCATACCTGGAGTACGCGGCATACATGTCTTTGATCGATGAGACATTGTTCCAGATATCCGAACCACCTTCCGGAGTCGAACGACGCAGGGCGATACCCGACGGCCGCAAGCGCGTGGCTTACCGAAAATTGGCTTTCGGACTGTTCTACCTTGGCCTATTCTCCAGTCTCGGACCCTCGTTCAACTATGGAGTAACGCTGTCTGATTGGTTCCAAGCAAAGAGTCTGACCTACAGGTGGGCATCAGCTGCTGTTAGCGCCGCTCATGCTAACAATCGCTCAGGATTTTATACTTACAAATCTGCGGCCCGCTCGAGCGCGCCAAATACTACGCATTATGGACCCTCACCGAGGGCTCTAGCATCCTGACTGGCCTAGGTTTCACTGGGTACAGTACCTCCGGTCAATCTGTGTGGGAGGGCGCTGCCAACGTGAACGTGTCTTTGATCGAGACTGCGCCGAACATCAAGGTACTTTTGGACTCGTGGAACATGAAGACAAATATATGGCTACGCGAATGCGTGTACAAGCGCGTGACACCGAAGGGGAAGAAGCCAGGCTTCAAGAGCAGCATGCTCACTTTTGCCACGAGTGCTTTCTGGGTATTACTTGTCTCCGTCCTTTATCATCGATCGCTGACTTTTGCCGTACTATAGCATGGCATCGCTCTGGGATATTATCTCACTTTCATATTTGGCGGGTTCATGCAGACGGCCGGCCGTTTGTGTCGCAGCAGTCTGCGCCCATTGCTGTTGCCTGCATCCCCCACACCAAGCATGCAGCAAAGCAGCACTGCCGCAAACGGCGTTCCAGAGAAGAAAATGCGACCCACTGAACCTCCTGGGACAACACTCAAGCAAGCCTACGACATCGCGGGCACTGTTGCCACCGTCTCCCTCACCAACTACTGTACGTTGCCCTTCATGTTGTCCACCTGGAGCAGCTCTATCGCATCGTGGAATTCACTTGGTTGGTATGGTCATTGGATGCTCGCCGTCTGCTTCTTGTTCTTCTACGGAGGAGGCCGTGCGTGGTTGAAAGGGGTTCAAGCGAAGCGTGTCCCAAGAGCGGGAGCCGCTCTTCCTTTGACGCGTAGCATTTCTTCTACAGATGTTCAGTCTGCACATATGGTTCCGCCATTTGACTCAGCGATCTCCGAGGTGCAGAAATCGCTGAAATAGTACAAGTTATTTCATAATTTTTGACCACTGCTAATAACATAATCATCGCATCCACCGTGTCTCAGATGCTCAAAAAGACGTCGGGAAGATCTGAGCGACGGATACTGCAAGTGCATAGCGAGCCTCGGGCGAGCGAGCGAATCATGTGAATACAGCATGGGGGACGTGACAACGCATACAAGTTGCTTGAGCTCATGAGGTTATACTGGAGGTGAAAAAAAGGCTCATAACGCATATAACGCATCCTCCACTCGACCATGCAAAGACCGACTGCACGTCGCTTTTGAAGGTCATTAGACCTTGAAGCCACGGGACTTTCGGCGACCACGAGCACGCTCAAACTGCGAACGACTGTGAGCTACCAGCAATGCCATAAGAATAGAAGCGACGCACTTTGCGGCCCTTGGAGACAGTGTACGGCTTCTTGTTCTTGTGGGGACCCATCCCAAAGTGCTTCACGGCCTCACGGGTATTGCGCTTTCCCCGAAGGAGGATGGTGTTCGAGCCGGTCGGGGCACGCAGGGCAAGCTGATCGAGGGTCAGGACCTCGCCGCCAGCTTTGAGGATGCGCTCCCGAGCGCCCTGCGTGAACCGAAGGGCGGCAATTGAGAGCTTTGGCACCTCGAGCAGACGCACGTCATCCGTCACGGTGCCAACCTGCACAATGATTTTGGATGCCCGGTCATCGGCATTGCTGGTCTCCTTCACAATGCGCGAGAGAGACAGAGGCGGACGGTTGATTTTGGACAGGAAAAGACGATGGAGGATCGCCTATCACAGAGGTCAGTACCTCCCGGCGCACAACACCGACGCTAAAATGACCTTGTTGAAGTTCGAGTCCGTACGACGAGCAAGGAAACGGTAGAGCTACGCAGTGGGTAAGCAAAGCTCTGCGGATCGCAGGATCTATCTGAACAATCGTACCTTAACAAGCAAGAGGAGGTATGGGTCCTCGCTTGCCGGAGCGGTGCGGACGCCCTTCTTGACGTGGTGCTTGGCGATGTCAATACCCTGTGTATAGCAAGATGTTGAGGACAACGCGGCGCCAGCATCGCGTACGACGAGCTCACCATCTTGGTCTTGCGGGGGAGTTGTTTGCGGCTGTGATGACGAGCGTGAGGCTGAAGGCAACTGTGCAGTTGCTTACGTTTGAGTTTCCCGCACGGACTTTGAATCGCTGTCCAACGAGGAAGGCACAAACTCGAACAAACTTCGCCGCAACCCGAACCACCACCATGGTCAGTCAGCCCTCCCCTGCCAGCCTCGTTCTCGACCCGCTGACCCTCTCACAGTACAGCGAACCCGCCGCACCCCCGGTCGACCCCTACTCCGACGCATACAACGCGCCGCCACCTGCTGCCCCCGCTGCACCCCCCAGCGAGCGTGACCCGCCGCCCAGGGGTCGCTCGCGCTCCAGGTCGCCGGTCCGCAGCTCGGGCTATCGCAGCCCACCTTACCGCAGGCGCTCTCCCGCACCTCGCCGCCCGCCTCACGCCCCCGCGGTAGGCCTAGAGGTACACGCTCGTCATGGTGACTCTTCTGTACTGACCCCGCTCCTTCATACAGGCCCCGACCCCGAGCAATGTACTCGGTGTCTTTGGTCTTAGCATTCGCACCACTGAGAGGGACCTTGACGATGAGTTTGGCAAGTTTGGTCGGGTCGAGAAAGTAACCATCGTCTATGACCAGAGAGTATGTGCCTGGGCCCTGGCTTAAACGTCCTTAGCTCACCCATCTGAACAGTCTGACCGCTCTCGTGGTTTCGGATTCATCAAAATGAGCACAGTCGAGGAAGCGACCAGGTGTATCGCCGAGCTCAATGGCCTGGTACGTATTCTCCTTCTGGTGTTCGTTTTCCTAGCTTAATCTTGCCGTAGGATCTCAACGGGCGACGAATTCGTGTTGACTACTCCGTCACCGACAGGCCCCACGCTCCGACGCCTGGCGAATACATGGGTCATCGTCGTGCGGGTGGACGCGACTCTTACTACAGCGGCGGAGGCGGTGGCGGCGGCGGCGGAGGTCGCGACAGCCGTGATTCGCATCGCGACCGTGACCGTGATCGCGACCGCGACTACCGCCGTGGCTCGGACCGCGACAGGGACCGCGACCCCTATGGCCGCGACAGCAGGGACTGGCGTGACCGCGATCGCGACCGCAGGAGCCCACCTCCTCGTAGCGGCAGGTACTCGCCTGACTACCGCCGGCGACGCAGCTATTCGAGGAGCCCCCCTAGGGGCAGTAGCCCTACGCGCCCCGCTCGGGACTACGATGCGCCCAATGGCGACTCGTCTCGCTGGTGAGGTGCTTCGTCAGGACACGTTCTCATTCTCTTCGCGCACCCGTGGGCTTCCATAGCACTGTCAGGACGGCCTAGAAAGCAGGTCAAGGTGAAGCCATGGGCAACAGTGTCAAGAGATTGAAGAGGGTCGCTTTTCAAGTTCAAAACGTCAATGTGCCATTTTTTCTTCCTCACGAAGTCTGGCTTCCATACGATAGCACAACAGACAAGTTCTCAAGTTTCCTTCGATATGCGCCTGTTTCTTGTAGTCCTCTCTACGTTTGTTGCAAGGACAAGACCGCTGAATAATCCCCTTGTCTAATTGGCGCCGTTTGGGAACACCGCGAACACGGCCCTGCAATGAAAGACGGAATATGGCCGGCGTGAGGAGGACGTTGAGTCGTCCGCGCCCCGGACAGGTATGTGAATGTCGCAACGCCGGCTGACTCTGGCAACAGAAGTGGTTACTGCCGCCCGCTCCTGGTTACGACGCCAAAGTGTACTGCGGTGAGTGGATTGTCTGCGTCGCTGCTGTCTGTTCCTTCGGGCGTTCGTGCGCTTTGCTTGCCCATGTTGTCGTGTAGTGTTGTCTGTCTAAAACATTATGTGCCGCACCGCGTTGCTGTGTGTCCCCGACAAGTTCCCACGAAGTGTGAAAGGAGAGACCGTCTGCCTGATGCTTGGGGGGCGAAACTTCTCAAGTGTCCGAGACAGAGTGGTTACGCCGCGTTACGAATACGAGATTATCATCAGAGCTGAATGCGCCCTCCCTACTTACAAGCATTGTCATGAAGCAAGGCGACCCATGGGACATTAGTCTTCTAGTGGCTGAGCAATGTGACATTTGCGACTGTACTTGGTCTCCCTGAGGCAGAGTATGTAGCTAGATTCAACCCCTTTGCAAAGTCAGGGACGGCGCGCTACGAGATTATGTAAGCAAAAGTGAGCATGCCTCCGAGTCGCCGTGCTCGCTGCCTCTTCCAATCCCCGCATAGCAATGCCCAGAATACGGAAAGGTGCGTCTTGCCTTGCACCCGTTGATGTAGGTAGACGGACATGGTTAGAAACTAGCCGGCGAGGGACCACAAACGGCGGTCGGAGATCAAGAAGAAAGTCTCAGAGAGCAGGAAGAAGTCAAAGAAAGCTGCGAAGAAGGACGTAACTTGGAAAGCAGTATGTGACCTATCGCCCATCTGTCCAGAGCTTTGTTGACGGGTCGCAGAGACGCAGAAGGACCCAGGCATCCCGAACAACTTTCCGTATAAAGACCGCATCCTGCTGAGGTCGCGGAGCAGCGGAGACTGGTATGTGCGCCTCTTCTCGACGACCGCTTTGCGTGCTAACTCTTTACTAGGCTGCTGAAGAAAAGCAACGGCGAAAGGACGGGAACAGGGCCAGTAAAGGGCAGAAGGCCACTGCTGGTGCAGAAGACACGTCAGACAGAGTTGCTTCGCTCGAGCCCGGCGATGCTTCAGGCTTTGACGGAATCATTACGCTCGGCAGCAGCCAGTTCAAGGGTAATGAGAAGGAGAAGGCACCGACAGTCGCGGCGGCAGACGATGCAGAAGACGACGTGCCCATCCTCATCAACCCGGAACTGCCCAATCTTCAATCTGTGCTGGACCGCGCAGACGTGGTGGTGAAGTGCTCGATGCACGGGACCCTTTAGCATACCGCAGCTCCGCTTTGGAGGCGTACGTGGAGGGCAAGCCTGGCAAGAAGCTGCTCTTCGTGCTTAACAAGATCGGTGCGTGCCTAGCATCTAGTATAATGTACCTGCTCACGCCAAGATTCTAGATACATGTCCCCGCGAGCTCGTCGCGTCCTGGGCATCTCAACTTCGTGCCTTCCACCCCACCGTTATGTTCCGCTCTGCTTCGCCACTGCTGCCCTCTACCTCCCCAACGCCCGACCCAAAGGGTAAAAAGAAGCAGCCGGTCAACGACGCGGGGTGCAGGCCCCGCTTTAGAACAGCTGCGGCAGTGGGCGCAGGAGAAGTCCGGCGACGAGCCGCTCGACGTGGCAGTCGTTGGCCTCACCAATGTACGCACTCTCCAGGCATTCTTAAAACAAATTCAAAATATCTTTATTCATCCCCAAATTAGGCTGGCAAAAGCTCGTTTATCAACTCCCTCCTCCGCCGGACGCTCCTTCCTATCTACATGCCTTCCTCATCGAGCCGCGGTCCGACAACTACCACGCATGCACAGGAGGTGTCGTTGGACTCGATTAGGTTTATCGACACACCTGGCATCGCATGGGACTACTCGGGTGCCACCGACGAGCCCTGGGAGCAGCGGAGGGCCTTCGTGTCCGGGATATCCTACTGCGCAACAAGGGTCGGGTTGACCGCCTCAAGGAACCACTGCCTGCCGGTAAGCCCCTCTCCCGCATTGTGCCGCACTTGTCCGTAGAGACTGACATGCTCGTAGTGGAGCACATCATCTCGCGCGCCAGCACGGAAGACCTCATGCTCTTCTACAACCTCCCTGCGTTCGCGAAAGGCGACGTCGCTGCCTTCCTGGCCGGCGTCGCGCGCGCGAATGGCTTCGTCAAGCGCGGCGGCGTGCTCGACCTGACAGGAGCGTCACGTTTCGTCCTGCGCGACTGGAGCACCGGCAAGCTGCCACGCTATGCCGCGCCCCTGCCGTCGAACACTGATTCTCCTGCACACGGACTCTGATAAAGCGGTATTGGGGAAGCTCACACCGCGGAAGGAGGCGCGGCGGAGTGCGGGGCTTGTCAGGCTCGTTGCTGGCGAGGTGGACACGCGTCCTATCGCGCTGGCTGCGCCTGGATGGCCGACAGCGGAAACGCAGAGGACGAAAGCGATGTTGAACAAGTCAGTGTAGAAGAAGTGTCCCTCAAGAAAGACAGTTCGGAGGAGGAAGGGGAAGAAGACGAGGAGATCGTGGAAGAAGAGGGCAGTGATGACGAGCCTGTCTTCGCCCTCAAACGAAAACGCCCGTCATCCAAGTCTGCCTCCGCCCCTCCTTCGAAAAAGGTGTCCTTCGCAGCCACGCTTGCCAAGTCTGCGAAATCAAAAGCCCCACCAGTTCGACAAAAGTTTCCATCAAAGCTTTCCAAACCGGCGAAACCCTCTACTGCGGATAAGAGCAAGGCAAAACCAGATGCAAAGAAGGCTGGCGCCGTAGCTGGAGAGTATGACTTCACAAAATTCTTCTAGCCATAAGATAAATTTTAGCCGCTGCACACTTATATGCGTATTCTGGAAGTACTACGTGGACGTCTTGCACAAGCTTTCGAGAGCTGTCAGCAATCAGACAATGTGCCGAGTGAAATGCGGAAGTCTATGTGTATCCTGATTCCTATAGTAAGGTCGATTACAACGGCGGCCCTGCTCACCATCCTAGGTGTGTGTAGAACAACAACAAAATTATCATAACATTGTAAGTGTGTAGATCATGCGCATGCAAATATCACCGTATAAGTGTAGTTGATGTGAATAACATCACGCGTGAGATATGCACAAACCAATAGCAAATGTGAAAAGCAAAAATGTGCTGTGCAATGTCGCAACTGTCCACTCGTGTATAGATAGATACGACGTCCGCAGGGTCACACGACGACTCTAACAACCGCCGTCCCACCGCCTTCTAGAATTGCACCACCAAACGCCTCGTGAGCACGTTCGAAAGGTAGCACACGCTCAGCGCCGTAAACGGCGCCCCCAATTAACTGGTCGAGGCGCACGACCCCACTCTCGACAAGGCCGAGCACAGCCCCGAGCGCTTCGCGCACGTCTCCACCTTCGAAATCGACGTCCGCGACGCACGACACCCACGAGTAAGCAACAGGGCGTGGCTTCTCCTTGCGTCGCCCTTTTTTCTCCTTCGGAGGCGATTCAGATGATGGCGATGTCGACGAGGAGGAGGAAGTGGAGGTCGTCCCTGTGCCAATAGCGCGCCTCCAGCTGCGCACACCCGCACGCCAATGGTCTTGTGCGCTCGGGATCGCGTGGCCCTCGCCTACCACCGTTGTGAACTGAGCGTCCCCGCGTCCTGGGGCCGCTCGGGCGAGTATCGCCTGTGCCGCCGCCCATACGACACGCCCACCCACAGTGTCGAGCACAAAGTCGACATCACCCTTCATTTCTGCCAGGCGTGCAAGGACGTCGGTGGGACTGCCCACACAGATCCCTGCGACACCCGCCTGCCGTAGCCGCCCGCACACCTCGTTGAAACATGAGTTTCCTCGTGCGGCGCGCGCATCGTCCGCGACACCCCACAGTAACAGGGGTTGGTCCTCGGGAGAGGGTTCGGGAAGCCCAAAGACGCTCGGATCGATGTGCGCGAGGACGCGGACGCCGAGAGCGCAAAGCATGAGCGTGGCAAGGCCTCCGACGCCGTCTTGAGCTCGCAAAACAACAGCGGTTCCTCGAAGACCACCATCTGATGCGAGATTGGGCAAACTTGTAGTGTACGTCCGCACTGCCCGGTGTGCAGGCACACCAAGAGCTGGGAGAAGGGCGAGCGCCTCGAGAGTGAGACGCCGCGCTTTGACGGGGGAGGCAAGGCGGAAGGGAAGAGGGTGGGTGATGGCAGCATGGGCTGAGGAACTCGTTGGACACGATGTCGATCGAGGAGCACGAACTCTGCGAGGGCGCCGCACTGATGAGTGGAATCAACAGGATGTCGTTCAAAATATAGGGAAAACGCACCTTCTTGACGTCCAGCATGCCAACACCCAATCTCCCTTGTTCACAACTTCACCTCTGACCTCCCAGCCGCATTCCACAGCCCGCCCAACGACAGATCGGCCGGGCACAAACCCGGCACTTTTGCCGTCGCACACTTTCTCCTCGACGATGGTCTTGTCGAGCTGCTCCAGTCCGATCGCATATACCTGCACCAGCACATGCGAGTTGCGCACGAATGAGGGAGGAGGGAGATGAGCGGACAAGGCGAGGGCGGTGCTGAGTTGGCGTGTTCTGCGTGAGCTGCCACGCTTTCCGCGGGACAAGCCAGCGACGACTTCAATGGATGCCATGGTACCCTGAGCGCGCCCTTCCGAGCGAGATCGATGCGCCCACCTCCCAAGGTTTGCCACGGATCCGATGGCTTGTACGTTGCCCTGGGCAGTGTGAGAGTGGTGTAGCCATGGGCAGGCGTAGGGGCCTCTGGGAGAGGTGCGGGTAGCTCGACAGTTCGAGAGGTAGGCTTGGACGAGTGGGATGTAAATGAGGTGGCGCGGGAATGCGATGACCGTGAACTGGGCCGTGCACTGGCTGTGAGGGAGTTGGAGCGGGAGACAGACGTGCGGGGGCGGGTCAGCGACGGGGTGCGGGCCGGAGCAGCTGCGTCTCCCACATCCTCGTCTTCCTCGAGCAGGGCAGTCATGTGCATCTTGGTGGCGCGTGCGCGGCCGGAGCTGGTGCGACTGCGATGGTGCTTCCGGGGCGGGGGCGGCGGGGGCTCTGGGGACTGGCATAGTGCTGTGAGAGTGAGACGGCGGGGTGTTTGGAGGAGACGGCGGACGGGACGAGCCAGCGGACCTCCTTGGACCAGGCCTGGTGGGTGGGCTGAACAAGCCTATGGGTGTCGTCTGATGTCGGGCTGGTGGAATAGGAGACGGCGGACGAGTCTGATGAGTCTGAGGACGACGGCTCGTCGGGGAGGACGGCCATGGCGGCGGGGTCTGGAGAGGAGAGGGGGGTGAAATAGAGGGAGTCGCCGTCGCCGTTGCCGTTGCCGTTGCCGTCGCGGCTGTCGTCGCTGCCGCCGCCGCCGCCGTCGTCGTCGTCGTCGGGAGTGAAAGGCGGGGGGATGGGGGCTGCGGCGCGGACAAAGTGGAGTCTGGCAGAGTGGCGGGCGTTGTCCGGGGGGAATGCGTACGACTGGGACGGGCGGCCGAGCAGGGACTGGAGCAGCGTCGGCTTGGGCATGGCGGTCGGGAGCAGGCTGGCGACGGCGAGGGCGAGTCTGACGTCATCACGTGCTCGTATTGTATCCTACACCATCGACATCTCCGCCTCCTGCCGTGTACACGAGAGCCACGCAAACCACATCATCGTACGCAGCTGCAGCACATCCTCCTTCCACACCATGCTCTGGTTCTGCTCCCGGAACTCCCCCGTCAACTTCTCACACCGCTCAATGTTCTCCGGGCTCACAAAGTCAATCGCAACCTTGATCGTGTCTGACAGATTCGCAACCTCACACACATCCCTCCGTCAGCACCCTCTCCACCAAACACGACACGCAACACGCACCTGGTGCGCGCATCCCGCAGGAATGAAAACCGCCTCCCCAGGCGCTTGATACACGCGGTAGCTCTTCACCCCGTACTCATCGTGCAATTCTTTCCGAAGCGTCGCGTCCAGGTAGATCTGCTGCGTGTGAATGGGATCCTGATGCGTCGCCGTAGTGTTGTTCCGTCGACGAAGGAACTTGCGTAGCTTGTCTGCGTCCTCCCACCGAAACAGATCCCACGCAGCCACCCCTGGCGAACCGTCCGCCCGCGGCTCCGTATGCAGCATGATGTTCACCGCGTCCGCCATGTCCATATGCAGCCGCGTCGAGCCCTTGGACCCCTGTGCCTGCGACGTCGACATGGCATTGTACATCTTGGGCCCTGGACAAGCCGTCAGCCTCATGCCGCAAAAATTAACCCGCGCTTCCCCCACTCACCAAGGTCTGGCGCCACTGTGTTCGCAGGGAAGTGCGACGCAATATTGAGTACCCCGTCTCGGCGGCAGTAGTTCGGCATTGGCACTGCTTTGCTGAAATCCTCGTATAGCTCGGGGAATGCTGTCTTAAAGTCCGTGGATGACGGCCAGTCCTTCAGCTTCCAGCACTCCGTGCGGCCCTCGTATGCGCCGAACATCTTGAAAAACTCGCCGACCGTAACCCGCTTGTTCGCATCCGTTTGACACTCGACGATTGAGCAGGTCTGCGACTGGTACTTCTGCATGAAGTAGCTGGGGTTCCATTTGATCTGGAATTTGTCCAGCACGCCGGTTACCATTAGTGGAATGCCCTTCTTCCACACTTTCCGGAACTCCTCCTCCGTCAAAGTTCCGTCTGCGTAGGACGGCATCGTGTGAGACGGCAATCCTGGGTCGTTCTCATCGACAATGTTCGACGGGAGCAACGGGTCGGCTGAAATGACTACAGGAGCTGCAGCCCCTGCAGCCCCTCCAGACCATGTCAGCGGGGTCGATGCCACCGCCACCGCCTCTTCGCCAGACAGGGAGGACTTGGGGTCGCTGCCACTGGCTATGGTAGATGCTTCCTTTTCCCGCTTCAGATCCTCCAGAAGCTTCTCCATGTCACGGATGACCTGAACGAGTTCATCCTTGCAGAACCTCGACATCGGCGAGAACTCCGAGTATTGGTGTTCATTGCGACGGGTGCAAGACAAGAAGAACGGGTTAGTATGGGCATGCGACTCGCGCTTCGCCTGCAAAGCCGCAATCTCGCCGTCGGTAGCGCCTGGGCGGTTCTGCGTCAGTTCACGGACCTTGGCAAAGCATTCTGCGCACGCTTCCCGTCCGCATTGGCGACACATCCATGACGAAGAGAATATCGATGTCATGCATGTATCTAAAATAGAATTAGTGATCCAGATCTAGCCGGTCAATCGCAGCAAAAAGACGTACCACACGTGGCCCGAACATCGCTTTCTCGAGGACGCCGGATGATTGCAGGCATGTTGAGGTGCTTGAGCTCCTCTTGTAATGTGGGCAACAAAGCATGCGCTACAGTCCGCTGCTCAACGCCCGCATTAATTCAGAAAGATGTCCAGTACATATCGTACACACCTTGATCTCGTGAATATGGGTCCGGTCAAGTGAGCGGTTCCATCGATTGGGAAAGTTCATACTGGGAGCGTCTGCCTTTTGATGCTCCACGAAGCTGATGCCGACGATATTCTGACCTTCGTCCTTTAGGAAGAACCGGATGCCTTGGAAGCGGCAAGTGTCGCCGGCCCAACGCCGCGTACAAGACACACATCGTGGGAAGTTCTCAGACTTGTATCGATTCGACATGCAACGGGCAAATTGCAACTCAGGATGCAATTGACCCTGCGACTCGGAAGATGGTGCCCCTGATGCGTTGTCAATGAGATATTGCTAGCTGGAAAGAGTAAAGAGAACGTACCATCCAATGCCTTCTGCTTTCCTTTGTCGATTCCCATTGAGGCGTAGGAGACATTCGGCATTAGTTGAGCTATAAATGAAGAACATGAAACAACTTCTGCGAGCGTCAGATAGAGCGACGCACCATTTTGCGCCGCAATTTGGGCTGCCTCGCTGCGTTTCTTCGCGTTATAGCCACGCCTCGACCCACCTGCACGGCAAGGCGATCAGATCACGTGTGAAACGGCCATCCACTGTATACGCACCGGCACCATTGTCTGCACTGGACTTTGCCCTTGTCGTTTTGGCCTTCTTTGCTTTGGAACCATTCGTATCCTCCGATTCCTGGGGTGACCGTTTTTGAGTCTGAGAGGGAGTAGGAGCGGGTGAGGGTGTCGTAGGCTGTGTAGGCTGAGGTACGGCGGCCGATCCTGGTGCCGCCGAAGGGGGTCCCTGATACGGCCCAACATTATAAGGCATGGGGGCCGGGACGGTATGAGGGTGGTAATACTGTGGCGCAGGTGCACGATATTGCTGCAACGGAGGCACGGGGCCCTGAGTGTTCCGTGCGACCACGCGCACAGACGCGCGCTCCCCATGCTGCCATGCTGCAGCGCATATGATGAATGGTCAAAACTCGACATGCAAGGCGCGTCATACCTTCAACAGGAGCGCTCTGTGCTTGCTGAGGAAAATAAGATGGAGCATGCCCGTCGTGTTGTCGATGGTACGCAGAGTCGCTTCGCGGACTGGAATACGATGGTGCACCTGCTGCTGGCGGTACTTCAGCGGCTGCTGATGCGAGCTTCAATAACACAGTACAGGGTGGCAACACTGATAACTCACAGGTTCGTTCGTCCGAGTACTGGTTGTAGGAGGGGACGTTGGCCTCGTGCGACACCCCGTTCTGCCACACTGGCGACTCGTACTGCTGCTGCGCCGCATCCTCCCTCGACCTGTTCATTCGTGGGGAATGCTCCGGATACATTCCGTGGGGCGCGTTTCCCGACTGGGGGTAGTTGGGGGGCGAATACGCGATCTCTTGCCTCCTCCGCTCCGAGCCATTCGCGTCCCAGCTCGCTGCGGTGAGCTTGAAATGTGCTGGCTGAGCTGCGGCAGGCTGGTATGCGAGAGGAGGCATCTGGTTGTGGGCGAAGTATTGGTTGTTCGAGTAGTTTGAGCTGTTTGGGAAGGCGGTGTGTGCGTCGAGCGCAGGGGTCGCGGCGACTGGATTCAGGAGCTCTGTTATGGAGGTGCGTTTGTGGCCGTGGGGGTCGTGTGAGCCATTCATGTCCAGAGTGCCCGCGGGTGGAGGCGCGGGCCAACCTCTAGCCAAGGGAGAGGACGGCTGGGCAGATAACGCAGGGGCTGGAGAGCATTGACGAGCTGAGGAAGCGCGCACGGCTTTGTGCTTGCACGCGCGGAGATCCAAATGTAGCGCTCCGCTGACTCGCTGCCCGTGCGTCCTCATCATCACATCATGATCAGTCGCGGAGCATTCGCCAGTCGTATTCCCGCTACCTAACCATGCTCTACCAAAACGAGTGCATATGCTGTCAGTGTGTATCATACAATGCAAAGCGTGTGTTATCAACCCGTATACACCCAAAATAGAGACGACGAAAAGACCGTTTCAACGTGTGAACCTTGAAGGAATGGACAACGCACAAGACGTATAGGAGATCAGAAAAACTTGCGTAGGAACCCGGCGACCTTCAGATACCACGGATAAAGCGTTGGTGTCAATAGCGGCGTGAACGCTCTGAAGGTCGCCCCAAACCGTCATTGCTGGACCTCCGCCGGAGGGTCCTCGCTTGGCGAAGGTGGATCAAAAGAACCACGGAATCCATTTTCTGAGTCTCTTGGGGGGGCACCATCCGCAGATGAATGTTGTGTTTTGTCATCCACCGCGAGGCCGCGTGCTTCATCGTGAGGTGATAGCGTGGAGGGCTCATTTATAGGCACATCTAGAATATGAACATATGGATCAATTCACGCTGGGTTCGTCGCCACTACACGTACCAGCGCTACTCTTGACGGGTGGAGAAGGCGAGGTCACTGAAACTTCTGCAGGGTTCATTGAGACATTGCGGTGGCAAGTGAACAGGTGACTTGCCAGGAAGCGCAGGTGTACTAAGAGAGACTACAGATGCCACAAGGTCAGTGCTAATCTAGTAAGCGCTGTCACGACGAAAGTAAACCCACTATGTGCGGTAATGGACGGCGCCGGCTCTTCTGTGCACCGAACTTGCTCGCCACGAGCCACTGGGTCTTTGATCACGTCCGGTTCATGAACGGCCGCCGGTCTCACTGGCTGGCCTATGACCGTCGCCAGGGATGCAATACTCGTGGCTGTCATGCTGTTGGAAACGGGTGTTATGGGTTGAGAAGGGCCGCGGCTGGACGGAGCCGAGGGGCTCGCTCTGCCCTCAGGAACGTGCAGTCGACGCGCAATGTTCTGTGCTTGCGCCGTCTGGTCGCTCACTACCGCCTTTACAACGTCTGGTCGAATGTCAGCCCACATCTGCAACGCTTTGATGGATCCCCATTCAATAATCTTGCTGTTCAGCCAGACCAAAGACACAGGCTTTGTGAGGAAGTCATTGCAACCGGCGGCTAGGGCAGCAACACGATCACTTTGCAACGAAGAGGCTGTCAACGCGACAATGATAACCGAAGATCGATAGGGGCTGGGGGATGCACGCTGTTCGGATGCTGCTTCCGACGGGGTCCGCTGCCCCTCCGATGATGGAGTTGTAGGGTAGCTTTGGGCGGCGCTCGCCTTCTCCAGTCGACGAATCTCCTTCGTGGCGGCAATACCGTCCATCACAGGCATCTGAATGTCCATCTAATATAGAATGAAGTAAGCTTCTCGCCCAAATAACAAAGGTGACAATGGCGGTACGAACGAGGATGAGATGGAATCTTCCAGTTTTCCATTTGTTAACAGCCTCTTCACCGTTCTTCGCAACGTCGTACTTTAACTTTTTCTTCTTCATGAACGTTGATAAAATCGTCTGGTTGATGGGGTTATCTTGTGGAGTGTTAGCCATCACAGAATGCAAACATTCTCTATTTCACACACCATCCACAATGAGGACACTGATTGGGGGGACGATGCTGGTCTCCGGCGCTTTCGCCTTCTTCGGTGCCAACATTGGACTTGGCGCAGGCAACGCTGAATCTGCTGTAGAGCGTCTGGAAGTGGTCTTTCTTGGGATTGGAGAGCTTGGGCCGGCGGTAGTTGACCGCGTCGAACTGATTGGAGAAGGAACCTTGCGCAGGGTTTCCACAGTCGTCTTCCTCACAGCAGTAGGATGATTGGATCCTGAAACAACAGGCACCTCCGTAGGAGATGCGACTGGGGACTCAGTCCGGCTGACGTTGTGACGAGGGGAAAGCGTGGCCGGAGATGTCGCCAGTCCGTCACCGCTCTTCTCGACGTCCGATGCGCCAGAAGCTGGCTGCGAAGAGCTCGAGTCAAATGCGGCATTGGAGGCCCGTCGCGGAGAAGGCACCGAACCAACGACGGCTGGTGACTGACGTGTGTAGCTGGTACTGTGACCGCGCAATCTCGAAACCTCGGCGGCCTCAGAATACCGACGACCAGAGGAACGGTCACGGCCAGTGAGTCCGTATGCGTGCCCTTTATCTCGCTCCAAATTACCGCTTGTCAGAGAGCCTCGCACCATCCGTGCACGCGGATGGAAGAAGATCCCTGCAGGCTGACCGTCTGGGCTCTGTATTACGAGACCAGAAGATGGGGAAGAACCCAGCTTGACGGCAGCCTCGGAGAAGTAGTCCATGCCCTCGGAAAGGCCAAGTGGAGACGGCGGTGCGAGCCCAGAGCCGTCTAAGGGATGGTCTCTTGGTGACATGAGGGACGGATGAGCGTTACTTCGGGGACTACCACCTGATCGGCCGACGGGAGATCTGGGGCTAGATACCTGCTGCATGAATGATGGAGGAGGGTATAATCCTGGGCTGATGGGTGACGTAGCGATGGGAGTAAAAAAGGGATCGACGATTGGCCTCGTCGCAGCGGTATGCAGAGCAGTGAGAACGCGCCGCGGACCAGCAGGCTTTGGAATGACGATGACCTCTGGCCACTTGGCAGCCGCACTGACATTGTTGGCCAAGACTGACTGCAATATGCCCTTCACGAGCTTGAAATTTGATAAGCTTGTGAAGTGTATGATCACACTGGCACTTCGGGGAGAGGCCTGTGACATGCCCATTGCACGAGCAACCTGTGGTGATGACCGTGGTCTATGATGTGCGGCCAGGGCTGGACGCTTCCGAGATCCGATGTGGAGGGGATACGCCTGCTCGGAACGCAACTTGCGCAGACGTTCACGCAAGACAGCGACGTCGTCATCGATTAAGATGAAAGATGCCGGTTGCGGCAGCACGGGCGCTGAGCCAGAGGCAGGAGTGGGTGTGTCCTGTTCCTGCAGGGTCTCCAGGAGCGAGGCACTGATCGCCTCGTTGACGGGAGGAGGGTAGTCCGAAGCTTGGAAAGGTGGAAGAGAACTATCGGTGGTGGCAGGTGAGCCTTCAACCGAAGAAATATGGCTGACGTCAAGACCCCAAGCAGTGAGATAGCTCGTGACGTGCTGAGCAAACAATCCCTTCGAGCTGGCATATAAGGAGACCTTTTTACCTTTCAGGGTGTCAACAAAGTTGGCCAGATCTTCCAAGGTAGGCTCGCCCGATAAGCGTATGTCTGGGAACGTCTGCAGAATGGGATCGTCATCCGCGAGAACGATGGCAGGGTTGACCACAGCCGGTGAGCCACGGGCTAAAGTCATAGATAACTTGGAAGTGAATGAGATGGCCGTCGATTCGGTGTCGAACGAAGCACTAATATGGTGGATGAGCCGGTGGAGGATGTGAGAGGTCAAAGAAGGCTCCGTGCGCGTGACAGCGGCCGCCAGCTGGTCAGGATCATCAGGTGAGGATTCCAGGGGCGCAAAGACGTGCGAAACCTGGAATGTACACCACAGAGGTGAATTCGGGTCCGGCGTTACGTCAATGCTTGCTGATTCCGAGGCGTCAAGGAGGGTCTCAGTATCCGCCTCAGAAAAAACGTCGCCATCGCCGGGAGACAGCTTGACTGGGGCCACCATAAACAAACCGACTTCCAGCGAGTCGCCATGATGTGCTACAGCCAGTAGTTGCCGGACAATCTATATTGAACGATCAGAGGAGTTTAGAAGCGAACGAGCAATACGACCTACATGCGATAGGGTATACGATATGCCACTTTCGTCTCCTTTCACGGCTATATGTTTCATGCCCACATCTCCGTGAAAGAGAACCAGATCAACACCAGCTTCGGCGGCCAAGCCACTTAGAGAATCTCCAACGCTTTGTAATGTTTCTCCGATGTCGAAGTCCCGAATGAGGGGTGAAGGAAAGGGAGGCGGACTGGCGGGGTGTAGTTCGTCCCCTAAATGGCGTGGACGAGAGGTACCAAACGCAGCAATATTAGCCGACATGTAATTGAGGTTCTTCATGGTGGTAAACATGGCAGAAACCGAGGGCGTAGGGATGGGTAAAGCGCAGGCAGAGAACTGCTCTTTGGCAGGATCAAAGACCTGGGGGGGTGATAATTGAAGCAGAGTCTGTATGACCATTTGAACAGAGTCTGCGAGCTCGAGCGACAACTCATGTAGTTGTGACATATCTTGTGCCGGGGAATGGGGGCTTGGGGGCTGATTGGACGCCGAGTCGGACGGCGTCCTGCGCGGGTTCTTGAGATAGCTGACTTGTGACGGTAGTGGAACGGAGAATGCGCGTGACAGTCGGGGAAGTCCAGGTGGTATAGAGTCCATGGGGTTATGCTCAGAATTGGGACGACCAGTGGGTGTCAAGTCTGGCTCCTCCCCGCCGCGAGCCTTCCTTCCTGACGCACCCCCCGTCCGTCGGCCCTCCGATCTTGTGCGGCTTCCGACATGGCTCGAATCCGAGTCTGAGAGACCAGATTCGGCGTCCGAGGAGCTCAGAGACGTCGGACGGTCGCTGAGAGGCGGGAGAGGCGCCGGAGCGGCCGGGGTCGAGTCTGGAGGCCAGGCAAAGCTGAACTTGCTAGCCGGTGGTAGCTCGACAACCAAAGCCTCTTTTCCGGCTATCTCTCCATCTGAGCCGGGTAAACTTGCAGGTAGACGGACCGCAGGCAGCTTGGCAGCAGCGCTCGACATGGGGCCTGCGTGGATGGCTGGGAGGGGCCACGGGCTGGGGATTGCCCAGTGGGCTCGTGCGCTGAAGGGGTATACCGTTAAGACACGTTATGGACGAGCTGAAAGGCGAACGAGACGCAGGGGCAGACTGAGGACTGGGGGGACAGGGAGCGACTCGATGGCAGTTACTCGCAGGCGAGCACCGAGCGCACCACAAAACAGAGCCAAATACTGGGCGATATCTGTTACTTCAACTTGCCATCCTCCAATTACCTCCTTTGCATCCATCTTCACCAGATTCCCCGCCTTCAGTGTCTCTTTCCACACCACCGACATCTCGGATCGATTCCACAGCTCCCGCAGCTGCTGCAGCTCACACGGCCGCTACTCCCCAAGTCCACCGTCTGGGCCCCAGGCAGATTGGACTGCTCCCACTCCCCACTGCCGTGCGATCACAGTGCCATGTGTACAATCTTTGACTCTCCTAACTGCAGTGCTGCTCTCCCGAACAGCTCCCACCCGACAACTGGGTCGTCCTTCCCGTGTAAGTATGCTCGCTCGCAGCGCCCTTTTCAATCGCTTCTTGTGAACAGTACGCGAGCCATGACTTGCCGCGCAAGGGCTCAACCTATCGTCGACGGAAGAACTTCTCCTTTCCAGCTATAAGATTGTTGGCATAATGTCCATGACTGTTGCGAATGCGTGTCAGATCCCGCCCGCCTATGCGCCTTTTGCTGAATCCCTGGTACCTGATCACCAAGGCACGCGGATTCCTCCTTCTGTTGAAAACATCTCGTACCGAAGACTCAGAGCTTGCCACTTAGGTAAGTCCCAAGCTAGTTCACAGTACTTCAGCAGTAGCAGCTTGCAGCCACCGCGGCCCATACCGGGCAAAGCTGTTGTGTTCTCAACGTTGTCCAAGGAGTTATCATAATATCTATGGACCACCTGCATCAGGTCGGGCACCATATGCCAAGCACTCGATGACTTTGCCAATGTTGTGGTGTTTATTCTCGACCATGCCCGCGTACGTCTTCATCGCTCTTGCGGTTAGCTTCTCCTGCTCGGCGGTCAATTTCTCCGATTCTAATTCTGCAGGCCCGACAGGCCGAGCTGGCCTTGTGGAAAACCTTTAGGTTCGTCGTTGTAGAGTCTCTTGCAATAGTCGCGGTAGCTCTTGTGACCTGAAGCGGCGCGGAAAATGGCACGAAGAGAAAACCTGTCGACGTCGTTCGTGTTCGCTGGCCAGCATTGATCAACTCCCTCTGTTCGGGTTCCCAGGTGTAGAGATCACACGTCCAAGAATAGCGGCTGTGCGTTCCCATGAATGAATAATTGGCGGCCACTACAGTACTACTCAAGTAATAATACTCACAGTTAGCCATGCGCGTAGCCAGCTTTTCGATATACATCGTCTTGATTTCCGTCCCCATAACAGCCTAGCTATCTCGATGAAGCCTAGATCTTCTACGTGGATTTCACTCGAGATGACAAGGAAGTTTGGGCGATTCGCCATACGCTCGAGACGTTTGATGATCGAACGCTCGTTCACTGCACGCCCCGCATGCTTACCGACATGTGGGTGACCACCATTTCTCTTTAATAGAAGAGTGGCGCATTCACATGCATGCCACTGGGAACATAAGGAGAACGGTGGGAAGACAATCAATTTGTAAGCCTCTCGAAACATAAAGGATGCCCGAAAAACACAATGCAAAGCATGAAGTTATACTTTACAAAATAGGGCAACGAATCAGTATTGTAACTCAATGTCACCCTCAGCAACCAAGTCCATGTCATGATAGCTAACCTTCTTCCCCGCAGCAGCGCGTGGGTCTTCCTTCGCGTCCGGTGGAGGCGGAGGTAGTGGACCGCCAGCCTCACCATTTCGAGTTCCGCGACGCGCGGCCTTTCGCGGACGCGAATCCTCACTGCTCATGGTGATGGGCTCAAGAGAAACGGCCGGCTTGGGCGGTAAGCCAGCAGACGCAGGAATCGTCGTAGGCTCGCTCGTCGGGTCATATCCGGGTGCATATCCGCTGATACGGTCACTTAGGCGCCTTGCCGTCACTCCCTCATCTCTACGAGGAAAGACGTTTGGCGGCGGATAAGGGTAGGCCTGTGGCTCCCAGTAGCCACCATTTGAAGGATAGGATGAGACAGGAGGCGGCGGATAACCATGCGGATGGGGTGGGTAGTACTGCTGACCCCGGCCATAATCCGCAGGAGGATAAGACGTCGGTCCAGGGAGACCGTACGCTTGCGGTGGCGGAGGCTGGCTGCTGCCGGTAGCCGGAGGAGGATGAGAGAAAGGTTGGATATGGTGAGGATCGAGCGCAAAATTGTTAAAATAGGGAATCTGGAACAGATTGAGCACATCGAAACCCGCCCGAAACCGTGAGCCGCCGTACCTCGTCCAACTGCTTGACAAGCTCCGAATGTTTGTTTGCAATATGCTTCTCGACGAATGATGTCGCCTTGAACAATTTCTGACATGTCTTGCAACGGAACTTGCCTTCGTCTTCCTGCTTGACATACGGCTCCACTGCCTTTGTGAGTTCCCTAGAGTGTGGAGGTCAGCACCCAGTCGAAAAGTCTACATGATGACCTACTCGTCATAACTCTTGCCACCGTACTCTCGCGGATCGACCCCCTCCCGATTAATGAGAAGAGCTACCTTACTGTCGAGCCAATCCAGCCAACGCTCGTCTATACGCTAGATCGGTTCCGGTTACAACTCGCAAGCTTAACAAGGACGTACCAGGTACTGGAACTCTCTTCCCGCCATCTTCTTTCTCTTTCTCGGCCGACGGATCATTGGCGTTGGTAACCCTCTCCTTTTCAGCTGTTGCGGCCTTGTACGCCTCCAGCGACGCCTTAGGGATAGGCTTCCTCACATGCTTGATGCACTTGCGCTGGAGCTCCTCCATATGATCGGTTACAATGGCGCAGTAGTAGCATGTGTTGAATGCCGTGCGAAGGTATGCAAGATAGAGGTCTAGAGTTGCCACAGTCTTTGGCAGCTGCATTAGTTTCATACGGGTGGAAATGATCGGGGATTACCTTTTTCACCTCCAAATCGCTGTCGTCATTCACTTCTAAGCCACCAGACTCGCGCATATCATCCAGAACTTTCTCAACACGTCGCTGAATGGCCTCCGCTGTATCTTCTTTCGGATCGGGCTCATCGAGATCATCGTCTGGCATACCCATGGCGACGTCATCTTCGGCGACGATTTCATCAGCCGTCAACCGCTCTCGTGGCGAGGGCTTGAAGTTCCGCAGGGAAACCGCTTCTGCTTCCAAGTGGGCGGCTAGCACCTTCGCATTTGCGAGATCCTTCATCAGGCGCTCTGGGTGACTCGCCACCTCTGGCGTGCAGCGCAACTTGTTCTTGAATGGATGGGTATTATGGAGAAGGTGCAACTTGAAGCCATCAATCTAGACAAATTATGAACTTTCGGTACCAGTGTGGCAGGCCCCTACCCACCTTGCGCTCATTGAGTTCAGACATGACGGCCACCATATCTGCATCCTCGCGAAATTTGAGCCACCCAGCGCGATAATAGTTACGCTTTTGCAGTGGATCCCCGAGGGCTAGGTAGACAAATCCAGGGAGTCGATGAAGAGTCTGGCAAGGAGTCAGATATTCTGCGCAAACAACTCGAGGAGATTGGACGAACCCCAAGAGTCTCCAACTTGATGCGACCGATATCAGGCGGGATGGTTCTGATCATGACTTGATTACCCTCAGGCATGACAGCTACCTCATCGCCACGATTACGCTTCGCATCATCACCTCTTCCATTCGCTTCTCCTTTGTCCCCCCCGTCCTCTTCTCCATCCGCTGCAACCTCTTCCTCGGCCTTGATTGCCTCGTCAACAGGTGCGACACTATTGTCGGCGATGCTCTCTTCCTTCATGGCGTCGCCAACATCAGGGTTCTCCTTTTTGACACTTTCCTTCGACGTAGAAGAAGGGTCTGCGATGAGGTTATCGAAATTGGGATCAAACTCGCCCGCCTCCAATTTGTCAAGGAACAAATTGGTGCGACCCCTCCATCCCTCCTTCCTTATACGCATCCGTAACTGCGCAAATTCTGGGGCGGGGTCATACTTCTCGGCGAACCAAGGCGACTTTCTGTGATGGTCGAACATGGTTTGAAGCTAGACAACATGGCACTAGTGAGACGAGCATCGCGGCAATGGAAAGGGCATGACAGCAAACCTGCGATGCCGAGAACTTCTTCTTGTACTTTTCCCATCGAGCCTTGATGCCATTCCGGGGCTTCGAGCCATCACCTGCCTCCTGTTCTGCCGCCTTGTCAGCGTTGTCTTCGTCGATCGCTTGCTGCGGGTAGAAATAGCGGAACCACTCTGCATATTGCTTGAGAGATGCCATGTATTCGAAGGTGTGAGGGTCTGGAGGTGGAGGACGCCTTCCCGATTGCGGATATCCACCTCGACGCGGTGAGGCGTAGCCGTAGCCACGAGAATGGGCATCTGGGGACACAAGTCAGATACGATGCATGGCGCAGCAATGGGAACCCACCATAGTCATCGGCATAGCGGGGTCGAGGGTCGTATCTATCTTTATCCAACGAAGGAGAGACCGATCTTCGTCGTTTCCGTCCTGAGGACAGCATATGAGATAGGAAAATAAGTGGTCGCATCGTAGTTTCTTACCTTCGTCCGGAGGGCTACGACTGCGAGCGCGGCGCCCGTAGTCATACGCGGGTCGGTCGCGTTCAACCGCCCAAGTCCTGTCTCTTTCGTACGCGTCCCATTCGGCACGGTACTGGTCGCCCTGCATAGCTTCCGGATACGAAGGTCTAGGAGGAGGGTAGGACCCGCGGTGGGGAGAACGAGACCGCGAGCGACGTGGAGGAGGATAAGCAGCGGAAGTCCAAGACATTTTAAGAGACTGAGGAGAGGAGAAGGAGGAATAAAGCAATACGGCTGATGAGAGACATGGACGGAGAGAGAGCGAGGACGAGGAAGAACAGACCTCTTGTCGATCGCGAGCACAACGATGAGTGTGCGCTGGACTGTCGTCGACAGCGGCGACCTCAGAGTCAATGTGTTCGCGATGCAGAATGAACGCGAACGCTTGCCGCCACGTCGGTAGTGCGCTTCACACTCCGCTTCACTATCCGCCTGTGCAGCCACTACTATGTATAGTCTAGTGGGCCTTTGGACCAGCTCTTGCGATTATCATTGCTAAAACACGCTACTAAGGACACTTTCCAACATGTCCCCACTGTCCGTAGGGTCAGCCTTTTTTCGTTTGCCTCGCGACTGCGCAGCCTCGCCCTCTCCATCCTCCAAAACTCTTCTCTTCGGCGCTGCATCGCGAAGCTCGTGGCCTTTCCCTGTCGCTCTCTTTCTCTCCGCACGTTTGTCGAGGACTCGCGCAAGCTCGACATTCTTGAGATAATCGTGCTGCTCAGAACGCGACTGAGAAAGCTCCACACGTAGTCGGGCCGCGTGCTCTGCGGCTTCGTGAGCTGCCGCGACCTGTTAGCAGTCTTCCGCGGGAAAGAGCTGGCTACTCACCAACTTGCTCCGTTAGCATGTTCCATTTGAATCTCGGTAGGTATTTCATCGTCCATACATCTTCCCGCCACCTCGTACCCTTTTTGCCGCCGATTGGCTGGGCATTCAGCATCTCCGCCACAGAGCGCGCAACCTTTTTCTCTTTGAATTCCACCCAGCCTTCGGTATAGTGTGCTTTCTTCGTAGACGTGAACTTCTTCCGAAGGTAAGCGCGTTTCGCGTCTGTAACTCATGCAGCAAGAACGCGGGAACGAAATGCAACATGGCACACCTTCTTGTTGCAAGTAGACACGCCTGATCTCACCATATTGACTCATGACATGACGGACCTTCGTGGGTCGCATCCCTGGCGGTATCCTTGAGATGTAGACGACGCCCGCTTTCTCTTCGCTGGTCTTGAAGGCGGCAAGGGCCTCTGGAGTAAGAGGTTGGACGACCTTGGGGCCAGCAAACCCAGCTTCGTCCATTCCGGGGGTGATGTCCGGATCACCGAATTCTTCCTCTATATCATCGTCGGGGATCTGTCCTCCAGTACGGGTATCTTCTGACGCGTGTTTGGACAACGCGGTACTGGAAGGCCCGGCTTCTGTGTTGTCATGGAAGGCAGAGCCGTTGTGAAATCGTGGATCTGACATGGCAGCGGATGAGGGAGAGAGAGAGAGCGGCTGAGATTCAAAGTCAATGCCAGGCAGCCACCACCACCATGAACGCCTCTCTTCTCAGTAAGCTCTTCGCAGAAACCCAGGCGGCAACTAATTGGCTCTCATCAGACCCATTTAATATCACATATCCCACCGCCGTGCAGACTTCCCTCCCGTCACAAGCTTCGCTCGCTCGCTTTGACCCTTCCGGACGATTTGTCGCTGCAGGGCGTGGCGATGGCTCTGCTGCCATCTGGGACCTAGAGACTCATGCTGCCATACGCTGGCTTGAGGGGCACGTTAAGAGCATCACTAGCATCGAGTGCGTCATATTCTCAACAGTCGGTTTTTCGGTGTCGTGAGTGTTCATGCTCTGCACAGTTGGTCCCAGAATTCAAGATTCCTGCTCACGTCTTCGAAGGACTGGAACGTGATTGTATGGGATCTAGCCTCCGACTATGACCCACCCCAGCGTCGGGCGACTATCAGGTTTGATGCCCCCGTTGCTTCTGCCTCCTTCCATCCAAGGAACAGGTCTGTCACGCTCTCTCAGAAGCCTAGGGCTGATAATTTACTCGCCTGTAGTCAAATTATACTGGTGCTCCTAAGTCCCGGAGACACATATTTGGTCGATCTAAGGAAGAAGCACAGAGGTAGGGTGGAACTCGAGGAGGTCCAGTATGCCAGTGACGAAGAGGGCCAGATGAACACCCACAGGTACTCTCCAATTAACGGTTCACTATCACTTACAAGAGATACTATTAGGTCTGCCATGTCGGTAGCTCGATTTGATCCAAGCGGCAAAAATGTTTTCGTTGGCACTTCTCTAGGATCCATCTTGGTTTTCAATTCGAGGACGAAGACTGTGAGTCGAAGTTCAACTCCCAGGCGCT
Source organism: Auriscalpium microsporum (assembly GCA_019914985.1). Taxonomy (NCBI): domain Eukaryota; kingdom Fungi; phylum Basidiomycota; class Agaricomycetes; order Russulales; family Auriscalpiaceae; genus Auriscalpium; species Auriscalpium microsporum. The sequence goes on from JAHLMG010000001.1 coordinate 2,989,507, forward strand.
TACTGTACAGCGAGTTGTTGGCAGATGGTCGCGAGACACAAGATTTCAGGGGCTGGGCGTATGCTGGGATTTGATTTTGCGAAATCGGGAAGGTACAAAGGTTGCTTCATGTCTGTCTTCCGCTCATTTCCACTGAGCAGAAGACTTGTTACGAATTCGTCGGACCGCATTCTCCGACAATTCACCCTACCAGCTTACCCACTGCCCAACCGCGACCGAGAATATGTTGAACAGGAGCTTGAGCCAACTCATCGCTTCAACGATCCTATCAACAAGACGGCGTGGCATGCTATGTCATTTAGCCCAGACGGTGAATGGCTTGCCGGAGGTGCTGCCGATGCGGCGACTCACAAGATCTACATCTGGGACATCTCAAACGATGGGCAGTTCGCAAGTGCTTTGGACGGCGGCCGTGAGCCCCTCATTCACGTCCATGTGGGTACTGCGCGATGCAGCGAGGCCACGCGGCTAAATGGGAGTAGTGGCATCCTAGAAAAGCAGCAATTGCCTCTACCACAAATCAAGGCAATATCCTGATTTGGCATTGCCCTGCGCCGGAACGGTGGGGCGCATTCGCAGGCGGGTTCGAGGAGGTAGACGAGAATGTCGAATACGAAGAGCGAGAAGATGAATTTGACATCGTAAGTGCAATATGAAACGACAGCGAACGGCTGTCTGACCATTTCCTAAGGAAGACGAGAGCGAATTGGCGCTTCGAAAGATGAAGCAGGAGGAGGAGCAGGTCGACATCGAGACTGCTGAGGACATGGACGCAGAGCGACTCGGAGACCATGCGCGCGGCAATGGAGAGCATGAGGAGGACTATGCGTGGGCTGACGAGGAGGCGGAGGAGGACCTGCAGGTATGGAAGATGAAGACGATGATGGAGGATGAGACGGATATGCTGTAGTGCACATATGCGTATAGAGCAGACATTGAAGGAGATACTATAGCTACTCGCGATATCATCGTTTCCAAACTCGCGTCACGTTGCCACTGCAGCGAGAGCGTCTTGTTTGCCCTTGTTGGAGCACGCGTTCGTCGGACTCCGAGTCCTCACCGCCGAGCTCGTTGTTCTCGCGCCCACGTCTCTCAACACCCTCCGCATACCGCACGCAAGCCCGCCGCAGTGTCTGTCGCGTTGCGCACACCGAGTCATGCCGGACAGTCATCAGATCTTCAAGGTATACCCTCCACCTCGTTTGCCTTCCAGGACGTCGTTTCGCGGTGCTCAACCGCGTCATACAGGCCACCTACAGTGGAATCCCCGTTTACGAGATGTATGTTCGTCTTGGCGTGCACCGACACGTATGCTCATGCTCCTGACGCGTGCAGGATGTGCAAGGGAGTGGCTGTGATGCGCCGACGGTCGGACTCGTGGCTCAATGCAACCCAAATCCTCAAGGTAGCAGGGTTTGATAAACCGCAACGCACAAGGGTTCTCGAGAGGGAAGTACAGAAGGGCGAGCATGAGAAAGTGCAGGGCGGTTATGGAAAATATCAAGGTGAGTAAAGAACCGTGTACTCAATATACAACAATGCGCCTCATCTGTGACACCCATAGGCACTTGGATCCCGCTTGAGCGAGGGCTCCAACTCGCCAAACAGTATAACTGCGAGAATCTCTTGCGCCCTATCATTGACTTCCAGCCCGCCGCAAAGAGTCCCCCTCTTGCCCCGAAGCATCTGGTCGCTGCCGCTTCTGGACGCCCAGCCCGCCGCCCCGCCGTCGACCTAGCTGCTGCTGCTACGCGCGCAAGTCGCAAAGGCGCGCAAGTCGAAGCAGATGATGAGTCTGACGTTGACATGCTTTCAATACGCGGCTCGGAAGATGGGTCAATGACCCCCTCCCCATCCGAAGTCTCTTCCAGCTCACGGACGCCGTCCCCAATCCGTAGCAGTCCGGACCCGGAGGTTTACTTCAACACCACAGGCGGTCTGGCATCGCCATCTCCCCGCGGTCTGAAACATCGCGCTCACAGGGGACCACTGCTCTATGATGACCATTCTGACAATGACGCCTCCGCCGGCGTTAACGGATCCTCCGACGCACGGTCATATGGCGATCAAATCCTAGAATATTTCATTTCGGACTCAAACCAAATACCTCCCATCCTCGTCAACCCTCCTACAGACCTGGACCCAAACATGGCGATCGACGACGAAGGCCATACAGCTCTCCATTGGGCGTGTGCTATGGGCCGCGTCCGCATTGTGAAGTTTCTTCTGTCTGCGGGCGCGGACATCTTCAAGGTCAATAAATCCGGCCAAACAGCCCTCATGCGCAGTGTCATGTTCGCAAACAACTATGACGTGCGCAAGTTCCCCGAGCTCTACGAACTCTTACATCGCTCCACTCTCAATATCGACAACTACAACCGTACTGTGTTTCATCATATCGTCGACGTCGCCATGTCGAAAGGCAAAACCCATGCCGCTAGGTACTATATGGAAACTGTGCTCAACCGCCTTTCGGACTACCCACGGGAGCTTGCGGATATCATAAATTTCCAGGATGAGGACGGGGAAACAGCGCTGACCATGGCGGCACGGTGTCGCAGCAAACGTCTCGTCAAGATTCTCATCGATCATGGCGCTGACCCGAAAATCGCAAACCGGGACAATAAGAGCACTGAAGACTATATCCTTGAGGACGAGCGTTTTCGATCTTCACCCGTTATACCATCTCGCGCTTTATCCATGTCATTCCGTAACGCTCAGGCCGCATACCCACCTCCTCAGGCCCCACCAAACTACGCATTTGCCCCTGTTCACGGCGACAAGCCTCCTCTCCACCACTCCTCAGCTGGCCAAAAAGCGGCGACACGCTCCGTGAACGACATGGTCAGCCTCCTTGATAGCTTAAGCGCGTCTTTCGATCAAGAGCTTCGAGACAAGGAACGAGACCTCAATCAAGCGCACGCCCTCCTGGGCAATATCCAGGCCGAAATTCTGGAGAGCCAGCGCGCCGTCAGCCAGCTGAAGCTGCAGTCTACTGGCTTGCGAGAGGCCACGGATACTCTGAGAGACATGGAGGAGGAGTTGAATGTCAAAATGGGCAAGCGGTATCGGCTTGGTTGGGAGAAGTGGGTCAAGGACGAGGAGGAGCGCGAGAAGGTCATCCGAGATATGGCTGGTGGAGTCCTTGCCCCGGTTCCTGGACTTTCACTCTATCCCGCAGACGAGCCAGACCTGGACTCGTCTCTTGCAGCCGAGAAGCGCAATGGGAAACGGAAAGCGGCACCCGAGGAAGATGTAACTGACCTATTGGCCCTACACGCAAACATCCAGCCCGATCCGGACGCCGTTCATCTGGAGTGCGACCGGCTAAGAGAGGACCTTGGTCAACACAGGAAGCGCAGGAAGGACATGTTCGACGAATTTGTGCGGTTCCAGGCAGAGGCAGGGACAGGCGGAAAGATGGCTGAGTACCGGCGACTGATAGCAGCGGGGTGCGGGGGTATATCGCCGTCAGAAGTAGACGCGGCATTGGCTATGTTGCTCGAGGTATGCATTTCTGCCTGCGATTCCTCATAACGCGTCTAAAGCATGTGTCTAGTCGCTCGAGTCGGAGGAGCCAAGCTCGTCGTCCGTTTCGTGGAACAGTTCACAACCAAGACCTATGCCTGTGGGATAGCGAGCTCTCTGAATCTTTTTTATTTATTCCTCGCTGTGTAGCCGGTTGTGTACGCTGTATACTCATTTAGCACATGTAATTATGGACTTTTCTAAGAACGACTGTCTTCTGTGGACCTAGTACTTTGCACGCGGCGGCGACCGGTTGCTTACCCAATTGGGTTTTCGCGTCTGCGCTGGCCTTTCTTCAACGCGTCCTTCTGAGTCGTAGTCCCACATGCCTGGTGGTCTCACCCCAAGTCAGGTCCGAGTGGCCGCGACCACTGCTCCGTGGACGAAGGACTTTCGTCATCTCCAGCCCTTCCCCCGCTTCTGGCTCAAGCGATATTCATTCTTGGACCCAAACGTCAAGGCTGCAAGGCCTAAGGACCGTATTAAGTACTGGAACGTCATACCCGGCGATCGAGTTCGTATTCTGGGCGACGAGGAGGGCAGAATTCTTGAAGTATCCAAGATAAATAAGATCACGAATCGCGTGTATCTGAAGGGCACCGGTCCTACGGTGCGTACAGAGCTCTCACATATCCGCTAGTCTGCTAAATGGCGCCTTCTCTGTCTCAGGCCTCCAAAGGCAACGGCATTGTGAATGTGCACTACTCCAAATGCCAAGTGTTCATTGGCGACTATGAATTCCCAGCCAAGGGGACGAGCGCAGGGCCCAGGACGCTACCGTACGTGGCGAGCTTGCGCGTCACATGCTCTGACTGACCTGTTCTTTCGCTAGCGTGTTTGCGACGCGTCTAGGGACATCTGAGCCCCGTTGGCATCCTTTGCTGCACCGGTACGAATGGGACCGTTTTGCTGCCAGCACCACGCCTAGATTGCCGGGCCATTCGAAGGAAGCGCCCCGAGTAAGGATACCTTGGCCAAAGCAGCCAGATCCTCCGGTTGCTAAACGTATGTCTCCGTGAACCCTGGTCAGCCATACGTCCGACTGAGTGTTTGCAGCTTCGCCCTATATAGCGACGGCGCATGCAGTGGCGGAGGTCACATACAAGCCGTTTGCTCTTCCAGCGAAAGTGACGGATCCGACACCGCAGCTCAAGGAGGAGGGCTCGTATATCCAGTCGCTCTTCAATCCTCAGGCGCGACCGTACGACCCAGCCACCCCAGTCGAAGTACATCTTCGAACGGAGTTGTCCAACCCCCACGGACGCGCCAAGAAGCAGGCACGTTGGAAGGCAGCTCATGTCCGGAAGCGCGCCCTTCTTGAAGAGCATGTGCAGGCGGCGCTGAAGAACCTCAAGGGCCGGACGCGACGGGAGGCTCGAGTGGAGGCGGTATGGAAGTGGAACAAGCAGCTGGCAGATGAGCAGTATGCGGAGAAGAAGAGGCGGTGGAAGAACAGAGGCCAGGAGGCCAAGCTGGAGAGGAAGAAGATCCGCAGGGTTAGGAAGACGCGCAAGCAGAGCGAGAAGCTGCGCAATCTAGTTCTGCAGGAGGCGAGGAATCAAGTCATCCCCCTTGCGCCATAAGTGACCTCGGCGTTCTACTAGATACTTACTATATTCTACATATCTGGCCCACTCAGTTCCTTCGGCGCGGACGCACACCTTGAGGGACGCACCTTTAGCTAGTACTTAAACCTTAGCATAAGTGACCTCGGCGTTCTACTAGATACTTACTATATTCTACATATCTGGCCCACTCAGTTCCTTCGGCGCGGACGCACACCTTGAGGGACGCACCTTTAGCTAGTACTTAAACCTTACCACTGCAAGTGTCCGGGCGCCTGTTTACCGCCTGTTAGGGATCACGGTGTCGGATCCTTCTGCCTCACTCGACCATGTCGTCCCCCACTGCACGACACTACCATTCCCTTCCACAGGGCCCGGAGACAGAAGGGCCGGACTCCTCAGTCTTGAATGCTGAACTCGACTATGAGAGCACGACGGACTATGCAGCCGAAGAGGCTGCTCTTCCGATGCCTGTGGACTCTCGAATACGATGGGTGCACTTCATCTTGGGTTGTGCAGTCCTTCTACCATGGAATGGTGCGTCGTTTCAGCTGTTTTATTCAAAGCATGAACTCAAAATTTTCCTCAGTCATGATCACAGCGACCCCGTTCTTTCTGTCGAGGCTGGAGGACTCATCCATTCGCGACACCTTCGGCTCCTACCTGGCGACTTCGTTCACCTTGTCGAATTTCTTTTTTCTCGCACATGCGACTGCTACATCCAAGAAGGTGCGTCTGGATGGGTTTTTAGCCACGCTTGACTTCATACTGAACGGCACGTAGGCATCATCTGCTCAACGCATCCGTTGGTCGACCTTCGGACTCGCGTTCCTCACTTTCCTCCTCTTCCTCAGCACTTTCGTTCGCCTACCATCTGCTGCTTTCTCCACATTTGTTCTATTCAGCGGCATTGCCCAAGCAGGCGCAGGGTCCTACTTGCAGACCTCCGTTGTGGCAGTCGCGTCTCTATTCGGGCCATCCGTCATGCAAGCTGTAATGTCCGGCCAAGCTGCGGTGGCCATCGTTTTGGCCACCGTCCAGCTAATCGGTGCGACCGCATCCCTACGGATATCCAAGCCTGTGCTGTCATTGGCGGATGGTGATGGAGTGGCGGAAGAAAAGTCAGCAAGAGCATTCTTCGCACTGTCAACTTTGTTTCTCCTCGTGTGTGTGGCCGCAAACGTCTGGCTCACAAACCTGCCGGAATACAAGGCCGTGGTGCCTCTTGACCAATCCCAGCCGCGGGCCCGCCGGGGGTCGGTCGACTGGAGCGAACAGGCGCCTGCCACAAGTAATGGCCACGCGCAACATCCAGATGCTTGGAAAAGGATATTGAATATCGCACGCAGGAACTGGGTATATGAAGTTGCAGTCGCATACGTGTTTGTCGTCACGCTGGTAAGCCCTTGTAGGAGCACTGCTGTCCGTACAGACTACTGACAGTCACCTCATGCAGTCTGTCTTCCCAGCGTTGACAATATCGATACAGCCTGTCAGTCCGGCTACACACCCTCTCTTCTTTGCCTCCCTCCACTTCCTCGTATTCAGCAGCGGAGACTGGTTTGGTCGCTATCTCTGCTCCATCCCACGTCTTCTCATCTGGTCCGCTCGTCGCCTACTGTCGCTTGCACTGGCCCGGACACTCTTCATCCCGATTTTCCTTGCTTGCAACTTTCACAACTACTCGCCTCTTATCAATTCCGACTGGCTCTATATGCTTATACTGTTCTTGTTCGGGTTGACGAACGGGTACTTGTCAAGCATGTGCATGATGTCCGCCCCTTCCGTGGAGCACAACCCACGGTTGATGGGCCGGAAAGACGATGTAGATATTGCTGCTCCGTTGGCAAGTTTCTTTTTAGTCGGGGGCCTGGTCATCGGCAGCTTCATGAGTTTTGGCGTGCGTGCGGCGGTATGTGGGTGTAATCCATTTGTACAGTAGACATCTATATATACTCGAGCAAGTCTCGAAACATCGGGGCGCCAGCTACTCATCATCAACATCGTTGCAAGCTGTTGACTTGTAAATGTCCGTGGCACTCACTTGGCACGTACATCAGGACAGAGATCCACGGGGCGCACCTGGCAGGCGAGGAGCGAGCTCCTGCATCTGCTTGGTCTGCTTCTTCTTTTTGTGCTCCGCAAGCCGCAATGCGAATACATCGCGATGCAAGGCGAACCTCTGATGCCGCGGCAGAGGAGTAGTGCCCCCGGGCGACGTAGGGGATGATAAGGAACCTGGGATGCTAGGCGAGGGGAATTTCTCTCCGTCTCCTGGCTTTGCATTCTCCTGGACTCCGTCCTTCTTCTGTGTAGCGGCTTTCTCCTTCTTCCGCTTCTGCCGCTCCTCCCACTCTTCCTTGATTTTCGCAATCTCCTCGGGGCGGGGCTCGGCCTTCTTCGTTACACCGTCTGCATTGTCTCCGAGCTGCGTTGCAAAGCCCGGATCAGACAGATGTTTGTCGCATGTGTAGATAAAGTCGGTCGTGACAGCAGTTGCAAGGACGGTGGTGGTGGGCTGGAAGCAGATGTAGCACGGCTTGGGCGTAGCTGTTGCCTAGATCGGCTTCGAGCCTTGAATTACTGCGCACAGAACTTATAGCTAAACACTCACTCGTTTGTAATAGAGGTTTGGAAAAGACATAGCGAGGACAGTGTAAGTGTCTGGAATCGGGCGATGTAAGCTCGAGGAAGAGGTACAATCTTGGAGACGGTCAAACTTACGGTATCTGAACGGCCCAAACCAGGGCACGAGACCTATGTAGACGTGAGGCTTCTAGTAAGCTACGAGTACGAGTAGACGACACGGTTGTTGATGGCGACGGTCTGTCAACCTCTGCCAACTGTACAGGACAACGCCACGACGGGACAACTTCGTCAAATTCAATGGTGAGCAACGGTGTCGTACGGTCACCGTGAACCTGGCGGCATCGCGGGCCGCCGCAGTGCCGCGCCGCACGCCGGATTCAATGTTTCTCCACGCCGGCTTCAATGTTTCTCCACCCAGGACCACTCCACACTTTCTCCTATCCTTCGTCTTTGACCCCCACCATATCACTCAACTCATCATGTCCGATACCGCTGGAAATGTCATCACTTGCAAGGCTGCTGTGTGCTGGGGTGCAGGAGAGCCCCTCAAGGTCGAGGATATCCAGGTTGCTCCGCCTGAAGCGCACGAAGTCCGCATAAAGATTCTTTACACAGGCCGGTGTGCACGTCTCTCGTACGACTTGTCTCTAATATTTGCGCAGGTATATGCCACACGGACGAATATACGCGCAGTGGCGCTGATCCTGAGGTAACTCACTTGTCGATCGATGGCTAGCAGCGTTCATCTAACTCATCGATGCTAGGGAGCCTTCCCCGTCATCCTTGGCCACGAAGGCGGAGGCATCGTAAGTGAGGTACGACCATATACGTCAAATATCCTGACAAATGGCTGTTTAGGTCGAGTCTGTCGGAGAGGGCGTCGACAGCGTCAAAGTCGTATGTTAATCCTTCAGCTTATTTCATATCATCTCGCGTGACCATGATCGCATCTCTCTTCCCAGGGTGATCACGTCATACCTCTGTACACGGCGGGTAAGCTGACTGCACTTGTGGTGAAGGTCAGCTTGCTGAATTGCTTCAGAGTGCAAAAAGTGTAAATTCTGCACCAGCGGCAAAACCAATCTATGCAGCTCAGGTGGGTTTTGTCTCATGCTCGGTATATCATTGGCCTTAGACCGTCCTGCCTGCGCACAGTACGCGCGACTCAGGGCCAAGGTCTCATGCCCAACAAGACGAGCCGCTTCTCGATCAACGGAAAGCCGATCCTCCATTTTGTACGTACACGCGAGCCCCACATGCCCCACCAGGTGACGCATGACGCGAATAACTGAACTGAAATTAGATGGGCGTGTCCACCTTCTCACAATATACAGTGGTCGCCGACGTCTCTGTGGTGGCCGTGAATCCGAAAGCGCCACTTGAGAAGGTTTGCTTACTTGGTTGCGGGATCACCACGGGATGGGGTGCCGTGGCGAAGCAGCCTGGTATCAGTAAGTATTCGTTTCGCCTTGTGATACCCGAGTCCGAAGACTCACCAGCATCTACACAGAGGATTCGACGGTCGCTGTTTTTGGTTGCGGATGCGTCGGCCTCAGTTGCCTCAACGCTGCCCAACTCGTCAAGGCATCACGTATTATTGCGGTTGACACGAATCCAGCGAAGGAGGAATGGGCGCGGAAGTTCGGTGCAACTGAATTCGTCAACCCCAAGCAGCTGCCGCAGGGAACCCGGATTCAGGACCACCTCGTCGAGATCACCGATGGAGGGCTCGATTTTACCTTCGATGCGACTGGCAATGTCCGTGCTCACGATTATGGGGTTCCCGCACCGACTGATCTGTCTCCAAAGGTTGATGTGATGCGTGCGGCCCTTGAGGCTTGCCACAAGGGCTGGGGTACTTCTACCATCATTGGTGTTGCTGCGGCTGGCAAAGAGATCTCCACTCGGCCGTAAGTACATGGTATCTTCAGGATCACGCGGGTTGATAACCACAATCGTTATGCTGAAGATTTCAACTCGTCACCGGGCGCGTCTGGCGCGGTACCGCTTTCGGAGGAGTCAAGGGCCGTACTGAGCTCCCCGGAATCGTTGAAGGTCAGAGTGCTCTCGTTTCCTTTATATATGTACGTGCTGATGCCCTTGTAGACTACCTGAAGGGTGCAGTCATGGTTGACGAGTATATCACTCATGAATTCAAGTTCGAAGATATCAACAAGGGTTTCGACGCCATGCATGTACGTGTCGTCTTCCAGACTTTCAGCGCTAGCCTTATGATAGTCTAGGCTGGCGATTGCATCCGAGCTGTCGTCGACATGTCGTGAGGAGGTGTATGAGAGCAATGAAGCCGTGTATGACCAAATGTATTTCCAGAATGACTGCATAACAAACACCGTGGAGTACGTGATCATGGTATCACATCACAATCATCAGCACAGACAACTCCTGAAAGTTGGTTCTACATCATGGTCTGCTGTACCCCGAGGCATAACTTCACTACACTCCACGCTCCGCCATGACCCTCGGTGGTGTCCTCCCCACGATAGCCCACCACAGCGCGGAGAACGCCTTACTGACCTCCTGCCTGCGTACTCCACTTCGTTTCCAAATAGACCTGACGAAAGCAAGTACGCAGATCAGAAAAGAAATATCGAGAAACAGGCGTCGTATGATGATGAGGGTGGGGGATTTGTTTCTATTATCCGCGAAAACGCCAGCGAGTTGCCGCAGTGACTGCAGGACGCGAGAAAGCACTTTGAAAACCACTGTCCAGAGGCCCATATCATCGAGATTCCAACCAATGGTATCAGCAGCTGGGCTCCGTCTCCCTGCACCAACAGGCGAGGCATTCGACCGAGACGGACCGGGGGATGAGTACTCCGGCCAGGCGGAGATGGAGCGACGTTCGAGGGCTTCAATGCGCTCTGTGAGGGCGGCCAGTTGGGTTTGCACGCTCTCAATGGCCTGTTCCAATGTAGAGCGAGACACAGGACGTGCCGGTAGACCGCCGGGTAGAGCATACTGTCTGGGCCCTAGAGCAGACATGTAACTGGGTTGACCGGGGAACGTCGGGGGGGATGTAATTCGTGGGTTTACGTGTGCCAATTGCCCTGAATATGCCGTGGGCGCCGAATACGAGGAGGATGGCGGCAGGGACGGTGATGAAGGACCCGCGAAGGCCGAGGGCGTATGGAAGCCGGGCTGTGGCTGAGCGCTGGGGATGGGAGCAGACGCCAACATTGAACCTGCCATCGGGGTGCGGTATCGATGTGAGGAAACAGATGACTGGGGACGATTGCCCATGAGAGAAATCCGCTCTGCCAATGGCGCCGGCTGCTGCCCGTCGTCCTCTGATGTCTCTTCCTCAGATGTTCCAGGTTGGTCATGTTGGTCATGGGTATGGGGTGCACGGGAGAGGGAAAGCTGGTTCTTCAAATGGGCTGGTACTTGCCCCGAATGATAACCCAATTCGTGGTGGCCTTCCTCTGAGTCAGAAGAGTCCGAATCCGGGGAGCGGTTCGAGAGTGAGCCTGTTCGATGGAGGTAAGTACCGCGGGAAGAACATCGAGATATCCACAGGGTACAGACCGCTCATCATGATGTTCGAAGGGTCGCCTTCAAACGCCTCCAGCTCACGCACCAAATCCCTCGCCACAGTCTTGTCTGAATACTTTCCCAGAACCTACAACAGCGTCAGACCAACAGGAGAACATCCGTGCACGTACACACCTTCAAAAGAGCATCCACGTATAGCCATTTGGCCTCGTACCGGTCGAGATCCTTATGCTTCGCCCAAGCATCCCTAGCGGCGAGCGTTTAATACGCGTAAATTATATACAAGATGGGTGCATTCTCACCACTTGGCGCGACCCAGCATGTCCCATATGCCAGGGCGTGGAGTCATCACATTTCCAACAGTCGCTTGAAGGGAGGAGTAGTGTCAACGAGCGCACAAAGGGTCGAGCAAACGTGCATTGAGCGCACCCTGCTTGTAGAGACTAAAGTCATCCATGAGTTCGCCGTCGGTGGCGTCGAACTTCATAAATCACGCACCTGTACATGGCGAGCTTTTCTTCATAGTCGGTCTGTATAGGCCCCGTCTTTGGAAGGCTCTGAATGATCTCTACGGCGCGGATGAATTGAGAGTCGATGAGCGTATGGGTGTCCATGGGCAGGGCGTTGTAGCAATGCTGCGGTCGCTTCGTTGCAGGTGTGCGATCTAGAACAAGAAGAAAGCCGTGAAGGTGGTCAGAGAGAAGAGATGCATGAGCAAGCGCGAGCCAAGTATCGGTCACGACGCGGACGCCGGACAGGCATGTGCTTTCGCCCGACAACATAAGTAACGTAGACGCTGCAGCATTTGCATTCGACGACAGTCAAGGACTGCTCACACCCATAATGATTATGAAGGATAACTGGTATGGAATGGATTGGAAGCAAAGACAGCGACAGATGGAGCAGGCCATATCATTGCTACATTTGCTCGTCTTCCGGTTTCGTGGAGACCCCGTCCCTCCACATGTACTTTAGCCCCCCTGGTATTCTCTCGTCCTGCGTGCTCACGACTTGTCCTGACAGAGGAAACGTGAGCTTGACGAAAGATGTCCTGTGATGGACGAGACGTTCACTCACCCCTCCAAGTCAAGCGGCCCCATGCCTTGCCATGCGTGCCATTCATCTTCAGCATCGCTCTCGTCACCTTCCAGTACGAGCCCTCGATTCCCTTTTCCCCCCATCGCAGTTGATAGACCCGCTGGCCAACGCCATCTTTGGGGTAACGGGCGAGGACCTGGTACAGGTTACCGCGCTTTGATGATAGACTGGGAGGAAGAACCTTGGGTAACAGTTTATTGACGGCCTCTGCCAGACGACGTGACATTTCGAGATGAGAGTGGGGAGGACTAAGACGGAGGGCGGTCGCGTCGGTGCAGGATACTGCAGTGTAAGTACTTCAAGTTAGCTTCACACTCCGCTACCGCGACTCTTGGCTGGTCGGCGGCCTCACATCAATGCATCACAAGCCGTCATGGCTACACGTTCCATTTTGTCCGCAGCGACTCAAATAAGTGCGGCTCGAACGATTCATGCGAGACCTCTCAGGTCTTTCAACTCGCACCCTCCATCTCCCTTCGTTGACGCAGACGACTTGGCCATTCCGCTGAAGCCGACATGGTCGGTCGACAAGCTTCTCTCCTCCTATCCTAGACCTACAATTCCCTCGGAGACACTGGAACGTTTGCACCGACTGTCATCCCTGCGACCACCAGAGAGGGGCACGAAGGAGCATCAGTTGCTAAGCGGCGAGTTGGAGGACCTGGTGAAGCTTGTGGAGGCTGTGAAGATAGCAGATGTTGGTGCTGCCGAACCCGGGTTGGGAAACGAGCTTGTCCCCGACGGTCGCATATGGCCCGACCACGCTGGCATCGAGCTCGGAGAATGCTCTGCAGGTGAGGTTCCCGCGGAGACACTTGAGGCAGAGCAGCTGCTGTCTCATGCTACTCGTACGGAGAACGGACTGTATTCAATCACGTCGGGACGTAGGAGCCACAAGTAAGCCCATCGAGATCCTGGTTTGCATGCACTAAATGCAGTCTTATAGAGATCGGCCCTCGTAGCCTGTGTACGCGTGGACTGCGTTGATCATCATACCCTGCGTTCTTCATGTACAACCTCGTACGATGTCTGCATGAACAAGTTCACTACCGGTGCGTTCTGTTCAATCGCACTTGTATTTGTGGGACTGACGTCTCGATGTGATATTAGCAGGGCAAATCACCCGGTCCAAGTCCCAGTTTAGTGGCATCACGATTTAAAGACCGGGCCTGCGGCAAAGTATCATCGTCACCTAGCTGTACTCTGTATTCACAAAGAACCGGAAACATTCATAGTGGCTTTTTCGCCGCAGACATATTTCATGGAAGTCGGCAGTCGACAGTCGATGTCAACAGCACGCAAGCAAAATGGTCAGACACAATCCTAGGTACGCCGACACCAGGGGTCAAAGGTCTTTGTGTCCCCCAGTAGACCCAAACCCTCCTTCCCCTCGGAGAGTGGCCTCCAGGTCCTTGATGAGCATAAGGTCAGCATGAGACATCCTATTTGCAGCCATTGCGACGTACATCGACTTCCACCACCGATGGCGTCTCTATCTTCTCAATTATGAGTTGAGCCACACGATCTCCCTCCTCAACTGTAATTAAAGCGTGAGGGGAAGTTCGGTCAGCCGTGTTGCGGTAAAGGGGCATACCTGTGAAATCCGCGTCCGAATAATTGAAGAGTAGCACAAAAACGACGCCGCGGTAATCGGCGTCAATGACACCGGCACCGGTATCAATCATGAACTTCGACGCTGCATGGGCATTGTCAGCGCAGCACAACTGCATAGAAACAGCAGAGGAACTAACCAAGACCACTGCGGGGTGCGACGCGCCCGTACGTTCCCGCAGGAACAGAGATGGATATTTGCGTATCTACAAGAGCTTTTCCATGCGCTGGAATCACTATCTTCACAGCACTGGAGCATGAAATCAGTCTTGCCGGAGAGTCGGAGGCCTTCTGTTACACCCACGTACCTGTACAAGTCGTACCCCGCCGCCAAAGCAGATCCACGTGTCGGCAGCGTAGCCTTGCTGGAGAGACGTTTGATGAGAAGACTCAAGGTGGGCGCAGCATCTGATTTGACATTTTCGATGGTCATTCTCGCGCGTTTGAGTTCAACAGGAGACGATTCGTGGTTCAAGGCGTGGTCTATGGCGGAGACCGTGGTGGTTTTGCGCTTGAGAGAGCTGGGTGAGCTAGACATAGCGAAAGGCGTCAAACGAGGTATCGAAATTGTTACCGCGGCGGGATGGTAAGTACCAGAGGTGACAGTCGCTTAAAGGAGGAGAGCGCAGTCACTCAGACCATTGAAAGCGTGGTCGAGCCTGAGGACGCGTTGCGGACTCTGAAAGACGTGTCAACTCCGCTCAACACCGTGATCCGCGACTGCCTGCGGACACTGTGGCACGCATGCCCGCCCAGCTTCCGCTCGATGCCTTCTTTAATACGACCGCGGCTCGCAAGACACGCAAAAATGAAAACTCTGTCCCTCCTGCCCGCCCTGTCAAACGCAAGCAAGACCGCGACGACGACTACGACGAAAAGAAACGCAGAGTCCATGCGAGCACCTCTAAGAAGAAACAGCAAAGCACGCTTCAATTCAGTGGGTATACTCTGACATCATGTTGTGTTTGCAGTTAGTAACAAGGACCTTTCAACAGAGAAGGCAGATGCCACCACTGCCGACGTGAAGACAGGGCTCCGTACGCCATCGACGCTTGCGAGACCAGCGATGTCGAAGCGTCCAGGGCCACATGTCGAACAAGTATGTGCCTCTTCTCTTATACAACGCCCAATTCTATCAGTTTCTATATTTCCACTAATTCAACAATTGTCTTTAAGTCACATGCAGAGCCAGATTCCAGCTCCCGACGGGAACGCTCACCTGTCAGGCGAGCGAAGACTTTGGCAGAAGTGTCCGTTGTACCCCGCATGCATGGACTTCCAACGCCTCGGACGAGGGACCGTCACCTTGCCCAGGAGCAAACCTTCCCCCAAATGTCGGGCCCATATACCCCTACGAAGAGTCTTTCCCGACAACCGGCGACCTCGCCGCTACATGCACTCGCCTCTTCTTCTTCAACGGTGCATCGTTCAACGCCGCAATCCCAGCGCGTCGTCTCTTCCTCGCAAATTTCACTCGATGACCAAGCCTCTCCCATCAAACTGGGTCGATGGGACGAAGATCCATTTCTTGCATATCCTGTACATCCCGTCCTTGGCTCAGATGACTTGGCACTTCCTCCCTTACCTAGTCCATCCAACTATCCGTCACCATCTTTTATCTCCGATTGTGTTGGATCATCACCTCGCCAGTTCAAAGTCCCTCCTCTTCCTATCTTCAGCTCCCGCGATGCCACGTCCTCAAAGGTACCATTGATTTCCTCTGGAGAATTCGTGCCATCGTCACAGAGCCAGTACCCGCCATGGAACTTGGCGCCTTTTGCCACGAGTCTTCGTTCGAACACGCCTTGCAAAGTCAGCAGTCAGGGCAGCAGCCAGCGCAGCGAAGAGCCGTCCTCACAGTACGAGGAGCTCGAGTTGGATATGTCAAAAGAATTCGATCCGAAGTCAGTGCCGTTGCCTTGGGTTGCGGAGGCGTACGTTATCTTGCATCATTGTCGAGCCTGGTCCACTGATCATGAAAGCAGATTCGCTAAAGAGCCAACGAAGCTGCTTGCGTTGCCGCCAAAGCGCATGACCACATCACCTCCACCGTCGAACCCGACGTCTCCCATATCAGAGCATCTTGCTTTGCCTGCTGAACCTTGCCTGCATCCCCTCAACCCCGCGGCACGCCCAGCGCCGTCCCCGTCCCCGTCTACGCCAAAAGTTCGTTCTCCCTCGCCTGTGCAACTTCAAGCTTCGCCCGAGAAGCTGGACGAATCTGAGACCGAGCCAGAGTCCGACGAGGATCCTGTAAAAAACCACCCAAACTTGCGCCTGTCATCGCCACGTCGAAGACCACACTTGCGAATCTCGCGGCAGAAGCTGCGGCGCATCGCGAATCTGCCAAACAGCATGCACAGTGACGATCTTGAATTTTTGGACGAAGGCGGGTTGAGCATGAGCAGCGAGGGTTCGAGTATGCCCAATGATTCATACGTAGATTTAGGAAGCTCTTTGCCGTCTGCCATCGGTGACTTTCTGAATATGCTGGACGAGGAGTCACAGTCATAATGGGACCAAGCATTGTACATTTACACAGCAGACTCGCATCTTGGCATTACATTTTGTATGTATATAGGTGTAGCACAGGAGCAATCGATGCATAGTCGGTTCATGGCATGACATTTTGGTCTGCTAACGAGACGTCCCTGAATGTGTCCCCGTCGCTGGTCTGAGGCACAGATGGTGCTTGGTGCGGCTCAACATCCATGTCAGGTGCACTAGCTGCCTTCTCCCGAAGCTCAAGGCCAGATAGAGTCGACTTGCTGTCCTGTGCGTTGCTCGGAACCAGTGTGACAGCCGACGCGCAGATTCCAGTCCTCTCCGGGTCCTCCGCAGTTTGTTCCCCAAAAACTTGTCCGAGTTGCTCCAGAGTCAAGTGTGCGGTTTCGGGGTAGACAAAGTAGACAAAGACGCCAGACGCGGCGCAGGATGCGAGAAGGACGAAATAGTAGCCAGCACCGATGGAAGCAAAAAGCGGAGGGGTGATAAAGGCGATGATGAAGTTGCAAGTCCAGTTGGAAACCGTGGACAAGGCCATGCCCTTGGCGCGAGCGCGAAGTGGGAAGATTTCTGCACCAAGAAGCCAGGGCGTGGGTCCCCATCTGTAACACACAAGATTAGCTCACACCTAGTAGCGTGATGAACAAAGAATACTCACGTTGCGCCGAAGAAGAAGAGATAGACGCAGACAGCAGCGAAGATTCCGTCAGCCATTTCCATGTGCGCGTCGTCCACAGGCAGAGCTTCGGAGTGATACTGTAGCCCGCCGATAATTGCGAGGGAGGCTGTTAATGCCATGCTGCCCACAAGAAGAAACACCCTTCGACCCCACTTGTCAATGAGGAACATGGTCGGGATGGTGCCAGAGCAGTAAACGAGAGCGCAGGCGCCTGAGTAAAGTAGAGCCCTTTGGATGGTGAAGCCAGCGCGCAGGAGGTTGGTGGGTAGATAGTACAGGATGGCGTTGATCCCGTTGAACTGGGAGAAGAGCTGGCACGTGATGCCGATAACCGTGCGCCGAGTGTACTGTTTGAATAGTTGCGCCCAGCTCGCCTGGCCTAAGGTCTCTTCGTATTCGATTGTGGCAGCAATATCTGCATAACTGTCCTGGATGGCATGCTCAGACATGTCGCCAGTGCCGTGCAGGTCCGCCAAGGCACCGAGCCCTTCCATATGAAACCCGTTCTTGATAAGCCAGCGTGGCGTTTCGGGCAGGAAGAATGTCCACGCGACGAGGATGGCGGCGAGCACGGCCTGGACGATGTACGGCCCGCGCCATGACATCTCGGAAGGCATGGCAAAGAAGAAGCCGTAGGCGACCCACGCAGAGAGGGCGTAGCCGAGGTTGAGGAAGAGGTACTCGATAGAGACGAACAGACCGCGAGAGTGGCCGGGGGCAATCTCGCATTGAAGGATGGGCACGGTCATCGAGAGCATGCCGACACCGACGCCTTGAATAGATCTCCCGACGATGAGAGTTGCGAGGTCAGGTGAGAATATTTGGATAAATGCGGAGAGCAGGTAGACCACAGCGCCGATGCGGACAGACGTGCGGCGACCAAGGATATCGCAAAGATAGGCGGAGCCCAGCGCAGCGAAGAGGGCGGTGATGTTCAGGCAGGCGACAGTAATCGCTGGGAGAAGTACACAACGGTCAGCCGGCCGAGTGACAACGAAACTGATACAGAACTGACCAACCACGAAGTCGTTGACTCCCGTGTCGTCAGCCTGGATTTGCGCCATGGTGACATTCTTGCCAAACATGCGCTTGATGAAAGACGGCTGGACCTGGTTGGACGCGATGATTCCTTGGCTGTATCCGAACATCGCGTCTCCCAGAGATGCCAGGGCAGCACTTGCGATGAGGAGAGGCTTGCCAACCATCCAGCGAGGATATCGAGGGACATATGACCTGCGCCGGAAAGCGAAGAGGAACGACATGATGGGGACGAAGAGAGAACGGTGTGGGTGACCAGCACGGCGGGCACGCCCCACGGCAGTTCTCAGAAAACGCCGAAGAGGCAGTTTTCACTCGATATGATCTAATCTGCAATCATGGTGACGGCTGTGTGACTTCTTCTGTCACATTGAACCCGACGCGCGTCGCCTCTCGTCGCCTGCCGCACTCACCTCCTCCCGCACCTACATCCCTCTTACCCGTTTCATGTGCTCGCAGCCCTTTCCTTAGTAGCACTCCAATATAATCTAGTAGTAATATGATCCATTTGCTGTCCCCAAAATCACGCTTTGTCGCCTTTAAGAACAGTCTCCGGCTGGCTGCCTGGCACAGCACAGATTACATAAGTGCCGATATCACAGAGATCAGATGTGATGCTCGCGCAAATTTCTCTCTCTCCAGCAACCCACTACAAGCTGCCATTTGGCTCATCTGAACTCTTTTAACAAGCTCTTCAGGCAGCTCTTCAAGTTGGTCTGTGCCATGTTATACTTGAGTCAGATTGCTGCCAATAGCTCATGAAACATATACATCAGATCATGGTCATATGTCTTTGCCAGATCTGTGTTTCTGAACATGTTGTCGAGGTTGGTGGTGTCAAGCAGCCAGGCCGAGAGGTATCTGCATCAACTCGAAGTGCGCATCGGGCTACAGAGGCAGATGATGCTATGCTGCAAGATGGTCCTCAGCCTTCTGCACATCAAGACACATCAATTGGGCATCAAGAGCAGATCCAACTTAAAGGTACTAGTGTGGATGCTCTCAAAGAAGGCCAGTTCTTCTTGTCTTAGTTCTTGTATTCTGTTGTCATGCTAATTTGACTACAGAGCTTACATGTTCTATTCCTATTATTGTCAGATTGTGCTGTACCCTAGTAATCTGGCTCAATCTGCGTGCAGGTGTCAGTCGGGAGATCTCAAACATCATTCTGCGTTCACTGGGGCTCATTCTCACCACTGTCTTTTTGCTCTTCCGCAGTGCTATGCGCTCTGCCCTGCACATTGACTTTGATCTGCCGATGCCGGATATTCCGCGTGATGTTCGCACTGCATATCAGGTGCAGCATATTGAACCAGTCATTATACGCACTGTTTGCTGCCCAAAGTGCTTTTCTACATATGTCAGTGGCCAGATCCCAGAGACATGTATATGGCGCGAATCCCCTAGATCGCGCGTCTGTGGAACCAAATTATGGACAAACAGGCAGACTGGGCAGGGTCCCAAACTGGTTCCAAAGCGTCTCTATACAACTCAGTCTTTTAATGACTGGCTTCATTTTTTTCTTTCAAGGCAGATAATTGAAGATCAATTAATTGCATCATTTGATAAATATCAGAATAATCATCAGGCTTTTGGTGCTGAGATGCATGACTTGCATGATAGTCCAGCATGGCAGAAGCTTCAGGGGCCATCAACAAATCCATACCGTCTAGTTTTTGGCTTTTACATTGACTGGTTTAATGTGCTCGGAAATCGAATGGCTGGGAAAAAGGTGTCCTGTGGGGCCTTGGTTTTATACTGTATGAACTTGCCACCAGACATGCGTTTCAAGCGGGAGAACATCTTTGTTGCGGGTATAACTCCCCCACCAAATGCACCTAATATGGTCACTATATCACACATTCTTGAGCTTTTCATCCAAGAGGTTTCCCCTTTTGCTCCACCAGCTAGTCGTCAGATTCCAACATACTACCATCTGCAAGGTACTCTTATTGAGGTTATTATTGCACTTCTTCTTGCAGACCTTGAAGCAATGCGGAAAATTACAGGTTATCTCTCACATTCTGCAAATCTGTTCTGCTCATACTGTGATTTACCTTCTGATCAGATTGAAGAGCTTAATCCCATTTTGTGGACTGAGCGCACTGCAGCAGAAGTTCGGGAGCAGGCAAATACTTGGCGAGGTCTGATAACAAAAAAAGACAAAGAAGCATATGCTAAAAGAACAGGAGTTCGATGGACACCACTTCATCTTCTTTCGCATTGGGACCCTATCGAGCATGTTGTGCTTGGTTACATGCATAATTGGCTAGAGGGTATTTTGAAGCACCAGCTTCGTCGTCTTTGGGGTATCGGACCTCAGAAGAATGATATAGATGATGAATCCACAGTTAATGCTGACACAGTTGATACTGAGAGCAGTCATGCTGATACAGAAATGTCAAGTAATTCATCATCAGTTGATATATTTTTATCCTCTCAAGCAACACCTCCTCCATTATCACCTTCTCCTGAAATATCCTCTCCCTCGACATCAAATGATACAACCCCTCGTGCAACTGTTATATCTTTGCCTTTATCATTTTCCCGGTTACAGGAAAATGCTATATCCTCTAGTAACACAATGTCTTCTGATGATAGTGAGGATGAGCCGATGTTGCCAGCTTCACCTGTAAAACCATCATCCTATGGACCTTTTCGTTTTACCCCAGATCAGATTACTATTATACGAGAGGCCATAGCCACTGTATCTCTTCCAACTTGGGTTGATCGCCCCCCTACAAATCTAGGTGAACCTAGTCATGGGAAACTCAAAGCAGATACATATCTTGTCTTGTTCTCCTTTATTCTACCTCTTGTTCTTCCTGAATTATGGTGGACATCTCCTATTGGCTCTTACAACCAGCAGCTTCTGGACAGTTTTCATTATCTTATTGCTGCAACAAATATTATCACTTCTTTCAAAACTTCAAACACAGATGCTGACATATTTTTGGTTCATTATACTATCTATCGTCAGTCGATTAAAAAACTTTTCCCTGTTCGATCACTGCCAAATCATCACTATGCTATGCATTATCCTGCTATTCTCAAGCATTGGGGTCCTTTGGCTGCTCTTAGTGAATTTCCAGGTGAACGGCTAAACGGAGAGCTTCAGCGTATTAAAACCAATCAGCACATGCATGACTTGGATTATACAATGCTACATCAGATCAGTCGCCGTGCCCGTCTTGAGGCTATACTACATGACAAATCTGAAGGCAGTAATGATGCAATGGCTTCTCTTGCTAATATTCTTGGAGCTGGCTCTTCTGATAAATACATACAAAAGAATAGTCGGCTCAGTGCAGGTGAACTTGCAGATATTCTTGCAGAAGCACCAGAAATAGATGAGAATCACTACTTCCTTCTGCTCCAATACCTTCAAGTCAATGGTCAGCCATATCGGTCATGGAAAGATATCCCTCATCCCCGTCACGCACTTATCCTTCCTCCACGAGCCAACAGACTTCG
Organism: Auriscalpium microsporum; assembly: GCA_019914985.1. Classification (NCBI taxonomy): domain Eukaryota; kingdom Fungi; phylum Basidiomycota; class Agaricomycetes; order Russulales; family Auriscalpiaceae; genus Auriscalpium; species Auriscalpium microsporum. The sequence continues at coordinate 3,011,107 of JAHLMG010000001.1, forward strand.
CACATTCACTGTCGATGGACGTACTTACAGTGATAAGAAACAGCATGAAGGAAATAGTGCCATTCAGTTTTGGGATAACCAAACACTCAGCCAACGTACTGGATTTATTCAGTCAGTGTGGTCAATACCACTCAATCATCACATGCATACTTTTATTTTTGTTCATCCACATCTTCCTCTATCGGTTCTTGAATTAGATAGGACTCCTTATACACAGCTCAAGTTTTTCAAATGTCAAATATTTTATTCTCAACCATCAGAAGAGCTGGTGGTTCTAGAGCTAAAACATATACTTACTCATATCACAACTCTCCAACGACCATCTGGAACATACGGGATTAAACAGCCAACTCTAGTTGCTTGCTGGGCACTTAATAGAGATCGCCGACAGTAACTTTAGCCAGTTGTAAGGATAACATATATAGCAATGCATACATTCAATCAGCTATCAGTAAATTATATAAATACTACTAGCAAACATAATTAGTCTGTATTACCAGCCATAGCAAACTGAGTTCAAAGTGGAAAGTAATCATCATCATCCTCATCATCCTCATCTTCAGCATCATACTCCTCCAGCTGATCCATCTCCCGGGCAGTTGGCATATGGTACTGCTCCAAGACGCTGTTACCATAAGTCTCCATAAAATCATTCTCTGGCAAATTTTTCCAACGGCGATGCTCTAAGACTGTCCTCCCAATATCTTCCTCGAGAGGAAGTGCAATGTGGTTTGGACTGTATCTGTAACGCTGACGAGCAGTGAGTTGCTCGTTGAAGAAGCTTGGGGAGAACCAGTCGATAGGAACACTCTTTGGAAGTTTAGTGAGAACAGGAGCTGGGGGAGAGTCAAGTCTGAGACGTGTACGCTCAGGGCTGAGTCCAAATATTAGTCACAATATATATAGGAGGTAGGCAGAATAAAACTTACATGCGATTCCCGTTGATTCGCGCCTGCTTCTCCCTCTGCGCATCTATATAGATAGCAAAGGCCTGAACAACCGGTGATCGGGCTTCCATTGACCTGACAATAAATGCACCCTGGGCATTGTCCCACTCATCCTCCGAGTTTGCTGCATTCACGCTGAACAAATGAACGACGCGATCATTGTACCCCTGGTCCTTGAGATATCGCACTCTGGCCTTGCGGAGCTATAAAGTATTAGCATTAGCTGATCGCCCAAGAAACTCCAAGAAGAGACATACATATGTGCGGCGCTTGTACAAGTTAGACAACTCATCTGATTTCTGAACACTTCCACTCTGTGTATTGTCCTTCATGAAGCGCTTGCGAATATATGAGAACACAAAGTTGCGATATAACTGAAAAATAAGATATTGGAAATGGCATGATGTAAAGTAGATGATGATACGTGCCTTGCGCAAAAGACTCGACTTCTTCAGCTCCTCAAAGTTGATGCGGTATGCAGTGTATGCAAATGACAGACAGAGTGCCTTGAATGTGGAGAGCGCAATTTGCTCATGCAAGATATTGTAGATGCTGTCAGCAGGGCTCCCAAGATCAGGAATCCAAGCTTTGAGACCAAGGCTTGTGACCACATTGTATGAGAGGGTGATGAACTGTGGCTGGATATCACGGATGGAGGAAACGATGGTGCTCTTGTTGTTCGCAGCAGCAGCAGTGTCAAGGGCTTTGTTGAGGCAAGTGACCATAGCCTGTGCAGCACCAGAGGGGTCTCGCGTGCTATTGATCTCTGTGTCAACAGCAGATGCAATGCCTTCTACATCGTCAAAGCGTTCCGAGAAGAGAGCGTCTTCAGTCCCGCTAACTTTGTCAGGAAACATGAGTCTCGAGACAAGGAGTCCGAGCATGCGGATGTGGATGTGGAGAGCATTCTACAGTGCACCAGATTGAATGAGCATGTACACAGCTATCAACAAGTAGTTAGGACGCACTTGAATTCCTTTGGCCTCCGCAGATACATCCTTTTGGCTGATGTGCCACTGGTCACTGCCACCCGCCGCCGACTTTGATGCCCTAGCAGCACGTGCTTGCTTTGCTTTCTTTCGGGGACGAGAGTCTGCCGCTGCAGGCTTGCTACGTCCTGGCGCATTATTGGAGCGGGTGTTACTGGCGCCATTCGTGTCAGCTTCTACAGACCGAGCGCGCTTTGAGCCACGGTTGGTAGTGTCGGCTGGAGGGTCCGTCTCCATGTGATCCGACATGGTATGCAGGTGAAGTAGAGCTGGCGAGAAATGCTTTCAGAGGGAAAGAGTTGGGAGAAAGGAAAGAACACACGACGTACCATCCCCTTTGTCTTCGAGTGACGCACGTGGCACGCGACTGTCGCTTCCCTTTGTCTCACCACGAGTCTCCCGTACGCAGAAGTAAAGGCATGTATTGAATAATCTACCTACTGAAACAACAGACTAGGGCCGGTGCGCAGCTCAAGCGGGCGCGTCAGCGCAACGCGCCGCCCTGCTCTTCGCCCTCGTCGCCCTTGCTACGCGCTCCTACTCCTTGCCTCCTTGCCCTCGTCGTGTGCCACGCGTTGCGTGCATCTCGCGGTTGTCTTCATCGTGCATTCCTTGTAACTTTGACATCGTGTCCTCGATGCCGCGCTGACCACAGGCCCCACCACTGCGCGCGCCTCAATGTTGAAGGGCCAGCGGGAGTGCCGACACGAAGAGCGCCATGCGCATCCTCGGAACCCATCTGCGCAGCCGGGAGGTACCAGGTTTGATGCCATACAAGGCTGCGCAGGCCGCGAGCATGGCTCTCGGTGTGGATCGATGTCGGCTGTTGGGTGGGGACTACCCGGCGTGCGGAGAGGTGGAGAGTGTGTCGCGGCGGCAGCAGCATCAGCATTGTTGAATGAATGTGAAGGGTTTGGTATGACTTACCTGTGGGCCAATCTAAGTGCACCGGTGCTGTGTCGGGGAGCTGCGCTCAATTTGCTGTGCTTGCCTGTGGGTGACATGACCGGGCTGGCTCCGGAGCATGATCACAGTTGCGAGTTTGCGGGGGTGCGCCGACGTGCAGTGGGTTTCAGGCGAAAGTCGTGCGAGGGGTGTCGAGGGGCGGGCGCAGCGCTGCGTGCGGTGTCCACATCGACGAGCGTCGATGACGACGAGAGCAAGACGTAGGTGTTTCGTGCTGTGCTGGCAGTCCGGGAGAAGCCGAGTCCGGCGGCTGTTTCTGAAAACACCTGAAAACTGCCTCTTCGGCGTTTTCTGAAAACTGCCGCGGGGCGTGCCCGCCGTGCAGCGTGCTGAATTCTCAAGGAGTGCTGTATGCCTCGGGTCAACCGAGGTGGAGGAGAGAAAAAGAGAGGCTGAGACATTGTCCAGTCAAGTCCAAGTAGTTATAAGCGGCAACGCTTATCTTATCTGAGCCTACCTCCTTCCTCCTTCCAAACCTCATCATGTCTGGCCGTCTTCAACACAAGGTGAGCCCTTTGATATCCTGCCTGAAATCACCGTGTCACTGTCTTGGAACTCCATATGCAGTCTGCCCTTATCACTGGTGCTGGCTCGTGAGTGCCCCAGGTGTCGCGTGCAGGTCACAGAGAGGGAGTCGCTGATCGATGGATCAGAGGCATTGGTCTGGAGTCCAGCATCCTGTTTGCCCAGGAGGGCGCAGATGTGCTCCTCGTCGACGTCAACCTAGCTGCAGCAGAGAAGACTGCCGCGATCATCGCACAGAAGTACCCCAACGTCAAAGCCGTCGCCGTTAAGGCTGATGTTGGCAAGGAGGACGAGGTCAAGAGCGCAGTCGATGCCGCTGTCAATACCTTTGGCCGCCTCGATGTTATAGTGAGAGACATCCAGCTCGCTCAAGCTCACCTGCCACCCCATTAATTGCTCTATCGATTCTAGTTTAATAACGCAGGTTCGGGCCTCTTTTTGCTGTCCTCCGTGATAGTACGCCGGCCATCTAAATAGCCACCGTAGGGATTATGCATCCTGCCGATGACAATGCCCTGAATACTGAGGAAAAGATATGGGATCTGACAATGCAGATCAATGTCAAGGGCGTGTGGTGGGGCAGCAAATATGCCATCCTCGCTATGCGAAACAATCCTACAGATGAAGCCAAGGGCCTCCACACCGGTGGAAGTATTATCAACACTGCGAGCTTTGTCGCATCCATGGGCGCCGCGACGCCGCAACTTGCCTGTACGCATCCTTTGACAGCGATTCTAGAGCTCGTGTTCTGACCTGGCTTCCTAAATCAGATACCGCGTCGAAGGTACGGGCATTCTATAGCACCTAATCCATGGTGCAGATGGCCAATGCTTGCCCAAGGGCGCCGTCTTGTCGATGTCTCGCGAATTAGCCATGGTCCATGCTCGTGAAGGCATTCGCGTCAACACCATCAGCCCGTAGGTTGATTCATATAAATTATATTATGGTTCTTACAGTTTTGTTTAGCGGCCCCTTGAAGACTCGTAAGTGGAAGTCTAGACGGCGTTCCACGCACTGAGACCACCGTCTCCATCAGCTTTACTCATGGATTTCCTAAATACCCCGGAGAAGCGGGACCGTCGCCTTGTTCACCTCCCTATGGGCCGTTTCGGCGAAGCCGTAGAGGTCGCGAAAGCTGCCCTATTCCGTGCGTTGCTCCTTGTAAAACGACCACTGAATTATCTCTAACGCATGCACAACAGTGGCGACGGATGAGAGCAGCTACATGACGGTACGTACAGGATGCATAAAATATGCCACCGAAAGTGATCATGATCTCTCACAGGGAGGCGATTTGAAGGTCGACGGCGGATTGACCTCGTCCTACGTGACTCCGCTTGGCGAACCAATTCTTCCACCGCCCAGCAGTCTAGTTTGAAAAAGCGAGACGACGGAACAATGCTGAGATGTCTTAGAGCATGGATCGTGTAGTGACGATAGATAGATACTGACAATTGATTCGTGATAACCAGAAAATTGTGATAGGGCATAAGGCGCTGCCCATGCAGCTCGTTGTGAACACCACGAAATTAGGGCCCTCAAGATCAATAACTAGAATCACGCCTAGGTCACCTTCCGCTCCGCAGCTCTCTTCTTGTCACCCTCAATCTTTTTGATGCGTGCAAGCTCTACGCCAACATCATTCTTGAGCTGCTCATGCATCTCGGGCCTGAAGCCCAAGGTGAACAGGACTTCCAGATGGACGAAGAACGGAGCCAACACGACGGCTAACGATCAGGGTTAGCATCCGAATGGACGAACATTGAGATGACTGAGGCGCACCGCCAAGAACGTTGTCCAAGATAGCAGGCGCACGGCCCTCTGCGACGCCATGCCCTACAAACTGAGCGATCCACGACAGAGCATTCACAACACATGCGATCTTCACGTGATTGTTGGCCCTGGTGAAGGCCGCAGCGGTCAAGGTGGACAGTACCCACTGCGGGGTGTACAGAGCCTACAATAGGATTAGTCTGGAGGCACAGAGAAGAATGAAGCGGATGGGCTGACAGCAGCAGCAGGCTCAAGGATATAGTAGTAGGCCAAGTATACCGCAGCAAATATGGCAGACCAGTTCAAATCGAAGGCGAGGTAGTCGTTGAAGGTGTAATGAACTGCGGGCACAAATGATGGCACAGGAATGTCTGCTATGAGGACCTTGGATGTCCTCGAGAGACTGTAAGGATGTTTTGCTGGTATCTCATCTCCGTGTGACGCACCAAATGATGACCGGGACGCAGACGACGTGGATCAATATGTTTGTGGCATTGGTGTGGTAGGCTCCGTAGAAAGCCAGCTGAACAACGATGAAGTGAGTGGGCAGCTAGGGATGGGTCGAACAGACCTGCTTTCTGACGTCAAAGGCAGAGACGGACATAGACATGGTGGAGGATGCAGACTCAGTACTCAGTCCTTGAAGCTGTCGCGTCAGTGGTTCGGCGTGGTGTTCGGGGTCCGGCCACGCTCGTGAGTGTCCACGTCGACTTGGACTCTGGAGTCTGCTCGGCTCAGGCTTGTCTGCTCCTTTTCTATCGCTCTAGCAACCCATGGTTCGTTCCACCATCGTAGTTCGCGCATCGGATGCCCTTCCGCTTGCAGCCAGTGTCGACGACGAACAGGTGCATCTACCTTGGCTCTTCTAGCCCTTTCAAGTTGTAGACGTCCTAACAGCCCGCCAGACAGAGCAGGTGCTCCAGGAGCCCAAGCAGCAAGCCAAACTGCTTTTTCGACGCATAACACTCAACTCAGAGCCTCGTCTGTCTATTGAGAGTGGCCCATTCACCCATCAGTACGCGACCACGTCCACCTCTTCCATCACCTCTGACCTGCCGGTGTTCAGCTACCTTATAGCAGACAATGTCGTCTATTTGACCATTGCGGACAAGTCATACCCTCGGAAGCTTGCCTTCTCTTACCTTGACGAACTGTCCAAAGAGTTCGCAACATCATATGGCCCCAAAGTGGAGTCTGCGCGCCGTCCTTACGCGTTCGTCGGATTCGGTACGTCGTGTCAATCTGTGCCAAGATGTCTGCTGAGATGCTGTTCAAGATACCTTCATGTCGAAGACCGCGCGACTGTACCAGGACACACGGACAGCAAATGCAGCAGGCAGCAGCACGGGCCTGGATAGGCTCAATGACGACCTCCAGGATGTGACAAGGATCATGACGAAAAACATGGAGGAACTACTGTGGCGGGGTGATTCGCTAGACCGTGCGTGCTCCTCCTTGTTCGTGTCGCGTGTTCTCTGACTGTTCCTGTAAATAGGGATGTCGCACCTATCGAGCTCTCTTCGGTCAGAGTCAGAAAAGTACCGTAAAGCGGCGCGGAATATCAACTTTCAGGCCATGCTTCGACAATACGCGCCGCTGGGTGCTATCGTACTCCTCATCATTATCCTGCTCTGGTGGAGGTTCACATGAGTGGCGGGATTCGAGCTTTCGCTGTATATATACGCTATGTTTGTCACGTATTAATTGTTCTGCAACAAGTACATAAATATTGCTCTGCTGAGTGCCTGGTGCATGCTGATCGGAAGCGATTGCCATCTCCGAGCCGTATGGGACATATCGCGGCTTCCATCTACACGAGGCAGCCTTTATAAACCCTGTCGCTGCGCTGCAACGTCTTTGTTCTCTCCTCGTCCTTGAAGCCTCTTTTCACGCTACACTGCGACTGTGACTGCGCGACAGACAGCCATGTCGATCTACGGTGCGAGCCCTGGCCAGATATACCCCAGCAGTCCAATGGCTAGCCCGTCCATGCAGCCGCAGCCTCTTGGTGCGCCTGGTAGCGGTCAGATAGCCCCGGGCACGATAACCTACACGACCTCGACGAGTCCAGACGGCAGGGTGACATACCATCCATTCAAGTGAGCGCCGCGATGTGGTCTTCATGGCGGATGCAACTGACCGCTTCATCTCCCTCGTTCATCTCATAGAGCAGTCCCCGTGAGGTACGTGATCCATGTGAACATCGCTCTCCCCTCACCCTCACCCCAACCGCAGCTATCAGACTGCGTCTGGCGTTGTGAGCGGTATCCAGTGGATCCCCGCTGAAGCCACCAGCGTCCTCCCCACAGGTGCACAGCCTGCTAACGCCGTGCGTGCCCAAGCCCTTTGCCCCGTACGCCTACTCACCCATCCCCTGTGACTGGCCATCGATTAGGACTTCGCTGCCTCGTGGAGTCGAGGTAACCAGAACAAGGACGAACGTGCATTGAAGGAATGGTAGGATCATAACCTTTTGCCCACACAATCCAGCGGGCTAATCCTCCTCGCAGGCAGAAGGACGAGGAACGCCGTCTTAGAAAGGAAGAGAAGGAGGCAACCAAACGCATAGAAAAAGAACGAAGGCGGCTCGATCGCGAGAAAGAGGACCGCCGCGCTCGCGAGGAAGCCCGCAGAATGAGTGGTAACTATACGCCGTCCGTTGCTGGATCGACGGGCAGCGGATACGGGCCTGCTGCTGGTCCGTACAGCCCCTACTCGAACCCCGTCGCGGACATCGAACGTCGCATGGACAACGTCGAGATCGGTCGACGCGACTACGAGAGGCAGCGCAAGCCCTCCGTCGGGTACGATAACAGGCGCCGGAGCGCGTACGGGGAAGGCGGTTTTCCCGCAGGGGGTGTTGGTGCTCGCCCACCGTCCCCATACAATCCGCCCGGGACATTCCCGCCATCCCCAATCCCCGGCACCGGAAGCCTCGCATACAGCGGTGCCGCAGGTCCATATGCCAATCCCACAGACCCTTACCAGCGCGCCGCCTCGCCCTATCACGGCGCCGGGACTGTGCCGGGCGTTTACCCCGCTGAGCAAGCCATCCTCTCGCGGTCTCGCGCGCCGTCCCCAAACCCTGGGGGTATACCCTACGGCCCTCCGCGGTCTCGCGCCGCCTCGCCCATCCCCGGAACCATTCCCTACGGTGCACGCTCCAGGGCGGCGTCGCCCATTCCTGGTGCTATGCCTTACGGACCGCCGCGCTCGCGGGCAGCGTCTCCCATGCCCGGAGCGGGCCCAGGCTTCCCCCAGGCGACCGTGCCAGGTCGCGCGCCGCCCTCGCCCCACATTGGCGGAGGCGCTCTAGCGTATGCCGCCGAACAGCAGCAGATGCTGCCCCCTCCGGACGGCTTCAGTCGGCCCCCAAACCTTGCGCAGTCCTACACTTGGTTTGAGACTATGAAGATCCAGGACATGGATGCTTTCTACGAGAACATGCCCAGGATGCCCCTGGTGCTCGTTCCACATGACGTCTATCATGAAGATTGGATCCGCTTCATGCAGGTATGTTTGCGTAGTCCGAGAGTTCATCACGCCCTCAACTGGTCTTCAGGATCTCGCTCTTGCATGGGCCGGAAAGCTGCCCACCGCCGACCCCACTCGCGCCGCGAAACGCTCGAACATGACTGCAGATCTTATCGAGCTCTGGAACAATTCATTCTTCCAGCAGCGTGGGGTCGAGGTCGTCCTATTCAAGGGACGTGAGCGCCGCTCGGGCCCGCAAACTGGAGCTATCGAGCATCGCCTGCCCGCTTACGACGAGTCGGACGACGATTCATCCAGCTCTTCCCTGTCTTCATCAGAGTCGGGCTCGTCTGGCGACGACAAGCACGGCAGGGCTGGACCTTACGGGCCTTACGGGCGCCCTACGGATCCATATGCTGCCGCCGACGCCAAAAGGCGGAAGGCTGAGAAGAAGGCTGAGAAGAAGCGCAGGCGCAAGGAGAAGAAGGCGAAGAGGAAGGCGCGTGAGCGTGAGAGGACCTATACCATCTATGTTACTTGCATTGCCCCTCGTGAGGGAGGCCTTGGTCCACAGTACTGAGGGAGAGTGCCATCGACAACTCCTGTATGAATATCGAATATTCGCATGACTGTACATCGGAACAGATACCGTAACTGTTTATCTACGAGACCTGAGACAGGAAGGAAGGCATGTCCACACACAAATGTGTCGATATTTCTGATACTACTGTCGAGTGAGACAGGTCATGGCGTAGATAAGTAATAACCGGAATTACAGATGCGATCGGGGGTGAAAGTGTATCAATATCCTCGACCCCGACCTCTTCCCCGGGGTGGGCCGCTGTTGTAGCCGCCACGAGCTGCATTGTAGCCGCCGTCGTAGCCATTAGAATACGAGTTGCTGGAGTATGCCGGAACGTTGCCATTGTGGTAGCCACCGCCTGCTCCACGTCCATAGCCGCCGCCGCCGCCATAACTTCCTCCAGCTGAAGGCGGTCCGGCGGAGTATCCTCCACGACCATTAGATGGTACAGAGGCCCCTCCGTATCCGCCGCCGCGCGATGGTCGGCCACCGCGCGCATCAGAATAATTCTGACCATTGTAACCGTTGTACTGTTGAGGCCTGTTCCCAGAACCATATCCTCCTGAATTGTGCCCTCCATATCCTCCTTGGTAGTGCTGCTGGTACTGCTGTTGCGGAGGCCGGCCATTATACGATGTATATGCTTGGGTTTGCTGATGTGAGGGACCCCGAGACCAGTCGCTGCCACCACGGCCTCCGCCATTCGAAAACGTCGAACCAGAGCCGTAATATGTTTGGCCGGCGGCCGCTGAATGCCCAGCTGAACGATCATACCCTGAGTGGCCACCACGTCTATCTCCTCGATGAACGCTCTGAAGATCCTGCGCATTCAAAGTGCGCTTCGCCCGACGCACACCCGGCAGGAGAACAGAGCGATGTGGAGTTACCTGCTTGGGGAAAAAGTAAAGAGCCGAGAGGGACCGGTCGTTGGGAATATCGGGCAAGCCGTCCAAAGGGCTGGTGTAGGTGGATCCTGGAATGCAATCTGGATTCGGAAGGACACTTCCACTAATGCCTCTGCTGGATGTTGGATCCAGAGGGACAGGCTGAGAATGCGTCAACAACAGAACTGAGGGTAATATTCAAGAATCACGCTAACCTCTTGCTTTTTCTTCTTGCCGTACAAAGCTTCCAGGGAGGGATAGAGGGGATGCTCCTCCGACGTAAAGAGGACATCATTGCCCCACTTATTACGACGTACCTCTTCTTCAGTTAGGTGAGGATATCCTGTAGCCATTGCGTCCAAGAGACGCTTCGGATCTATAAATGGCAGGAGTGCGACGCCTTGCCAGGCCATTCGTTTGCCGTTCATGTCAATGTCGAATTCAGAAGGGTAGAAGTCAATAATGGGAGAGTCTTCCATCGTCATGAGCGGGTGGAATACTGTCGGTATATGCTGCCGACTAAGAACATGGGTCAGACAGGACGATAAATCCGGCGTAATGACGACACGTGCCTTGCTGCCGGGAAGACACCCATCAGTTGCTCAAATGGCTGGAAAGGTTGTCCCAGCTGGAACTCGACATTCATTTTGCTGACTTCCTCGAAATCGACGGCGAACGGTGCAAAATGGAATGGATAGTACCACTGCCAAGATGGTGTCTGGACGACATGCTTGAGCAACACAAACAGTGAGACGCGAGAATGCAAGAGAACGCACCCCTTGATAATAATACGCCAGGACCCACGCCAGCCCCTCAACATAATGTGTTGTAATCCTATGCATAACATCAGCTTGTTTCTCCCCAACCGAGGAAGCACTACTAACCTTTTCTTAAATCCAACGTCGTGAGCCTCCAAAGGAAACTTCTGGGCATAGTATCGATCCCGATAACCTGGCTCCCATAACCTGCTCGAGATAAACATCAAGTCTTCGTCCAAAGCTAAGAGCTTACCGAACGGTGTCTTCTTGGTCCACGGTACCGTCGGGGTTCACCTTCAGTGCCTTGACCTTGGGCGGCGGCGGCTGAGCCTCCCCTTCATCCTCCTCTTCGTCACGGAATAGCGTTTCCTCAACTGTTTCATCCTCCACCTCGTCGATTGTTCGCTTCGCTGGCAATGAGGATGCATGAGGTGGAGGGTCCACATCCATCCGTGATCCGTCGACGTCGCCGTTCGTCCTCGTTTCCAAGCCGGCCTCTGCATCAATCTCATCTACAGCTTTCCCCGCCAATCCCGGCGGAGTCTCTCTTTCTAAGGAATCGGCCATTGGGCTAGATGCAGCGACAGTAAAGGTTGGTTTGGGAGGAAGAGCAGCTTTGGTCCCTACGGGCACCAAGCTCGCCATCTCGGCCTTCAACGTCTCAGCGGCGCTGAGATTGGCCATACGTATTGCTGCGCGATTGGCAACGACATCCCGGTTTGACCCAGCAAGCGCATGCGCGGCTGCCGTGCCACTGCGCACCGCGTCATCGTCTTTGACGCCTCCTAGACCGATGGAATCCGCTTTGGCAGCGAAGTTGGCCGACAGACGGCTTGCCATAGGTTCAGCAGTCAACTGCAAGCTCGCAGAGGGACCAGACGTAGCGACTCCAAAAGTTTTGGTATCGACTTTGCGACGTTTGGCATTATTCTGTTGCTGACGCTCCTCACCTGCGGAAGCAGTCAGTCGAAGCCTGATCCATCCAGCTCGCGTACGCAACTCACCTTCACGACGTCGACGAAAGATATCATCCTCGCGCCTCGCAAGGCCCTCGAGGATGATCTGAGCACGAGGGAGAACGAGCTCGCCGTGGTTGGTGACGTAGCCACCCATTCTCGGCAGCTCGTCTTTCCAGATTTTGAGCAAGGTATCGATGGCGCCTTCGCGTATCTCAAGAGATGGCAGGTGTGGTAAGAAGTCATTGCCAACGAAGAAGATCAAGAGCACCCAGTCGTCAATGGCCATCTCTAGGCTGAACGGGAAAGGGGCATTGGTGACATTAAGCTCATGCTCGAGATACTCTCGCAGGACGCTGACGTCGAGGAATATGAATGGCTTCTTCTCGTTGGACGCGGGTTTCTGTATGTCTGACTCTGCAGCTGTACATTGTGCAGCATAATGCCCTTCCCTTCCGCATTTGCGACAAGCGGTGGAGTTGGACTGGGAGAAAACATCTTCCCGCAGAACCCTAAAGTGAGGCTCATGAGTGGCCAGCGCGAGCATGATGAGGTCAGCATCCTGGTTGATTCATTGAGCGTCAGCTCGACATAAATGAAGAATGGGCGACATACCAGGCCGTAGATTACGTGGTGGGTGTTCGGGTCATGACCTGTATTTGCACGCTGCCGACGAATGTAATCCATGATCTTGTGCTCTCCCTCTCCGGGTACAGAGGCGTCAGAAATGATGACTTCCAGCTATCGGGAGACATTAGAAATGGAACAATAGAGCCTTGGGTTCCATACCTGTTTCCAGCCAGGGTCAGTGTTCGCCTTCTTGACCACCCAGTAACGCAACGACGTAGCAAGGAGGTCCATGAAAGGGGTACCAGGAGTAATGGCGTTAGAGTCCCAGGCCTTTTTGTTCTTGTCCTCGTCACTGACAGTCTTACCCATGGCTGCTTGTATATGAGCTAACTCTCCCACGTGGCAACGAAAGGCGAACTCGCCTTCCCAAAGAGCTACAGATTCTTGGTGTGCTTCCTCTTTTTCCTTGGCCTCTTGGGCCGAACGAAAGCGCCTTGACCTTTGTTGATTCATCTTTGCACGAGGAGCGACTCCATCTGCAATATACGTTAGAGACAAAACGCGAGATCGGGTACAACTACCGCGTACCAATGGCCATGAAGAGCAATTTGCGAGGCCTAACCATGTTGACAACCCTTTCTGTGTATTTGAATATCTCCACCATCATCTCTTCCTCTGTTTCCGGGGCGGGCTGTGCAACTAGGTGAGTGGGGGCGAGTCAGCAACGACATTCGGGGTCGCACCTTGCCTTCCGGATGAGTACATGGGTGAACCTATGACATTCGTCAAAGGTTTCAACGGCGGTGTAAGAACAGCGAGCACTCACGATACCATTCATGTCCAAATACAGGTTGTCGAACTCCTCGTCATTGGGATTGGGGCTCGACATGTCGATGGGCATGGTGACTTCGGTGCCGTTGTCGCCTTCGACAGTCTTTTCCTCCTCCTCGGCCACAGGTAAGACTATAGTAAGGCGTCAGACCGTGCACACCAGGCGTGAACGCATACACTCACTGATTTTGGGATACTTCTTGCTCAGCCATCGGAACAGCGCCGGGACACCCTGCAGAACATGTTATGTTTTGATGAGAGAGATAGAGAGAGAAGGCGACTGACCATGACATATAGTCGTAGATGTCGATTTGGCGGGTAATGGTGGCAGTGGGCTACGCAAGGAAGAGCACGCCGGCGCGGTACTCGCAACGTCTGCTGCGTGCGCATGAGATGACGTAAGCGGGAGGCAAAGGAGACGCCCGCTTGAAGTGACTCGGAAACTTGGAGTCTTCACGGCCAATTGTCCATGTCCCTTCTCACATCGTCACGACATCCTCGATACTTTCTCGATAGCCTTCATCTACCATGCCTCCTGAGTCTTCGTTGTCCAAACCTCTCAGTCATGCGCCGGGCCCGTCTCGCGCTCCCGCCGATCCATCGTCCTTGGCGAATAAATCCCAGAAGCAAATGACGAAGGCGGAACGGCGGGAGCTACAGGAGCGCCAGCGCGCTGCGAAAGCTACAGGAAAAACTGCCGCCCCACCGCCACCAGTCAATGCAAAACCTGGGGCGAGCAGACCGGCCCAGCCTCCGACCCCGGCATCCCCTGCACCGAAGAGAGGCTTTCAGGCGCGGGGCACGGCTCCTGCCGGTGCTACCACCGGTAAAGGTGCGAAGGATGCGAAGTCTGTGGCGGAAGATGCGGTGGTACGCTCGCGGGGACTACGCATATTTTCGCACTTCGCCCTCCAGCGGACCGTGGCCCATGCCAAGGGGGATGTGCACCCGGCAATTGTCCACTTAGGTCTTATGTTCGCCGAATTCAAGGTATCGGGAGCCAATGCACGTTGCATCGCCACTCTGTCCGTCTTCAAGCAGGTGAGCAGACATATACAGCTCCGTATTGCAGCTTAACTCTTGCGAAAAGGTTATACAAGACTATACAACCCCCACACATAACACGCTCACGCGACATCTCAACACCCATCTCTCGGTGCAGATCAGCCATCTCGTCTCTGCTCGACCGATGGCCGTCACGATGGGCAGCGCGATCCGACAATTGAAACTCGAGATCAGTGGCTCCGATATTGATCTACCCGAGCAAGATGTGAGTCTTTACGTGATTTGGTCCAGGACAAATCCTCACTACGTGTCTAGGCAAAGGACGCTCTCTGCCACAAGATTGATAACTACATCCGCGATCGGATCATCATTGCGGATCAAGTCATACAAGAGACGGCGACGAAGAAGATACACGATGGGGACGTTATCTTGACTTACGCTAGGTCAGGCCTGAAGTAATATATCCTTCGGCTCTCAATCTCACCCCACTTCAGGTCATCTGTCGTGGAAAATGTGCTGCTGGAGGCCTGGGAGGAAGGCACGCGGTTTTCCGTGTATGTAGTGGACTCTCGGCCGATGCTCGAAGGTAAAATACCTGACGCTGTTTTACGCTGCACGTCGCCAACGCTCACAAAACCGCAGGGAAGCGCCTCCTATCAGTGCTCGTCGCTGCATCGATTCCTTGCACTTACCTCCTACTCCCCGCTCTTGGATCAGTCATCACCGAGATTTCGACAGTATTCGTCGGCGCACACTCGATACATTCAAATGGCGCGGTGTATTCGCGCGCCGGCACCGCCCTTGTGGCAATGATGGCCAAGCAGCATTCAGTTCCCGTTGTCGTGTGCTGCGAGACGTACAAGTTCTCCGAAGGAGTTCAGTTAGACAGCTTCACCAAGAATGAGCTTGGTAGGCAGCGGTCGTGCACTGCTCAAGACTATGATACTAATTGAGATGTTCCGCAGCCCCGAATGGCGACCTTTTTTCTTCATTCCCTCTCACTCGACCACGGGGATCATTGACTCTCCAAAATCAGACAAACCTCGAAATTCTCAACCCTCTGTACGATCTAACACCGCCTTCAAGCATCACGGCCGTGGTCACCGAAGTCGGCGTCATTCCTCCTGACTCAATCAGTTCGATACCCCTTGCTCTTGGGCGTCAGGTGTAACAGTGCGAAGGTGTTGAGAGGTTCTATGTGATCCTATAACTTATCAGCAATCCGTTTCGTCGTGTTGTCAAGTACTTGCACACTGTCATATCTCCGTCGCGTCTTCAAGTGTTGTAGAGAATTAATATTCTACTGCCTCTGTCTCAGTGATCCGTTCTTACGACGTCGCTTCTTCCGTTTCTGCGTAGTTGCCACCTGTCTCTCACTCTCACTGAGGATGAGGGGCACAGTCGAACAACACCCGCCCTTCACAGAGGTTTCGTGGGGCGATGGGAGTGCCATACGCGCTCTATGTCCAGTTGGCGTTGAAAGGCCATCACGCTGCTGCCCTTCTATCAGAAGGAATGGAGGCGGGGGGGAAGGGAAGCTTGCAGCCACTGCGTGTATGACACTGTGGCGCATGGTCTGTATTGTACGAGGTTGAGCTGCCTATGCTAGGAACGGCGATCATCTCGCCTACCGGTGGCTTGTGAGACTCTGACACGATCCATGGGAAGTCAACGGCAGCCGCCTGCGACCGCGAACGACGTATCTCTGCTTCAGCTTGTGTGTCTTCACACGGAGGCTCCCAAAGTCTAAAAGTGCGTCAGCGGAGGCCGAGAAGTCGCTCTCAGATTCTGCTAGGCAACGAAAGTGCATACATTCTGGACGGTCGCGATTTCGGTGACAGGGAGATCGGGTGTGGAGGTGCAGACGAGCACAATCGGAAGTCTGGAAAGTCCGTACACGGGTTGCCCAAATGAACGGAAGTAGACTTACCGACATGTCTTGACGAGGGTTTGACGTCTGGCATGAGTGTATCGTTTACTCTTTCATTTGTCGACTGATAGTCGCCAAGGCGTCGGCGAACGATGTTATCGAGTTGGGCGATGGCGGCGTCATCCGCTAGAAACCCGTCAAGGGTGTCTTCATCATATATGGAAGATCGAGAGACGAGCTCGAGAGCAGGCTCTTGTTGCAGGTGCGGGTTTTTGAATCGAGGGTTGTCCATGTGAGCGGGTTTCGTCCGCGCGAGGTCTGACCGTGGCCTTGTGTTGCCATAATCTCCAATAAGCGTGCGCGTGAGGATAGGGCCGCATTTTGCGGCAAAGCCCGCTACCGACGACCGTCGCGGTGTATATTGAAGCCACGTAGGAGTGGGTTTGGTGGGGGTCATGGTGGCGAGAAGAATAACTCAAGTAAAAATGGCGAGTATCGTAGTCATGGTGGGTGAAGTTTCGAGTCAAATATTCAAGTTGTCTTCGAGAGGTGTCAAAGCTCGGCGCAACTTGCACTTCCTGCCCATAGACAAATTGTCAATCATACTGAGAGTGACTGACAGAGTACAGCTGGTGACTAGCTTTATATCAACAGTGACGACAGGGTGGGTACTGTAGTAGTGACGGCGCAGCAGTTTAGCGTGATACTGGAGGACAAAGTGTGGCGCGGCGCTGAGAAAAGACCCAAAATGTCCGGCGCTTCCTCTATCCTCACCCCATGTCTGCACGCACCAACACGCCTGCCGTATCAGCAAAGGCATCTTTGTCGCGGCCGAAGAAACCAAAGACTGTCCGATTTCCCGCCAACGCGACTGACGAAGGAAAACCCTCGACAGAGGAAGCAGTCCCTGCCCAGCCCGCAGCAGAAAACGATGACGAGGATGATGCCGCTTCACCCTCTGGCCAAGGCTCCGACTCCTCCGACTCAGATTCTGATGCAGACCTAGAAGGCTTTGATGGCTTTGACGTCCAGTCACTTCCCACTGTCGCCAAGGACGATGCGACTGTAAGGCGTAAGCTGGAGAAAGCAAAACGGCAGCCGGTGCGTAGGGACGCCTGTCCCCACTCCCGCTCTAACCTTTGTGAACGCACAGGCCGCGGATCGTGGTGTCGTATATCTGAGCCGGATACCTCACGGCTTCTACGAGGACCAGATGAAGGCGTATTTCTCGCAATTCGGCGAAGTCACTCGGCTACGACTCTCGCGGAATAAAAAAGTGCGCTTGCTCCATATTTAGTGCTCTCATGCATTGATCTTCAATGCTCAGACTGGCCGCTCAAAACACTACGGCTATGTGGAATTTGACTCGTCATCTGTGGCACAAATCGTCGCCGAGACCATGGACAATTACCTGCTCATGGGTCATATTCTCTCTTGCAAAGTTATCCCAAACGATGAGGTGCATCCAGAGCTATGGGTGGGTTCCAATCGAAAATGGCGGGTCGTGCCTTATGACCGCGTGGCCAGAGTAGCGCATAACAAGGTGCGTCTGCCTCCAATCGTCCAGGTGTTGCAGAAAGCTTAAGCGCCTTCGACAGCCCCGGACAGAGGAAGAGCAGGAAGCGGCGGAGCAGCGGTTGGTGAAGCGTCAGGCTGCCAGGAAGAGGAAGATTCAAAACGCCGGCATTCAATATGATTTTGATGCTGTAGCATATGTGCGTCATCTCCTTAAGTTGGGAGAGCATGAAACATTAATCTGCCCCCGTCGGTCACTAGAAGAAGAAGCCGAAGGTTGTACAGTCCTGACGCACGCCTGCGCAGTCCCCTTCTTCTGGTCCCGTTGATGTATCGGCCAGCCCAATGCAGTGATGCACGCATGCTATTGTGAGATACAAATCTATCGAGGTGGCGATGTCCAGAGTCAGGGCTTCGTTTGAGTCTCTGCCTTCGCCTTTGCCTCTTTCAGCTCTACGAACTTGTGCTCAGTCCATTCAAATATCTGGTCAGTGGCGACCTCTACGGGGTGATCAAAGATGAAGGGCAGTGCGGGTACGATGGCAAGGCCAGTAACGGTAGGGCCCCATGAGCGCAGGCGCAGGTTAGAGGACTTGTCGAATATGTTCTTGGCTTGTTTTACCGCAGTATGTATAGTGAACGCTGGAAGGGCCCTAGAATTGTAAAGAGAGTCAGCAGATGCGAAGTGCAGAGACGCAGAGACGCAGAGACGGACATGGAAGCGACGGATTGGAAAACGGCACGCTTCACCGCGACCATTGATATGCGCGTAGGCTCGGAGAAATTGGCAGCTTCCAGCGGGGTCGGCCCACGCCTATGCGCTTTGTAAGACTCGTAGCCCACGTCGCTGGAAAGGCATGAGCACACTGAGCGGCGGGGGAGGTCGGGGACAAACCCAGCAAGGTAAAGCCAAGAAACGCCATACGCGGCGCGTACCATCGCGGGCGGGACAATGGGTCGGAATGCCTCCCCAACATCACTGGTCTATGCGTTGGCGCTGTCAGTGAGTCCGTAGGTTGAAACGGTGCGGGAGGCGCACATATGCTAGATAGCGGTGTCCTGCTCGGAGAGCGGTACGGAGCCGTGCACCGTAGGCCATGTAGCGGATATCCGAGTCTGTGGAGTCTACATTATTGTCGGCGAGGTCGTCTGCGGTGCTGAGGGCGGTCTGTGTGGCAAGTTTTGTGAGGGGTGTCCCGGACATTGCAAGTCGGAGCAGCCTGAGGCCTGAGGATCCTGCTAACGGGAAAGTATCACGTGGGCGGGCGTTGTTGACGTGTGTTGTGTACCTCTAGTCGCAGTCACGCCCACGGCCGATATGTACGATACGCACTTGCCAGCGCCATGGATTCCCGCACAGCGTCCCCGCCCGACCAGCAGCTCGTCGCATCTGTTGCAGACGAGCAGTTGTACGGCGCCGACCCCATGCCCGACAAGATTAGCGCATACTACTCCCTGGTCTTCCCCAACTTCACCTATTACCTTCAGACCCTCAACGTCACCATTGGCCGCCGCTGCATCCCCTCCTCCACTGCCTCCTCCTCTGAACGCGCACAGGTGGACGTAGATCTCGGCCCCCTCAAGAGTGTCTCGCGCTTCCATGCCAAGATCGAGTATGAAGAGGAACAGGAGCGCTTTGTCCTCGTCGTGCTCGGCAGGAATGGTGCGTGGGTAGACGGCGCTTGGTCCGGCAAGGGCAGCAAGGTACCCCTGGGCGAGAGGTGAGTTTCTTCGACCTGAATGCCATCTCGCGGTAAACAAATGTGCTTGTCTCAGGTCGCAAATCCAGATTGCTTCGCGCACCTTTCATTTCGTCTTACCACCTCCTCCCGCGCCAGAGGACTCCCCTTCACCCAGCTCCAAGTCTTCACCCACTCGCCCGCGCTCTCCTTCTGTCGATATCACGTCTGTGGATGTCACGTCATTCTCACCTCCTTCATCTATCCCGTCCGCATCTCCGCCGCCACCGCCGCCCCCGCTACCGGCGGCCGCACTTCTACCCAACTCCAATGCTATAGGAAAGACCAAGAAGGCAGGCAAGACCCCCAAGGTTCCTGTGGCATCGGAACCTCCTGCCCTCCCTTTACCGCCGAAGCCGAAGCCTGAGGATATGCCTCCGAAACCTGCTCTTACTTATGCACAGCTCTGCTACCGCGCGATCAAGTCCCTCGGAGGCAAGGCTACATTGCAGGATATTATTACATGGATGATGGAAAGCTACGACTGGTACAGATGGAATGAGAAGACAGGCTGGGAGGTACGTGGACTGAAGCTGACCTGGGTTGTGCTTAATCTGACTTGTGGTTAGAAATCTGTGCGACACAATCTCTCCTCCAATAGAGCCTTTCAGAAGATGGAGCGTTCCGCAGGTGAGCGCGGGAAGGGGTACTATTGGTCTGTTGCCGAGGATTGTGAGCAAATGTTCGAAGAACAGGAGGCCCGCGCCGCTGCCAGCACTAGCGGTAAGGACGGGAAACCTGGAAAGAAGGGCAGCAAGGCTCCTCTACAGCCTGCGTTGAAGCGCAGTGTCCGTGGCGAGCCGAAAGGCGCGCTACCTCCACCGCTGACATCAACGCCACTCTCCTTCAAGGCTGCGGAAAGCAGTCCAGGCGCTACAGTCGTGAAGACGGAACCCATGCCCGCACCTCCGATGCCTCCAGCCGCGAATGCGGCGCTGGGATCAGCCCCCCCTCCGACGGCCCTGTCTTCCGTCGCCTCAACTACGATGTTGGGGTCCAGTGTTGCGTCGGCTTCCTCCCCCTCTGCTACCGCGGCGAACTCTACATCCGCTATCCCTCCCATCCCTGCCTCTGTCGTCCTGCCAATCATTGTCGGTACGGTGCCTGCCTCCCATCCGTCGTCATCTACCGCATCCCCGCCCCCAATTGTACTCCACGAGAACACGCTCATACTCAACCCTACCGTCTTCTCCCATCTCACACCTCCTCAATTAAAGGAGCTCGAGGCTCTTGGTGCCCAGAAGGCGCTTGAGATCCTTCACGGGCACATCGTTCGTTTCTTGAAGGAACGGATACGCACGGAGGGCAGGGTGAAGCGCGGGAAGGGGCGGGGAGGTGCTGCAAGTGGGGAGGTCGGACGAACGAAGCCGGAAGGCAAGAAACGCGAGAGGAAGGAGAAGACAGAGGCTGACGTTGGAGCCCTCTTCACGACCGCTCCGCTCCCCACGCGCAAGCCTCCCGCTCCTAAGGCTGAGCAGCTAGGTAGTGAGATGGTCGGTGAGGGCGGAGGTGCACGAGCACCTTCTCCGATCTTGGTTGTGGACGATGTGGATGATCCGCCAGAGGGCCCGGTGCCCAAACGGAGGCGGTTAGACGTTGTAGGCAGCCAGACGGTGTCGGCTGTGAGTGGATAGCTGATAGACCTCTTGGGAGATTCCATATGTCCCTACACACATACTCTACTTGCTTTTAGTCCATCGTACATACACACTACATGATTTTGCAGGCTTGGCGCCTTAGCAGCCGTGGGAATGCATCCCGGTGGTTCACTTGCTGCGCCTGCCGGTGATTGCAGACGTGACATGCAGTGGCTCTTCCTCTTTTCACTAGCTCTTGCGACCTGCTCTGCATCGTGGGCCACCCATGTAGCCGAGGAGTACAACGAAGAGCTTGTACTCCGCGCCCTACCGAACGGCAAACTTACAGCTCGGTTCGCGTTTAGCACATTGCTCCAGGGGACAACTCCGCGCCCACCTACAAACTTGAGCTCGGATGACGCCTGTAAGAGTTGTAACAATCCGGCCAGAGGATTTGTTCGTTAATTTTTGGGGGGTGCACAGCGCAGCATTACACATTGTTCCCATTGGCCCTGGGCCAGCTGCTCCGCGAGTATGCTGTGACAGAGCTACACCTGACGCTGAACGCAGGAAAATGGGACTACGACTCGTGGGGCTATCCTGATGAACCTGGCGTAGGCACAGGGGCTGAATTGTGGACATGGATGGGTGACGGTGCCCCGACCAGGTGAGTACGGGCTCATCCCACTTGCATAATTTGCCAATCTGACCAGACATGTCGTTCCGCCTGCATCCAATTTCATGGAGCAGCATTGACGAGCGGTGGAAAGCCGTACAGAATGCATTTGCCGGCCTGTTCTGCGCATCCCTTGGCGGCATGGATACCCAGCGCACGACCTCCCCGACACGCGCCTTCCCACCTACAGGCGCCATGTGGCACAACGCACGACTAAGACACGCGACGCTTCCCGCAGAAAATGTGTGCACAGAGAACCTCACCCCGTTTTTGAAGTTACTGCCGTGCCCCGCGCACGCGGGCATTGCGGCGCTGCTCGCACCACACCGCGTGTTCGATGCGGACTGGCATGGTCTTGGTGTGCATGTGCGATGGCGTGCGGGTGTAGGGGTGGAGCTGGTGTTGACAGTGCAGGCTGTTATGGATCCCGTGAGGACGTCGATAGAGGGGAAAAGAGGTGAGTTCTGCTTGTGCCCTGTACCTTGGAGCGGCGGTGACCGTGTGGTCGGCTCTTAGACTGGTCGCTGCGCTCGCTATTCGACAGAACGGTTCCTCGAGCGTGTCCTGTCGCGTCTTCCAGCCACATCAAAGTCGTTCCCCCGTCATCTGAAGGAGCGCTGTCCTTGACTCCGGAGCCATCTTGGAAAGGCGCGGCCGAGACAGTATATGAACTATCCCAGGGTATACTTGTCGAAGGTGTCGTTGCCTTCAGCTCGTTAACGAATTGTTTTAGACACATCCGATCTAGACATTGCCATGAGGTGGCCAGAGGAGGCAAAATTCACACATCGTACGCCAGAATGCTTCGGTAGCGTAGCGATTTATGCTGACATTCAGCGTAGCAGAGCGCAACCCGTCGTCTCTGTCTGATTTCTCTGTTCGGCGTACCCTCCAAGGTGCCACTCAAACCCATGGTCGACTTGGAGTTGTCCTTCGTAACAACCGCCCGATAGAAATTCAAACCCTTTACCTTGAGACTATGCCGTGGCATGTCGAGTTCTACCTACACACACTCACCGTGACGTGCTTGGGCGGCAAACCTTGCGGTGCGAGTCCGCTGCATTCCATTCGCGTCGGCGGGTTTCTGACGTACCGCACAGATCACCTCTTCTCTAACATGACCTACATCCCACCAGTCCCGCACGCAAAGCCTGCCCTACTACAAGCCGTACTTACCCTTCCACCATTGGCAACCGTCCGCCTCTCCATGAACGTTCGGAAATCATTCCTGCGCTACACTGAACACCCACCCGATGCTCAGCGCGGCTGGGAGCTCCCGCCGGCTGTATTTATCCCCGTCGACAGTGCGGCTCGGCGCATGTACACAACTCCCCTGCTGGTGGACCTCCCAACGCCCGACTTCAGCATGCCGTATAATGTGATTATCATGAGCTGCACGCTGATTGCGTTGCTCTTTGGGAGTTTGTTCAACTTGTTCACGAGACGCTTTGTGGTCGTAAAGGTTGATGAGGACGTAGCACAGACTGTTGATGTAGACGATACCAAACGGAATTAATTGACCAAGTCATGTTAGGGCAGCGACATCGAATTGGCAAAAAGTCAACGATATATGGATATAAGTGCTTCTGTTGACACAGAGAGGCCTATGGGTGGGTGCTGCGAGAGAGACAGTAGAGAGGACCTGAGCACACACATCGTCAGCGTAACACGACAACGAGCTGCTGTGAAAACGTACATGTTATAACCGCCTAACCTTCCTTGCACGCGTCCCTCCAATCTTTATCGGCGTCTTGTCGGTGACTCGATTTACAAATTGTCGTATGAGCTCGCCCTCACTCGTCATGAGCGCCTTATACACAGCATCCCGCCCCTGCCCAAAGCCCTTGAACAGCAGCTCGAACCGCGCGCCGGGTTTGTCCAGCGTGACCTCGGTCATACGTGCGAACGCACGGATGGCGCACTGGTAGGCCGCCTCGTAGCCTGAGCGATTCACGCCTTTGAACCCGACGAGCCCGCCTGACCAAGTACCCTGCGGGATGGGGCGGCCTATCTCGTCGGTCAGAGTGATGTGCGTGTTGTTTGAGGTGCACACGACGTGTACGTGGTATTGAAGGCCTTTAAGCGTCCCGGTGAGGGGGTTAATCCCTATGTCGTCCTTACGGACGCTGCGAGGGGGGGCACCTCGTGGGTGGGAGTGGGTGGGGTGCTGTGGGGGGACCGTCGTCGATGGAGAGTTTGGGTGGCGGCACGTCTACCTCGAGACGGCAGGACGCAGAGACGGAGAACGGGCGGTTGAATCTGCGCACGACATTGGAAGTCGACGCTCTGAGCAGGCGCAGAGACATTGAAGGGCGGTGCAGCAAAGACGCGTAAAGTTGGCGCGTTCAGAGGCAGAGTCGTTCAAAGTCCGCACTTCCTGATTGAGAGCTCGGGAAAGAGCGGGCACGACCATCCAACGAACTACCACCATGGCCGTAAGCTCTCCTACAAACCCCTTCACCCGCCCACTGCTCACCGTGCTCTTAGATCTCCAACGCCATCTACAATGCTGTTTTCAAGCGAAACAGTGAGCATGCTCACCAGCCCCCCACCGTTTCGTCGCTCATCATCGTGCACCAGGTGTCTACGTGACAACAATCTTCACCGGGGCCTTCGCCTTCGGTATCGGCTTTGACACAGGTGTGACAAAGTTCTGGGACTCCTGGAACCGCGGCGTGCGTCCCTTCTATCCGATCGCGCATGCGCGCCCCGTGCTGACGCGCTGGGCCTTCTCCAGAAACAATGGAAGGACATTCGTCATAAATACGTCGAGGAGTCGTAGGAGGCCCTGTACGCCATTTATCCGAGCGAAGCTTTCACAATAGAGACGTTGCATGTGCATGATGATGTGCACGATGATGTCGGCTCGTCAGCTGAACGCTGCGTGTCGCAGGCGCGCTCGGAGCACCCAGGCAGGCTAATAATCATCGATGGTACCAACGTGCGTGCGTATTCGCCAGACACTACATCGTCTGCGATGCATGCATGTGATGCCCCATGATTGCATTCATATCCCCTTACACTTACATGTTCTTCGAGAACAGTCCAAGGTAGGAGGCAATTTGTACAGTACTTATTTCATGCAGTTATGCACATGATGCTTAGCTATTATGAATGTGAATGTGCCTTCATTCGTCATGAGAGTGTGGACTGATGTGCAAGAGACCGGATATTGAGAAATGAAAATAATAAGGATGGAGGGGACCCGAACGTGACCTATGTATGATGTGAAAGAAATGGTAGCAATCGATAAATACACAAAAGAGATGATAGAAACGAAGCCATGACATGCCGTTCGTCACGAGCGAGCACACAGACCTTGGGATGGGTTACGTGGACAGGTATGCGATCTCTTCGTCCTCCGCGTCAGAGCCAAAGATCTCGTCAAAGATCTGTTTGCCCTCGGTCGACAACGGTGGCAGTTGGTACTTCACGGCAGTCGGGTCGTCGCGGCACCGCTTAATCCTGTGGATGCGCTCATCGTTCCAAATCTTTTCAAGCGCGTCCGCAAGATTCTTGAGCCCAAACAAGAACCCACGGTCAGGCTGGTCTGGATAGTGCGGCGGGAAGCGTGCATATATAAGGCCAGTGTCGGGGTCAATGTCAGCTGAGTAGCCCTTGCCGCTCTTGACTTCCGTCACTGGGCGGTGCGCAAAGTCAGGTGGGTAGTTTTGCCAGTCGCGACCCGTGGTCATGTGCGCAAAGTCGACGATACGTATGTTGACCTCGCCTCGCTTTCGCTTCTGTGAGGAACGTAGGTCGATCGGGCCGGACAGCAGATCCTCGCTGTGTGAACGGCGAATGAGCGGGCGGTTAACGGACGTGCCGACCATTCTGTGCCGATGACGCTCGAGCGACTCGCCGCGCTTGCTGCGCGACGTCGGGTGCTCAAGGACTGTGTTGCAAAAAGCTTCCTGCACCTCCCGGTCTCCGTCGTAGATGAGGAGGAGACTGCAGCCGTAAAAGCGGAAGCCTTTGAGGCGGTTGATGATGCGCGCGAGTGCATATATCTTGCCGAGCAGATTGGGAATTTGATGGGCGAGAAGGCGTTCACCGTCATGCAGGAAAGATGCCAGTGCGAGCGGGAAGTCATCGGTCTTGACTTCGCGTCCCTGATATTTGTCCTGCGTCACGTAGGACTGGGTCTTGTTGTCCCATACCTAGAGCGCGGAGTCAGCATGTATACTCCAACACCCATGAGCAACCGGTGCTCACCTGCATACCACATATCCTCACCCCCAGAGATCTACTCGTCGTACGATCGCACTTCTTTCTTTGGCTTTTTTTCTTTGTCGCAGTCGCATCCATGCCGTACTGGCGCGTCCCCATCTTAAGGTCAAGGACGCACGAGTGTTTCAGGCGGCCTGTGAGGTCCTCCATGAGAATGAAATGGTTCTGACGTGTGAAAGAGTCGTCGGACTCTGAGTGCGAGTCCGGCATGCGCGTGAGGGCAGCTTTACAAGGCAGAGTAGCGGCAGGGTTGAATCGCAAAGGGACGTTGAGCACCTCGAGCGAGCGAGACCGACTCCGCCTGCGACTTGCAGCCATTCCGTCTGACTGCTCGTCCTCGAAATCGAACAAGTCTTGACTTTGTTCTCCGCGCTCCGCGACCCTCCTCCGCTCGTCTTCGAACGCCTTCCGCTTCACAGCGCTCGCCATATTCTCCTCACTCTGGACGCGTCGCAAGGGCTGGGCCCCCAGCATGATCTCCTCTTCCTTCAAACGCTCCACCTGGCTGAGCATCTTGGTCCTTCCCCTCCCGCCGGAAACGATGTCATCGCTGTCCCCTTCTGCGTCGGCAACCTCCCCTTCGTCCTCCGTGCGGACACCAGCACTCCAACGACTGCCACGGCGGCGCCGGAACCTTCGCAGGATCGTACTGAAGACATGGTCCTTCAGCTTGGTATTGACAGTCGTCGACCCGATGCCGCCAAACGGTCCCGGACCGCCAAGCAGGTTGAGAGAGCCTCGCGGAGCTTTCTCTGGGCGGAACGGGCGGATGCTTGGCCGTGCGAGCGTAACATCGTCATCTGCGCGGTGCGTTTCATCGATCCTATAGATACGGCTGAGGTCCTGTGAGCGCAGCATCTTCAAAGACACATTGGGGAGTTCGCAGGCGTCGATGGAAGGTCCATATGTTCACCGGGAACGCTCAAACCATGCACGCTGCGCGCCAGCGGGCTTGGGCTCGGGCTGCCGCTTGAGGTCGGCTTAATCGACGTTGGGGGTGAGCCGAGGTCCGGAGATGATGCGGTGCCGCTGAGGAAAGTGCGCATATGTCGCGGGATGCTCGGGCCCGGTCCGCCGACCGTGAATGAGTGAGAAAGCGCACGGTGTCGCGCGCCTGCAGTTGCGCTACGAAGCATCCACTGAGGCACAATGTGTCGATTGCGATCCAAGATCACCTCCGGGAGCTCAGCTTCGTCCTGAGAGTCCTCACGGTCGGTATGGCCGTCATGCCCAGGCGAAACGCCCTTGCTTGTGCGAGCCGGGTGCGCGTGGGTGAAAGACTTGTGAAGCGGAGGCCTGGCACGTCCACGGTCGTCGGGTTTGGCAGAAGAATCATTGCTCTTGGGAACCCGACGGTAACTGACAAGCATGACGCCGAGGTAGCGGGGTATGAAATCAAGGAGAGGGGGCGCTTCTCGTTCAACGGCTTCATAAAATATGTTTTCCCTTGACACAAGAGGCTGATTGCATCACAAGTGACACGGTCAGCACATATGATCTATGACGTCGACGGCCCAGAAACGTACCTTGCATACTGCGCGTTTGGTGAACTTGTAGATCGAGGCGTGCCCGCCCACCTGGTTCCGGAACGGTCGCAAGGGAATGTGCGGTAACGCATCGTCCAACATGTCGACATTGGGAAAGTACCCCGTATCATCGATAGCAAGCTTCCCATCCGCGGGAACTCCGTGGTACCGTCCTTCCTCATCTTCCTCGTCTGGCACGGTCACGGCCGGATAAGCATGGTGGTGTTGTGCAGGAGACAGTGGGGAAGAAGCTGACGTGGTGGACGTGGTGGAAGTGACCGAGGCGGTCTCCCAAGCAGACTCGTCGTCGTCTGTCGACCATGGCGAGTGCACGGGTGAGACCTCAAACGGGGGGAGCGCAAGGGGTGAGGTAAATCCGACTGGCGTCGGGGATCGGGAGTGCGAGGGTAAGGGGAAACGCTCCGAAGGGATGCCTGGGACGACGTGAGGATATGGGGAGTGAGCGAGACGAGGGTCGGTGTAGCTTCGAGGTCAGGATGTAGTGATGATGAAGGGATGCGTTGAGAGGGGGAGCAGGAGGGGGACGGCGATAGCGGGTAGGCGTAGGGGGTCCGCGGCTCATGGTAAGATAACGTACTCGAGAGCGAAGCGGTGCTCGCGGACTTGAGTTGCGCACCGAAGCCGGCGTCCTCAGACCGATGCTGACGATCCCTCGGTCGCCCTCGACTATCCTGGCGTTGAGCGTCTCCTTCGTCCATTGGGAGATATCATTGATGTTGTTATCCCTCGATGATGGGACACGTTCCCTGCGCCACGGTCCCTCGTCATCGCGCGCCTCCCGCCCACTGACGCTACCCGTACTCTCTCGCGTACGCACACGCTCGAGGGCGGTGGTGCTCCGCTCGCGACGGATGGCGGCAGCCTGGTGCTCCTGCCACTCGGAGCGCTTGACGAATTTGAAGTGGGGTTCACTCACATCATTGTTGGGCTGGTGAGTAGCTGTCCTTCGCCGCGACGGAGAGCTGGTGAACGTGAGGGGGTCTAGCTCTTCCCGCGGGAGTGGACT
The DNA here is from genome assembly GCA_019914985.1 of Auriscalpium microsporum. NCBI lineage: Eukaryota > Fungi > Basidiomycota > Agaricomycetes > Russulales > Auriscalpiaceae > Auriscalpium > Auriscalpium microsporum. The sequence goes on from JAHLMG010000001.1 coordinate 3,039,528, forward strand.
TGGACTCCTTGAAGAGCTGCAGGGAGTCTGCGACCTTGCGGCCGATGCCAGCAGCTGTGTGGGATGGGGAGCGAGGACGAGGGGGTGGAAGGGGTGAGGAGTCGTCGGACGAGTCTGTCGAGTGTGTCGAGGCGCGCCTTGATAAAGGACGGGGAGAGGCGCCTGGCAGACGGTCGGCCCGGGACGACGGATGGGCTGGCAAAGTCATGGCTCGGGGAGTATTCTTGCGAGAAAGGGAGGGACGGGTGCGGGACGATGAAGCGAGGTTCTTGACATCTGGGAAGTGGTTCTCGGGATCAGAGGGAGAAGGACGGGGGCGGACGAGCTTGTGAGCGGGAGACCGGGGTCGGGCGGTCGAAGCTGTGGGCTGAGAGCCAAAGAGGGAAAGGGTGCGGGGGGGAGAAGGCGGGGAAACGTGCGTCGAGTCTGGGGGAGACGGCGGATAGGCGAAGGGTGCAGCGGGGAGAGGAGCGACGAGGAGCGACGAGGGCATGAAGAGAGGGCCGTGCGTGGCTCCGAAGGCAGACGCGGGGCAGCCGGCGAGGGGAGGACGGGAGGTTATTATACTGCAGCTGGGCGCGGTGGCGGGCGGTGGCAGAGAGCAGAGCGTGCGGACGGGCCTCGAAACTCTGAGTCTGACGATATCCAGGGGGACCCCGACACCGCTTGCCACTCAAAACCTAATCTCCGCCGCCCGGCCCCCGCCTCGGCCGCCCGGCCGCCCGCTCCCACGTGCGCACACACAGCGGCACGTCCTCCGGCCACGTCCACCGACCCGCCGCGCGCCACCGTCCACCGACCGCTGCCACCGTCCACCTTGAACCCGCCGCCACCGTCCACCAACCCGCCGCGACGCCATATTTCCTGCCGCGTCTGCCATATCTTATTACTCTCGACGCCGGCAACGCCGGTCCTCCTTATCTCCAGCCGAACACCCCGACCTCTACGGCCGACGCCCCGCTCACCCCGTTTTTTATACGCCTGGCATCGCTTCGCTCACGCGCGCTCAGCATATGCATCGCATCATCTCCTGCGTGGCATGCTGCGGCCCGTGCGTCACCCTTCGAGCCGCCGCCAACGTGCGTCCTCGCTATAGCCACCGGCCACCCACACTCCCCAAGGCCACAGCGTCGCGTCCGCGTTCGGAAGCCCAGCGACGAAACCCAGGCGCGTGCGCTTCCGTGCCATCTGCCCAACCCCGCCCGATTCCAGCCCTCACGACTTATCGCTCAGTGCGTCGCGCACGCGGCATGGCGATGATATGCTGCTCTCGTCCATCACCCTCGATATCCCGCCACGTCGTGCGATTTGGCGGACCGCCCCCATCGATACGCCGCGTGTTATCCCAACGAACGGCCGAACTTTGCCCGCTCACGCCTTCTCGCGCCGCTCCTTTCCTGAGCTCGCTCCTCGCGTGCCTCGCGCTTCCTCATGATATATTAAACAAGCACGGCGTGTATCGCACGCCATCGAGAGCCCGCCCGCTTCTGCTTTTCATTTCCGCCCAACGAAGGGCAGGCCCCTTCCCTCTGCGTCACCCATGCTTGTTTTCTCGTCGGTGACGCTACTATCGGTAGACCACTAGTGAACGCTCTCACGGTCCCCATTTATTGCAACCCCGTCATGACCAACTTATTTTCACAAATTTGCATAAACAGATTAAATGAGGTCTATTACATAGCTGCAGCATTTTACATGATATGTCTGGCATTGCATGGCCCTTCGGAGACTGACCGAGCCGGGCGTGAGGATTTTGGAGGGTACTGGAAGTGAACGACGCGCCAAATCTCGCGCCACCCGCGCCTTGCCCGCGCCGACCTTCTTCATCGATTTAATTGGCCATACACCTCCCCCCTCCAAAAGTGACTGCAAATATTTTATCTAAAACATGTAGATGCATGTTATATTGTGTCTGTAAATTTACATTGGGCTTGGGCTTGTAGATCATTAAGATCTAAGTAATCAGTAGTGTACCCAAGGGCCAATTTGAGGCTTTTTGCAGGTTTTCACAAACTCACTCCCCTCAGCACGAAACAAAAATTACTCTTATGTAGAGGATCACAAATGCTATCCAGGTGAATATTATCAGGAGGGTTCAAAGTGAATGAAATATTTCATCGAAATAAGTCACTTCTAGTCGCCGTTCATTAGTGGTCTACCGATAGTAGGGCAATACCAACGGCTTCTGTTGCCTGACCGAGGACGCGTGCGGGGAGGCGCGTTCGCGAGCTGCGGCGTATCTACGCGCCCGCCCGCGCACGTCCTTCGAAGGGCCGACGTCTCGTCGACCCTCGCTTGCCTTGGTAACCCGGACGCGCCCCTCGGGAGTCTGCGCGCCACATAGAGCGCGTCCGTAACGCTCACACGCACTTGCTTCTTCTGCCAGCCTTCCGCTCCGCTTCCTCGAGAATTAAACTTTTACCTGACGCGGTCGTCGTCCCTGTGACTGGCGGCCGGATAAACCTCATACGGCTAGCCACTTGCGAGGCCCGTCGTCGATCTTGTCCCGGTCTTCGACGCGTGTAGCCCTTCGCGGTACCCATGATTCCAGAGTCATCGGACATGTCCCGAGCTGAGCCACCGGCTTGCGTGACAGGGCGCGCTCGTGAGAGCGGTGCTGCGATCGCCGGACTGGTATCTGCGGACAAGGTTCGCATTTGTTATTACAGCACGTTGTTTTCGTTCTGCAGCTTTGTCCACAAGCAATTGATGTGTTTGTCTGTGCATCATTTGTTGGTTGTCTAACACATCTTAGACTCTCGGCGAACGTGCGACGGAACATAGCTATGCCCCGACGTAGCATTCTAAACCATGGGCACCGTGATCCGATCTATCTTCAGAATTGAAGGCACGTTCTTCGAGAGTTGGCGTTCATAACAGGCAGGCGCCCTGTGACTCAGACAGATGATCCTGAGCCTGCAGTGCGAAGGTTTAAATCTGTCCCTTCTGCCCGGGGGGAGACTACCTGTGACCGTCAAGGCTGCCGTCACAGGGGCCCAGAAAGGAGCTACATACAAGGGGAACCTGGGGGCCACTGCAGCGAGGCATGGCATGGCAGAAGGACGGCCGATAGCACGGCAGAAGAGTTCACCGCTATCTCGCCCATTCCTCAGAACCATCGTTCAACACATCGCTCTACGCCGCGTACGCCTGAACCATGATGCATGAGGACCTGCCCCAGCCCCCTTCGTCGGTTGGCCTGAAGAAGCTGGGTCTTCTGTGTTACGTGGTTGAATCATGAGCTGGGAGAGCCGACGCGGCGGTGGGTGCATGTATGTCCTCTGGCAGCATCCGCGCCCGACGTTCGTACCACCTCTCGAGATTAAGTACACTACCTGCCGCTGGCAAGTCCCGCCGCCGCGGACATACCCACTTCCAATAGACATCGCACCGAAGCTTTGACGCGCGCGCATCCGGCATGCGAATTGAGACCCGTGCCGCGCTCGAGAGGCCTCGCAGAGCATGTGAGATTGCCAGCGAGGGACTGGACGCGGCTGCTGTAAGTCTTAGTTAACAACGCCAACCCGATGATTACGTAATGCGAGCACCGGAGGACGCGCTGACGTCGTGCTCCGGCAGGCATGCACTGGCTGCGCAGGCGGCTCTGCATCGGCCATGCGCAGTAGACATCATTTGTCCTGCTCTCCCATCACTCGCCTCTAGACACCGAGGTCTCGCTGGCTTTCCGACTTGCTCTGCGCAACATGAACGGCAGCACACCGGCCGCCACTCCAGTTTCCTTGCCCCCGGCAAGAGAGATCCCAGCCACCTTCGTGGCCAGTGTCCGTAGCTGGGGGTTCTGTCAGTGTTCTCTGGACAGTCGGGCAGTCTTTGAATCGACACAGGTGGGTGGCTGGAGAGAAGGAGAGTGCGTCTGCCGAGGAGGAACGCTTGCTTCGGTGAGTTTAACCACGTCTCTGTATCCAATTAACGAGCTCACCATGACCTCAGTCGTCTCCCATTTTTTCGCTCTGGCTCCTCTTCATCACTGCCCTCATCCAATGAGCCAGTGGTCGCGCATTCAGAGAAAGTATTACTTGACAACCCGAAACATTTCTTAAACACTCTCGCTATGAAACCGACCTCAATAGCACCAAACGGGCCACCACCTGCCGTGCTCCTGCATGGCTACGGTGCTGGCCTCGGATTCTTCTTCCTCAACTTCCCGGCCCTCGCGCAGTGGGCAGGTACACGCGGCTCTGCCGTGTATGCCGTCGACTGGCGGCATGGGCCGGTCGCGCGCGCGTGCCCTTCCGCATCAGGGCATCTCGCGACAACACCGCTGAGCGCGTCCGCGAGGCCGAGGCCTTCTTCATCGACTCGCTCGAGCAATGGCGTGCTCGTATGGGCCTCGAGACGATGACCCTCGTGGGCCACTCGCTAGGCGCGTACTTCAGCGTCGCGTATGCGCTGCGGTACCCAGCGCGGGTCAGCAAGCTCGTGTGCTGTCTCCTGCCGGCGTCCCTCGTGACCCGAATAACACGACGATGCCTGCAAGGGAGATCACGGAATCGCAAATGAGCGGTACCGAAGACGGGCAAGCGGCAAGTGGGGAACAGCTCGGCGCCCTGAAGAAGGAACAGAAGGCGGAGAAGAGGAAAGAGAGCAAAGCGAGCCGCCTCTTCACATACCTATGGGAGGAAGGCTGGAGTCCGTTTCAAGTGGTGCGATCCGCCGTGTTCTGGGGACCGATGCTTGTAGGGAAGGTAAGCTTCGTTGAGAGTAATATTGTGCCTTGACTAAGACCTTTGGGCAGTATTCGTCCCGCCGATTTGGTGCATTGAACGAGGACGATACGCGCGACATGCATGACTATATCATGAATATTACACTGGCAAAGGGATCAGGGGAGTATTGTATATGTAAGCACTTAAAGCCGTCATTATCCTTTCTACCTCATGCGCCCAACAGCACATATATTAGCGCCAGGTGCTCATGCACGGATGCCATTGGTAGATCGTATAGCAGAGTTGAAGATACCCATTACTTTCGTCTGTACGTCGCACTGCTCTCGTATTGCTACGTCGTGCTGACCGCCTCGATCAGATGGCGAGCACGACTGGATGGACCCAGATGGGGGGTAGCATCTATAGACAATCTTAAGGCTGCCGGCAACAACAACGGACGTATGTACATCATTCCCTCGCAGGGCATCATGGTGAGCTTCCACTCGTCGCCTTCGTATGCTTATTGACGTCGTTGTGGTAGTCTATCTGGACAACGCAAAGGCTGTCAACAAACTTCTGTTGAAGAAGCTAGATTTCCGAGGTCGTTAGAGAAATGCCACAGCTCCTCGTTCATCCAGTCCAGGGACATATCCTCGTATATGTATACTACAGTAAATAGATCATACTAAATGTTATATGTACATGAGCGGCTGTCACCATTAATGCGTGCGAGCCTTTGGAGGAGTGATATCGTCTAGGGGTACCATCAATAGCCCGCCGCTACCAGAAGTATCCATCTCATCGTGTCATTTTGTGTGAAGAAGACCAAGCGAATTACATACAAGGCATTATGAATCGTAGGCGCTCGTGTCAGACATCGCGGCGATCTAACAGTCAGCGGGGACGGAAGAATCATCAGTGTAGCTGGCTGACCGAGGCCACGGCTTGCGAAGGCCTTCCAGAGCAGGCACTTGTTGGCGCCCCCGTAGCGAGTGGCATCAGCTTGAATCCAGGCGTCGCGGGCAGTGACGACTGTAGCGGGGACAATTTGAGCGGACGTCAAGGCAGGAGCTAATAAAAAAACGAACAGGTGGGACTGCAGGGCTGGATAGCGAGGGAATCAATGAAGAGATGGAGCCATAAGACGTTGCCCTCGGGGGTGCTGCAGAGTGATGCGTCAGTATGATGGGTGCTACTCGGCTGGCAAGCGGGATTCACGTAGGGTCAGTGGTCGCTGTCGCCGACCATCCGTACTCGTCGACAAGGGCGGCGTACACATTGTGCAAGAGGTTGGCCCAAACTTCACCAATGGCTGCATAATAATCATAAGATGAGAAGGAGGACACATAATAAGCATGCGTACCGTGCACCTCGGCCTTGGTCTTCAAGGAAGAGTAGCGAAGAGGATTGGTAGTGCTGCGAACGCGTGAGCTGCCAGTATTATTGAAGCCATACAAGCCTGCATACCTGGAAGTCGAGTAGGGGTGGGTGCGAATGCCACCCGTGTTGTTCTCGAGGTACTGGCCAAGCACATAATCCTTGGTGTCGCTACCTTGTTGTTTCCAGCTATGGGGAATTGGATCAGAACATGTGTCGCATGGTTCAAGGCGACTTACTCAGCGAAGGCATCCGACCAGCCCTCACCCAGACCACCGGCCTCGGTGGTCTGCAGGCACCGACTAGTTCCTCCACCCGTGAGGCGGTTAGAGATGCCGTGCGTGTTCTCATGGACGATAACATCATTCTCCAGAGCACCATCGCGTCTAGGCTGTAGACATATATCAGGAGCCAGACTCGTGACGTGACATGGATAGGCGACCCACGGAGGTGGCAGTGAACAGGTACATGCGCATGTGTCCAGATTGGCCGCTGACCCCATCATCAGTAATCGTAACAGGTGCTCCAAAAGAGGGCTCACTCGGCTGGTGTCGAGAAATCGGCATTATTAGTACCGGCACTGTCCTGAACACTGACAGTGACGCGATCGTTCCCAGCACCACCATTCCCAAAGTTGTTGGTTTGGAAGTTATACGCAGATTCCGTAAAGCCGTAACGGTACGAAATGTCATGGACAGAGTTGACAATGTAGAAGGCGTTTGTGACAGCGGCCGCGACGTTGACAGCGACAGTGGGCTGCTGTGTCGGGTCCTGCGTGTAATTGAAGGTGAGGGGATCCAACGTGGTGGCCGTCGCCACGCCAGTCGTGGTGCTCTTGTATGCAATAGCGTTGTTTCCACTGAAAGTCGGCAGATGCAATCAACAAGGGGCAATTGGCACTGTGCAAATTTTAGCTCACGCAGTGGTGGTCGTGTTGGCTGTCGTCCCATCACTGTGCCAGCCATCTGGAGAAGCCTCTGGGTCCTGAGGATCAACCAAGTCCTCAAAGCCCTGCAGGAGGGTCTCCGAGTCCTTGCTGATAGGAAGGACGTGGTATACTGCAGCGTATCTATGAGTGCACAAAGATGCAAGACGATGGGATATGGCACGTACAGTGGCCTTTGTGACAAAGTCGACGACCGAGAGAACCTTGTTCGAGTGAGCATCGACGAAGGCTTCCACCCAGGTGCCAGTGGCCTCGTTTTGGATCTGAATGACGTGGGCCAGAGCGGCGGTGTTGTCATCGCGCGCAAGGTATTCAAGGGTGGCGGGGTGCCCATTGTATGTTCCGTCGAAAGTCTTCTCGGCCGTGGCGATGGCATCTTCAAGAGACACGGTGGGGACGTTATCGGCAATGACGCCTGGTGGTATTAAAGTAAGCTTCGCCGGTACAAAAACTACAAGTGACACAGGCACCCACTGGGCTTAATGAACGAAGAACCGAAAGCGACTACCTTTCCATCGCCATTGAAGGCGATGTTAGCAATCGCATTCGCGAAGGGTACGCCGCTCTGGAGGGAGCATTGTCGCATGGGATACTGGAATGCAAAGGATGGCAACTGCTAACCTCCTGCTGCTTGACGAAGGCGTGCTGCAAATTGTCGCCTTGGTATCCACTGCGGAACTTGACCGCATCGTTGCCAATTTTCAGCTTGGACTTGACGAAGGAAACGGTAGCTCCCTCCAGATCGAAGCCGTCACGTTTGGCGAGGGGGTGGTCAAGACCGTCTACTCCGAAGGTCTGAATCAAATCAGCGAACGCCTCCGTGAGCAATCAAAGGCCGTCAAGCTACCTCGTATGAAGAAGTCGGGTGGTAGGCCTCCAGCTTCACCTTTGCGTCTCTACCAACAAGGCGAACGCGATGCGTCGCATGTCGGGCGTCAGAGGGCCAGGGAGCCGCAACAGCAGTCGATGCATAAAGCATAGCGACCAGGACCGAGGTAAGGAGCTTGGAGAAGGGTGCCATCGCTCTGCTTGCCGTGTGCGGGCTCAACACGAGGGAGTTGACCAGACAAAAGCTCCAGGAAGGAGCTGAAGTCTGAGGAATGCAGGAGCATGACGGAGGTATTTATATGGGAACGCAACATGAGTTGAGATGCAAAAATGACCAGTACGGTCTGCGCAGTGCAATGACGAGCGCATGGCTAGCGTGCGCTATCCGTCGCTACAGATCAAGCGAGCAAGCACACAGCAATGACGGAGGTCCGATGATGCCAAGTCCCCGAGGCGTGAGCGCATGAGCATTCCGATCTCACTTCGTGACTGAACCCTTCGAAGAAAAAGCTCGAGGTATCTGGAGAGCGCAAGTTGATAAGGGAGACCACGCCGCATGAATGCACACCGCATGGGTGTGCAGAGGCAATGCGCATGGCGACCGGAAAATGAATTGAATCTATAATATTAACACATGAACCTGAGGACTGAGAGCACGCAATAAGCGGGGAAAGAGACGTACGTACACTAGTCATTCATGAGGTGTACAACGCCGGCGCAGCTTTAGATGAACGAGACGGAGCTTTTTGCGGAGTCTCAGAGCAGAGACTCGGGCGAGCGCAGAGTAGGCTCGAGTCGAGGACCCTTGCATATTGGCAGAGTGACATCCTTCCAAGCTCCGCTAGCCGCCAACCTTGCACCATTGCTTACCATTGCTAACTGAGAGCTGATCGAGAATGTTGGACCTGAAGCACAACCGTAGAGCAGAGTCGCGATCACGTGGCAGTGAGAAAGCCCGCTCCCGTCTGCGCCGGCGTGCGGCCATTCTAAGTCAGCCGACATTACTTCCTCTCTTCCGCAGTCACCATGGGCAAGAAAGACAGGACCACCCGGACTCATACCAAAATATTGCAAAAGATGGCGAAGCCGCTATACGATGATCCTCAGGACTCGAAGTATATCGTAGTCGGCAACCCATTCGGCCGCCGCGACCCCTTCGATGACAACAGCGTCAATCGCATTGCGGCATGGATATCTAAAGTCTTTGGTAGAAATGATGTGGTCGAATCTCTCTACTCCCACACGAATGTACGTGTTCTGTTCGTCGCGCGATGTGGGAGGGCAATCATTAACACTCCGAGCAGAAGATGGAGGTCATTCTGCAGTTACCTCACGATGTGAAAATCGAACCAATGCTCGGGGCACACAAAAACTACAGGTTTCTTGCAAAGGGATGGAAGAATACCGAAGAGGTGTCGACACTCTTTCGGTATAATTTTCCGAGGCACGGTGAACCTACGATGCGTCTGTTGTTCAGTGTCGTTCTTCCAGTCTCTACCTGACCTTGTCTTACAGACGGGTGGAAGCAACACTTCCCAATGCACTTAAACACTCCGGAAGGCCTCTTTGCCAATCCGTACCCAGCGCCAAGCTGGGCGGCTCCCCCTTCGATTTTAGCACTTCCCCTGCCAGAGACCCGTCAGCGTACACCTTCTCCTTCTCCTGAGGACGAAGCTACTCTGTTCCTACGCACGGTACTCATGCCTTCTGCATCCACTAAAATGGACCCGGAAGGTTAGTTCACGTCAAGCTCATGTAGCAGACGATCCATCTCAAGATCCTTGCAGCATATCAACCTTCGCGCGACCTAGACGATGCGATGCAGGCATATGATAAGTTGCGGACAGGTATGTCGTCGTGCAGGCTCATGGAATATGTGAGACAACTAACGATTCTGGCAGCTGCACCAGCAGAAACGGTGAAGAGTGAGCCGGGAGTCAAACAAGAACCGGAGCCAGGTATACCTTTCCATGCGGCCATACCTTCCCAGTTAACTGAGACCCGATCAGCTTATAAACCCTCTCAAGACCTTGAAGATGCCCTTTCGCTTTTCCACCGATCTAAACGTTTGGCTTGACTTCTTTCCGTGGCTTTGTAAGTTGTCTTACATCCTCATAGATGCCGGTGGTGTCGCACTCCTTGTCAAGCAAGAGCCCAGTGATTTCCCATCCAACTACTACGGCGCGGCACCAACGGTCAAACCTGACCCAGATAGCGCATATACGCCTATTCCAGAGCTGGAGGTTGCCATGAGGGAGCTTAGCGGCGCACGCACTTCGCTTCCTGGTGAGCAATTTCTTGCGTTACAGCCCTTGATCTGGCCACATATAATACTTATTCACAGCTGTCATCAATGCAAAGCCAGAGCCCGAAGACAGCATGCATCTGGGTCTGCCAGGGACATCCAATGCGTCAACACCGTCGAGACACTCGATCAAAGCTGAACCAGTAGATGATCAATTGCCATCAGCTGCGGTGTCAAAGCCCACGAAGGCTATGCTCGCCAGTCTTGTGCCCCGCACGTCACTAAAGAGTAGCGATCATCGGACGAGTATGTGGATTCCCGATTATTCGTGTTTTCAACTCAAACTCCTCGTGCTTAGATCTGCCATCGTTCAAGAAAAATAAGCGGCCACTGTCCGAGGATGATACCCAAGGTGCGTCTTGTACTGCCCAATCTCATATGTAGCACCTGTCATTGATCAAGCCCGTTTGTTCCCGTCATGTGCTACAGGAGCCGTCAAGCGAGCCCATGTCTGACCTTTCGAGGCATATGCTTTTTAGGTGTGTCAGTGATCTACAACACAATGGGATACCGGCGGACTCTGGACGGACTCCGCTCTCACCAAAAAACAAGTTCGGCGCTAACTCTTAGCAAAAACATTGTTTGAGGGGAGGGAGACAACGTGCCCAAGCTCGTACTCGTACTTCTCCAGCCTTGGATTCTGATTTCATAACGCCGTATCCTGCCACGCGCACATTTACGTAACCTATGAGAGCGGTCTAGTAGTGACGACTTTTCTACCGTCGTAGTTGCAAGTTCGTTGGCTGATTGACTGCCGCAGGAACAGACGGAGCACTTGCGCGCTCGGGATACCTACTCACGCTTCAGTATCAACGCATCTATAGCATGACTCTGTTCGCACCTGTCCTTGATCCTCGCAGCCAGGTCTTCTTCGTATATCTGGTCTCCTCCCAGTTGATTACCAAGAGTCAACCACCTGGCACGAAGTCATGTCAATTAGCATGATACGCGGCACACATGACAGACCCACCCAGGCCGCGTATTGTGTTTTCGGCCAAAGATCTCTATTTTTCTGCCGCCGGGGCACATCCGTTCAATAAGGCCGTACGCCTCGTCAGGCTTGCGGCTGGTCTCTCGGACCTCCGATACGATGACATCGGTATCAACGCCGCGGTTCACCCACGCCGGAAATTTCAGATTTCCGGCACTGTCATAGTGCGTCTTGACACCCACGAGCATGTGCTCCTTGGTGTGATTGAGCCAGTGACCGGTGCGCCCGGTACGTATTACGCGCTGCAGCTGAAGATTGAAATGAACAATATACTTGACTTCAATGAGACACGGACGTACTTGATTAGTTTTCACCCAAACCACTTCGTCGACTCTTGTATAACCCCAGACGCGAAGGCATTCACGGCCGACTTCCATCGCGCGCCCTGTCACCCACAAAAAGAGCAAACCTTCGTCTTGTAACATAGGGATGGGCATAGCGCGCATCTCGTCGTCCGTCATCGTACCGTACGGCAACTGGAATCAGATCGTCAAGTAGGAACTAGTCGATGCAGGACAAATGGCGAGGATTTACACTCATATGGATGTCCCATGGCGGGTCTGCCATGATGACATGGAACTTGCCCAGGACAGAATAGTCAAACCTGCGAAGGTCGCAATTGATCCACTGAGCTGAAAGCTGATATTATCAGCTCAGCTAGGCTGAGCTCCATGTGAAGGCATTTCGCTCACCATCTCCGGCTGTCGCCCCTCAGGTCCCAACCCGATAGCTAACCGATGTGGCTTCCTCTTCATCCTCTCCACCTTCCTCCCCTCACCTGCTCTTCCTGTATCAACGGGATCCCAGTCAATCTCATAATGCAGATATCGACATGGGGCTTTCTCTTTTCCACGGCCTCCCGCGCCGAGACCGGACGGCAGCTGCGGTTTGGGCCAGTTACCTTGCTGCCCTTGCGAAGAGGGCAGCGGGGGAATGGACGGAGAGTTGGCGTACGTGGGCTCGGAGTAGCAAGTATTGAGATATGAACAGTGTCCTAGAGAGGGGTCTGTGTGGGGTCGGATGAGCGGCCGGAAGTGCACGCGATCGCAGATGCCGACCAGCGGGGTGGACAGCGCCGCTCGTGCTTTCAAGCAGTCGTCTTTGGTGACTTGAGTACAGACGGGCTCGAAAGACGAGGTCAAAGAGCGAAACTTGATAGGATGTTAGATATTGAGGGCCAGGTGACAGGTGGATATTACCTGTTCTGCGAGCAGACGACTCTTCGATGTGCTTCTCTGCAGCGAAGTATACACTTCCTTGAGCTCCTTGCTCAGGCTCGCGAGGGCTGTTACAGGGCTATTCACGTCTTCCGATAGATCTTCGGTCTCTTCACCGCTCCCTGCCGCGGAATCCGCTTCCTCGTCCCTAACCCGCTTCCGTTTCCCGATGGTGTGTCCGCTTGCATCACTGCCAGACCCTAACTGGACGTCCATGACGGTGACGCCCTCATTCCCTCGAGTGACAGAGATCACTCCGTGGTCCCAGCGCCTCGCTAGATCCTCTAGGACGGTCTCAAAGCGAGAAAGGTCGGTGAGGCGGAGGGAGGGGGGCGTTCTGGATGGACCGGATGGTAGATCAAGAGAGATGCATGCAGAGAGAAGACTCAAAGAGCTGATAGGAGAGTGTACGCTCGCGGACGAGAACAGAGAGTATATGGCACGAGAGACAGCAACTGTGAGCTGATCGTCTGACATGGCATTGAGGGTGAGAGTAAGACGGAGGTCACGGTCCCAGTGCCTTGTGTAAGCACGCACCCGCCACCCAAACAAAATACTGAATGGAGACGGTCGCGTCCTACGCCGTACTCTGTTCAGCAGCGACAGAGGGCAGTGCAACCAGACAACGCCCTCGCCTTTTACTAGGGCGTTCCGTGTTCGGCCCTCACTCCAATGTCGCTTAACCAATTTTTCAGCTCTCAGTTCGTCCTGAGTTCAGCGAGCTTGCTTTTTAGCTCGTACACAGTGCTTGTACGTTGCCACAGTCGGCGATGATGCCACATCAAGGAGCGACTTCCTTCCCTTCCCAATCCCAAGTTCTGCCTCGGCTCTCTCTTCCCAAATCCTCGACCACTTTGGCCAGTCTCTCCGCTGCATATGCAGGCTCGAACAGTTGCCCCTCCTTCACCGTGCTCCAGAAGCTCTCGCTCAGCTTCGTCTTCACTGTCCCTGGATGGACGCCCACACACATAGCTTCCTTCTTCTGCATCTGCAGCTGCAAATCGAATGTTTTGACGACCTGGTTGAGCGCGGCCTTCGACGCTCGGTACGAGTACCATCCTCCCTTCTTGTTGTCCGAGATCGACCCCACGCGTGCTGTGACGTGCACCCACTTGGCGAGCGGGTCCACGGTCCCCGTGCGAGCGGACGGGAGGAATCGTGCGAAGTGCTTGATGAGCAAGAGGTGGGATATCACGTTGATCTGGAATGTCTTTTGCAGGGTTTGCGCGTCGAGATCGGCTGGCTGGCGCTCGGGGTGTAGCATGCCGCCTGTGAAAAACCCAGTGTGCAGATACGGGTCCCTCTCCTTGGACAGAGAGGCAGAGAGGCGCTGCGCGGCCGCGGCTATGCTGTCCTCGCTCGCGAGGTCGAGCGGGAGGAGATGCAGGCGAGACCCGGCGGACTTGTCGGACAAAGGCTGGACGATGGTTTGAAAGACAGCATCCGGGTCACTGGAACGGTGGGTGGCGTACACGGGGAGTGCGGTGGTGCAGAGATAGTGTCTGGTGAGTGCGAGGGAGAGACCGCGAGTCGCGGGCGTAACAAGAATGAACGGGTACATATCGACGATCGGTGGCGACGGATGGCACGTCTCACTTATAAGCACACGCACTTGCATACCTGTCCGCCGATGACCGCATGGCGAGCGGACAAGTGACGACTTGATAGCTATGAGTACGTATCAGAACAGCAAGGCTCGACGAGCAGCCCGCCCATATGTGCACACTCGATACTAGTCGTCCACGAATCTTTCTTCGGCATCATCCCATCCCAAAGTCTCTGGGGCAATTCCCAACCTCCGCAGCATCAAACCCAAAGTTTCCTGCACTTCTTCAACCTCTTCTTCGGCCGCAACAACATCCACTCCACTCCTCTCTGCTTCCGCCCTCTTCTCTCCACCATCATCCTTTCCGTCCCATCCTCCCCAGTCGTCATTCCCTGATTTTGAACCGTTGTCTTCCTTCATGTCCCTCACGATAGACCACAGTTCGTAAGCCGTTTCCCGTCCTGCCTCACGCCATTTTCGCGCCAGACCTTCCAGGTTGTCGTCGGCTTCTTTGATCTTTACCGCGCGGTGGAGAACGGCCAATTTACGTTCAAAATTTTGGATAGTTGCCGTTGGCAAGATGGCAACGCGCGATGAATCTGATGTTGCGCCAACCAGCGGCGAGCGGAACTGCGACGCAGCCTTGGAAGATAACGCGAGCGTCGTCATAGTTCGCATGACATTGGGGGTGCCATGTGTTCCCATGGGAGTGTCTTTGGCTAACATCGACGTGGCAGAGGAGAGAGTGGATGGCGGCAACATTGGCACAGAACTGTGGACATCGACCGTGCGACTCGAGTCCGAGGGAGCTTTGGCCATGATGGGAGAGCGGAAGGGCTTAATGAGCTTCCGGTGGGAGCGTCTTTGGGAAGCCTGAGTCGCGCGCATCGGCGCAGGGCTCCCTCGAACTGGCGAGGACATGTTCTCGTCCACCCTCTGCGAGATAGCTGCAAGTAAGCGTCGCGCCTCTCGAATGCAATAAGGCTGACAAACCCGGCGTTTTGAGATCTCCTCCACCTTCAGATCATGCGCATCGGCAACCTTATCGGAAAAGGCTGAGAGTGAGACTAAAGGAACACCACAAACAACGCACCTGGTCGCAATCACTATGGCGCTTGCCTAATGCTGTCGGAGGCATGATGCGCGACAAGCAAGTTTTGGGTTCCCCAACAGGTCCAGGGCTAGTGATGCTTCTCTGAGATGGACGAGCAGGTGACGACTGTGTTTGCTTGACGTCGTCTTCTGGGGCCTCCTCGTCTAGTTCTTTATAGTCGAGAGTAGACAGAGGGGGCCGGATCTCCTCGTAGCAAGCCATGGGAGACGAATTCGGAACAGTGAGGCAATCGCTAGATGCCGGTTCGACTGCAGGTGGCGAAGATGAGCACATAGTCAAGCCGGGAGACGATGGAGGAGAAGAAGGCGGTAAGGATGAGAAGTCTTGTCGAGAAATGTCAGAACTGTAGGGGTTGTCCGGAACGCCAGGTGAGAGCGATTGGCCAGAGATCTGGGAGTCAACGATGATTGGGCCGTAGGGAGCTGCGGACTGGTAAATCGACACAGCACTAGGGGCCACTTCAGAAGCGAACGTATCTAGCATGGAAGGGAGTGTATGGTTCTCCGGGACAGGAGTATTGATATCCATTGCTTCAAGATCAGGCAGAGAGAGGGCGTCGTTTTCAGTGAGTGCAGTGGGTGACGCCAGAAACGAGCGTTTCATCGAGGAATCCGGAACGTCTGGAATGGGTCCGGCAGTCGCTGAGATCTCCAGTAAAGGTAAGGATACGCCAGAAGACGACGTGTCCATAGCATCTGAAGTTGAGAGAGCGGGAACATCCGCATGATCAAGAGGAAGACGACCCGGAAGGACGGGCGCAGACTCCTTATAGGTTGTTTTCAAGATTTCGACAGCGATGGTCTCGACAGGAGCTTGATCGGTAAACACAGTGTGCAGAGCGCCAGTGGTAGAGTCGTCGACGTCGACGGAAGCCAACGATTTCCTCTTCCCCGGCAACACTTCATCAAGAGGAGAGTCGGCACCGGTGTTGTTGTCTTCAGGATTCGTGTCATAGGAAGTGCAGTCACGGGCGGTGGGCGGGGGCAAGATCGTATGGTTAGATGACGTGGCCTCGCTAGCCGTCGCGTCGATAGCTCCTGCTTGGGTGACATGAAAAACTTCGCCCACGGCGCGTATAGGGTCGGAGAGTTGTGTTTCCGCCATCTTCGTATCAGCTGTTTTGTTTCGAGATGAGGACAGTTTGAATGAAAGGAAGATCAGGACATACGGAGCTCGACTTCGAACTTGCGGACAAGACAACTTTGAGGCGTCTAGGGAGACCGGTTTAAGCATATAGTCAGCGAATGTCGCAACTCGACGATTGATAAAGTCCACCGAAGAGACTTCTTCACGATATTGATGATGGCGTATCACAGGAGCCTCGGCTTCGCCTTTGAGGTCCGGAGGGGAAGAGGGGAGGGAGAGTAGAGAAGCAGCAAGCGAACAGCGTAGGGGCGGCGGCGAGTCGTCTATGGCTTCATTAAGCTCAGTCTGCGCAACATACATGTCTTCGGATGGAGTTGATATAGCGGTCGTCGTGACCTTGGAGGGTTCAGCGTTCTCAAGCTCGGCACCAGATGTTGCCTTGGATGTATGCGCATCGATCCGGACCTGAAGGCTTCCACTGACAATCTCTGGCTTTGAGGCGGCGGCGGAGTCTCGTGTGAAGGTAGGAGATGTGAGGGAGAAGTCGTTCGGGGCGCTGTGCGGGCGTTCCAGTGCACTAGACTGCAACTCGCGTTGGCTGTAGGGGACTGCCACAAGAGCAGCTTCTCCAGTCGCCGGCTATGGTCGCACACATGCAAATCAGCGAACAATCGAGGAGATGTGTCCAAACGAACCTGTAGGGCGTCTGCAACAGAGAGAGGCGGCTCAAAAGTGTCCATCCAAGTCTATAAGGTCATTAGCATGGCGGTAATCACAGAATATGATCAAAATGTGTTTACAATCCTCGGCCTGAGCACTATTCCTTCGCTCGATGGTGAGATTGGGAGGCTTAGACACAGCCTGCTGGTTGTGACCTTTACAAGAGCTTGCTTTTGAGTTATGTTGCCGTGGTCGCAGCGCTGTTGACGTGTTGTATGTCTGATTCCCACGCTTTACCAATGTTCTTTATCAACACAGATGCGTGCCAGACCATTATAGAAACATGTAGCAAGCTTATAAGTGGTACAAAATCAAGAATGTGTACTTGAAAAGACATGGATATAGTGGATTAATGCTAAGCGCTGTTTACTTCACAGCACTTCTTGAGTCCTTGCGTGCGACACCTAGGGCGTCTTCTGCAGGCCGACGCGGACTTTGTCGAATACGACGTCGATTTTGTGGCTGACTTGCTGCAGAGAATACTTGGTCAAACCTCTCGAGCACTTCATGTGTGCGACAGACCGAAAGAATCAGGCCCATTTTGACAATTTTGCTGTAGCCAGGAAAGCGACGCTTTCCTGGCTTGATTCCCGCGACGGCAGGCTCCGACGGATTCAAGAACATGGAAATCTAACGCGGCCAGCCCCTTCGTCAATATGAGCGTATTGGACTGCAGAGGTGACGGACCGCGGGCGTGCTGTCCATCTCGGGACAGGCCTCTTCATAGTCCCAGTCGCACGGAACAGGCTGGAGCATATGCGTCAATGGCTGTTTTATCTGTGTATCTCGTGTCAACATACACCATGTATCACGTAGGATAAGCATCCGCTAGCTTCCGAGGTTGTCAGCGACGGCCAGAAGAGGAAAACCTCGTAGTCGTCATCTTCAACACTCGTCGAGCTGTTGTCCTGCTTGAAATGCGCCATTTACGGTGGATGAGAACGAGGGTGGCGGTAGTGATGGTAGGGGGGAAAGAGGAGGCGACGGGGACTTAGCGAAGACATTATAAAGGAGGACGGCGACTTCAAATACGGCAAAGGAAAGGCCGCCATTGACGCAGGCCGTTCGGACCCGTCGTGCTGGCGTCCACAAGCGCCTGCATCAGGCAAAACATTTCGCGTCTTCCACCACTGGCACGTCTAGGTCTCGGCTTACTGGGAACCCCGGGAGCCACTCACGCCACGTATGCCAGATGCGGCGGTCACGTCGCCCCTGGTTGTATGACTCGCGTGGGTGGACACGTTCTATCGTGCCGCGAGGTGAATAAATAATACTGTTCTGCTTCCGTGTCAGCACAACCATCGACGCCCCGTTCCCATGTCGTTGTCGTGGATTTGCACCACGCACACAAGGCGACAGCTGCCCATCTCACACAGCTCGGTCGGATGGCAGTGGCCATGATGAGGAGTGTGTGAGAGGATAGCGGCTGGGCCGACTGCGGCACGGTGTCCCAACACAACTCAGCCCAAGAAGCGCACCATCCCACTACCTTCTCTCAGTCGGCATCCTTGCGCACTTCAGGTGACATCCACATGGCCCAATCTTCCCCGCGCGCCTTGCGTGCAAAGGCAGGGCGAGGCGGGACCGCGGCAGGGCGCGGTACATATCCGGCCGTCACGCACTGGCGTGACGGTGTGACATGCCCGCCTGTTGGCAAACGACGGCGACGAACAAGCCTCAGCCCATCTGTGTCCCATCGCGTGCGCCAACATCAAGAGACAAGACTGCGACTCACCTTGTAAGCTGTGTGTGCCCACATCAACATCAAAGGAAGATGCCCCCAAGGCTATCAAGAACGCCTCTGCACTAGTCGGTGTGGCTCAGCATCAAGACAGAGTGACCGACTCCGCAAGATAATCTGTGCGGCTCCTGAAAGCATGGCTGGCCAGTGGCTTCGGCCTTGCGCAAATAGCTTGGAATCTTTCGGCGCTTCCGTGACTGTATCTGGGGTTGTCGAGCCCGGTCGCCGCCTCCAAGAGGCTGCCCTGCCTGTGTCAGGCCACAGGTCGGTTGCAGATGCCTGAGTGCTCCGGGACATCTTCTGGGCGACTGAAATCTTGCTACGAAGTTTCGCGCCAAACGAGCCGCTACGTGTGGATCAAGGTGGTGTGGACCGGGCCTTGTCTCCTCCGCGCCGCAAAGGAGGCCAGTGTGCTTCAAGGACAAGAAAGGCCCTCGGAGATGTTCAAGACCTTCATGTAATTGGACATCGTGATCAAGAAACGGATGGCCAGGGTTCAAGGCAAAGAACGATCGATGTGGGCGTTGCAAACGAAGCGGGTCGCCGCGTGCGGCCCCCGTCCGCAACTCGCAAATTCGGGCTCCGCAATGGCCTCGCCGTCATCCTCGCCTCGCTGCACTGTACAAAAGCCATTTCTTTTTTTCCCTACCAAACCTGTCCAAGGGGCCACAACCGATGAGCCTATACACTCTTGTCAGAAATCAATCCTACCCCTTCAATTGAATCTCGCCTCAAGTGGTGGTACTCGGACACAACGGCCACACTGGCGACCGACAACTCCCTACGCCGACCTCGTCATTCGCCAAAGGAATCAGGCTAATATCGGACTCCTTGCGTAGAGAAATCGAGATGGGATAGCAGGACTGAGGACAACGCTTGCAACGATTCTCGTGCGTGTGCTGATTATAGACATGCTTTCTACGGTGTGCTCTCTGACGGAACCCCGCGCCAGCCGCAGACCATGGCTTTCAGCCCCTCTCACCTCGGGCGGAGAACCAGCTGAAGGTTCAAGATTTCCAGCCGGCCCACATCGTGCGTAAGACCTAGTTCGCTTCGCTGACGCGAGCTTTGGTGCTAGTAACTTACCATAGGCATCTGCGGCTACTCAGGAGACTGACCTATCCGACGTTGTCTTAACCACCTGACCGTGCGAGGGAAACAGGCTGCGGTGGTGCACAACCAGAGACGACGCGACCAAATCGAGGTATACACAGACGGTTCAAGCATCGATGGAGGAGTGGGGGCCGCAGCCGTGTTGTATAGGAACGGCAGAAAGGTAAATGTGCTGCACAAACACCTTGGGAGCGATAAGGAACACACGGTATACGAGGCCGAGCTCGTCGGCATGGTATTGGGGACAGAACTCATCTTCCGAGAGACACAGGTATCTAACGCGTCGATACGGCTCGACAATGTTGCCGCTATACAAGCAACACAAAATGCGAAGGCAACTCCGGGCTCATACCTCGTAGATGCGGTGCAGAGGGGCGTCGAGACAGCAAAAGGCAAACACCGGCGGATGCAGCTGAGGGTACAGTGGGTTCCGGGACACGAGGATGTGGAAGGGAATGAGGTTAGTGACGAAGAAGCGAAAGCGGCGGCACACGGCCGCTCCAGTGCGCGTGAAGACCTACCCGCGGCTCTCCGAGGTCGACTCCCAGTCAGCAAGTCAGCGGCGAAGCAACATTTCCGAAAGCTACTCCAAGCGCAACGTGTAGAACGATTCGAGGCCTCTCCGAGATGCACACACATTCGTCGGATCGACCCCTCCACCCCCTCGAACAAATTCCGAAAAGCCACAGCTCACTTACCCCGTCGACAATCATCTCTCCTCTTTCAGCTCCGTTCGAAGACGGTCGCACTCCAGCGGTACCTGCATCATATCAAACGGGCGGACAACGCAACGTGTCCTGCATGCGCACAGAGCGATGAAACAGTATTTCACTTCCTAATGGAGTGTCCAGCGCACGAGGAGCCACGACGACGCCTTGGGCAAGCGGTCGGACGTGCCAAGATGAAGATGGATCACCTGTTAGCAAACAAGCTTTTCCCAAGCTATTCCAGTTCATACACGAGACCAAACGCTTCGAGGACGCATTTGGAGATGTGCGCGACACCCGGCAAGATGACGGACGAGACAAGGAGGCCACGAACGCGGAGAAGACGTAGGACGAAGGCGCGCACGGCTTACGCGGAGGATACGCGCAGGATAGAGAAGCAGGCGAAGTCGGAGGCAGGTAGCGGACGGGAGTCGGAGGGGCACGGACGAACGGCGAAGGAGCGGATGGACAGGGTAGGAGGGACGGAACGACGATAGGGCCGCAGGATTTCAGCCTGCACCGGCCACGGCCAGGAACCGGGGGGCAAACGCGACGGAGCAGTCGCGCACACACCCAAAAACCTGGCAAGCGCTGATTTTGTTGCATGGATACATTCTCCCCAGTGCTCTACGATGTAGTTCACTGCTCGATACGAAATAGAGAGAGAAAAAACGTTGCAATACGCCAGCCATACTGATAAGATTTCATCACCCTAAATTAAAGGAACTGCTCGCCCACTTGTTGTCCAGCATTTGAGCATCATGCATCATTTTTAATCTTAGTACGTTCGCAAATGG
This sequence comes from Auriscalpium microsporum, assembly GCA_019914985.1. Taxonomy (NCBI): domain Eukaryota; kingdom Fungi; phylum Basidiomycota; class Agaricomycetes; order Russulales; family Auriscalpiaceae; genus Auriscalpium; species Auriscalpium microsporum. The sequence goes on from JAHLMG010000001.1 coordinate 3,060,683, forward strand.
TGGCCCACATGCGCAAGTCTCGTCGCTGTCCGACTTGCGTGACCGACAGAACAATCCCGGCCCATGGTCATCGTACGCGCCTCAAAGCCTGGATATTCCAGGTCATCAACAAAGTTTTCTTTGAATACGGGCCAGATGAGCTCGAACATCACTCACAACTGTTGAACGAAACCATTTAGTGCGCGCGATTTGCATAGCGATGGACTGGCGTACAGTTGTCCTCTCACGGGGACTGAAACCGTTATCGTCTGGTTTGTGTTTTGACACGAGGATCACCACGCTCATTGCGCTTCTTGAGCTTCTCTTGTCGCTTGCTCATGTTGCTCTCAGGCGCGGCATCCTCTGCATCTGCAGCCGATGACCACCTTCCTAAAAGCATAGTAGAGATGAAAGAGCCCCAGAGCTTGAATATGACGAAGCCTGGTATCTGAGAAGAGAGTATGAGCCATGAATAACGGATTCGCAATGACACCGAGCGCACCGCGGCATAGATCCACCAGAACCACTCTCCCAAGATGGAGCTGCCAACTTGTGCGAACCCTGGCCAAGAGATGTCAAAGCGAGCAGATATGCAAGCGTGCGCAAAGCTCACATGAGACATACAGCACGTCAAAGAACCACTCTGTCATGCCGGGCTGGTTCAAGTCATCACCGGATGACACCAATGTCCCAGTCGCGTCACGCCTCGGAGTGCCCATCTTAACCAACTGCCTGTATAGAAGCTGTCCTGCACCCAGAGATAGTACGTAGAAGACTATCGCTGTCTTGCTAGTCTTGGAAAAGAAGAGGCGTAGCACGAGGGCGAGTACATTCGCCCCTACCTGCCCGTAGAACAGGTTTCTGATGGCGATTTCATTCTGCGAAGCTTCAGCCTATAAGATGTGTCTGATGAAGAGCAGGTAGCCAAGCACACCTATTCGCTTTGCCGATGTGTTTGCCATGGCGGGAGGGTCGAAGGACAGCAACGTCACCGTCACAAAATTCACAACAGCCTCAGATAGCACGTGACGCATCCTCCCCTCTTGACTCTTGAGTCTTCTGAGTCTTCGCAAGCCCAAGATGTCAACGAGTAACTCCAGTATCAAGGACTTGGCACAATCTGCTGCACATTTAAACAAAGAACATCAATACTCACTCAAAGTCTACGCAGAACGCTTGGAGGCTGAGCTCAGGCTTGTCGATAAATTCTTGGCATGTATATCCTTTGTGGCTCATACGCGCCTCTGACTGATTTGACTCACATAAGGCTATCGCTGAAGTTGAGGAAGATGAATCAACCCTTGAGGTGGCAGGATGCATCGAGGTTCCAGGTGTTGAGAAGGTTGTAGGTCTGTTGTCTGGTTCTGATTTGACCTCTGAGGTACGCCGAGCTCCATAATCTGTCACCAATACATAAGGACTCACGCATACCTAGAGTTCACCATTTCTTACCGAGTCGCTAAGGCGCCAGCGGTATATGGGGTACACCGAAGTTCGTCCCAGTACGTGTATCGTTTAAGTTCTACTATCTCCCAGTAACTCCTTGGAAAGTGAAACCCAAGGAGTTAGAAAGTTTGGCAGAGGGCGTGCGCGCTGAGAATCACCGTATGCGTGCCCAGGATGCGCAGCAAAGGTATATGAGGTCCTCTACTCCGACATTCGTCTTCACACTAGACTCTCGAGCAGGGGGTATCCATTTCTCGGAAACAAACAAAGCGCCGCGAGAGATCTTCACAACACCGAAGGAATCGATTGGGAGCGGATTGCTGCTAAGGTGCCGCCCCGAAAGCTATTTGCCATTTCGGAAGCATTGACGTACCGATACCTGCCTAGGTCAATGCGGACTCTGCCGCCAGTATTGGCCGTACCGCGACAGAATGCGAAATACGTTGGCTCGGCGATCGACATCCTCAATTTAACCACTCTCAATGGACGGCGCCAGAGGTCCAAAAGGCCAGAACGCTCGTTGAGAGCTTACAAGAGGGGGAAATAAACTGGGTGCATGTTGCCCAAGAACTGGGTGTCCGTATACTTGACTATTCTCCTCTGCTCATTTTTGACGGCAATTCAGACAAAAAAGGTACCATTAGACGTCATGCGTCATGCTATTCCTCGACAAACGCACGTTTGGGACACGGACTCAGATATCCGCTTACTGGAAGCGGTTGCAATGTACGGAATGGAAAGCTGGCAATTAGGTACTGTGGCTCGTTAGTCCTCTACCAGTTGACTGAGTAGCTTTACAGTGGCACGGACTGTAGGCGAGCACGCAACTGCAGCCTCTTGTCAAAAGCGGTTTCAGCGCTCGCTAGACCCTGCCCTGAAGCGCGGCAACTGGACCACGGAAGAAGACGATGTACTGCGAATAGCTGTGGGACTCTACGGGCATGCTTGGATCGATATCGCGACATTCATTCCAGGCCGTACGAACGAACAATGTCGCGACCGATGGTCAGAGCGACTCAATCCGAGTGTGGCGAAAGGGAAGTGGTCTAAAGAGGAGGACGCACTTCTGTTATCTGCTGTGGATGCTCTTGGGGCTGGCCAATGGAAAGAGATCAGTGAGCAAGTTGGGACGGGTCGAACAGACAACATGGTATGGAGACTCTGTTTCTCCGTTCGCAAACACGCTTACAACTTGTGGATACAGTGCCGGAACAGGTATGAAACGCTGAAGAAGCAAGAAGAAGCGGCTTCCAGCGCAGAGTCAAACGACCAGGATCGTACCATACCGCCACGGCGACGTCGCTCTCGTACGAGTGCGAAGCAAGCGACAGGACCTGCGTTGGGCGTATTAGTTCAACCCAATCAAGGAATACACGAGAAGAACACCGCTGGCACTGGCCGTTCGCGACCTCGGCCACGGGCTCGAAAGGTGGCTACCGAGAGTCACGAAACGACGGACGAGGTGACATTGACTGGCCCTGTCAATGATGTGCAGTCTGCTACCGAGCAGTTGAAGAAGCAGCGACCCAAGGCCCGTCGGGTCAGGAAGGAATCTGTACCCCAGGTGACACTGGTTGCAGCTGATACCACTGTCTTGAAGCCCATCTCTGCACCATCGACTGCCAGGAGCCAAACCGGTCAGTCGTGATATCAGCCGAGTGAAATATTTCCTGACATAGTATCCTAGTTGCGGATCATACGGTCGTGCCTGAAAGAGAGCGGTGCTTGGAGGAGGAAGACTCAGAAGCTGAAACGGATAAGCTTGTGCGGAAAGTGGGGCGCGGTCGCAAGCGCAAAGCGCACAAGACCCCAGCAGTCTCTCCGCATACCTCCGTGCCACAGAAGCGGAAGAACGCGGCAACAAGTACAGCCTCAAAGAAACAAAAAAGGACGTCAACAATTTCTGAAGGTGTGCAATGTGTCTGCGTGTTGCTTCGTCGCACTGATCCAGGACCGCGAATGATAGCGCGCGATGACAGCGACGATGGCGCTGCAGGTGAGCATATTACCGCAGAGCTGTCACACCCAAATGCGCATGCGAAGACTCGGCCACCTCCCCAAACAATAGTGACGCCCCGAAGGAGGCAGCCTGCCAGGGCAGCACGAAGTCGGCACGAACAATCAGATTAAGAGGTAGCGACATAGCGCAGGTCTCTCGACGCGATCTAATGATGTATGTGCTGATGATTAATGATACTTTTGTACACGACGATAACTTGTCTGTCAATGCGTCGTGACCTTCCATCTCTTCCTCGGGTGTGCTGTCGCTTCCCAGTTGACTATAGCTCCGAGAAGCTCGCCGTCATCGGGACCGACCACATCTTCGGTGGCCAACAGCAGGTTCTTCAGAGATTCTTGAACCAGACCAGCATTTTTGAGCTTCTTCTCAAGTGACGGAAGGGCCTGCTTCTTCGGTGGAGAAGGCTGTGGCAAGAGGTGCTGCATCAGATGGCGAAATCAACACTGATAGCTCTCGAACTCACTGGCGTCCTGAGGTAGGTATGTTTGGGTGGGAGGGCTGGGAGGTAGGAGGGAATGGTGCGGAGAGTGGAAGGCACCGCGGGTGTGCTGTCCTCGTCATCCGACGACAACAAGTTCGGTGGCGGTGGTCTCGACGAAGCAGGTAGAAGCGTTGGCGGGTGTGCAAGTGCACCGGTCATTTCTGTCAAATATGGTGAGCGCGCCATACAGGAATGAGACAGCGGGATGTGGCACTTCGTCTCCTGAGGCCCGAAAGTTCTACCACGAGCCGCAGGTCTTCCAATTCGATTCCGACCTCTTCAGCCGCTTCCAACGCGTCCTTCGCGAGAGGAGCAGTTCTGTTGGCCAAGTTCGCATACTCGTGCGCTGACTTATGGAGCTCCTCGATGACTGACGGTAATGGCGTGAAAAGTATGCCAAGAGTCAGAGGCGAAGCCGCTCACATGCAACCACTTCTGCCTCCAGCTTCCTGAGGGCAGCAGGCTCGGCGGCGTCAAAGCCCTCGTTCTTGAGTTCAAACGATATCAGTTTGTCCAGTGATCTCGATGCTACAGCTAGGTCGACATTGGAGAGGTCTTGCGGCGCTGGCTCATGGTTCGCGCGAGGAGCGTGTCCTGCTGGGGACGGTTGGTATAGCGGGTACGACGCAGTCGGAGATTGCGTAGGCGGGTAGTTTCCGGAGGCATAGCGGGCCTGTGGAGGATAGTGCGCATATGGTGTCTGATACGCTGCGGCATACGCCTGCGGGTAGGTCGACTGTGTGGCTGGAGTGAAGGAAGACATGCTCTGAGTGCGTCCCACGGTGCTATCGACGAGACCGGGCCCAGCTCCGAGTCCGGGTGCTCTAGATCTTCCTCGCATTAGCTCATTACATAGAGCCTCCCTAGACTAACCATGGCCGATCCTACAGTAGAAGACCTCCAGGCCTTGCCTGAACGCCCATCTGCCCCCGTGCGCACAGAGACCGGTCGTGCCGCTCGCCCACACATCGTTGGCCCAGATACCCCCCAATCACCCTTCCCCATATTCCTAGCTGGCGCAGTCCAGAAGGGCTTTGGAAGAGGCGGGAAGGACCTTGGTGTCCCGACTGGTATGTTTGTACTTCGTCGACCGATTTCGCAGTTTATCCAGCTCGCGTATACGACAGCCAACTTGCCAGACGAATCGATCACACCCATGACCCACGTTTGCCAACCAGGTGTCTATTTTGGATATGCACAAGTAGCGGGATTGCTGGGGGAAGAGGCGAAGGTTCACCCCATGGTCATGAGTCTGGGATGGAATCCTTTCTACAAGAACGAGCGACTGACTGCTGTATGCACCTCGTTCTTCCCCACAATGTATGTGTCCTCACCATGATTGCATTGCAGGAGATCCACATCATGAGCGACTTCAAGGCGGACTTCTACCAGCATAACATGAAGACTCTTGTCCTGGGTTATATACGACCTGAGCTGGACTATATTTCTAGAGGTGTGCTTTACTCTGCTTCTCCCTACCGACTCTTGTCCGACGTCACGTTTCTCGGGGGCAGAGGCTCTCATAGAGGACATTCAGACAGACAAGCGCGTGGCACTCGAGTCCCTTGCCCGTCCGGACTACGAGAAATTCGCGGAAGATGCCCATTTTGACCTATAGAAATGCGCTCTCCTTTAGAAGTGTAGCATTCATGATCCTTACTTATCTGTAATGTTGTTGTCATGTTAGGCTCTTGGAGATTTACAGATTTGCATGTCCCGAGAGAGGGACGGCGGCGGGTTTCACGTCAGCTCATGTTTGCGAGTGAGGGGATCGACTCGGTAAAGAGACAAGTTAAAGAAAAAGAAAAAGAAAACGAACTGATTATTGACTGCAGAGTCCGTAGACCTCTGGGGGAAGTCATGTTTGTTAGATGGCATGGTTGACTGCTAAGTAGAGTTGTGAGTGGTATATCCCGATTCCACTCACGTGTTTGAACGCCACCTGCTTTCGAGGTCCGCTCTCTGCTGTTCGACGCTTCGACTTAATCCGCCACGGACGACCTCCTTCACAGGTTCCCGATATGTATAATGGTATTGGTTTGACGACACCGCGTGGAAGGTTAGTCCCTGTTTGCTCCTCCGCGAGGTCCACACGTTCACACCGCTGTCTCCAGCGGTACCAACGGCTATGTGATTCGCAACTTGTCGGTGCTACGAAGTCGCGACACGCAAGCCGACCGGGCTAGCGCATGGGATGCTGCGCCCCCGAAGCACAGAGAACCAGACAAGGAAATTTTGGAGCACGAAAGGAAGCGTGGTGTTGAGGTGAAGTGTTTGGAACTGCAGCTTCAGCTTGAAGATGAAGGGTATGTTCGTTTCATGAAATACAACCCGCACAATCTCACACATCGTGACATCTCATATAGAATCGACGAAGAAGAGATCGAGAAACAGGTTTCCACACTACGGGAGAAATTGCTCAGCCTGCTGCCAGCGGCACCCTCAGCGAAGTCGCTGAAGCCTTCTGACACCCACGGTCTCGCGGCGGCAAAGAAGATCGAGCTTAACAAAATGGCAGCCGCCTTTGGCACCCGCTCCGACTACACTGAAGGAGCCGCGTTTGACAGGGAAAAGCAAGAAGAGGAGCGGAAGAAGAGGATGCTCGAGCGGCAGGAGCGAGACGAACGCCGGGAGGCCGACCGTAAAAGGATGGCCGAACAGAAGGAGAAATGGGAGCAGGAGAGGAAGGAGCGGGATCGCTTGAGGAGAAGAGAAGAGGACAGAAGGCGCAAAGAAGCAGAGGCGGGAGGCGGCGGGCCAGGACGAGACGACGACGGCGGCAGGCGAAGGATGCCCCCACCGCCGGCACCATCGTTTGCACGCGAGCGTCGTAGTCGGAGCCCGCCTCGTCGCCCTTCGATGCGGGACTCTCCTCCCCAACGTCGCCGGCCTTCGTCTCGGTCGCCATCCCCAGCTCCGCAGCGCCGTCGCTTCCATTCACCCCCGACACGCACCGGCCGGGACTCGTACTCGCCCCGTCGCGCGGCAGATCGCCCGACCTCTCCGGGTGGACGACGGCCGTCGAACTCGTCGCCCCCCCGAGGTCGCTCATATTCGCGGTCTCCTTCACGGTCTCTTTCACCACGCTCGCGAGGATTATCGCCCGAGCCAACGCGTCGTCGCTCTTTGTCCCCGTCTTCGCGCCGTGACAGGTCCCGCTCCAGAACTTTTGTCCGTAGGGGTCGCTCGCCATTGTCGCCACGTCGGAGCGAGCGCGGCGTGAGTGAAGGGAGACGGAGGAGAGCGACATCCTCAGTCTCGAGGTCCAGGTCTCCAAACACAAGACGTGCTCGATCCCGCTCCGCCAGCACGGGGTCATCTATGAGTGTGAGCTCCAGAAGCTCTCGCAGCAGTCGTGACTAGGAATAGGGTAGGCCCGTGGGTCAAGGGCGAGAAAGGGCCTTATTCCGCTTGAGTTCATCGTACCATACTTTACAATTGTACCTCGTGTGTCGGATATGACGAGGCTCTTTCATGAATCAGAGGACGAGAACTTACCTCGAATGTTCTCGCACAGCTCTGGCAAAGCGACAGGCAAGGTCCGGGACTCGGAGTCTCGCCGTGAGCGACGTTTCTGCCCCAGACGGCCATCACTTCAGCGGCCAGCCATCCCCAATCCTCACCATGTCCCGGCCATGGCTCCAGCGCATTGCCTCAGCCTCTCTGACCTTCCGCCGCTTCACCGCGCACACAGCACACACGCACAGGCACCCTCCTACCCCAAGGCGTCGGGGCGTCCGCACCGCCGTTAACGTATCTGCCCTCGCCACAGCTGGCGTGTCAACATACCTTCTTGGGGCACTATACCCACATACCGTCCTCACCTATGTATCACCTCGCATCGCACCACCGCCTCCTGATCCGGACCACCCAGAGTCAAAGGCATACGTCGCCAGGCTCGAGGACGAACTCCACAGCCTCCCCCTTCTACTGAAGCACCGTGCCCAGACGGACCCCGATGAGTGGTACGAGACACGCCCGTACCTCAAGCTTCCGGAGGACCGCCGCGTCAACAACTTGACGGCAGGCGCACTGCGTGGGCCCGGGAAACTAGCGCTGTCCCCGCTGGTGCGCGCGCGGTACGACGAGTCGGAGTGCATGATTCTCTTCCATGTTGGCCGTGGGCTGTGCGGACATGATGGCATCGTGCATGGTGGGCTGCTAGCTACCCTTTTGGACGAGAGCATGGGCCGTACGGTTAGTGGTCGTGCACATGCTGGTCTGCCCTGGCGCCCGCTAACGATACAAATGTACGTCTAGGCTATCTTCAATTTGCCCGACAAGATAGGCGTCACTGCAAATCTGAATGTGAATTATAAGGCCCCAACGCGCGCTGACCAGGTGGGTGTGTTTGGCCTTTTCGTGGTTAGCGGGACTAACGCCCTCGATGTACAGTTCCTCGTTCTGAGGGTCCGGCTTGTCGAGAAGGCTGGGCGTAAGACTCGAGTTGCAGGTGCCGTCGAAGACCTCGACGGAAATGTGTTGGTTGAAGCAACGTACGGTTACATGCACACCCCAGCTGCTTTCCGTCAACTCACGACCTCTGCAGGTCGCTGTTTATTCAACCGCGATACTCGAAGCTTTTGGCTTCAAGTGGCGTGCGCGAAGCGCTAGGGGAGCCCCCCACCATGCGTCAACCTAAACGCGACCCTGAAGAGATCCTGCCTCGGCCTGCTACCGCGCCTTAGACTGTAGACGTCGAGTTATGTATAGACAGCCTGGATATCTATGGATATTTACCGAATAACCCTGTGAAACATCAGGGTCCGAGCCTTGGTATCAGAGCACATTTGCCTTTGCTTGCATGGGCTGCTTCAAACAGTTTCCTAGAAGCAGACTGAAAGCGGCCGATGATAAACTGTTGCAGGACATGCAGCGACCAATTGAGCGGAATCTGCCGTCAAGTTTTTTTTTTGCGCGCTTGTCACGTCAGAAGAGTCATTGCAGCTTCAGTTGATATGTTGTTGAGCGCGGTCTTCATTCACACCCCATTGACTGCCACTGACATCCCTTGGCCCTAGCGCTGCACTCCAGATCGCCTCGTTTGTGTTCCGCAGAGTCACATTACGGACGTCCAAGGTAACGGACGTTACACAACCCGGCACCCTTCCGCTCTGCTGCCTCACCTCAAGCGCCTGGCGCAGACGTTCACAACCTCTATATCAGGAGCCCGGGCTACCTTGAAGACATCAGCGCTCCATTCCCTGTTTTCTGAAGCTCCCAAGACTAGTACTTAGAACTTGTTCAGAATGTTGCGTCGCGCGGGGCACTTCTCTCTCCGAGCGCGGGCCTATCAGGTTTCTTCATTGCGGAAAGCGTCGACGAATGCAGGGAAGGATATACGCACTGAAGTACGTTGTGGGTCATGCATGTCACTTCACAACATTTCTCATTATTTTTCCTACAGTCTTCAATAGCGCCCCTGCCCTCCTCCCCCAGCGTCGCGTACACCAGCGTCACCCATCCCGTGCCCGAGCTTCACCAGAGCGAGCGATCTCGCGAGGTGCTGGAACTAGGAGAAAAGTATATTCTGCCAGTGTACGCGCGTCCACCAATCGTCTTGGATCATGGCAAGGGGAGTTGGGTATGGGACTGCGATGGACGGAAGTATTTGGATTTCTCGGCCGGAATTGCGGTGAATGCTTTGGGCCATTCGGATGAAGGCGTTACGGAGGTGCGTGCGTCCGATATCCGGGGCTGTGTGTGTAGTTGCTCATACCGGCTTCGTACAGGTATTGCGCGCGCAATCCAGCAAGCTTCTCCACGCTTCCAATGTCTACCACAACGAGCACGCACCCGCGTTGGCCGCCCTCATTGTAACACTTACCCAAAAGGAGGGTGGGCTTGGATACCCTACAGGCACCGCGGAGCCCACGTCCACGCCCGGCGCAAAGGTTTTCTTCTCTAACTCTGGCACCGAGGCCAACGAAGGTGCGCTCAAGGTCGCGCGTAAAGTTGGGAAGGACCGCGGAGGCGAGCGCAAGCACGAGATTGTGTGTTTTGAACAGTCGTTTCACGGACGCTCACTCGGCGCCTTGTCTATCACGGTGAACGCCAAGTACCAGACGCCTTTCGCGCCCTTGCTCCCAGGCGTGCGTGTGGGCAGGCTGAATGTCCTGGAGGGGCTTGAAGATCTGATCACAAAGGACACATGCGCTGTCGTGCTGGAACCTATCCAAGGTGAAGGCGGTGTCAATGCAGCCGGAGTGGAGTGGGTGCGGAGGGTGGTGGCACGCTCCCGAGAGGTCGGCGCCGTAGTCATTTTTGATGAGATCCAGGTGAGCACACGCGCATATTCCTGTCACGGGTGTTGTCGCACGGGTGTTGTCGTTGTCGCTACCTGGGCCGATCGCCTCTCCCGAGTTGACGCAGGCTGCGACCCGACGAGTATTCGGACGCGAACTATGAACTATCTCGCTTCGTCTCCGAGCACCTCGCGGTATTGATAGCTACTGACAATCATTCCCGGGCAGTGCGGACTGTACAGGACAGCCCGCCTGTGGGCACACTCGGCATGGCCGGTCGAGTGCCATCCGGACATAGTGACCATGGCGAAGCCTCTGGCCAACGGATATCCCATAGGAGCTGTCCTATTACGAGACAGCGTCGCCGAAACGATGACCACAGGTACGTATACTCTCATGAGACTGGGCTATGTCGATGCATCCCGCTGAGCCGGTTATAGGCACGCACGGAACGACATTTGGCGGGTCGCCTTTGGCTTGCGCCGTGGGTCACCACGTTCTCAGCCGCCTGAGTGCGCGCGAATTTGTCTCACACTTGACGGAAACATCTGCGTACCTGGCCGGACGGCTGGAGCAGCTGCCTACGTGGTTTCCGGAGTTGGTCGGGGGCGTGCGAGGACGTGGCCTGATTCTGGGCCTGGTGCTAAAAGAGGAGGGGCATCCGAGCCGGTTGGTAGAGCTTGCGCGGGAGCGGGGAGTGCTGCTGTTGAGTGCGGGCACCGACTGTGTCAGGCTGGTGCCGAGCTTGACGGTGACGAGGGAGGAAGTGGCGAGTGCGGTGGACGTGGTAGAGAGCTGTCTGACTGTACTCATGGGGGGACGGTAGACGCGCGTGGGCACCGGCCAATGGGAATCGACTGTTTTGATAAGCGCCATCCTATAAGACCTGAGACGACCATGGCGACGAGAGCGCACATCATTTGCTTGCACCATGGACAAGCTCTCCTCCCTCGCAAAATTCACCAACACCTGCCCCTTCCTCGGACGCACCAAGTCCTCCACCCTCCGCACTCTATGCACCTCTGCGTCCCCCCATTTCCCCTCTCTCACCAAGCTCACCGAAAAGGCCACAGAGTGCCCCGTCATGGGCCCTGCCCTCGCCAAACGTTCCGGCCAGATGGTCGCTGGCTACGCTTCAGTCGCAGGCAGCGTCGACGTCAATAAGATCCACCAGGACAAGGGCGTCGTCATCACGTCCGACGACATTGGCAAGTGTCCGCACGCTAGCAAGGCCCTCGCCGCCGCTAGGATGGCCGAAGAGCTTTCCGCTGCCAAACGTCGCACAGACGCTCTCAAGGCTGCAAAGCTCGCTCATGAGCCGGCCCCGCTCAAGACTAGCGCTGCCCCACCTCCAGGCTGTCCCTTCCACGCCGCCGGGGCCAAGTCCGAGATGCCCGCCGTTAAGACCGAAGGATTCGACTACGAGAAGTTTTACGCCTCCGAGTTGCAGAAGAAGCACGACGACAAGTCCTACCGATACTTCAATAACATCAACCGCCTAGCCGCCAAGTTCCCCGTCGCCCACACCGCTAACCCGAAGAACGAGGTTGAAGTGTGGTGTGCGAACGACTATCTCGGGATGGGGAACAACCCGATCGTACTCGAGACGATGCAGTATGTCCTCAGAGTAATTCTTTTAGCTTAATAGGCTCTGACGTTGTTGCCCAGCCGTACCCTTGATAAATACGGTCATGGCGCCGGTGGTACCCGCAACATAGCGGGTAATGGCTCCTGGCATCTCAATCTCGAGAAGGAACTAGCGGCACTTCACCGCAAACCCTCAGCGCTCGTCTTCTCCTCTTGCTATGTTGCCAATGACGCCGCGCTTGCCACGCTTGGCTCGAAGCTGCCGGATGCTGTGTACTTCTCGGATTCATCGAACCATGCGTCGATGATTCAAGGCATCCGCCACTCTGGCGCGAAGAAGGTCATATGGAAGCACAACGATCTCCAGGACCTCGAGAATAAGCTCAAGGCGTGGCCCAAGGAGCAGCCAAAGATAATCGCGTTCGAAAGCGTGTATTCCATGTGCGGCAGTGTTGGGCCCATCAAAGAAATCTGTGATCTTGCGGACAAGTATGGTGCCATTACATTCTTGGACGAGGTCCGTTCCTTGGGTACTCGCTGTGCTGGCTTTTACTCATCAGTCCCTAGGTGCATGCCGTCGGTCTGTATGGACCCCGTGGTGCAGGCGTCGCCGAGCACCTCGATTACGACGCGCACAAGGCAGCTGGTCAATCGCCTGATCCCATTCCAGGTACCGTGATGGATCGAGTGGACATCATCTCTGGTTCGTACATTGACACTGTTCTCTGCAAAATCACATGCTCACTCTCACGGTGCAGGTACTCTTGGCAAGGCATACGGCGCTGTTGGTGGGTACGTTGCGGGCTCGGCCAAATTCATCGACATGATAAGGTCGTATGCCCCGGGATTCATCTTTACCACGTCCCTCCCTCCGGTTACGGTTTCTGGAGCCCACGCGTCCATCATCTACCAGAAGACTTTCAACGGTGATCGGCAACTCATGCAATGGAATGTCAGGGAGGTCAAGAAGCGTTTCGCTGATCGTGGTATTCCCGTTGTCCCCGGTCCAAGCCACATAGTACCCGTCTTGATTGGTGATGCGGCGCAGGCCAAGGCAGCCTCCGACTACCTGCTCCAAAATCACAGCATCTACGTTCAGGCCATCAATTTCCCGACGGTTGCCCGAGGCGAGGAGCGACTCCGGTTCACCATCACCCCGGGCCACACGCTTGAGCAGCTGGAGCACGTCGTTGCTGCCGTCGATGACACCTTCATGTCGCTCGGGATCAAGCGCGAGGCGGATTGGCAGGCGGTAGGAGGGCGCTGCGGTGTGGGCAGTGAGGTCCGCGAGTCGGTCACGCCCATCTGGAACGATGCGCAGCTCGGTCTCACGGAGGCCACGCCGAGGACTCGCCGGTCAGGCGAACCCCGCAAGGTTGATGCTCATGCAGTCAATGTCGCGAGGAATCAATTTGTGGGCCTCTTGGGCCCGGTCGTCGAGCAGGAGTCCTTCACCCTCAACCTCCCAAAGATGAGAACTGGTGGCGCTCCCGTTCGCCCTTCTGTTCACATGCCGTTGGCCCGGTCTTTTGCTGCCACGGCCTGATACACTTCGCTCATCGATTGGGCCTTTTCGATCATATTGTTCGCACGTCCGCTCGTTTGTTGCTTTCTCTTGTGTGTCTAATAGGACATGCGATGCTTTACATTTGTCTGTGCTGGCGCCCTTGAAATACAGTGTGCTATAGCTGTTCTCGTTTCGCCGCGTGCCCTATAACTTAGCAGATGCGCAGATGTAAGATTGTGTCCTTCAGCGCTCAGCAGCCAGAGAGTCAAGGAGGGTGCGCGCCCTAGACTGTAGCGCGACCTTCACGTTCCCATCCGCCACTTCTGCATCGGAGGCCATCGGTTCTGCAGTAGATGAATAATACGCCTCAGCGCTTTTGACGAGTTTCTGGTTGGATCGCAAAATGTCATAGCTGTTCACAGTGAAAGGCGAGACACTCACCTCACGAACAGCGCCTTGGACATCCGTGAAGTAGCCTGTCACTAAGCCCACATATTTATCAGGGATCTACCAACCATGCCATTAGCTTGTGTACGGACAAGATGCTCATCACTTACCGAAACCTCAGACCATATATTCCGGACCAGCCAATTCTGTCTCGCCTTGTTGAATTTCCAGTTGGCCGGATCGACCGCACGGATGTGCGCGTAAGATAGGCCTGTAGGGAGACCATTAATGGTCCAAAAGAAAGCGTACTCGGGAGGACATACTCTTGCGAGCTTGGTCGGAGAGCGATTCGTCTTCAACCGGATCCAGCAGGTCAACGGAATCCTTCTTGGCCTTGCGCCTGCACCTCTTTTGCTTCCCATCCACTTCCCCGCCTTCACCTCCACTATCTTTCTTCTTCCTGCGTTCGGCCCTGTCGCCGGCCTTTTTTCTCTTTCGCACCTGGCGCACAGAAGACTCGGCCGTTTGCACGTCCGAGACGTCTGGCTCCTGGTCTATATTCTTCGTATCGTCAGTTCTAGGGCGTTGCTTTCCATTTGAATCATCCACTATATGGTCTTCGACGTTCTCAATGATCGCAATGGCCTCCCTCCGCCGTCTTTTCGCTGCTTTCTTATCACTTTCAAGATCAGCCTTCTCCGCACCCGCGTTATCTGTTACTTTAGTCAGTCTTCTGTTTCACTTGACCACCGGGCTCGCATACGCACCTTTGCGTGAGCTTGTGACACCGTCTTCAATCACGGAGACGACGAGGTCAAGCTCAGTGTCGCGTTTCTTTCGCTTCTTGGTCTTCTTCTGCGGCACTGGCCCAGGGCCATTTTCTGCGGGCACGTTGTTCTTGTGAGGACTGTGACTGTCCGCGGAGCCATCTTTGTCTTCGTGCTCAGTGGGAGTCGTCCTGTGGTGTTTCTTAGCCATGGTGCACTCGAGGGAGGACGCCACTGCTGAAGCAATGGCGTCTATTTCTATGACAAATCGCCTACTTACGTCGACTCGGACGTTGGCAATGGCTACGGTATAGCCTTGCGACACTCATCATGGGCCTGTCGGTATCATCACTTTGGGGGTCTTTGACGTCCCTCGTGGCTTGGGGCAAGGACAAGGATGTCCGGATACTCATGCTCGGCCTCGACTCTGCTGGCAAAGTGAGTGAATACCGACGTGCGGGGTAGCATGCTGACCCACCCCATTCAGACTACCATTCTCTATCGTTTGCAGGTGCGTTTCGGACTTACGTGGGTCTATTCGAGGACTTGATGGATGTGGCCTCCGCAGATCGGAGAGGTGGTCTCTACAATACCTAGTAAGTCGTGGTTCATGTCGTGTAGTGCACCAACTGACCGGAATGGCGATGCAGCCATTGGGTTCAACGTGGAGACGGTACAGGTGACTGTGGCACAAATACAATATCGTCATAGCCTCACGTATGCTTGGCCGGCAGTACAAAACCATCAAGTTCCAGGTGTGGGACCTGGGCGGTCAATCTAGCATCCGGTGGGTGCCAGGTCTGCTCACGCGTCGTCCACGGGTTGACCACGAGTGCCAGGCCATATTGGCGGTGTTATTTTCCGGACACTTCAGCCATCATATATGTCATTGACTCCTCCGACCATGCCCGAATGCAGACTTCCCGGGAGGAGCTGCTGACCATGCTGTCAGAGGAAGAGCTCACCGGCGTCCCACTCCTCGTCTTTTGCAACAAACAGGACGTAGAAGGTGCTCTCAAACCGGAGGAGATCAGTGAGCAGCTTGGACTGGCGGGCGGGGAGAAGTCACGCGAATGGAGCGTGCGGGGCAGTTGTGCATTGAAAGGTGAAGGCTTAGAAGAGGGCTTAGATTGGTGAGTAGTATCACCCTCAACGATTGCTTAGAGCTGAATGTTCTTGTCAGGTTGGTAAATGCAATACAGAAGTAAATCTTTACGCCCTAATACCCTTTCCTGCATATATTTCCACCAGCCATTACGAGTCAGTGTATCCCATAGGTCTTATTAACACATTCTTGGCCGGACCGTCAACGTCACAATCTCGCTCTATGCATTGAGGATGGTATTAAGTGTGATCTACAAACTCCAAAGATCCAGGAAGAAGGAAAAGCATTTGCCTCAGCGCGACCCTTGGTCGGCCCACGCCCAATTCCAGTGGGCGTCATCATCCGTACACCTTCGCCTAACCTCTTCATCGGACCTCCAGACACGTACAGTCCCGTCGTCCGAGCATGTCGCCAACATCCCGTCTGCCCAGTCGACTGCTCCAACCTCTCCACGTTGGCCGGCGAGTTCCACGCCTGTGTCCGACCCGCTGAACTCGCCCAGGTTCGCCAAAGAAGCGCATGACGCATCATATAGAAACGCGGAGCCTCCCGTGCTCCCAGCGGCAAGGATCCGACCATCGGGTGACATGGACAAGCGCACGTAGAATGAGTTTGTGAGCATCTTTGGATGGGTGAAAGATCTAGAAAGGGGATGCAGCGTGGATGCAGCGTATGTGTGCACGCGTGAGTCTATGCCAAGGCCGAACAGCAGGCCGGCGGAAGGCCCTGTGCCCGCGACGACGGACGTGATACCCCGCGGACGTCGCGCACCGTGAACAGTCGTAGGATCGGAGGATGACGTATACAGAGGAAGAACATTTGGGGGCTTCGTGGATCGTGATTTCTTGGGTGGCGTAGACTGGCGCAGGTCCCAGTAGCGCAGGATTCTGGTCACGGGTCAGTTTGGACTCTGAAGACCATGCACGAGAACATACCCGTCGAACGAACCACTGCTGATCAGCCCACAGGTTGTCATATCGCTATAGAGTAGACTTGTGACAGTCCTCACACTAGCGGTAGACTTCTTGCCTCTTCCTTTCGCGGGCCGGTCTTCTTTGTGCGCATCCTTGATACACATGACAGGCGACATGTTGCCTTGAGTGCATCGGCCTGAGCTTCGCAAGTCCCAAACGCAGATGCTGCCGTCACGTCCACCCGTGCTGAGCAGCTGCTCGTGCGCAGGATCCCAGACCGCAGACTTCACAGTGCTTTTGTGGCCAGAAAGGATGTACACAGTCTTCGCAGCATTGGGATCAGTGATTCGAGTAGTGTGGTCTCCCGCAGATGTCGCCAGAAATGTGTCTGATGTGGACCACTGGATGTCAAAAATGCCGTTGTCATGTGTTTGAAGATCTATCCGCTGGGGCACTTTGAACACCGTTCAGGGTTTTTCAGATGAGAAAATGTCGGAAGTGGACTTCACCTGCATCCTCAGCGGTTCGTCTGGCTGTGTCCCAGACAAATACTGTGCCTTCCTCGGTCGCCACGGCCAAACGGGGCGCCCCGCCACATTTCGCCGCTATTAGGACATAATTAGTGGAGATTCAACGGGTTTGAAGTGGTAGGACGCACCATGTGTATACGCGCAGGCATACGGAGGGGTCACGAAAGAGTCGACGCGACCTGAACGGCAACTGAACACGTCTGCGGTGTGGGATGAGACGAACGAGCGCATGGTAGAGTGCGCTGGCACTGTTGCACACATAAGAAACACATGGAGGTCAAAATAACCAAGGGCTAACAAATTGTCTGGTGTGGAAAGGCTCCAGGACGCGACGAGGCGCGAGCGCTTAATCTGTGGTAGATGGTGTTCTGTGGTCGCCAGATGACAGCAGGGAAGCCGTCTTCATCGCTGTCACATTCCATCGGTTCGACCATGTCCTCGAGACAGAGTTTGACGCGCTTGATACGCGTCGCGTCGGACGAGTCTGCCCCCGTGTGTGGTCTCTTGGCAAGAGCATGTTCAGGAGGTGTAGGCAAGGAGGCGCCAGCGAAGGGTAGTACGAGGGGGTCATTTGTTCTGTTGATGAGAGCCACGCGAGAGGGAGACGGTCGGGGCGTAGGGAGCGGCATGGTAAACGGTGAGAAGGGGGCCCAACGGCCGCAATGGTAAACAGACCGGGCACGTGATGCGCGTCTCGGCGCTCGTCTGCTCAAGCCTCACTGACAGTGAGTGCTTCCGACCCTCGTCCTAGGGTACGGGAAAAGTCGATCCGGCTCGAGAGTTACCGTACATTTACCCGGGTGCTCAGAGAGGGTCACTTTTACAGCTGAGATTTACAGTAAATTTACGGGTCTCTGTTTTACGGAAATTTACGGTAATTATCGAGTAAAAGTCGGTAAAAGTCGGTAAGACCGGGTAAAAGTCAACGTGAGGGGGCCGCAAAGACATCCCAGCTCAAATTCGGGCGCACTGCTATAGTCTCCGGAGCCTGGAGTGAAGGCTGAGGTCCAGCGGAGGGCTGCGATGGTGGGTCTGAGAGGAAATCCATCACAAACCGTGAGCTCAAGTCTATTTCTTCACCAACGTGGGTGCTGCTTGAGGCCGCTTCGACGAGTGTCGACCTTCTCCGCGCTAACGATGAAGTCGGGGTCATCAAAGTTCTCGACAATCTTCGTATCCGGGCGTTTGACATTGCCGCCAGTACGTGCCCGCTTCTTCCCATCTGCCTTTGCTGACTGTTTTGCCACATGTACAGCAAGGTGTGCTGAATCTGCCTCGATGAGCTCGATATCGGGCACGCAGTCCACTGTCGACAAGTGCTTCGGTTTTTGCACGCTCGCACTCGATGGCTGAGATATATTGCAGGTGAGGCACAGACGATGGAAATAGAGGCCGACGATCTCACCAATGGCGCCCCGGCTGCATTGTAAATGTTCTCTGCTGCGCGGATCGAATCCTGAACCCATTTTTTGCAGGATCACTGAATTTGGGAGCTCTCGCAAATATCCAGCAAGAACATCAACCAGGGCCTCGATGCCCGGGCCGCGCTCGGTGAGTATGAAGATGTTGTTTGGCCCCGTTCGCGGGCCAAGAGTGACCTCGAGCTCTCGATTGACAGCTGTCTCTCGGCCCTCGTCCGCGAACCGATCGAAATCTGGGGCAAAATTCCGGAGGTCAACAGAAGGCGACTGCGGGGATGGCAGTGTGTTGGGTAGGTTTTTGAGATAAACAGAGAGTAAGGAGAGCCCCTCGGAAGCAGTTCCAATAGGGGCTGTCGACATTGTCGACGAGGATATGTAGTGTCAGTGTCGCGCGGCCGCGCGGGCATCTACAATAGCACATGATTTATCAGCAAATTCAATATGTTCTGAATACATCCAGCGAGGCATGATGAGTTCAGCAAAGGCCTGGTAGGCAATTGATTTGTAGCAGGGGGTTTGTGGGACGTCGAGAGGCTCTGTAGCTACGAGGCGCGACCTATATTCCCAGTTTTACCCAGTTTTACCACGCAAATCCGGGCCCTGCCATATTTACCGTACATTACCGCTAATTTACCCGGGTAAATTTACCCTCTGTAAATTTACCCTACCACTTTCCCCGAACCCTACCTCGTCCGACGCCCGCGGCCCACCGCGACCTGGCAGAGAGTCCCAATGGCACTTCGCGCCTCCCTTCGTTCCTTCTCTACAGCGCGTCAGTCTCTCCGTATTGGCCTTATTCCTGCGGATGGCATTGGTAGGGAGGTTATCCCCGTAGGTATCGCTCGCCAGCTTTCACGCACTGTTAACCTGATCACCCGATGGTCATAGGCGGCGAAAAAAGCACTCGAGGCACTGGGCTCCGATATCCCGAAACTCGAATTCCACGAGTTGCTGGCCGGGTTCGAGCTGTTCACGAGGACCGGCACGGCTCTCCCGGACGAAACTGTGCAGTGAGTACACCGCGCCATGCGGCGATCCATTATAGCTGACGACTTGCTTTTCGACCAGGATTTTGAAGACAGGATGTGATGCTGCATTATTTGGAGCCGTGAGGTACGCGCACCTCGTATGGACCGCTGCGGTGTTGACCACGTTCGCTTCGTAGCTCTCCGTCAAGAAAGGTAGCCGGATACTCGTCGCCGATCGTCGCTCTACGCAAAGAGCTAGATCTCTATGCTAATATACGACCGGTTTTTTCAGTACGGGCACATCTGTTTACTGGGACATGCTGAAGCTCATATACGCACACAGGTTGGTGGAAACGTTGGCGGAAAGCCGGTAGACCTTGTGGTTGTTCGTGAAAACACGGAGTGCCTGGTAATTCATCTGAAGTCACGTCGGTTGCATCCTACTGACAGCCATCTGGTTATTCATCAGTACGTCAAACAAGAAACGATTGTTCGTACCGAGTCCGGTCGGGAGGCCCGCGCAACGCGCCTCATCACCGAACGCGCTTCGCGACGAATAGGGAAAATGGCCTTCGACATTGCTCTAGGACGACCTCGCAAGGTGGGCAGCACTGATATCCTTGATGTCTTGTTTTTCACTGGCCCCTCCAGCAAGTGACAATCATTCACAAGTCCAATGTTTTATCTATCACGGATGGACTGTTCAGAGAGACTATCCGTGCGGTTCCAAACCTCCCCGAAGTAGCCGATAGATATGCTGGCATTGCATTGGCAGAACAGATAGTGGACAGCGCTGTATATCGGTATCTATCATGGCCTAATCTTGTCCTCCGTTAGTGCTGACCGCTCTCCAACCAGCCTTTTCAGGGAACCGGAGTATGTATACCTCTGCCTATATAACACTACGTAGACTTACCATGTGCTTTAGGATTTACGATGTGATGGTCGCACCAAATCTTTATGGGGACATTTTGTCGTAGGTGACCTGTCCATATTCGTTGCATGTTACATTGACACTTCCCCAAGCGATGCTGCCGCCGCTCTCGTTGGCTCCCTAGGCCTTGTTCCGTCAATCAACGCTGGAGATGAATTCGTCATGGGTGAACCGTAAGACATATTGACTTGATGCAGGACAGGATGCTGATTTAGGCGCGTTTCAGCGTCCACGGCTCTGCACCCGACATAGAAGGGAAGGGCATTGCCAATCCTCTTGCGTCCATGAGGTCGGCGGCGCTGATGCTGCGCCATCTGGGCTACGAAAACGGGGCGTCTCGGATCGACAAGGCGGTCAACGATGTGATAGAAGAGGGCAGTGTTCTGACACCAGATTTGGGAGGGAGGAGTTCAACGAGTGAAGTGGTGAACGCAGTGCTGAGGAGGATCTAGGATATCAGTGGCATGTCACGGTGTTCCAATATTATTGTTTCGCACGCTGCACCTGCACGACCCTCCGACCTAGTGTTGCACTAGCCATCTTTCTTCGTCTTCGCCATGTCAGCGTCGTTGCCCATAGCTCAGAACAAGTCACCGCGCACGGCTGCTCGCTCGGCCAAGGAGAAGCAGCCGCAGCAATCCGCCTCCACCTCTGCCCCGCGCCCAAACAAAGAACCGCTACGATCTCCCGCTCCCCAGGCAAACATCGTCCAACCTCGACAGCCCCAGTACCAGTCCCAGACAAAAAAGCTTGCCAGACGCTCAAGCAAGCCGATTCTCGACTGGTTCCAGCGCAAGCTGGGTGGATCCGTGCGTGCACGTCGTGCCTCTGATGTCACCAGAGGTCGCGCTGCCAATGGCGAGTTGGGAACGGGAGGAAGGGGTCAACGCAGGCCCACTCTACCGGATGGATTCAGAGAGCTATCCCGTGTTCAGTCCACTCCATCCCGTGGTCGGTCTAGCGGTGACCGTGACTTGAGGCGACGCAGTCAGGCTGTGGACAGCCTGACCCCCTCCCGGCACGCCGCACTAACCCTGAACGACCAGGATCATGACCCCGCCGCAGATGGTGAGGATGCTTCCACGTATCGCTCTTCATTGGCCCAAGAGTCCATGTGGTCACCCACCAGCAACCTCGAGGCAGATGAGGATGCCTCTGTACGTCCGCTGCCACCCAGCTCCCCTCCTTCACCCTCGCCCTCTCGATCATCCTCCTCTTACCTGTCAAATCCACGCACGTTTAAGAGCATGGCAGCCAGCACGAAGCCCACGACCTTGCTCAGCGTGGACATCACGAACGGCATGGCCCACATCGCGCAAGCTCCCCCCACCCCTAATCTCATGCAACGCCTGCCAGCGCACTTTTGGCCATCGGGGGGAGGCTCCGGCGGCGGTTCGATCTCATTCTCCGCTCTCCCCCCATCCCCATCATCCTCGCGTTCTCCCTCCGTCCAGAACTCATACAATCCGAACTACGGGAGCCCCGTGCAATTCGGCGGCAACGGACAGCCGGTACAGGCTCCACAGCACACAACGCACCACCCCCGCAATAACCCTCGTCCATCCTCGCCTCCTCTCGACAACGCATCTGTTCTCACCCTCGCTTCATCAGCGTTCGGTATTCCTGGCGCCCGAATCGGTGTTGCGGGCGGTACGACGGACGCAACATCCATCTCACATCTCTCCCAGTTTGGAGGAAGCCGTCTTGTATCGGAGGATCGATCCAGTCATTTCGTTTTAGGCGATGAGCTCGATGTAGAAGAAAGAGATGTTGATGCCAGCGTTCGTGCTCTACGGCCTCGGAGTTCTCGACGAGGCAGTTGGGAGAGTGAAGCCAGTGGGTGGAGTGCTCGCATGGGGAACGGGAGCATCATAGGCCTCGCGGGGACTCCAGCCGGGCATCGAGAGAAGACGTTTTGGCCTCCCAGCGCCAGGACAGGCCGCATCAGCGTGGACAATGGTAACGGGGAAGATGACGACGGACAGGAGTCTGCGTATTCAGGAGACACGCGTTCAAAGGATATCAGTGTCGCGCCGTCGCCTGTCTCTGCCCAGCGAGAGAATCGTCCTCTCGAAGACACCGTCCCCTCTTCGCATGCCCTTTCGCGCCCAGCCCAAGTCGCAACGTCGTCCAGCCACGAGGAGCTGGATGCAACGCCGAAGCATGAGGCGGCGGAACTCGCACCTGCCGATCCGAGTACAGCGGTTGAGGGTGAAGCTGCCGTCCCCGTTCACAAGTCTCCCGCAGCCTCTGACGGCTTCTCTCACTCTTCCGAGCCTGGTCTACCCTAGGGTACAAGTGCCAGCGTCGATTCCTGAACTCACATCGAATGTGCGTAACATATTGGTACTGGAGTTGGGAATAGAGTGTGCTGATGCGGTAATTCGTCTAGGTTTTTATTCTGTGCCACAGTGGCTACCTATACTTACTCCTCTTCGCCTTCCACGATTCTATGTAGTCGCTTTCAGCAACGGCGCGATGTCTTTGACCTACATACCGCCCCGTAGTAAATATTGCCTGTATGATATGTTCAGATTCTCACCACAAGTACTCTGATGACAGTCAGTGCCCTATGAAGTTGGCGCGATCACGAGATCAGCGACAGATATCGATGACTGAGAGTCACTGTCAGAGGTGCTGCCACGTACACCGGACACTATTTCAGCGGTATTCCCCCTGGCGGTGCGGTTGCCCCGAGGTTCTGTCCTTCGACTTCTCCAGCCATGTGCCCAGCTTCGTTCCAGCTGACTACATCTATATCTACAAGGCAGTCATGTTACCGTTGCTGTTCGTGATAAAAGACGCGGCGACAGCGGCGCACCGAGGAGTCTGCGCCCACCTTCTCCTTGGTTGGGATCGGCTGCACGCAACAGTTTCCGGTCTCATTGGACAGTCCGAAATGTTGAAGCACGGCATCAGTGTCAAGTCCATAATGCTTGCCGCCTTGGGAGCTACGACGGTCGTCGCGCAGGGATGTCCGGACTACACCACGTTTTCTGAGGTGCGCAGCTGCAGGTTCCAATTGAACTTTACATACCATATTTTGATTCATTGCCAGATGCCTCAAGGCAACTCGTCTGCCGGCACTCTCAAACTGCCTTACATGAGACCCGCGCCCATTTGTAGAACTTTCAACAGTTCAGCAGTGGAGGTGCGATGAGCATTGAGCGTATGTTCGCTACATGGTCTCATATTCTTACGGGCGGTCTTCATCAGAAAGTCATACAAGATGTCACTTCTCGAATGAAAGATCCCGACATTGCACGTTTGTTCGAGAATACATTCCCGAACACATTGGGTGCGTTCGGACGGATGGAGTACTACGGAGGTCTTAACCGGTTGTGGAGACAGATACCACCATCAAGTACTTCAACGCAGTAAGCATGTATTCAAATCGCCGTTTATTACCCCACAGCTGATTTCAGATTAACTCCTGATTGGCCAGACGGAGAACCTGGCATTCATCATCACTGGCGTATGTTTTCGTTCTCCAACTCTACCAAACGCTCTCATTGCCGTGTTCTTAGGATATAACGTATGGTACTACCCGCTTCATTATCTATGGACGGAGCTGACGCGTTGCAGAGCTCAATGGCTTCGTGATACAGCCAACCAGGTCTGCATCTCGATACACCTATGTTATCTCCCCTGATCGCTATGCTTCACTCCCAGCTGGCCGTTTATCGCCCACTCCTAGCAAGTGACAATAACTTGGCCACACTCGTTAAAGCTGTGATCAACAATGAGGCGAGATACGTCGCCCAATATCCTTACTGTGGCGCCTTCCAGCCTCCTCCTGAGAGCGGTTTGAGTCCCACCCACAACGACTGGGCAGATGGCGTTGCCGTGAACCCGTGCGTCCCTTGCTATCCCTTTATCCTGTTTCTCACACATCATCACAGACCTGTGGATCCCAAAATTGTCTTTGAATGCAAGGTGATATCGCCTCATCCCATTCGATGGGCAACGACTGACGCTCGTTTCCAGTATGAAATCGACTCTCTTTGTGGCTTCATCAAACTATCCCGTGGTTATTATGAAGCAACTGGTGATGCATCCATCCTCAATGACAACTGTCGGTCCAGTTTTTTTCCTTGATGAAACCCACCTGACTTGCTCTGCAGGGAAGAGCGCCATAGACCAGATATTTCGAGTGATCTCTGAACAATCGCAGGGTTCATTTGACCAGAACTTTAATTTCGTATCCTACTACAGTTGGACTGGTGGAAACGGGG
This sequence comes from Auriscalpium microsporum, assembly GCA_019914985.1. Lineage (NCBI taxonomy): Eukaryota > Fungi > Basidiomycota > Agaricomycetes > Russulales > Auriscalpiaceae > Auriscalpium > Auriscalpium microsporum. The sequence continues at coordinate 3,085,209 of JAHLMG010000001.1, forward strand.
CGCTGAGTCCGGCCGTCAACAACAACGGAAACGGGGAGCCCAAAGCATATACAGGCCTTGTGGGAACACATCATCGCCCCTCAGATGACCTGAGCGTTTTCGGTGCGTACGCCACTTGGACTTATGGCATTACAACGACAAGCTGAGACCGTCCAGCATTCCTGACCCCAGCGAATGCAATGCTTAGTGTCGAGCTTACCCATTTAGCCAACATGTTGGATAAGACTGGTCAGTCAAAAAACGTCAGCGCTATGGCAAGACGATATAGCGCAACGATAGAAAAGGCCATTTGGGACACGACGGTGAGCGATACCTTCAGTCATGATTCATGACTGACTGGGATGGTAGGTTGTTGATGACATCTTTGCTTATGAAACCAATGGTACGTCCGCGTAACACTTTTTGGCTGGTTGTAGGTAGGAGATTATTGACCGATCTATATAGGTTATGGAGGACGATACGTTATGGACGATGCGAACGTGCCTGTTAGTATGCTGAGTCTGGAGATATCCCATCCGGCACTCATGAACATTTTTCTAGTCTTTGCTCTCACTTCCGTATTTGGGATTCTTGGAGAAAGATCATCCAGCGTATCTCGCCACCAGGAAACTCCTCCTGTCTCGAGGAAATCCCTACTACTCTGCCGGGAAGACATTTGGAGGCATCGGGTACGTCTCACGAAGTTCAAATGCGTTTACATTCACATACTTGAGCCGCGCGCTATCTAGCGGGCCACATATTGATGCATGGAACCCCTGGCCGATGTCCCAGATATCGGCCATCTTTGGCACTGATGATGACGAAGAGATTTTACAGTCGTTGTATATCATCGCCAACGTACGTCGTTTCCCTTAGTACCACCTGAAAAATATGCTCACGCGTTTCTCCCGAGCAAGAACACCAACGGCCTCGGTCTTATCCACGAGTCGCAAAACATCTACAGCAGTTATAGCTACACTCGGCCTTGGTTTGCGTGGGCCAACAGCTATTTCGCGGAAATGATTCTTGACCTTGCGCAGCGCAAACCTCATCTCATTTTCAAGTCAAATACTCCTTACAATGCGTGGAATGCGAGCGTGCCATTAGTGTAACTGTGTACACTGTCTTCGTACATGTGGTCCTCCTAACCTTGCGCGAGGGTTACTAAGTGTAATCATCATGCGGCTTGCCTCGATTTAGATGAATGGTTGAGATCGGGGATGGGCCGTGATCGCGTGACCTGCGCCGTGGCCCTGCGGACACTGACGGACACATTCAGTTTGTCTTCACAAACGCTGCTCAACGTTCAACTCGATTTGCCACTCTCTACGTCTGACCATGAACACCAATGAGCCGGGAGGTATTGGGACTCTGGTCGCCGTCGTTCTCAAGGCGGTACGGTCTCCAACATTCCCGCCGTCACCTTCCTCCCTCACCTTCACCGGTCCTTCTAGCGCAACTTGCCAAACAAACGGCATATCGGAAAGCAGGACCCTTATTGCTCTGTTGGGTTCAACGGAGAGACTCAGAGGACCAGGGCAATCAAGCGCGGCGGGCAGCATCCTGAATGGGATGAAGAGCTGCGGTTCACTCTATATGAGGAAGACTCGGTCATCCGCAACGGGGGCGACGATGGAACCCCGCCCCCTCTGCCACCAAAAGAAAGTCGTGCTCCGAAGAAGATCAAGGGCGGAAAGACCATGTCGGTGGCTTGTTTTGCCGATGACCAGAGAGAGCCGGAGCTCATAGGCGAGACCACTGTCGATCTAACGGAAGTCTTGACCAAAGGAGAAACAGATGGTGCGTCCCTGTCAGCATATGAACTTATCGTGTCTGAAGCTTTCCCGCGTCAGAATGGTTCACTCTCACACACAAAGACAAGTATTGTGGCGAAGTCTACCTAGAGCTGACGTTCTGGTCCCATGTGCGTCCCGCGTTCCGAACTACGCGGAGCACTGAATTAACCCTCACATTGCAGGAGCCGCGCCCGGAGAAGAAGGCCACCGCGATCACCACCAAGAGCAGCAGACATTATGTCGGCCCTGGCTTATTTGAACCCTTTGAAGAGTCGTTGGCCGCTCCTGGCGTCAACGCTGGCAAGCATAGACGGGACTCCTCACCATCTACCCTGCCGTCGAATTCTTCACAGAATCTCGCTTTATATAGGCCCTCTTACGAACAGACGGCAAGGGCTCGGACTCGATCTCCACGGGCATCTTCGGGGTCGTCTTCTGATCAGTTAGTCAACGACTTCGGTGAGCTAGGATTTCAAGACTCTACCCAACGGCCAGATAGTTTTTCTGTATGTCCTTGCTGTATCTTGGTATAAAGTCACTTGTTGATCGTCGTCTCCGCGGTTGTAGCACGTTCAGGAAGGCCTACTCGCTCAGTCGTCTTCTTCAAGATACTCTATCGCATCGTCTCTCTCTTCGTCGCATAGCCACCAATCATCGGAGTTTCTCCCGCCGCCGTCCAATGGTACATACAGAGCGACAACTCCGCAGAGTCAGCGTTATCACCGGAACTCAGTTGCGAGCAGTCAGCCTTATTCCATGCCGCAGTACTCCACGGTCAATCAGCATATACCTCCGGCGCCATCAGGTTTCTCATACCACACACCGCCCCGTCACGGTCCTCGTTACAGCGTGCCCACAACGTCGTCAGGATTCTTACAGGTAGTCTCGAACTCGGAACCGTCTGGACTGCAACTCCCCTCTCATATCTCCGAGCCTTCTGGACTGGTACCGTCAGGATATTCTCCCGCTCCATCGCGGACGCCGGTTCCCGCTGCTCATTCGCCGTTGCCACAGCATTCCTCGAGTCTACTCCCTTATCTACCTACTAACAGCTCCGTGAGCTCGCTGCAGCACCCTTTGCCCGCGCCACCCCAGCAATCACAGGTGCCATTTTTGCACCAGTCCTCATATATTCCGCCTCCTCCAGTGTCGGCTCCGCCAATGCAGTATCCTCCGCCGCAGCCTCCATCGACTCTCCCTGTCCCCGCTCCTCCTCAGATCTACCCCACGTATGATTTGCCCAATGCAGCACTCCGTCAAGAGTACATCTCACCAGCGTCCGAGCCGTCCCCGGCTGCACATGTCATTCCCAATTATGTCCCGGGCTCAAGACCTCTGCCTCCACAGCCCCAAGGTGTCGGACACGGGCCACCTCTTCAGATCTCGCTGGGTCCTCAGACATACGGGCAACAGTTTACCTCTCCCGTGTACGGACAGAACTCTCCAGCGACCCCTACCCCGGGCTATGGTCTGCCAATAGTGCAACAGCACAATCCATTGCCGACCCCTCCGGGCCCGCCGGGTCCTTTGGCGCCTGTTTCTCGCACTCCTCCCCAGCAGGCGAGCAACGCTTTGGTACCTGTATCGCCATTCCATCACATTCCTCCTCCACCGCCTCTGCCTGCACAGCCGCCGTCTCTCTCAAATTCGCCTCAGTCGTACACCAATGGCTCCCCTCAGACCAACGGTGTTAATCTCTCTGCAGTCCCGCCTCCTCCGGGTCACATCAGGTCCGTTTCAGGCCGTCCCGGTCTCCCGTTGCCGCCAGCACCGCCGAGTATGCCCTATCAGCCCCATCCTGTTGCCCCCCTGCCCCCAAGTCAGAGCCAAACCGCGCACACTTTTGTTCCGCTCTCCTCGTTCGAATCAGCTCAAACATACCACCCTGGCCCGCCGCCACGGCCGCCGGCTCAAATTACTGGTCAACCTCGTTGGCTGCCCCAGCAGTACGCAGGCTACGAAACAGCCGCAGGACGGGCTGGGAATTAGGTATGATTCAGGTCGTATGGTCAGCGTCGGCCGTCCCATGATTGTTAATTTATCTCTGCTGTCCACACCTCGTTGCACTCTTGCTATTTTTCAAACGGACTTTCGCATCTCCCGCACTCACTATACCTTGTTACATATAGGTAGAATACCGTAGAAATCCGGTCATCATTGCCGCAACATCGATATTTATGCAGCATATACACTGGGATGAGCGGGCGGCTCGAAAGCTCTAGTCGCCTCCGTTGGCGTCACGGAGTGCGAGCTTTCTCTCGTCTTTCCACTTGGAAATCTGGGTCTCTGTGGCCACCAAGCCTCGCCGTGCAAGGTCTAGGCGAGCCTCGCGGCGCAGATCTGTCTCCGTACGGCGCTGCTCGTGCTCATGTGAGAGCAGAGCGGTGTCGGCAGCGGACACGAGCCCATAGATGGTGACTGGTGCACATGATCAGCAAGGAACTTGGGACTAGGGGAGCGCGAGACGGACAAATTGTGACGATGAAACCCTTGAATGGCAAGGTCTGCCGCCTGACAAATAGGGTCAACCACCGTTCCCACTGCACAGGCAAGCAGCTCGTGCAGACCTGAACACAGGCCATGCGTAATGCGTGAGGGTCGTCAGCCCCAAACCGACCGCACCATAGTGCGCCGCTCCCTGAGTAAAGCTATGAGTAGACCGAGACCAAGGGCGGGGGTCACAGCACCGTCAAGCCAGACTTGACTTGGAGTCTGTACGCTGTCTCGACGGCCTCCCGACGGCGTGCTCGTTCGCTGGCGGGGGTGGACTGCATGTCCGAGGATGAGCGTCCAGCCTGAGTGCCCGCGCCGCTCGGCTGCCTGGCCATCACATGACGCTCGCGTGCATCGTCTTGCTGGCCGCGACGACGGCTTGACTGCCAACACCCGCGCAACAACATGTCAAAAGCCCTCGCCGCCAGGGCACAGCAAGTGGTGCGTGTATCCTCGATGGTCGTCTCGCGTAGGCTGAACACACCTGCCAGCGCATCCTGATCGCTGCAGGCAAGGCAGCACCTACGCCGCCCGTGGGCCCCGCGCTGGGTGCCCGCGGCGTAAAGTCCATGGACTTTTGCAAGGAGTTCAATGCACGGACGGCCCATATAGAACCCGGCGTACCCACCCCTACGCTCATTACCATCCAGCCCGATCGATCCTTCACATTCATCACGAAAACCCCTCCGACCGCGTATTTCCTCAAAAAAGCCGCAGGCATTGAGAAGGGCACTGGCCGCCCGGGCCATGAAACAGTCGGCACTGTGAGTCTCAAGCACGTGTACGAGATAGCCAAGATCAAAGCTACCGATGGACATCTCAAACATCTGAGACTCGAGGCCATTGCGCGGACCGTCGTCGGGACGGCGCGGACGTTAGGAGTGGAGGTCGTGCCGTAATCTGCGGCGCGCTTAGCGTGGTGCAGCATGGCGGTGCGTTGCAGTGTGCCCGACACGACGCTGGGTGCTAATGCTCATGACCACAGGTGCCGGGCGGGGACGAGCGCGGCCGCTTGGCAGGCGCATCCCTTGTGCAACGTTCCTGTCCGGCAGACTACACGCATTCGTCTATCTGTGTCAATGGCAGGGATCGTTCGGCGTTCTGGTCCGGACCTTGTGATGGAGCGCACGCGTGCCCGGGAGATCATGGGCGTCGTTAGACGGCCGTGAAGCCTTGACCTGGAGTCATGGCGTGGTGATTGTTGATGGATGAACGATCATCGATTTTGAGTTCTGGATGGGAATAGAGTTCTGGCGGACGTGCTGCCGATGCTCTTTGTATCGTTGTGCTGACATGGGCGCGAAGGCTGCGGGCGCGCTGGGGGACATTGTGCGGTGAGCGGGACGCAATAGTCAAGAGCGAGCCAGAGGGGGCCAGCGCTGGCGGGGGCGAAACAAGCCGGACAGCCTTATCGCGCTGCCTTGTGCTGTGAAAGGCATTTCCGACACGCTGTGTACACGCACTGTGTCGAGAGACGCGATCCCGGGGGGCGAATGAGCGCGACGCCACACCTTCGCGTCTGAGTTGCTATTCCCAGCCTCTTCCCGACCGCGTGCAAAAGGTTCGTCAGTAACAGCGTCCCCTCGTTCTTGTTTTTCCACTCAACTCCTGTGAATTCGTCCCGGATAAATCCGCCTTTTTCTTCCAGCAGAAAGAAATCTCCACAGTTCCGAGGCTGCCTTTCTTTTTGCTTTGGAAATGTCGCAGCCAGAGGCATGTTTCGCTGGTACCTCTGGCGCCTACCCTCTCCCTCGTGTTGTATTCGATCAAGCTGCCCTCGACCTGAAAGCAGATTCGGGGCCTTGCTCCACTGAACAACGCTCCAGGATACACCCCCCAGCCTCCTTCTCGCGCCGACACGCTACACGCCTTGTACTCAGCTTTATCGGTCACCATGTCCACGTTCCCGATCGAACATTTCACCATCACTCGTGAACAAGAAAGCATTGCTTTCACCACACTATAAAGCGCGTCAGGCAAGCCCCTCCTTCTGACAGCTCTCCCAGTAGACGCTGCTCATCTCCGCCTCTCCAAACCCAGACCCACCATGTCCACTCCTCAGAACGACGTGCTCTCCTGGACCTCTCAGGATCCTCGCCAGAGCCAGCTCTTCAGTTCCTGGGGCGTAGTATACCGCTTTCAGGTCGATCCTTTCATCTGGCTTTTTTTTAACCTTCAACGGCGATACTCACTTATGTTCGTGCCCAGACTGAAACCAACGCTCAAGGGCAAAGCGTTACTACTGTCTGGCGTGCTATCCGGGCCAACAAGGAGGATCGCGTCGCCAAGCTCGAATGGGCCCCCAACGGTGGTCTCGGGCGCGCCGTCATCGGAAAGGTGTGCGAAACGTCCTAGATTCCAGGCAGTCACTCACTTGTCGCGTGCCGAAAGAACACCTTGCCGATGGCCGACCTGGTCCGTCGCGACCCACGGATCGCGGTATGTCTCATCTGCAAAAAAAAACGTGTTGCTCGCGCATCTCTCATCACCGCGCGGTACAGAATTGCCGCGTTTTCAATGGTCCGGATGGCTTCCAATACAGGTGGCGGCCGAGTCCGAACAGCCAGGACATCGTTGTGAGTCTTGGGCGACCTTGCACACGGGAAGCATCCTCCTGAGATCTCTTCTTCAGCTGCAAGATCCCAACAGCAACGTTATAGCCTTCGTTCGGCCCACGCGACCTACACGTTATCAGGGGCTCGGCGACGTGTATGCGGAGCTTCATTTCGTCCGCACGGCTGGCGCGGGGGTTGTGGTATGCCTCGAGGATTTTTCAGGCCGCTAGACATGCTCACCTGGTCCGGTTCTCGCAGATGCACCCTCCCCTTATGGATACTGTCACTGTGACCGCCATGCTTTACAGATTTGCATCGGCGTTCAATCTGTGATATGTAGGGCATCTGACTGTGGATGGCTTGCTAAGTTAAGGCGAGGTCCTTGGGATCGAGAAGTGCATAATTAACGCCTGCTGTCGGGCTTTGCTCTTTATCTTGTTCAACCGTACGCTCGTCGATTTTGTATATGTAAAATATATTCCGCTTGCGTCCTATCGGAGATCAGTGCTCGTGTTTCCCCGCATCCCCACCGCACACGACGCAAGCCTCGTGGTTGAAAATTTGCCCCATGCACAATTCTCGGTCCTTAGAAAGTCCAACACGTGGCTTTGACACTGTCAAAGTAAATTCAGGGGCTGACAACACGTTGAGATTATCAGAAACCATCTACCATACGCCATACACGAGGCTCGCACCACCGTCCCTACAACTTCGCATCTCTCGGAGCTTCCTTCCCCTCGGACTCGGCGACATCGAGTAAGGCGTCGACTGTGCGGATGACCCACTCGGTTCCTTCGTCACTAGAAAGCCATATATCCTCGTCGCTTTGACCTTCGATCGAGCGCGCCTTGAGAAGACCAAAGACGTGGCTAGTCAGCTGGGGGCCGACGCGTCCTTCTGCGCGAAGGCAAGCAACCCCGACAACGGAGCCCAGAGCACGGCTGAGGTTTCCTTGTTCATTTGCCCCAGGTAAGGGAGACAGAACGGAGCCGTAGGACTGGATGATGAAGGCTGAAATAGGGCGGCTCATGAGTATCGGGCTCGAAGCATCCCAAGATTGATCACGATCGAAAGTACACAGGACTTCCCACATCAGTCAAAAGGGAACAATGACTTGGACGCACAGATGAAGTCGGGGTGATATGACTCGAGTTTGTTGTATAGTTTGACTGCGTGCGGCTCATAGATCGAGTTCCACAGCGCCTGTCCCCTCGCAACGGCCGAGTCGATGGTGTCAGCACTTGCGGTCCTGGGAAAGACATAGAAGTGTTTAGGACGTGACAGGAGATGGCGAATAATCTCGCACCTGCGCGATTCGGTCCGCATAGACCCTTTCACATCTTCCTCCACGGTATCCATGAGAGCCGTGAGGCTAAGGATCACCTAAGAAACGTCATTTGAAAATGAAGATCAGGCGTTCTGAGCAAGACGGTCCATACCCGAGGGACGCCCACAAAGATGGTGCTCTTCAGTGCAGCCTCCCGCATAAGCGCTGCCTGGGTCGTGGCCGTGGGTAGCTCGAAACGTGTACGGGCATCATTGACGTCGGTCCTGGTCGCAAAGCGGTACAGATGGCCCACAGACGATGGTATATTCAGGGTCAAGAGAGTGCAAGTCTGCCGTCGAATGGAGAGTGAGCGGCGATGCAGACTGTGGGCCGTTCGATGCTCACAGTGAGGACGAGCCACCCTGTCTCCGCACGGTTGCGCTTTGCGTCCGCGTACGTGCTACTGAATGCCTCATTCAAACGCGACAATGGCAGCCCAGGCAGCGAGTTGGGATTGCGCAGGGTGAGTAAGTGTTTCACTACAGAGGGGAGCTTCACCATCGTGGCAAGACGCAGACGTCGAATTCGCTTCCCGCGCTTTATAGTATATATCTCACAGTACCCAGCTTTCCGGGTGGAAGCTCAAGCGCTCAATGTCAACGTCAAAGTCAAGAAATGTGTGATTGCGCGGCACGCAGTGCCGCGGACAGATCAACAACAAATGATGTGGATATGGACAACAAACAAGAGCAGACCAGACTCCTCCCGCGCACCAGGCTTGTAAATCAAGAAATGTGGGTATCGTATGATGGAGCGGAATTCAAAGCAGTATACGCGCACTCGCGCCACTAGGGGTTGAGGTACATGTTTCCAAGGTCCGTGCGCTGGGTCGTGTCACCTTCCTTAATGAGCGCGTTGAGCGGGTTGACTTTGTTGGCCTGAAGCTCTGACCCAGTCATAGAGCCTAGAGAGCGTAAGACAGAGTAGCGAATTTGCCAACGAAACGAACGTACTGAACCAGAAGTATCCGGCCACCCAGGGCTGCGATTGCATGAACGCCGTCGTGGTCCCCATGAAGCTGAAAATCTCATCCTGGGAGCACTGATTGTTAGCGCCAGAGTAGTCCTGACGCAAGAAAACGGATCAATAAGACGTCGACTACAACCGAACATAATGGTCACCTGGCATGCGTATTCAGTGAGATAGACGGGCTTGTTGAACGTGGTGTGCATGTCGTTGAGATGGTCGATCAAATCCTGGGCTTTAGTGCCGTAAAAGTGGGTCGCAATCGCGTCGACCTGCAGACACTGTAAACCACAGGCCCGGGAGACATCCGATGACACTCACGGTACATCCTGTGCATTGTTTCATGAAGTCAACCAACCACTGCTTGCCCGACGGTGCATTGGTAGGAGCGGGGGAGATTAAAGTGTATCCCTCGTTCTTCAGAGGGTCAATGTAGCTTCTCCAGAGTGCCACGCCATCCGAAGGAGACATGTTGGATTGACCACTTTGATCAGGTCTGTAAAGGACACATAAAGCGAATGAAAATGACGCGACAAATATGGTACGTACTCGTTGAAACCAAGGACATGAGTGGCATAGCCCTTCTTGACATACTGCTGGAAAGCAGCGATATCCTTGCTACCCCAGAGCTGAGGAAGGAACGCGAGGCCAAGCTCGTCAGCACCGGCGACCTTCTGCGGGGTCCAGTTGTAAACCCTATGATGGGAGAAGGGTCAGAGTCTTGGATGAGGTTGAACATTGGGAAAGAACGGACATGCCAACGCTGTCAGACACATGGTGGCTCAGAGTGCCCTGTTCGCCGTTGGACCAGGAGAGGCCGACCTTGCCCGTGAAGGAGTTTCCGCCTGAGCTGCCTCCGCTGCTCGCGGTGGTGGCGGCGGCCTTGGCAGTGGACGACGACTTGGTGGTGGTATGCGAGGAGGAGGTGGTGGCAGTGGAGGAGTGCTTGGTGGAGGAGGCCGGGGTCGAGGACGACACGACAGAGGAGGAGGCGGTGCGAGGCTTGCAGCGCTTCGAGTCGCGCTTCTTCTTGGCGATGCCGTCGTGGGCGTGGTTGATGCTGCGAGCAATGTGACGGTGGTCTGTCGCAAGGGCGTTCACGGGGACGGCATTAAAAGAGAGGGCGACAAGGGCGAGGGAGGAGAGAGCGAGGAGGTTGAAGAACTTGAGGGCGGCCATGGGGGGCAATGAGCGGGATGGAAAGGAACGGCGGGGGCCAGAGGGCCAAGTGGTGCGGAGAGGAAAAATCGTTGGTGTGGACGACAGCAACGGGACGACGTCTTATATGTTGATGTCGCTTATGTAACGCCCCTTGGCATCCCCGCCGGCTGCTCGCCGCACGCTCTCGACAGCCCGGCGGACAACCCCCGCCGACCGCAGCGTGCAGCCGGCGCACGGCGACGACGCACGGACCACCAGACACCCACGGCGACGCACGGCCCCGTCCGACTCGCACCGCTCGCCAATCTGCAGCCAAAGCCGTGCCCGTGGCGCGCCCGGCGGAGTTTCGCGTCGCATCAAAACAGCTCGCCCAGCCACTTTCTCCCTTTCTTTCAACCTTCAAGTTTGACACACAGAAACCGGTTCAAAGAGTTCATCACACGTCCACCCCCTCAACACCCGTCCTCTCGTCCCGCCCACAATGTCCGACGCCCCAGCCGCCCCGCTCACAGAAAACGGCGTGCCTCCGGTTGAGGTCGTCGAGGAAGCACCAGGTTTCAAGGTCCGTGCATTCCCCACACGACCCCGCCGCCCCGCCCCCTTGCTCACCGACCCCCCCAGGTCTTCGTCGGCAACCTTGCGTACTCTACCACGGATGAAGGGCTGAAGGCATTCTTCGCGCCTGTGGAGACCGACATGTACGTCCATGCACAGCATTTGCTGGCACTCGCTCGTCTACTTACGTGTCGCGCCTCGTCGCCACAGTCTCTCCGCCCAGGTCATCATGCGGGGGACTAGATCAGCGGGATATGGGTTTGTTGCTCTCAAGAGCGCAGAAGCCGCGCAGAAGGCCGTCGACGCCCTCAACGCCAAGGACCTCGACGAACGTCCCATCATCGTCGAGATCGCCAAGCCGGCCGAATTGAAAGACCAGGAGCGAAAGGAAAAGAAAGCTCGCCGCAGGCCTGGCAGGCGCGGGGCCAAAGCCGTTCCCGGCGAGGTCACTGACGCCGAAGCCAACGGCGAACCTGTCAAGGTGGACGACGTTGTCCCCGCCGAAGGTGATGCCGAGAAGCCCAAGAAGAAAAAGAAAAAGTCGACCGTAAGCGCATATCCTCTGCGCATCGCCACCTCCTACTGATGGCCGTCCTCAGAAAAAGCCTAAGGCTGAGGGTGAGGCCGACGCTGCTCCTGCTGATGGCGAGGCTGCTAAGCAGCCCCGCAAGAAGCGTGCGCCGCGCCCACCTCGTGCTGCCGGTGAGGAGCCTGTCGGCGAGCCCTCGCAGACCGTGCTCTTCGTGGCGAACCTTGGCTTTAACGTCGACGACGCCGGACTCACTGCTTTGTTCACGGATGCGGGCATCAAGGTTAACTCTGCTCGCATCGTTCGCCGTCGTTGGGGACGCCCTCGCAAGAGCAAGGGCTACGGTTTTGTCGACGTTGGGGACGAGGCTGAGCAGAAGAAGGCTATCGAGGCGCTTGAGGGCAAGGAGGTCGGTGGCAGGCCCATCGCTGTCAAGATTGCGGTAAACGCTCAGGTTGAGGAAGAGGAGAAGGCTGAGGCTGAGGCGGCGGCTGACAAGGAGGCTACTCCCGAGGTCACCATCGTGGCCTCTTAATTGGTGGTAGCCTGCCTTTTCGTAAACGCTTTTCATCATGTTATGATATCGCTTTCTTATTCTATCGTATGTGGTGGTTGTTCTGACCCGCCACTCCGTTGATCATCGTTCGTTGGCTGCACGTTCGTTGCCTTCAGTCGTCGTCGTTCAACGTGCTCCATCTCCACTTTAGCCAGCTGGATGTCGTTGCATCGACGTACCCGAATGTGTGATGACTTGTTCCCTTTGTGCCACGGCCCACCGTGTCCCTGTGTTGCCACGGCAACAAAACGCTGAGGTCCATTACAGCAGGGGCTTGTCTGGGCTTGTAGTCACGCCACTGCAGACTGATCATGATGCATGATGTCCCGTGCTTGTCATAGCAAACGAAGGAGCAAATCGACACATCGACACCAAGTCGCGAGCCACACTCTTTTTTTGTGACGCTTGCGGCTTATGTACCTTGGTCCTGCATCATGGCCGAGGACGAAGACGACTACCTCTCAGACAAATTCTTAGCTGAAACCGCAGCTTCAGCACAACCCAAATCCTATCACGACAAACGAAAAGAAGCCCTCAGACGATCACAACTCAAGAATGAGCAGAACCGGCAGAAAAGCCGGCGTCAGCGGGAGCTGGAGTCTCGCGAGGCCGGCCTCAACAAAAGCTTATTCGAAAGAGCCGGCGAGGAGTCAGCGTCCGGCAGCAACAAGGCCCTGGCGATGATGATGAAGATGGGCTTCAAGCCCGGACAGGCGTTGGGGGCAGATGATACCCTGAAGTCGGAACCTGATGGACCAGCTGCAGACCAAGGCGAGACCCACTCCCGAGAAGGCAGCGTCGCGATTGGTCCGCGACGCTTAGTGCAACCTCTGGCTGTTAACGAGTGGGCAGGTGAGTGCACCGCAGGCCTTCGAAGTATCTAATATGAGCATGGGAATTGACGTTCACCTTAGGGAAGAGGGGCATTGGGTTAGGGAAGCGCGCAGCCTCTCCTTCTGATCTCGACCGGCTAGCCAAAGTCGCGAAGGCGGAGGAGGAAGACAGTCGAGAGTCCTTCCGCGATCGTGCCCGTAGAGAGTTCGAGCAGCGACGAGCGGAAGGACGGCTGGTCCCTGCACAACGTACGTGCGCCAACCTTGACGAGCAGGCTGGCAAGACAGTAAGCTCTATATTTCGCGCACGTCTTATTCACAATGCGGGTTCTGACTACAATCTGCACAGTTCAACGTCTACTGGTTGAATCCAACCAACACGGACACGTTCCCCGATGGCCTCCTGGATGCTCTCGGAATTATGCCACCCGCAGCCAATGGCACTCCTGCCCTGCAACTGCGTGCGCAGATGCGCGCTGACGCTCTGACCTCTCTGGAACTGGACTTGAACGACCCCGACGCGACCGGTGGATCCGAAAACACCCAGGTGGTACAATTCACACCAGAGACAGTGGAGGAGGCAGTACAATTCCTACGTTTAGCGGTGAGCTGTATCGCTCTGATTGCCACGTACCCAGCTGACGGCGTCACTGATCCAGCCTCAAGAACGATTATCCCGAGTTGTTGAGTACCTACGCAGCAATTACTCGTACTGCTTCTGGTGCGGCGCACAATACGAGGATGCTGGAGACATGGCCGAACACTGTCCTGGTCCCGACGAGGACATGCATGACTAATTGATTTCCTATCCCTCCTCCACGGGATCATGAATCGTTTGGAATCAGGTCAGGGTGTGTTGTCAATGGGGTACTATTACATGCATGATTTATCCTACACCCAGCGCGCAGTGTCCGGTAAAACGACTGAAGATTACTACGGGTAACGACCGAGAGGGTTATATAGGGGACCCCATCGAGGAGCCTCCAGGATAGACAAGTCCATCGCGTGCGATACGCGAAGCGAATGAGCGTGTAGCCTAGGGCTCACAAAGAACAACATAAGTGAGAAAGCAAGACGAGTCGACAACGAGTGCAAAATGTCCAGATCAGTTCTGGACGTGTATCGGAAGCGAATGAGATGCGCTGCGGGATCGGGACGGATTGCTATTGATGGACATTTTCGGTGAACCTCCAGCCAGGGGATCTGGGGATGGAGATGATGCGAGGAATGGGGCAAGGAGGGTGGGGAGAGCGGGGATAGCAACCGGGGCAAGCGGTATGTCGATTGATCGAGGGAAGGAAGGAGACGTCGGAGATGTTGACGGGCTGCCGTTGGGTGATTTACGACGAAGGAAGCTGGAGATAGGTGTGACGGAGTCCTGATCTGACTCTTTGGACCAGGTCTGACTTCCGCGGCGCGAGGATTGACCACTGCGGCTTGGGCGGGTTACCCAAACCGCGCGCTGAGATGGGGGCGCAGTGAGGTTCAGCGGGGAAGACGAGATAGCCTGGAGTAGTATCGTCAGCACACATCCGCAGTTCCTTAGCGCATACAGACGCACCCGCTGTGGTCTGCGATTCGAATCTGCGTCTGAATGGATGACAGGCAGGCTGCCCTTGCGCGGAATCTGCACGGCTATTGTCAGCGCATACTTGATGGCAGAGGCTAGCAACGCACCGATGCAGCGGAATAAGGTGAATATCTGCCCTTCACATGACGCGAGACGCGGGGGATGCTCGCATCCGGGTCACCAGCACGATCGTGAGGGTCGTACCGGACGGGCACGAGGAGATACTGTCCGAGGGCGCGGGACGGGGCGTGCTCTTCTTCCTGGGCAGAAGAAGTGGACGCGGACGAGAGAGAGCGGGCACGGCCGCATGCCGAGGAGAGGCGGGGATGCGATGCCTCGTCTTCGAGTCCGAGGGATGACATGAGCTCTACGAACGACGGAAGAGATGCCATCATGCCAGGGACGGCGAGAGGTCGAAGAGGAGAGCAACCTAGGAGGGACCACCCATCGGCGAGGACTGAGGTATATAACAACAGGCGACCCTAGAAACGCGTGGCTGTGAGATACGAGTTGTCAAGACACTACCTTGTGTAACGTAGCAAGTTGCTGAGCGCGCTGACGGGCTCAGTTCGCTGCCACAATATCCCCAGACGCGGCTTGTCCATCAAGTGGTCAAGGCGTCGGCAAGGAGACATCCTCACGGTATATGTAAGGGCACAATAAAGATTTCCATCTCCTCGATCTTCGGGTCACATCATCCGTTCTCCGTGCCCTGGATTGCCCTGGGCGATCACAGGATCACGGGTCATCTAGCAGCAGCTGCAGGCCGAGAGACCCGTTACTACATGTCTTTTCTTTCTGCATAGCACTCAGACACTCACTCACCCGCGCAGCGGAGTGGTATCGCAACCGCGATGCGACACTCCAGGGATACCGCCTCCGCCTCTCTGTCAGGCATGTCCTGTCACGCCAGCTCCTGTTGCATATGTTTTGACGCTGTGAATGGCGACTGATGATGTCCCGGCCCAACATACGTAAGTACTACGCGCCAAGTCACGTTGTCCGCCTCTTTCCCCTCTGCCACCAGCATGAATCAGCAGCAAGGTCCAGGTGGAGGTAACTCGTCCTTCCTACCTCCTCCTAGGCAGGAGATGGAGTACCTGTGCGCGGGTGGGCAGCTCTTCGTAACCCGAGAGTTGTGTATGCTGATTGGAAAACAGATTGCGGTGCGAAAAACGAAATCAAGCCGCGAGAGCCTATCCGTTGTCGCGAGTGCGGGCACCGCATCATGTACAAAAAGAGGACAAAACGAAGTATGTATGAGGCTGCGCCCACAATTCAGCATGTATCTTACGCTGTTTTGCCAGTGGTCCAATTCGAGGCCAGGTGACCACTTGAACTGAAGGTTGTTCTCAACCACGGTGCCTTCGACTCATTTATGCGGGGGAAATAGTCGGGACTGGCTCATTCTTGCTTGCGCCCTGAGAATACATCATCGGTCCAGTTACCATAGCCACCTCCCAAATTCGTGCGTCTTCTGTTATCGTGATGATAATGCCGGAAGTTTGTGACACGATATAGTCCTGGTAGTGGGAGGATGCCTTGCCACAAGCCGGCAGCAACCACCAACTTGTGTCCCTAATAGCCGTGATACATATATCTTGTTGCAAGTGTCTCGTAGAAACAACATCAGAACACTCGCATGAACCTCCAGGAGCATGTTGGCGTACCGACGGCCGGCGCAACGTTGCGGCGACACTGCGTAAGACTACTAAGAGTCAGAGTGCGCGTACTGAGTGCACGGGTGGACGTGCAACCATCAAGAGCGCCGCCGCCACCGCCGTCGCCGTCGCCGTCGCCGACAGCGTCGAGCTGCCTCGAGCAGAATGTGGGCGATGTATGCGAAGAGTCGGCCGGGGGGCCCGTTTGCCGCGGCCGGAGAGGATAGGAGAACGAGCGCCAGGACCGCTTCAATTGCCGGTCGTTTGAGCGTCACCGCGTCGCTTTGCTTTCAACATCGTCGTCGTCTATACCCCCTCGTTCTCTTGCGTTCCCGCCACGATGCAGGACGTCGCCAGTCATCGTACGGGCTCCAGCGGCAGAGACAGAAGCGTCTCCGGCGACTTGGTACGCGCTCAGCTCTTAACCAGCCCTCCTTACTCATCCCCTCACAGGACTCTGAGGTTGGCTCTCCTCAGGACGGCCACGATCAGGACCCTCCGGCGGGCAAGCCAGGTCGAAAGAAAAACCCAAAGTGTGCAATTCCCTTATTTGCCCCCCTGGATTACGCGCTTGCTCTGACATATGTTCCTTGCGTAGCTCACAGGCAGCGAGGCGTGACCAGAACCGGATTGCACAGCGTGAATTCCGCTTGCGCAAGCAGCAACGAGTAAGTCTCACTCCGATCGGTCTGTGCGGATGCTTCATAGCTCTGTCCATCATCCAGATCCGCGATCTTGAAGCTAGAGTTGAGATACTCTCCGGAGGCAAAGATGAGGCGTTGGGTGAGATGAGGAACATCCTCAAAGGTACGCCATACCTCCTTGTGTAGACCACCCCTTACTAATTACCGCTGCCCAGACTTGATGGCGGAGAACAATGTTCTGCGCAATCTTCTCCGCAGTCTAAGCGGTTTCATCGGCGACGGAGCTGGCGGCTTGCTTCCCAAGTTGGGCTGGACACACAACGATTTCGAGAACTTTATCAACCGTTCCGAGACCGACACTGCGTTCGAGAGCTACCAGCGGCGAAAGCAGGACGGAACGGGGGTTGGCGCCACTACATTGTCGGGCGCTCCTGCCACTACCTCTTCTCGGAAGCGGGCGGCCGACGATGACGATGCCAGCGGTAGGCTCAAAAGGCCCCGCGAAGAGCCTGACCGTAGCCAAGACAGCTTCAATGCGCTGTTGCCTCTGAATCCCGGGCCGTCTGGGAGCAACCTGTATAGCTCGACGAATCGAGCATCGTCACAGGATAACAGCCTGTTCTCCGATCTCATGCGTGGCTCGAATGGTTCCCCGATGTTCAATATGGGGCCATCTTCTCCCGTGACGCCGGCGTATGGCAACTCTTCCCAAGTTCCAGCCAACCCAGCTGGTTTCCAGAGCTCGTATCTAAACCCACTCAACATGAGCGTCGATAGTCCAATGGCCTCCATGTCGTTTGTCGGCAACACAGCTGCTCCCGTGCAGCCGCAACCAAGAACGAACGCTCCTGTCCCGCCGAACTCTGAGGATCTTGAGTTGCTCGATCCGAAGAGCCTGGAGGCGCAGAAACTCATCTCGTATGTCATGTTGTCCATAACATTGCATAATCTTTTGCCCACCCCTTTGAACTTAGGTATCACCTGGACAACTACAAGCGGAACAGCGCTTACTGCCTGCCTGCATCACTCCGTCCAACATTAGTACAACGGTGCGCCATTGTTCTCTTCTTCCTTGTACCTGACCTTATGTTATATCCAGGACGGTGCCGCATGGTTCGCATCTTTTAACTCATTTTGGTGTTGTTCTGACTCTTTTTTTTGCTGCAGAGAGCGTTATTGACCGCATCATCCATCCTGACCTCCGCGACCGCCTGATACTGCTTCGCGGTGAGAGGACATCCACATATCCATGCAGTCACTGCCAGTGCTTATCGGTGGTCTTCACAGGACGTTTCAACCTCGTGGATTGTTTGCACGATTATGCGCAGGGCGTAACACTGCACGGCGATGATGTGTTGGCACACACCAATTGGGAGATCGGCGAGACTTGGCTCAGACGATATGGGTCAGTCCTCTCACCATCATTGTTCAACGCCATGGCTGATTGTTCTTGCCCAGGTTCTTGATTGACCCGAACACACTCAACATCTGCAATAAGTGGAGGAGGGAGCGAGGGCTGCCAGAACTGCGCATGGTCGATATCGCACCTCCAGAGGCGCAAAGTACGGGTGTTTAACGCTGTAGTCAGCGATCGTTGTGTTTCTCCGGTTTTGATTTGCTTTGTGTCGGGCGAGAGTCGGTTGGTTGCTAGTCGATTATGTTTGTAACTTGCAACTTGCAAATGGACCCAGAGACGACCTGGAGATATGGCCAGGTCTATGTGCCAGGTGTCGAAAGCGAAAGGAGGGACCTAGCCTGTCAACCTTCCTGTACAAGATGTGATGCCGAGCGCAGCTACGGATGATTGTTGAAGAAGGGGGAAGTACACGCGAGACCCGAACCCAGGTAGAACTTGTCAGCTTTATATACCCCCGACCAGCTGACAGATATGCATACGCGAGTCGGGTGAGTCGTACTGGACATGTTGACAATGAGCAAATGACTAGATCGCACTTTTCGTGTCAGCCCCGCTGACGCTAAGTCCCACTTCGCAGCGGCCGGCTGATTCGTGGTAGACGAGGATCATCCATGATCATCCATGGTCAGAAGGCGGACAGTTGCAAAACAGCTGGATATAGTAACTTGAATGTGGGCAGGGTATACCCCATATACTAAGTATAGCTTCTATCTAGTTCACCTCATACTATACACTGTAGTCCTCCCGCAGAGGAGCCGAGGTCTGTCTCTCGTCAACAACAGCAAATGCGCGCACCCTTCAAGCATCTGCATCCGACTCTGAGTCTTGCCGCTGATCCCGGTTCCGGCGAAACTGGGCCTCCTGCTCCTCAAACGTTCCTCTGAAACGTCGTCTGTCAGCGACGAAGGAGGAATTGATCAGTGTAGGTGGGCTTACGGCAGCGGATTTTCCTGTATCGGAAGGCAGCAGAGGAACGTAAGGAAGTTGACGGCAATCTGGCAGATGAAGACGACGCGAAGAGCGTCCGCGTAAGCCGAAATAGCGGTCGCCCTCGTTTCGGGGTCGAGGCTGGGGATGACATCGGTGGAGTGTCTGTGAAGCCGCCATCAGGTCCCGTGGCAACGTGGTGGCAGCTATATTGCATGCTCACCGTATACTAGCAATGAGCTGAAACGTAACTTGAGCATCAGCAATAATACGAACTCGGCGGATGATTCAGACGTACGGTTTCTGCGTCAGGTCCATGTATGCGCGCTTGTAATTTGCGCAGCAAGACGGCTTGCAGGACTGTTCCACTCAAGCTGACTCCAAGCACCTGGCCAGTTGTTCGGAAGAGATACGTGACTGTTCGAAGGAGGATCAGATACACTGATGGGACTTCATGCCTGATCATACTTACTGCCTGTCGCAATGGCCAAGTCTTCCTTCGCGACACTCGAAATGACAGCCTAGCATTATTGTCATGTAGAGGATTCTGCGGACTGCGGGGAAGACGCGTACAATTAATGTCGTTGTGATGAGGCTCGCCATTCCAAAGGCATGTGGTGTGATGTCGAGCCATAAATGCCACGGTGCTGAATGATCGTTCCAGAGTGCGACCATCGCGCTGGCCCCGATCGTCAATAATGAAGACATCACCGTCAAAGTGTACAGTTTCCCAGTGCGCCGCATAAGCCTTGGGACGTGTCAACAAAACTTAGGCGCAAGAATGGGTATTAAGAACCCACCAGCCGGCGAACACGCTCCCAGTTGATATAGCGACCTGACAAGGTGTCAATTGCCACATGACTGAAGTTTTCTGCCCGATCGACTCACTGAATGAGGAAGCAAATGTAGGCCTGTCACGGAGCTTAGAGGAAAGGACATCATGACGGTGTGCGGGACTGACCTGCATTACTTGCTGAGCTCAGACGGACGGCAGTAAAGTACTACGTGCAGTGAGAATGTATCCATTTGAGGTGATTTGCTTTCCGCCTACCAGGGGTACGTTGTATATCTATGGAACCGTTTGAATGTGTGTGCCAGAGACATGCAGCCTGCGTTTGGACGCACCATTGAGAATGCCGACACACTGCTGAAGAAATTGGACAGAGAAACAGCCAAAGGATTCCGTTGCGAGATCAATCGCAGAGGCAACACAGGGTAAGGCGCAATGCGTGCCTCCACAAAAATAAATGCAGCACAGGAGATGGCGCTGCCGATGAACAGGCCGTAAATGATGGGATTGGACCAGGCCAGGGCTTCGGTTGACTTGAGGCTAAAGCCCAGCAGTAAACAGCCGACTGTGGTCGCAAGCGTCACCGAGCCAAAGAAGTCTATTCGCCGCACTTTGGAGTACAGGCTCTGATTCTTTACCTCTTGTGGCAGCTCGATGGAGACCTTGAGCGCCACCAAGACGAACGAAAAGGCGAGGATGGGGACCTGATAGACGTGAATTCAGCGGGACGGCTCCGTCGACGGGCGAATTGGCGCGATTCACCTGGAAGAGGAATGCCGACCGCCTGCGGCGTGCGCGATCATCACGTCAAACTCAGGCAGGCGGTCGCCGAAAGGCGACAGCACTCACCATCCAAAGTTGTCGTTCAACCAGCCTCCCAGAGGTCCGCCGATACCGGCGCCAAAGCCAAAGAGCCTTGGCAGAAGATGAGCGGGGCCATTCGGACCAAGATTATCGCACGAGAGACACGCACACATTCGCCATGCCTTGATACAGGCCACGTTGTTTGCTAATTGCGTGTGAGATGGCGAGATCAGGGCATTGGCATACACACGCACAGAGGTATGAGATCGGTGACGGCGACGCTGGAGACTGGGCACTGTCAATGCACGGCGTACGGCTCGGTGGGCGCGTCAGGATGCTCACCTGTCATGACACTGTGAAACCATTGTACGGGTGGGCGTGAAGACTCTGAATATGAAGGAATGATATGACAACGAACCCTCCTCCGCCCATGCCGGCGATCGCGCGGGCAGCGATGAGACCTTCCATCGAAGGAGCCAGGCCGCACATGATGGTGCCGATGCCTGGGGGGAATCAGGATCAAGGGACCGAGACCAGATGTTTGACGAACCGAAGAGGGTGAGACCCAGGAGCATCGCTCCCCTCCGGCCGATGATATCTGACAGTCGGCCTGGGGGACGGTGTGAGGGGGACGTGGAGCCGGGGAAATGACTGGCGTGCGCACCATAGAGCGGTGTGAAGCAGCAAACGGACAGCAGATATGAAGTGCCGATATAAGATGCCTGGTTAGATTTATGGAAGTAGTTGCCGATCGGGGTCATGAGGGTGGCCACGATGGTTCCTGCGGGGCGGTCAGCGGGGTGCAGGCGCGTCGGGCGGGGGGGGGAGGAAGGGTACCGTCTAGGGCACCGAGGAAGACGGCACTCCAGAGGCCGGCGAGGATCCATATGAGATCTGAGCGCGGTAGACTGGGCGGGGATGTGGGCTGCTGTGGAGGATGTGCTGGTGTTGTGGAGGCGTAGGAGGTGCGTGGGGAGAGCAGCGGACGTGTCTCGGAGTCGGGGACGGGGGAGCGGGGGGACATTGGGTGTGGTGGGGGATGCGGGGAGAGGCCGAGGTGCGGGAGGGTGGGAGGAAGTGGGTCGGTGCAGCATGCGCAGGCGGAGGATATTGAATGAAATGCTGAGGCGCACCTAGGAACGACCAGCGAGAGAGCGCGAAAAACCCATCGGCTGACGGGCCCACCGTCATTATCCGTACACCTCGGCCATCGCCTGCCATCGCCCGTGCTGCACGACCCTTGCTCGCAACAGACGCCCTCCGTCTCCATCCCGCCACCGTCGCTGTCAGCATCCCATCCTCGCCGCAACCGCGACACCCGGCGATCTGGCCGTGCGGCTGCCTGCTTGCCAGTGGTCTGCGCGAGTGCGAGTGCGAGTGCGAGTGCGAGTGCGAGTGCGAGTGCGAGTGCGAGGGCGAGGGCGAGGGCGAGGGCGAGTGCGAGTGCGAGTGGCTCGCCTGCCTCGCTCTGTGCGCGCGCGTCCGTTCACGTCGGTGCTGGTGCGCGCCGTGCCATGGTGTCGCGTACGCGCAGGGTCGGTGGCCAGGGCATCGGTTGCAGCAATGACATTATTACAATTGTTACTTATTCCGCGTACGTACGACGGCGCGGAGCCGCCGCCCTGCCCTGACGTCGTCGTCCTGCGGGCCTCGACGCGGGCTTTGCCAGCGACTGTGTGGCGTCTCCGCGGGTAAGTGAGCAAGCACTTAGGGCAGCTGCGACTCGGAGCATGTGGCAACGCAGGCGGCGACTTGGGCGTGGGAGCGTCGGGTAAAGAGAGGACGGAACGCGTTAGGAGAGGCACTTGCCGGCCGACTGGCCTACTACGGTCCCGCGTCAGGTCCCTTGCCTTGCTCGCCCTCGCCAACACATACCCGCCCCTTCCTCACGACGACGACGACGACGGCGACGACGACGACGACGACGACGACCACCACCACCACCACCCCGAGCATCGTCCAGCATACCCACAGCACTCATGCCCGCCTCCCCGTCCCGTCCGTCCATCGCCCATCCCGCATCCACCGACAATCTTCGCTCGCCACCACATTCCACCGTTCTCCCCTCCCCCACCAGCCCATGGAAATCCATCTTTCGCATCGGAAATGCTTCCTCCAAGAAGCCCCTCGTCGGCCGCCACGGCAACCCGCTCACTCTCGAGACAGGCTTCGTCCCCACAACAGCCCCGTCCACCCCCAACCCGCTCCTCACCCCCGGCTCCTTTGTCTCCATCGACCGTCGCTTTTCTGACAACTCCTCCAATACCCAGTCCACTGATTCCACCCCCGACAAGTCCCTCCCGACACCTAACACTTCTCATTCGTCAGCAGACGCGTCCGTCACTCGCAACAACCGCTCCCGCTCCAAGTCTGACAAGCAGCGCCGCCTGGGCAAGGCCCACAGGGAGCCCCCCACGTTCGCCTCCCACAGCTACTTTCCAGAGCAGCCCCAGGCCTCGAGCGGCTCGCGCTCGCCCATGCCGCTCTCACCGCGCGCGATGAGCGCATCAGCCTCGCGCTTTATCAGGCGCGTCGCGTCCGCTCCCAACGCGAAGGGTCTCTTCAACCACAGTGCGAAGCCGTCCACCCTCGCCACCACCAAGAACGGGCTGCTGGCCCCCGCTGAGATCGTTGTCGCGCCCGTCCCAGGCGGCGGTATCCCCACGTCGCTACTCCCATCAGACAAGGCCACGAATTCCACAGAGACCATCTCCTCGACCTCATCGCGTGGACGCCCCCCGCGCTTCCTGAGCACGCCCGGGCTGCCACGCGTGGCAGAGGGCAGCTCCTCGGCGCAGGGACCAGGCAAGATCGCGTTCCGGCGGACCTACTCGAGCAACTCGATCAAGGTCAAGTCTGTAAGTGATCTCTGCCTACGCCAGGTCCGGGGTATGCGGCTCATGTGTCTTGCTTGCTGCTCCGCGTCGCAGGTGGAAGTGGGCCCCACGAGCTTCCAGAAGATCAAGCTGCTGGGCCGAGGAGATGTTGGCAAAGTCTTCCTCGTACGTGAGAAGAAGAGCGGCAAGCTGTTTGCGATGAAAGGTGCGTGCCGCTGCGGCGTCGTCAGGCCCTCGCTGATGTCCGCCGACGTCTCGCAGTCCTTTCCAAGAAAGAAATGATCGAGCGGAAAAAAATCAAGCGCGCCCTCACAGAGCAGGAGATCCTCGCCACGGCGAATCACCCGTTTATTGTGACACTGCACCACTCTTTCCAGTCGGACGAGTACCTCTACCACTGCATGGAGTACTGCATGGGCGGCGAGTTTTTCCGCGCGCTGC
This sequence comes from Auriscalpium microsporum, assembly GCA_019914985.1. NCBI lineage: Eukaryota > Fungi > Basidiomycota > Agaricomycetes > Russulales > Auriscalpiaceae > Auriscalpium > Auriscalpium microsporum. Next base: position 3,109,050 of record JAHLMG010000001.1, read on the forward strand.
AGAGCCGGCCAGGCAAGTGTCTGCCGGAGGATGCGGCACGGTTCTACGCTGCCGAGGTCGTCGCGGCGCTGGAGTATCTGCATCTCATGGGCTTCATCTACCGCGACCTCAAGCCGGAGAGTACGTCAGAGCATCGCGTCCATTTGTCATGCGCTCATGATGGCTTTATTCTGCAGACATTTTGTTGCATCATACGGGGCACATCATGTTGTCCGACTTTGACCTGGCAAAGCAGTCGGGCGTATCTGGTGGCCGACCTGCGACGATTCGCCAGTCGGTGAATGGAGTACGTATCTGTTGGTTGTGAGCGAGGGGTTGTCCGCTGACTGAGGTCCATCAGACCCCCATAGTGGATACGAAATCGTGCACGGCTAATTTCCGGACCAATTCTTTTGTGGGAACGGAAGGTGGGCGGCGTGTGTAATGACTCTAGCAAGCATTGTCGGAACTGATTCGCGGACAGAGTATATTGCACCAGAGGTCATCGCCAACTCGGGCCATACGTCTTCCGTGGACTGGTGGACGCTGGGAATACTGATTTACGAGATGATTGTACGTGTGACGGGTTTTCACTGCCACGCTATACGCGCGCTGAGGTTCTTGGCAGTACGCCACAACGCCCTTCAAAGGGAAGCAGCGGGACGAGACGTTCGGCAACATTCTGCAGCTTCCTGTGCATTTCAACGATGTGCCCAAGGTGTCACCGTGAGTGCGGACTGGGACGTTGCATGGGATGGGGATTGATCTGATGTGTGTGTTGCAGGGCGGGGAAAGACTGCGTCGTGCGACTATTGGATAAGAACGAGGACACACGGCTCGGGAGCAAAACGGGGGCGAGCGAGGTGAAGCAGCACAAGTGGTTCGGCAAGATCAACTGGGGCCTGCTGAGGAACACGGAGCCGCCTGTGAGTGGACGAGGGGGGTCGGCTAGCGGGGGGGAGGGGGGGAGCCATGTGCTCCCCCCCTCCCCCCCGCTGGCTGACGGGATGTTGATGATGTATGTATGCTGACCTGTGGACAGATCATTCCTGCGTCGTCGCAGGGAGTGGACGCGGTGAACTTCCGACGGATGGAAGAGTCGACGTCGTTGCACCTGGAGGCGGAGACGCGGGGGGACGGGCTGGAGGCGGTGACGGACGTGGACCTGTTCGGGGCGTTCTCGAGTATCACGCTGCAGCACGACGGGGAGAGCTGAATAACGGAATATAAATAACATGCAATAAATAGTAATAGATAGTGGAATGGATCGGGGTGTGTGTGCCGGCATGGCTGCGATGGGATCTGGGGTGTGGGCGGTTCGATCAGTCGCTTCGTGAAACGGACGGGCGGCGCGGGCCGCGGGTGGGTGGGGTGCACTGGATATGGATATGATTATGATATCGCGGGTCGCCGGGGGGCTTGGTATCGACAGCTCGGCGCCGAGGCAGATCACGCGGCGGCGACGCTCCTTACGTCTGTTCGGCTGGACCGCGCTTCTCCACCGTCCGCCGTCCGCGTCCGCGTCCGCTGCCAGTGGCTTTATATGGCCCCGCTCAGGCTGCCGCTGCCGCTCGCCCCGCCCCAGCCGCCCATGGCAGACCTCTACCCCCCGCCACACTACTCCCGCACTCCCAGCAGCACCCACCACTACACCATGCCCGCCCCCGCCATCGCCCCCGCCGTCGCCCCCGCCATCGCCTACCCCCAGCTCCTCCCCCCGCAGCCCCCGTCCCCCGCACCAGACTCCCCCGACGACACCCGCCCCCCGTCCCCCGCAAAGTCCGACTCCCCAGACTCCCACTCCCACTCCCACTCCCACTCTCACTCCCACTCACGCTCCCCCCACCACCCCCTCCCCAAGCCAGACACAAAGCCCCAGGCCACCTTCCTCACAAAACTCTACGCGTGAGTCCCCTCCCGTCGCGTCCTCAGCGCGTCACGCGTCCCCGCCTCAACGCGTCCCCAGCCTCCTCGAGCGTCCAGAAAACCACCACATGATCCGCTGGGACCCCGCCGGCGAGCACATCATCGTCGAGCGCCCCGAGCAGCTCGCCCTCCACGTCCTCCCCAGCATATACCGCCAGTCCAGGTTCGCCAGCTTCTCCCGCCAACTCAACGTGCGTTCCATCTGCGCCCTCTTTCGCCTTGTCCGTCCTCACTTTCTGCATCGCCACAGATCTATGGCTTCATGCGCAAGGTCAACCTCCGCAACGTCGATCCCGCCATCGACGACCCCGACGCCTCCACCTGGTGTGAGTACCCTCCGTACGCGTCCTCGCCCACCCACGCTCACCGCCCCCACGCGCAGCACATCCCACGCTCAATCGCCACTCGCCCCCCGAGGTCGTCGCGAACTTCAAGCGCCGCGTCCCCCCGCGCCTCCCCAAGCCCCGAAAGCGCCCCGACATCGACCAGAACCCCTCCATCCCGCCCCCACGCACCGCCTCCGGCCTAGGTAACCTCCCCTTCTCCTCTCCCACCGACCCACGCTCATCGCCACAAGGCGGCGGCCGCGCACGCGGCTTCTCCGCCCCCGGCTCCTACCAGCCGCTCGCGCAGGCGGGCACCCAGGGATGGGGCAGCCAATACCCGCGCGCCCTGCCGCCCCTCACCGTCCCCTCCGACCCCCCGCTCTCCTCCGCCCACAGTCTCTACAACCACTCGCCGCACTCTCTCCACCCGATCTCCCCGGCCGAGGACACCGTCTCCCCGCCCGGCGGCTTCAACTCGATGCACTACCAGAGCTCGACCCGCGAGATGATGGTCCCCCCGTCCCAGTACAACCACTACGACCAGCAGACGACCAACTGGTCCTTCTCGCCCGTCAGCAGCGGCAGCTCGTCCAGTCACTCTGGCAGCCTCTCGTCTCTTCTCAACCCAAGCAGCACCGGATACCCCCCCGCACGTCCCACGATCAACACATCATACCCGTCTTCCATGTCTTCTGTTTCCATGCAACATAGCGCTTCCTCCCTCTCGCCCGACAGCAGGCCCGCAACCGGGTACTCTGTCTCGTCCATGTCTTCGATACCCTATGACGAGTCGCACCACTACTCGTCGCACGATTACCGCCCAAGCTCGGGCCACCACCGTCCGCTGACGCCGACGTCCTCCCGCCCGCCGTCGTCCAAGGCGAGCTACGCGGCCAACTCGCTGAGCGTGCGGCGCCCGCGGAGGCACAGCCAGGCGGTGAACCCGTACCCGACGCCGTACGAGCAGCAGCAGCAGCAGCAGCAGCAGCAGCACATGGAAGAGCGGCCGTCGACGTCGCCACAGCCCGCGGGCGAGGAGCAACACCCGATGCATCGGTCGCGGAGCATGATCCAGCTGCCGACGGTGGACCCGTACAGCAACTACTCGTCTGCGCAGGCGGAGTTTGCGTACTCTGCGGCGCCGATGGTAGGGGCGGGGGGCAGCGGGGTGGGACTGGAGATGGAGGGGGGATGGAACAGTCGGTCAGTGCGACCTTCGACGTCTGGAAGCTCGTTGTCGGCTGCGTCTCAAACGTCGTCCTCGCAGGCGCACACCCCGCCGGTGACGGAGCAGTATGGGGAGACGGACATCCATCGCTGTGAGTAGCGCGCCGCTGAGTGGACGGACAGGGTGTCGCTGACTGCCGTCTGAACGCAGTCTCGCCGGACTTTGGGTTTGTGCCCATGGGCGAAGCGGCCGGCGGATACGCGCGGTCGGCAAAAGCGGGGGACGTTTAGAAGGGCCGCGCGGGCGTGTCGCGCGGACGCGGGCGCCATGAAAAAGAAAACGAAAGAACAATGTTGTGATACCTCCTTTTCCGTTCCCGTTCGCGTTCGCGTTCGCGTTCGCGTTCCCGCTCTGTTGCTGTGCCGCTGCCTGCTTGCTTGCTTGCACCCTGCTGCGTTTCTGATTGATTATGGGCGCGTTGTATACCACTGCAGACTCGTATACCAAATGATTATTGCAGATAAAACATGGGCATCGGGGGGGGGGGGGCGATCTGCGATGCAATGCGGGGGTCGCCGCGCCGGGTGGTCGGGCGCCGGGGCTGGAGAGGCCGGTGCCGGTGGAACGGACGAACAGAATCTGATCGGGATGGGCGTGAGGGCGGCCCAATGCGGCAGGTCGGGCCCGCGAGTGCGGGGGCCATGGCGTCCTCGGGGGTCGCCACGCTGTCGCCACGCTGTCAGCACCCGCTTTGCATTCCCGCTCACGTACACACAGTCTACTCGCCCGCTGCTATCCCCGCCCCGCCGCCATCGCTGGCACAGGCCTCACAGGCCCGCTCGCCAGCCGCTCCGTCATCGCAACCGCCGCACCCGCCTCCGCCCCCTCCGACTCCCCGTCCCCGTCCCCGTCCCCGTCCCCGTCCCCGTCCCCGTCCCCCTCCGTCTCCCCCGACAGAAACGCGACCGCCTCCTCGTCCGTGTGCACCTCCTCCTCCTCGTCCCCCAGCTCCTCGTTCACCGCCTTCCGCGCCACATACGACAGGTACACAAAGATCCCCACCGCCAGCACAATCCCCACAATCTTCGCCGTCAGCGCCAGCGCGTTCTCCTTGTCGTCCTCCGCGTCGTCGTCCCCCGCCGCCCCGTCCCCCGTCGCCGGCTTCACGTGGTACCGCGCAAACGAGTGGATCGACGCGCCCACCGACGTGTGGATGATCACCTTGAACAGCGACAGCGCCGTGCACACCAGGTACGTCTTGAGCGTCAGCGTCGGCGACGCCGCCAGCAGGCAGTTCATCACGTTGTACGGGTACGGCGCCAGGCGGATCAGGAAGAGCAGCTTTGGCCGCTTCTCGATCGCCCGCACCACCCGCTTGATCGACGCCGCCCGCGACAGCCACTTCGAGATGGCCTCGCGGAAGAAATACCGCGACAGGATGAACACCACGAACGCGCCTGTGAGCGCCGCCCAGTACGAGATGACCGCGCCCACCCAGGGACCCCAGGTGTATCCGGATAAGATAATCAGTGTAGAATACAGAGGCAGCGGTGCTGTTCCGCGCCCAAAGTCAGAATCCGTCACTTTGCAATTCATTCACCACTTACGGAACGTGGTCAGGAAGATGAGGAAGAACAGAACAGCGACGCCAAAAAACTTGTCCGCCTTGAGCCAGCCGGAGAGGTGGTCTAAACCTAGAATCGCGGCTGTCAGCGCGACTGCACTTCCTCGAATAAAGTCAAGTACTTGCCCTGGAACACCTCTGTTTTCCAGAAGGCCAGCGCGATGAGAAACCCAAGGCTCGTCGACAAGTACGCAAGCAGCGGTAACCAGGGCTTGATCAGCGCGTACAGTCGCATTCTTCGCGGCGCGTGCACGCGGTCTAGGTGGAGAGACGGTGTGGGCAGTGCATAGTGGGCCGCCGGCGTGTCTGGCACTGCGAGCGGTTCTAGGGGTAGATCAGATGAAGCACTGTTTCGGAGCACGGGCGTAGGGCGCGCAGACGACGAGGCTGTGGGTGGGCGCGGGGGGACGGAGCGCAAGGCCGACTCGCTTTTTGGCGACGACGGGGTATCCAGCGGGGCGCCTTGAAACAGGCCCTTCTCGCTCAGCTCGGGTTCGTCGAGGCGCGAGTAGCGATACGGGGACGTCGACGGGCGATACGGATTCGGATTGGGATTGGGATTGGGATTGGGATTGGGATTGGGATTGGGGGAGCCGGGCATGGACTCTGGGCGCGCGGCTTCGGGAAGGCGCTGTGGATAGGCACCGTTGTGACGGTGCGGGTACGACGGCTCTGCAGAGGGGGTCATGAGAGCGGAAGGGTGGATATAGCGAGGATGCGGAGGGTGGTATCAAGGCCCGTGAGGAAGGAATGGCGATAGCGCTGGGTTGCGTTGCGAGGTTCCGTCACGGCGCGGGATAGGATATGTTGCGATTGCTGCGCCCGACCTAAGCAAGGGGTGGGTACATGGACATGGGTTGCGCTGTCCGGAGCTGAGGGAGGAACAGAGGATGGGAGGATGCAGGGAGGGAGCTCAGGTCGCCAGCAAGGTCATATGTTGCCAATTAGCAAAACCTGTGCAATCGCCGAGGCTGATCACGCTCCCACCTCTCCGCAGCCTCCTCCCTGCGTCCTCCGACAACTCTGCTCGCCCACCCGACCGCCAGCTCTGACCGCGCGCCAGCTCACACGGCTGCGCATCGTCACACAACGTCTCCCATGTCTCTCTTCGTGGGCCCCCTCCGTCGCGCCCCCCGGCTGGCCTCGCGCAGCAGCCCGTTCTCCTCGACGCGCCGGGCTGCCCAGGAGCCGCGCAGCCCGCACGCCCGTTTCTATTCCGACCTGGTCCCGGGCATGATCCCCGTGGCCCTGCTCGGGTCCGCAGTCTACATCGTGAGTCATCCCGGCCGGGTTTGCAATACAAGTCCTATCTACTAACAGCCAAAACTGGCAGGGCTTGCAAGTGCTGCAGACGCGGCTGTCGCTCGAAAAGTACCTGGACGAGGCGCGCGCAAAGGTGGACGCGCTGGAGGGCGAGGTCGACGCGTTGGTTGCGGAGCGGGCGGCGGCTGTCTCGGGGACGGCGACAACGCAGTCTCGTGGGTGGTGGAACTAGAATTATGGCCCGGGATGCTGGCAGGAGGATGCCCAGGGGCGCCCTGATGACCGGTAAATTGTGAACCAAAATACGTACAGCTGCGAAGCAACGGAGCGCGACAATGAAAACGTGGCCAGAAGATCAGGGTGGTATCAATAGATCCAAGCGAATTGTAAGAACCGTGCATGTAATTTAAATGGCGCGCGTCATTAGAAGGTCAGGGCCTTGAGGAGGGTGTTCCTGTGGCGATCGTACAGCTTCGAGGAGCTGTGGAAACGGTGAGAAGAAGCAGCAGCAGCAGCAGCAGCAACGCAGTCCCGGCAAAGTACCTGAGAAGTGCTGACGCAAGCCCAGCGAACGTCTTGACCGCTTCCTTGCCCCGGTTGAACCTGAACACATCGTACGCTGCCGCCTCGCCTCAGCCCCCCGTCGCACACGTGACAGGACCCGCCACTCACACACAAACACCAGGTCCATCAGCAGCTTCGTCCGCTGCACCTTCAGCCAGTATTCCTGCCGCTCCAGCAGCCGCAGCTCCTTGTCGTCGATCTTCGCGTTTCGTGGCGCAGACTTGGCCGTCGCCCCGTTCATCGACTCGGTAAACAGCCGCGATTCCACTACGCGGGACATGTGTCGTCAGTCCGCGCCGCGCCTGCCCGGGAGGATGGACAATCACGTACCCGCCTTTCGCGAGTTAATGATGATGCTGCGCTCGACGCCGTTCTCCACCAGGCCCACCAGCGTGCTGGCGAACCAGCACCAGTCGGCGAAGCGCCCGGCGCGCTCCCCGGTGCCCTTCCCGAGCAGTCCGAGCTTGGAGAACGTCGCAACGTCGTCCGCGACCGCCTGCACCAGCTCGAGCAGCACCGGTGGAGACGCGTGCAGGAACGTGTGCAGCAGGGGCTTCGGACCCGGCGGGACCACTTTCGACGCGTCCTCTTGCTGATACGTGGGCGACGTGTGACGCGAACTGAGTATGGCAGTCATGGGTGCCAGCCAGTTGAAAAGAAGAAGGCTCCGCCTGGCGCGCAGTCAGGCATCAGGGTTCCAGTCGTCCGAATTTGTGACTCGCCTGCTTATGGAGAGTCCTGCGACGGTGGACTCGAGCCGTTTTGACAGCGCGCCCTCCCACGACGGGGCCTTCACAGGCAGGCGTCGTGCTATTGAATAGTGGAACAGAAGATATACTCGCATGGAGTATTGCATTAGTTTCTACAGGCGAGTTGTCAGTATCGGCACACCGCATTGCCCCGGAACGCACGAGAGCCTTGTCCCTCCCATAACTTGTCGTGACGATCTCGCGCCATACATCCTCTGCCTGCACCCGGCTGCGTTCCTCTGGCTTTGCGGGGTCGTCCTCGTTCTCTGGAAGCTCCTCCTCTATGTCCGTCGGTCGTTCCTCGACCTCATCCTTGGTGGTATAGACGTGGGGGCTGTACACGGTCGCGTTCGAGGAGACGGTGGACGTGCGCGGTGTCCGTGGCGGGTGTGCGGAGAGCGGGTTCATCTGGAAGCCATTAGAGCCAGAGCTGTCAAAGGAGAGCGGATACAGCGAGTCATGTTGTGAAGAAGACGACGAAGCGTGTCCGGGGAAGGATATGGAGGACATGGTGACCGTGTACAGCCTGGCTCTCGTTGCGGCCGTGTAACATGCGCATGTGTAGCGCGCGTCGTGCCAAACAGTGGCCAAACAGACGCGTTGCACGCTCAGAGTCACTGCATCCGAGTCCGACCACCCCGACCGTCGACCCCCATGGCGACCTCTCTGACTGGGATGCGATCGCCGCAGACACCGCGCTCAGCAGCAGCGTCTCCGCGCCCTGTGCACTCGCCGCGGCCCAAATTCGACTCGGACCAGCTGAAACCGTACATCAAGAAGCTCCTCGCATCTACGCTGCAACATGCCACCTGGGCAGAGTCCAGGGAACGCGACAGGGGGCGCGCGTGGATGAAGGAGATTGGCGAGCGGGTCAAGGAGCGCATGATAGGTGCGCGCTTGTGCCTTTCGTGCGCGACGCGAGCTTAGTGACATTGTGCGCAGAAATCGAGCCGAACGGATTGTGAGTTGTGGCTGTTCTCTGCGACGCTGAGCGCGGACTGAGCGGGGGATGTAGCAAGTATATTGTGCTGACGCAGATCAACGAGAACCTGGGCCAGGGGGGACGGTGAGTTGTGTTCGGCACGGTATCTGGAGGCGCCGGTGGTGACGCTCGCGATCGCAGCGCGGACATGGCGTGCCACTGGGAGGACTCGGACGCTGTTGTGCAGGAGATGCTGGTGAATGTGCGCACGCTCTGTGTGTGAAGTGTGCCGGTGCTGACGGGGAAGTGGGACAGGAATCGCTGATATGCATATGTATTGCGTTTGCTGTGCGGACTGTATGAGGACGAGCTTGGATGATGAATGACAAACGAGTCGGTTGCCGTGTGCGCGGCAGGCAAAGTCTATCGAGCGGTGGGTGAGTTGTTCTGTATTCTGCCGCCGGGCATTCCGAAGTCATCCCGCGATCTGCCTAGACGCCTGCAGCTGGTGCCGACACGGCCTCCGAGTTGCGCAGCGCGGGTGCAGCCGCTGCGTTTGTGCGTCGGATAACGGAGATGGCGGAGACAAGGCTGCCTCAGGTAACGGTGGATCTGATGGTGGCTCTGAAAGGCAGGCTGTTCTCTCGTGCAGCGCGTAGTTTCACATAGCCACGCAGGTGGGTGCACGGTGGGTGATAGGAACTGATGGGTCAGAGGAGGCCGACGAGCATGCAGCTGCACGGGGCGGGACACGATCGCAACGGATCCAGGTTCTGCAGTGGAAGTCAGATGGCGCATTCCATCAAAATCAACCTTGCTCAAGGTCACATTTCAAATCCACGCACCCCCGGACACCCGCGTGCCCGCCACCAGTGCCACATCACCCGCCCCCATCTGTCGGCGCGCGCCTGCGAGCTGGCCAGCAGACGCTCGCTGCACTCATCCGCCGACGCAGCCTATCTCGTGCACCGCCCGCCAGCGAGGGGGCTGTACGTACACGCGTGGAAGCCCCGAGCTGCGTGGCGAGTGTGTCCCGCGTCCTGGATCTCAGCTGCCCGACTCAGGTCGCCCGATTCTCACCGTTCGTCAACGCGCAACTTGAAGGCCGTCAGAACGCCCTGGGGCGCTTCTAGAAACCCCCCCCCCCCCCCCCCCAACAAGGCGAGCACATCCATCATTATAACGAGGTGCAAAAGCTTGATTTCGGCTTCCAGCCGCGAAGGCGACCAATCGGAAGCACAGAGCGAGGGGAAGATAGCAGCTTTTCCGCAAAAAGGCGCCCTCCTGATCAGCTTTAACAATGGCGCGGTCAGCGATCACACCAACGCAAAGGCAGCTCCCGAGCTGGGCCCTGCTGGGCCTCAGCGGCATCATGTGATGCACTAACCGCTAATGCCTTTTCTTCCTGCTTCCAGGGCATTCATGATACATCGGGCAATCTAGCAAATGAAGGCAGTAAACGACCAAACGATCCTGAGTCTGCCATGAGCACAGCCGACAGCCGACAGGGCATTCTGCGGGCTGGACAAAAGCGTGGCCGCCTTACTCAATTGCGCCTTGGTCATGGAGAGCACCATCTGATAATTTTAGATGAACGGCGCGGTCGACCTGGAATGTCGATCTGTCGGATTCTGCCGTGGGCAGAATGGGGTGGAATGTGCACGGGTCCTCCTGCGGACGGAGAGCCGATGTGACACAGGAAACAACGGGGCCAATAAGCCCTCGGCCTGAACTTCCACTTGATAGCCATGCACCACGACGCGGAGTCTTTCACAGCAGAAGGAGGATGTTAAACACAGAAGTTTGGCCCCAGTCGGACCGTTTGATATTGAATGGCGGTCCGCGATGTAATTTCGCCCCGCGGAGACTTTGAAATGCACCCTAGTGACAGAATTTCGCCGGTGGGAAACAAGCCGAGCAGCGCGGCCATGAAAATTGCGCACTGAGGCAAGCCAACCAGCAACGGTCCGAGAACGGTCAACATCCTCGCTTACGTAATTACACGTGGCGAAATGTCAGATATTCGGACTTTTCGAGTATTTTTGGCGCTGTGCTGTCCGACGTCGCTGGCGCGAGAGCGCGACGCTCTCCATGTCTCGACGCGCTTTTCATAGTCTCGCATCCAAAACTCACGCGTCTTCATCCCCTTCGTATGCCCAACACCGCCCACTGCCGTCGACCTCCCGCCCGTTCACCAGTGCGCTTGCCCATCCCCCCGTCATACCGGATGCGACTTCCGAGCTGTCGCCGAAGGACAAGCTCGTGTCCATGAAGACAAAGGAGCTTGTGGACAGTCTCGCGCGGGATGGCAGCAACCACTCGCGGCCGTGGGGCTTCTACGTCGACCTGCAGAACTTCGTCGGTCTGGACATGCTGCCACTGGAGCTCCACCAGCTCGTCCTGAGGGGATGCGTGCCCCCGCCCCTCGTGCTGCGCACCGTCAACGCGCAACGCTTTCGTGCGCGCTACTTCCCGGACGAGCCCCATCCCTACGAATCCCGCCTTCAGACCGTGATCCGCAACATACGGTCGGCGGGGTGGATACCAGCGCTCGAGGACTACCACGTCGTGTTGGAGCAGTTCGCTGCGGTCGGGCACTATGTTGGCGCGGACAAGATATTGAAGGAGATCCAACACGTTGGCCTCAAACCGTCCCCCAAGACCTACGGCTTGTGCCTGCAGGCGATGGCCCACCGTTTGAAACTTCCTTCCGCAGAGGAATTCCAGCCACGGCTTCTGTCCGGAGTCACCAAATTATGCCGGTCCATCATGGCGGAGATGGCAGAGAAGGGTCTTCCGCTCACGTCTGCCAATGTGGACTTGGCCATCCGAATATTGCGGGAAACTGCAGATGACAAGACATTTGACCAGCTCATCAAGCTGAGCTACGGCGTGGACCTTTCCTATCCTGACCGGCTGCCTTTGGAGCTGACAGGGGCCGCAGCTGCTGGAGAGGAGGATCTGACGGAGCGTCTCACTAACCTGCAGCCGCTGTCGACATCGGCGTTGAACACCATCCTCGACATGTTGGGACGTTCCGGTCGAATATCAAATATGGTCTCTGCTTTCGAGGTCCTCACCCAACCGCTGCCGACCACCCGCACGTCCTCGTCATCATTTGACGAGGACGACGAGGACGACGCATTCTACCCTCCGGTGGACAACTCTTCCTCGTCAATCCCCCTTCCCAACGCAGACCCCAACACCAAGACATTTCATCTCCTTCTGAAATACGTTTCTCGAGCAAGCAACGCCACTCTCGCGCGACACTACGTGAACCACGCGCTGGAGTACGACCGGAGGGTGGATCGCCGTCTCCGCGGGGACGTAATGCGACTATCTCCAGGTGACATCATTTCCCCCAGCTTTGCGGTCAACAGGGGAACCCTCCTTCCCGTTTTCGGAGAGGCCAACCGGGACAAGAACGTTGCTTTGATGCGGTTCGTGCTGCGTGCCACGAGACGCAGCATCCGGCGCAAGACCGCTGATATCAAGTTCTACACGGAATGGAAGTTCGGCGACATCGCAGCAAGGGAGGGCGGAAGGGCTGTCGAAGGCGACCTTGGCGCAACGGGCAGTCTTCGCGACTCTACAGGAGAACCCGATTCGTCCGCTTCTACATCCACGCCGTTCACTTTTGGTCATGACTTGCTCGCGGCCACACAAGAGGTGTTTGACGTGGACTTGGACGGGCCTCCAATGGCGCAGGCCCGACCACCAAAGATATTCAACGTCGGCCTGCACCTCAGTTTGCTGGAGCGGGATATCGCAGAGCTGCGCGAGCTCGAGGCGAGAGCGGTCCACGTTCTCGGCAGGTCGCTGCAACGCGTCAAGGAGCGGCTGGGCCGGCGGGTGTGGACCGCAAAGGATCTGTACCTCGCCTCAGAGAAGAGGCGCGTGCGCATCGCACGGCCTACGTGGCGCGAGATCGTGCAGTTCAAGGTTTTGGACAAGGGTTCCCTACCTCGCTTCATGGGGAAGAACGTTGGGTCGTTCAGGCAGTAACGCTCGTATGGGATTTCTCCAGGCCGTAGTGGTCCCGCTTCTTACCGTATCTATATATTAGTGAGTCGTCCAAGTCCTTCGGCCGAAGCTGCTGTTGATCGACGGTAATCAGATTGCCATGCACAATACCTCAAAACATGCCCTCGTGAACAGAGCCCGTCTGAGTGGGTTTTCCTTGTCTACACTGCTGGAATGTGTACTGATTTGTTGCCACCCGTAGTCCTGCTATCGCTCGGCAACCGCTCAAGATATAATGCAATGCCATTCGACAGCACAACTGTACCAACATCACTTCGCAGGCGAACTAAGAGTGCTGCATACGAGAGAACTTCCTCATTCAAACCGCTTCAGTTCGTTCGAGTGTGTCTGAACCACTTTGTCCATCGCGCCGAGCCACACTTCCACCTGCGTGCCGAGAGCTCCTGGGCCCACCCCGCCGGGTGCGCCACCCCCATGACTCTTCTCGCCGTTCGTAACGTGCCGCGAGGTGCCGGTGAAGGCCATGCCGATATATCGCGCATGTGCGAGGACTGGGAGACGCCGAAGGGAGCGGCCTGACATGCCTTGGTCCTAGCGCAGCACGAGTCAGCCTGTGTGGCGGAGAGCATAGTAGAAGGGGCCATACCCTGCATTTCTGCGCGATACCGAGCAGGCGCAGCGCAATCTGTTTAGCCCGCTGCGGAGAACTAGCATTCGCCAAAGTGGTAGTATCCAGCGCTACCGCAGTGCGCTCAAAGCGCTGAGCTTGTTCCAGGGATGGCACATCCTAAGTTTAGCGGTCAGAAGTTATTGCCGAGCACAGCGCGCATCACAGAATGAGCACCGACCACTTGAGCGACAACGCCCTTAGCTATGAGCTCGAGTAGACAGGTGCGAAGGATCTCGTATATCGCTTCTCGAGGGGGCAGATCGATGTACTGCACGATGTCTGCTCGGTCTACAAAGGCAGAATCTGCAGCGTTCGCAACCCATCAGCTGTGCACTTGGTGTCAGCAGGCGCCACACAAACCTATGGCTTTGGCGAGATTACTAGTCGAGACGACCAGGACATTCTTTTTGTGCCGTAACTTGTCGAGTTGAGTGAGAAGCGCGTTCACGACCTGGTTTACACATATCAGCCGGTACTCGAGGAATATATCACTTTCCTGAGCCATACGCGTAGAGCATCCGAGGGCTCAGTGCCGGCCATGGCACCTGCTCTTGCGGCCGTTAACGATTCCACTTCGTCTGTGAGATGTATGTGAGCTAGGGCGCGCGCGATGAGAGGGCTTGAAACCCCACCGATCAGGACAACAACGAACGTATCCTCTTCGTCGACAAGATCCATGACGTTGGAGAACAATCGCTGGACAAGCTTCCCAGACTCTGAGAACCAACGAGAGAAAAGAGAATGCGAGTTGATCTCGAGCAATCGTGAGTGCGGGTATCTGAATTGCGTGAGGAGCAATGGCGGTGTTCGACAGCTAGGACTTACAGGTGAGACAAGCGGATGGAGAGCTTCTGTGCAAGAGCGCGACAAAGCGAAGTCTTGCCCGTCCCTGGAGGTCCATGGAGCAGAACCACGCGATTCCAGGAGACGACATTGACTGCGAAGACCGTGAGCTTGATATATGCGCGAGAAAAAGTGCTCACAGTCAACATTCGCGTCACTGAAGAGCACTGTGGCATATATGTAGTCGAGCAGCTTCGATTTCGTGTCGTCCGGGAAGATCAAGCTGTCCCACAGGCCCTCCAAGTGTGTGCTGGGTAGCTCGCAGACCGTAGCCGCCATGACCTCCTCGCCTTCTCCTCCGGGGCCACTGGAGAATTCATCTGAGGGCTCGCCCTCTGTAGGCTGGTAGATATGGATTTGAAGGGCAGCTTGGGCGATTGGCAGGGGAACTAGAGGGCAAGGAGATTCGCAGGCCACGATGCGCTGAACTGAGGAAGCGAGGATGGGGACGTCTTCCCAGCCATCGAGGACTGACGGCAGACATAGGGTTTCAAAAGAGGCGGTGATGTAGTTGTAGACGGTGTTTCGTAGGGTGTCGAAGCGAGCGGTCGCGGTTGACGAGACGCGCACCTCGACTGACGATGAGTACTCGGAGTCAGTTCTGCGGGACAAGGACGAAGGAGGGGCAGGAGCATACTGTGCACGGGCCATGCGGCGATATGTCCTGGAGAGTCGAACGGCGAGTCCATGGATGCAGATGGTGGGGAGAGGAAAGAGCGGCGACAAACAACGCGTCAACATCGCGAAACACGTGCACGCCCTATGTGGCACGCTCCCTGCCCCCCGACTGCGACCGTGACATGGCCGACACTGCGTGCACAGACTGCGCTGCATACGATCCCCTCGATCCCTCCACCTTCACGCCGGCGACCAGCAGTGCCCTCTCCCCCAGCGTCACCATCGAGTTTTGTGACAGGGTGAGCCGGAGTGCCCCGCCGGTCGTCCCAAACGATCCGAGTCGCTCATCTCAGCCTTCAGTGTCGCTGGCTCCATCGCGCGACATGGACGTCCACTGAGCTATTTCTCACCTTCCCGTCTCCGATCCTTCGGAGCATCACCATCCTCCCTCTCAACGCAGACGATACCACCGGGCGCTTTCGTGTATGGCTGAAATACGATGGCGAGCCCCAGCCCATCCTGATCTGGGACAGGAAGGTAGAGGGCAGGTTCCCTGAACTGAAAGATCTGGTGCGTCTAGTGGGCTGGCAACATTCGCGTGGCCTTACTTTCGGTCTTAGAAGCAGAAAATTCGGGACCGTATACAGCCTGGAAAGTCGCTCGGCCACTCTGACAAGTGAACGGCTCTGTACGACAGTTGTAGCACGATGTACATTAAGTAGTCCTCATGCCTCCTCTCGAAGACATGCAGCCCAGCTCCAGCTCCGAGTCGTACATTATTGCAGTGAGGACGCGACGCGATCCACTGCCGCACGCCATGCGGGGCCGGGGTTTGCCTTGTGGCATCAAGGCTTAGAACATTGCTCGTCCACTTCGTCTTCGTTGTCATCGCTGTCAGCCCCATGTTTCTCCTCTCTTTGTGAACGGCCTTCACTGCACACTCCAATGGAAAGACTTGACCTGTCCCAGCTCATCCAAAGATGCAAATCAAACGGTAACCGAGACTCCTCCAGACATCTGCCTTGCTCATGCTCTCCGACCTCTCTAGATGTTGACGTCAAGATTGAAGCCGTCACAAAACTTCAGGCAGAGTTCGAGGCTGGCGTAGAGGTATGGACACCAGCTTCCACTTTGCCGCCAGCTGCGTCGTTGACATCGACGTGTTCAGATCCCAGACCCTGACGCCCTCATTCAAGTCCTGAAGGCTTGCCTTCGCGTTTCTCATCAACATCTAACCACCGCAACCCTCTCCGCCCTTCCACCCGCCCTTCCGCTCTTGCTCTCACATGTTGCATCGCGCCCTACACCTCTTGCAGGTCCCGTTTCGGCATCTGCTTCGACCTCATCCGTCGCCTCCGCAACAGTTGACACCTACGTCCTCCGTCAAATCATCAATGCCTTCCTACCTCCTGGTGGCATCATAGACCGGCTCGGTGACTCTCGCGAGAAGGCTCGCGAAAAGGCGCGCGAAAGTCTCGCACTCATTGCAGGATATGCCTTCCGCCATGGCGGGGGTTCTGCCATGGGCCGCTCAAAGGATGGCAAGACCTCCGAGACTCCTCTTCAAATATTCGAGCGCCTTATGAAGGAAGGCGGGCTGGGAAGCAAGGTGTGGAGGGTGCGCGAGCAGGTGAGCCCAGCCGTTCTATGCGGTTCTATGCTAATGTCGCCTCGTTGTTTTTAGTCTCTACTCACACTCGTCGACATCCGCCGTAAACACCACTTGTTCCCCATTAAGCCATACCTCACCATGCTTGTCGGTGCTCTCGAAGATTCGGACAGTACCGTCCGTGAGACGGCTCGCAGCTCGGTCGTCGCGCTATTCACAGGCCCCGGCGTGTCTGACGGGGCTCGCGCAGACTTGAAGCGCGAGATGGCCAAGAAGAACACGCGCAAGACGATTGTGGATAGCGTCCTGGCAAAAGTCCTCAGCGCAAGTACGAGTAGTATCGGAAGCGAGGGCTCAGACACCGGTGATGGCACCAACGGTACAGCTAAGAAGGAGTACTTGCCTCCGAGCTTGGCCTTGCAGGCTCGAAAGCCTGGAGGCTCGGAGAGCGCTTCTGCTCCAAATTCGATGTCACGATCCGTGAGCGGTCATGTCAGAGACATGTCTCGACCCGCCAGTCGAGCAGCTGCTGTCGCGTCGCCGCCTCCAGGACCCGACACGACTGCCAGTGTACAAGCAGTCTATGTTGGTATCGCATTCTGTTTCTCATAAGTAGTCTGATCATTTCTTAGATTGCCTCTAGCCGGGACCTTGAAAACGAGTTTGGAGAAATGTTCAAATCGTTCGAGGTATCTAACTTTCATCGTTTGCTAAGATTGCCCATCTGACCCGACTTTGAAAGGGCAAGGAAACTGAACACAATTGGGCGTCGCGTGACAAGGCTATGACCAGGGTTCGGGGGATGATCAAGGGCGATGTCCACGTTCGTTTTGCAGAGACATTCCTCGCGCATCTGAAGCAGATCATCGACGCATCCTTTAAAACGGTAAGCACGTCATCTTGCGTCCATTGTTTCGCAAATAACAGTGAGCAGCTCGCAAGCCTACGGACCATAGTCATGACGAATACGTGTGCGCTATACGTGGAACTGGCCAATGCTCTTGGTGCCAGCATGGACCCTATCTCTGAAAGCCTCCTGTCACACCTCCTTGGCATGGCCGGCTTCACAAAGAAAATTGCAGCTCAATCGTCACAAGGGACCATACCTGTCATCTTCCAGAACACCTCCCCACAACCACGGACGCTTGTTCCTCTCCTTTGGACGACACTGCAGGAAAAGAACGTCCAAGCACGATCCTACGCCGTCGATCACGTTAAGGAATACATCGAGATTCACGGCAACCGTTCGCGACATGCCATCGAATTGTCAGGCGTGCTCGATACCTTGGAGAAGTGCGTCAAGAAGGCGATGGCCGATCAGAATGTCACTGTCCGTCAGAGCTCCCGCGCATGTTTCTGGGTATTCGATGGTGTATGGCCTGAGCGAGGGCGCGTAATCCTAGAGGCGCAAGACTCGGTCAGTCGACGAGCGCTCGAGAAGGCGTGTCCAGACCCGAACGCGCTCGCTGCTGTACCTCCGGTGACCCCCACGACGAAGAAGAGCAGTGTGGCTGCTGCCATCGCAGCTAGTCGAGCAAAGGCGAAAGCTATCGCCACCGCACCGCCGACGTTGCGACACCAGGCAACATCTGCCGCTCGCGTTGTTTCGCCTCCCAAACGCTCAATGTCGCCTTCCTTGTCGACCGGAAGTGTCGGCAGCCGTGCAGAATCGCCTGTCTCCCCATTGAGTCTGAAGGCGAGAACCCCATCGAACCCCATTGCTTCTCGGCAGCCCCTCAGCCGACCCATATCGCATTCACGAAACTCTTCCAGCGACTCTACCAGCTCGGTATCACAACGTCGTCCCGCCTCTCCTCGTGTTTCCTCCTCCCCTAGCTCTCCTCCTCGAGGCTCGGTGATGCGACGGGCGTTGCAGACGGCGTTGCCTGCTTCACCGCCAACTGCGACCATAGTCACCCCGCCAACGCCTGCTCCAAGACGCGCCTCTGGCGTTGCGTATCCACATCCTCCGCCGGAGAACCGGCACTCCGTTGTCATGCCCTCATTCGATATGATCGACGAGACAGACTCGCTCCTTACAGCGGTCGCAATCCCACTACCAGAGGAAGGCGACTCCGACATGGAATTAGACGAGTCCGCTAATCTCATATCCTTCTCGACCCCATATGAAAAATACCCCCCTTTGTCCCGGACTAACTCGCAGACCAACTCGTTTTCGCCTAAATCCAACGGCTTTCCTCCTGGACTACCCAACTCGACGTCGACAGAGTCAGCCTCTGGCTATCCCCAGCCCATTGTGGAAGACGCGCTACGCGCCCGTGCGGAACAAGCTCAAAGTGCAGCTGAGCGCTTGCTGGAATTGGTCGAACCTGAAGATGAAACCGCTCATCCTGGCGCCATCCGTGCGTCCATGTTAATGCATGCGAAGGTGGAGACACAGTCTCCCACCTCCCCACGTCCAGCTGCTCTGTCATCTGTGGTTCGTCCGCCAGTGACTCCTGCCAGCAAGAATAGCGCCGTTTGGAGACAGGCGGCGGCGTTCAAGGACAGTCCTGCTTACAACGGGGCACCATCCCTCATGACCGATGTTTTAAGACCGGTGCCTCCAAATTCGGACAGTAGTTGGTGGCGAAAGCGCATGGGACGTGCGTCTGATCACTCTTTTACCCGTCTTATTAGAGACCTAATCATGCATGTAGTGCTCAACCAGCGACGAGTGTCGTCGCGATCGGGAGATTCTGTCGCTCAGCTTCAAGGCTACATCTCAGCTCTTGACGAAGGATCTGCGACTGTCTCTGTGCTGAAGAGCATTGCGGCTTTCTGCGTTGCTCATCCTTCTCTTGACCCTTTATCGCCCCTTAGCTCGACCCTCTCTATGCCAGCGAGTCCGTCACCGTTCCTTTCCAACGCAATCATGATCCCTTCATTAAAGAGTGACGTATGGGCGGAGAACAAGAATTTCAGTCGGCTGTTCAAAGCATTGGAAAAATTTATGACGCCAGAGAGAGTCAGTGTCATCGGTCCTCTTTTTCAACTTGGTCTACTCATCTAGCGTTGCTTCAGGACGAGGAGCTACTAGAATACGGGCTCATCGTGCTATGGGAGATGTTGGAGTACGAGTCTCTGCCGATGGAAGGGCGCGAATCAGATGTCTTCAGTATTCTTCTAAGGGTCCGCTATTCGAATAAACCTCTGGTGAGCGTTTTTGGCCCACTGCGTCAAAGCAGTGTCATCTGATCTTATATCGTTACCAGATCTTGGAAGCGACAAACTCGATCCGTGATGGTCTCGCGGCGCGCATTGAAGGGGTGTATGGGCTGACGACTATGCATGCCGTGCTTCTAGCCTTCCACGCTCAACCCGTTCCGCCGTCTTCACCTGCAGAGACCAGGTCCAGCACGTACGCCTACGGCCTCATCGCTCTGGGCAAGTTCATCCTTCACCTTCCCGCCGAGATTCTTGAAGAGGAATTACCGCGGCTGAAGAGCACAATCATATCGGTGGGTCCTGGTTTACATGACATTCTAATCATCCTCAAATTTCTCTTCCTAGGCTTTGAATGATGCGAGCTCCCTTGTTGTGCGCGAGGCCGCTGCCGCCGTGATCATCGCCTCCCAACACGTTCTACGCGACGAGACTCACCTCTTCGCCCTCCTGGACGGCTTGGCAGACGAAAAGAAGAATCTGCTCACATACCTCTTCGACAAGCATGGTGTCCGTGGAAGTGCAGGGCATGGCAGCCTCGACAGGATTGAGCGCGAGATGCGCAGGCTGGATGGTCGTACAGGTACTCCCCCCCGACCTGCTGCTGTGACCTCCCCGTGATTTAGCCTGGCATATGTCACCTTGCATGCGCTTTTTTCAGACATTCGTTGCAAGTTTCAAGTACCCGCTGTCTAGATAGCCTTATACCTATGTTCATGCAATTTTTCATTGTATAATAGGCATTGGAGCCATCATCTCGGCGCGGTACTTTTTTGAAGAGCCGACTCTTCGCCGCCCCGCGTTCAGTCCTTTCACAAACACAGTCGCAATCTTCGTCCACATCCACTTCTCACAATGGCGAAATCTATGCGAGCCAAAGCCAAAAGAGCTTTCCGTGCCAAAAAGCGAGAAACTGGCGTATACGCCGCAGTGGAAGCTGCTCGCCTTCACAGGCTGAACACAAAACTCGTTGCAAAAGTGGGGGAGGATGTGCCCACAGCTACAGAAGGGGAGAAGGTCACGCCAGGTGTGTGTTTGTCCGGCATTTGGAGGCATTGCGAGGAGGAGAAGCTACGCACAGTTCGCGGTCCTACTTCCATGAACCTGCCCAGCCGATTCACTTGGCCTTGTCAAAGTGTGGAACATGTTATTGATCACTCTGTGTAACCCCCAGATGATCTTGTAATAGATGTTGCAGCTGCTCCAGGTCCGTCACCCCTTCATGTAGAGCTACGGTTCGCTGATGGTCGCTGATGCTCCTCTTAGACGCCATGGTACTTGACGGTGCAGAGCCATCAGCGACAAAGGAACGCATCTCGACACACGGACCTCGCGACTCGCGAAGGGAGCAATGGAGGGCTTCAAAAGGGATGGAGCCAAGGGCAGCAGCCCGAGGGATGAATAGACAGGGCACGGTCGCGGCGCGGAGAAAATCAGGTCGGCCGAACAGGCGACGGTAGACATTGGTTCAGCATCAATGGCGAGTGCGCTGTACATATCATGACGCTGGATTTGTTCGCACTTTGTGCGTTGTGTTGCAATTTACTCGGATATCACTCGAATGCCAACGAATTGAACAGGCAAGTCGAATTGCACTACCTCTAATGACACCACACAAGAACATTGCTGTCCGCACCAGCACTGACAAGCCACGGCAGCCTCGGAACCCACTTGACCTGGAGAACACCAAGCCCCTCTTGCACCTCGTGCCCTCGAAGAATCTTCAAAGGAACAATGAGGGGATCCGTCATGAGGTCGTTGTACACCCTCGCGTGGAAGACTTGAATGGAGCCATCGTCTGATGAAGAGGCGAATAAAGGGTACGTTGGGTGGAATTGCACTGAACGGATGGCGCGCGAATGGTACCTGTGCCGATGCGGTCAGATATCGGGTAGTAGTCCGTGGAAAGCACATACCGCATGATCTTGTACGGTTTCTCACTGAGTTCCAGATCGAACCAGCAGAGTTTTCGATCATAACCGCCTACGATCAAGTGGTCGCCCGAGGGATGCACGTCCATCGACGAGATCCACCGGATTCCAGGCATCAAGGTCTTCAGCAACTTCTGCTCAGCCAGGTTATAAAGTCGGACGTAACGCTGAGTCTGCCCAACCAGTCAGACAAGCCACTAATGCAAAAGAGGGAGCACGAACCGCAACGAAAAATTGGGGCTTCGACGGATGAAAGAGTACGAGTTGTACGGAGCCCTTTACTTTTCGGAAGGGTGCCTGTGAGTGCCGGCGTGACATTTGATGGATCCACACGCCTCCTTGGCCCTCTGCGTTCGCTAATACAGAGGTTCAGCACTGCTTCATGGCTAGCAGACAAAACCATACGCACAAACAGTAGCAAAGTAGTCTCCCTTTCGGTGCCAAGCAATCTGCTTAGGAACGCCGGACGATTTGGGCAGCTCGACGGAAAGGATTGGCTTCTCGGATGCTGTGGCTGACGAATTTGTCCATTTGACGGGAGAGGGCACAGGTGGAGCCGGAGGCAGAGTGGGCGGGGCAAAGAGAAGTTTTGTCGCAGTGAGAACAGCGTGAGGTAGATTTGGTGGAATGATGAAATGCAACTTTTCTTCCCTGTGACATTGTCAGCATGCGGTTGGTCGTGCCAAAAACCAGAAACCACATACGTTGCGATTACGAAGAAGCTAACGTCCATCCTCGGACACCACTCCACGGCACCGACCTTTTCACCCAAAGTCCACCGCTTCACCTCCCGTCCAATGATAACCTCCCAAAGGCTCACGATGCCTTGTTCATCTGCACTAACCACCCAAGCGCCATCAGGACTGACACTTATGGAGCGGACACGACCCCTCGTATGTGAGAAGCGAAGAGACCGGTAACTTGGGAAGGGCCGCAAACTATTCGGACTGGGCAGTTTCGGCACTAGACTGTCGGGGTCAATGTTCAGTTTCGGGCGTTGTATCCGGGGAGCAAGGTATAAATCAAGCTGGCGACCAAAGCGTTGTTGGATGAACTGGTCGTAGGCAGGCACCAGGCGCAGCGAGCCATATTTCTGGGGAAGGTAATCTCGTTCCCGATCTTCTTTTTCGGTGTCCTCCCAGGCTTTACGCTCTTCATCGGTGGGCAGGTACTCTTCTGGGGGGTTGTAAGACTCTGCGTGTGTGGGAAGACGCGGTTTTGGTGCAGGGAGGGGAGGAGCATGAGCGGAAGGCTCTTCATTCCAGATCGCGTAAAATTGCTGCTGTGTAGATGTCGTTTTGGGTTTCGAGGGCAGTATCCGACCCTGGCGGATAGCGCGAACGATCTTCATGACCTGTCCATAGACCTTTAGCCTTTGGCATGCGCTGATCAGAATTCCATTCACGGACCTTTTGCTTTTCCCACTTGCTCGGGACCCATCGACGCTTGGGCTCCGGAGCAGCAGACAGAGGCATGATCTCCTCTTTGCCCTTTCCTGTAAACCACTCAACCGTAGGCTCATACGGATTGTACGCGGCGTCCGGATTTTCGTGGGCCTGTAACCGCCGGATGATGTCCAGCTCCTCAGACGTCAACGGCTTGTCCATCTGTGTGTTTTTGTCAAAAGCAGACGTCCTTCAGACGCGTCAGCATGTAGAATAATAGAAAGACAAGTTCTATCACTCACCATGCTGTAGGATCTTCCACTGTCTGCAAGAACTTGTCAAGCTCATCACCCCGCGCCGGTTTGAGAACTTTCTTGCCATCAATACTATAGCCGACATGAGGTAGATCGTCATACCAGTGCATTGGTATATTACCGACGCGGTTCGGCGCCTTCAAATCAGCCATAAGTTGCCTTCACGGGGAGAGAGTCAGGACAAACGCACGTCTTCTGTCGACGAGTCCGAATCGTAGTCGGGCTCTATATCAGGGTAGACCTTTTTCTCTTGACCGGTTATGTCTGAGATCATGGTTTTCGCCCTCGGGAATATGTGGAGGTCTCCTTCACTCGAGCTCCCGCTCCCGCTGCCGTCTTCCTCCTCGTCCTCCTCGTCCTCGTCTTCATCCTCCTCAGCCTCCAGTGCATCGGCAGCCTCTTCACTATCCGAGGTCGCGTCGATCTCAGGAAATTCGTCTACTTGCTCCTCATCCGACTGAGGAAGACCATCTTCCTCCGCCTCTTCGTCGCTGAGCATGTCCAGGCCGACCTGAGGAAGTTCGTCGGCATCATCAGAGTCGGTCTCTTGTGCCGCTATTTGCTTTCGCTTTTTTGAAGAAGATGGGACAGGCATGAGAGAGCGGTATGTTCTGCGGAGGCGTTCGCGTGAAGCGGAAAACGCGATGATATGTTTCTCACGGTCGAAGGCAATGGCTTGAACTCGGATCGGGTGTCTGCAACATCGGCGCGTCCGTTCGCCTTGTCCTCGCGTCGACCATGGTCCAGTACGGAGGAGGTATGTCTGTCTCACTAAGGCCCTGGAAGCTACTGTCTTATACCGCTGCACAGACGAGGTTTCTGCCTTGGTCATTGATATCGGAGCCTCGACACTACGCGCCGGATATGCAGGCGACGACGCGCCAAAAGCCATTATCCCGACCACATATGGCTTCCTCCCTCAGTCTACAGGTGCAGATGTGACCATGGCGGATGCTGGTCCTGACGGGGAGACGGAACCACCCAAGGCAGAGTCCACACTCTACATTGGGCAGCATGGCCCCTCCGTTTGGCGAGCGGACATGCAGATTGGAAACCCTGTGGTGGATGGCATGAGTGAGTACTTGGGTACTTCTTTGTGTGTACATTGCTTGACGCTTCCTAGTCAATGATTTCAAGCCAATTCCTTCTCTCATCTCCCATGCCCTGCGGGACGTGATGCGATGCAACCCAGAAGAGCACCCCGTTCTCATCACAGAGCCAGCATGGAACTCGGTTGCAAACCGTGAGCGTATGGCCGAAATCATGTTCGAGGAATTTAATGTCCCAGCCTTCTACATCGCCAATACCGGCGTCTTAAATGCGTACGTGCGTGCGCTCCAGGGTTTCCTGCAACTGACCATTAGCCCAGCTTCGCTGCAGGAAAGGGTTCTGCTTTAGTCATAGACATCGGAAACTCCACGGCAAGCGTCACGCCGGTTGTCGACGGCTTCGTGCTGAGAAAAGGTGCGCGTCCAAACCGATGTAGACAAGAGCATTCACCAAAGCTGAGCGATACCCGCAGGCCTCGTTTACTCTGCGCTTCCTCAACTAGTACAAGCTCACGCGAAGCACACGCTCGTCATGCCCAGTCACAACCATCCTCCAATTCAGCTCCTTCCTCACCAGCTCATATCCAACAAAACTGTACGTCGTCGCGCTCCCTATGTCGACACTACCGCTAAGTCTCCTGTAGCCCGTAGAGCCAGGCCAGGCGCCACGATTCACTCTCCGTGAAGACAGACTGGCCAGGACGTCTCCCAGTTTATTGACGTACTACGAAAGCCGTGAGGTCGACGAGTGGGGACAGAGTGTCGCCGGTGTTCTTGATCAGGGATGGAACGACCAGTACGTACAAGCAAACCTAGAATTGCTTTGCGCTGGCCTCTGACTCTTCACCGGCTCCATCAGAGCTGCTGCTGCGCGGCATGCGCGACACTATGAGTTCCCCACCGGCTTCAACACTTTGTTCGGGCCAGAGCGATATCAAGTCGGCGAACTTTTCTTCACACACTCGCGCGAACTGGCTGTCCGTAGCTCTGTTACTCGATCGCGTTGCGTCTTACAAATCGCGACTCACAGGCCTCCAACCCCCATTTGCCACGAACGATTCCGACCCTCATATCGCAGGCTTTGACGGCGTGTGATCCAGACATGCGACAAGTGCTCATGGGCAACGTCGTCCTGTCCGGAGGCGGCAGCCTCTTTGCTGGTCTTGCCGAGCGACTCAACAATGAGCTGTCTCGTAATTTTCCCCACGTGAGTAGACAATCTACGGGCATGATCAAAGGCCGACGATGCGATTCGCGCCTAGGTCAAAATTCATGCGCCGGGCAATCCGGTCGAGCGACGTTACGGTGGTTGGCTCGGCGGAAGCATACTTGCGAGCTTGGGCACGTTCCATCAACTATGGATCAGCAAAGAGGAATGGAACGTATGTGTCCCATCTCCCTCTGATGGTTGCCATTCGTTGACACACTGCGTGGTGCAGGAACACGGAAAAGCGATTGTGGGGCAGCGGTGCAAGTGATTGCGCCCGTCTACTTACTGTGCATATCAGTCACATGAGTACTGTTGCTGAACTGCCTCTTGTCAAATTTGCGCTGGTTTTACACAACTTTGAATGTATCTCACTCATGCAACATGTGCGTATCTCGCAGTGTATCATACACTACCATGCGAAAGACGCTCAAGGAAGGTGAAGGAGCCATCTGCTGCTTCCTCAGTACCTGACAACCTGACAGCGAAGGGTAAACTGAGGCAGGACAAGCTCGCAACAGGAAAGAGTAAGGGAGGTTGACGCCGACCAGGACGTCATACGAGGAAATCGTCGGTACTGCACGTCGCTCCAATCACCACACGATCTAAGTAGATGCGTGAGGGAATTCGACCCACGACACGGTGAAGAACAGAGAGAGAAGATGGGAGGAAGATTCTAGCCACAACGACTGTCCCGTTACAACCACGCTGCTTCAATTCTTCATCGGATACGCAGGTAAATAAATAAAACGAACGAAGGGCATTCAGGCTAGAACCATACAAGACACATGGCCAATCGACTATCCACATGCGAATTGGCTCGGCTCCGAGGGCACAATTCAATAGGCCTCGACGACCTCCCTACGCTCGCGCGCGTCCATAAGGACGCCGAGCCCTCCGATGGCCTTGCGACGGATGCGGGTCGCAAAGTTACGAGGGCCTAGCTCATCGGCCCCAGATGGGGGACCCCGCGGCTGGCGCACCGCCTGGCTCACTACGCGCTGCGGCTGAGCAGGCGGGGCGGCGGGGACCGCGCCTGGGACGGGACGGCCAATCCCGAGACCCTCGTACAACTTCTTCGTGGCCTCCTCGCGCGGCGAGAGAGGCGGACGGTCGTATGAGGAGCCAGAGTGCGGGGTCGTGGGCGATGAGTTTGAACCGCCGGACTTGGAGGACGTTTCCGAAGAGTTGTCCTCGCCGTCGGTGCCCTCATCAATAGCGACCGTGGGGAGGGGCTCCTGGACGGTGGGGATGAACCGAAGGGGCTGGGGCCGAGAGCGGTTGCTGGCCGAGACGGGTGGAGGTGAAACCCGCTCAGTAGGAGGTGGTGTGATCTTGACGTTAGGCGGGATGCCGACGGACGCAGCGCGATTGCCGCTCAACACCGAGTTGTTGTTTCCGCCACGCCTCCATGAGACAGCACTGTCAGACTTGGAGGGTGCGACGCTGTTGCTACCCAAGGACGTTCCACCGCTAATGACAGTGGTGTGGCTGGGCGTCAAAGGCGGCGTCTGATAGCTCCGATAGCTTGCTCCCTGATCATCCTCCGGCAATCCATGCAGTCCAGCGCGGCTGCCAAATTTGCCACCCAGTGCCGCTGTCATGGGCACCTGGTCCTCGCCGACGGAGCCGAGTTGAGGACGGAGCTGATCCGCCTGACCTGTTCGTCGGAATTGAGAGTTCAGGGTCGCGGACCTGAGATCGAAAGAGCCATTCAATGGCCCAGCAGTGGCCGGCGGATTGTAGTTGCGCATGTTCTGTTGCTGCTGCGCCTGCTGCTGAGCCTGGGCCAGAAGCTCGGCCTGGTACTGCTGAGCCTGCATAGCCTATGAAGCATGGTCGATCAGAGATCGTATCAAGGGCATGGTATAACAATCACCACGCACCTGGAGGCGTATCAATTCTATCTGCATCATCTGCATCTGGAAGGCCTGTTGTTGCGCTTGGGCCTGTGTCTGAGAACCGCCGACAGCAGTGTTAGGATTGATGAGAACCCTTTGCCCGTTGAACTGCTGTTGCTGGAAGCGATTATTCGTTCCGTCGACAGCGGCGGTCATGGGGGCTTGCTGCATCCGTGGAGGCGCGTTGATGTACGTGTTCTGTGACACCATATCGGCCAGCTCATCGGTCTCCTCCTCTGAGGGATAGCTGTTGCTGTACGAAGCCGACGCAAAGCGAGGGACGTTGAAGGAGGCGCCTGGGGCGGCGGTGTGAGGAACAGCCATGGATGAGGAGCGGACTCCACCAGTGCGGAGACCGGCAAGGAGGGAGGCGCGGGGGTTCGGGGCGGGAGTGGTTGCCATTGTGCTGAGGGATTGGAGAGCAAAGTGTAGGCCTTGATTATGGACAGGGGGTGAAGTTAAGGGTTGAAGGAGAGGAAAGATGAGAATACAGCTGTGAAGGCTATCAGAGAGTGCGGGGGGCAAGGCTGGCAGGGACGGCGCACTTGCGATCTGAAGAGCGGACTAATAGGCGGGCTGACACTCTGGGGTGGTCGGGGAAGATGTGCGGGTTGGTTGGGCGGGTATTAGACGATAATGATGGGGAGACAAATAGGACGGATGATTTTTTTGTTTGTTTTACTATGTGGGAGAAGATATAGAGGAGAAGAGAGACAAAGGAAAAGAAACGGGGCCAGACGATGAGCAGGAGAGAAGGAAAGAAAGGCGAGCGTGCGCTGTGTCCGTCTCCGCCACCACCATCAGCCATGACCCCGGACACCCTGCCGGCCACGCCCGCCGCGCCCAATTGTCCAGCCTCCCGCTCTCCTCACAGGCCTCACAGATGTTTCCGCGCGCTCGCCCGCACCCGCGTGTCGAACACCGTGCTCCGGATCCCGCTGTGCGCCGTGTGGAATGGGTTCATCGTCGTCTGTGGGCCGTTGGCGTTACCGCGACGACGCAGACACATCGCGCACCCCGCACCTTCACGTACAGCTCCCACACGTCGCTGAAGAACGCGCGGATACCCTCGTCGTTCTTGCCCTCGTGCAGCAGCACAAACTTCATGTCTCGGGGGGGCAGATGCGTCTCAGCCCGGGGCGTGCCGCAGCTGTGGACCGGACTTACTGCCTGGGGTGACAAACGCCGAGATAGTCCACTCGTTGAACTTGTCGACAGATTTCAGATACCTGCTCATCGATAATGACCTCGGGATCTAGCGTGACGGGGGAAGGAACACGAACATGGCATTGTCCTTGCGCACGACCTCTTCAATGACGTCGAGGCTCGCGTTTGCGATCATCTGGATGACATGTCGGTCCTGGCCGCCGCCCATACGTACCCCGCCGCCTTGCGTGTTGGGTTGTGTGACGCTGGACGCGCCGGACAGGGCGGTGAGGGTGCCCGCGAAGGCGGAGGTGGACCAGGACGGGAGGTTTGCAGAGAGCGGCGACGCGGCTGCCTGTGCAGGCTTTGCTGAGAAATGGGTCAGACTGTACAAGGGAGTGTCCGAGGGAGACAACAGGAAGAGGTGGTGGGACATGGCTGCCTGTGCAGAGTTGCCGACGCGCGCGCGACGCGTCTCGTGAGAACACCGACAGGCTCGCGAGGACAGCGCGCAGTCGCAGACAGACCAGAGCTGCCACCGCTGACCACACAACATGCTCTGGTCCCCCCACCTCCTCCGCACGTCTGCACGCTCATTTTGCGCACTCCAGCCCCGCGCGCCATGTAGCAAGGTCTTACGCTTCTCTCACATCGCCTTTGCCCGTCCGCCCGTGGCACCGCCTCCCCGCCTCTCTCCCCTCTTGGCTCGTCTCTCAGGTGGCATCGTGCGCTTCAGCCGCAGCAGCATCCTCGCTGCCACCCACAGAGACTTGGGCCCCGTCCCGTCCTTCGCATCCAAGCTTGCAAAGCAACAGCGCCCCGGTCCCTGGAGGCGCTTCACCGGCCCCATCAACCGTATCCCACCAGATCTGCTGTTCTATGGTATCATCGCCGTCAATGTCACGGTATTTTCGATATGGTCCTACTCCACCGTCAAATACGTGAGCTCCTCGCTTTTCCTTTTTGCCCGCGTAACGCCCTCTTGACCGCTGCCCGCAGCGAATGCAAGGCGTTCCAGATCTTATACACTGGATGCACAACAACTTCACCGTGAGCTGGCGGAATATCAAGCAGGGTCGTTTGTGAGTGTTCCCTGCCTATGTCGTCCTGCTGAGACAGAATCTGTCTAGGTGGACTATCTTGACTTCATGCTTCTCACACAAGGACGTCGAGCACATATTGATGAATGGCCTCACGTTTTTCTTCATGGCCCCTTCTGTGCTCTCCATATTGGGAAACGCTCGTTTCCTTGCACTCTATTTCGGTGGTATGTGACCTGTATCCGTCCGTCCTGCGCTTCTCTCTTATTGCATGAGCGCAGGTGGCATCATAGCTAGTCTTACAAGTCTTGCATGGCATCGTTCCGGTCCTGACTACAGCTCACATGGCGCGAGTGGTGCGTGATCTTAGTCTCTTGACTGACGACTGTACTGATCCTTTGGCCTCTGATGAAGGTGCAATCTACGCTGTGATCTCTTTCTTCGCCTGCGTGGCCCCGAACACCAAGTTCCTGATCTTCTTTGTCATTCCATGTCCCGCGTGGGCTTTCGTAGGCGGGGTATTCCTCCTGGATAGCTACAGTGCGATTGCGAACAAGGTATGCTTGTGCCATCTAGGATTTGACGTTGAGTGTTGACGGCGTGACAGCGTATGACGACTGACACGGCAGGACATGTAGGTGGTTTGCTTGCCGGGATAGCATACTACGTGTTCCGGACTAGATTGAGGTTTTAGAGCCACTAGGGGGACGCGTGCCCTAGCACACACTCATTCTGGCATGCTGTCAATATGCAACTGTGTAATCAGAGATGGATAGTGCACTATGCTCGCTCCTGAGTCGCAGCGACAGATGTCATTTGAGCACGAGGCGATAGCGATACAAGGATGCAAAGCGACCCCATGGCCATCGATGCCTTGAAGTTATCCTGCCAGACAACCCGTGATTTTGCTCTGGAACCCTTTACTCGGGTGGTGCCTCCCTGATGTAGAGAACATTGTTACAACTGCAAGAAAGATTGAGGGACAGTGATACACGCGAGAGGTACGATGAACCAACCGGATGAAGACCTCGCCCAGGGTCCCGTTGGACTCTCCGTTCTGGAACTCCTCCGTGTTTGCGAGCTGAGCCGGCAGTCAATGACCTGCATGGCATGAGAGGAGATGGTAGCGCACCTGGAGGTTCATGTAGCCGTCGGTGCTGACCAGGAAGCCCTTATACTCTAATCCCCATTTTAGCCTTACGAACACAGGCTTGCCGGTGAGCTCCTGCATGAACGGCTTGGGGTTGACGGGGCTGACCTGCAAAGGGGGCTGTCAAGGGCGATATACGAGGCGGGGGACAGCACGTACGGCGGACATGGCAGTAGAGGAGAGAGGGCACCACGTGCGGACTTCGAAACCGCGAGGCAGTCTACATAAACAAGGCGCGTATGGCCAGCCTCCTGCGCGCCGCCCCCCTCATCAATTCCTGCACCAAATACAATGTCAGATCGCGAGGCCCACTCCGGTGCCCCGGGGACAGACGAGGATCTCTCGCTCCCCAAGGCCACCGTCGCAAAGATGATCACTGGTGCGCAAGATGCGCTAAATTCCGTGCCAATTTCGCATTCAGATCTGCCCAGAGCTCCTACCTAACGACGTGACCTGTGCCAAAGAGACGCGTGACTTGATAATCGAGTGCTGCGTAGGTGAGTCTCCTACGCGTTTCCTTCTCGCAAGACGCCTCATGAACGCGTGCTTTTTGTAGAGTTCATCCACCTCATCTCGTCCGAGGCAAATGAGATCTGCGAACAGGACTCCAAGAAGACCATCGCACCCGAACATATTATCAGTGCTCTACGGGTAAGTTTGCTGCCCGTGCCTTGCTCTCTCACAGCGCCCATATGCTCCTCTCTTCGCGTAGCGTCTCGGGTTCGAGTCTTTCACGGAGGAGGTAGAGGAGGTGCTGAAGGATCACAAGCAGGCCCAGAAGGTACGTCATGTACTGGCATGCCCCCATCGTCTTCTCACTCGCAGCCGCTAGGATCGGGAGAAGAAGGGCTCCAAATTGGAGCAGTCGGGGCTCACAGAGGAGGAACTCTTGGCTAAGCAACAAGAACTTTTCGCACAAAGTCGGGCAAAGTTTGAATCAGGGCAGCAACAGTAACTGAGGTCGGACAGTCGGACATTTGTACAGTCAGCTAGTCGTCCTTTCCTGCAGTGTATATCAGTAGTCACGTACCGGTCTCTTCACCGCTGTAATCATCCTCTAATACCTCTAGTCTCCTCCTTGCGCACATGCATCTCCGTCAGCTTTGCCAACCTCTGCCCGGGCGAATCACCATTCCACAGTTCTTCTGCGGCAGTACGAGAGAGCTCGGGCAAACCCTGTTGCTCAATGATATATGACGCAGAAACGGTCGCGTAAAATGCAGCTAGAGGTCCTCGGTCAGCGAGACCTTATGGATGGAGGAGATCTGCGACGTTACCTTTGAAGACATCCCCGTCAGTTAGGACCATGCCGGCCGCGAGACCGCCAAGGAAACTATTTCCTGCGCCTTGGTCGCCTGTGAGCTCAATACGATGCCGTATGCTGTCAACGCTACCTGTGACATCCACAACATGGGTTCCGTCAACCCAGAACGCATCTATCCACTCGCCCGGTCGCTTCCTCGATGCGACAAACGCCCCTAAGGCGCCGCTGCGTATGATGACCCAACCGCTTCCCTCCGGTCCGATTCCCAGGTCGAGAAATCTGGAGCAAGCGTCCTCAACACTTCTCCGCGAGACTGGAACTGACAGTGACAGAAGCGACAGCGCTTCCTCCGCATTGGGACTGCGAAAATATGTGTCACAACAATTGTACAAGTATATCAAATGACTTGCTTTATGTCCTACCTGAGGATGTTGATGAAAGGCAACACTTCCAGGAGGGCCGGAAGTTCGGCCGGGATACATCTATCCTTCACCGCAACTGGTCAGTCATCGGTGCAATAGTCTGAGCTGACACCCACGGGTATTGGCTCGTAGATTGCGACAGGTGACCAGTTGCCAAACTCTTGCACCTCGGACATGATCACTGCCGCTCGGGACGGGGAGCAAATAAAATGGAGTGTCTTCGGGCGTTCCAAAGGAGTGCCCTTGAGATCGCAAGGGGTAATACGAATCCTAGGGGTGAGGTACTGGAAGCTGGAACTGTTGTAAGATGCGCGTACGGCGTATTGTTATTCCTGCCTACCCTCTGTGATCCCCTCTGTAGGAGTTCAGCGCCTGGGTAGTGCCCAGACCGGGTTGATTTCTGAATAGCCACATGTCTTCACCGTACGCGGTCAGGGTATTCTCCATGCCTTCTGGAAAGTCGGACCCTTTGTCGACAACCATCCCGATCTCCTGGGCAGGCAGCCTGGCACGACACGCGGTCCGATACGAGCTGAGTATTGACAATCTTGACGTTGTCAAGAAGGCACATACCATAATCGCGCGCCTATGGTTGCATAAGTGCCGCCACCGCCTATCTAAAGAGGCATGGGTATTCGGCATGAGTATGCCTGGCATTAAATGACTGTACGGAAGGCACTCTGCCTGGGGCGCCAGGGTGCGGCCGGTGGGTTGACCATGCTCGTCTTGAAACGAGAACTGGTCGATGATGAACATACCCAGTGTTACGAATGCACGAGGCGACATGACAGGAGGAGGAGACGTACAACCGGCTCAAGAAAGCAGATAAGATTGTTGGCCCTGCCGCGGCGTTTGCCGCACACCCTCATGCAGGTCTGGCTCATCACTCGACCAACTGCGCTCTCAGACCAGGTCAGTATGTCTATATCTGGGCCCGCCTTGCCAGCACATTGACCAGCACCACCATTCCCAGGTCTATCACGACGGCCTATCGCTGGTCGGTGTAGACGAGCGGGCACGCATCCAGCGCTTTCTCCATCGCGCAGACTCCCACCGTTTCGTCAATTCATTCTCGCATAAATACCGGCATGCACGACTCACATGGACCCTCTCGTCAGGATGCTTGATCGGCCGCGTCCTGCCACGCGTTCTGCTCCGCGAAAGAGGATTCTCCGCAGAAAGCATCGCTTTCGGCGCAACAGCCGCGAAGAAGCCGTACTTTGCAAGTGGCCCGGAGTTCCTTTGACGTTACCGCGCGACTGACACACTGTTTCCAGACAACACCAGGCATCGTCCCCCCGCTTGGTTATAACGTCTCCCACGATAATGACCTGGTAGCAATGGCGTTTGCACCCGACGAGCACGGAACACCTGCATATCGCGTGGGGGTAGACGTGATGAAAGTGCGCCCGCCGCGCAGGGAGTCGTTTGCCTCGTTCGTGCGCACCGTCGGAGACACGGTGAGCGGCTGTCCTTGACACGCCCCACCGCGCTGATGATCAACTTTACCGTTTAGTTGACCGATCTCGAGAAGCGCCTCCTGCTGTCTGGTGACGTTTCGCAAGAGGAGGCGTTGCAGCGTTTCTATCTTCTCTGGACCACAAAGGAAGCCTACACCAAGGCGTTGGGTCTGGGTCTGGGCTTCGACTTTCGTCGCGTGGAGTACGACATCCCGGCCAACTCGGTGACCGTCGATGGGGCGGTCGTCGACGACTACGAATTTTCCATGTTCCGCTTGCTTCTGAACGGGGATACCTACCTAGGTGTCGGAGTGCGGTTTGTGGGAGTAGGAAATGGCGGCGTTACTGCTTTGCAAGACCAGCAGATTATGACCCTCGACGCAGTCGTATTTATGGACAGGGCCCTCCGTGAGTTGCTGTAGTAGGTATGGTTCTGAGGTATGTAGTATAATCACGAATAACTGAAGTGTATCAGTATGTCTAGGTTGGATGGAGCCCGGGAAGGATGATGATGAATAAAGTAGCGATTAAAGGGTGGACAATGCCCGAAGCGTGGTATTAGAAGAAGCGTGGCTTTATGTTTATGTGATGATAGCGAGAGACCAATGAAGAGCAGGATCATCAATAGACGAAAGCATATTCGGATGATAGTTCGAAGGCATCCTCCCGTGGATCTAAGGCCGCGGCCAACGGGGCCGCTTGCCAGATCCGTTTGGGCCCGGTCTCATTCGATTCGAATGACGAGCCCCAATGCATGCCGGAGAGTTCAAAGTCCATCAGCTCCGGCATGAGGGTGAGCGTGCTGGCGACTTGCTCGTAGAACGACTGGAGGCGATGTGATTAGATGATGGGACATGACACGGTCAGGGAGGCGGAAATACGTACGGAGTCCGGTATTTTAGTAGACATGTGGAATGGCGCCATCACCCGGAGGTACGCAAGGTAAGGCAGGTGCCGCGCCAGGGCCTGCAGCAGGGGCACGAGGAGCTCGGAGGTTATAGCACCCAATACGGCGATTTGGCCGGTGGATTGCGCGAGGAAGGCGACCTCGTCCTCGGTAAGGTCGCCGTCGTGAAGATGGACGCTCTCCAGGGGACGGCCGGGCACGATGACCTTGGCCGCTTGGCAGGAGCCCACGAAATGGATGAGGCGGGGAATAGTGGCTGCGGAGATTCGCGGAAGGACATTCGGATTGGCGGTCGGGGCGGTGTCGAGCTCAAGGCGTTCGAGAGCGGACGCGCCCTCGAGGAATCGGGCTACGTGAGAGTCGAAGGGGAAGGAACAGGTGAAGGATGCTAGGCGTGGATACGCGGTCGCGCGTGCTCCGCGTGCGGCAGCGAGGACCCAGCTGGCGCCGGAGGGGACGTGGAGGCCGAGGGCTGTGAGTTCGGACATGGCGGAGAGCGCGTCGGCAAGGGCGCGGTAAAAGGGGCGGAAGACGTGCTGGTGGGCGGAGATGGCGACGGCGAAGGTGCGGACATGGCGGGCGATGGCGGGGGATCTGGCGAGGGTGACGACGACGTCGAGGTTGTGGGCTGCGGAGGAGACGTCGAGGTGGCGGTAGAGGCGGCGCTGTGCGATGGGATGGAGGTGGGAGCTCGTGCGTGCGAGGGCGACGAGGTCGTGGTTGGGGAGGTGTGCGCAGACAGCATCGAGGAGCTCTATGGGCATGTTGGGGAGGGAGACGGCGAAGGGGGACATGGCTGTGGACGGAGGAGGGAGGACGGGGGACAGCAGAGGACAGGCGCGGTGTGTATATATATGGGATTGGATTCGGAAACGGAAACGGACGTGTGAAGGAGATGCCTCGTTCAAGGAGAAAGACGGAGGGCGACTGCGCTATGTTTCGCTGTGGGCGTGCATCGCGGACTCGGACTCGGACGCGGACGCGGACGCGGATGCGGACCACGGTCACGCTGCCACTGCCGCTGCCACTGCCACTGCCTGCCACCGCGCACATGCTCCGAGTCGCCCGCCTGCTGCACGTCTGCACCCGTGCGTACGCGCTCTCCCCCCGCACCTGCACCCGGACGTACACACACTCCCCCCGCGCGCCCTCTCCCCGCGCCCACTCCCCCCGCGCACACTCCGGTCAGCCCCCCGCACATCCACCCGCACACCCACCCGCTCACCCACCCGCTCACCCACCCGCTCACCCACCCGCTCACCCACCCGCTCACCCCCAGCCCCATATCCCAGGCCCTCCCACAACTGCGGCGCCCTCGACGCCAGACACGTCGGCGCACGCGTCGTCCTCGCTGGCTGGCTTCTCCCCCACCGGTCGCTATCTCTTCCCCCAAACTCAATCTCCCGCTCACGCTTCCTCTCCTTCCAGCAAGGTGTCAAAGGCACTCTCCTTCTTCCCGCTCAGGGACTCCCATGGCACCACCCAACTCGTCGTCCAACTGGGTGCAGATGTAGATCCGAAGGCTGCCCACGAGCTCGCCGCGCTCTTCGATGTGCCTGTCGAATCCACCGTCCTCGTAGAGGGACAAGTCCGCCTCAGACCGCAGAACCAGCGTCGACCAGTAACCGTCGCCGTCGTCTCCCCCCGCGCCTTCTCAGCTCATCCTTCTCCCGCCAGGGTCCGGCAGGTGACATTGAGGTCCAACTCAAAAGCTTCACCCTCCTCAACCCCGCCGACCGCAACTTGCCGTTTCTCCCCTCTGACACCCAGAATACGGCACGTCGCAACACCTTGTCTACAATAAGCTTCCTAACGTGCCGCCCCACCACAGGCGCATGAAGACCTGCGGACGCAGTATCGCTATCTCGACCTCCGTCGGTCCCAGCTCTCGGAAAATCTACGGAAGAGAAGCAAAGTCGCGCATATTGTACGCAGTGTCCTCAACGAGCACGGTACGTGTTTTCACTACCTTCTTTCATTCCATTTGCCCCCGATGCGATGCGTCTGTAGAATTCTTGGAAGTCGAGACCCCGATCCTGCTCAAGTCCACCCCCGAGGGTGCCCGTGAGTTCCTCGTTCCTACGCGCACGTCGGCTTCTGCCCGGCTGGCCAGCGATCACGACAAGCCACCCCTATTCTACGCACTTCCACAGTCTCCGCAACAGCCGAAACAGCTCCTTATGTGCTCGGGTGGCGTCGACCGCTACTATCAGCTGGCTCGGTGCTTCCGAGATGAGGACGGGCGCAAGGACAGGCAGCCAGAGTTTACGCAAATAGATCTTGAAATGGCTTTTGTCTCGTGGGGTGGTGCCGTTGGCGGTGAAGACCCGTGGCGCATTGGTGGCCATGAGGTCCGAGATGTTGTGGAGGTTTTAATTAGGCGTGTTTGGTCCGCGGTGGAGAGCGTCGCGCTGCCTGCCAGATTCAGGGTCATGACCTACAACGAAGCTATGCGACGTGTGAGTGCTTTCGGTTCACATCTCCCGGCTTTTGATGGCACTGATGGTTCGTCCTAGTTTGGTTCAGATAAACCGGACACCCGCTTTGCGCTGGAGGTCAGTCATTGCTGGTTCGTCAGCTCCCGATCGCAATTCACCCGAAATAGATCGTGGACCTGGGTTCAGTTTTACCTCCGTATGAACTTACGGCATTGCGGAACTCGGGAGAAACCATTGAATGTCTGGCCGTCCGTCGGTCACAAGATCCTGAGTTTGTTGATGCAGCCCTCGCCTGCCCTACAGAAAGCGACGCCGTGAGTGCTGAACCAGCGCGCGCTCCGCACCTCACTCACGAAAGTTTTATCAGGAACGTATTGAAATCACGTCGTCAAATGCTTCGTCATGGCTACTAAACAGTCATCTCCTTCGTGCTCTACGGCCGGAGGATGGGAGTGATCGAGCATTAGCACTCGACCTTCTGTCTCTGCAGCCTGGCGACATCGTCTGGGTAGCCAAACGACGAGACCCCCCACAAGTGATTGAATCCCATTCTTACACTCCGCCGATCTCATAACAATTGTTTTTGCGTTAGGGAGGATCAACAGCCCTGGGGCGACAAAGGCTTCGCTTGGCCGACCTGGCAGAATCCCGAGGCATGTCAAGGGAAATCGTCTCGCGAAATGTAATCTCACACTGTTACAGGTTCCTACAAGCCGACATCAGATCCACACTTTCTCTGGGTGACAGAGTTCCCTCTGTTCACTCACGCTGATCACGACAAGGACTTCCTCGCAAAGGGACGATGGAGCAGTTCTCACCACCCCTTTACTGCACCAGCTTGGCAGGACATCGAGGCTCTGTACGCGGGTCGCTTCAGTGAGGTGTGGTCTTCTCGCAGTTCTTTCGCATAAGAAGGAAGTTCATTTCTCTCCTTGAGGTCCGCGGCCAGCACTACGACCTCGTGCTCAACGGGATGGAGATCGGAGGCGGCTCCGTACGCGTGCACGATGCTGCCATGCAGGACTTCATATTCTCTCAGGTCCTCCAGGTGCGCAGCCCCATTGATCGGCGAAAACCGCTAACAACTGATGACATGAACCACGCCTCGACCGGCCCCCAGCTTAATGATCGGGAGAAGTCGTCATTTAATCACTTGTTGCACGCGCTCGAGTGTGGGGCACCTCCCCACGGTGGCATTGCCCTCGGTAAGCTTCGGGATGCCATCGACGTTATCTATTGTGCTCACGGTTTTCTGCTGACATCAAGGCTTCGATCGCTTAATGTCGATCCTCTGCAAGACTACATCGATTCGCGACGTCATTGCCTTTCCGAAGACTAGCGCGGGAACAGATTCCTTGTTCAAAAGCCCGAGCCCCGTCGACGCCGGAGTGCTTGAGCAATATGGTATCCAGGCTAAGTAGCATCTACACCACATGAACTCATCACATTAGAAATCATATTAACTGATCGTCAAACAAAAAGATCCTATGGAGAAACGCTCAAGGGGAATCATGTCGATACAGCAATCGTGGTCTTGTCTGAATGCGGGCTACTACTGCGTAGCAAATCTGGGCCTGGCCCTCTTTCTGGCGACTGGGTAGGCACGAAGAAAGTCGAGTTGCGTGGAGTTGTGTCCTCGCTGCCCTCGCGCGGGAATTCGCCGAACGGGAAAGATGCCCAGCTCGCTGTGGAGTCCCGCGTGCTCGACGAGCCGTTCACGGCAACCGTCTGGACTAGGTCGGCTTGCAGCCCGTCGTCACTGGCTCGCTTCGACCGTGTTTCGTCGATTACAGAGAGGACGCTGCGTAACTTGGACTCTGCTCGGCCTCTACTGCCGGGCGATGAGGTTCTGTGTGGTCGTTGAGGGGGCGAAGCGGATGGGGGAGTAATAGGCGGCGATCGTGGTGGAGTCGAAGAACTGGGTGCATCTGCCCACTCCGACGATGGGTCAGAGTACGAGACCCCTTTCCCCTGAGCCCATGTCACTGGCGTTGCGGCAGAGAATTCCACAAACTCTGTTCGGGGGGTGCCAGCGGAGGGGCTCGGAGACGACGATGGTCCCATTATGGAAAGCGGGGGCAAGATGCTGAATATCTGGTCCTCGGATTGTTGTTGACCATAAGAATCGAAGGGGTCGGGGACAGATTGGAGCATTGGTTCGAGGACAGGGTCGGAGCTGAGAGAGAATGTTAAGATAGGGAGTTGAAAATGACATTGCGACTGACGCTTTCGCCGTGAATCTGTCAAACACATCCAGCGTGGAGCGGACAACCACAGACATCTAGCGGAGTATCGTGAGCTCGCCGATATACCATAGTAAGTTTTATGGTTTTTACCTTTCCCTGCACAACGTCCCACACTTCCTCTTCGTGTTCGATGATCTCTTCGTAGTGACGTGCCTTGAGCTCATCTAACTCATCAACCTGACGTTGGAGAACGACCAAAGCTTCACGGAAAGACTGGAGGTCTGGAAAATCATAAGCCACGGAAACATCATACCACAGACATGCACTTACTGCGTTCTTTCCTGTTCATGTTGCGTTTCTCTGTGTCGCGTATGATGTTGCTCTTCTCTCGAAGAGCCTTCTCATACAAGCTCGACCGTTCCTTAGTGTCATGCATGAGCAGAATGTTGCTCGATAGACACAGAAATACGTACGTTCACTATAGTGCGGTAAGTCTCTAGGTGTTGCCTTAACGGCTTCTCAAAGCTCTGCTCGAGTGTCTGTGCCTTCGCAGACGAGTCAATAAGGCGTCATAGGATCTAGCCATGTCACACTCACAAGTACATGCCAGTGATTCCCCATCAGATGGTGCAGTCCCGCTGCAGCTTGCAGTCGCGTCCCCTGTTCGTAGTTCGGGCCCTTCAACCTGGGGCAGATGTCAGTCTCGCGGGCTGAAGGATCACAGACACTTAGACACACCCTGCACACGTTTCCATCCCGTCCGCAAACGCAGCGGTCGCTCTCGACATCGTTAGCAGCGCAGATTGGTAGTTAGAGCATAGATCCAAGAGCTGCGAGGGTTGCGGATAAGCGACACGCCGTCCTTCGTAACGACTAATGTACACTCACGTTGCTGTAAGACTGTAAGCTGTTCTTGAGATCGGCACGGGTGATAACCTTGGCGGGCCCATTCTCTCCAAAGTTGATGGCGGAGACGTTGGTGGTCTCTGAGAATGTCGGGGATGGGGGTCCAGGAGATGATGTACGCCTGGGAGTCGCTGCGCTGGTGTTGATGGCCAGGGCTCGCAGAGAACGTTCCTTTGGCATGTGTGTGAAGGAGGACAAGAACGGCGAGGGACGACTTGCAGCGAAGATGAGCAGAGAAGGAACACGCCCGCTGCGCTCGGTGTACGCGGGGGAGAGCGGATACGTAACGCGACTCATACTATTAGGCTGCACTATTATTGCAGGGGTGTACAGTACTAAGCAGTGAAACGACAGTACTGTTTCAAGCGCGCGCTCTGTGGACAATCTAATATTTGCCTAACATATGTAATGCTCTGAAGACAGATAGCAAACGCCACTTGGCTCCCAAGGTACGGAACGACAGCTGTGGACGAGAACAAATGAGCGTCCCACACACGAACTACTGGGATATAGGGATCCTCACCTTCAAGCGCTACCGTCGTACCCCCGCCGATACTGCGGACATTTTCTCAGGCGAATCCCTCAAGTAGAACAGCTTCGCCTTTTTGATCTGCCTCTTCTTCCTCCCCTCCCCTCCGCTGGGCTTCGACACCACCTTGATCTCCTTCAAGTGAGGCGAGTTCACAAAGAAC
This sequence comes from Auriscalpium microsporum, assembly GCA_019914985.1. Classification (NCBI taxonomy): domain Eukaryota; kingdom Fungi; phylum Basidiomycota; class Agaricomycetes; order Russulales; family Auriscalpiaceae; genus Auriscalpium; species Auriscalpium microsporum. The sequence continues at coordinate 3,149,858 of JAHLMG010000001.1, forward strand.
TGCATCTCCACACCCGTCCGCTGAACGATGTTGCGCAGAACAAACGAGGTGTCAGGGCCGCGTCGTCGCAGGGAGATGAGGACGCCGGAGAAGGTGTTGGGCGCATGCGCAAGTGTCACCGTTACGACCGACCCTGGACGCAGGCGGTCTGGGTGGTTTCGCGAGAAGAGGGTGGTCAGCATTTTCAGCTTGTCTGTGGAGGGAAGGGTGGCTTGAAGGTAGGCCATTAGGCCCTTGCCCTCGCGAAGGGCTGGTGTAGGGGAGCCCGGTGCTGGTGGTGGGATGATGGCTGCCGAGGAGTAGGGATATTTGACAGACGTCGCAAGCGTCCTGCGCGCAAGGGAGGCTGCAGCTCCCAGATATCGAGGGAACATGACGGTCGTTGTGTACGCAGTATTGGCAGCCGGGCTGCGAAGTTAGAGACTCTACACTTTCCCACGCTCTGGCTCATCGGCAGTCTTTCATTAGATCCAAGCATACGTTGGTTTCGAGAACGACTAGTGTATACAAAGCGCGCAAAGTCGCAAAATGCGCACGAAACAGTAATAATTAGGTCACAATACGCGCCAGCTGTAGGCTTGGGATGCGTCGACCAGCTTAGAACCCTCGGCCACGTCCCCTGAGATACTGTCAGGACCAGGTGATGCGACGACGGCCGACATGGCTTACCTCCCGCGGAAGCCTCCTCTTGCGTACGGGTTGAAGCCACCTCCGCCTCGGAAGCCTCCTCTGTAGCCTCCTCGATAACCTCCTCCACGACCTCGTCCTCGATTGAAACCATGGATATTTGTACGCTTTGCTGTGACCTGCAGAAGAGTGAGCAAACTTTCCCCCGACGTCGTATGATCAACACAGACCTTGATCAAGCGGCCATGGAACAGTGAGTTGTCTAATGCGATGGCGGGGTCCACATGCTCCGGCTCGGCAAATTCAACGTACGCAAAGCTGAACGAGGCCGTGAGGGTTGAGAAAATAGCGTAGGATGTAATCAACGGTCATACTCACCCTTTTGGGTGGCCAGTGAACTTGTCACATATGATGGTGACCCGGTTTATGGTACCGCAGGCTTGGAAGTGAGCCTGAATTTCCTCGGGTGTGGCAGCGTAGTCGACCTGAGTGTGCGTTCAACGTAAAGGACAGGCCACACTGGATAGAAGGAACATACGTTGCCGATAAATATACTCCGGCTGTCTGATAGGGCCTTGTCGTCCTCAGTTTCCATTGGGGAGGAGGTCGACGCGCTGTCCTGCCCCCCGTCACTTGCCGAGCCTTCAGCCGCTGCTTGAAGCTCTCGCAGTTTTTTTGCTTCCCGTTCCATTTCTTCTACGCGCTGTTTCATGAGAAGGATTTCCTGCAAGTGTGGAGGTGACAGTGAGGAGGCGGTCAGCAGGTTATGAAGGGTTCCTTTTGACTGCGGACACGCACCTTTGACTCCTCCTCCTCATTGTCGTCGATTGCTGTGTCAGAGACATCTGGCTCTATGGGGGCTGTGGACGCGACGTCGGCCATGTGTGTGGTTGTGGACGGAGACTCGTGTCGGCCTTCTTTCGGCATTCGCGGCGCCCAGCGCAGCCATCTCAGTCACGTGGGCAGACTCTCTGGGGTCTTTTCCTTGCTCACAGGGCAACATAGGCCTGCATACCTGTCCCTTTGGTCGAGAAATGGCGATATACTATCTCGAATCCAGACGAGCAAGTAATCATGAAAAACCACGCCACCGCCATGGCGTCAGCTTTGCAGTACTGCCGACGGAGATGGATTGTGCGGAGAGACTGCGCGGACCCCGGGCAGTCACATTGCCGGTTAGCTGTGCGAAAACCAGTCAGCTGCCCCCTTGCCACCTTCCCCCGATCCGTCCTCAGCGTTATAAAGTCTTATGGGCAGACAAGACACGACTATCCCCCCAATGACCCACCAGACCAAGAAGAAACGTGTAGACGAGCAACCGGCCCCCCCTGATCCTGCACAGCGTCCGATACAGCTGCAGCGTAGACGAGTCTGGAGAGCGTGCGAGAGCTGCCGGTGCGTCCTCTCCTTCATTCCCTGTGCTGCTAACTCAACTCGGCTGTCACCTTCAGTCGGAAGAAGATCAAATGTGACGGGAATGAACCTACGTGCTCTCAGTGCTCTGCCTCTGGTTCGCAATGTACCTGGCTTCAAACCAAAGATAGGGCGGCACTGAGTAGACAGTATGTTCTCCACTCGCCAGATCCTCCGCAATCCTGACCCTCCTACAGCTATGTTCAGGAGTTGGAAGCCCGTCTCCTCCACATGGAGTCTCTCTTTACACAAATTGCCCCAGTGATCAATCAGTTAGGACAGGACCCTACCGCCGCAGCTACTCTGTCCTTGCCACATATCCCTTCGACCGAAGGAAACATCTCAGCCGCGTCCATCATCCAGTCGCTAGTTGATAAAGACAAGCGTGCGCAGGCAAAATCGGCCGATAATCACTCAACTCCAGACTCGTCCTCCTCTGTCAAGATCGAGGACGATGTTTCGGATTCCCTCGGCCAGCTCACCCTTGATGAGCATGGCCATATGCGATGGATCGGAGGTTCTTCAACAATGACTCTAATACAATCCTTCAGGGCCGCCACTGCGGACCCCCACTATCGAGTCTCCCCCATGGGCGAGGATACCAACGCTCCGAATAAGCTGTACTTCCCGGCCTCCGTCTTCTTCGGAAAGGTGCGTGCACTTCCGGGACCGGAGGAGGTGGAATACCCTGAGCGAGACTTGGCGGACAAACTCGTGAGTCAAAATCTTGCTGATTGAGCTCGTGTATTTGTTGACAAGTCGGCCAGGTCGAAGCATACTTTTCAAGATTCCATTATTTGATCCCGATCTTAGACAAGCCCACTTTCATGCGACAGTACAATTACCTTATGGATCGCACGACCGATCGCAGTCTTGCTCGCACTGAGACTGCGTTCATCTCACTGGTCTTCGCTGTCTTCGCTTGCTCTGCCCAGTTGGTGGAAGACCCGCGCTTGAATGGAGAGAAGCCCGATGAAGGCGGTATGGGGATGGTATATTATGAACGGCAAGCAGTATTCCAATGCCCCGCTGACGTATCGACTCACTTGGCCTGTCGCTATAGGGCACTCATTCTCCACTACATCAGCCACGCATCCATACAAGTCGCCCATGTGCAATGTTTCATACTGATGTCTTCGTTCTTATGCTCCGTTAATTGCCTGCCACAGGCTTGGCTCCTCATTGGCCAGGCTGTGCGTGCTGCTCAGGATTTGGGACTTCATGTAAGACCTTCCATTTACCCAAGCACTGAATCAAACTGAGGAGCTGACGTTCGGCATTTGTAGCGCTCTCCCCGGCGTCTTCTTATTCCATCTATCGAGAAAGAAACGCGTCGCAAGATATGGTGGGGCGTGTACACCCTCGACCGAATGCTCGCCCTTGCTCTCGGGCGTCCAATTGGTGCCGAGGATGTTGACTGTGATGTGGAGTTACCTGTGGATATCGATGACGAGTTGCTACCTGACTATTTTGCGGGCGCTCCGATGACTACCGATGGTCCCTCTCTCATGACTGGGTTCATTGCCCTCACCTCCCTCTACAGTATCGCCGGGCGCGTCATGCGACAGGTCTATGGCGTTGATAAGCAAGATAATATGGAGCCGGAGAGGCGCGCGCAGCTACAGCGGGACGTGGAGGCGTTGGACAAAGAGCTTACCCAGTGGTTAGAAGACTTGCCAGTCGTCTTCAAGTCGAACATGACCAACGAGCGCCAGGTTTCCATGGGCGCTGTCCTTTGCAGCCACTACTATTCGGTTCTGACAGCTCTTCACCGCAATTTGTTACCGGTTAAGCGGGACCACCCTGTCGCTGCTCGTTCTACAGCCAAAGCCGTTTCCTCCGCACGCGCGTGCATTCGCTTAGCCCCATTCATCAAGAACGTCGTTCCCCCGTCCCATCATTTGGCGTTCTTCATACAGCACCTCTTCAGCTCCGCTGTCATCATCTTGCTCTACGCGATGCATGTAACAGACACCAACGCGGCGAACGCCGCATTGGACGAGGTTCAAAGTTGTCTGACGGCTCTGGAATCCTGGGAGGGTCACTGGCCAGGCGCCCGCAAGTTCAAGGAGCTGCTTTCAGAGCTGACCACCACGGCTCGGGAAGCTGTGCAGTCGAATCAGAACAGTTCGGCGCCGTCTGACTCTGCGAATGCTGTCCCCGTTCTTGTCCCTGCGCCTCTGCCATCGACCGCATACTCTTCGAAGGAACGGCGACATTCGTTCACAGCATCTTCGTCAACTGGTGGTCGGGCTATCCGCAACAAACCGAATGCTCTCCGTCGGAATCTCTCGCCTGACGCGTCGCGGCCGTCCCGGTCTTCCCAGATATCCGCAGCTATACGTTATGAGAGTAAGATGTTCTGCAATTGATCCAGTTCAATGTTGTGCTCAACAAAAATTTACTGCGCAGATCAGCGTGCTCGCTCAACTTCAAGAAAACGTGGTCACGACGAGACAGTGGAAGATTCTGGGCAAGCAGGTCCTTCAAACCCTTACCGCCTGCAGTTCCAGTTAGGATTCGGACGCCCGAATCTGAGTCCTCATAGCTCACCCACCTCCGCGAAGAGCTATCCATCACCACCGATGCCGCTGGGGGACGCCTCGTTCGATCGAAGTCCGCAGATCATAGCTACACCTTCATTCAATTCTCTGAACGCGCCTGTCTCTCCTGTGGGCAACCCATCTTCACCTACCCGCTATGACTTCGACTTCCTGTCCCAGAACCCCTTCGGACAGCCGAACAACGAACAGTGGGCATACGACGGGGACAAGACTGGCCTCGATGTATTTGGAGGCGGATCACCGAGTTTAATGAATCAAGGGACGTACGAACAGCCGTCGACAGTGGATCCATCATTCCTGTCGTACACCGAGCCGGCTTCCACGCAAGTGGGACCTGGGTTCTTCGGGCTATCGTCACTGCCCAATTCCTCTTTTCCTACGCCTGGCCTACCCTTCCACGGTCTGGATTATCTCAGGAATTTCGACTCGGAGGGTCTGGCCCTAAGTGGCGCGCAGGATACGCTTGGGGAGGGCTTTGATGTCAGTGCTTTCAGGTTTGACCCTGAGATCCCCTTCAGCCTAGGCGACCTCCCCCCGGACAGTCACCGTGAAGGACCGCATTGAGCACTCTGCTCTCTTCCCGTAATGTTATCGTATGTTTCGTTCAATAATGATCTGTACTGACCGCGCGTGTTGTCCATCGCTATATCCACATGTATTTTCTACCTCTTACGTCGTAGCCGCCGGACTCTCAACCGCTCCCCCACCCCTTCATGTTCTTGCTATGTATTTCGTTGTGTTCTGTATCGTACAGGCCCGAATAGACCAATGCTGCAGGCTGGCAGAGGCTGGCACGTGTAATCGAGGCTAGTCAAATGATCGAGTTCCCCGAAACGCCCATCTGCATCACCGGCTAACCAAACCCCGGACAATATATGAAGCCGTCCGATGCGGGGCAGACCGTCGAATCCCTGCAACGACAGCCCACCGAACGACAACTATCACTATCATGTCTGAACATCCCGTTGTCGAGCTCACTTCTGCCTCATCATGGGCAATGGTGCGTTGTACGACGTATCCACACGCGAATGCAACTCATGTATGCCACAGGTGGAGGACAAGTTCACGCCCTTTGGCAAGGAGACGTTGGCGAAGTTGATCAAGTTCCAGGAGGTGTGTCTCGTTTCCGTCATTGCCGGCGCCGCGCAAACGTTGTGCGTACGCAGGAAGAGGTTCTGCCAGCGATCAAGGTAGCCCAGGCTCAGCTTCCCGATGACCCGGTGCTACGGTGGAAGACTGTCATTCCCATCATTGAGGAGCTCAAAGTGAAGGCGCGGAAGTTGGGTCTCTGGAACCTGTTTCTGAGCAAGGCGCATTACCCCGAGTTCGGTGTGCCTTTGACGAATCTTGAGGTGCGCCGTTCCTTGGTCAACCCAATCACGGTACTGATAGCGATATGCAGTATGCAGTCATGGCAGAGGTTTTGGGACGGGCTGGGCATCTCGGCTCAGAGGTCTTGAATTGCTCTGCCCCCGACACTGGGAACATGGGTAAGCACGTTCGGTTCACATAGACCCTTGCAATTCTTGACATTGACACCCTATGCAGAGGTCCTCGCTCGGTATGGCAGCCCCGAGCAGCAGAAGAAGTGGCTTGTCCCTCTGTTGAACGGCGAAATTCGCTCCTCGTTTGCTATGACTGAGCGATTTGGTACGTCTGTGAATTTGTGTCACCTGCTGCGGACTTTGCTTAACAGTCGCAGTCTCTTCGTCGGACGCGACGAACATTCGAACATCTATCAGGCAGGAAGGCAATGAAATTGTCATCAATGGCCACAAATGGTGTGGTCGTCTCGTGCCACTTGTACTTCCGAGCTAACTTCGCGGCGTCCCCAGGTGGATCAGCGGAGCTGGCGATCCGCGAACCAAAATCCACCTTGTCATGGGCAAGAGCGACCCTGACAATGTCAGCCAGTACAATCAACAGAGCGTGGTGATCGTTCCGGCAGATACGCCTGGAGTCAAAATCGTGCGACAGATGCAAGTTATGGGCTATGACGATGCGCCGGAGGGCCATTCGGAGATTATTTACGAGAATGTCCGTGTACCCTTGAGCAATTTGGTATTGGGGTGGGGTCGAGGATTTGAGGTATGTTCCGTGGTGAGGATTACTTCAGCCGCTAAGCATGGATTCCTAGATCGTCCAAGGACGCCTGGGGTACAAATCAGGTTTTTTCTTGGCGCCGTACTTCGTTCTGAACACCTTCCAGGCCCGGTCGCATCCACCACTGCATGCGGTCTATCGGCGCTGCACAGGTTGCACTTGACACAATGATACAAAGGATCACTGATCCCTCACGGAAGACCTTCGGGAAATTTCTTCACGAACATGGTATGTTTGGAGCCTGAACCCACCGGAGCCGATCCTGTGCTGACCTTGAGCCTTTCAGGTACTGTCCTTGCGGAGGTAGCTCAGTCCCGTGCAGACATTGAAGGAGCGCGCCTGCTTGTTCTCAGTGCTGCCCTGCAGGCTAGTGTCTTGTTTGACAACTGCGGACATCGTAAAGACCTGATATATACACGCAGATTGATAAATACAAGGCGAAAGGTGCCCTCAAGGAGATTGGGATCGCGAAGGTATGTCTCCCCCCCTAGCAATTGGTTGAACCTCAATATATTGATGAATGCCAGTTTGTCGTGCCATCCATGGCACTCCAAGTGATCGACCGTGCGATGCAATCATTCGGTGCCCAGGGCCTCAGCCAGGATACAGAGCTCGCGTTCATGTGGGCGAACCTGCGCACCCTTCGATTGGCAGATGTAAGCAAAAATGTTTCTGCGTCGAACTGTCAGTGAACCTCACACATTCTGTTCCAGGGCCCCGACGCTGTGGGTTCCCGTTCTTTTTGTTTTGCTGACTCTGACGCTGACGCTTCCGGACCATCAGGTGCATATCCAGCAGGTTGCGCAACGCGAGCTGAAGCGGGCGCCAGCTTTGGTGAAGAAAACGGCGGAAGTGAAAAAGAGGGAGGCCGCTCTGTTGGAAAAACACGGTCTCAAGCCCAGAGCATAATACTCTTCTGCCCCGACGCATAAGAGAGCGACTCTTTCATGGCAACATCCGTACATATTAAAACTCTCCTGTCCTGTTCAAACGCTTTTGTACAGTTCTTTGCCATATCTCGAGCCGCTGATAAGTAAGAGCTACGATTCTGTCATAATACAGCCAAGTGAGGCCAAATAGACACCGCGCGTGTTTTTTAGGCGACGACTTCTTGATCTATGTCTTTTTGCCAGATACCCCGACCAGGATGAGCAAACTCTGGTGATTTGTTTATTTATGTAGAGGGAGCTTTCTGCATTCCACTCTCTGATTCTGCACCTTCCAGCCGCAGATCGAGCACGGAGTCTGCAAGCCAGAGACCGATCGATATATCCTTCATAACGATATCTCTCCCACGTTAAGATGGTCTGATGTCGGCTGGAGCGCCGCTATACAAAGAAACAACGAAGTCGCGCCGCGAAGCATCACTGCGACTACTGTAGCAAGGAGGACGATGACAAGAAGCCTCTTCAAGCGTGTACAGGGTGCCGGTGCGCGTTTTCGCCTTCCCCTACACTTTATATTCTGTCTCAAGCAGCGGCCGCTGCTCGATAGCTCTGTCCGGTACTGCAACAAGATTGTCCAGACGGCACACTACCGCGTCGCCCACAAGGACGACTGCTCGTCTTTCGGCGAGACACCACTGTGTCGTGCCGCCGGCCTTCAACCCGAAACTAATCCTTGAGCGTTGCTCTTACCCAGAGGTGCCCATTTTTGCCAAAGGGCACGTTGATGGCATGGGTTGTTGGTTTTCAACCAGCGGCTCTATAGACTGCAGACTTCAATACTCTCAGTAATTACAGCACCTGTCTCACCCCACTTGTACGTCATCGTGGCTAGCCTCGCAGAACTTCCCGGAAGTCGTATCCCCTCTCGCAATCGAGACAACATGTCTATGGGACAGCTCCAGGTGCGCCTGGTCGGTTTCTGGACCTCACGGTCATGGTGCAGAAAAGAGTCCGTCGCAAGGGCACGCCATGGTGGTGTTGGGAAGTGCATCATTGCCATATCGTCCGCTCGCGGAACGCCCCAAGTAATCGAGGGAGGGTAAACTGCATGGGAGGTAAACGTGAGGCTCAAAGACTGGGATGGGTCCGTCACTCCATTATTTCGTTTGAACTTACCTGACTGACGCAGTGCCATCATTACCAGCCAGCTCTCGGCCTGCCGCCGTGTTCAGTCAAGTTGACGCATTACAACGGCAAAGAGGTACACATTTTCTTCGCATCATCAAAGTCTTCGCTGCACGTCGCCAAGTCAGGCGAGCGACTAGCAGCTTTCAAAGATGACAAGACAACCTCTGTGGTCCTCCACCAGGGCGACTTTGTGATCTTCGAGCTTCAGTATCGTTGCGGCGGACCGAACATCTCGCCCGATTTCGAAGCCTGGGAGCTACTCGACCACATCCTCGTCCCGTCCATCCCGTATGACCTGGCCTTCGCTGGCCCGTGGTCAGAGCTTCTCCCGAGGGCTGTTGAAAAGGACGACTCTGTGTGCGGGGTTCGCGCCAAGGTTTGTCAGGAGCTGGTGGAACGTTGCTTCGCAGACTACAAGCAGAAGGGGCAGAATGCGTATATCAGAAGTCATTACGGGGAGGCGCGGGCGCAGATGATGGCCACCGGGAACAACGCTTTGGGGCAGCACATGGTCATGATGATTGACATGGCCATGGGTGGTGGTTTTGGGCGGTGAACTTGAAGAGCGCTCGGACTCAGTGTTTGTCAATCAGGTGAACGTGGGAAATTGTCACCAGGACGCGCAGTGCTGTGAGGACGCGACTTGCACTTCTACTTCAGTTTCATGGCGACTTCAGCAGCAGCCCTTCGCAGTATCGCGGCTCGCACCTCCCATATGCGGCGCCAGATGTCTACCAAGTCCACACCTTCATTTACTCTTCCTCCAGAGAAACTTCGCGCCCTCGTCTCTCTCTACCACCAATCGGGTCAATTCGTGACACCAGAGACCCTCGACAGTGCCATTGACCACGCGTTCATCGAGGACGGCGACAACCACCTATTCTCCATCTTGCAGATGAGGTACGCGGACATGAAGGCACAAACGAAGGATCGCGGGAAGCTGCCAAAGTTTGGGCCGCCTGAAGAGCTTGGATACGATGGCCGCTTGCAGGTCGCGCTACAGGATGAGAGAGAACGGCGCGTCGCGGGCGTACAGGACGCGTTATATGGCACTGTGGGTAGAGTGAAGCCGGGATTGGAATTGTTGGAGGACACATGGGAGGAAGTTTCACAGAGTCTCAAGAACCCTGACGACAAGGGTGAACCATAGGTGCGTCATTTGAGTTTGAGACTGTCGAAGAACACTGATTTTTGTTTCAACATGGTAGTTAGCTTCCGCCATAGGACAATGAGAGACCGGGGCGGAGTCGGGATAATAGCTTGCTTGAGACTAATAGACGGACGCGTCGAACCCCACGCCTTGATGCATGATTCCTCATCACAGGGCAAAGCGTTTACCCAAAAATAACTTGCTCGAGCCGTTTGGTCCAAGCTGCGCGCCTCTTACTCATGATCTCACGACACGGAAGCATGGATATCCTCAGGCTGCAGACGTAGAGAAACCGTCGATTTCATGGCCAACGCGCGAGTGCCACGACTTGTAATGCCCTACTCTGATGGCGGTACAATGGGCATATTAAGACCGACACGCCGAGCGGTGGCTTCTATCCGTTCCTCTCCTGTGAGGTCAACGAGAGGGTTATACCGGTCTAGTAGAACCTGTGACGAGGTGCGGTTAGTCATGCAAGACTGCCATCTGCGAGTAACAGACCTTGTGCATACGCTGAGACCGAAGGAATGTCACGGCGTTCTGCAGGTCACTATCAAAAGCATGAGTGTCGGCAGCTTCAGGCCTTTGCTCGACGATGCTCCGAAGGCTGGAAAGCAGCGTTCTGCTTCTCGATGCCCTGGGTACGATGGACTAAACAGACATGCAGTTAGCGCGTCGCCAACAAGCCCAAGCACAAAGTACCCACCGCTTTGGAGATTTCCCGGACGATTGCTCGATAGGTCTGCGTGTTGGACATCGTTGGTAAAGCAGGCTTGCCGCTTGGCGGCGCGCCTGGGACAAGCTATCGTCACGTGCCAGATACAGCGTGTAGAGACTTTGTCTCAAGTCCGTCATGTTCTCCAGCCACAAACTCTCCCATTGTCTGCGCGGACACACATGGCAAAGCGCACTGTTCATGGCGGACAATGCGCTCCTGCAAAGCCGTCATCTGCAAGCTATTTAACTCGCCAGGTAACGCGTTTGGGGTACTCGTCCTCGATCCACACGTCGTACCTTTCTTTCTGCAGCATACGCCCCCCTCACTTTGCTCTGTTAAATGGCTGGCGCGACTACCATCACCAAACATCAAAGTGTGCACCGCCAGCGTTCTGGCCAGCAGGAAAAGAGGAACGCGGCGAGGAATGCATCCATTCGACAGACGAAGCGGCGACAACGGAAGGTCCAGACGAACCCACAGTGGACCTATGTGTTCGTTGGCAATGTGAGTGTGTCCTTCTCGCCGCAGAGATGTCATGGCTAACGATGTCCGCATTAGCTGAGCCCACTCGTCACCGAGGATGATCTGAAGTACCACTTCCGTAGATGTGGTGATCCTGTAAAGGTCACCATCAGCTGCATTCGTGGATCCGTGGCTTCGGGCGCAGCTGCAGTGGACCATCCCGACTTCATGAACTGCGCTACTATTCTTTTCAAAACTGTCAGGGCAGCAACAGCTGCTAGCTTTTTTGGTGGAACTGTCCTTCGTGGTCGGCGGATCATTGTAAGAGCGTTGATCAGACGGGGCGTTGCATAGGCTGACGCCCTGCATCTTAGGTCTCCCCAAGTGCCGTCAAGCTTCCTGAGGTCGAGGAGGTGGTTTTCGCCAAGACGAACAAGTCCACTGCTCAGTGCGTTGCTCCTCATCTGGATTAATAACCGTTGATTAACTGGACCGGAATTACAGGGTTCCGCTTCGGAGACAGGCAACCGAGATTATCACGCCGTGGTTGGGTGACAATTCAGCGACCGCGCCTGCCACAGCGGGCACCAAGTCTTCAGCAGTGAAGGAACCCGAGCCGCCGAGGCTGATTCGGCGGAACCACCTGTTCGGCTTGTCTTTCCGGCTCACGATTGTCTAGCAGTTTCTCTGTTGAGTGGCGGGCCCTGGATACAGTGCTATGTAGCAGCAGGCGCTGGTTGTATAGTGTAGTGTACTTCTGATATGGTTATATGAATGCGGGTTGTTCAAAGTTCTCTTGTGAGAGAAAGCGCTGAATAATGGGCGCAACGGGCGAGAGCTTGCCGGGAGGCGGAGGCCGCCCAATTCACCCGCCATCAAAAGCCACGGCTTACTCCTGCGACCACCAGCTCGACAGAGCTGCACGTCCTGCGTGTCGTCCCCTCTATCCTCCCGCCTTTCATGGGAGCCGCCTAGCTCTCGTCGAGCACCCAGGTCAGTCCGCAGCCTTTCAACCCATTCAACATGACCAGCTCATCCTCGACGCTCATGCAAGGATTCCTGCCACCCAAGTTCGCTGACGACTGTTTGCGAGGCCTGTCTTGTGCCAATATGGCTAGAAGCGCCGCGCTCAACCCAGCTTCGATGCCGTTCTTTCCTGGGGGAAGCCGTGCCAGTGAGGACGACGAGGGTGTTGGCTTGAACTACTCCCTCTCTGGGATGCAAGAACAGGACCGAGCTTCCATGTCCTCGGTCTCTATCTCCCCCACCGACCGCCCCTTCGTCAAATCGTCCCCCAGTCCACCCCGAGACGACGGACGGGACCTCGGGGGTGTCCGGTTCCACCAGCATTCACCACCTGGCTCCGATTGGATGCGCCGCTCATCCGTGCCCCGCCCCATCGACAACAACAAAGCGTTCTCGCCTTTCGACCCTCGAACCGCGCGGGAATCTAGTCTTTCTGGTAGCCTGGACACGGCTTCGGTCGCCGAAGAGCCACACCTCGGGTTGACTGTAGTCGACAATGGCGTACTTGCGCAGCGCAGCGGCACCCCGTCCTTACGACACGGACTCACGACACCCTCGATCAGTATCCACAACAGATCGCGGTCGCCGTATCCGAACAATGTCGTCGTGACATCATCCTCGCCAGTGTCGTCTCTGGGCTCAGGGGGGCAGATGGCCTCGAGCATCGACTTTTCAGGAGGGTTTGAGGCTCAATTGAGGGCATCACCCTTCATCAACGAGATCCTGGAACGCCTTACTAGGTGCGAGTTGTCCACTCGCGAAATACATCACGACCTTCTCGACGTGCATCGCAAAGTGGACATCCTTGTTGAACGGTCGCTTGGGTTCAATGCACAGCCGGAGTTCAAGGATCCATTCGCATCCTCGTCAAGTCCACCCCATAGCCTGTCCCTCCCAACTCTTAACGGCCAACGGCATTCAATCGCTGGAGCTCTTACACCTACGTCTTTGGCCCCCAACCAGTCCGATGATATCACGCAGATCTCCCAACGGCTCAATACCTTGACATCTTCTGTCGGCCAACTTCTTGCCTTACAAACGCACCAGCACATGCAGAGCAGTGCGCCTGCGTTGAGTTCTACCCAAATGCCTGGCGTAGGGTTCGGCCAGCTCGATGTACCTCCCAGTATGGCGCCGCCGATCCAGCAATCCAACGGGAGTTTCCTGGGGCACGGGCTACCTAATCGGCCTGACCTGCGGTCATCCTCTCGAACACCTAATCCACCTATGCGGACCTGGTCGGCTGGTAGTCTCGATCTTCCTGTACGTCCCTCGGATGGCCTGTCTGCGTTGGGTCGTTCGGACGGGATGCTGCGCGACAAACGCAGATCGGTCTCTGGGCTTGTGCGTCGAGAATCCACGGGGGTGAGTCATCCGTCTCTATGCTTCATCAAGGCTGTGGTCTAACGTGCGTCTGGATTACTAGGGCGACATGTTATCGGGCACATCTCCTCGAGACGCGGCAGGGCCGGCGTTGTCGAAGTGGGATCAGCTGGCTCTTGCCCCGGAACTACTTAGTTCCCTGGCGAAATTTGGGTTAGTGTTTTGCTGCCGAATGATGCCTGGTTGGGTTCCAATTTGAATCTTCTCATCACAGAGTTGGTCCACCCAACAAGATTCAACAGCGTGCCCTCCCCTTTCTGCTGCGTGGAGCCGACATCATCGCACAAGCGCCTCCCACACAGGAACGGATTGCCGCATATGTCATTCCGGCCATCCACGTTGCGCTCGTCAACACCGTCGGCCGGCCGCCGCACCAGGGCCCCATCGTAGTGATGATCTCGACCACCGTCGACCAAGCTACCCAGGCCCAGCGCATGATTCGTGATATCGGAGGACCTATCGGCATCAGGTCCGCTCTGGGTGTTGGGTCATCCTCGAACAGCGACCTGAGCCAGGAGCTGCGACTACTCCAGCAGAACATGCCTCATGTCATCTGCGGCACCCCTCAGAAGCTGCACGCATTGTTCACTGCCCCGTCGGGACTGCTCGCTTCGCAAGTTCGCTTCCTTGTCTTGGATGAAGTTGATCAGCTCATCGCGCGCAATCTGCACGATTTCATTTTCAATATTGTCAAACTCCTGCCTCCGCCGCGCAGTCGACCCCTTGGTTCAGGTTCTCCACCTGGGAGCATCTCTGTCTCTTCTCTCGACTCGACATCATCATCACTTGGTGGACGGAGGTACTCTAGCATTGGGTCGTCCCCAAATCCCGAAGGGCCGAGCGGTTTACCTCAATCCATCGAGCGCCAGACCGCTCTATTTTCAAACACGGTGCCGCAAGATGTGCTCAATCTGGCCACCGCTATCCAGCTTAGGGAGCCTGTTCGCGTCCTCGTCAGACGAGACGGCAATGTCACGCATGCAGATACGAACCAGGGAGCTCGTGGCCTTCGCCAGTTCTATCTGTACCTTGCGTTCCAAGCTGGGGGCCGTTCGGAGCTGCAGTCATCGCCTTCGGGAGATGGTCTTGGCATTATAGGCTCTGGTCGAGGCTCATCGAGCGCGGAGACAGTACAGGCTCGCGAGTGGAAGCTCGATGCCCTCAGCGATCTTTTCGAGGATGTAGAGGTCGCCCAAGCCATTGTTCATGTTGGCGGTATGACGGCATTAGAGTCCGTTGTGTACAAGCTAGCCACAAGAGGTCTTGAGACTATCCCCTTGGTACGGTGTGGTGATTTTGCGTTTGTGTATTTAGCTGACGGATGTTGCATTGATCCAGCACGGTGACATGAATGCTGGGGCGAAGTTGACCGCACTCAATAAGTTTCGGAGCGCTGCAAGTGGTCTTATGAGGCCAACAACCAAAGTATTGGTAGTATACGACGTCCAGGTCAAGACTCCGGAGGTTTCCCACATTCCACTTGTCATCAATTACGGTGCGCATCGATTTTCATTGCACTGGCCGCCGCTTATGGATGTAATGCAGATTTGCCGAAGGCTGTTGAAGAGTATGCACATCGGTGAGCGCTAATATTGACCCGGAACTCTCCCTTGTCTTGATGCGACTCCACGCCAGTGTTACGCCTGCTATCGCCCCGAGCCACTCTCGCGCTGGTGTTATCGTCAACTTCGTGACGGCTACCGGCGGTGACGTTGAGATGCTCCGGTCCATAGAGTGTTTCTATAAGTGAGTCACCTAACCGTTATTGTATCTATGGATTGCTCAATATGCCACTCCTCTAGGATCAAATGCGTGAGTTTTACCTGCGATTGCCTTCACCGGTGCCAGCTGACATGACTTACAGCCCGAAGTCCCCATGAGCCTACGCCACATTGTCTAAATCAACGTCCCCGACGTCTTTGTATCGTTAAATGCACATCTATCTCTTGCTGCTTCGTCTGCTCTTCTCACCGCTGTTTTAACAAGTCGCATTGCGTATTCTGTTTGATACCCTTTGCACCACCATATTATATGAAAAATGTCTCCTTACCCGCTTCCCCTTATCCCACTTGCCTCCACGATGTATAATTTTGTCCTTTTTCTCCCACTCATTACGTTCAGATCGGAACCACTTTAATTGATTCATCGGACTGTAAGTATTCTCAATGTACCATCTTCACTGCAGCTCGCGAGTTGCCTCGCATCAGTGTGCACGGTTGCTGGTCGCCAAGCCAATTGGTGGATGTGGTCAATGTGCGCCGCTCTAGCGAGTACGTGCGGTAAGCATTCGATCCTGTCGAGAGGGGATGAATCTCACCCGGCCTTCACGGTCACCGACAATTGCCAATCGGTCACAGATGTTGAAGCATACACGAGTATCTCGCCGCTCTCGATCCCCACGGCAAGTGTGCGGCTAGAAAGACAGTAGCGCTTTACATTTAGGAGAGGTTGCGAAACGGGGCAGTGAACTTCACGCACTCATGATGGGCAAAGGCAACGGCCGTCACTGCCTCCGTCAGCTTCAATGTCGCAGCTGCCGTCCACTCAATGCGACTGTCGGACTTTGGTTGCCATATTCTGATCTTAGGATAGTCAATATGCACACATTGGGGGCTCATTTTCACAGGAATCGACGTACTGTCTTATCACGCGACGCCGTCGCAAAAAGGCCGCCATCAGGAGCCCATGAGCAGTCCCAAATGATACGTGCATGCGACTTATCCGCCGCCACCGCCAAGTAACCTTGCCCCCGAATTCAGCAGGCCAGAGCTAGACGTCTAGCCCGGCGTCTACGCACCTTGGTCCCTGTTTCTTTGGTCCCTGTTTCTTTGAAACAGCCGCCAAGTACGGTCCCGTGAGACTGTCAGAACGAGCTGATCGTCCGGCGAAAATGCAACACGCGTAACGGTAAGCGTGTGTCCTTCCAGGGGTGGGCCTACAGGTTGAAACGTCTTTGTATCGTATATGCGGACTACCGCATGTTTGGCGCTTGTTGCTTTGCATGCGGTTGCTATTAGGGAGCGGTCATTGGACACGGTGAGGGAGATTGACTGGCATCTTTGTTATGTTGCTTTTCGAAAATGACAACATAATTAATCTTACCTCGTAGCCGTGCCCAAATACTTTCTCGATTTCGGGCCATAATGTCTCAGCGGCGAGTTCTGCTTCAAATGGCCGCCGTGAGGGCATAGGCGCATTCACGCTCTGGGTAGTCACTATTTCGACATGAGCTCCCATAGCATGCGCTAGCAATGAGTATGAGTCACTTACCATCCTTGTTCGCCTTGTTCGATAAACCCAAGGGGGGAACACTGGCACTCAGTGGCAATTTCGCCTCATCAACTGCAAGGTCCGCTGCGCCCAGCGCCCTCACGATCCTCGCAAACTCACGGGGCGCCTCAAACACCCTTGCCACCTTCTCATCTGCGACGCTCACGAAGTGTAGCGCGTCCAGGAAGGCCACGCCGACGAGGTCATAGCCATGCACCTGGGGTCGGGCGAGCTCATGCCAAGAAGTTCCGCCAATTGGAGCATGGATGCGGGTCGTCTGATCGAGCCTGAAACCCATCAGTCTACCTTGCGTCAGGACAGGCGGTCTCGGCTGCTCACCCTGCGGATATGAGGTACTCGCCACCTGGACTCCAGCCAATTCCGCGAACGGGTCCTGCGTGTCCGCCCACGGCGCCGACCTCTTTCCATCTCTCGCCCTCCACGGTAGTGGCACACTGCCAGCGCCTCCAGCCGCCAGCCCACCCCCATGCAAGTGCCTCCTGGCCGCTTTGTCCCCAAGTGCCTCCAACAAACCCGCCCAATCGCTGACCACCGACGTCACCAAAACGCTGGTCGGCAAACCATAGCTGGGCCGTGTGAGGTGATGAAGCTGCAGAGGGGGTCATTGGGATCGAAGACGGCTGCCAAAGGATCAATGACGAGTCCGTAGATGTCGAAAGGAGGCACGGCAATGAGCTTGGCGACGATTGGGAGGGACGCCATGATAGAGAGGTTACGCCGGCTTCGTGTCCAATTAAGAGCGCGTCGAAGGTCATTGAGAACTGCTTTGTACTAGGATACTGTCAGTCGTTTGATGGTACATTAGGACGTCCAATGCTGACCTGCCGTCATCTTCCTTCACATTGAAGATATGCTGCCTGAGGGATATCTGCCGTCCACCTTCATCCGGATCCCCACCTAGCGAAGCCTCAAACGCATCGAGTAAGTCGTCTGCAGCAGTCTGTTCACCAGGATTGCGAGAGACATTTTCGATGTTCCATAGCCGTATAGTGTTATCTTGGGAACCAGAGGCAAGAACCAATTGACTTGAAGGAAACGCGGAATGAGAGGAGAATGAGACAGCTCGAATCCAGTCTTCGTGGCCCGGGACAGATGCCGCAAGTGAAAACTCAGTGTCCTGCAGTTATGCATCAGCCAGTGAGTCATGTCAACGGTATGTATATCCCTACTCGAGAAGAGAAAGGCGACGTAACGGTGTATATTTGCATAACACCATACGTAGTCGCAAGTGCAAGCACCAAAGCTGAAACAGAGCGTTTAGACCTGGCAGGCAGAGTGCCTTATAGATATGCATACCGGTACTTTGTGGAAGCTGCGAGACGCTGGCGTCAAGTGGAAAACGCCCTTGAAGGGAGATTGCCTGACGTTCATGCCAATGGTCTTTGAGCAAAGGGTGAGGGGTACCTCGCAGCCATTGTGACCATCAAAGCTTACACTTATCATCCATATGCCAGATTTTCACCGTAGAATCTGATCCGCCGGTCACCAAGATCCGGGATTGTAGGTGGACGGCCAGAGTCGCAACGGCTTTCGAGTGCGCTTGCGTGCTGAATACAGAAACCCACTGTTCTCCGGCTTAGCAAGTGCATGAGAGGGAGATGAGACGGCATGTATACCTCCCCATCGATGCGCCTCCATACTTTGGCCACACCCGCCTCATCTGCGCTCACAAAGCACTCTTGATGAACAAATTTCACGCAGGTGACAAGCGCAGCATGCGCGTGGAGGGTCTCGTGTACGCCGTGTTCACTTTCATTCTACAAGTTTTCAGTTTGCGTCAGTCTGGCAAATAGACCGTGCCGGGCGTACATCTGTGTCCCAGAGGGCGATGAGCTTTCCCGAGCCAAAGACGATCAATGAGGCTTGGGGCGCAGTATCTGCGGCGTGATGGAAACGATTGGCGGAAGCGGAGACATAGTCGAGGGATGCTCCTTGTAACATGGCAGTCACTGAGAGAGTCTACTACTGTAGTCTCGACTCTAGAAACTAGTACTAGGAAGCGCTCACGTGCACCGTCGTCTGTCTCACGTGCCCGGGAGTCGATCGTGGCCGGCGCTTGTGACTTTCTTGACTATTGCGCGTATGGGCATCCTGGGCATCGGCGTCGACATCGTCCACCTCCCCCGCATACTCGCTCTTATGGCCCGCCGCTCTCCCAGTGCCCTCGCAGCCCGAATCCTCTCGCGCTCGGAACTGCTCGTCTGGACGGCCCTCTCAGACACTGACCACCGGAATCGCTATATCGCTACGCGGTGCGTCTGCTCTTCTGTCGCTGCCCTCTCCGCGATGCGACAATTATATAGCTGGGCCGCAAAGGAAGCCGCCTACAAGGCGTGCTGTCCCATCATTAAGCCTACTTGGAAGGAGTTCAGCGTCCACAAGCACGAGGCTTCGGCAAAGCCGTCCCTTATCTACCACCCATTCCACGTCTCAAACGCCCAGAAAGTGGGGAACAAGCACGTCTCAATCAGTCACGATGGGGAGTATGTAATTGCGACGGTGCTCATAGAGACGCCAGAGAGTCCATGACTTCGGTGCGATATCACAAACATGTATGTGAACAGGACAAGTGGATGTATTAACGGACACCGTAGAGTCTGAAAACCCTTTGCGCGCGCCATCCGCGTCTCACGCTTCCTTCGCATCCTCCGGCCGAGTTGGCCACCCATTGGCCCGCCATGGCGTCACTCCCCACCCGGCACTCCCTTGGTCATCAAGAGCCAGCCTCAAATCTCCCGACTCTACCCCCTCCACATGCTCCAGTCGCAGCAGCGCCAACCCTACACCGCGCGCGTGACTCAGCAACCTCCCAGTCCCGCGAGGACGCGCGATGCGTCCTTCTGGGGGCGCATGCGTAAGGGAGGCCCGGACGTCCGTGCCAAGTGGATCGGGTGGTTCAGTCGGCGTTGGACCAGAGGGGTTGAGTGGTGAAGATGTTGAAGAGGATCTTGAGAGTTGTCTCAGAACTTAAAGCTGGGAACATAGCCATAGAATAACTCACGGGTGGACAATGACAGGTAGTATGCGCTTGCGAACCATACCTGTGTGATACGTACGCACGGTCAGTTCTTGACCAGTGTAGCACCCCTTCCTGAAGTCCACTACATGCAGTGGCTCAGCTTTTAAGCCTGTCGCTCATGAAAGAAACGTACATGCGCCCATGATATCAAGGTTAGAGTCCATGGGGAAGGCGGTCAGTGGTGGAATGTCACGGACGCCTTCAGGTACACCATGCACAATTCTGTGGACGAGATAGTCATCCGCTGTGCCTACATCGTGCGTCGAAGCTTCAGGAGCTGTGATAATCCGATGTGAGCTTCACAGCCCATAGAAGATGGTTACAGAACGTACGTTCGTCTCCTTTTCTTACGACTCGCCGCAGCCCCATCCCAACTGCCCTTCGATCCCTAAGGACCCGGACACCATCGTCTTCCACCCCCCACGCGCCCACGCCATCTGCAGGATGCTCCCACACGGGTTCAACCACGCCACTCCGTGACCAGCTCCACCGTCTCGCTTCCAGCGGGGCCTGCGGGTTCCACGACGCGTACACGTCGTGCTCCTCCGTCACGTCGCGGAGACGGACTTTCGCGCGGAGCACGTAGCGCTTCAGCATCGCAAGAAGCGGGGGAGTATCGGGTGTGGTTGAGGGTGATGCATCGTACTCGATGATATAGGACGGTGTCGTAGGTGCAGACGAGGTGGACGGCGCGTCGTGTGTGTGGACGAATGCATCGTATATGACGCGGCCCTACAGCAGTGCAACGCTCGTCAACCTGACATTGAAGAGCTGCAAAACGACACTCACCTGGGCATTCAGGAATGCAGTGAAGAATGGGGCGCCAGGATTGGCAGGAACGGAGGAGGCCAGGACACCGTTGAGGAAGGAGGCAGCATGAGAACCGGAGACGGAGATGAGCCCACGGCGTGGCAGGCGAGTGTATGTTGGCGTTGCGCGCAGGAGGGGTCGCACAGAGTGCGGAGTCGGCATGACGAGCGCGATGGCAGAGGCAGAAGTGCAACGTTCAGCCGTGCAAGTTGTCCGCCGGCCCGCCCTCCGGCTTGAAGCTTCGAGGGAGTTCGAGGGCGACAGGCTATGTTCGACCGGACAAGTCTACAAAGTTGCTGCCTCATCGACAACTTGCACTCGTGCAGACTGTTATGTACGTCTTCGACCAAGTCTTGTTCGATCGCGTGCACTCTGAATCTGAGCCTCATTGCTTAGCATGAAGGAAATCATTTACATCCAGGCAGGATCACTCTCGAATTATGTGGGCACCCACTTTTGGAACACGCAACAGAGCTACTTCACGTATGATGAAGACGAGCCCGTGGTCATCAATCACGATGTTTCGTTTCGGGAAGGGATGTCCCCGGAAGTGAGTTTGCCTTGCATTTTATCCGTTTGGGCTGATGTTCAGCAGAGAAAGAATTCAGGGCCAGTCGACGTTCTGCCCTCGATTGCTGCAATTTGACAGAAAAAGTCAGTCTCTCGACGAGACCGCCCTCATCGAGCTGACCTTTGTTCCTCGTAGGCAACTTCGGTGCGCTGTCTACCGAGAATCAGCTGTACCGAGAACTGCAGCAAGAAGCCGATGCCGCCCCTCTCTGGTGAGACGCAATGACCGTATCTCCGAGCATCCGTTGCCCACAGGCGCATCGAGGTCTGGCCCAGTTGATGAGATCCGGCAGGATCCAATACCAGGAAGCAGCTACCAGTCCCAACTTGATGAGGAAGTCGACGAGGAGCCGGCCGAGTTCAAGAGGAACGCCGGCAAGGTCCCGGCGGTCCCAAGTCTGCAAAGCTCTGACGTTCGATACTGGTCGGACTTCAATCGCGTGTACTATTTGCCGCGCTCTGTGTACAAGCTCCCCGACCCCGCTGACTGGGAGAATGCCGAGGGCGATTGGAAGAGCGGGAGGGAAGCCTTCCAGCGGTACGAAGTGGTACGTATTTTCATCCATGGGCTCCAGCACTGCTCCTTATGTCATATACCTAGGATAATGCCCTCATGGAGGACTCGTTCCGTTTATTCGTAGAAGAATGCGACACATTCCAGGTCAGGACTGGGACTTGAGGTGAATCTGGTGCTGACAGGATTTCAGGGCCTTCAACTACAAGCCGACAGCGATTCATTTGGGGCCTTCTCAGTATCGTTCCTCACAGCATTCCGTGACGAATATCCCAAAGTGTCTTCGCTTGCGTTTCCTGTGCTGTGTGCTGCTGTGCCAGGGGACATCGATGTCGACGACGTGAGCCACCTTCCATCCTGCGTGACCCAGGGCTTGACTATTTGACAGGCACGAGGCACTAGAAACGCATTTAACGATGCGCTTCTCTTCCGTGCGCTCAACGAACTATCGACGATGAATATCCCACTGCAAAACCCTCGGTTGTGGACCACCGGCTCGTGGTCCGATGGCTTTGAGTCTACTGTGCGTGCTGTCCCAGTAGATTTTCAGGCATTGACCAACGCAATCTTGCGTCCTGTCAGCTGCGCACTCCTTATGAGACCTCTGCAATCCTCTCGGCGCACATCGAGACCGCTACACTGGCTCTGAGGTAACCCGGTCCGTCAGCCACCGCACTCTCAACTCACCGGCGCGCAAATGTAGGTTGAAGGAGCCTGAGCATCTGTTCCGGCTGTGCAATCGCCTAGATCTGTACGGAAATACGCCGTTCGCAGAGCTGAGTGGCGCATTTCCGGAGGCCCTGGATCCTCGGGCGACGCACAATTACACGCATCCAGTTGTATGTCTTTTAAAGCCAAGGTTAGGTGCTCCTCTCAATTGTGCTTACCCCGGGCTCATAGGAGGCGGAGAAGCCGGTCTTCGAATGGAGTGTCACCCGTGGTTTGACGGAGCACGAGCAACAGCAATTTGACGACGCGAGAACCTCTCTAAGTGTGCCCTTCTCTAGGTATGTACAGCCAAGCCGAACCAACTCGTACTGAGCGTCCCCTTCATCAGCCTGCACGCATCAGTCCCATATCCCCTACCGTCATCGTACCCATCCTTCTTCCGGAGGCCGGACCTCAACGCAGTGTCGAAGCGCACCTCACGCGGTATCTACACGCAGCCTCGAACCGCGCCGCTCGTATCGTCGCTGGGCCTGAGCAACGCACTGCCCGAAATGTTTTCGCGGTATGCTGCATTCGTTGACACCTGCGTCCGGCGGCGCACAGGCTGGCAGGGGGTCGGGATCGATGAGGACGACGCCCGCGAGCTCAGGGACTCCCTGTGGGTGCTTCGCGATAACTATGGGGATGCGGAAGTAAGTGGCGATGATCTAGGAGAAGACGAGGAGGCCAACTGAGCAGCCTCACGGTGATGTTTGGGTTGAGAAAGGGCACGAGGCGCGTTCTCGATGGCCATGTTTGAGGTGTGTGGCGTCGTCGATCACGTATGATTTGGAGATGTGACCGCCTCGTGCAGCTGTTTGATCCATCTTGTCTGTACAACCGCCTGTGGTTTGCGCTATCTTCCATCACTCACTGGGGTCGGAGTCTGTTTCCGGTTCTGTAGCGCTGTCAACTGAGTATATACGCGTCACCATCGAAGTGACTGGAAAGGCTCGAAAGCTGGGGGAACACGAGCAAGACTGGATGTTGTACCTGTCACCGCCAGTCAACATGTGTTCAAGCTCTACAGTAGCCCGGAAACGCTTGACTGGACCATGAGTTTGCATGAGCGCGAGACTTTGGCCGTGAAGCGTACCTCCACAATCACACACCATTCCATCTTGTTCTGCATGCTGAGGGGAGCGAACGCGGCAGGCTGCGAGATGTGAGTGTCGTTACGCACGCAAGCTCGGGAGACGCCACTGTCACTCGGCTGGACGGCGGGGAGCGGAGGCAGAATAGGAATATGCCGGGAGGATAGCCGTAGAGGAGTTGACAGAAATGAGTTGAGGTCGACGCCGGGACGTTCTGCACAGCAGCAGCAGAGTTATGGTACATATCTTGTCCCAGTAATCATTGTGCCTCTAATTGAAGTCAAATCCTAGCCCAGGAGAAATGCAAGACGACGCCTGCAAGAGCCGAGAGTCGTGAGCGAACTCAGAGCTCATCCACGGCGCCATTCCTGTCCTTGTTCTACCCAGCAATGCTCCCGTTGAGGCGCTACTTTGTTGGTATAGTAGTCGCGAGGAAGCGCGCATGTTTGAGGCGGTGCGTGTGGATATGGTGATGAAAGAAGAACAAGGAAACACATAGCACACCGAGCGTCGAGCACGGAAGCCCGTGAAAAAGCGCGCAGAAAGTCTCCACAATTTTAACGTCTTGTGGACAGGGGAAGCAGGGAACCAGACCAGATGCGCGCGCCCGAGCTCGGCCAGTTGCGAAGGATCGCAGCTCACATCAATGCTTGGGACGCTGTGTATAACTTGAGCTACTGCGACCATTCTCT
This sequence comes from Auriscalpium microsporum, assembly GCA_019914985.1. Lineage (NCBI taxonomy): Eukaryota > Fungi > Basidiomycota > Agaricomycetes > Russulales > Auriscalpiaceae > Auriscalpium > Auriscalpium microsporum. Next base: position 3,174,077 of record JAHLMG010000001.1, read on the forward strand.
TCGCGCAGGATTTGTAGCATGCAGCACGAGCCTTCATCGTCAATAGGCAATCGTCATGAACAGATAATATTGGATGGAAGATTCAGCCTGTTATCTGTCTCAGCATGTGCCAGCGAGATGGAAAAGGTGATGCTGACGGTCTACGTGCACCATGATTTTACGAGCGGGTCTGCACATCCAGTGAGACACGCACATTATGACCGCGAAGAAGGTAATTTTGTCGCATTTGCGCGTTTGCGAAACCGCGAGATGAAACAGAGGACAGCATGCTGGTCAAACGAAAAGCACTTGTATCATGCCGAGCTAGTCGTGGACACCGCTGTGGGTGGTGCAGGGGGGACCTCGGTGTCCTGCTTGATCTTGGCGACGGCCGCACCGGCGTTATTCCCTCTAAACCGCTTGCGCATGTCAAGCTACGTATACATAGTCAACTTACGCCAGACGCGGAGAGCACTGTGAAGCCAAGCGTACCATACCGCGCTTGCATTCGAATGCGGCGAGGCGCAAGGCGCGACATTGCTCTGGCAATTCGTCTATGTGCTCCTTGATGCAGGTCGATGGGAGATTTCCCTGCTTGAGAACACAGTCAGAATGCAGGACGCAGTCCTTGAGGGCGGCGATGAGTGGGTCGCAGTAATTGGACATGGCGGTACTGCAGAGAGGGATGGCCGCCACCGTGACGTGCACCGCGTTTCCTTCTCTCTTGCCTGCCAGTGAACATGCTTGCTCGCAACTGGGGTCGCGTCTGTCGCTCGACGGCGCGCACAGAGGCCGTGTGGTCGAGCGCATCAAATTACCATCGCCGTCGAGCCTACTCGACCAGTCTGCCCATCGTGGACCCACCTGCAGCTGCGTCTTCGTCCTCACCCTCTGTGGATCCTCCTTCTCCTCAGGGCGGGCCCCCTAGTGAAGACTCGTCGACCACGTCAATTTCCTTGTCTTCTTCCTCACAAACGCAAGATGCCTCCTCATCGACATCCCCCGAATCATCTCTGCCTGTCCCGACCATACCGGTTCCGACTCGCCCCCCACACCCACCTCCAGCTTACCAGAACCCCCCATTTCATACCTATCGTTTCTTCGCTGCCCTTGAGCAGACATTCCCCACCCCTACGGCGCGCAACCTCATGCGCGCGACGCGTGCATTGCTTGTGGACCGCTTGGGCCGCGTGAAGCGCGATGGACTCATGTACAAGGACCTTGACAACGTGCGTTTCTTCGCGATACCATCCCCTGCAAAGAACTGACGGCTGCCTATAGCAAGCATACTTGTTTCGTGCTGCGCTGTCGGAGCTGCGTACGGAGGTCACTGTGCTGACGCGCTCGGACACGGCGAGAGTGTCTGCCGGGTCGACTGCGCTGAGGCGAGAGGTGGATGCGTTGCAGGCAAAGATGAAGGAGGACATTCAGACACTGAAACACGAGTGCGTCTGCTTTGCACTAAGTATGTACCCTCCTCAGCTCATTCCTTGCAGGATCCAAATGGACGTGGACAGCAGGAAGAACGAGGCAAAAAATGAGAGCAAGAAGGTGGATCTTGAAATCGAGGTGTGTGTCAAGCTATCGGGGAAGATAGCGCAGGACTGACCCCTGCTATTCATCAGGGAGTCCTGAACAAGTCGCTGGTGTCCCTTTACGATCTCCGGTCCGACATGGAGGAGGTCAAGTGGAATAATATGCGGAAGTCTGTCGGTGCGTATATATGTTCTCTCTGACTATGCTTTGGTGCGATTGACAGGACGACGTCAGTTGCCCTCTCCGCGTTCCTCGTGGTCATCGTCTTGTCTATGGAATTACGTCCGAAACCTAAGCCCATACCCCCGCCGATGCAGAACGTCCCGCATATCCCTACTACCCAGCACGAGGGGCTGGACCGCATGGATTCGATCACATAGAGAGCTCCAGGCACTTGTAGACAGCCGCCGTGTAAAATATCCCTCATCTATCGTGGGCTCTGCTTCAACGCAGCTGGGCTCACCGCTCCCATGTATCATAGCACGTCCCCAATCATATATAATACACTATATGCACATGCTTCAGTCCACGACTACGAGGACACGGTGAGTTTCTCGAGTTCCGCCGCGACTGCGTCTGCTGGTGTGGCGTTGGACTTCGTCGCCGTCACCTTGACGGCAGGCGCATCTGCCCAGTTGGGCACGTCGCCGCTGCCATCCGCCCGATCCTTCCCTGCAGCAGGCGCTGGCTTGGCCGCCTCTGCGCCGCCGTCCTCATCGCTGTCCCAGCTCTCCCGCACCGCATCCTGCTTCTTCTCCTTGCGCTTCTCCTTGCGCTTCTCGTTCTTCTTCGCAGCCTTGCTCACGGGCTCCTTCTTGTCGGCCGGGGGCGCGACCCAGCCGATGATCTGGCCCTTGGGGAGGGCGCGGGCGTCCAGGGCCTGCTGGCGCGTGCCGCGGAAGCGCGCGACGTCCTCCTGGGGCGTGAAGCCCGGACGGACGCGGCGCTCCTTGCGGATGCTGTCGATGTGTGCGGGCGGTGGTCAATGCGTCTGGGCAAGGAGGGGCGGGAGGGGGAGGGCGTACGATCCGTCGGGGCGGCGGGACTCTGGGATTACGCGGTCGAGGGTGCGTGGATCGACGGCGATGCCGGCGGTGGACTGTTCTGGGAAGAGCGGGGGTTTGGACATGGCGACGATGGCGGTGCGCGGTCACTGCGCTGCTCGGCGTCGCAGCGCGCGACTCGACTCGACTCGACTCGACCCGCGCTTCGGAGTTTTATCCATCGCTTTCCTTTTCTGTAACCGCCCGTCCACTGCTTGTCTCTCTCACCGACATGCGCTACGCCGTCCTTGTCACTGGCCCTGCGGGCGCAGGCAAGTCCACCTTCAGCAACGCCCTCATGACCCACCTCGTCGCCTCCAAACGCACAGCGCACCTCGTCAACCTCGACCCCGCCGCGTCACCCGACAGCTTCGAGTACGCGCCCTCCATCGACATCAAGGACCTCATCTCCGTCGAGGACACCATGTCAGAGCTCAGCTACGGTCCGAACGGCGGGCTCATCTACTGCTTTGAGTGAGCACAGCACGGACTGCGGCCGCACCGCGTGTGGCGTCCGTTGACCGGTCGGCCTAGGTACCTGTTGCAGAATATGGACTGGCTGGAGGAGCACATTGGCGAGTACGAGAATGACTACCTCATCATCGACTGCCCAGGTGCGTCTGTGCGCCAGACCAATGGCGAGCAGCCCTTCACAGCGCGGTGCGCATGCAGGCCAGATAGAACTGTACACCCACCATCCGTTCCTGCCGTCGCTTGTGCGCAATCTCTCCCGGCTCGGGATGCGAACGTCCGCCGTTTATCTCCTCGAATCACAGTTTATGGAGGACAAGTACAAGTTCTTCAGGTATGTCATATCCGCGCCTCGCTTGTGCAGTTTCGGGCCGTCATTCGCCTCGCACGCACACACACACACACATCTTATCTGCGCCGTTCGTCCGCCTCCGCCGTGAACTTTCCATCTACTTGCTATGCACACCCTTGACCCTGTTCCCACTCAATCTGACATGTTTCCCAACCCGATCCACGTCTTCCTGCCTCGTGCTGCCACTCGCTTTACTCACCGACTCCGCCGCACAGTGGTGTCCTCTCCGCAATGTCCGCAATGGTGAATTTAGAGATACCCTGGATAAACGTCATGTCGAAGATGGACCTCGTTGTCCCGAACACCGAGGAGCCTGCATTTGGCGCGCGCAACGGCATGCGCACGCAGCGCAACATCGCACGGTGCGTCCGTCATGCTTCTAATCCTGCCCTATCGCGAAATCTTCTCTATTGCCGTTTTGCTGAGAGGCGCGCGAGTCGTCACCAAGTTCCTGACGCAACCGCCGGCCTTCATTCCCACCTCGTTTTCTTCATTTCCCTGACCATAGCTTATCTTACTGGCGTTCCCACAACATCATTCTGACGGAGTGTCCGTCGTTTTCAGGTATCTAGACCCAGACCCGCTGCTCCTCGTGGCACCGCGCGGGCGCGGAGATGAAGCCGACCCTGTCAATCCGCGCTTCCACGCGCTGAACCAAGCAATTGTGCAACTTGTAAGTCCCTGTCGAGATACGAATGGGCGTGTACGTACCTCAGTTGTGGAGGCTGCGCCGCAACAAGATATGCAGTCGCCCGTCTGTGACGGCTATCTGCCCGCCGTGCGCTATCAGCACCCAGACCTTCTCATGCCCTCAACACGCCCCGAAATGAAAGAAGAGAAGCTGACGCGTATTTGCTCTTCCCTCCCATCCCATGACGTTCGCCCACGGGCCGCTGCTCTTCACCGCCACGGATACACGGCGCACGAAGCACAGATCGAGGACCACCCGCTCGTGTCGTTCCTGCCGCTCGACCTGACGAACCCGGACTCGATCGAGACTGTCCTGAGCCACATCGACTATACGATGCAGTACGGCGAGGACGAGGAGCCGCGGGAGGTGCGTGGGCGTTCTGTTGTGTGTGTGTGTGTGTGTGTGTCCTCGAGGACCCGCATCCCCTTGCGTGCAGCCACGCGGCGGGCTTCCGTGCCTCTGGCCGCGCGATGCGGTGGATCGCTAGAGTGCATCTAAGCTTTGCCGGGATATCGCGTTCGATCGAAGCTAATCTTATCCCCACGTTTTTGGGTACCTATTTGCCGTGTCGCTCTCCTCGCCGTCGTTGTCGCATTCATCACTACGCATCTGGGCGCCCTGCGTCACCGCCGCACGGGGTCACTATGGCCTGCTGCGGCCGTCGCTGCGCGCACGCTGCGCCACGGACACGCGCGCCCGCAGCCGCATGACCTGGACGAGGGCGATTTCGCCGATATGGACTGAGCGCGCCCGGGCGGGGGGCTGGCCTCCCGTTGTGGCATGGCGTCGAAAGCCCCCGGTGCGTGTGACGGGCAGTGGCGGGCTGGGAAGGGAGTGGGTTTTGGAAGGTCGGGATCGGGGCAGAGGACGCAGGGAGGGCGCAACGGGGCAGGGGCGCTTGGGGCGCAGCAGAAGTTGTGGTGCCTGTGTCCGTGAAAGCGGGGGCGAGGGGACGGGGTACGTAGTACGGCGCCCGAGGGCGACAGATGGCTGGCTTGCATCGTGCTATCAAATGAGGTTACGCAAAAGCAAATAGACGGGAATGGCGAAACGCACGGCTGAAAGGCAAGACGGAAAGGGCGGGCCGAGGGGGCGACAAAGGAAAGCATTGTCAGCAAAGCAAGGCTGGTGGCCGGACGCGCCCGGGGAAGGGACCGTGGACGCATGGGCGGGGCGGTGGGGCTGCAGGCGTGCGCAGGCTGACCGACAGGGGCGCACTGGCGGAGGAGCTCCGGGCTCCGGTGGCGCGCAGTCGCCCATGACGTGATGCACGAGGCCGCTGAACAGGCTGAAAGGACAATGCGTCGCCGCGCCGCGCAGCCGGGGCGGTCTGTGGGCGGCTTATAAGACGCGCGCGTCTGCGTGACCGGGCTTGCCCCACCCGCCGACATGTCCTACTACACACCCACAGCCAGCTCCCGCCACCACCGCTCCTCCAACGCTGCCATGTATCCCTACCCGCCCACACCCGCCCCCTACGACAACAACGCCCTCCGCCGCTACAACTCAGCCACCGCAGCCGGCTACTACGGCACACCCGCCTACAACCCCGCCCAGCTCCCACCCACCCAGACACAGGCTTTCTACGTCGCACCCTCCAGCCACGGCAGCAGCGGCCACCGCCGTCACCGCTCCAGCAGCAGGCACCGCTCCTCCGCCGGCCACCACCACCACCACCACCACCCCCACCGCTCCTCCTCCCACCACACCCACCACACCCGCTCCCACAGCGCCCGCCCCCGCTACTCCTCCAACGCCCATGTACGTCCCCACCCGTCTTGCCCGACCCCACCCCGTGCTCACTCTCCCCCTAACAGGCCGACTCTGGCAAGGCCCGCTACCACACCGGGAACTCCGCCCACTACCGCCCCGGCACCTACTCCACCGGCCCCTCCCTCGCAGACCGCATCCGCAGCTTCTTTGGCTTCCGCCACGCCCACCGCTACGTCGACGCACGCACCGGTCGCGAGGTCGACCCCCGCGGCCGCCCCGTCTACCGCGTCTGAGGCCCCGTCGTGCCGCCATCCACGCGTTCCTGCGCACCGCGGTAGGCTGCGCTACGCACGCCTGCTGATTTACCACACGGTCCTTGCGCTCATGGGCCCGTGGGCATGCACATCGTCCCATTCTCCGCCGTCGCGACGACGGCTCTCCCTCCGCTTCCTCTACCCCCACTCGTCCACCCATCCTCCCACGTCCCGTCCCCGTCGCTACTTCCCAGCCGCCCGCGAAGCTTCTTCGCCCGTCTCGGCGCCCGCATGCATATCGAGAGTGGCCCGGCGCGTCTTTGCCCTTTCATTCCGGCTCCGTGCGCCCACGCTGTCCCTGTCCTTGTATCGTTCTGTAACCCTATCTATATATCTATTATACTGCCCAATGATACCTTACGACAACTACGATAGCTGCCAGACAAGTCATCAATGTGTATCCGGGCCTTGCATCCTACCTTGTAATCATATCCATTCCACACAATGCATTTGACATGCCGTCCTCGAGAGTGAACATGCCCAGCGGATACCGCGCCCGCCCTGGCGTACATCCCGTCCGCCTGTCCGTGGCTGACCCTTGAAGACACAGAGCTGTTCACGCGCCGCGAGTTGGCGCCCGCGGGGGCACAGAAGATTCATTTCGGTGAAATCAGTCAAAGCAGCAAGATGCACATTGCGCACAAGGTAGTAGTGTAAGCGCAGTCACAAGATATCTAACGTACGAATAACATAAACGATAAGTACAGACGAGCAGGCAGGCACAGTGGGTAGTACTTACTCGAACATAGGCGGTATTATAAACGTCGCACGACAGCAATATAAAAACGCACAGTAGATATAAAATGGATGACCATAAGACGCGCCTACGCAGCTGCATCAATCATTTTCACGTCGCCCTGGCCGCGGAGGTCGCGCGCAGCATCCCAGAACGCAATCTGGTGCACAACGTCCGTCGCCGTCGTGACCACCTCATTGCGCACGCGCACCTGCGCGGGATCGTCCCGCACGCCCTCCCACAGCACCGCAATGCTCACTTCGATCTACACGCGCCAATCGCCATCAGCAACGGCGACAGCGCCGGGCCCAGGGAAACCGGGCTTACCTTCTCGGCGAGCTGGTCCAGGCGCCCCGTGAGCACCGTGCCGACCGCCTCGGCCGCCTTGGAAAGGCGCTCCATGATCGTGTCCGCCCCGCCCTCGAAGATGTCGTTCTTGTTCTCCTGGATAAAGTCGTGGAACACCAGCTAGCGAACATCCCGTCAGCTCGCGCTTCGTGGACAAGAACATGACGAGCGCACCTTTTGGCGTGCTACGCTGCCCTTCCCGCGCTCCTCCATCGCCCGCTCGTAGCCGTCAATCAGCTGCTGCTGGACGTGCGGCGCGACGCAGCGCGACACCTCCTTCTGCTCCGTGTTCATTGACTCGCGCACGCCCTCCACGATCTTCTTCAGTGCGACCTTGGCCTCCTCGACGCACAGCTCGCCCTGGTTCTTCACGCGGTCCTTGAGCCCTGACGCGGCCGTCTCGCCGACATCCTGGATAAGTTTGTTGACCGTCTTCATGATGGCGCTTTCGAATACCCCAAAGAGGTCCGCTTCGAAGACTTTTGACCACGACGACGCGATGTTCTTCGTCATCGGCGAGATGAGCTCGACGTTGAGGTCCTCGCGGAACGTACCGTGGCGACGAAGAGCTAACACAGGCGCTGTATTAGACAAATTTAGGAAACATGTCGACTTTGGACACTCACTGGCACGATACGATGCCCAGTGCATGCGAGAAGCAAAGCCGTCCGAGGTATCAACTGCAGCTCCCGATGCCTAAGATTGACCTCAATTACATGCGAAGCATAGCACTGAAAATCGAGACGCACCAAGGCCGCGCCCGCCTCACACTTCTCCTGCAGGCCGTTCTTGAATTCTGTCTTCAGACCTGCGACGGTCTTGGCTACGACACCTTTAAACTCCTAATCGTGACTTGTTAAGGGCGTACGACACACTACCACGCAAGATGTGCCTCACCTTCACGAGACGAGGTGTGATGCCCACAGGTTCGCCGTACGCGTCAACCTTGGGGGCGTGGCGTGGTGGCATTCCATACAGACCTTTTCCTGTGTTGATGATCCCGCGAAGCATATCCATATTGAAGGTGTCTTTGCCGTACGCATATCCCGGAATGCCGTCATCGTCATCCTCGTCATCCTCGTCATCCATGGGGTCGTCCTCATCGTCGTGGTCCTCGATGTACCCAGACTCCCATTTCCCTTTGAGCGTCGCACGGTCCGCCTCGGTGACGTCGCGGGCCACTTCGATGTACTGCTTGACAGAGTTGGCAAATGTCTTGAGATGTTCGTGGAAGTTGCGTGCAGCACGTTCGCGGGAGGAGATAGTCAAGGTGTGGCACCACTCTTGCAAGGCAGGTATCCCTGTATCTTTGACGTTGGAAAAGCAAGTCGGCTCTCCGTCGCCTCTGACTTGACCTGGGAAGCGACGGAGTGAGTCGAGATCGTTCTAAAAATGTGATGCAGATTACGCCGTACCTTTCAAGCGCACATAGTCGCGAGCGGAGCAGGTGAAGACTGGGAGATCGATAGCGGCATAGTCACGGACGTTGACCGTCGGGTCAAACTCATCGGGATTCCTCTGCTCCGCGTCAGCATCTGCGATGATGCAATGTTTGTAACCATGGACGCTCTGAATAACAATAACACTGTCTTACCATCAAGCTCTTTCAAGCCGCTCCGGAAGTCTTCCTTCAACACATCACGTGAGAACTAAATGGTACTCTGGTCAGGAAAATTCTGGGAAAAAAGAAACAGCTCCTACCTCCGAACGCTTGAGCGAGCAGAATCCATTCTTGTCACGCTGCGCCTTCAATTGCTTCTTCTTCAGAGTTGCAAGGGCGTCGCTAGCCTCTTTCTTGGCCTTCCGGACCTCATTTAGACGCTCACGACCAGCCTTGATCGCCTGCTTGCCTTCGGCGATCTGAGCCTTGAGGGCCTCGATAGTGACCTCCTCGACTTCGCCTTCGACTTCTTCCTCATCGCTGTCGCTATGAGACGACTCGTCCGAGTCGGAACCAGACTCTTCCTCCTCCTTCTCCTCATCGCTATCGCTGTCGTCGTTGATGAAGTCGTCGTCCGAGCCCATGTCGACGTCATCATCGTCACTGAAGGAAGAACTCTTGCGTTTCTTGGAGGAGCTCCCACCGCCTCGGACGTTCTTGCGCTTCTTCGACTTGGATTTCTTAGCGCCGCCCTTCTTGGTCAGCACAGGTTCAAACGGCTCGTCGTTCTCCAAAGCCTCGATGTGAGCCTCCTGCTCCTTGATGATGGCCCGAACCCCTCTGAGTTGCTCTTCGATCTCTGCAAACAGGTAAGATACTGTCTCTGCCAGAAACATGAAGTATGCCGTACCCCTCGCGGTAGCCTTTGCACTATTCTCTTTTACCTTCCACTCCCCAGTACCCTCTGCGTACTCCTGAATGCGCTCTTCAATTTCTTCGAGTTCCGGGTCTTCGAAGAGGTTCAAAGCGCCGACGACCTCCGAGCATGAGATATCGTCACACTTCGATGCTGAAGGTTATGTCAGATGGCGATCGTCGCACAGTCAGAGATAGACGAACCGATGAAGGTTATGATGTGGGCGTCGTAGCTATGTCCAGAGTCAGTAATGCGTCTGAATCCCTGATGGCGTATTATACTCACTTGCCGTCTGCAAGTAACGAACGTTCACAAGCCAACTTGTCAGCGAGAGCCATTGAAAACACACTTCAAGATTCTCACCCACTACGAAGAACGGGACGTATTAGCGTCACAATCATATACGTTGTCAAATGGTGAGATCGCTCACTCATCAATTGGGTCTTGAATGCGTCCCCCAGCAGGTCTGCTCCCGGCGTTCATATATTGGACAGTTCTCATTCCATGTTACACGTACCTTTAGCGGTCTTGTCGTCGACGGCACGCGTGATAGGCGCAAGGATCCAGATACAGTTGCACTTCTTCATGTAGTCCTTTGCGATGCTGTTCCTCGCTGCGTTCGCATCGGCCACACCAGGCAAGTCGACAAGGATAGCGCCGGTAGAGAGTGCGCCTGCGTTGCAGCGCACATTCACCTGTCGGATGAGGGGCCAAAAAGCGGGGCCCTCGGAGCTCCGCTCCTTGGTCTTGTCCTTTCCTCTGTCCTTGAGAATGTCGATGAGACTTTTCTCACCCTTGTCCTTGTCCTTCGCCTTCTCTTTCTCCTTCTTCTTGTCGCGCTTCTGGTCCTTGGAGTCGATGTACTCGGCGATGTCTTTCGCGAACGACTTGGAGTCTTTCGAAACCACATTCTTGGTGGTGCCCAGCATTTTTAAGATGCCTACGATGACAGTCAGCAAGAGTAGCAGGCGAATCCTGATTCGACACTGACGGGGATCACGAGCGAGGATTTGATCCACGGACATCTTCACGAGTTGCTCCTGGCCAATCGAAGGGTATACGGCATGCACCTGGGGACGTACTGAGCGAGTATTACTTGTAATAGATGAGGGCATACCTTAGACCAAGCAATGCCAGCATCACTGTTGAGGTTAGTGGTCCTCTTGAGATTGCCTTCTTCATCGACGAGATCGTCCAAAAGGACTTTCAGTTCATCTCTCCACTCCTTTTCAGACAGGAAGGATACGTCAGCATCTATTGTTGCCTTCCTGTGATACGCAATCTCGGTGACCACGGCGGTGCACGCTGGTCGCGTTCGTCAGTGACCGCACGTACGGACGAAGGAAAGTCGAGCGCACCTCGCATGCCGCTGGTAGGCACGACATTATCTGCACGGGAGCTAAGACGCGTCCATCTATATGTACTCTGTGATGAACTTACCATCCAGAATGGCGTTCAAGATCGAGGATTTGCCGGCGCCAGTTGCTGAGGAGCGGAAATTGCGTCAGCAACCTGTCCGAAACGTAACAACTTCAACGCACCTCCACAGACGGCAATCATGGTGGTAGGGGATCCTTGATTCTGCAAGCTGAGAAAGAAGGGCAAGGCATTAGCCCAGAGCAGACGCGTGCGCGAGACGAGACGCGAACCTTTCGATTTCCCGTAGCCAAACTTCTTTGCGCAACTTACTTCCCAATTCCAGCCTCCTGACGTCGTTCTTGATTGCCTTGATCATCCCCACCCCCTCTTTCAAGGCATTCTCTGGGTTGTACTCAATTTCATCGGGGGAAGAATAAATTGTGAATGAGGTCGCGCGGGGGTCTACTAGTGTGCCCTCTGTGGGCTTCACGTCAAGCGCCGTTGTCGAAGCGGCAAGCTCTGCCTTGACGGCAGCGGCAGCTATGACCTTGGGCAGCAAGAGCTCATCAGGACGCGACACCGACCACGCGCTTTTCGTGGCGACGTACCGGGACATCGCCGGTCTGCTCGGGTTTAACTCTGAGCGCACTTCCAGACGCGGTAGGAGCGTGCCAGGAGTTTGAATGTGCCAGAGGCAGCGGGTGGTCTTGTGGTTCGGGCTTGATGAAGGGAAAGGCGCCAGACTACGCGGTCACGAGCGCGACACGACGTGTGAGAATGATGGGGGAGCTGGTGAGCAGAACGATGTACGCACATTCTCTTTGGCGCTCATGGCGGCGAGAGCGAGAGAGCAGCCTGAGGACGAGGGGACGAGAGTACGTGACGGGCGCGATGAGGTTGGAAGGGGGAGATGGTGGGGGGAGATGGGAGCGGCGACTCGGCCAGAACGGGTGCTCCTATATAACGTTGGGGGCCAGGACAGACGTAAACAACGCGCCTGTGGCTGGCAGCCCAATTTAGCCACCGACGTGCTGCAGCCTCGCTCCCGGGTCCGCCCACTTCTCACCCGAGTCACTCCTGCTTGACTCGCTTGGGAACACAATGCAAAATCTATTTCTTCCGTCACTATTTCTACAATTTCTGCGGATGCCAGTGAGCCCTCGCATTCATCGCTCGGGCCACATCGATCTCCACCCCATGCACCGTCCGTGGCTGCGACCGCGCGTGCCCTCGACCGCCACGACTAGACAACAGCAGGTCGCCTTGAGGCTGCCAAGCTTCCTCCGATGTGCTTTCATACCCGTCTGTGTCGTCGGCCACCGACTCGCCTGCGCGGAAGCCATTGCTAGAGTCATGAAGCACATCGTCCGAGTAGACCCCGCGTTCGTATTGCAAAGCCTCCACAAGCTCCACTTGACTGGCTTCCGTTTCCATGGCATACGTCGACTCGAAGTCTTCCGCATCCTGCGCTACGTCCATGTCAACAAGCGAAGGCTCTGCAGGAAGATAGTCGATGCCGTCCGACCAGGTTGAAGCGTATGTGTAGCCCTGAGCATCCCAGCGGTCTTGCGCTGCGTCGTCGCCAGCATCAGACAGGTCGCCCTCACCTTCTGGTAGGTCATGCAGCTGGCGGCTATCGCAATGAGTGTCATGACCGTCGTACAGATAGGAGTCGAAGTCCGAGCCTTGCATCTCTTCCAGCGTGTCTTGTTTGACGCCGTGCAGGCTAGCCAGGAGCGAGTCTTGATCAGAGTAAGGGATGAGGTCGATAGGCTCTGGAGAAGGCAAGCGGCGATGAAATTGCGTACGCGCGTCCATGGGTGTTCGTTTGAACCCATCGTTACCGAGTGTGAAGGCCTCCGATGCGTCATGAGCTGCGTACAAAGAGGGTGCGAGACGGCATTGTATGTCCTTATGTTGTCGAGGGGTGTCCCAATCGGTACGTCCACGATCGAGATTGTCGTCGAGGCTCTGATGTTCGCGTTGTTCAGTTTGTTCGGGCACCGCATGCTGGGACTTCGGCACATGCTCAGAGAAGTACTTCGAGACACTTGGCTCGAGAAATGGCTGGATCCAAGAGCGTACGGGAAGTTGAGATGCGGACTCTGAGGGACCTAATGATGAACAACGATCATCATCGCGGGTGGCCGCCTGGCTGTCCTGAGCAAAAGAGGTGGGACAGCCGTCGGCAGTAGCAAGCGCCTTGATGCCAGCACTCGCTGTGCCTGCGTCGTCCAGCAGTCGGCCCCATGTCAGACCACGCACATCCAGAATCGCTGTTGTGGCTTTGCTTCTTGATCGCGAGACAGAGCCTCCAGAGCTAGAGGGAAGACTACGCGTCGGAGACTCGATAAGCCAGGGTTCTGAACGAGCGTCGCTGACCGGCGCGATGCCGACCGATTGCTCCACGTCTGAGCCTGGGGAGCAAGCATTCCCCGCGAGGCTTGCCTCGCGCGATGAGTGTGTACGTCTGGCCTTGGTTTGTCCTGTGATTTTGATAGGCTTCTCTACCACCTGTACACATGGCTTTCGTTCGCATGCAACAGCCGGCCCACTGAATGACGACGAGTCCCACTGGGAAGCCGGCGCAAGGCGCTCCGAGGCTGAAGGCGACTCAGCAACCTCACGCTTCGACTGGATCTTCAGCTTGTGCTTGATCTGTGTCTGCTTGGCTGTTGGCTCGTTTGGAGACTTCCGGAGGAAGTGGTCCTCTGAGAAAGTATGGCCACCTTGAATCAGGTCCATTAATTCGTGCAAAGTGAGAAGATGATGTCGTACCTTTCGCCTTGGATTGCCTTGACTCTGCAACCTTCGCTTTCGCCGATGCCATACCCTTGTTAAACACGCCGCCCTTAGTAGGAGGCTGAAACTGCGCGAGAGGTTTGAGCGGACAGTACACGGTCCGAAAAGGCATCATACCGTCAATCGAGCCTTCCCAACGTTGGTCGACGAAAATCCATGCATGAGGGCGAGTCCCACTGACGGTTTTGGGGCCTTTTCTTTCCCTCTAACAGCATTCTTGTCCCGTTTCTTATGCCCTGTCTCTCTCACAGCCCCGGTCTCCCCATTTCCCTCTGGACAAACAGAGCTGGATGACGGGGCCGATGCCTTGATCATATATCGCTTCGCATTCTTGCGCTGACGTCTTTCGACGAGCCCTATGTGACTGCTCAACGACAAGACAGAGAAAAGGGAGCAGGGAATTACTCTGCGCGTGCTCCTCGTCTGAATCACTTCTCGTTTTCGACGCACGCCGCTTTGTGGCTGTCCTCGCAACATGAACCTTTGCAGACTTCTTGGGTATGACTTTGTCGTGCAATGCCTTCGGTCTTGGTGTGCCATCCTGCTTTCCTGACGCGTCGTTGCGCGCGCAATGCTCGCGCCACGCTGGTACCTCGACGGCGCAAGCATCTCCATCTCCGACTTCGTCGTCTCTGGATGCATATCCTTCGTTCTTGAGTAGCTTTGCTGCCACAAGGTGATCTCGAGCTATGCGAGGCTGGAGAATAGGTGTGTCGAAGACAGACAAGTGAGGCACTTGCGGCGATGCGGCCCGCAGCTCCCAGGATGCGAGGCCCTCAGCGGCCTGTGCCTTGATAAAACTCGCTTGAGAGACAACGAAAGACCGTAGACGTTCGTCCTTCAAGCCCTCCGCTTTCAGCTTCTGCAGGTTCGAGTCGCTCAGTAGTGCAGCTTCCGGGTCTGGCGCAACCGCGAGGGGCATGACCCAAAGTCTCAGTATCTGTCAACGCGACGGCTCTCCAGAAATGTTGCGCTTGACTACTCAAGTACTCACCAGTTGTGTTGCAGTTTGGTGTAAGGCTAAGCGCTCATGCCACTCATGTTCCAAGTTGACTTGGCCCTTGACCGGCAAATCCCGAAATCCATGCATTCAAGGTCATTTATGTAATATTATGTACTAGTCGATCAATCAGTAATGTAACTGATTTCTGAGGAAGAGTCGAATGATCATGAGCTTGCCGGTACAAGGCTCACTGGGAGACTATTATGAAAGTATCTATAGCCATTCGTCACGATGTATAGACAAAAAATATGTTCCTTCACGAGCTATCAGCAACAACATACGCGTAGAGGCAGGCGATCACCAACTGACTGCTTGTCTGATAAGTCCAAGAAGGCACTTCGCTCGCGTTCCCTTCGAACATCAGCATCCGTCCATCCTTGTCGAGCTTTCTCGTTTTCCAGGTGCTCGCGCTTCTTCGCATTCATGCGTGTGTTGATCCATCGCAACAGGAAACAAATAAAGAGCTGGGCGGTGAGTAAAACCATGATCGCTATCTTCCCTGGAATGTAAGCTGGGGCGTCCTTGGGCAGGAATATCTCAGTCCCGATGATGTTGCCGACGCTGAACGTGGCCAGCGTCATCGCGTTGACGGTGACCTTGAAATGCGCCAGACTACCAGTCAGTGGACATGGTCCAGCTCGAAAGATAATTCGCTACCTTCTTTGTGTGCCCACTTGTGTTGGATGCATTGTAAGCGTATATCGTTGATAAAGCACTTCCAAAAGTTCCGACAAGGTATGTTGCTTATGCAAATAGTCAATCTATCTCGGTCGGTTTTTGAGGCTCTTTGACGTACCAAAAAGTAAGGCTCCCTTCGCTCCGGATTTATTATTGAGACCGATGAGCATAGCTATTGTTCTGTGACGTTAGACAGCTCACAGCTGCGTTAGATCCTGGCATTAACTGACCTGCGCCAACAATGGTCGGTACTATAGCGATCACGATGGGAGTCATCCGTTCTCCCTGGAACGATCGATCATCAACATCAGCCGTTCTCCCAGTGATAGCAAAATAACCTTCTTATCCGAGTACCAGCCACAGAACAGGGTAGTTCCTGCTGCAATGACCCCTCCGGGCGTCGACAGGATCAACGTCTGCTTTGATCTGCGGTGATGCAAAAACAAAAGATTCAACGTTCAGCGATGGACTATCAGAGAATAGCAGTGCTGACGTGTATCCGAAACTCTTGATAATCTGGTTGCTGACTGTGAGGTAGTCAGAGGGCTCCACATTCGACTTAGGTGCCGGGAGACGCACAATTGCTCAACCCTCCATTGGGAATGCTCGCTAATGGCAAAGGTGAGATACATTCAACGCGGCGATCAAGCTCCGGATCGACCTACTCAACATGGTCGATAGAACAACTAGCCAAGTCCGAATATCCAACACGGCCTCCTTGACTTGTGCCAGCTTCAGAGTCCTGTTATTTGTCCCTCCTTGGTCATTGCGAACCCGCTCCAACGCAGCAATCTTTTCTTCTTGAGTGAGCAGTCGAGCGTGGACCGGAGAATCGGGCATCCAAATGAGCACGCAGATGCCAACAATTATCGCGAGGCCGCCAAGGACGAGGTATAATATCTTGTACGGAGAAATTCGGTGCCCGTCATAGAATGAGATACCCTGCATGGCGTCGGTGGAGATAAATGTAAGAACGCGATGGTGGCCATTGGGCCGCTTCACTCACGTACGCAACAAATCCACCGAAAACACTTGTCAAACCGTTCTGCCCAAGGACGTGTCAACTTTCCTGCGGCCGTTCCCTAATAGTAACGGCGATATGACTGACCATGACATAGAACCATGATATGCGGGTAGCCTGGGCAAGTAGTCGGGTCAAAAGCGAATTGCGTGCAGAATGAATGAATAAGAACCTGCTCCTCCTTCTTGTAAAACATAGATATGATGAGGATTAGGCTAGGCGCAACACACGACTCGAACATTCCTTTTACATGGTCAAAAAACCGCACGTCGAGCACTCTCTGAAGGGAGACAATAGACATACCCAGTAAGAATCGCAAGGCGAAGAATGCACTGAAGGAAGGAGCTGCGGCATGTGCCATAAGGACGATCCCCCACAGAACAATGTTGGTCCCTGACCAGACATCAGCCTGTATGGCGAGAGTGTACCATTATCCAAAGTTCACCTAGGTACTTTGCCAGGCGCAACTTCTGTGAGATGTAGACGGTAGGGAACTCCCACACTAGAAACCCTGTGATGCATGCGTCAGTAGGTTAGGTGGCAACTACGAGAGCATGTCCCAATGACCTAGGTAAAAGGCTAGCGATACGAGATTATAGTTCTAGGAATCTATATTCAGATGCATGTGACGTGCAAGATGTTGAGAAAATGCACCTGTCCCTTGATTGGAAAGTTCATGATGCTGTGAGTTGGAATTAAGAACTGTTGTAATGAAAACTATCAGACAAACGTTGCATGCCTGGCATAGTTTAGCGACGTCTTGTCGCTGTCATACTTATCAGTTTAGATGCTCCGAGTCAACATCCAGATGCTCACAGGAACTGCGTGAAATATACTGCCGCACACAACGGAGGTATCCAGAGATCCTGAGGACCAGGGTTAGCTCTTCCAGTGCAGGAAACGACCACATACGCACCAGCTTCCTGCGCAGGCGACGGTTGTATTCGTCGGTGAAGTGGGCCTGCTTGTCCCTTCCGACCAGAACGAGGGCTTCATCTCCGTCGCGGCTGTCGATAGCGGATTCCGTCGTAGCACCGTCGGTCTTCTCATCCGCATTTTCGGAGCCAAAGGCACGTTTTTCCGGGTCGGGAGAGGGTTGCTCGAGGATGCTACTCATTGTCGCTTGACCGAAAGATCGTTTGGAGGATCGTTTGAAGATCAGCGAAGAACTCGAAAGAAAGGAATCAACAGTCGCTCTAGCTCTTAAGCTCGCACGAAGGCCGCCAAGGTACATCCAGACCACTGCACCCGCGCACCGTGGTTGCGCATCGCCTGTTTCGAGTGTACTGTCAGATGGGTGTGGGATTGACGGCCCCCATGAGCCAATGCTAAGATGAGAGAACGATAACGCGAGGACCACTCATCAGTTCCATGCTCACATGTTGCTCACATGCACGTCACCCACAGCTTCGCCTTATCTTCCTAGCACTGGGCTGATGCCGACCAGATCGGAGCGTCACTCAGTGCCGTGCAGGTGATTCTTTCAAGATGGCTATGAAACTGAGGCTCGTAGAGATGTTGATGTGTTGTTTCCTGTTTCCTAGTATGCAATAATTCTAAATGACGAATACAAGAAACGCTATACAGAAGATCGACGACCAAACGACGCACGATACTTCTACCTCCCACTACAGCTTCTGAATGATAAGAGCCGAAGCCGCACCACCCTAAAGAAGATTGGCGCACATATAAGTCGGGACGTTCAAGATTACCAAAAACAAATATGCTTACCCCATTGCAGATGCCGGCTGCCCCATACTCCCCCGACTTCAGCGCATGCACCAACGATACAATGATGCGTGATCCCGAGTTGCCGATAGCGTGGCCGAGAGCGACAGCACCACTGGCAAAAGGTTAAGTCCCTGGCTCACAGGCAAAGAGACGGCCACAGCTCACCCGTTGACGTTGATCTTTGCAGGATCGATTTTCATCACCTTCTCAGCGATCTTCACGACCACAGAGTATGCCTCATTGATTTCCCACAGTGCGATATCTTCCGTCTTCAGACCAGCCTTCTCCAGGGCAACGGGGAGTGCAACAGTAGGAGCTTCAGGGAAGTAAAGAGGTTCAACACCAGCGTCGGCGTACGCTTCAAAGAAGATGAGCTCGCAGGCAACAAAAGAAGTTCAGCACAGGTACTCACAGACGATCTTGGCGAGCGGCTTGACACCGAGCTCCTTCGCCTTTTCTGCCGACATCAAGATGATGGCAGAGGCACCATCGTTCAGATTGGACGAGTTGGCAGGAGTGATGGAACCGCCTTGCTTGAAGGCCGACTTGAGGGTGGGGATCTTCTCGAAGATGACCTTCTTGTACTCTTCATCCTCCTTCACAATGACATCGCCCTTCTTGCCCTTGACAGTCACAGGCGCGAGTTCCGCCTCGAATGCGCCCGCTTTCCATGCGCGATCTGCCCGCTTGTATGATTCGATGGCATGGGCATCCTGCTCTTCCCGGGTGATTTGGAACTTCTCAGCGCAGGCCTCGCCACAGAAGCCCATAGAGGTTTTGTCATAAGCGTCCAGCAGGCCATCGTTCTCCAGAGCGTCCTTGGCCTCAAACTTGCCGAAGAGCGGATTTGTGCGAGGAATCAGAAATCTGATGAAGAAAAGATGTCAGTCGATCATGATAACAATCAGGCGGTTGTTTGACTGACGGTGCTTGGCTCATGCTCTCCGTACCGCCAGCGACGACGACGCTTTTGTAGCCCGATGCGATGCTCTGGGAGGCGAGCATGATGGTCTTGAGGCCGCTGGCGCAGACCTTGTTGATGGTGGTGGCATCTGACGAAGTCGACATGCCCGCACCGAGTGCGACCTGCCGGGCAGGGGACTGGCCGACACCAGCCTGGACAACGTTGCCGAAGTAGATCTCCTCAGCGACCTTGGGGTCGACACCGGAGGCCTCGAAGGCCCGCTTGAGCGCTACGACGCCAAGCTGGGGAGCGGTGAAGGACTTGAGCGCGCCATTGATGGAACCGACGGGGGTGCGTGCGGCGCCGACGATGACAACTTCGTGGGGATGGTAAGACTGGGGCGGTGGTGAGCTGGAAGGCAGGGATGGACAGGAAGAGAGAACGGACCATGGCGCGTGCAGCAAAAGGGAGGAGCCGAGGGCGAGATGAGGATGCTAGACGTGAGGCGAGCATGCCTTGGTTTTGGCCTTGTCTTTTATAATAATTGCGGGTATGCGACCACACCGGAAACGAGCCAATCCGAAGAGGGGAAGCCGCGAGCGCTTCAAATCGTACGACGGAAAATGGAACGAGAATGACAACAGTGCCGATGTGTCTGGAGATTGCACGGTGCAGACTCTGAACTCGGACTCGGAAGCGGCGAAACAGCGAGCAAGACGGCGAGTAGCTACTCGCGCCTTATATACCACCACCGTGACCGTCTAGATCCGGCACACATATCTGCATGTGAATAATACTACCAACTGCTTGGTACCCGGCCGCG
Source organism: Auriscalpium microsporum (assembly GCA_019914985.1). NCBI lineage: Eukaryota > Fungi > Basidiomycota > Agaricomycetes > Russulales > Auriscalpiaceae > Auriscalpium > Auriscalpium microsporum. Next base: position 3,193,878 of record JAHLMG010000001.1, read on the forward strand.
CACGCTCTACACCCTCAGATCCACCAGGTTCCCCAGCACCATGAACCACGCCTCGAGCCACCGCAGCGTCGCGGCCTCCCCCGCATCCTCGGTCACCGCCTCGGCCATCATCTCAGCGGCCAGTCCGCTCATTGCCGACGGCATCCCGCACGGATGCATGTACCACGACGGCGTGCCTAACGTCGGATGCTCGCCTTGTGACAGTACCGGGAATGTCGACTCCTGTGGTGTCATCCCGAACGATGTAGTGTCACAAGGGGGGATTGCGTGCCCAAACAGCAGGCTGGTCTTCAGCACGTCTCTCAGAGCCAGAGGCGACCCGTCTGCTCCCCGTCTGAATAAGTGAGACAAACGCCGATCCAAAGATGACGCACTCGAGTCGTGGATCTGGAAGTAGAACGCAGGCACCTGGTAGGTCGGAGAGAATACGACTGTCTGGTAGCATGTGAGGGCCTCTGACACTACCGGGAGGCTTCGTGCCGCATCGTCGGTCACTTCTGCATCGCCAACTTCACCGGCATCAAGGTCCGGCTCCGAGGCGGTATCGCTCCAAGAAAGCAGCACAAGACGCGACATGAAACCGAAACCCGGAGCGGTCTTGAAAGCCCAGATCAAGAACGGCACAAGGGGACAAGAGCAGATGGCGCACTGGATGCTCAGCCCATGACCATCCGTGGAGTCTACCCTCGATAAAATCGAAAGACGTGCTGCGGCTGTATTTCGCGATGAAGGCCTTGCATGCCTGTTGAAACTGGGAGCGCGTGAGTGTTGCGGAAGAGAGCATTGAGGCTGAGTGGCGTGGGAATACAACTGGACAGTTCGATGATTAAGGTTTAAGCCACCGCATCCTCCGGACACAGTGCACACGCTCTCCACCCAGCATCTCAAATCATAGCCCGTCCAAGTGCCGGCTAGCGGCTTCATCCTCACCGCTCATATCCACCATCCTCCACTATGGCCGTAGGCAAAGTGCGTTGCTCCCGCCGTATCTTCCGCGTGCAAGCATGCTCATTGCGTTTGAACGTATCAGAATAAGCGCTTGTCCAAGGGCAAGAAGGGTATCAAGAAAAAGGTCGTTGACCCCTTCTCTCGCAAAGGTGCGTGTGCATGACCTCTTCATGGGACGGTATGCCGACTAGAACTGCGCAGATTGGTACGACATCAAAGCCCCGTCAATCTTCGAGGTGAAGAACGTTGGCAAGACGCTTGTCAACCGCTCCCAGGGCTTGAGTGCGTTGTCAGCTATAGCTGTTGTGTTAGTAGTGATTGACATTTGCATGGCAGAGAATGCAAACGATTCTCTCAAGGGTCGAATTGTGGAGTTCTCGCTCGGTGACCTGAACAAGGACGAGGAGCAGTCATTCCGGAAGATCAGGTTACGCGTCGATGAGGTCCAGGGCCGGAATTGTCTCACCAACTTCCACGGCATGTCATTCACGTCGGACAAGCTGCGCTCGCTGGTTCGGAAATGGCAGACCCTTATCGAAGCGCACGTCGATGTGAAGACAACCGACGGCTACCTTCTCCGCCTGTTTGCCATCGGCTTCACGAAGCGTCGCCAAACGCAAGTACGGAAGACTACTTATGCGCAGACCAGTCAGATTCGGGAGATCCGCAAAAAGATGTTCGAGATCATGACACGGGAGGCGACGAGCTGCGACTTGAAGGAGTTGGTGCAGAAGTTCGTCCCGGAGGCGATTGGGCGGGAGATTGAGAAGGCTGCACGGAGCATTTACCCCCTCCAAAATGTGTACGTGCACAAGGCGAAGATTCTGAAGGCTCCCAAATTCGACGTGTCGAAGCTCCTTGAACTCCATGGCGAGTCTACAGACGTGAGTTTCTTATTTGAGTGTGCTGCGGAAAGCTCAAGCATCTGACCTTACTGCAGGAGACTGGTACGCGGGTGGTGAAGGACTTTAAGGAGCCGGAGGTTTTGGAGGCTGTCTAAAATTGCTCTACGTTGTTCTCGCTCTGTATTGTCATGCCCTTTGTCCTATATGCTGCCAGCGTACCATTCAATCTATGAGCGATCATGCTATGCGGGTTGACGACATGCGCGCAGACGGTGAAAACCTTGAAAGCACCAGGGCTTGCCTGCCGTCTGGACAGCCCTTGCGGAACTCGGGAGTGCGTGCCGGGTCCCAGACTTTGAAACTTTACATCCACCTACATCATCCACCCACCCGAACTTTAGAAACATGGCCGATGTCCAGTACATCCAGAGTCTGCTGACACAACATCCTGACTTTCCCAAGAAGGTGGGTTGCCACGCACGCAGGCACAGTGTTAGTGTTAGCGATTGACCGTGCATGCAGGGCATCGTGTTCCTCGACATCTTCCCGCTCTTGCGAGACCCATTCGCTTTTGAAACCCTCATTACCCACTTCATGCACCACATCACGGCTGACACCATCTTCAAGTCACCGACGAAAAAGATCGATATCGTTGTCGGCTTGGATGCCCGCGGATTCCTCTTCGGACCCATAATCGCTCTGAGGCTGGGTGCGGCGTTCGTGCCTGTCAGGAAACGTGGAAAGCTGCCCGGGGCTTGCGTGCAAGCTTCGTATGAAAAGGAATATGGATCAGTACGTGGTATCTTTCCATGATGAGGGTGTCCCTCAGACTTTCATTCCAGGACGTTTTCGAGATGCAGGCCGATGCGATAGCACCGGGCCAGACTGTCATCGTTGTCGACGATCTCATCGCAACAGGTAAGTAACTCTTTGGCCTAGCGGCGAGGCAATACTAACCGCAGAGAAGGCGGTTCTGCGTCTGCCGCTGGCGAGCTCGTCACGAAGCAAGGCGGCCAGTTACTGGAATATCTGTTCATCATCGAGTTGACGTCCTTGAAGGGCACAGAGAAGCTGAATGCCCAGAGTTTCTCCCTTGTCCAGAGTGACGACTGATTTATCGCTCCATGTTAGAACTGAAGCTTAGAAGGTCAGCAGATGTAGCAATTTTATATCATTAGAACTGTGTTCAGTAATGGGCGACCGTTCACATACAAAACGCGACGCTTATCTGACTTGTTCCTCCACCCCTCCCTCTCATCTGCGTCCCGCGCCCGCGCCACCGTACCGTCGTCTCGATCTAACGCAAGTACTACCCTTCCTATCCCTTGCTTTTCAGCATTATCCAACATCTCCGCGAGCAATCGGCCGTCCGACTGCTTGATGACAACGATGGCGACGTCCTCCAGCCTATCTTCCACCCCGTGTAATTCGTCGGCACCGGCAGACGGGTTCACGGCCGCCTCTGATGTGCCTAGTACAACGACGCCCGACGCGCCAGCGGCTTGTGCAAACAGCAACTTCTCCAGAAATGTGCATTCTCCACGGAGAGCAAGGATAGCTTCCTCGCTGTAGATTTTGTCATACGGCTTGCATCCGAAAGGGTTGAGAGGATCCCGAACTAGCGTCACCCCTTCACCTCGACCGAAGCGCAGAGGCCTTTCGTTGTCAGGGTCAGGAATGGAAGGGTTTCCTCCAAACATGCCAGGATGAGCAGTGAGGACTAGCTCTGTGAACAAGTCGCTTCCACCAACTGCCATGTCGAACGCAGCGTCGAGATAGTCCATGTAGAAGCGCAATTGAACATCTGAAGCACGGGCAATCTCTTCCTGAGCCTGCAGTCCATCGGCCGGCGTTAACGACAGCGCGCTGTCATTGAGGTAGACAACTTGGCCTGTGTGCACAGTGTGCGGACCAACTGCGATATATACGTCAGCGACAGAATCGTCGAGCGAGAGTATGCTAACGTTTGGCCATATCATATCCCTTCCCATCTAGGCGTGCCACAATCCGGGCACGTATGCCGGTAACACTGTGCACGATGAAACCATCCGGCGTGGATGCAACCTTCATCAGACTGGGACTGACGTCTTCTGGGACAGCTTTCCCGTCCGCTGACAGGATGAATTCGAATGTCTTGAGGTGCGTCAGTAAATGTGCTGATAACCAGGGAAAGCACTGACATATGGGTCGATTTCAGGTTTTTCGCACCACCCACTAGCGTGCCAATACTTCGCATCCGTCTCCGGGACAAGATTACCAACGAGTTGCCGTGAGTAGTCCACGTCGGATCGTGACCGAACACCCAGTGTCAGCCCACCAAGGCTTGAATGACCAAGGCTTGAATCCCCGATGGTCGGGGCTTCGTAAGCAGGGCATTGCGGGCTTTCAGCCCGACGGAGTTGGCGCACCGCGGGTGTGGTCGCCTTCAGATGCTGCTGGTCGAGCCATAGGATATGGCCTTCTGTAGTAAATACGTAGTTGGAGTCGTCCGTGTGAAGAGGGTTCTCTTCGTCGAATAATAGATATAGATACTGGCAGGGAAGACTGAGCTATGCGTGCTGCCGCAGCTCGATAGCCTCACCTTCAGTGTTTCGGATAGTACGAACGACTCCATTCGGTCGTCGCGTGCGTTGGTCCTCAGGTCTTGTATGCCGGTCAAACCACACTCAACTCTAGACCGGAGACTGATGTCTCGAAGCACCCGCTCCCCAATGTCGAGGTAAGACGTATCTTGAGTCGCCTGACGTCACGAGGAGGAGTCAAATGAACCATCATTGCAACAGCGCGCAGTGGCGTACCCGGTAAAGATACCATGTAGATTCAATGAATTCTAGGCGAAAGTATTAGTCTCAGACGTGAAGCAGTTATCGACGCGGTGTGCATATCCGACCTGGACGCAGCGGATACTGCATGGCTGTCGCCTGCTTGTAGTTCATGTCCCACACCTCTGGGAGACCGGCGTGGCGCTTCCAAAGCTCCCAATCTGAAGACAAACCGCTCATGAGCTCTATGAATACCGTGGTAACGAGTGACATACACAGCATATGCGATTTTATCGCATTGTGAACGTCACCCGCGAGAACTTGGAGACCCGGCCAGAAAGCAGACAAGGAGTCCAGGGTCCCGTACACGACCTCTCCATTGTATATGTTCACGCGGCGGAACTATATGGAATTCAGGACGGCGCCAGAGGTATCATGGTGGCTGCTGACTCACCCATAACCCATCAGTCGACCTAGCGTATCTCATGATTGCAGCATACGATTCATTCCAAACATCGAGGAACTCGTGTTCACCTAGATGATAAATGAACATTAAGGGTCAATCGCCAATGTAAATGGAGACCAACCGCTTAGAATGTACCACTTCAAGGCATACTCGAAAAATGAGTCGATGCCAGCCCCTACTGAGCTAACTTCAGGATAGATCCAGTTCTGTATTGCATGAGCTCGAGCTGTCTCAACCGTCAAAGAAACTCACGCCAGTCCAGACATTGATCGTGTTGCCTACAAGACCAATATCTGATCGCCGATTCCACAGAGCAAAGAAAGCTTTATGTGCTGCCTTCTCGAATCTGCTGTCGCCTGTGAGTCGACTAAGAGTTGCGAACTCTAGTATGAGAGAGCCTGCACCAGCAGTACCTGTCAAACAGGTCAGGGCTGCAGGTCTACTACGGTACGAACAGTGATCTCGCTCACAGCTTTCGGCACTTTCACCGGCAGGAATGCCGTGGCGCAAGTTGATCTATGACGAGTGTAACTGAACTGCACCATTGATTCGAAGGCTATAAGTACACACTCTTGCATAAGGAAGACCAGTAGGAGTAGCAAACGCAGGCAGAAACCGTTCCCCGAGGTCGCGTGCCATGGCCAACAGTTCGCCACGATACCATGGGAGATGAAACGGCTGTCCAGTGTGATTGGCAAAGATGTGGGCCGAAAGGAGTCCGCCGAGAACACGGATGTTCGCTTCAAAGATTTGAGGTTTGGTATTCACGTCGAAGGAAACCCAGTCTATGACCTTGCGAACACCGTCCTCGAAACCTTGACGATCGTTGAGAACGACCAAAGTGTCCAAAGAGTCGATGAGTGTGAGAGAAAAATTTCCGGCCACGTCATTGTAGGCGATGTTATCCCTTGTCAAGAGTCAAACAGTGGTCCTTCGACAGGTGCAGCTAGACGTACGGCGCATGCCAGTCTGGCCCTCTGCCAGAACATGAAAGAGGGGTGAGCTGACAGCAACGTAAGGATATGCTGAGCACCAATCAACAGGCGGAAAAATACCTCGTCCAGAGGAAATGCTACGTCGGGTTAGCAACGCTAGAGTGACGCAGTGCAGACAACTCACCATAACGCATGTAGCTGCTGTATCCGTGGTACCAGAGCTCCTTAACCTTGTTCCTGTTGCAGAGTTGTAGAGCTACATAACAGAGGACATATGGAGCACTGACCGGTTATCGAGCTTCCTTTGAGCGGACCAGCCTGCCTCGACGATGCCGGGCACGGTGCTATAACCCCATCTGTATGCCTCGAGAGCGACCAGGAGAACAGCAAGGAAGAGTTCTGGCCATCTTAATGCCCAATGCATCCAGCGCAGCCAACGTCCGCGGGGAGGTGAGGTATTGGAGGCGGACGGAAGAAACAGTTGAGGCGGAATGGCGTCGGACGTGCCAGCACAACAACTCCTTTGGCGTATATCATGTAATCCACCACCTTCCATCACTCACCTCCTGCAATATGTCGACAGTCATCGAGGATGTCTCTCAGAAGCTAGCCCAATATTTGCTCAGAGGCTGGGTTAGTCGACCTGAAGCTTATTGCCCATAGCTCACACTTTCGATTCAGGTTATGACTGACAACACTTGTCCTACGGCGGGTTGTCGACGCGTGCCATTGATGCGATCGCCACCGGCACAGTCTCCAGTAGTCTTGTTTTGCGCCAACTGCGAAGGAGACGGCAAACGTGAGATATAGGAACTCCTCTTCAGCACAGTACATTAAGTCTTTTTCGCAGCGAATGACCAAAGCTCCCCAGCAGTGGAACCACCTCTGCCTTCGTCACCAAGCATCACTTCCAGTACTCATTATTCGCGCCCATCAACGCCACCTACTGAGGTCTCAAGCAATCTGAGCTCTCCCACATTTGCTCCGCCTATGGAAACCGAAGAATCAATCCGACGTCGGCAGCAATCAGATCAAGCGTCTGCAGAGATCGGGAGAAGGTTGCTGAGGGGCTGGGCAATGCTAGCGGATGAGTGCCCAAATCCGACGTGTTATGGGATCCCGCTTGTCAGACCTCCGAAGGTGGGAGCTGCTCAGAATCCTCGTAAGGTGTGCAAGCTCCTTCCGAAACCTCATCAGGGCACCCTGAAGTTCATGGCTTGGCAGGAATGCGTCGTTTGTGACAGAGCTTATGTGGACGAAATAGACGCACATAGCCTATTGCCCGTGGAAACTGGCAACTCCCGACGAATCACATCAAGTTCTGGGGAGCTCACGGAAGGCAGTCAGCGCAGAGAAAGGGTGCTGGTATCCCCCGTTGTTTGTGGTCCTCCCATCTATTTTTATTGCTCACGTAGACTGGCACACGGACAGACTATCGATTCTAACATACCCTTGGGGCAAACACACACCTCCGAAAGCCCCACAGTCAATGGCATTGTGCCACAGTCCCTCACAACTGGTGTGGCAGGATCGTCGCTTGGGGTCGTACCAAGAAACTTGTCGCCGGTGCGTCCTTTTACCAAGCACCTCGTATATCACTCTCACTTTGAAAGGCAAGCCTACTCCGACCACCTTGCCGTCCTTGGAAGCCGCTAGAAGATCTCTAGAGCTTGCTTTGACTGTGCTGTCTCAGAGATTGACGACGGTCGCTGCACGAACTGCACTGGATCCAATGGTCGTTGGGCAAACCGCTGACGCGATTGGCAAGACCGCTCTGGCCTTGAGCCACGTCAAACAGGCGCAGGAAAACGAGATTTGAGAAGCTTAGGCGAAAATCCTTCGTCGGCACGAAAGATTAGGCGACGAGCAGTAGAGAGTACGTATGTAGGCTTATATGATTATCAGGATCGAATCACCATTGGATAGATCTCGATGAAAACGAGCGGGAATGTTTCCACTGCCCGATCCAGCAATCACATCACACAGCCTGGGTACAGGGGTGCATTGCGCCCCGCAAACGCGGCTTCCTCGTGGTGCCCGTACACGCGCGGTGCGGTCGGCAAAAGCGATGTGAGTGCGGTGCCAGACCTACAAGCCCACCATGCCCTTCCTCGACCTCTTTCGACCCAAGCGACGACGGTCTCAAACAACACATGCTCGCACACATCGATTCCCTAGTTACTCTTCGGACGATTCTGATATCTACGGCAATAACTTTCCATCGCCGTATTCGACAGCATTGATACGGCATCAACCCAGCTTTCGGAGTGACTTTACCGGGACTCAGAGCCTGCGAACTGAGGTGTTTTCATCAACTCTTCTGGCGGTTATGTTTGCTGACTGCGCTTCCTTCTATATGACAGGTGCTCGAGGAAGAGGTGAGTTGCGTGCTCATGGCTCAACGAGACTTCGTGCTGATAAGTCATGCAGCCATGGCAATTACTCAACCACTCTCCTAACTACGACTCTGATTATAGTCGGCACCATCGTCACAATGGCCTTTACAGCGCTTCTGTATCCGACGTGCCTGTCCACATCATCTCCGAGTCTTCACGCGCCGACAGCCCCATTCCCATCGTACATCGGGAAGACTCTTTCCTAAATCCTCATGACGCCAGCGCGTCGCGCCTATATGAACAATTTACAGGTGAAACAACACCAAGCACAACGTCTACAGACCTCACTGTGCGCGATCCTGTGGATGAAGTCCATCAAGTCCATCGACGCAATGCCCATCGACGCCCTGTGGATGGCCATAATTACGCCGATCACCAGGGTATAGCTGAGCATTGGAAGTCCGGTTCTTCTCGTGCTCATCATCTTCGCGGTCCTCAATACCTATCTCAAGTGAATGCGGACTCTTTCTGGCACTGAGAGTGTCACTTATCCTTATGCTATATCGTAGGAACGTGTAGGAAGCCCGATCACCGCCAGTAGTGCCTCTAGTGTTGTCCACACGCGCGAAGATGGTACTCGAGTCCCAGTAAGTTTAGACATTTTCCTGTAGCTTCAAGAGCTCATTTTTCTCCAGGTCGCACGTGTTCTTCCATACGAAAGAGGAACTCGGGGTCGTAATTCATCCAGACAGAAACGCACGTTCTACATCGTACCGCCTGGTATGAACGTTGTGTTTCAAGACGAACAAGGCCACGAGCTCACCCGGTACGTCTCCTCCAGCTCACGAGTTTCAACGTGCCTGAGCTCTGCCGAACTTTTAGAGTTGGTGACTTCACAGGAAATATTGCACCCATGCCGTTCCGAGAGGAGCCTATCGTTCTTCAAGATGAAGACGGTCACATTGTATATAAGTGAGCTGTACCGCCAGATATAGATATATGACTTGCAACTGATTCGTCTCTGCCAGGACCGGGAGCGAAATGAGTGACGACACAGTCGAAGACAATGCTGCATCCCTCGACCGTGCAAATGTCGTTCACTTAGGTCGATACGTAGATTTCGAGTAAGCACTCTATCACGAGCTGCATAGAATCCTCATACATACCTGTGATAGCTCTCCCGCACTTCGGTCTGCTTCCCCAGTCACGGTGACGCTGGACTCTCGCGGTCAAATACGTTCATCGTGAGTTTTGCCATGATGAGCCGCAGTTACTCGATCCTCATCTTCCACAGCGACATGCCAGGCTTTAGACCACCGCTGCAAAGATCGACGACTTCTTTCAGTGCGAATCCGCAACCGATGAATGTCGAGAGGGCCGCGTACCCCGATGGCGGGCACCCTGCGCCAAGGTTCGTGGCATTTAACTTTTTGAAGTCATTCATTATACCAAGCAGTCTTCACGCAGGCGGTATGCTTCCGACTTGGGACCACCGAGAGTCCGCATGATTTACCCTTAGTATGCACTGTTCGGGAGGATATTTGTAGTTCTACGCCTGGAGCATGGTCTCAGTCTTCAGTAACTGTATATTGATGGTAGCGGGTATTATGCTCAGTCTAAGCCTTAAGAGTCAGTTATCAATCTAGGTTTGTGGCTCATCGGACGTACCAGTGATCCAATAACAATCTTGTATCTCTATAACGAAGAAGATCTGCAAGTCTGAGCTTGAGGCGCAATCTGTATCGTGCGTTGTCGCAGCAGCCTTTCGGCCCTATCAGGAAGTTAGTGCGTGGGGACAGAAGCACAATTCCTGAACGCACGGCAGTGATCGGACATGTCTCGTAACATGACGCTACAGACGGTCATCTGCGCGAGTTCCAATACAGCTGCCTCCTCCACCAGCGCGCAGTTGATGACGGTGACAAACTCGATGGAGGACAACCCACCACCGCCTTCCCGGGAGCGGACAAGATCCACCAAAGTCCGCCCAGATAACTGCTCGCACCAACGCAGGTCCAGCCGGGTGAGAAGCGGACACAGTCCAGAAGGTCCCTGAAGAGCGGCGAACACTTCATTCGGCACCTCCGTCTCGTGCAAGCGGAGCTCCCGTAAATTGGCCAGGTGGGGAAAACCAGCGACGAAATCGTCCGGTCTAATATCAATGTCGTGGAGCTCGAGCAGTTCGATTGGGGGTGACGAATGCTGTAAGAATTGGCAGAGTGCGGATCCTGTGGGTTCGTGGGGGTAGTTGAGCGGTTGGTCTGTGGAACGTATGTGAAGACGTCGAAGGACAGGGCTATGTATGCATCGGAGTATGCCGTTGAAGGCAGGGTACCCGTTTAAGGTCAATGATTCGAGATGGGCCAGGGTGTAGGGGGGGGATCGTACGTCAGGGAGGGTAACCGCGTTCGCAAGGTCAGACGGTACGACAAGCGTGAGCGTATGCAGGGCCGGCAAGTCATGTAAGAGCCCTAAAATTGACGCAACTTCCAGGAGCTCGGTAGAGGTGTGGCTCATCTCTAGCCATATTGAGGCGACGTGCGTCGGGAGAGACAAGGGGAAACTGTTCAATGATAGGTGTAGAGAATGAAGGTCCGGGGAGTCGAGGAATGCCTCGTGCAAGCCGCGTAGTCCATTAAGGTCAGCGGGTTGAGGTTCAATGTCTGAGTTTACTTCTGAAGTCGATATACGGAGGAGTCGCAATTGAGGGGCGGAGTGCCTGCAGAGGGCTAGGAATGTGTTCGCATGCTGCACAAGTCTTGCGACTATGCTGAAGGTGCGCCATTGGTGGACGCGATTCAACAAAAGATTGAAGGCGACCAAGAGGGATGAGTCGATGAAATGTACGTCGACAGTGACATGCAATGGGGATTCACGTGCCCGTGAAAGGCACAGGCTAGTGCGGCCGATGGGGTCCAGAGAGTCGGTCGTTAGGTAGACATGAGACCACACCCTGGGTGAAAGGGCGGCTCGTCTCCACTTGAAACAGACCTGGGAAACGACGACGGGAGCTCGCGCCCACCCGCTGGCGACGCAGAACTCGAAGATAAGAGCCAGGACTTCGTCAGGTGCACGACGGGCAAGTGAAATCGCACCACGACATTTGGCGATGAGGTCGAGGTAGTGCTCCTTGCGCGCGCGAAGTCGGGCAATCCGCTGCGTAAGCTGCTGCAGTTCGGTATCGATGGAGCTGATGACTTCTCGATATGCGTGAGTCTGCCTCTGGACGGCAATTATGTCTGCCTCGGAAACTTCTAGCCTTAGATCTTCGGTCATCTTAGAAGCAGGATATATGCTGTAGGATGCAGACAGCCAACAGACAGTAGCCTGTAGCGTCAGGCGCATAGAGGAATCGGTAGGATATGGATCTAACCTGGATCGAGGTGTTGCAAAGGTGAATTAAGCTCTTGAGATTGAGAGCGTGCGGCTGCAACAGTGTTGTCAATTACTTTCAATACATGCAGTCCATGGACAAGATGCACATGCCTACGTGATGTCTACAAACAAATTCAACGGCCTGGTGTCACGCGAGTAGTCGGTCAATCATGGCAAGACGATGACTGGTCCGAGCTGTCTGCCAGTGGGCTCAGCATGCAGCAGGCATGTTACCAGTGTATGATCAGTCGAGCTGTGCGCCGAGAGGCGCCGAGCCGGCCGGAACGAGCCGAAGCCGCGAGGGGCCGTCACGGTCGTGCCAGTGCCATCGTGCTTTAACTTAGGCTTCACCGCTACAGGCAAACGTTGCCAAGAGTCCAAGGTGAATATAGGTTTTCCTAACTACGTGCACAGGCCGGAGATGATTCAGAGTGGAATCTACATCGACCCGCTCTTACTACCATACTTTTGGGAGCTGGGTCGAGACGAAGACTGGCAATGTTCGAGATACTTCTGAGGCTTTCTTATTGAGTTCAGCTTCCCTCAGAACCACCCTTTGCTCATGACATTTTTTGGCGTGTCTTAGGCCATACGATGGATCCGCGCCGACGTGACCCTCGTTTCTCTCGTGGCCCAGATCCGCGTCTTCAGCAGCGACCGTATTCACAATCCAATACTCCCGGCCCAACTACTCCGTATCAGCAATCCCCACAGTTTCCTTTCCATGGCAGCAATGTTGGAGATATCGCGCCTCCCCAGCCAGTCCCGACGCCGCCACAGCCGTTCGTGCAAGCCGTCGCGTCCGCATCCCAGCAGGTGGTGCCTCAATCTGACTTTATACAGCCTTCTGAGCCCGCAAAGCCAAACGATACTCACTCAAGATACAAGCCCCGTCCTCTATTTTGTGTTGTATGCGCCAGCAATCAGGTTCGTGTCAGGCGGCTACGTCAATTCTTCCTGAGCTTGACGTCGAACCCTAGAACCGCTCCATGGAGGGTCATTATGTATTATCGTCAGTTCTTTTGGATATCATTGTTCCTCTAATGTATATCGATGGACGGACACACAGGAAGGCTGGGTACCGTGTCATCTCATCTGGTACCGGGTCGGCTGTTCGACTTCCGGGACCATCGATAGACAAGCCCAACATCTATCCCTTCGGCACGCCATATAACGACATATACACAGAACTTCATTCAAAAGATCCCCGTCTGTAAGTTCGTTCCAGTATGACCATATCGAGAGAAATGTTGATCAGGTGGTCGATTCGATAGGTACAGTGCGAATGGTTTACTTCAGATGCTTGACCGAAACCGCAACATCAAGCTAGCGCCAGAAAGATGGCAGGAGAATAGAACGGTAGCAGACATCGTGATTACATGCGAAGAACGATGCTTTGACGCCGTGTGTGACGGTGAGGTCGTCGTGACCATTTTCGCTGCAGATCGACCCTTACCTCCTCTCAAGATCTGCTAGCGCGAGGGGGCGACTTCAACCGCGTCGTTCATGTCATCAATGTCGAGATCAAAGACAACCATGAAGAGGCGCTGATAGCGGGGAAAGCCATGCTCGACCTGGCTGCTGCGGTGAGAACTCGTCTGTAAACCTGAGCTACGCCAGTGCTGACATATGCCTAGATTGAGGGAGCGGATGACATCGATGAGAACATCGATCGGATATTGCAGGAGCAGCAGAGTAGACATCCGCACAGCTTGTTGCATGCAGTAGCCTATTACTGACCGTTGGCCGTATGTTTTCACGATGCATGACCCGCGCCACACGCGGCCTCCCCGGGCTCCCTGGGCACGCAATTCAGTTAGTGCATTGCGTGGAGGCCGTGAGAAAGGAAGGCGTCAGACTGGGAGCAGCTCCCCCGCACTTACATATAAGAGAATTCCCTATAATGGCGTCCTTTGCTTCAATCCTCCTGAACATCAGCCATGGCCACTCTCCGTCTCGGTAGCATCGCCCCGAATTTCGAGGCAGAGACCACACAGGGTCCCATCAAATTTCACGACTGGCTTGACGGCTCATGGGTCCGCCCTCTTGCTCGCACAATTTCGACTATGCCATCTGATTAAGCGGGCGCACTGCAGGCAGTTTTTTTCTCGCACCCAGAGGACTTCACTCCCGTGTGCACCACCGAGCTCGCTGAGGTCGCGCGTCGGCAGCCCGATTTTGCCAAGCGCGGCGTGAAGGTCGTCGGCCTCTCTGCCAGCCCCATCGACCAGCATTATGAATGGGTTAAGGACATCAACGACTGGGGCAAGACAGAGGTCCAGTACCCCATCGTAAGCTTTCTGAGCTCTGCCTGTCGCCTCTTTATTCATTCGCCCGGTGCAGATCGCCGACGGTGATAGGAAAATCGCGACTTTGTACGACATGTTGGATCGGCAGGATGCTACCAATGTTGACAAGAAGGGTATGCCTTTGACCGTGGGTTCCCGTGGGTAAGCTCCCGCAAGCTGTTATGCTGACAGCGTGAACAGGTCCGCACTGTCTTTGTTATCGACCCGAAGAAAGTCATCCGTCTCACGATCTCCTATCCTGCGGCAACTGGGCGTAACTTTGACGAGATCCTCCGGTTAGTCTCTCATCGTGTAATCGCTGAGCGAGCTAACCTCTTCAATTTGCCGCCAGCGTCATCGATTGTGAGCTCCATGCCCTGGCGCGAAATGGCCGTTTTCTGACCCTTACGTGCAGCACTGCAACTCGCGGACAAATACCGTGTTACCACGCCGGTGAACTGGAAGCAGGGCGAGGATGTCATCATCCACGCTTCGGTGCCCGACGCGGAGGCCAAGCAATTGTTCCCGGACTACACGGCGCACAAGGTTCGTTCTCTGACAATGCCACGCTGTATGCCCACTGATACCGTTGCTGTAGCCCTACTTGAGGACGACAACCCAGCCTTCTGCGTAAATGTACGAGTACTTTTGACGTTGTACGAGATTAGTAATGTAGTTGTCAATGAGAAGGATTCGTGTACATAAATGAATTCATTGGTCGCAGAGACTCTGTCGTAGGCGATGGCTGGTGTGCATGTCGATTCTATCTTCATTCAACCCTCGTTGAAGTACTTATAGACGCTGACGCAAGCCACGTGGTTTTCACGCGAGCCCGACGCGCGTCCTGCTAGTACTACTAGTAGTATACTAGTAGAACACAACCGACGCGTGTGTAACTTGACCTAGTACACGCTCCCCTATCCACTATCATCGACGATGGCCACTGCAGACGGAGGCGCATACAGGTCATCAGAGTCTGCCCTTCACCGTATCCCCTGGACTAACACACTGCTCTAGTTACTCATTGACCGTGTTCTCGCCAAGCGGCAAGCTGGTACAGATCGAACATGCTCTGGCTGCAGTAGCGCAGGGCACCACGAGCTTAGGCATCAAAGGTGCGTTTCTCTTGTCTATAAACAGCTCGTTGCTCATGCGACTGCTGCAGCCTCCAATGGTATCGTGATCGCGACGGAGAAGAAGTCCTCCTCCATCCTCATTGACGACTCGATGATTGAAAAGGTCGCCGTCATCTGCCCCAACATAGGCATAGTGTACTCCGGTATGGGCCCTGACTTCCGTATCCTCGTCGCGAAAGCGCGGAAGAGCGCGCAGGCGTACTGGAAGATCTACGGCGAATACCCACCAACGCGCGTCCTCACGCAGGAGATCGCCACCGTCATGCAGCAAGCAACACAGTCAGGGTACGTGCCACGCCTACCTCTCTTGCTTTATGTTCCAACATCTCACGGTTCCTAGTGGTGTGCGCCCATACGGCGTGTCTCTGCTGGTCGCAGGCTACGACGTCCACCGAGGGCCGAGCCTCTATCAGGTAGATCCCTCCGGCTCTTTCTGGGCTTGGAAGGCCAGCGCAATAGGGAAGAACATGATCAACGCAAAAACGTTCCTTGAGAAGCGGTATGTCTTCTTGCCATCTACTGCTGCCAATACGCTGTCTGACGTATCCTGTACAGCTATAATGATGATATTAGCTTGGAAGATGCGATTCACACCGCTTTGCTCACTCTCAAGGAGGGCTTCGAAGGCCAGATGACCGAGAAGACCATCGAGATTGGCGTCATCACTGTGCCCACCACGGATGAGCTGGAGGCAGGAAAGATCGGCGGGGAGACAGGACGCCCGAAGCCGACATTCCGGAAGCTAACGGAGGAGGAGGTCCGTGATTACCTGGCGCTGTAGTATCATAGAGCCCTTCACGTCGTCGTTGTACCATCATACGTCAAACGTAGCACTTCTGGCGTCAAACTGAAATTCTCTGCAAATCGATAATGATAGCTACGCGAATATTCGTACATAGTAGATCCATTCCTGATACTGCCTCGGTGTGTTCACAGCGGCCAATCGAGCTTCTCGCCGTAGTTCCAATGGACGGCCTTGACAGAAATGTACTCGTCCAAAGCGTTGCGTCCAAGTTCCCGACCTGAAAGAAATGAGTCTACATTGAGCTGCGCGCCCAGACAGGAGGGAATCGTACCAATGCCACTCTGCTTCTTGCCACCGAAGGGAACGTTGTTGTACAAGAGGTTGTATTGGTTGATCCAGATCTGGTGCGCGTAGATTCATCAGGATACTGTGCACTCCATTTCAGAGAACTAGCCGCACTGTTCCGGCTTCAAGAGCCTCCGATACACGGTGACACTGCGCAGCATCCGCTATATATCATGTCATGAATAAGGCCACAAAGCCATATGCAGAATCTTACTGGAATGCAGGCCCGCCGCCAGGCCATAGGTCGTATCATTGGCCAGTGCGATCGCCTCGTCCTCGGTGTGGAATTTGCCTACGGATAGAACTGGGCCAAAGATCTGCACAGCCAACTTTCAGGACGAGTAGGCTAACAAGGTCGTAAGCCTACCTCCTCCTGGACCTATGGTGAATGACAGTGAGATTCATCTCGATATTTGAGTAAAACTCACGATCTTCATGTCTGCAGTAATATCAGCGAAAACTGATGTAACCGAAATTCTTGAGTTGTGTATCCAAAGGAATATTCAGGAACAACGTACTGGTGGCATCGACATAGTATCCCGAAGTTGAGCGTTTCTCGCCACCGCACACCACTCGTGCCCCCGCTTTCTTCCCGGCTTCGATGTAGTTCCACACACGGTCATACTGGCCTTTCGACACCTATCACACACAGTCATGCTCCTAATTAATGATTAGTTCACGTGTGACTCACCACTGGACCACCTCCAGATTTGTCGTCAAATCCATCGCCGATGATGAGCTCCTTGGCTTTGCCTGCGAGCACGGCCAGGAATTTGTCGTAGATGGTGTCCTGCACGTAGAGCCTGGAGCCTGCAGTGCAATCCTGGCCCGTGTTGTACAAGATGCCCAGCGCAGCCCAGTTTGCAGCTGCGGTATCATTTAATCTGAGGGGGCGAAGCGAAGCGACGAACAAGCACGCACCTTGATCAATGTCGGCCGACTCGAAGACGATGTGCGGGGACTTTCCACCCAGCTCCAGAGACACCTGGTAAGGGCAAATCAGATCTGCGTTGATTGGAGGTATATAATCTGAACCTTCTTGAGGTTGCTCTTAGCGGCCGCTTCCATAATCTTCCGTCCGGTAATGGTGGAGCCGGTGAATGCGACCTTGTCAACATCTTTGTGCAAAGAAAGTGCAGCACCTCCAACGCTGCCAAGCGATGGAACGGTGTTGAGAACGCCTGGTGGGAACCTGGTAAACGCTCCATGTCAGGTGGGCGATGTTTAAATGACCTGGGGGTGACACTCACCCAGCTTCCTTTACTAATTCAGAGAGTTTCTATCACTCGGGGTCAATGGAGCATTCATGCGTTATCAAGAGTCATACCAAGGCAGTGAGTGGTGTAATCTCGGAAGGCTTCATAACGATGGTACAGCCAACGGCGAGGGCCGGTGCCACTTTCCAAGCCCTGTGAAGCGTCCCCTGGTAAATATTCGGCAAAAATGGCAGTGGTGGACGTACCACATCTGGATAGGGTAATTCCATGGAATGCTGCGGAGACTGAGAACAGTCATCTCGAAGTAAGCGAACGTCACCTACATCTGGCCACAGACACCTATGGGTTCAGGATGGGTGATCGCGACCTTAGTATTGCGATCTATCTCGATGCTCTACCAAGGCGCTGACTCATTAATAACATGCGCGCCTCTCGGAGTAGCTTGCGCAGCACGGACCTCTCCTGTAATCTTGTCCGCCCAGCCCGCGTAGTAGCGCAGACATCCGACGCTGTCCCCGATGTCAAAGTCTCTGCGAGAAGCTGATTAAAGAGCTGTACAATATACAGCGATCAATAAGTGTGATTACCTAGCGACCTTTACGGGCTTGCCGTTATTGAGGGACTCCAATTCAGCGAGTGTCTGTGCGTCCCTCTCGATCAAATCCGCGAGCTTGTTGATGAGTCGCGAGCGCTCGACGCCCGTGACATTCTTTCCCCACGTAGTTCGGAAAGCCTTGCGCGATGAGGCGACTGCTACGTCGATGTCCTTCTCGGATGCTGGACTCTACAGATAAGCAGTGTGGATGCCGACGTATTACGGATTGCAACCCACCGGCCGTGACCTCGCACAGGACACTCTCGGTGGCGGGATTGAAAACTCTGAACAGATGAAGGCGTCAGATGAACTGGCCCCGCAATACGAGGGAGCAACACGCACTTGATGGTTTCTTGGGAGTCGACAGAGGGCACGAATTCATTGTCAATGAAGAGCCCGGTTGGAACGGCGATGGAGGAATTGCTTTTTGGAACGGCGATCTGGACGACGTTGGCCATGGTGATCGATGGCAAGAAGGAGCGTGTGCAACTCAAGCGTGAGCGCCTGGCGAAGTGGCATGGGTATAATAATGTGGAGAGTGAGAGGACAGTGGCTGCTGCCAGATAAGATAACGTGCAGCCGCGCACCGGCACCGGCACCGGCCGAACACGGACGGCAGCCCGTTCTCACTTCTCACGCACCTACTTACCGCAACCACCATGTCTCTCATCGCCCGTGCCCCAGCCCTCCGTCACTCTCTCCTTCGCTCCCGTCTCGCAGCGCCTGCACGCGGGTCGCACGGCGAATACAAGGTCACTCCTCTTCCCTGCTCAATCTTTCGTGTCCTCACAACTTTGCAGCACATCCCCTTCGCGACGACCGACGGGCAGTCAAAGGCCGTCTTCGGCGGCAAGGTCATTGCCTTCCTCGCCGCAGGCTTCACTGTACCATTTGCTGCCAGCGCGTACCAGCTGTCAGTCGCAGTTTTTCCTTAGTTCGGTCCGGTGTTGACATCCTTTCCAGGAAGAAGGCCGGAGGGGGTTGATCGGCCAGTCAGCCATATCATAGCATTGCATCGTGACGTGGGGTGGCATATGGACCGTGAACAAATCCTCTTCCCGCTCTATCAAAGGAGTCCAGCAGTCTCTATGCCTATACCTTGGCCTTCTGAGTCGGACTGTCCGTCCGCGGCAGGGAGCGCGCGGGCGCATCCTCATCTTCCAGCACGAAGTCGGACAACATCGGCTGTACACCCTTCTTCTGAGATCTCTTCGCCTGCAATTGCGCTCTGCAATCACAAGTGCGTGCCATGAAGCCCGGATCTCCCTCCAGCGCATCGAAAGCTAGATTGGCGGCTCGTTTCGCTGCCAGACTTGATGTAATGTCCTTCGCTTGTGCGAGGACGACATCATGGACCACGACTGCGGAGAGAATGTTAGTCCACACCAAGCAAGTGGGAGCTAGGGTACTCGCCATCACAGCGCGTGTAATGCTGGCCGTCTTCTATCCCTGGTTTTTTTACCATCGCGAATGACTGGCACCCTTCAGCTTGAAAGAGCTCGAAGAGGACTTTTGTCGGGTGGTGAGACAGTGTTCGGAGAGTGATATGCCTATCGTAGAATGGCTTCAAAACCTTTTCGTAGAACACCTGTATGCCGTCGGGCGAGAAGTCGTCCGAGATGTAGATGGCTCCAATGACTGACTCGACCACGTCTGAGAGTGCCTGTAACTCGGGTCAATGATCGCAAGGATATGTATCATGGAAATGTACCTTAGGAGGTTCGATTTCCAACCAATATTGTCGAGGAGACCGTCCTTCGTTGGCGGCTAGATTATATTCCTCGACTTGCTTGGCCTTCAGAGATTCAGCGAAGGTCTGGATGTTATTGCCGAGGTTGAACGACTCAAACATCAAGTACTCATGTAGACCAGCATTAACGCAGACCGCGGCAAGGGCCTGGTTGTTGACCATAGCGCCCTCGAACGAAAAGCATGAGCTGTTGCAGTCGTAGCAGAGAGTTTACGATTAGGTCACCTTCAAAAGAGTTAATGCCCCTGGAGATAAATGAGTATCTCGCTCGTAGATGTGGCGAATCACCACTATATTGGCTGTTAAACCTAACGCCGGCATGACGACAAACCCTTACTTACGAAAGTCAAGTATTGCATCTCCAATGAACTCAAGACGCTCATAGCATGTCATTTCATAACCTTGGATAGATGCATGGGTCTGGAGAGGTAGAATCAAACATCTGCACGAACACGGTCAAGATCATCTTACGAGAGCCTGAGCTAGTAGATGAGGCCGATGGAACTTATGCCCGAGTATCGACTCCACTGCTTCGACTGACCCCGGCTTGAGTTGGGCAGTTACATCAGGTGGAGGGGCAAGGGCCTTTCTTGCAAAGTCGGACCAACGGTCGACGCGAGGAACAGCGATGCATAGTGCCTTCGAAGCTTTCAAAGCAATTTCGCGTCCTCCGCTCTGATACGCCGCTCCGATGATGGCTTCCGCTACGTCAGCAACTGCCTAGAAATTGTAGAACATGGTCACCAAGCATCATATTTGGGAGAAGATGGGGCTGCTAACCTTGTCACCTAGCCATTGTATGTTTTGCTCTTCTAATTGGCGTTTGCGCTTGGAACGCTTGTAAAGTTTGAGGTCAGGCTCTTCTGCTACCCCTTCTTGCTCCGGTACCGTAGCCTCCTCGGGATCCGGCGAGTTGCTACCATCGTGTGATTGTCCCTGAAGGTCTGTCGGTTCGAGGAAGGTGTCTGACGTCAATGGTAGAGAAGATCTTTCCAACTCCTCAATCGTCACGGTATCGAGAATTTCCCCGGGCTCCACACCAGATTCTAAAGGGGCCGACGTATTGTCTTGGCTATGCTCGTCGCCTTCCTCGACTTTCTTCGGGCCTGGTGGAGGTGTCACTTGAAAATTTGGAGGCTGCCATACCTTGGATACAAATGGCTTGGACTGTATGAAAGGTGGCAGACCGGCCGAGTCAGCGTTAAGAAGGAGAGCCTTGTTACTGATGATGCGGAGCCTGGCAGAATGAAGGGCGCCCTCACTCTGGGAGGGATTAGTCACGAACAGGTAGATCGAGGTAAGATATTTGAGATAAGCATCTCCTGTAGGTTTCTGGTCAGTCATGAGCTATGCTTGTAAGCGGGCAGACACGTACCCAGAAGCTCCAGACGCTCGTAGTCGAACTCGGCGCCGACAGAAGGCGCGGATATAGCAGCCAACAAAAAGTCCTCCTTGATGGCGTTGTCGAAGAGGGTCGCATTGAGTTCTTTGACTAGAAGGAAGTCATCAATTCGGCGAGTGATAGATGGAAGCATGAGGGCCGTCCGAAATGTGCTATGTATGTCATTATATTCAACAATCAGCCGCGAATCGGATCGGAAGAGATTAACCTTGCAGAAATAGTCAACTGCGCGCAAAGCTCGGGAATTAGGTCTGCGTGGCCAATTGAGGATGACACACTATGATTGATTGAAGGCGAACTCACATCTGGCGGGTGCTTTTGGCGACTCCGCTGTAGGCTTAGAGCTAGGGTGCAGCCGGTTCAAGACTGGTGGCACCCTTTCCACTTCGATAAGAGGTTGGTCATAGTCCTTTAGGCTGTCGAAGTCTTTCCGATTCGCTTTGCAGTACTCGAAAAAGTTCTCAAAGTCGGCCTCACGCTGCAAGAATCGTGAGCTCGACGCGGCCTGCTGATAGTCGGAAACGTACAGGACTGTCGTCTGGCTTACTCAACGGTGTCAAGTCACGACGTACTTTGACGACATAGTATCGTCTAGTGAATTCAATCCATCGATCTTGAATGATGACATCGTTTGTAGATGCCTCGAGATTGTCGAATTGAAGCTCGGTGACGTATTTTTCGGCCGCGAGTTTCACTAGGTCCCAAGGAATATGGCTAGCCACTTCTGTTGAGCGCCATCGATCTTCTTGAAGCACATCAAAGTGGTTCCAGGACGCGTCAAGAGGCGCGAAAAAATATGGCATCGAGTCCATTCGGCACACATATGGCTTGTTCATGATGGAGCGGCAGACACGGGTGGTGTACCGATACAATTGATAACGGCGGTCGTCGTCGACCTCGAACGGGGCCCCACGCCAAAGCTGAACAAGGTCAGAAACTCCGGTCCGGAAAAGTCTGAAGCTTGGAAAGCCTGGGAGGGGCAGGCGGGTGAGAATCAGCATTGGGTGGTGAGGCTCTGTGGCATCAACCGAAACAATGGTGGGATAAAGCAAGTGCGTGATGGGTGTCAGGGCGTTGGTCCAGAAGTCTGGCTGCTTCCGAGGATAACAGCGCGTTCCATTGGTCTTGCTCTGCCCACCACCCTTAGGCGGCAGATTCAAGAAGCCGTCTGCATAATCCGCATCCAGGAAACCTGCAGGATCCGGTATTCGACGTTGGTCCTTGGTTGCGTAAGGTGGTCGAGGGAAGAAGTGATAGTCGAGGACTCCTAGTTCGAACAAAGCAACGCACATCTGGAAACTCGCACTCCGGCGAGCATGCGCCTTGGTCGGAGACACGCTTCCGCTCGCCATTCTGCAAGGGGGGCCCGGAGGTAGCGTCACAGTGCAGATATATCTGGGCTCCAAGTCCTCTTCTTCATGAACTTCTTCATAACGGAACAGGTCTTCGTTACTTGATCTGCTGTCGTTGATTGGAAGACTCGCCACAAATCTATATATGATGCCCGTTGCATCTTGGGGTCGGATGCGGCCGCTTGTGGTAGGATCCTTGATGTGCACCTCTTCTTCGGCTTCATTGTCACTATCGGAGAAGTATGGGTCGTTGGTCTCAAGGATCGTGGATGGTGGTGCCGCGCCGTGATAGGTTGTTACAACTTTATCCATCCAAAGTTGCATGGCCGCGTCCAGCTGGGTAAGCTGGGTTAACCGCCTACGATGCACGTCGTCGCCCCTTTGAAGCATGTGGATGAGATGACTTTCCCGGCCCCGTGTCCTGCCACGGGCATTGGCATACGAAACCTGGGAGTCGAACAGGTCATACCTAGCAAGCCTTGTCAGTGCCTGAGGTCAGCGTCACTAGCGTGCTCAGCTCACCGTATCACAGCAGTAGCTGGGGAGATGTCAAGGTCTTCAGCGCCTTTCGTCGCAATGATGATGTTGTAAGTTCCTATCTCAAAGGCATGAAATAGCTCTCGCTTTGGTGGGATCATGGCTGTCAACACCGGCGGCAAGAGAGAATGTGCTACTGGCGTACCTGAGATGCAGGGTCCGAATTAGAGCCATGGCCCACAAGTGATTGTGGACGAATATCGCCAACGTCCAGTGTACGAAGCAGTTCAACCATGGTAAGAGCAATTGCGCGCCGACGGACTGATGATGAAAGCAGTGAGAACTGAGGACAAATTGCGAGTCAAAGCACAGTGCATACCGAATACGATACCGCGGAAAGCCTCTGTTACTGGCTGACACGATCTGATAATTTGCACCAGCTTGAGGAACTTGGGAGTGACATTAAAACCTCGAGAAGAAGGATCGAGGTTGGGCATGGTGAAGTCCCAGTTCTTGATAAGATCTCGAGCGGCCAGTAGTGCAACACTTTCCTCCGTCTCGTCTCTGTCTTCGTCCATTTCTGACACAGCCGCCTCGACATCAGCAAGGGCCCGTCGCCAGAGCAGGTCCGAAGCACAGGAGCCAAGTTCAATGAACGCGTGCCTCGCCGCTGAGAAATGACGCCGCAAGTGGACCTCATCCTTGTCGATCTCTCTCAGCCGCCGGTATAAAGACGTAAACTGCAGTTTCGATGGCCGCTGGTAGAGGACCACCAACTCCGTCGGATGGTCGGGAGAGGAGTGAAAGGGGAATGTAGTTTGGCCTATGTGGTTGGCTGGAGGCGACATTCTGGCCCTCTTGTGATGGCGACCAGTCTCCGTGGGGTCTTGCTGTACCAGAAAATCTCGTTTAGACCCTCTCGAAGCAGAGGGGGTCGGGGCAGAGGCGAAGACGGGAGCGCCAGCAGTTGGTGGGACGGGGATAGCAGAGCCTGAAGAAGGCTCGTCGCCGCTCGTCCCACGCAAACTCGTCCCCTGGTTACCGTCAAACTCGGACTCTGATGAACTCTCATTGTCCTCCTTCCATGTCGGTTTCCAGATCTCCAACATGAGAGTCGCAGGCACTACGGGTTCACAAGGACGTCAGGACAAACAATTGCACGAGACAGAAGCGGCGAAGACTGATCAAGCGAGAATATGTCGTCTGGGAGGTCGAGTACACAGTGAAGGGGAGATGTCGGTGACGCGTGCCACAGGCTCAGTGCAGCGGTCGCAACTCGCAGGGCAAGAAACAAAAGGGAACGACGGCTCGGATGCGGCGCGCCGGGCCGCTCCTCACTTATTAGTTATCCCGGGCCCCGGGCCCCGCAATCCAACATCTCCTGCAGATGGCACCCGTTGAACCTGACGATATCGAGGAAGAACGACGACACTTCCAAGATGTGATTACCGCGTTCAAGCAGTACGCAGCCTATACGGTAAATTTCCAGGCTTTACTCGCAGACTTATTGACAGCGGGATATCGTGCAGCTGGCAGGGAACCATCGCCGCCGACAGGACCTCTTCACGCTGCCCCTGGAAGACCGGGCCCTTCTGGACCAGCTCGGATACAAGCAGAAACTGTTTGATGCTGACCAAGCGATTCTTGCCAACGCAGACTTCCTCAACCAGATCGTCGCGAATCAGGACATCTTTGAGAAGGATGTCGACCTAGTCGACGATCAGAAGGGCCGTGAAGGTATGCTTTCGTCATTTTAAAGGATGTGCGGGGGGACGTAACTTGCGCCACCGGCAGATCCCCACTCAGGGCTGTCCGAGTCGCATGCTCATGATCATAGCCACGGAGAAGCAAGTCACCGGCATTCCCACTCGCATTCGCATGCTCCTCTACACAGGCATGCGCTCAATCCCAACATACAACAAGAAAAACGCAATCAATACAAACCCTCCGACTTTGACATGGACAAGGTGAGAAGCACGCTCAAGCAACTGGTTCGTGATTGGAGCGTCAAGGTGTGTATCATCTCCCTGATTGCTTGTGCCATATGGTAATCTGTATGTGGTGTGCAAGGGATGCGACGAGCGTGAAGCTAGCTATAAGCCAATGAAAGAAGCGTTGCTTGGACACTTTTCTGACATACCGTTTGAAGAGAGGCAAGTATGACACGGTAAAATATTGCTGCCGGGGAAATCTCACTAATGCTTCACTTAAAATTAAGACATAATTTCCGAGTGCTTGTCCCCGGTGCTGGCTTGGGCCGCTTGGCATACGACGTTGCAAAACTGGGTGCGCTAATCACACCAGACACCGACATTGGTCGTTCATCTGAGTACCCCAATTCTTCAGGTTTCTCCTGTCAAGGCAACGAATTCTCCCACTACATGCTCCTGGCCTCATTCTTCATCTTGAACAGGTGAGATCAATTCATGTGAAACCCAGTCGCACGTGTCCCATTCAATATCGCAGGACCAACGACATAGACCAGCACACGATCTACCCATACGTCCATTCATTCTCCAACCTGCCGAACCGGTCGGCCATGCTCCAGGCTGTCACTATCCCCGATGTGCTTCCCAGTGATCTGCCGACAGGATCGGATTTCTCGCTCGTAGCAGGTACGTGAGGTTGTCATCAAGCTGAAATGTTGATGTCGGGACGCGTGCAGCAGGAGACTTCGAGGAGATTTATGGTGCTGAAGACGAACCCGATCCCAAAGAGCCATCAGCGGGCCAATGGGACGCGATTCTCACCTGTTTCTTTATCGACACGGTATGCCTTCTTCGTCTCCACCTTACAAACAAATCAATCCACTGAACTTGGCTCAGGCGAAGAACATCGTAAACTATCTGCGGATAATACACAAAATTCTGACGCCGGGAGGGATATGGATCAATTTAGGTACGCGTCCATAGCTCGCTTTCAATGACCGCGTTTACCCTACTGCAGGACCTCTGCTGTGGCACTTTGAAAACAACACGTCGAACGATCCTTCCATAGAACTCGATCTTGAAGAAATCAAGGAGCTCGCACGTCAAATAGGCTTTGAGATCACGGTGTGTACCATACATGCTGTGAGCATCATCAAGATTGGCTGATTGTGGCAGAGCGAGAGAAATGTGGATACGACTTATGTGAACAACCCCGATGGGATGCTCGGATATGTATACCACGCTGCGTTTTGGACAGCAGCGAAAAAGTTGTAGAGGATCGAGGCCACTGCTGAGAGATTGAGATGACCCTCAAACCCGCGCACAAGTGAGTAATAAGTCGCCGAGCTTCGGCCCTTAGACGAGTACCGTACTGGTTGTCAAGACAGACCTAGTCTAACAGTATGTATTGTATCTGTTTTGCGGGCGTATGTTATAATGCGGATGGGCCATGGCCGTTGTCAATTACGGCCGGTAACCGCGTTATATTTGGCGCCGGCGCTTTGACAAGTACTTACTCTTGTTGCGCTCGGCCCTCAGCACTGCATCTTGACTACTTAAGCTCCCATGTCTTGGTAGCACGGTCCCCCCAACACGCTCACTGGCATGTTCGTCGTCCACGCCGCAAGTCTTGAGCGCCTCGTCTCCACATCACCGACAGCCCAATGTCCAGGCAGACCTCGCATGCCCTCCCAACCATGTCTCCCTGCGAACTTGCCGTTCACAAGTAGGCGCTGGCACCTCCACGGACGGATAGGAACTCACCATGGCTTTCCAGGCTTCATTCAGCGGGAAGCTGACGCCCTCGCACCGGAGGCTCTGCGAAAGCAACCACAGACACAGACCGCTCCCAGTCCTAGTGCACTTGAAGATGCCATGACAAGTCCACTCACGGAGTCATACCCTCCCGCATCAGACGCCACACCGCTTGGCCACCCAAACTCGCCATCTAGCTTCCTGGCGCGCTGGTCGCAGAAGCTGAAGTCCGACAAGCGTTCCAGCTCAACGGGGTGGGCAGATCCAGAACCGTGGAGGATATTGAATGCTGTTGAGAACGAGAACCTAGAGTATCTGGCTCAGATACGCGACCGCGCTTTTCCTGTGAGTCTCGCCGTATCATCGCCACTAGCCGCCTTGTTATACTGAATGGATTGGCAGATGCTCCTGCACAACATAGGAAGAACTTCACCTCTAATACATGCTATGGTCGTGCGGAAACCTCAGGTCGAGATCTTCTTGTTGGGCTGTTTCTCGCGCTACGTAAATAATCTTGAGGAAGATGACTACCTAAACCCCGAGATCATGACCAACTTGCGATTGCTCAGTACGCTCGACCTCTCTTCACCTTGGTTGCGCGTGCGCACTCACTGAGCTACAGAGGGCAATCTTTACTCGGCAATTAGCCGGGGCAACGACCTCTCTATCACGGACCTCATCCCGTCGTACGTACAGGTCCTCGTTATGATCGAAGGTAACAGGTGGATCAAGCAAACCGTCGCGCACGTAGCAGAGGCTTTGCGTTACGGACACGAGAGGCACCCTGTTGCTCGCGCAGAAAGTGCGGTCAGAAGCTTTGCTGACTACCAATTTGGCAAGAGCCTGTTTTTGGCGGCCCTAGAAGACTTGTAAGAGTCTGTCTTTCGTCTCCGGTGGATAAAAGCTGACAACGCCACACTGTCATCAGCATCGCGAACGCAGCAGTGGATCTCTTGATGATGGCGGCGGCTTCAATTGTCCGCGAGACCATCCAAGGATATCCCATCCCTCCTGTACGTCGCTCTTCTCTTCATTTGTGCACTTTTGACAATAAATCCCCAGGCGAACGGGTTCGCCCGGGACAATAACATATACAAGCACTTCTCTCAAGTGTTATTCAAAAACAGAGATGCTATCGAGAGTCGTTCAACGTCCCGCCTCAGGTATCAACTGCGTACTCTCGATGAAGTGTTGGCTGGCGGTAGCCTATCATGGAGTGTGAGCAAAACCCTCCCCAAGCACATTGTAGAGCTGAGATCGTGCATTCACAGGGTAAAGTCAGGGTCCTGAAAGAGCGACTCGACCACCCACGTGTTTCATAGTCCAGTGACCCTCTGGTGTAAGTTAGCTATTCCGTTGGTGCGCACTGTCTTTTGTCACATCTGTACCTCTATGCATGGACTTCTACACGCATGGCTACTGCCAGCTCCTCGTACGAACTTCACCGCATCCACATCCCGCTGTCCTCTTGCTCGTAAAAGGTGCCATCCGGGTCCAAGCTTCCAGCCCGCGCTCGGCGTATTTTCGAGCATATATTGATATTTTCCCCATATCCCCCCTCGCGTCATCTCAGACGCGTATGATGTCTAGTATTAGATGGCACGAAGGGTCGGGGACTTGGGATACAAATGAGATTATAGTGACCAGGACTGTCATTCCTGGAGTCTCAATTGAAGATAATTTTCAATCCCGTCCACCAAGTCCAGAAGCCCACAACGCCAAGGGCTATTACTGAAGGTGCAAGGTCGAGCTGGACAATTGTGTACACCCACAGAGTGCCCAGAGGCGGTAGCTATGGATGTCAGTCAGCAAAACAAGCACACGATGCACCTGCACTCACCTGCTGCATGTTCACCAGCCAATTGGCGCGATTGACCTGCCATACCATACGCGTCCCTGCTGCAACGGACAAAAGGAACATGCCCACTTGGACCCACCGTTCACGCTTATAGTGGTTCGCTAGCTACCTGATCAGTTATGACGGAGGAGGGAAGCAGTCTGTATACTTGCTGTAAGCGATGAAAATGGTCAGGACTGCAATGCGCAGACGCGTCAAAAGTGTGCTGGAGATAGAGCAGACAAACACACTTGGAATACCGCTCAACATCCTCTCTGTGATGACTCCGTAGTCTGGTTTCTGGCCATATTGAAAATGTATGAGGCTGCGCATTTTGCGGGTCAGCATGGGCGCCAGTTGAAATTGGATCGCAAACACGCACATGTGCATAAGCAGGAGGAGGAAGGACATGGGTATGACGATGGTGGTGATTGCAAATGCTTCGTCCATGTACGGGTGCTCCTCCTCTTCTTCCTCCTCCTCTACAGCAGTCCGCCCAGGTCGTGCTCCAGGAAGTGCATCAGAGGCCTTCTTCAGAACGCCACTCTGCTCGATGAGACGCCATTGCTCCTCTTCAGAAATTTGTAGGCCGGGGTGGGCCTGTTTCTTGCGGCCTGACGCTGGCTTTCTTGGCTTGACCATGCCGTAGTGCGACAACTTCAAGTCTCTCGCGCTCAGCGCTCAGGGCAAGCGAGTCCTACAGAGAAGCGCCCATGACGAATGTTTGCCGAGGCCTGCCGAAGACGCTGCCCCGGGCCGCCACACACACCTCTATGGCCGACGGCCATGATCTGCTTAGCGTCCTCAATGTACACGGACAGGCCTTTCTCGACTCATTCGCCCTACCGAGCTCATCGGGGACGAAACGCAAAAGCCACGATGTCTCGGAACCTTCTCAATCGGTCAAATTCCCGAAGCTCGACGACTCAGACTCAGAGGAGTGGATGGGTTTCGGCGATGACGAAGACGAAGACGAGGGCAATGTAGACGGCTCAGACAGTGACGGTGACTTTGATGGAGGTGAAGGCCGTCTCCAGGGTATGTTGACAATAGATCATGATCACTCTGAAAACCGCTGGAACTTGTGCGCGTAGATGACGGCTTTACCGCTAGCAGTTCAAACCATGCCCCAGACGTCGTTGTCTTTGCCGACGCAAGCAAAGTAGCCTCCACATCCTCGGAAACACGACCGACGAAGGCACAAGTGAAGGCATTCATGGTGACTGCCATGTGGCATGCTCTCTCCTGGTATACACATACTCAATTCTCCTGAAGTCATCCAAGGTTTCCACACTGAGGAGTCACATCGACGCAGAAAAAGACAATGAACAAGACGAAGACGAAAATGGAGCTGAGCGGTAGGCTAGTTGCCATCCCCGCAGATCAATTACTTAAGCCGACCAGGACGAACGTACAAAACGATGCTTTGTTGCATAAACTAGTGCACACGCAGTTACTGTCAGGTTCACTGAACCCGGAACTCAAACTCACAGGAGCACAACGCAAGAAGGCGGTGGCAGGGCGAGTCCTCGAGCTGGCGGGCAGCGCTAGGCTCGGCAAAGGAGAGAAGGCTGTCCGCATGAAAGAGAGGGACAAAGCTGCGAAGCGCGTGCGGGACGGCTTACTCTCGAAACAGGCAGAGCGACGAAAACAGCAGATGGATGAGGTGTGTCACCAGATCCACTCCCAACTAGTTATGCAGATCTCACTCCCATGTCGGCATTCTAGGCCAAAGACATGGGAAACTATCATCCGGCGATCAAAAAGCTGTTTGAGGATGAAACCACTCAACATGCGGTAAGGCGGAGACAGAAGGGCTTGAGAATGGGTGTTGGGAAGTTTGATGGTGGAATTTTGAAGCTAAGTCGGCGCGACATCACGTCAGTGAGCAGTCCTCCTGCTGGCCAAAGTCGGGGTCGGGGTCGAGGTCGTGGTGGAGGTCGTGGTGATCGTGGAGGGCGTGGAGGGCGTGGAGGTCGTGGAGGTCGTGGAGGTCGTGGAGGAGGGCGTGGAGGTCGTCGAGGTCATGAAGGTCGTGGAAGTGGTGGCGAGACGTGAGTGCACCTTGAGACTCAAGAGTGTAGAGTAAATGAAATGTCGTTCATACGGTCTACATACGATACATCTATGTGTATGCAGCGTCTGTTGATGACAGGATAGCTCATACATCTTCGTGGAGCGACTCGGATGAGAAGTTGTCAAGCAACGGTGCCCCTTCTTCAGCATCGTCCATTGCCTCCGCAGCTAACGCATCGCTCTCTCTCGAAACTCCTTGCAGGTGACGTTGCATTTGGACGTATGTGATCCTTTCCAAATATCAGAAGCATGGCATAGAGTACATTGCGAGGACATACCAGCCGGCAGCAACACCCGCAAGCACGCCACCCACAACCAAGAACCAATTGACTACCTTCGTTTCTGGTGACATTGCCATTAATGTTTGACATCGTCCTAGATTACGTTAATATGGCTCACGAGTGTCCATCTTGCTGCGCTGCTTGCCATCGGACAGAGCGGCAAGTCGGGAGCCGATAAAGGTATAGAGAAAATACCTGGGGAAGCTGCCAATGGTCGCTGCCATAAATTGCCATACTGAGACGACCTCGATAGACTGTAAAGCGCGTCAAAAAAGTCTCAAAAGATAATCTCTGTCGCCATTTGGAAGACACTAACCGCAAACAAGGCATTTGAGTATACCCAGGGAGGGAAGGGAGAAATTCGGATGAGCGTCATCAGCGCGAGGCCCTTAGCATTCTGCGGAACGCAAGAGGTTCTGAGGTGACAGCATAGATACGGCAGGGGACATACAATGACAGCCTCGAGCGCTTGCCACTTCTCGTTGCTGGAGGACCATTTGCGCAGCTTGGCGCTGAACAGGTAACGCAGCACGATGAACACGAAGGCAGAGCCGAACAGAGACGCGGGACCAGCGACGGCGAAGCCCTTGATTCCGTAGGTGAAACCACACAAGTTCAACATGGTCGTGTGCCCAATCATAGGCGGAAACGAGACCAGCACTATTCGACATGTATAGGGTGAGTAGGCGATATCTGGGTCAGGCATGCGGCACGCACGAATCAGCCCCGATAGCAGCAACCATCCCAGAGGATGTCCCGCAATCTTCTGGCCCCAGTCGTACATAAACTGCCCAATGCGCGACGGGCCTATTATGATGATGGCAACTCCTAGGGCAACGTAGAAACTGAGCAGGAAGAATATGAGCAGCTAGAGAATGGTCGCCCTCTCAGTTGCCGCTCTCTGAAGAAGGGGAGTGCGCAGTGCTTACCTTCCCCCCGAGCGAGAGCTTGCCCAGGCGTCGTAGAGCTGCATGACCATGATGGTACAGATAAGTAAATGGGAGGGAGACGGCGCGCGTTCCCTTCCCCATGATGATGATGCGTGACGTTGAAGTGGATGGAGACCGCAAGGGCAATGTGTGCTTATCAGATAAGACGATCACGTGGGCAGGTGTAGGTCGACGCTCAAATGATACTAGTCGTCTTGCCTCTACGTGTGCATTCACAATGGAAAAGTTCTCTGCCTTTCGAGTGAGTGGTCTACTCAGTGCTCTCGGCCACTATACGCACTGACCTCTGTAGGATCCCGGGACAGGCATCCAGGTGACGCCTTACACTCGTGGGCCACGACATACAGCCTGACCGTCACCCTCAACAGCCCTTCCTTACCCCAGTTCCGCCTGTAGAGTCAAGTACCGTGGCCAGCCTGCTTCTCCCAGTCTCTTATCTCATTGCATCTTTCCGAACCGTTCTCGTACTTGTCCTCGCCCTCCTTTATGGACTGCTGGTCCATGGTCTCTGTCTTGTCTTCGTACGCAACCTAGTCCTCTCGCATATAACCGCTCTGACACTTGCCCAGCTTCCAGCACCCATCTTACACCGAGCAGTGACTTATGTCTTGACGGCTCTATTATCTCGCGTCGCCCTCCTTGTGCTCGGACTGTGGTGGATTCCCGTGGAGCTTGTACATAGGAAACGAGGGTGAGTTGTATCTGGATGACTCATGGCGCTGAATCTAATGTCATCCAGGCGGCCAGGAATTGTCATCAAGGAGTCTTGGAGTCCTGTCGCAGGCGATGTCATCGTGTCAAACTGGGTATCGTGGGCGGAGATTCTATGGTTAGCATTCCGGTGTGCCTCATCTGCAATCGCTTTTTTGTCCTTCTGAATGACGTCTCCTCCACCTCAGATTTAATCCGATATATGTTATGCCAGTAACGGAGCCACTAACCTCTGCGACCACCCAAACGTCGTCGCCCATATCTCGGACCCCCGGTCGCCGGACAGGTACCGGCTCAGCTGCTGTTGCTCCTGCGCACAGATCTTCAGCACCTCGCGCGCAGGTGCTGGGCTTTCGTCGCGTATCGCTCCTATACATTCTCAGGCACACGGGGCAAGGGCCACTCTCTAGCACAAAGTCCGGATATACCAGTCTTGAGGAGATCCGTCGAGGCGCGGATCGACCGTTGGTTATCTTCCCGGAATGCACGACCAGCAATGGACGCGCACTACTGAGGTTTGCAGACATTTTCCTCGAAAAGTCGGTTCCGAGCAAGAATTACAACGTCCTGGTCATGTGTATTCGGTGCGTTCGTTCCGTAGGCTCACCTTCGACCGCCTACTCAGTGGTATGCCACAGTTACGATCCGCCAACTCCGCTAGCGCCTACACTCACCCTTTCTATCCCGACAAAGTTCAATCCCCTTGCACACATTTTTGCAGTCGCGTCGGGCTTGAAGCCGCTTACGGCATCAATCCGTCTCCTAGCGCCTTCTGAGGGACCCAGCGCGTCGACATTCTTGGCCAGTGAGGTCATCTCTGGAGACGTAGGCGAGGATAGACTGTCGGCAGCATGTGCAGGGTTGATTGCACAGCTCGGAAAGTTCAAGAAGGTGAACTTTGGGTGGGAGGACAAGGTTGCATTCCTCGATCTCTACCGCCAAAAGAGTACTAGTAGCAGCGCGAATTGAGATGTGATATTTGTAGGATGGATTGACAGTCCGTATACATTGTATGCCTCATATTTGTTCCTCGAGTTTGTTGTAGGAGCTCAGAGCTTCGCCTTTGCCTGCAATTCTTGTCAGCATCCTGCTTACCGTGCTTCTTGAACTGGAAGGAAGCTCACCGTGGCAGCTTTCAATGCCTGCCTGAAGTCCGCTTTCATATCCTGTCGCAAACATCGATGCTGTGTTCGTCGATGGGCACAACGCAGCACTCACAGTAAGTTCCTCGGCTCCCACGCTGATACGCAAGACCCGAGGGTCGTCGCCTGGCGAAGAGCGAGAGCGTTGTTCAATCAAGGACTCAACACCACCCAGACTGGTGGCCGGCTTCACGGTGAGCGACCTGTGAGCTCTACAACCAGGAATGTGTTTATATGCAGAACTTACGATAAAGTATTTGAGGGCGAATGGAAGGACCGCAGCAACCTCCTCATGGGCAGCCTGGTTCTCAGTTTGGGTATTAAGCTTCTTAGATTGTTCTGTGGAATACATACGAGGATCGCGAACGTAGGGCTATGTCCCCCCTCCATTTGCTGCTCGGGAGACCAACCTGAGGCATCCCTGCCTTGCAAGGAAGAGTGCCACACCTTCGTCAAAGTACCGCCGGCGACACCGTCGTATGACTGTCCCCTTGGCGTGTTAGCGATGTCGTTCAGCCATTTTGCCAGAGCGGTCGCGGTGGCGGATTGGCGGGCTACGCGCAGATGCAGGGTTCTGAGCGAGCGCAACAGCAAAAACGCTTCAAGGGAGCCGAGTACGTTTCCCAAAGCGATTCGGTCTAACCAAAGCTAAAAAATGTGGTGAATGATATGTCTGAGATCGCCCTGAGCTGCAGAAATCGCTTACTTTGCCCCATTCTTCCGTGGTCTTCACAACTAGAACGCCACCAAGGAGATCGGAGTGTCCACCAAAGTACTTCGTCGCTGGTTTAGAAGAACTTGAGGTTAACATCTACCGATACGGCTTCGCGTACTAACCGCTGTGTAAGACGACGTCAGCACCCCACTTGAACGGGTTCTGCAGAGGCGGCGGGGCAAAGGTCGAATCAACGACGAGCACGCCACCGGCTGTATGAATCTTGTCGGCATAGTATTGAAGATTTCTTCAGACATGCGCAATCAGAGCGACGCCAACGCGCCTCTTCACATATGAACGGACCTGGCCTCTCCCGTGGGGTTGAGCGGCGTTTCCACCCACGCGATATCGACGCCCGCAAAGTCGTCGTCGAGCCCGACGACTTGAACATCGCAGTTCTTCCTATAGGTCTCGATGACATGGTGAGCGCCATGGTAGCCCCCCGTTATAGCGATGCGCTTCGGTTTCAAATGCACGAGCGACTGGCAAAGAATATGTAAATAACCAGCTGCAAGCTTGCTTGTGAGTGCGTTGGCCTGTGAACTCACAGCATATGCTGCAGCCAGTCCAGAGCCATAGGTGATCGCATATCCTCCCTGTGAGGCCCATGAAATCCGATGCACGTATCACATTTACTAGGGTCGTACCAGAATCTTGCTGAGGACCTGTTCCACGCGAGTACTGGTGCCTTGGGTTATGCGCGAATAGACGTGCGATTTGGTATCTCTCTGGAGCTCGGGGTTTGTTGCAAGCTTTTGTATGTCAAATTCCGGGATTTCAGGTTGCCTGAAGGCTATCAAAGAGAGCTGTGGATGCGAACTAGGGGTAGATATGCAGACTCACTAGTTGTGACCGAGATAGACGGCGCGACTTCGGGGCCGTGGAAGGGGTCGTCTGCGTGCAAGAGATCTGTGCCGCTCAGTTCGAACTTGGGGGCCATGATGTCTCTGCGCGCTGTGGTGGTTGTAGCACTCGCATTGGATGACTCAGTGTATGTAACTTGGCTTCGGAATCGCCATACTGACGCGACATATATGGACATCACGTGAGGGCAGATTGCATGGCACGCGTTGTTTGCACTTGTCTGCCCGACGCACTGGTCCGAGTTTGCCAGAGTCAATCAGCCAACCTCTCTCGTCCACCCGCCCCGCCTCCCCGCCCGCCCGCAGAGACGCCGTGCAAGCTGGTCTTCAGGAGTGTTCAGCGAGCTGCCTACTTCTCAATCCTACCACCATGGTTCCAATTGCACATCTCGGGTGGCTATGGCTCTACGCGTCTGTCTCTCTCGCCGCCGTCACACCAAACCGCGATACCCGCTCTCTCGAACAGCTCAAGTACTCGAGGGCACACTCTCTGGGAGATCACTATGCCTTCGATACTCGCGACGGCTGGCACGCGGTCAATGTCTCCAACCTTCCTTACAAGTACGGTCCTGCCGCACACGCTGGTCGTTCAAAGAGAGATAAGCAGGCTGCGTCGAAGAGTATAGGCGACTCGATAGGGGGTGCGGTTAAGGACACTGTCAAAGGGCTGAAAGGTATCGGGCGTCCAGAGGACGTCACGATAACTTGGTGAGTAGTATTGGTTCTTACTCCGGTCAACCGTAGCCAACGTAACCTTCTATCGCAAGGTACACAGGTCATGACCTCCAGAACCCAAGTTGCTGGACAGATTCGGATTGGGCCCCGACGGCAAGCCAATCCCTCGCACCCGACAGGACGAGATACTGACAGACGGTGATGCCGTTCCAGGACAAATCATTTGCCTGCGCACTCACCCTTGACGGGTGGGCCTCAAAGCCGCAATGTTTCAAATTCCTAGAACGTGCGTGATGGCCCCAGTTCTGCTTGATAACCACCTCACAAGCTCCGTCCGTAGTCTGTCACGGAACGAAGAAATGTGTATTTGTTCGGGTTGTCGACAGTTGCGCCGGGTGTAAGAAGGACTCGCGGCACGTAGACCTCACGAGAGCCGCCTTTGGACAGCTCGCAGATTTCGACGATGGAATTCTGACGGTGCAGATGCGCATGGCCACCGAACCGGAGAGCTGGTAAGGCAATCTCTCCACCCGCGGAGTAATCGAATTTCTGACAACTAGCCTAGGTTTGAGGAGTTGTGGGGCCCCAAGGCTTGAAACAACGTCAACTAAAACAATCTATGTTCTATCAGTTATGCCGAAATCACTTAGATTTGTGAGCCTACAAGCTGTTGTAAATGTTATATAGCCACCCTCTTTCTCTTCCTGCCCTCTGCAATCTTTGCGAGCACGGTGTTTTCGTTCCATTCCTCCTCAAAGAATTGAGCCGTGTGCTGAGCTTCCGTCTCACGGCGGATAAATTGGAGAGCCGCGAGGTTGTATCCGATTGTTTGCTTTTGACGAACAAGAGCGGCGCGCAGATGTTTCCGAAGAGGAGCAAGGGTAGTCCTCATGACCCGGGTGGCAACGATTTGATGGTGGTGCGTCTTCAGCAGGAAGAACATGATCCGAGAAACCAGCGTGATGTTCCATCCCTGTATACGTATACCACACCGCTCAACAAGTGCAAGAGAATAGGAGCGAGCGACCCACTTTCTCTGCCCAGATGTTCAAATAGACTATCAGAGAAGTCACCTTGCCGAATGGAAGGACCAGGAGAGCGTCCTGAAGCGCCGTACTCTGCACGCTCTCGACAACCCGCAGCACCCATGCTTCAGGCTGCGTGCCCTGTGCAGCTAGTAAGGGATGTTGCGGGGGAGGTTGAACCCGGACCTGATCCTCAAGCAGCACTCCGGCGTTCGCTTTCTCGTACTCAGCCCATATTGCACGTTCCGCATCGGCTAAATCAAGCGCCTCGCTGATCCGCTCTCCGGCCATAAGCGTTTCTGTCGTCTGCTTCGATACACCTGTCGCCTCAGCCTGCGCCTCCTCGCCGTCTACGCCTTCGCCAGAAGCCGCGCCACTGCCGATGGCTAGGTCTTCACGGTTAAGGGCATCGGCCAAACCGCTCTCGTAAAGTGTTTCCAATTCCCGCTCTCGCTCTTCTTCGAGGAACAGCTAGGAAAGCACAATCAAGCTTGTACTCGCGGAAACAAGAGAAACACACTGACCGGTTCATCAAGTTTCTCCCAGACCCGGATAGACTTGTCGTGCGAGCCAGTGACAACAAAGTTACCAGAATTACTGACAGAAAGCGCCCACACTTCTCCTTGATGTCCAGAAAGCTTTTGAATGTTCTCAAACTGACAAAGTCATGGGCAGCCATTCCAGGGAGCCGGTCAAGACGCGTACCTTGTCACCATCCCAATACTTTAACATCTTGTCCTTCCCCACCGTCCAGAAATAGTGACCTTTCTTCTCGAAGGCCACTTGCATAACACTCTCTTCGTGGGCAAATATTGATTTGTGGCAATCACCAAAGTCAAGACCCCATATTTTTACGTTCTTGTCCGCGGAACACGTTACAATGAGTTTCGAATCGTTGGAAATATCCATCGAGAGTACAGGAAGCTGTTATGTATGTCAGAACAGCAGACTGAAGAGCTGTCTTCGCAGTTTACCTTGTGGCCATATAATGACAGGAAAAACTTCAGGCTGTCTTGATAGAACACTTTGACCGTGGAGTCAAGAAGCGCCACGGCAAGGAGTTTCCCATCTGGACTGTAGCGGACTGACAGAACGTCATCGGTCATTTTGAGCGTCCGAGTATGTATCAAGGCCAGTGTTCTGATGCGCTGGCCCTGGAGCGGAACAGATGCTATAAGGGCGAGTCAACTAGAATAAAGAGTACGAAAGTACCTCTTCTCCTTGCGCTTGAGCCCATTCGATACCCCAGAACTTGATTTCCTTGTCTGCACTACCCGTTACTAGGGCTTGATCATCCGGCCGGACATGCATTGACCAGACTGTGGCCCCATGCGCCTTGATCTCCGCAATCAAGGTCGAGGAAAAAACGTCGTATAACAGTATCTCGCCCAATTTCGTTCCAACAGCGATCTACCATGGAATATGGATATGTGAGCCAGAAAAGACTGGAAGATATCAAGTCATGACCTACGTGGCGGTCGCCAGGAAGGAAGGTACTGCAGATGGCGTGTCCGGTCTCTAATGTACGGATACACGCATTTGTCTTCATGTTCCAAACTTTCAGCGTCCCTGTCGACGATTCAATTAGAAATCCGGTGTGATGCGTCTAATGGGGCATACCGTTTGACGCGGAAGCTAAGAGTGTATCGTCTGAGCTCAGCGAAAGTGTCCTCACATCTGTCCGGTGTCCAGGCAAGTCGACGGTGTGAAGTCGGGCAACCTGCGGGAGAGCCTCTTTTAA
The DNA here is from genome assembly GCA_019914985.1 of Auriscalpium microsporum. Taxonomy (NCBI): domain Eukaryota; kingdom Fungi; phylum Basidiomycota; class Agaricomycetes; order Russulales; family Auriscalpiaceae; genus Auriscalpium; species Auriscalpium microsporum. The sequence goes on from JAHLMG010000001.1 coordinate 3,232,551, forward strand.
CTTCTGAGGTGGCGGGATAGTGTACACCTCCAGCGCGTTGTTGGCAAGAGCCACAAACAACTGATATGTATTTGAGCAGAAAACTACATTGATCAGGCTAAAGAAATGTACCTGCGTGCCGTTCTTTCCTGTTCCCTCGTGGGCAGAGAATGAAAACGACCTGATCTTGCCGGTTGCGCGTGCGATGACATACGGAGTGAAGAGATCTGCTATTTCGATCTCTTCGTCGTTCCCCCCATCTTCGGGTAGATCGTCAACAGCCTTCTTCTCTTTGCCTTTAGCACTCTCCTTTTCCTTGGCCCTTTTCCTTCGGCGCGTGTGCTTTTTCCGAATCTCTTCTTCTGTTCGAACCCTGAAGATCTCAACAGACCGATCATGTGACTGAATAGCAAGATACGGAAGGGAGGGATGGAAGGTGACTTGAGAAACTCGGTGCTGTGAAGACAATGGGATGGTTGCTAAGAAGTGAACAGCTTTCGGCACCTGGACAAACCAAAATCGAGCAAAATTCATTGACGGACAAGAGGACGACGAACCTCCCCTCCATCGGTCTCCCTCAGACCTCCTTTAATAACTGTCTTATCAATTCTCCATGCTTTCAGCTCCCCTTCGTTGCTGCCAGTGAAAAGCAGATTTTGCTCCTCGTTGATGTCGAGCGTCCACACCTCGGCTCGATGCGCTACGACCGTCTGGATGCAATGCTGAGTTTCAAGGTCCCAAATTTTGATGAAGGTGTCTTTGGACGACGTGAGTATGAGCCCGCCGCTCGTTACAGTGGACTTCGATGGTAGAGCGGAGTAGTCATTGGACATGAACTTGATTCCAGTGATCTGATCACGGTGCCCGCGTAGCCTGAACGAACATAAGTACACTCTACGTAAAGCAGAGATGGGTGTGTATACCTGAAGAGGCCTGCCTCGCCGACAACGTCCCATAAGATCAGGTCCGTGTCTTGCGACCCGGACGCCAACCTCACGCCAGTTTGGTCGAATGCCATAGCCGTGACGGCTTTCTTGTGCCCGTTGAAGGTGGCAACGGGGGACTGGGCAGATGCACTCCATAGCCTGATGGAACCATCGGCATAGCCGACAGCAAATGTGTCCGGCTGAGGAGAACGCACGATGCATGTCACCTCTGCTGTATGTCCTGTTTCATGCCACATGGCCATCTTGGAGAGGATCAGGACAATTCAAATGCATATAGATATGCTCTCACCATTTCTCCGCGCTTTACATCCCAGACGAGGACATCCTCGAGTGCAGGAACGTACGCGAGCTTTCCGTCATACACAGAGTTGGAGGATGGGCTCACAACGATGCCGAAAGCCTATGCACAGTGAGAGTGAGCGAGTGAGGCGTAAAGATGAACTCACCTGTGTAGGCCCATGCCTGAAATAACTTTGGACCATGCTGCGCAATTGAAGCCCGGCAGCAAACAACTTCGCCCTCAGGCTGTACAAGGATTTTCGGTGTTTCCCACGGCTCGCGTCCGCCGGGCCGGCCTCGACTTCGCAACGAGTCGTGCACAACTCTCAGGCTACTTAGACCGATTATCATCTCTCTCAAAGTCAGCTACGGAGACTAGGCTAGCTGAGAGCGCTCATCAACATCATGATGCTCTACCCAAGCGCTCCAGAGGCTGCCACCAGGTTTCTGCACTTTGTCAATGCGTCCCCAACTCCCTTTCATGCTGTTGTAAACGCATCACTGCGTCTGGAAAAGGCAGGCTTCAGAAAGGCCCGTCGCATTCATGCCGATCGGAATGTATAACTGAGTTTGCCTTGCAGGTGTTGGAGAAGGAAAATTGGGAGGATAACTTGCAGGCAGGAGGAAAATATTATTTTACTCGGTACTTGCCCATAGGTTCGCTCCCACCCGTCCCGCTCATGCATCTTTGCGTCACAGAAATCAGAGCTCACTCCTGGCTTTCACACTCCCGCAGAAGTGGAAACCGGGTGCTGGTGTATCTATTGTCGCGACTCACATCGATAGTCCGAATCTCAAGGTGAGCGAGACCCTTGCTCTTCTGCCGCACTGATCCTGTAGCTTGATTGGGTAGATTCGACCAGTATCGAAGCGTAGCGCCTCAGGTTATTTGCAGGTCGGCGTTGAGACCTACGGCGGAGGCATATGGCACTCCTGGTTCGACCGCGATCTGTCTATTGCCGGCCGCGTGGTTGTGGCGGGGCCCGTGTCGGGTTTTACTTCGAAACTCGTCAAGATCGATAGGCCTCTCCTCCGCATTCCCACTCTAGCCATTCATTGTGCGTCTCTTGACTCTAATCGCGCTTTTTTGATTGACAAAGCACTGTCTTTATCTAAGTGGAAAGAGGAGCGGCTGATAACTTCAAGTTCAACACGGAATCTGAGTTCATCCCCATTCTCGGGCAGGTTGCGTCCGAACTGAATGCGACACCGAAGCCTGATGTAGCCAAGACAAGCGACTCCAGAGAAGAGTCCTCAGCGTCTAGCATTCAGGCGAACCATCATTCGGTCTTGCTCGCCCTTCTGGCTGCAGAGCTTCAAGTTGAACCCGATGCAATCCACGACTTCGAACTGTAAGCATTTACCGGTTACCCTTAGGGCTCTTTTTTAACTTGGATCTGAATTCGCGTTAGGTCGCTATTTGACACTCAGCCGTCAGTGCTCGGTGGCCTCAACAATGAGTTCATTTTTAGTTCTCGAATGGACAATCTAGTATCATCGTGAGTAGCGGAGTATCTAGGCAATCGGCTCACTCAGACATTGGACCAGGTTCTGTGCCGTCGAGGCTCTCACAGAAGTGTCGTCGTCCAGTCTGTTCCCGAAGCTTGAGGGCAACGTCAATCTCATCGCGCTGTTCAACCACGAAGAAATTGGGAGTGTGTCAAGTACCGGCGCGGAGTCGTCCCTTGTCCCTTCGCTCATCGAGCGTCTGTCCCCAACCCCCGCGCTCCTGGGGCAATCGATCAGCAAGTCTTTCTTGATCTCGGCCGATATGGGTCATGCCGTCCACCCGAACTACCCGAGCAAACACGAGGACAATCACAAACCGCGTATGAATGCAGGCATTGTGATCAAGACGAATGCCAAGCAGCGATATGCGAGCGACGCGATTGGATCATTCGTAGTCAAGAAGCTCGTGGAGAAGAGGCAGGGCAACGTGCAAGAGTTTGAAGTCAGGAATGATATGTATGTCTGCTTGCTGCTTGCCGCTGCCGGGTCATTGACTGCGTACTGCAGGGCGTGCGGCTCCACAGTTGGGCCGTTCCTATCCAAACTTGGCCTACGCACCGTCGACGTAGGCAACGCTATGCTATCCATGCACTCAATCCGTGAAACTGCTGGTTCGCATGACGTTCAGCACGCTATTGACCTCTTCAGTGCCTTCTTTGAGGGCTTCGCAGACTTGGATGCGAACCTAACTTTAGAGTGATATCAGCTGCCGTCGCCTTACACAGGATCGTGGCTGCCTTGTAGATGATACACATATAGCTACTTTTGACACAGAAGAGAAGGATACTAAGTACCGGGAGCCACCATTCACCGTTTTGTCTTCTTTTTGGAGGGCTCCTTCTCCTCTTTGCTAGCGCGGGTGGAGGAGGGCGCAGACAAGAGGCTGCGCTTTTTGGCTGTCCGTGAATAGTGCGACAAGACCCATTCCTTCTCTGCTTCTGCTTGCTCGATGGTTCCCAACCGTATCTCGTACGCTGACGGAGGTGTCAGTGGGGGGGCAGACTTAGCGGATAAGAAAAAAGCTCACGTTTCATCTCAAAACGAGGGCCGACCTCGGCAAGCTGCACCTCTTTTGGCGGGATCTTGACGAACACATGATGACTGCGATATATGAATTTCTTCAGCGAACGCATGACGCGTTCAGACAATTCAGGACGCACCGGAACGAGATGAAGTCAGTTTCATTGGAAAACGTCATGACACGCTTGCTATCTTCCTTTGGCACAGGGAAAAGGTATTTCAGGCAGTCCCGTACGCGCTCACCAAGCGTTGACGTAAAATTCTCGAAAATGAGATGGGGGTATTGCTCGGACACTGTGGACGACTTGTACGACTCGATGTCATGGCGCAAGTTGACGTTGTGAAGAGTGAGGTAGAGAGTGGGTCCATGCGGGAAGTGCGATATAATCATGGCATCTGCATGGTGGGATCAAAACGGTGTGGTGCTTCCGATACGGCAGAGGGACGCACCTGGAGTCCCGCGATGCTCGTGCAAGACGATCAGATCCGTCACGTCGTTTGCTCGACACGCTTCAGCCAGTTCTTTCACGACGTAGTTTCCACGGTTGATTCTATGAGAGTTTGGAAACACCAGGCGTATCTCCTACGTCTTCGATTAGTAGGAGCTAACGACGTCCTTCATGAGATCACACCTTTGCAAACTGCAATAACTTTGAGCTTGGGTCTCGAGAAGTGGTCACCACGATCTTTGGGTCCAATATCCCAGCTCTCGAGTACTCGCTGTCAATATGAGTAGTCGGATCTGGAAGACGATAGTTGTGAGCGATTCGAAGCCAGGAGCAAGTACAACGACGCACCAGTCTGGGCCTCATCAAAGGGCAAGTCAACCGCCAGGTCCTTTGCATGCTTCCTGAGCTCCGTGGGCAATGGTTTGCCACTGGCCAAAGCATGCTTCACTTGCTGCTTCCGTTCGTACGTCTGGCGCTCTTGAAGCTCCTGTGACTTCGCGTAGACATATTGGCGGCGCTCGCGAGTTTGTCTGCGCAGCTAACCACATAAGTCAGAAAACAGATAAAATGGAATGAATGGGTCTCACCATTTGTTCGCCGTGACTAGTATAGAAAGAATCTGACTAGTACATGTACAGCCTGAGTACTGCCGGTGAACTGCAACTTGCGCATCCCAAAATTGAAGCCGGCCCGCCGCTCCGTGTCGCAACAAAACCAACTAACCTTCGCTGTACGTGATCTGAATAATCACTGATAGCGCATCTACGGAGTCTTTGCGCCAGGGCTTGGGTTTTTCAGCAACCCCTGCTCCAAGCTTAACCATTTTTAAAGACTATGAGTGGTGGCTACAAGTAACAATGCTTAGGTAGATTATATAGAGGATAACCATTGGATGCTGAGGGTAGCTACCAATACGGAGATAGGGAGGGGAGGTTCTATCGTAGACATCTGTATGTCACACGAGAAAGCGAATCAGCGATGAGTGCGTATGTCGTCTAGAAGTATTCATCAAGGGTGCTGAATAACGCTATGAGTTATGCACCGCCACACGAAAGAGTGAACGTACAATATACGTGAATCATCTCGGTCTCCAGGTCGGATGCTGGCGTTTGAGTAATCGGAGACGCGCTTCTCGAAGAAGTTCGCCTTGCCGTGTAATGAGATCATGTCCATGAAGTCAAATGGGTTTATAGAGTCATAGTGCTTCGGATTTCCCAACGAGACGAGTAGGCGGTCAGCGACGAACTCGATGTACTGGCACATCAAGCCCGCATTCATGCCGATGAGATCAACAGGCAGCGCAACTGCAGACATCTCAGTCATCCGCCAGTGACCTCCTTCAGCGAGCTCACTTGTGAGGAACTCCTTTTCAATTGCAACCGCTTCAGTGATTATATCTCTGACGACGTTGGGATGAGGTCGCCGCCTCAGGTGCTTGAGGAGTAAACACGCGAACTCGGTATGCATGCCCTCATCACGGCTGATGAGCTCGTTAGAAAAGCAAAGCCCAGGCATGAGACCTCTCTTCTTGAGCCAGAAGATGGCTGCAAATGATCCAGAGAAGAAGACACCCTCGACGGCAGCGAAGGCGACGAGACGCTCGGCGAAACTTGATTGCTCGTCGGATATCCACCGAAGGGCCCACTCTGCCTTCTTTGTGACGCAAGGGATGGTTTCGATTGCGTCAAACAGATGCATTTTCTGCTCTGGATCAGATATGTAGGTGTCGATTAGGAGAGAATACGTCTCGGAGTGGATGTTTTCCATCATGATTTGGTAGCCATAAAAACATCGGGCTTCGGCTGCTTGGACTTCGCTCGCAAAGCGTTCGACGAGGTTCTCGTTGACAATGCCATCGGAGGCAGCAAAAAACGCAAGAACGTGTGAGATGAAGTAGCGTTCGCCGTCATTGAGACGGCCGTTCCAGTCGACAAGATCGTGAGACAAGTCTATTTCTTCGGCAGTCCAGAATGAGGCTTGCGCTTGTTTGTACATCCTCCACACCTGTGACATTGATGTTGTAAGAAGAGACGCAATGAGGGAAAGCGGAGTAACTTGCGTCGGTGTATTGGATGGGGAAGAGGACAAACCGTCGCTTGGACTCGGCGAGAAGCGGCTCAAGATCTGGCGGGAGCTGAGCACACGCATGATTGGGCAGACATAGCCGCGCACGTTCTGGAAGGTGGACATCGCCGACAAAACGAGGCTTTGTGCTCTCATGAGGCGGCCGGTCCGCACGGGCGTGCTTGATCATGGGCTTTGTCAAGCGAAAGTTCTGGAGCGCGGTTGTGGCCTATACGAAACGGGTGTTATGAGATTCCGGTGAGGTGGCAGAGGAGCAACGGACGTCAGACAAAGGGGTCAGCCTGAGGAGGAGGACTCAGGAGTCAGGACTCAGAGGACATGTCGCAGCCAGAGTCACGGATCGGCGGCCCGACGTGACGATCACAGAGCACACGGTCACATGAAGTGTCACACGGGCGCGTCAACAGCGAGAAACAACGCGTTGGTCATGGTTGAACCCGCTAAACACGCGTAACGCGACTCGCGACTATAAAATCTCTCTGTCTCGCCTGCCCCTCCCCGCTCCCAACCACCACGCCCCGTACCTCCCAGCCGTCTCCCTCACACCGTCTGCCATGTCTGCTCTCCTGCGCCCAACCACTCCTCCCCGTCGTCTTTCGCCGCAGCCTACCCCAAGCAAAAAGGTTCGTCTCCGCCGGGTGGTGTTGCCAGTCATTCTCACCCTGTTTGCAGGCCGCTGCCGCCTTGCAGGCATTCTCCCTGGACTCGCCCATCAAAGCGAAGAAGTTTGCTGTCATCGACGATGCCCGCCGCTCTCACTCACCGGCATCGGAGGAGCTCAACGACACACGCAATGCAGGGGAGAGCGTCGACGAGTATCCCAGGCGTTATGTTGGTGAAGTTGATCTACCAGAGAGTCCGTTCTTCATCTACGTCCTCATCGTGAAGAGCAAACTGTGACACGTATCATAGGCCAAGAGCCTCTCCTTCTCGAGTCTAAGCGTCGCTTTGTGCTATTCCCCATTCAGTATCACGAAGTGAGTCTCCACTTTGTTCTCGAGGTTGACTTGCCGTGGCTGACTCGCGCAAGATTTGGCAAATGTACAAGAAGGCCGAAGCTTCTTTCTGGACCGCCGAGGAAATGGATCTTTCCAAAGACCTTCACGACTGGAACAACCGCCTGAATGACAACGAGCGTCATTTCGTTTCTCACGTCCTCGCCTTCTTCGCAGCCTCCGACGGCATCGTCAACGAGAATCTCGTTGAGCGCTTTTCCAACGAAGTTCAGGCCGCGGAGGCACGTTGCTTTTACGGGTTCCAAATCATGATGGAGAACATCCATTCGGAGACCTACTCCCTCCTCATCGACACCTACATCAAGGATCCCGCGGAACGCGAGTATCTCTTCGACGCTGTGGAGACTATCCCATGCGTAAAGCGCAAGGCTGATTGGGCCCTGCGCTGGATCTCCGACAAGCATTCCATCTTTGCAGAGCGCTTGGTTGCTTTCGCCGCGGTCGAGGGTATATTCTTCTCGGGCTCCTTTGCAGCCCTCTTCTGGCTCAAGAAGCGTGGCTTGATGCCTGGCCTCACGTTCTCTAACGAGCTGATCTCTCGTGATGAGGGTATGCACACCGACTTTGCCTGCCTGCTCTTCAACCATCTCAAGCGCCGCCCTCACCCCGAGACCGTCCTCCGCATCATCACTGAAGCCGTCACCATCGAGCAGGAGTTCTTGACGGGTGAGTCTTGAGCGGATGTCGCGTATTGCTCATACTGAAGCTCATGTAGACGCCCTTCCTGTCGCCCTCATCGGCATGAACTCCGACCTCATGCGCCAGTACATCGAGTTCGTGGCTGACCGGCTGCTCGTTGCGCTCGGCAACGATAAGCACTACAATTCCACGAACCCCTTCGACTTCATGGATATGATTTCGTTGCAAGGGAAGACGAACTTCTTTGAGAAGCGTGTGTCGGACTACTCCAAGTCTGGCGTGAAGACGACCAGCGGCGCGGAGGGATCCTCGACTAAGGATGCCAAGTCATTGTGAGTGCTCTCGGATAGTTTAAATGGCATAGCAGCTCATAGATCGCTCGCTCTGCAGCACCATTGACGAGGAATTTTAAGCAAGCATATATACCCTGTCACATCCCATCATGTCGCTTCGACGTCTGCAATCACTTATGTTGTGCCACTTTAGTCTGTTGTCACTAGATATGTTTATTATATACTGTACTCCTATCCATCCTACCAAGGTCATCGTATAAGTACTTTTGCACTGCGAGCTACGGCCAACCATTCGACAACGCGTGCGTCAAGGATATTTCCTGAGATGATTCATGACGCAATGCAATCGAACATGTCATTGTGAACAACTTGTGCCAGCCTCACCGCGAAGAGAGCTATGCGCTGGCCAGGGCGATGTCCAAAGACGAAGCGATGCCCCTCTCATCGCTCTTTGCGCGACTCGCCAGGCTTGGGCTCCGCCTTCTTCTGCTCCTGTTTGTCCTCCAGCAATGAGAGAATGATGTATGTGACGAGAACCACATTCGCCGCTACGATGGCAGTGATGGCAGCAAATGTGGAGTTGCCTGCATGAATTTATCAGAATACATAGGTGCTGATGAGCAAGAGCCGTACCACTCCAAATATACTTCTCGGAGAGGAAGTACGAGGAGAGAGGAACCACGCCGAGGGAGAGGCTGAAGAGGATGAGCTTGAACAGTACGCCGCTACAGGATAGCCATCATTCAATGATGCGGCCATAGGTATGACATGCAATACCTTTGCTGAACTGCCTGCTCGGCAGCATTGGCTGAGACGACCTGACTGCTCATGGTCGTGGAAAAGGTTAGAACGAAGGACTCCAGTGCATCTCCGAGGCACGTGAGACTGAGAGCCGAGTTGTCACATCAGCAAAAGTGCACAGATCTTGCGGCTGGTTATAGGTGGTTATAACCGCCGCAAGGTCCACAATCATCGCCAGATCCGGGACTCGGCCACCAGACAGCAGACCCGGTTATAACTAGTTAACCTAATTCCCTCCGAGCGATAACCACGTTGCAACTACTTATAAGCACCCGCAAGATTATCGAGAGGCCCTGGTAACCCACCGCAAGACTTGCATCGAAAGCGTACCTTTCCAGCCCTTTCAACGGGTTATACGCGCTTTCGAGGCTTTCAAGGAGGTACAATGACTGTTTATAGTATAAGAATACTCGATAATTACAAACATCTGTCCAATACGAGTCCGGTCACAATGTATAAGTAGTGACAAAGCATCAGGGAACCAGAGAGCACAGCACAAGAGCATCCGAGTACAAGAGGACAGCGTAGAACGAGCAGAACAGCAAACATACCAAAGCATACTACCCATGCCCTTGGCGGCCGGGGAGACTTTGCTTCGGCGGCGGCGGCGCGGTCTCTTCGTCCGAGGGGGTCGGGAATATGCGTCGCGGCGTCGCGGTGGGGGCATTGCGTCCTTGTCTTCATCGTCCCGGTCCGACCGGGGCCTGCACTGCTGAGAAGAGGCGACAGGGGAAAGGGCACTCAGGAAGCGGATCACCTCGTAGGTTTCCTTGTAATGATCCAGGCGCTGCTGACGTCTGGTCCCAGGGTACGTCAATGCGGATATGAGAAATTGAACGGAGCCTTACATGTCCGCAACCATTTTCTGGGTGTCCTTCTCGCTCGCAATGAACGCTTTGGCGGCAAGGAAGACCAGGTCGTAAGCACAGTGATGGTCAGTGCCGGGGTAGCATATATGCGAGAGAAGACTCACTATGTTGCCGCGCGTGCTTTCGACGACCTAGACTTTCGGTTTGTGTGCTTTGGCGGCTTCCACTTGCCCGCGTCTTGAGCCTGGTGCTCACTTGCATGAGAATGTCGTTAATAAATATGGCATATATGCGGCCAAAACTCACTCTGCCGCGGGGCGTACTCTCGACACCCTCGGTGCTGACGTGTCGCGAGTTGACCGCGTCGACTTGTGCACACCTCGAGCCTGGTGCTCACTTACATAAACAGATATCAGCGAAAATTAGGGGAGAGTGAAGACGATGACGCACCTCGTCTTCTTGGCTCGAGCTGCTCTGTATGCATCGAGCTTGTTAAATCCTGCGGGCTCTCGGCGCCGTCGTCGTCCATGTCTGAGCCCTGTCGCCGACTGGTATGAGAGATATCATCAGTGAAGGCTAAGCGAGAGTGTAGACAACGACACACCTCGCCTTCTTCTTTGCTCGAGCTCGTCTGGAGGCAGCCTGCTTGTCGAAGCTGGCGTCGTCCTCGGACTCAGCGTCCTCGTTGGAGATGTCCTCAGCACGTTCATCGTCGGGGGAAGGGGATGATGGCATGTGGAGTGAAGTGGATGGTCGTGGTAAGAGGGCAAGAGAAGTGACGCGCCTTGGCGTTTCGCGCGTTCATCTGAGCAGCCACGTGACCAACTCGCCTGTCGCGTCGCTGCCAAGTCGCACTTGAGTCAGCTACCTCTAGGCTAACCGCTCATCGGCGCTCATCCACACCGCCATCTACCACCGCTGAAGCAATCCTAGGATGGCGTTTCATTTAGAATGCGTATAGGGACATCGGGATTCCTTTTGGTCAGCCAACAAGTATGTATGTATGCCAGCTCACATCTGAATACGTTGCTCACTGACGTCTCAGCTGCTTCAGCTGGTCTTTGACCGCGGGGATATTGGGAAGACGGCACCCGAGCTGCCCAGCACCTACGGTGCATCATCCCCTCTTCCTACACTGACTCTGGTCTGCGTGCGCTCGCAGCCTTGGGGTCTTCCTCTGTCAAGAACTTCTACCATCCAGCTCACAACTGTGATGCCCCGACAACTGGCATTTTGAGACAAGAAGATGCCGCAGCGCTCAGGACGCGGCCGAACGGCACACGTTATCTAGTAGTGAGTGGGACAGCCACACATCCAACCGTTCGCTGTTGCTCAGAAGTTCCCGTAGTCGCTCCCAACGTGCCTATCATAAATCGCGCGCCGTCACACCTGCGCGCACACTGTCGGGCGCCTCGGCAACGCCCTCGTCGCTACGGCATGCGCACCGTCAGCACCTTCCCAGCTCTCGCACCGCCGCCTCAGTATCCACCCAGCAACCCAGCGCGCGTGCCGTCGCCCCCAGCGCACGCAACATCGCCCCAGCTCACGAACCGCCGCCTCAGCTCTCTCGCCATTGCTCCAGCGCGCGCATCGTCGTAGCAGCTCTCTCACTGTCGTCCCAGCGTACGCACCGTTACCCTAGCTCTCTCGCCATTGCCGAAGTGTGTGCACCGGTGTTGCACCAATACCATTGCAGCTCTCCAGACACCTTGACCATGCCCGACACACCCTCATCTTCCGCCCCAGCATCCAAACATGGCATCTCCGCCTCCAAGAGCGGCGTGCGCACAAGCAGTGCGTCGAGACCTTCGCTCCACGATGCGCACAGCTCGCGCTCGCTGCGTGGCAAGTCGTACTGCGGGTGAAATGTGCAGCGGACTGGCAGCATGGCATGCGCGCACAGGATGAAGGCGTTAGCGAGGACAACGAGGCCGAGGACATTCTTGCCGCTCACGCGCTCACGGGTTCGCTGTTCTGAGTCTGTAGTATTCAGAATATGTAACTCAATTTCCCCACTGTTGTATGACATCGTAAGCTGTCGCCAGCCTTGTGTCAGTGTTATAGGGCAGTTGTCAGGCCTGCGCTCTGGTTGTAAGTTGCAAGCCAGGCTTTCACTCGGGTTGTAACGCACCCGCCAGGCTTGCGTCGGTGTTGTATGAGGCCCGCAAGGCTTGCGCTTGGTTGTAAGCCAGTCACCAGGCTTGCATCGCGCCGGTAACCGGCCGCCAGCGGCTGTAACGGGGGCACGTGGCTGGTGGCCGCTGCAAGCCGCTGCAAGCCGCTGCAACTTTTGTGCACTTTTGCTGATGCACTGCCAGCCAAGCCGAGGTAGCTCCCTCCCAGGCCACTCTTCATCGTGTACCAGTAGATTATTCATGCAAGTAAGACACGACTCTGCTAGGCAGTGGCAGCTCAATTGACATGGTTGTAGCCCAAAGAAACCCATCGAATCGACCAGGGAAATAAACTCAAGTCGCGTCGACGGTCCGTCTACCCCTACTTCCTTTCGTACAGAACGCGGTGGTGAGTAGTATGATTTTTCAGATTCTTGACCTGCGTCTCTGATCATATGCTTACTCTTAGGATCGACAATGACCAATATGCACACCTCAATAACTCAATCTATTATCACCTCTTCGACTCCGTCGTCAACTCATACCTCATCACCCGCTGTAACCTTTCTGCACGAGTATCAAAGACAATCGGTCTTGTCGTTTCGTCACATTGTCATTACTTTGCCCCGCTCTCGTTCCCAAATGTTCTGGACCTCGGCCTGAGGGTAACTCATCTGGGGAAGAGTTCAGTAACATACGAGATTGCAGTCTTCAAAGAAGGCAGCAACGAACCTTCGGCCGTTGGTGGGTATACGCACGTATTTGTAGAGAATTCGAGCAGGCGCACTGCGGAGATCGAGGCGCAGACGCTTGTAGGTCTGAAGAAGTTGCTGAGTGCCGTAGGAAATGACGGAAATCGTGTGGCCAAGCTATGATACATACATAGTCACTATGCACTTGTTGTTCTCGTGTAAAAACTTGGATCCGTACAGTAGCCATCTGTCCATGCACTCCAGAAGAGCAAGAGAATATGTATGCGCCGTGGGCCACCCAACATGCCACAGCCAGCTGTCGCCGGTCGGCGCTTGTATGCCGCACAACTTGAACCTTGACATCCCCCCATTGAACCCTTCTGGCCTTCCTGCTACAAACAGGTGAATCTCAGGAATCCAGCACGAACCGCGAAATTGCGGGTCGTCTTCGGCTAGGAACGCACGTCTGCACTCACATCGACACACTACGCTTCTCTTCCCCTTCCCCCTTCCCTCCACAAAGTCTTTGCGCCTCTTTTATGCTCCGCCATGGAGTCTTACGAGGATTTTCTCCCCACGCCGTTGAGCACCGTCGCCGCCGAGCGCGAGATACACCCGAAGACGAGGTTGCACTGGTTGCGCTTGGGACTAACTTCATCGGAATGGGACATATTTGTTCTGTCGACGTGTCTCAAGCTCTTCTTATTTCCTGCATAGTGAGCAGATTCGTCTCATGCTCGTGACTGTCTCTTATGCTTGTCCTGTGCCTATGCCCAGTAGGTCTACCGACTTCGAGGTGCATAGAAACTGGTTGGCCATCACACACTCCTTGCCAATATCGAAATGGTACTTTGACGTAAGTACCGCTTTGCTGCCCATCTGACGGAGCTTGACAGATGTGCAGACTACGTCAGAATGGAGTGCGTATAACAATTCAATTCACCTTTCCTTGCCCACCTATCTCATTGTCACCGTCAGCCCTGGACTACCCTCCTTTTTTCGCCTATTTCGAGAAGCTGCTCTCAATACCGGCGTCCTTCATCGACTCTCGGATAGTTGACCTACGCAATCTCAATTACAGCGCATGGAGTGTCATCGCATACCAGAGGTCGACGGTCATCATCACTGAACTCGTCCTGGCAGCCGTGCTTCTGAGGTCTGATGACGACTTCGTCTCTTGTACGCATCTACTGACATGCTTGATGAAGGTTCGTGCGTGGAGCTGCAAATCCCTCCATGCAACGCCTAATCTCGGCGTCACTATTCCTGCACCCCGGCTTCCTCATCGTAGACCACATCCATTTCCAATACAACGGATTCCTGTTTGGTATCTTACTTGGCTCGGTTCTCATGGCTCGCAACGTACGTTCCTGCGTCTGTATATGACGCTCTTAAGCTCATGAGAGATCTTCCCAGGGCCATAAGCTCGCTAGTGGTTTTCTGTTCGCCGTCCTCCTCAACTTCAAGCACATCTATATGTACCTTGCTGTATGTGTTTTCCCCTGTGCAGCCACCTCCGTCTGACTTGGCGTAGCCCGCATACTTTGTTTACCTCCTCCGAGCATATTGCATGTCTTCCCAGGGTGCAATTCTTCCCACCCGGTTCCTTTCCCTCGCAAACACCGTTATCGTCGTGTTCCTTGCGTCTCTTGGTCCTTTCCTCTTCATGGGGCAGCTATCGCAACTGCTGTCGCGTCTTTTTCCGTTTACGCGTGGTCTGAATCATGCCTACTGGGCTCCCAATGCTTGGGCGTTGTTCACAGCTGCCGATCGTATCCTCCTCCAGTGTAAGCCTTTGACAAAGCTCATTATAGGTGCTAAATCTCTAACATCTGCAGATGTGAAGCGCTTCGGTGCCAGCATTTCCGTTAACACATCTGGCGTCGTTTCTACGTCTCGAGGGCTCGTTGGCGACACCGTGTTCGCCATATTGCCCAATGTGAAGCCCATACACACATTCATCATCACAGCCGCCTGTCAGTCGGTCAGTAAGATCTTCCATCCTTCCCAATCAGCGTTTTGACGCCCTTTCAAGGTGTTCTTGGTTAAACTCTGGAGACTACCAACGTACACATCCTTCCTCACGGCGCTGACACTATGCGGCTACACATCATTCATGTTTGGCTGGCATGTACACGAGAAGGCTGTCCTTCTTGTCCTTGTGCCTCTAAGGTATGCAGGGCTACTCAACAGGTTCCCAAGCGCTCGGAAACTGATAGACAACAGCCTGCTCGCGCCGGAGAACTATCATTACTTCCGCACATTCATGATTGCCAGCACAGCCGGCGTTGTCTCACTGTTCCCACTGCTTTTCACACAGGCTGGTGAGCTTCTAAGTTGTATGGCGGCAATGCCCGGACGGCTTATGATAGGAACATAGAGCAAGCTGTGGAGGTCATATACTCGATCTTGTGGGTGATAGCGACCTTCCTTCCCATGAATAGGCGCTTATACGAGTATGATGAGTGCCATTGAGCCGTCCACACTCAAACTAACGGAATGTGGCGCAGATTTCCTCGGTCGTTACCGGCAGTCATCCTTGGCTTTGCTGAGAATGCTTACTTGTCGGGATTCGTCGCCCTGCAGGCATTTGTTATCTTTTTCCCAGTCACGGTTTCTCGCCTGAGCGACGATGGTGGGGAGAAATGGGAGTTCCTACCATTAATGTTGACAAGCTTATACTGCGCTGTCGGCCTGGTTTGGGCGTATGTTCGACTGGCCACTTTGTATCTTACGCACTGACAATATGGAGCACAAGGTGAACCTGTGATTGATACAGAAGAGGAAGACATGACGAAGAAAGTGCTACAAATTTGTATTCTGGGGCGGACCGACTCATTTCTTAGCTATATGCACGACTAAGAAAGCAATGAGCTAACGGTGAATGCTACGGATGACAGAAAGGAAAATCACCATCCTCATCGTCGAGTACATGGTCCAAGCCAACCTTTTGGCCTCGCGGGTGCTTGGAACTGGCGCCCCATACTATCGCACTGACAATGAAGTCAGCGGTAGAAAAGAGGGAGTGCGTCGACAGTCACTTACTATTTCATTTGTTTGGCGATTTCTTTATGAATGGAGTTGCAGAAGTCTTCGATCGAGCATTTGCCTCGCTTGAGAACAACAGGGGCAGAGTAATCTGGCGCGAGCCCGTGGGGCTTCGTATACACACGAACAAGGTCCAGCGCCGACCACATCTTGTCAATCAGCTCGTCGATGTTCAACCATTCTCCTGACGATATGGGAACGCTGTTTGGGATCTTGTAGAGTAGATCAAGTTCCTCGATAGATATGGCATCGATCTGTTCGTGCCGGTGAGAAACCTGACAAAACTTCAACACAGGCAGACAAACTTTGTTAAGAACCTGTGAGCATCGAGTGTCTCAGAATAATCTGCTTCCGTTTGTCTGGAAGACCTACATAGATAGCCGGGATGTACACTCTGTGTGACAGGTATGAGCCAAGAGTCGCAAAAGTCGGACTATCTGACCTGTTGCCCTCAATCACGTCCACTAAGTCATCAGCTGTCGCACCCGGCTGTCGAATGGCAACGTCTGCGTTATTGATCTTGTATTCACTCAGGACTGCTTTGATCTCATCGTGGTCTATGTTTGTCAGCGGGACAGTGTTCGTGATCGCGATGCCGCCTCGTTCTTTCTTGCGAACCAGTACCGCTGGAGGCTTCTTGTTTAAGCGTATCCCAAATCCCTCTAACTCTCCTTCAATGATTTTCTTGTCGCCCAAAGGTTTCAGGACGTCCAGGACGATGAAGATGAGATTACAGGTGCGTGCAACTTGGAAGACATCATCGCTCAGAAGTTTTGATGAGCAAAGAAGGCAAATCTCATACCAGCAATGACTAGGGAGCGTCAGAAATTTGCATGTATATCCGTTCAAGGTACGCACCTTGGCGACCTCTTCCCCGACCATCGTTTGCACCTTCGATGATTCCAGCTGCACACGAAGAGACCATGAGAACGTTACGGTTTAGCCTGAGGAAATGACTGACGAAGGTCGAGGATTTGTATTGGTGCACCGTGGACTTTGACAGTTCCCGGGACGGTAGTAAGAGTCGTGAAGTCGATCGCGGAGACTTCGGAATGGGTCCCAGTTAATTTGGACATCAGGGTCGACTGTAAGAGTATAAAATCAGTACTCAGAAGGCACACATGCAACCTTTACATACTTTTCCGACGGAAGGAAAGCCTACAAAGCCGACAGACGCTATACCTGTCCGCGCGACATCGAAGCCTACGCCAGCCCCACCACCACCACCACCAGAGGACGGCGCTATGAGCTCTCTCCGTAGCTTGGCAAGCTTTGCCTTGAGCTGCCCAAGATGGTAGCTCGTCGCCTTATTCTTTTGGGCTGAGGACCATGTGAGTAGCGGAAAGCGGTGGAATTTGTCGGTCACTTGCTCTTGGCCTACGGGTGCAAAGTCGGTGCAAGGCAAGACAACCTGTGCGAAAAGCTCACCATCTCATCTTCGATTTCCTTGCCGCGTCGATGTGAGGACAATAAGATCGACAGCAAATGGATAAGCGCACTTTTATCTTTTGAACGGTCGTCATTGTTGCGGTATGAGGTGAATCCCAAAATGGTAACGCAGGCCGATCAGTGGCTATGGCGCAGCGCTCGCTGTTCTTTCCCAATCACCGTCGTGACCGTCGACACATCGACCGCAGAGCCCGTCACGCTCGCTGTCCCTCACCTCTGACAGTTACTCTCACTGCGACCGTCTCGTCCCAGCCGCTCTCTCTATTCTCGACCACCAACTTCGCGACTGGCTGGTCTGGTCGCCGCAATCCTTTTCTTTGCCGCCACCTAGCAACCTCGCTCATTTCGCCCGCCGCGACCGCCCTCTGAAAGTTAGCCTTAATAGACAGCATGTGTGGAGGTCCAGCTTGGAAACGTGAAGTCGTCGCGGACCACAAGGTGCTTTCTGCTAGTGCATATATGTGTACTTTCTTCTCATGAGCGCTTCGCACCCTCAGTTCGACTTTATCGATACTCGAGAGTTTACCAATAACGACTTTAGCACGCGCCTGAAGTACGTTCTCTATCCAACTTTTTCTCGACTCGGGTGCGGGCAATGTCCTGGCAGGGCACTTCGCGCCCTTGCAACTCAGCGTCCAGCTTTGTCTCCCACTTTGTCTCCCACTCGAGACCTCAAGGATTGGCACGGTCATATAGATATCTAATACCTCTTTGCAGATACCTCTGGGTGTATATACTTGTTCTCAAGTCGTTCCTGGTCTATGTCTTCGATATCTTCACCGCAGTGACCATGTTGACGACGAAGTCGTGGTCGAATCAAATCTTCAACAACTGCAAGCAAGTCCAGGGATGTGTGCCCATTCCATTCAATGTGGGAAAGTGGCTTTTCGTTGGCTGCATCATATTCTCGTTCCTCCTGGTGCGTCAGAGCCTCATCCTCTCTATCCCCACTCTAACGGTGGTGCCTCGCAGTTGGCATACGAAGGACGTAAAGCCAAGAAGATCATTGCGAGTCGAGACATCTCGTATGCGTTCACCAACGTGATGGCAAACAATTATTACTCGCTTCGTGAGTGCCGTTCGGACCGATCTATTGATACGTCGTCTCAATCAACATTGAAGGTTCATACGATCATTTCTGTTTTTTTGATCACATCTCTCAATCAACGAAAAAATCAGACGACTTTGCATTCTTCATCTTTTTCACTTTCAAAAGTCAGTCTCTCCGTTGAATGAGCCACGGACACAGGCTAACAGCGACCAAGGTTGGAAGCGTTTGTTTTTCGCTGATGGCCCGCGTCAAGTCATCAACGCCCTCACTCTCTATGCCATCTACCTGTCGAAGAAAGGAAAGTCACCCTGGTACGACTTTGGGAAGTACTTCGCCGGTAACAACCTCATCACTACGGCCCTCACCATCTCCACACTGTTCACCGTCCTTATCTTCGCCGGCTCGCTTCTCCTTCTCATCGCAGCAGGTGTCTGCTATATTCCTCTCCTCTGCTACATCAAGGGCAATTTGAAGGTTTGTCTCGGTTGCGTCGCGTCAATCTCGAATCTCATCCAGCTGTGTGCAGGAATACTGTTGCCATAAAGTTGACAAGGTAATTCAGAACCATACATCACTGATCATTCGCTGATTTGGGTGCCCCTCACAGCGTATCTCGGAGATCATCAAGCGTCGCAACAAGCAGCGTATGGTCAAAGCAGCTGCCCTTGCTCGCAAGGAGGCCGCTGGCGACTTCTCTCACTTGAAGAACAAGAAAGGCGAACTCGTCCACCAGCCCCTTCCCCAACCCACTCTTCCGAATATCTCATTGGACGACGACTTCGATGACGGTGCATCTGGCCCTACTCGTGGCCCATCCCCCAATCATACGGCAGCCGTACAAGGAGACTACTACGGCTCAGATACGAAGAGCACTCTCGACTACCCGGCCATGCCGGCGTACAACCCATACTCCCATCAGCAAGACCCGAACGCGACATACGCTCATTACAACCCGTCCGCAGGGACGCTACACGACGAGCCGCCGTATGACGACGACTATGGCAGTACGGCTCATCTTGCGCTGGGTGCCGAGCCGTATGCCCACAACGAGCCTCCATACCCGGCTCCGCTTGCCAACGGTTATGTGGCAGACCCATACGACGTATACTCGGGGCACGATGGTCAATATCAGTATGATTACAAGCAGTCGCGTCGGCAGTCGGCAGACGTAGGGCTGGCGTACGACGAACCGCCACAAGACTACCCCAGCCCGGTGTCGGCCGGCCCTCCACCGCGCAGCCTTACTTCGACTTTGCAATCGCACCATCCTGCTCCAGTCTATGGACATCGGTCGCCAAGCCCTAGTAATGGTGTGGGGTACGAGACTTCCCACCAAGGTCGTGGCGGTGGGGGGCAGTATCACGCTATGTGATAGGACTCTCTCGTTGTACTATTTTTTTCGGTTGCGCTTGCATCTCCCTCCGTACTTCATGAACATTTGTATATATTCTTCATTAGGTATCTGCCGATCCCTACGTGACGAGCTGCTTCGGTGAGACATGCAAGTTGTCATTAAGACTGCAATTGGTCAAGATCCTCTCAGTCCTCGCAATCTGTTGCCTATGTTCCGCATACTGTCACGACTTGATCGCGTAACGAACGGCAGTGGTTACCTGGAGCATGACTTCAAAGAAGAGCCACGCTGCGAAGAGAAGGTTTACATATCACCCACGATGGAGCAAATAGACACGGAACTCATCTTCGCAATATCTTTCCGAAAAAACGTTCCGTCCGCTGGCTCACCGGAAGCTGACAAAATCCTAAATATCAATGCACGGCGTGCAACGGAAACAAGTAGTTGAGGTAGACGGGACATGGAATGACAGTAGCTAGGTCACATCTTTCACGCTGGAGATCAAACGTTGAAGCCGTGTCCACTGTCACCGTCACTGTCGGGTGGATGACTCGGATCACACTTCTCTCTTAAGCGAGCCGCACGCTCAAGCTCGGCAGCCTCTACGCTCCTAGAATACCTGCGGCCGATCGTGCCGGGACCCAATGGACCATGTCGCCCCCATGGCCAGACGATCCATACCAATCGTGAGTCAACTAAAGCCAGTGGGACCTAGCTCGACGGTCAGCATGTTCATAGGTATCTGCCGTGAGGAGAACTGACAGGACCAAAATGATTGCTGTCCTCTGATTCGAAGGAGGAATCGCCTTCGAGCCACGCATAGCCATTTGGCAGTGTAACTTCTTTGTCTGGATATGGGGGAAGAGTCTTCACCTGGAGATAAGTAAGTAGTCCGCGTCAGCCTGACCTAGTAAGTACATGATACACGCACGGTATCTCCCGGAAGCGCAACGATGCGCTTGATGAGCAGCTTGCCATGTTCATGAGGCGACCTATGATATGGTCGGCTTGGGGCGATCGGGAGAGAACGAGACAGCAATACTTCAGGGCAACGATGTCTCCCCGTTCATACTGGCGAAGTGACTCTATGGAGAAGCGATCAAATAAGACGATGTCACGAGGCTGTGATGGATCTGGGTTCAAAGTTGGCTAGCTAAGGATATCAATAAGTGTTCTTTGGCGTTCATTATTCAGAATTGAATCTGACCTGCATGCTATTGCCAGTCACAACCCTGACGGTGAAGCCGTGCTTCGTGAAGATGATTCCTGTTGGCAACCAGAATAGAATAGTCTGTGACCATTTCAAGGCAGGATGAGTCGAGGACAATCTTGTCCAGGACGTATAAGCGTTCCGCATGGAGAGAAATGGCCATCGGAGGACGCGATAGAGGGGCATAAGTGCAGCAGGCGTTATAGTCTCCGGGCCAGAGGCAGAGTAGACAGATTCAAACCTTCGCAGGCTCAGTCACCTGTAGGCGCTCACATTAGCGTCTCCGAGTCCCGAGTCACGAGCCTTGGCTTTCGCCTTTCAAGTACACGTCCCCTTCTCTTTCTCCGTTCTTCGCTCTCCTCTTACTACATCACCCTGCAGTTGCGAATCTCTTACACAGAGCTTGCTCCCCGCTTCCGCCGCTTGCTCCTCGCTAGTACTGGTTCTGCCGCTACTATCGAGTCCTACCCAAGTTTCCTCGCTACCGCCCGCTCAGCCGATCGTTCTCTGCTTTTGCTCCAGCATCCCCATGCTATAAACACCATCTGAAAATGGGAACGTAATGCTGCATCGCCTGCGTGCCAGCAGCCAGGCGGCATGCACCGGTGCGTGTTTCTTCCTGCGATTGACACGGCCATGCTGACATAAGTATTGGCAGGAAACGCATTCTTAAAACCGTGCGGAAGAGCTCTAAGAACATTCACCCAAGCCGTTCTCTTATACGAGTCTAAATGGCGATCTGAAGTGCCAGCGCTCTCGCCCGCAGCTTCATCGCACGCGCGGCTCACACATGCGCAGGTTCCAGATTCGAGTGTACCGACACCTCATCAACCTGCTGTGTCGTTAGTCGTGTTGCCAAGCGCCAGTGCACTCGCTAGTTCTCGTGTCTCCCGCAGGTAAGGACAGAGTAGCCGCGGGCTCTCGACGGTATGAATTCGGGTATCAGAGCCCGTTATAAAATATTATCTCGTTTGCAAGCTCAATCCCAAGAGCGCGCACACAAGCTGTGATAGCCTGTCGCATTTCGGGAAGTGTCCATTCAGGAGATACCTAAAGGCACAGATCTATCAATCTAGAGTTGTGCCGGAACGAAATGCGCACCGTTGCGGGAATCGCGGTAGGACGGCCTTGTCCCACATGGACGACATACACGCGCGACAAGTCGTCGGAAGATAAGTCAGGCCCGACAAAAGTTTGCTTCCGTTCTGTCACCATGCCCAGATGAGCATGCCACCATAACGTCGGATGTCATTTTACCATGTTCATTCAAAGAGGACGCAACAGTATGGTCGGGATGCGCGAAGGAGGCATATCTGTTTCGGTCCAGCAAATCTTTGCACATCGCCAGTGGGTGCCAGCTCCAATCCTCCTGGTTACTGTGATGAGGCGGGAAGATGGCTTCTGCCACAGACTACTTACTGGATCAGCGAGGTATGAGGGGCCGTATTCCCCCTTGTACTTCATCTTCTGACAAGTGTGGATGTAGTACCCTGTTAAGGTGGCAGTCAATGACGGCATACCTACTACTTGCAGAATGTCGTGACCCACCCATATAGAGATATTTCATGTGCAACATCCCAGCATTGTGAATCTCCCGAGCGAGGCTTATTTCTCGAAGAGCGCTCAGCTTAAGACCAATTGTTAGCACCTGCAGAATGGGGTTGAGGGAGCAACGGTACCTTCCCCAGCGAGAATGTCTCGAATTCGGCCTCCCACATGAAGTATACGCTGGATACACAGTTTGGAAGGATGTCAATTATCCCCATGCCTATGAGTCTTCCGTCCAATCGATACATTTGGTGATGCAAGCCATAATGTGTAGGAAGGTGGTCTGCCGGTGGTGCGGTATAGGGGATGGGTTGACGCTGGTGACATCAGATTCTATACCAGCAGAGTAAGTATGGCGCGTACATGCAAAGGCGAATCGACGAGAAAAGATTTGAAGTTGGAGCGGTTTTTGTTAGGTTTCTTGTGAATACTAGCTTCATAACTCTGGTAGAGTGTAAACTTCTCCTCCGTGAAGCTAGACAGCTCCAGTGTCACCTTCGAGGAAGGGGAAGTGAGCCCGTCAGACACTGCGACATGAAATCAACAAACTTACTTCAAATGCATGGGCCGCGTCGTCGCCAGCGAAGGTTTTCTCTGAAGCGTGCAAAGCATCTTCTAGCGAGAAAATCTGGGCTGATGATCTATGCACGAATGAGTGGGAAGATCGCAAAAGACCCATGACGAAGTGAAGACAAACTTTGGTTTCGAAGCCGACGAAATCTTGGTACCTAGTGTGTCACCGTCACCAACGACGTGGCGGGTCCATCTGCGCAAGGATGCGTTTGTGAGCCATTGTTTCAATGTTTGTAGAGAATGTGAAGGCTCATGTACCTGTTTATCAGTTTTCTCTGGCTCTTTGACGCCTCAAAGGCCGTCGTGTCCAGTCTCATTAATCAATTCAATGTAAAAGTGTGCATCGCGATCGACACAAAACTCACCTGATGGTGTACTGCGGACAGCAGGAAGTACTGAGGTCAGGCTTATAGCAGTATGTTCCCGACCTTCTCCATCCTCGGTCTATCATCCTTTGGTAGACCTCCAGGACATCGATCGTCACAGTGACCCCAGAACACTGGTTCAAACGACTTACATCGCAAGATAATTGATATGCAGTCAGACTGGCCAGATGCGCGCTGGTCCGGCCTGCACTGTGACAGTAGCCGCAGCTAGACGACGAAGGGCCATATGGCTCAGCAATTGTCTGTAGGGTGGTCATCCACTGGCGTAGGTAGATGCTGATGCTACGAGTGGGCGAGAACCTTGGCAAGTCGCGATTATAGCGATGGTGAGAAAGGAGGGCGTGATTTCTGTGACGCCGCCGCGAGCCGCGTTATCTATCAGAACCTTCAATAGATTGCACACCCTCAGTAGATTACGGTAGTATCTACTATCCGTCCATAGAAAACAAGCTACAGAATCCGTGTGAACCTACGCGTAGCCATTGCTGCCCTGTTCAGAAGTGGAGATCATAGTATAGCGAGCTCGTCTGTGCCTGGACGCACTTCGAACTTGAAAATGGGAGGAACACACGACGAGACCCCGTCGTGAGCGGTGACGAAGAGGGAAGCGCCGCCGCCGGCAAGTCGGCAGCGGTCGGCAGCCGGTGCCGGCGGTGTTCTCTGCTGGGACGCGCTGCTGGACTCACTTGACACGCGCGCTGGACCTCAGACTTCGGGACAGAGCGTGGCATTTTCCTTGAAAACGACAGTTATACGTGATGAGTGACTCGTAGTCAAGTCTACGTGTATCTTTATGTACATAGTACTTATGTACCACGGCTATAATCAAATGATAGGATCGCAACAAAAACATATCTAGGCCAACATAACTCGTAATTCGTGCGCGTGATATACAGTAGTGTACATATGGTTGCGGCATGCAGTGTATCGGTCAAAATTTGAACAAGAGAAGAATGTAGATAGCTAGCCCCAACCGTCCCAGCTGCCGAAACGTCGAAACTCCAGCAATACACATTCGCGACTCTCCTTCTTCTCCTTCTCATAGGCAACCCCTTTTCCTTTGTCCGGTCGGTGAGTGAAGGAAGAGCTGCTGGGTGACCGTGCTCTGTGCACAGTGTGGCTCCTGGCGCTAGGGGAGGTAGGATGGGGTATAGACGTCGGCGAGTGCGGTCCCAAAGATGGCAATGAGCTAGCGCGCGGAAGTGATAAGCGATACCAGCCTCCGGTATATGTGAGAGCTATGAGTTGGTACTCGACGACAGGTGGCTTGCCTGCCGCTGTGGGCGCTTCAATCCACCCGACTGTGCATTTTTCCTCCTCCTGCAGATCGGCGTCGACGGGCCCATGCGTTTGTTGAGACAGGGATATGTGGGATGTGAGGGTTGGGATACGAAACTGTGCGTACGACCATTCCGATTCGAAGTATTTCGGAAGGGGAAGATATGATGTCAATGACGACAAGGTGGACTGACGGTTTCTGAAAGGACGCTGAGTAACCGGCCCAAACCAGAGTATATGGCAGGAACTCACGACACTCCCGTCCCCATAGTCAATGCAAAGATGTGGACAGTCCCTTTGTCACTCCATACACACAGCTCAGCCTCATCCGGACGAAAGGCAACACCGTAGATCGCAGCCTGGTCCGAGCCTCTCCGTAATTCGCGTACTTGTTTGCCTGTGGCGGTATCCCATACTCGAACGAGGGTTCCTCGCAAAGACGTAGTAGCAACAAGGCGACCGGACGGTGGAACGGCAAGAGCGGTGAGCGCGGTGTTATGCGCGACGAGTATGGATTGCGCGTGCTTAGTTGGAGGGGGAGGGCGCGAAGAATTGGGAGGAGGAGGGCCGATAGGTTCTGGGGGGCGGCAGGGTGGAAGGTGGATCAGTTGGACATGCCCGATCTGCCTGCCAGGGATGGTGAGGAGGGTTGAATAAGAGCCGGTGGCCATCGCCAGTATCCCTGCCTTGATCGTCAGTCGGTACAAATAGAGAAGCCAGAGCTCCAAGCATATAATCAGAGAGAACGAGCAAGGTGAACATTCGCACCTCTGGGATTGTCGCAAGTGTCCCATTCCCGATATCTCGTGACGGTCTCCCCGATCTCGAATACGACCACTCTCCTTCGCAGAGCCACGGCAAGCCATCCTCGCCGACAGGTAATCCCTCTGACCTTCTCTCTGAACTCCAATTCGGCGACCTCTTGAGCGGTTGCTTCGTCCCAGAAGATGACTTTGTTTGGAGGATAGCGAGGACTGCGCCCGCCTCCCAGGAGAAAGAGCAGGGATGACGAATGGAGCGGCACAACGGCAGCGAGGGTGCCACCGCTCACTTCTGACAATGATATCAGAGAGATCCCTCGTAAGACAGGGGATGGCTATGTACCGCGTTTCTTGAGTAGCTCCAGAGGACATGAACGGTAGATGGCGAAGCCGGCGGGTGTGGCGGTCGTGAAGATTTGGCTGTCGGCGTCGAAGCGAACGTCGTAGAGAACCAGCGGCTTCGTGGCAGTGATAGATTGTCTCCCAAGGTTCATTGGTGCCGTTTCTGATGGGGGCGAAGCACCCCGTGAAGGATGGTAAAGGACAGCGCAGCTGAGTAGTGACTGGTCGTGCCAAGGTACAACTGCGCGCTGTAATGCGGAACACGTCACCCACGCACACCATTTATTGCGATACGGACGTCAGGATATACCAGTACAAGGATTGTAGGTGCAAGTGTCTGAGAATACATAATGTGGGTAGAGTGCGTTGCGTGTGCAGTGGATAGAGGAGGGATAGATCAGCAATAGTTGTACAAAGGACGTCCAAAACCCATAGATACGGCTATCTGGCTACAGCATACTGTAGCTATAGCTAAAACACACGTTGGCGAGGAGCACAAGTGAGCTGGTGAGCACCCACTGGACCCCCGATCATCGACGAGGCCATCATCGAGAACGTCCATAGACGCCCACATCCACCTGACCGCGGGCCTGGGGGGTGTATGGAGGCGTCGGAAGAGCACCTGAATAGCTCTGAACTGCGCTCGCATGGCTGCGCGGCGGTGTGCTCGGCGCCGTAGAGTTGTTCCAGGACTTGGGAGGGCGCAAATCCACATGGGCCAATTGCTGCCTGGCCAGTTTGAACTCCTGCTCCTCCATTTGGTTCTGGGCAAGGAGGGCCGCTTTAGCCTCAGCTTGTTTCTGAAGCTCAGCCTCCGATTCGTCCGAGAGGTAATCGGTGAAGCCACCGTCCGACGTGACCGTGCCTTCGCTGCCACTGCGAGACAGCGATTCGCCGCTGTCGCTACTGCCACTGCTCGGGGACTTGACATGGCCTGAAAGGCTCATCGCGGACAAGTCGATATCCAGGCTCGCACGCTTTGTTGTGGGTCGCGAAGCTGATATGGTATCTCGACGTTCGATGGATCGAGGGGGGTGGTTCGACGCGTTCGCCAAGGAGGACGTATCAGTGGTCGAGGCACGACGACGGAGCGCTGGTGGGGAGTCCGGCGACGCTTTCGACGCTTGAACCGGCATTCTCGACACCGAAGGGCGACGCACTGAGCCCCGAGGGAAAGCAGTAGCCTCCAACTCGATGTTTCGCCTGAGCGGGGACGGCGTGTTGGGCGACTCGCCGCGCTTCTCCCCGTGCTCAACGCTGGTCTTGCGGAGATGCGTCGGGCTCGATTCAAGGACGGAAGGGGTTGAAGTCGGAGGGCTTTCCCTAAGGCCGGCCCCCCGGGGAGTGGCATTTGCGAGCGTCGTGGCGGCCTCCTTGGGACTGCCTCCTGACCGAGCTCGACTGGGGATGGCCAGAGGCTGTGTCCGTGGTGTTGTGCCTGCGCGCGATGGCGTGGTGCCGGAGCTGGTCCTGCGATCGAGGGCGGGGGGCGGTACGGCGGCGAGTGGCGCAGCAGCCTTTCCTGTCAAGGCTGAGTGTCCGAATGAGGGACTGCCTCTAGACGCCGCCGTTGTGTTGATGCTCTCCAGCAGCGCCTTCACGTCGTTGGGAATGGGTATGTGATGCACGGTGGCGACAGCATTCCAGTCCGCCGGGGGAATGAAGCGGGTTTCGCTGGGAGTCGGGGTGCGACAACAGCCTGGCCATCCCGGGTTCTGATAACCGGCCTGCTTAGCAGGTGGGGAGGTGCGCGCCCACTGCAGATCGACGGCTTGAGAAGGATGTCTTCGCGATCGAGCTGGGCCAAACACGCACCTTGCAAAACCCACAGCCGTTGAATGTCTGGACTGTGCGCCACGATGGGGTAGGTCAGAGTGCGGTCCGATTAGCAAGAGCCACCCGACGTACCCTCTGCGTTCTTCATGTGGACGACATCGTGGCGAGGGTGGAGTGCGCTGTTCTTGCAGACATCCTGCTTGTGGGGGCATCTGGAGAGGAATGGGTAGGCCGAGCGGCGGCGGGGTTGGGCAGGAGAAGGTACCTTGCACCGCTGGGCTTGAAGACCTTGCACATGGGGCAGACGCTGGTGGCCTGTTCGATCGAGCCATATGCATAACACATGTTGGACAAGGCGGGGGCTAGGAGGGAGGTGAAGAATAGCAGCGGCAGAGAGCGCGAACGGGCTCAGAGAGGTATAAGGGCGATTGTACTAAGAAAGGACGGCTCTGTGCGAAGTCAGATCCGACATGTGGTTCCTTGTGGTCTACTGATCGGTTCGGTTTATACGGCATGAGCACTGAGCGGGAACAAAACCGGAGGGACGAGGGGGGGAAGCTGGTGACTGACAAGAGGATCTCAAGCTGGAGGATGGCGAACAGCGCTACACACGTAACTTTCCTGGATCCCAACGGCCAAAGGGGCATGAGGCGGGTCACAATCACCTCGCGCTGTCTGCCCCCATAGATAGCCATCGCCCGCATACGGCCCCCGCCCGCCCATCGCCCGCCCACGGCCCCCGCCCGCTGCCCTGCACGGCCGCCGTCCTGTCCGACGCGCCTGCTGGACACCGGAGCACGCTGTCTGGCACGGTGACTCTGAGTCTGAGATCTGAGGACAGTGACTGCGGCGACGGCGTATGCCGAGATTATCAATCGGCCCGGTCGTCCCGCGGACGGCGAGTACTGCAACTCACAGGTCATAAGTAGCACACAGCATCCTCCCTCCGCACCACCACCATGGGCAAGACTCAATCCAAGCTCTCTCCAGAACAACTGGCAGACCTCCAGAAAAACACATACTGTGCGTCCCCGCGCCCTTTCTGTGCCCTTCCACGTTGACCCGTCGCACAGTCGACAAACGAGAACTGCAGCAATGGTCTGTCCTCGCTCCTCGCTGACCCCAACAAAGGACATGTCCTCACCCCTCACCAGGTACAAGGGCTTTCTGAAAGACTGCCCCGCCGGTCAACTCGACAAGACCGAGTTCGGTCGAATATACAAGCAGTTCTTCCCTTTCGGCGACCCCGGCGAGTTCGCAGACTACGTCTTTGACGTCTTCGACGAGAACAAGAACGGCACCATTGACTTCAAGGAATTCATCTGTGCGCTCAGTGTCACCAGTCGGGGCAGGCTAGATGAGAAGCTCAAATGCATGTCATGTCGTGCTCTCCGCTGTGCCCCGGTACTAACTGCCATCGACCATCGCCAGGGGCATTCCAGCTGTACGACATCGACAAAGATGGAACAATCACATACCAGGAGATGCTTCAAATTGTGCAGTCAATATACAAGATGACGGGTCAGATGGTGAAGCTTCCGGCAGACGAGGATACGCCGGAGAAGGTCAGGACATACCATGAAGCACTCGTTACCATTCTGAGTGTCTGCTTGCAGCGCGTGGACAAGATCTTTCTGCATATGGATAAAGATAAGGACGCACGGCTCACCTACGATGAGTTCGTTGAAGGGAGCAAGCAGGATCCAACCATCGTACAGGTGCAGCTTTTGTCGCAAATGATGCGTCTCGTTACTCACTGGGAATGTTAGGCATTGTCGCTATACGATGGTCTTGTATAGTCTTCACACACGCTTTGAACTGGGTTACCGTTGGCCTTTCGAGGGCCACATGGAGTTGATTCATAGATCTTTATACCTTGCTGTGTTTCTAGTTGTAATCTGTCGCGCTTTCGATGACCTATGCACTTTGTATCTTTTCACGTCGCGTGTGCGAGCCTAGTTCAGTCCAATAAATGGGGCGTGTACTCGTACAATATCTTTATGATGCCGCCCTATCATACTTGCGAAGAATGCGGTCTTCCACATCCTCCCCAATCCACTTGTGAAGACCCTCTGCAAATTCCAGATTATCCCGCTCTGCTTTGAACAATTTCCCAAAATCTTGAGGCGCACCAGCTTGCGGCGCGCCGGCCGAAGCGAATGGGCTGGCCATCATGTTCTGTGCTGCATCCGCGGCTGCTCGCCACATGCGCGATTCAAAACGTGCTGACCCAAGGCAAACAGACACGTACCATTTTCGCCGCCCAGAATTATGCGGTATAAGCCATTGAGGCCGAAGAAATTTAGGAAGTACCACGAGAGGGAGGACACCCATCGGACGTCCATATCTGGCGTCTGCACGCCGCGCTGAAGCATCGACTTGAAACCCAGCGTGAGTGGAAATGGCAGTTTGACTGGAGGCAGAAACATAGTCAGTTTATGAACGTGGTGACGATTCTGACAAACGTAACTGAGGACAAACCCTTCAAAAAAGAAATTGATCCACCCCATGATGACCATCTGGGGTACCATCATGACCATCTGTGTCTTCATCCCTGCCATCATTCCATCCATGGCCGCGGGGTCGGTGAGAGGATTGGGAGGGGCAGCCGGGGCGTCACCCTTACTTGGGCCATCCTTGAGGTACGTGCCATCGGCAAAGGCTTTGGAGAGGTTCTGTGAGATGGACTTGTAGAAAAAGAATGGGATGGGTGAATTCGATGCAGTTGCTCGCAGAACATTGGATTGAACTAGAGCACGCCTATGGAAAAGTTGACATGGCCGACATACACGATACATGCACGACACGTACTGCTCACGTATTGCAGCTCTTGGTAGCCTCTTCGGTGGTGACTGTAGGAGCAAGACAACGTAGTGCCTCAAGATGCCCACAAGTATCTAGAGTTCGGGTCAAGGCGACGACCCGAAAAGAGTTGGGCAGGCGCACCATGACCAGAGTGATGGGAAAGAGGACCCAGTCCCGGATTTGGGGATCCAGGTAGAACGACGGCACGCTGGAACAACGTTCAAGGGTTGGAGCTGACGAAGATGCGGTGGACTCACGGAGAATATGCCGCCATCGCGTGCTGTGGCCGTGGCTTGGGCAGCCTATGAGCAAGAATGAGGAGAGGTTTGGCGGGCAGAGTCACCACGGCTGGGCCACGGGTCGCGTCGGGCGATGCCGAAGGTCAGAGTCGATTTCTTCACGCTTCCGAGTCATCCTCAGCGCACTCGACTTATCCCTCGCGATGGCTAAGTTCGCTGCTCATGTTGACTTTCTACTGGGCTCCTCCAGGACTGGCTCGGACAGCCGACGCGGCTTGGACGACTGGTTGAGGTAGATGCTTCCTTGACGTGTTGTACGGCTCGCTGAATCCCTTCTCCCAAGGGTACCTGCCGTCACAAATGGTTTGCATCCAGCTTTGACGCTCTTGACCTCATGTGAACTGTATACACTTCTATAGACTCAATGTCCGTGGGCGAAGAGCTACCCCCAGGAACGGACGACCTTGCGCCCTCCGTGATCGACTTGTACCGCTCTGGCCCTGCACCTGTATTCGAATCTCAAAGTCAAGTGCTCAGCAGAATTCTACTGTATGTTTATTCTACTGCAAGAAGCATGACAGTCGCTGTATTCAGTAACCAGAAAACGCAATGTCCATTCATCGCTAGACCGCCTGCTTGCCATCCTGGAGTCACCCACCGCGAATGACGTTATCTCGGAAGAGCTGTCTGAGATAATAGGTCTTGATGACCTGGACCTTGTATTAGATATGCTGAAGGATCGCGTCAGTCTCGCGCGGGAGGTAATGTGTCTCGATCCTTGATCTCAAGTTCGCGCACAGACCATTTTCTGGAAAGCTTGCCCAATACCTTCACGTCCGGAAGCCTGAGTTCAAAACCTCAACAAGTGAGCTACTTGTGCAATCTGCAATGTGTTTCTTTATGTCATCTTTGTTGTTTGACGCAGATCCAGGTCGTATACTGTCTCCAGCGGAAGCCAGAAAACGCATGGAAGAAACATTCCGCGAAAACGCCTCACGTCCATTGTTCTCTGCGATGGCGGTCAGTAAAGCTTATGTGCAGCAGAGACCGGTACATTCATCAGAGTGCATCAGGCCCCGCCTCCAGAAGTACTTCCTCACGTGTACACCTCCTCATCGGTGGCTCAAGGCAATATCTTATCACAGCACGGTACTAAGTACCTGCTGCCCATGGGAACGACGCGGCGTCAGGCAGAGGTCATTCTGCACCCTTCAGCTCTGCTGCATTCGTTTTGATAGGTTGACAGACATACGAAGAGGTTGTCATCCCTCCGGCCAAGGCTGTTCCTCCTCGATCGACAGAGCGTCTCATCTCCGTTAGTGAACTTGATCATGTAGCGAAAGGCTCCTTTCCGGTGAGATGGCAGCCTTCCTCGTTGAAACTACGAGCATAACATTGCAAACAGGGATACAAATCCTTGAACAGAATACAATCCATAGTCTACCCTACTGCATACGGGTCGAATGAGAATATCCTCATCTGCGGTGAGTCGCACCTGTTTATGTTTTTTCTTTGCCGACTCAAACTCTCCGCCAGCTCCCACTGGTGCGGTGAGCACTCAAAGGGTTGTCACGTATCGTCCTTTCTGATGAATGCATCAGGGTAAAACAGACGTTGCAATGCTCACCATTCTGCGCGTCATCTCTCAGCATCGAGAACAAATAAAGGTGCAACCTCCAGGGACTCCTGATGAGGAAGAGAAAAGAAGACCCAAGATCATCTATGTGTGGGTTGGACATTTTGCCTGTTGTTCTATCAAATGTGACGTCCAATAGCGCGCCGATGAAGGCTCTAGCTTCTGAGATCGTGCGGAAACTGGGCAAGCGATTGCGGTGGCTGTCGATCGAGGTCCGTGAACTTACTGGGGATATGCAAATGACCAAGGACGAGATTCGGAGAACCCAAATCATCGTGACCACTCCTGAAAAGTGGGATGTTGTGACCAGGAAGCCGACTGGAGAAGGAGAAGTTGCCTCCGTTCGTTTGTTATTCCTTTGACCATGGGCCAATTCTGCTGACTCTTAGGCGCAGAAAGTCAAGTTGCTGATAATCGACGAAGTTCATCTCCTCAATGAGGAACGTGGTGCAGTTATCGAAACAATCGTTGCGCGAACGCTGCGCCAGGTGACCATTTTTCGTATGACGCCAACTCAAGATGATTGACATGTTCGCAGGTCGAGTCCAGTCAATCGGTCATTAGAATTGTTGGCTTGAGCGCCACGCTTCCTAATTATATTGATGTTGCGGACTTTCTGAGGTTTGTGTGAGGGTTCTCATCTACGTTACGCGGACCTTCTAACGACTGCCGCAGCGTTTCGCGGCAAACGGGACTTTTCTATTTCGACTCGTCATTCCGGCCGGTACCCCTTGAGCAGCACTTCATCGGTGTCAAAGGGAAGCCTAACAGTCCCGAGTCAAAGAAGAACCTGGATGCCATTACGTTTGAGAAGGTCTCCGAACTGGTACATCAAGGACACCAAGTCATGGTGTTCGTCCACGCTCGTAAGGAGACAGTCAAGTCCGCAATGGGCCTAAGGGAGACCGCCCTTCTTGACGGCATACTCGAGGACTTCAGATGCGAGGATCATCCTTCTTTTGATCACTTCCGCCGCGACATTGGGACGTCGAGAAATAAGGAGATGCGACAACTGTTTGACGACGGCTTTGGAATACATCATGCTGGAATGCTGCGCTCTGACAGGAATATGATGGAGCGGATGTTCGAAGCGAGAGCTATCAAGGCGCGACATACATCTTATGCACTGGCTAGCGCTCATCGTTTTCAGGTCTTGTGCTGTACAGCAACGCTTGCCTGGGGTGTCAACCTTCCCGCTCACGCTGGTAAGGACTGTTTGCGCTCGTACGATGTTTATCTGACTGTCGTTCTAGTCGTCATCAAAGGAACCCAGGTTTATGATAGTGCCAAGGGCTCCTTTGTAGACTTGTCTGTTTTGGATGTCCTTCAGGTATTTGGCAGAGCAGGAAGACCGGGCCTTGAGACCAGCGGAGAAGGCTACATATGTACCACCGACGACAAGCTGACACATTATCTCGACGCCGTCACGTCCCAGGTGCGCCTTCTTCTTGTGTGGAAAATGCTGAAGGCTGATCAAATGCTCAGAACCCAATCGAATCGCAGTAAGTATCAAGGACACACTGGTTGTTGGACTGATACTCAACCTCATAGATTCGAGAAGGGGATGGTTGATGCTATGAATGCCGAAATAGCTCTGGGAACTGTCTCTACGGTCACTGAAGCTGTCAGATGGCTAGGGTACACCTATCTTCATGTCCGCATGCGGAAAAATCCATTTTTCTACGGTAAGCACCTTGTTTGAAGCGTAGCGTACAATGCTCAATTGATCCGCAGGAATGCCGCGAGACGAGCCTTCAAACGATCCATCGCTCAGCGAAAAGCGGAATCATCTTGTCACGCAGGCCGCAAAGCTCCTCTCCCAAGCCCACATGATCGATTTCAATATGCAGTCTGGAGCATTCGCCATAACAGACCTAGGTCGCCTCGCAGCAAAATACTACATTCGATATAAATCTATCGAGATGTACAACAAAGAGTTCAGGGCAAGAATGACCGAGGCAGACGTACTGCGTGTATTGGCCATGAGCACCGAGGTGCGTCCGTTGGGCAGACGTCGTGTTACTTGACTGACTTGTCTCAGTTCGACCAAATCCAAGTAAGACAAAGCGAAATAGAAGAGCTCAAGTTGATGCTAGAGCAGGCACCTTGTACCGTCCGGGTACGTGGTCGATTATCACAGTGAACACTAACTGTGCTCAAATATTGTCGCCAGGACGGAGTAGACACCAGTCAGGGCAAAGTCAATATCTTGCTGCAGGCGTATATCTCTCAAGTCCGGGCAGAAGACTTCGCTCTGGTCTCAGATATGGGATACGTTGCCCAAAACGCTGGTCGCATCGTACGAGCACTGATGGAAATCGCCATCAGTTACAAATGGGCTGATACAACCGCCGTCCTTATGGGTGTTAGTAAGGCGATCGAGAAGCAGTTGTGGCCCTTTGAAAACCCTCTGAAGCAGTTCAAGCTGAAACAGGACGTACTCTATGGCCTGCAGTATTGGGCTGATGACTTTCCTGTCTCGGATTTGGCTGCCATGACGGCTGCTGAGCTTGGAGTGCTTGTCCATCTCAATGAACGGCATGGGAAGGCGATTCTCGACGCAGCCAAGCAGTTCCCGACCGTCCACATCTCTCACGAGTTGCTGCCGTTGGGACCCGATGTTCTGAAGATTGCTCTTCATGTCAAGCGAGCTTTCTCATGGCACAAGGAGCTCCATGGATCAATCGAGCCATTTTGGTTATGGGTCGAAAATAGGGAAAGTGGCTCCATCCTACAGCTGTCCCATCTGCTGTTTCGGCAGTCCACGACCGTCCTCGATATTGCATTTATTATCTCCATTCCCAACGGAGAGGCGCCTCCTTCCTTGACTGTACGCTTCGTGTCGGACCGCTGGATGGGGGCGGAGGACGAGATAAATATTCCTCTCGATTCTCTTGTGATGCCCATTCCCTCCAACAGCCACACGCCGCGGCTCGACATCCCTTTCCTTCCTCTTTCTGCGCTGCAAGACCCTGTCGTTGAGCAATTGTTTTCTCGAACAATGCACGGCCTTAATGCAATACAGACTCAAGCATTCTGGAGCCTCATCAACACGCAGATGCATGGCCTTCTGTGTTCGCCCGTAGGCTCCGGAAAGTCATTACTTGGGTGTCTATTGATATGGTGAGACGAACGATGTCTATGTGGACGTGATCGCTGATTGCGTCTTAGTGAAACGTTGAACCGTTCTCCGGACAAAAATTTCGCCCTGGTCATCGCACCCCGCCGTAGCATCTTGTCGGAGTGGGTGTCCGACCTGAGTAACGTCACAGCCGCCATTGGTTTCACCGTAACCATCGCCGTGGGCGACGACATCCTCGCCCCCACAGATGGCAAAGCAATCCGTCTCACGACCTCCGCACACCTTCTGACTACATTGGCGCGCAAGAACCTCACATTACCACTCCCCGGCTTGCGATTGGTGGTCTGCGACAATCTCGAACAGCTGCTCCCTTCATACGAGTTGTCGGTCTCGCTCTTGCGATACGCTACTCAGACGCAGGAGACTCGCTTCGTAGGCTTTTCGAGCTCTTTGAACGACCCAGCAGACCTTGCGGCCTGGCTCGATATCAATCCGCTTGCACTTCATAGCTTCCGTCCCAGTGACCGTGATCAATCGCTCGCTGTGGAGACTCACACTTTCACTATTCCACACTCCGCGGCCTTGCTCAAGGCAATGGCCAAACCTGCACACAGTGCCATCAGCTCAGTTTCGGATGGCCCGGCCATCGTCTTCGTGCCGTCCAGGGGTCAATGTCCATCAATTGCCCGGGATCTCATCACATACTGTACCCTCCAAACGGACAGCGCTGATGGTTACCTCTCTGGCGAAGTGACTTTGGACGCCATCCGCCCTTACCTGAGCCGCTTACGCGATGGCCAGCTGGAACAATTCATCTCCAAAGGAGTCGGCTTCTTCCATGAGGGGATCCAGCGAAGCGACCGGACAATCATACTTGAGCTCTACACAGCAGGAATGCTACGTGTCCTGTTGGTCCCAAGGGAGTCGTGCTGGACGATACCTGTTCATGCGGCCGTGGTCATCGTCATGAGCACTCAATACGTCCACGTTGATGCAGATGGGACTCAAATCCGCGACTACCCCCTTGAGGAGCTCGTGCGCATGCAAGGACGCGCTGTGCGTCATGGAGGCGCAGGTACCTTTCACCTCTTTTGTCAAGCCGAAGACAAGGATACCTATCTAAGATTCCTGCACGGCGGCCTTCCTCTCGAATCCCAACTTCCGGATTCAAACGAGTTGAAGCAGTGGTACAGACAGCAGCGCGATATTGGTGCAATCAGGGACAGGCAGGAGGCAGTCCAGGCGCTGTCGTTCACATTTTTAGCTCATAGAATCACCACAAACCCGACCTACTACAAGGCGTACGGGCTGCGGGACCACAGCTTGTCCCGCTTTGTCGACAGTCTAGATAGGGGAGAGCATGGCCAAGGGCCATCCGAAACCGAGGGAAGGAGTAACAGTAGTCATGCTGTTGAAGCAATTTGATACATAGCGGCCCAGACAACTCTATAAGTTACTTCAAGAGGAAGTCTATGGCGTCCAAATGCTCTCTAGACCAAGAACTTCTTCAAGCCCTGCAGGCGCTCTCCCGCCGCCCTCAAGGTGTCTAAGTCCTTGCAGAAAGCAAATCGGGCGAAACTTTCTCCGATGTTGGTGTGCTCCTCGCAATAGAACTATTCGCAGTTCGGTTAGGACGACTCTGACAGATTATGACGTAACTGACCTCGCTGACAGGAATGGAGGACACGCCGACCTCCACAGCGATGAACCAACATGCCCTTGAATTATGATCAGACATGTGTGATCTTGCGTGCGATGTGTTGGCTCACTTGAAATCCCGCCCTCTACCCTCGACGCTCTGCGGGAATGGGTAATCAACCGGGAATGCGACGTTAGAAATGTCCTAGGCAACGCCACGCTTCAGCATGCTTCGAGATTGTCATGACATTCAATGCTCACCAGGAGAACAAAGTAAGTGCCCTCAGGGAGCGTATATTTGACACCAAGTTTGTCAAAGGCAGAGAGAAGGACGTCGCGACGCTCTTCATACTCCTTGACTTGAGTTTCAAAGAAATGGTGCTGGTTCACTTGCTCAAGACCCGAAGCGACAGCCTCCTGCAACGGCGAGTTCGTGCAGAATACGATGCGAGTGCTGGCAGCCAGCGTCGGAGTAATGATGGACGGCGGGCCAATGAGCCAGCCTACACGCCAGCCGGTAGCTGCAAACGATTCTGCTCAAGATATTAGCGGAGAAACGACGGGTGATCAAACTGCGACTTACTCCCTGCAGACCCAACGGTCACAGTGCGGTCCCACATGCCGGGCA
Organism: Auriscalpium microsporum; assembly: GCA_019914985.1. NCBI lineage: Eukaryota > Fungi > Basidiomycota > Agaricomycetes > Russulales > Auriscalpiaceae > Auriscalpium > Auriscalpium microsporum. Next base: position 3,269,987 of record JAHLMG010000001.1, read on the forward strand.
GTGTCGCTATCCTAACGTGCTCTTTATTGTCGAACAAGAGGCAATCGTACTGTGTAATATCCATGAAAACCAGCCAACTGAGCGACACATCAAGAACCTACCACTTCATCTGACATCACGAGAAGATTGAATTCTTCTGCCAAGGCGGCTATATTTTCGAGCTCTGTTCGAGTGAAGACCTTTCCCACCGGGTTGTGCGGCGTGTTGACGATAATCATTTTGGTACGGGAGGTGATCGCTCGCCTGAACGAAGAAAATGAATGACTCTGTTACACCCAACATATGGGAGCCATACCTGAGTTCCTCAAAATCAATTGTCCAGTCGTTGCTTGTAGGATTCTTTTGATCGTGTGCAGGAGGATGGAGGGGGACATAGACAGGCTTCCCGGCATTGAATGTAACGGAAGGTAGGTACTGATCAAAGAAGGGCTCGAACATGATGACTTCGTCACCCGGTTCCAAAAATGCGGTGAAGACAGAGTATTGGCCTATTTCAGGTGAGGCAAGAGTTTATAGCACCCTGAGCAAATCGCTAACCTTCATTGGCACCGCTCGTAACGAGAATTTCTGACTCAATGTCGAGTTCCCGATTGAACTGCTTCTCATATTGATTCTTTATGGCTTGACGGAGACGAGGCCGACCCCTCGGATGGGAGTAATGGTTGGGAGAGACGGTGTTGAGGGCGTCTTCGGCAGCTTTCGTGACCCACTTCGGCGGTGCAAAGTTCATGTAGCCCTGACCGAGGTTTATGCAGTCGGCAGGCAAGTTGGCGGCGCTAGGCCACACTCGCGATCAGGATCCCATCGACATACAGATGTTATGACGACGCACTTGAAGATAGACCAGACATCCTGGGCAAGGGCTCGACCTTCGCGGAGGCGAGAGGAGAACGGAATGAGCGCAGTACGGTCCTTGTGGGCGCCATTAGCGGCAGCCATTGCAAAGAATCTATGTGGAAAAGCAAGAGGATGGATACGTGGTAGCTGGGTCGACAGCGCCCGCAGCATGTACTGGGAAGAAAAGAAGAATTTGTGTCGGCCGAGCTTCCATGTTCGTGCGATGGCGAGCGACCGACTTTAACTGAAGCGCTGACCCTGAGCGCTGAGCCGGCCAGTCCACGACAACCCTTCCCACCATCAACACCATCGACGCAGGAAAATCAGATGTTCTGACTGCACACGGCGTGCAAAATATGGGCGAGCTGCGCCTGCACCTTCACCTTCCCGCACACGCCTGCTAAGCGCTGTTCACTTAGTTCCACTTCGATCTCTTTGGCCATCGTCCCTTGCGGTGATTTCAAGTGCACGCCCGCATTCGAGCACTATCTCTTGCTGATTTGCTGGCATTGATACGTATCAGACTCGTGACTGTGTGAGGCAACCGTACGCATTGCTGTTGACCGGTCAAGTTTTCTCCATGTCAGTTGCTCTTGCTCTTGTCAGGAGGGTGATGTCTTCTGGATTAGCCGAAGTTTTTCGGAAGACTGTACCCGTGCGCGTGAGTCGTTGCCCTACTTTCCCGCCCTATGTCGCCGACCCGCCATGGATGGGTGGGACACCTAACGACTCCCGAAACACGGCCGTCCTGCCACCGACGTGTTCCCGAATACAGCAGAAGAGGGTGCTGTGCCGGTTCGGGCGAAGCGCTGAACCAGCCCATCGTCGTGCGTTTCTGTCGTCACGTCCCCCGAGGCTTTAAATGAGCACGCCTGTGCTGCCGTCCGTCTGGTGAGCTGCATTGCTATCTCCAATCTTCCGAATTTTCCGAGACTTTACTCCCGGCGAAGGCTTCATTCGGATGCTAGTTCCCCACACTCTGTGCGACTACCGAAAACAGACTGCCATCGCCCTGTCATTGGACCATCCTCCTGACGTCGCCTCTGAGGACCTGGTGGTGAATGCTACAGGCTGTCGCGTTGGTAATGCATTTTTGTCGACATGAACGCGGTCATAAAAGGCTGGACCTCGGGCGAGAAACGCACAGTCCACCTGCAAGCCCGCACAATTTCTCTCATGCTCGGGCACACGTCGCATGCTGTGTCGCAGCGCGCCGGCTCTGCTGCAGACCGTCTCCTGAAGGCTGAGCAGCAGCGTAGATATGTCCGTGAGCTGTGGATATTCCTTGGCTCCGTGCTTGCGGCGTTGGCCTGTTTTCGTATCCTGCGTCTTCTGGTCTCCCGACTCCACAAACGTATGCCCCCGGTATCACAAGGGGCGAAGGGCCGCGACAAGCACTCGTTGGAAGAGGCTGGCGTGGTTCCCTCTACGCGTGTTTCTTGGCGGCGCCTTGCACTCGCCTCTGGCGCCCTTTTCAGAACTGTCGTTTTCCGATGGACTATTCCCATTAGTCTGAACGCAGGCGCGTCTGTATCGGAGCTATCCTTTATAGTAATTTATATCGTCGCAACATTCACCTGGCTGTTCGTCGACAGTACGTCCTACACTCACTGTATGACGTTCAGTGCTTAACAAAGCTGACAATGATTCCATGTATACAGCTCGTAATCTCTCAGCCGTGTTTTATGAAGACCGTGCGGCCCACCTTGCATCCAGCAATCTGGCCCTTGTGGTTGCTCTGGCCGGAAAGAACAACATCATCTCATGTATGTGCTCGCCATCTGATACCCTTCATCTACATTGACGAATGTCCCTTAGTCATCACCGGCATCGGCCACGAAAGAGTGCGTATGCCGTATGGCTTTGCAGATACCATCCGTAACATGTACCCTGTTCTAGCTGAATGTCCTTCATCGTGCCGCGGCGAGGACTGGTTTGATTCTTTTATGGATCCACGCGGGGTCGCGTGCTCAGGCAGGGTAAGTATGGCAATTCGTGCGAGGCATTTGTGCTCATGAATTTCTAGGCTCCCGGAGATCTTTGACTTCACCAAGAGCTTCATGCGATGGGGTGCCGTGGGGCTTTCGGCTTTCACATTGGCAACCCTTATCTCTATTCGTCCAATTCGACAGTTTGCTTTCGAGTTCTTCTTGGTTTCGCATATCGTTCTCATCGCGTATGTACTGACTTCACTCGCACTGTTACTGGCGTATTATTGATCGTGTATCTAGCTTATTTCTTATTGCAGGGGTGCTCCATACCCGAGCAATTGGGTGAGTGGCATTTTCGGATGACGTGACAATTAAAGCCAATACACTGGCACGCAGATTCGACGACTACATATGGCCGGCCCTCGTTCTCTGGGCGGTCGACCGTGTCCTTCGGTCCTTTCGACTCATTTGGACCAATCGGCTGTGGAAAGGCATTTCACATGACCGGTCCACCGCCGTTGTCGAATTGTTGCCAGGGGATACTGTCCGTTTGACGTTCCGGCGGAACTTCAGATGGACAGCCGGCCAGCACGCCTATGTCATCCTACCCACAATCAGCACCCTTCCAACGGAGGCCCACCCATTTACGATCGCAACCATCGCTGATGGCTTCAACTTCAAAGGAGAAGAAAGTGCGGACGGGAAGGATGTGGTCTTTCTCATCCGCGCTCGTAATGGCTTCACACGCCGTCTCCGAGACTACGCGGCAGAAAACGGCACCTCCTCGGTCCCCGCTCTTATCGAAGGACCGTACGGATGCCCGCCGTCCCTGGCATCCTTCTCAACATGCGTCTTGATATCGGGAGGCTCCGGTGTCTCTTACACCCTTCCATTGCTCTTGAACGCCGTCCGGTTCGTTCCATAGGCCAACAGACATATTCCATATAATTGATAATTCTTCGATAGAAACGCAAATATCAGCCAAGCACTCACTACGAAGGTCGTCTTCGTGTGGGCGGTGAGAGATGCAGGTGAGCTTTTGCTGAACGCTTCGATCCCCTAGTGCTCATAAGCATCATAGGTCATCTTGGTTGGATCTCTAAACTTCTTGTGGAAGCTATCGCTTCGGCACCGACCTGGTTCACCGTTGAGGCGCGTGTGTACATGACCGGAGCAGCCCCCACCCTCCCTGTCACAGTCCCAGATGCCGTGCCGACCACAGTACCTTATGCTGGATCGCCTCAATCGTTGGAGACACCGGCCAAAGAAGACAGCCTGAGTGCTGAACCACCTCTCTATACCGCACTCAAGTTCACGCACGGTCGACCAAGTTTACGCCGACTGCTTCAGGACGAAATTCTCACTTCTGCCGGTCCTATATCTGTGGATGGTGCGTAGCTTCCCTACGAGCCTCAATTTAGTAGTTGAAAATTGCACAGTTGCTGGTCCATCGTCGCTTGCACGGTCTGTGCGTGTTGCCCTTAGATCTCTTGCGGGCCCTATGAATGTTCTGAGGGGAGGTTCTTCTGTGACTTTGCATGTCGAAACGTTTGGGATGGTGAAGGGATGATAAAGAGGACGGTCAATCACTTTAGTGTATTTTGCGGGGTGCTGGCACGTGCCAGCAATCCAAATACATCTGGGTCACGTTTAACTTTAAGCGCTTCAAGTTCAACTGCCGGCCGCAAAGAACTTCGCGAACTCTCAACATTCTGAACTTTGCCTCTTTCCGACGACTACTACTCTGGCGTAAGGCATGAAAGAAACTAGGCTTCCACTTGGGACGATTGATGAGTGAGTCTCTCCTCTTGATGCTGAGCTGGCGCGCCTATAACACGTCTGCAGGACAGCTTTGTCAGATCCATCGATGTCCAGGACGTCTACCAACCCCCCGTCGCCTAATGCAGGCGAACCGGTTGCGGAGGATGGCCAAGGTAATGATGAGGAAGATGACGAGGAAGTTTTTGTGTACCCGGGGATCACTGAGGGAGCTGGACAGGAGAAGGCGAGCGCGGCGCCAACTCTTTCATCCGAGGCCCATTCCATCCCTGCACCCCAATTTCATCATCCCCAAGCATCCTCTAACGGACGAGGCGCGTCACCTATTCTGGTGCCACATGAAGCCGCACCTGTGTTGACAGCGAACTCTACACCGTCCTTGGCAGAGCCCTCTCCTGCCCAATTGGAAGCGCTCTATGCGGCTGCATCATCTGGTGACTTACCATTACTGAAGCGAACGATCCAGAATGCCGCCCAATCGACGAGCGTCGAGCCGTTCTCCTTGGTAAATGGCGCGTCTTCCCGAACAGGATTGACAGCGTTGCATGCTGCTTCAAGTAGAGGCTACCTGAATACCGTCAAGTGGCGTAGGTGATTTCCAGAATCCCTTTGTTTTCCTCTGACGATGGTGACCTCTAGTCGTCGAAAACTGTGGGGCCATTCCTGATCTGGAGGACAAGGAGGGAGAGGTAAGGCTAGCCTCTGTTGTTCATTCCAAGCTGACATGCATACTTAGACTGCACTGCACAAGGCTGCCCTTCACGGCCGGCTGGCCGTCATCCAGTTCTTAATCTCCAAGAATGCGGATGTCCATGCGCAGGATGCGGACGGTTGGACAGCGCTTCATAACGCGTGTTCTAAGGTGATGAGGTCTCTGTACGCAGATCCACGCGCCGATGTTCTGATATACTCCTTGTGTTCACCAGGGCTATCTGGATATTGTGAGGTGGCTTTGCGAGCAGGGAGGAGCGACAATCCCGGTCAACGATGTGCCAGGCGTTGACCTGCGGAGCAAGGGAGGATGGACACCTCTAAGTGAGTCTTTCTGAGCTTCGCAAAGGAACACTTTCTCATCTTATGTAGTGAATGCTTCTTCGAAGGGCCACCTGCCTGTAGTTCTCTATCTGCTCACCAAGCAATCTGCGAACCCGTTGATTCGAAATAATTGGGGCGAGACTGCCTATGATGCCGCCGCCGCCGTGTTCGAAATTTGGATCTGCGAGGTGCGCTGATCTGAATAGAAGCAGCAGACTGTATCTAACAACGCCCGTCGCCAGGTTCTCTCGAGATTTGAAGCAGAAAAATGGCGTGGGACTACGATCTCATACGACCCGCTGGCTGTTCATACCACTGTGCCCCTGATTTTGTATGAAAATCAACGGCTTGATACTCGGCTAAAGACTCTTGCAGTTTCCGGTGGTCGTCCCAAATTCTCAGCATCTGGACTGGGCAAGCATGGGCGTCGACCGCCTTTTGAGCTCAAGTTACTGAAAGCCGACGAAGAAACCGGACAAATATTCGTGGGCGCTTGGCGGAGCGACGTCCTTCTCCCTCTGAGAGACGATCCTCTGAAGCTTCCGAAGCCAGGAGTAAAAGATGTGGCGAACAGGGACGGCGCCGAGAGAAGCCACTTCTGGCTGTACGTGATACACGTTCTCCTCCTTCGGATTGCTAACCATCTACGTAGTTCTGACTGGACATTGGACGTCACGAAACCCGAAGTGGACGCAGAAACTGGTTGGCAGTATGCGCAGAGCTTCGATGATCGTGAGGATCAATGGACTCCAGAGCCTCCTCCAAGACTCGAGCGGTTGCTCACAGGCGGTCCGGCGGTGGCTGCGGGACTGGGTGCATCAGGCTCCAGTGGTTCAAGATATCGGTCTTCGGCTGCTCATACACCCTCCTGGGTTCGTCGACGACGATGGGTCCGGGTTATGCGCCGGAGATTGGACATTCCACCTCTGCCATTCCTAGGCCCCGACGGTGGTTATTATCACTGGCTTTCAGATGGCACTATGGTGTCATTTGAAGACACCATCAATGATTTTGGGGGCGCAGATGGGCAGGAACTGGGGGCGGTGCCGAGCAATCCTCTGACATCGGCTCAGGATTATGTGGCTCGTGCCCGCTATCTTGCAGGTGGGCAATCGGACGACGGCAATGCACCTAATCGGATTGATTCCGCGGTGGAGGCCCGAAGAGCCATCGCAAAATTGGAGCGAGCAACGACTGAGTTGCGTCAGGGCATGCTAGGTCAGTTGACCGCCTATCTATCGTTCAGATTATAAGCGTCTGAATGCATGAAGGCGACGAGGACAACGAGCGGAGGACCCAGGCGGGGGTACTTCTCCATGCGTACAGTCGTGAACTCGAGCGTCGCCGCCTTGCCGCTGGAGCACAGGGCTTGCTTATCAGCAGCAATGGTGGGTAGTATCCTATCATAAAAAATGATGTGACTTACTCTTGATAGACCGAGATTTTATCGACGACGGCGACGACGAAGACGACGAAGAGTTCCATTACCCTGGCTCCTCTCCAACTGACGCGACACCAGGAGCACCATCTATTCGATCATATACAACGGACTACTTCAGTCGGCCATCTCCCTCTCGTGGACCCACCGACCTTACCCCACATCTCTCGCAAGCCTCGGAGTTCAGGGTGCCTACCCATGAGGCTCCCCAGAAAATTGTGACACCAAAGTACACATCTCCAACACCGCATGAGGTGCATGCCCGTTGGGAGCGCGACCACCAAGTTCTAAATTGCCGCGACTGTCAGCGACGATTCACCTTCCTGCTTCGAAGAGTGCGTCTCATTCCCGTTCTTTCTACCGCCCAACACCAGAGCTCATCTTTTTTCAGCATGTAAGCCCGTTGTAAAATCACGGTACCCCACTTTCTCAAACTCTGTATAGCATTGTCGCCGCTGCGGACGAATTTTCTGTGACCGCTGCTCGTCCTTCCGAGTTCTTCTCGACCCGTCGGACATCGTCAATGACCCATCCTTCCCAGAGATGACGGCCTCGGCGTCATCTCAGCGGGTTTGCCAGACTTGTCACGACGCAGTCAATGTCCACATTCCGACCAGGTTCCAGGAGAACAGGGTTGCCTCGATGGAGAGGATCTTCGTCGATCAAGCTCGACTGTCAGTCCCGAGTTTGTCCAGAGAAGCGAGTTCCTCCCAGCTGAGCGATCTCGCCGAGTAAGCGCTTGCGTTAGGCGTGGGTGGTGCGCACATAGCTAATCCCTACCCATAGTTGTCCGGTTTGCAACCAGAACCTAGCGGAGTTGGGTCCGGCTGTGGCACAAGAAGACCACGTCAGGTCATGCCTGGACGGCGGCACTGGTCGTTCTCCCCAGTCGGCGAAATATCTCGTGTACAGACTACCAACCGAAAGCACCCTGATTGGCACGGAATGTGAGTTGTAAGGCGGTACGACTCGCCGATGCTTACGAGCTTGCGCAGGTGTGATTTGTTTGGAAGAGTTCGTCACAGGTTAGGAATGTATATTTCGAGGAAAGAGATCACGCTGATAGTGCGTTTTAGACTCGATGGTTGCGCGCTTGAGCTGTCTTTGCAGCTTCCACAATGGTAAGCCTAAGCCTGTTATTCTGTTAGACCTTTATGTTGACCAGATGCATAGCGTGTTTGTCCTCTTGGTTGCAGCGTGGTAAGAGCTGTCCGGTGCACGCACGGGATCCTTAACGAGAGCTGTCCTGTGCATCAGTTTACGCGCAGTTCGGACGACTTAACGACATCCTCCTCTTCCTAATTACTGCTAGAAAACGTTGACTATTACAAAATACCCTAGTCATTCTCGCCCCTTGCTTCGTACAAATTCATTCTGCTCTCGTCGACTCGTATGACACTGGAAAGGTCAAAATCTTCAGCTACGTCTGGATCAACGATGTTCTGTCCCTTCACTCCATCGTCCTGGTCGTCTTCGAACCAGCTGGCTGGGTCATTCTCGTCGCCGTCGCCGTCATCCTCATCCTCATCTTCATCTTCCAGGTCGGAATCTGTGGGCTTGTAATTCCTTGCAAAACAAAAGACAGTCAGGCCGAGCCGCGAGAGCAGAACGGCGCATCTACTCACATGAATGCCAATATGCGATCCTCTCGTTCTTGCCGACTCAAGACTTCTCCTTCCCCCAGCAGTCCTGACCTCTGTCTCTTCTCCAATAAGCGTTGCCTTCTCTCCATGTCCAAGGCATGAGCCTCTTGTTCTATGCGGATTGCTTCCTGCAGGGTGAACGCGCCGGTTTGGCCATTCCCCGTCTATAGCTCGTATGTCAGTGGAGGGCAGACATTGATGAGGACAGATGAACTACACACCGCTCGAGATAAAGCCTTCCGTTTCGCTTCTATGGCTCGAGATGTAGGAGGTTCCGGAATTTGATCGACAGACATGTCGTCGTCGCCGTTGATCCTTGTGCTCTTCAGGCTGGACTGTATTTCGTCCATACCTTCAAGCTCGACAAGCTGGGCCTCGATCCTGGCTTGCTCGACCTGTATGCGCGGAATGTAGCTCGAGGTCGAAGGTGCCCTGGTTGCGAAAGATGAGCATCATGGGGAGAATGTGCAAGGACATCCGACTCACGGTTGAGATAGAATGCGTGCATTCCTGGCGTGGAGATCCCTGAGTTCCCTGACTGTCAGCTTTTCGATGGGAGTAGGCTTGGGCTTCGGCGGTACCCTGAAGCCAGGTATGGTAGGGGCCTTACGACGAGTGGGAGATGCGAGACGGTCTCGACGGTAAGGAGAGGTTGGCTGCATAGCGTGAGCGGGGGTGCTGGCGGGCTTAGAGTTATCGAACTGCGATCTTATATGCTGCTAGCGAGCGGCTATTTCTGACCACGCCACCGGACTGCATATGTAGAACATAAATGATATACAAGTACGCTACGTATGATTCCCTTATGCTCGCACCATCCCTTCACATAAACATGTCACCCTACAAGGTCATGTCAGCGATGGGCAGCAGAGCAGCCTTCAAATGGCACGCTTACCGCGCCTGGGGGCATGAACTCATCATTATCCGGACCCCGCATGTTTCCCTGACCAGGCTGCTGACCGCCTCTTGGACCGAAGCCACTCCTCCCAGGGAACGGTCCCAGGCCGGGTCCAACTGGGTCGAATCGCGCGCCAGGAGGCGCACCCATCGGCGGAAGATACCCGTCGCCACCCCATGGTCCTTGCATAGGGTGAGCGCTGTTTCCTCTCCCCCGCTGACCAAAGATGGGATGATCGGGTCCAACAAACATGCCATCTCCCCCAGAGCCAGGGAACATCGGCGGAGGTGCGAATGGATTTGCACCACCTAGACCGAGAGGGTCGAGATCCCGACGCCCTATTTCAAGAGGGTTTTGGGAAGGAATGTGCGAAGGCAGACGAAAGTAAGGGTCAGGTCCGCGAGTAGGGGACTCTGAACGACGTCTCGCGCGGAGATCCCTGGCGGGCGGTCGCTCGCCGCGGGTTGCGCCGGCAGAAGCTTCCGAAACCTCCGTATACCCTTCTTTATGAAGCCCAGGTATGAGCTTTGAGACAACCTTCATTTTGAACTGGCTCATGAGGTCCGCGATGCGGTTGGAGGAAATGAAGCCATGCACCAGGGGCGGTGGGTTCTCAACGCTGCCGTCATACGGGAAGAAGGATGGAGACACAAAATCGTTCGTGGATATGTCAAGAGAGGCCGCTTTGTCACTCTGTCGCTTGTTGTGAGTAGAGGAAGACGGCGCCATAAGCGAGCGCCATACCTCGACTGCGATCGCGTTGATGACGGTGCGGCTACCGAGCTTAGCTACTTTGACTATAAACTCCAGACTGCTCTGCTCATGGCGGTATCTAAAGGTGGAGTTGCCTGGGTGCTTGTTCCAGTCCGATGGCAACAAGCCATTGATAATGGTGCTGGGAGGGGATGAATCGTCGACGGCGATGAGACGGAAGCCGAGGGCGACGAAAGCGGTATGAACGAGAGCAGCGAGACCGTCGTGTGGCGACGGGAGAGACTTGGACGAGAGAAAACTTGGCAGAGCGGACACAAGGGCAGAAGGATCGAGCAAGTCTGCGGACATGGTGGTGGTCTTGAGCCAAGACGCGTGTGTGCTTACATACACAGTTGCCGCTCTCACCGCTACTTCCACCATGGCGCGCAGGGACAGGTCATATTCCCCGGAGTCTTCTAACAAGCGGGTAAGACCTTCCAATCGTTCTCCACCCAGGTCTCCCTCGCCGACCAGGCGCCCTGCACAAAGGCCCACTAGCTCCCGCTATGACGACGACAGAGATCGTGACCGGTATCGCGAACGCGAACGCTACAGAGACTCTCGGGCTCGCGACCCGAGGGACGACAGGCGGGACGACAGAAGAGACGATAGACGGGACGACAGAAGGATTGACCGCAGGGATGACCGTCGCCGTTCGCGTTCGCGGGAGCGCAGGGAGCGCGACCGTAGGCCGCCCACCCCTCCTCGGGATCATCCCACCAACGACACCAAGCCGGCGACTCATCCTGTTGAAGATGAGAAGCTCAAGGCAAAGAGGGCGAAGTTAGAGGCTTGGAAGAAAGAGCGGGAAGCAAAGAAGGCGTTAGACGAGGCTAAGGCGAAGGCGATGGCACTCGCGGGGAAGTCGGCACCTCTAGGTGAGTCAATTCACGTATTGGCCTCATTAATATGTGATTTCATCACTTGATCCTCGCCTTCACAGCATCGGCCCCCAACCCGTCCGGCACGCTCAACAGAGCTGCCTTCGGCGGCCTCAAAGGCCTTTCCGTGAAGACCGACCCCCTCAAATCGTCCAAAGCTACGGTGGCTCCTTCAATGGATGACTCTGTCGAAACCAAGCGCAAACTCGAGGTCCTCAGCGATATGCCTGCCATTGACATGTCCATGACCGAGGGGGGTCCCCACATCGGTGACTTGGAGGGCGATGACGAAGACGAAGAGGCTAGTCGAATGGATGCCCCAGTCAAGACTCAAGACACGGATACTATGGATGTCGAAGAGGACGACGAAGTTGATCCGCTTGATGCCTTCATGTCCGGCGTCAAGGACGAGGTCAAGAAGGTGAACGCGGAGGACTTGAAGAAGATGGTAGGCTCTGGCAGTGTGAGTGAGCGACTTGATGACAGGATGAACGAAGACGGTGCAGATGATGCCGACGAGGGCGTGGTGGAAGACGAATTGGACGCCACGGAGCTTAATCCCGAAGATATCCTTGCTCTGGCCGCTAAGAAGGCTAAGAAGAAGGATCTGGCTACCGTTGACCACTCCCGGGTCAAGTACGAACCATTTCGCAAGGAGTTTTATAACCCTCCTCCTGATATCGCCGCCATGACTGATGACGAAGCCGAGCTTCTGCGTCTCGAACTCGACGGCATCAAGATTCGTGGTGTAGAATGTCCGCGACCTGTCACAAAATGGAGTCATTTTGGCCTGCCGGCAGTTGCGTGGGTTGATCTTTCTTCTCCGCTGAATCTTTGTTTGAGACCTACCTTCACAGACTCGACGTCATCAGACGATTAGGCTACTCGGCGCCTACCTCGATCCAGGCGCAGGCAATTCCTGCTATCATGTCGGGGCGCGATGTGATCGGTGTCGCCAAGACAGGATCAGGGAAGACGGTCGCCTTCTTGCTACCTCTCTTCAGACACATTAAGGACCAGCGTCCTTTGGAACAAATGGAAGGACCGATGGCTATTGTCATGACTCCTACCCGCGAGCTCGCTGTGCAGATACACCGCGATTGCAAACCTTTCTTAAAGGTGCTCGGTCTCCGCGTACGTAAATGTTCTCTACTTATTGCAGCAACTCATCATCGATTTGTCGGCAGGCCGTCTGCGCATATGGTGGATCGCCAATCAAAGATCAGATCGCAGACATGAAGAAGGGGGCGGAAATCATCGTGTGCACCCCGGGTCGTATGATCGACTTGCTCACGGCCAACTCTGGTCGTGTCACCAATCTCAAGCGCGTCACTTATCTCGTCCTGGACGAGGCCGACCGCATGTTTGATATGGGTTTCGAACCTCAAGTGATGAAGATAGTCAATAACATCAGGCCGGACCGACAAACCCTTCTTTTCTCTGCAACTTTTCCCAAGCAGATGGATTCCCTCGCTCGCAAAATCCTCCGGAAACCATTAGAGATCACAGTCGGCGGCCGTTCTGTAGTTGCCGCTGAGATTGACCAAATCGTCGAGGTGCGAATTGAGGACACTAAGTTCACCCGACTCCTCGAGATCTTGGGCCAATTATACAACGAGGATCCCGAAGCTCGGACACTCATCTTCGTCGATCGTCAAGAGGCTGCCGACAATCTACTCCGCGAACTCATGCGCAAAGGGTATCTCTGCATGTCTCTGCACGGAGGCAAAGATCAAGTTGATCGAGACTCGACCATTGCTGACTTCAAATCTGGAGTTGTTCCCATCGTTATCGCGACATCGGTCGCTGCTCGCGGCCTTGATGTCAAACAGCTCAAGCTTGTCGTCAATTTTGACGCACCGAATCACATGGAGGACTATGTTCACCGTGCGGGTCGGACAGGCAGGGCTGGAAACAAAGGCACATGCGTTACGTTCATCACTCCTGACCAGGATCGCTACTCGGTCGACATCTACCGCGCTCTTAAAGCTAGCAATGCGACTATGCCGAAGGAACTTGAAGACCTCGCCAATGGTAAGCTGTCGTTTGTTAGCTACGCCAGATGTGACCCTCACGCAATGCATAGGCTTCCTCGAGAAGGTCAAGGCCGGTAAAGCGCAAGCTGCAGGCTCTGGTTTCGGTGGCAAGGGTCTAGACAGACTGGACAAGGAGCGCGACGCGCGTGAGAAAGCAGAGCGCAAGGCCTATGGTGAGCCAGAGGAGGAGAAAGCTGCCGCAGAGGAGGCTGCGACGGCTACCCCGAAGCCAGGAGACGATATGAGTTTCGGCACTTTCAAGGTTGAGATCAGACGGGGGCCCGCGCCAGATTCTTCCAAATTGGGTGTGGCCGGGGCTGCCGCCGCCGCCCGACGATTGGCTGCCGCAAAGGACGAGGAGAAGATGCAAGCTTCACTACGTGCTGCGGAAGAAGCTGCTGCGCGCGCTGGTAAAGACAGTCCAGCTCACAAGCAGGCCCTCAGTGTCGTCGCAAAGCTCAACGCCCAGCTTCGCGCTTCGAAGCTCGCGCTTCAGGCTCAGCTCCAGGCCGAAGATGTCGGTCGCAAAGTCAATCCCGATGCCACGGACTTCCACGCTATCATTCCGATCAACGACTACCCGCAGAAAGCGAGATGGAGAGTCACTAACAAGGAGACCATGGTCCAGGTCTGTCGCCTTACCTTCCCCCCCCCCCCCCCCCCCCCCTCTTCTCTTTGCATCGACATTAACGTTGTCTTTGTGTCAGCTCATCGATATGACCGGTGCCTCAGTCACAAACAAAGGTATCTACTATGAGCCGGGGAAAGAGCCACCAGCAGAAGGGCCACCGAAGCTGCATCTGCTCATCGAGTCCAATGAGGAGTTCAGAGTGAGTCTGCGTCGCTTCAAATCGTAACTAGTGATTGTTGACCGTGAAAACAGGTCGAGAACGCGGTACGCGAAATCAAGAGGCTTCTCGTCGAGGCATCTGCGGCTGCGCTGCAGGCTGAGATGCGCAACCCAACCGCAACGTCTGGCCGGTACAGTGTTGTGTGAGAAGAAACACCGTTGGCTGCTAGTCTCTGCTAGTATCTTCATGTGAATATAATGCTTAACTTTCACCGTTCGGCCGAACCGCCAACATCCACTTGATCGCCGACGGTTGCCGGGGCTTCTTCGATGTGAATCGACCCTGAACTGCGCCCGAAGCTGTTGGACCTGACCACATTTGTTGCGGAAATGCGCCGAAGCGGGCAGTAGGGCGTCTAACACGCACGCGTCGACCGACTTTGCCGCGATGCCTAGCATGACTGCAGCCGTTTCTTGTCATCGGCCATTATTTTCCCGTTCGATCATGTTGGCTCTTCCACTCTCGCTCTCGCTTGCACTCCAACGACGATGTCGTCCACGGAGCGACGCGCATCCTCAACGGTCGGGACCGTCTCAGCCTCAGTGGAGAAGCACCTGTCGACTGAGCATCGCGTCGCCGGGGGGGAGGGTCAGTCTGCGATCCCCGCCGATACCAAGGAAGAGGACCTGGAAAATGCGGAAGAGGATTGGGCCCACGATCCACATAATCCACGCAACTGGCCGAAAGGCAGGAAGTGGCGGATGGTCGCGGCGGTAAGCTTCCTTCCACTTGAAATCGATGGCTCCTGAGCATTCTTCGTAGGTCTCATTCTACACTTTCGTCACTCCTTTAGGGAGCTCGATGATGGCTCCTGCACTACCGTATATCGCGGAGCACTTCGACATCACGAGCGAAACTATCGTCGCCCTCACTTTGTCCATATTTTTGCTGTCTTTTGCCATCAGTCCACTAATATGGGCCCCTCTCTCCGAAATATATGGTCGGCAGTGGGTAAGTAAGCCCCTCCAGGAGCATGGCGTGTAGCTTTGACCGTCGTGCCATGGCCAGATTCTGCACATCAACAACTTGTTATTCTTGGCCTTCAATCTTGGTTGCGCGTTTGCGCCTACTACTGGGGCTCTTATAGGATTTCGCTTCCTTTGTAGGTCCATACCTACTTCCACAGTTGTAGTCTAATAGTCTCCAAGGTGGATGGGTCGGTGCGGCCCCACTGGCCATTGGTGGCGGAGTGGTAAGTATCCTCCATCATGTTGCAATACTTACGACCGTCATCAACTTGCACGTTTAGATTGGAGACCTGTTTGCCGCAAGAGACAGAGCGTCAGCAATGGCGGTGTACACTCTCGGGCCACTGATCGGTAAGTTACTTCATTGGCACCATCCGTATCTCATCGATGACCTCTTCACCTAAATGCTGCAGGGCCTGCAGTCGGCCCTGTCATCGGAGGATTCGTTGCTCAGACCATAGGTTGGAAATACGTCTTCATCATCATTACTGCCACTACTGGGCTGGCGGCGGTCTTTGGCTTGCCTCTTCTCCGCGAGACTTACGCACCCGTCATCCGTCTCCGGCTATCTCAGTCCATGGATCCTGCAGAGGCGATGCGAAGGCACCCCCATCTACTGGAGGAGCACGGCACGCACCAGTGGAGGCATCTTGCAGTAAACCTGGCAAGGCCGTTTGTGATGCTCGCAAGAAGTTTTGTGTGCTTCATTCTTAGTCTGTACATGGCCCTGTAAGATTTTAACTCTTACCATGTTTGTCCACGCTCACTTAACAATCATGTAGCATGTACGGTCAGCATCAGAAAATATAGTCCTCTCAATGCAACATGCTCATTAACTTCACATCCAGGTATCTACTATCTGATGTTCGCAACTTTCCCCGGTCGGTATCTGTAGACTGTGCCCCTTGACTCTGTGGGATAACTCATCTTCATCCTAGATCTCTTCAGTGAAGTCTACCATTTCACCCCCGGCATTGCCGGTTTGGCATATTTGGGTATTGGCATAGGCTTCGTGTTGGCCACGGTCATTGGTGGGCATGCGGGCAATAAGCTATACCAAAAGGTAAGCAAGCCAGTCATGCGATCGGTGAAATAAGCTAATTGGTAGCACCAGTCGGCCGAGCGCAACGGTGGCAAGGGGGAGCCCGAAATGCGCTTGCCTGCGCTGATTGCCGGTTCTCTCTTCGTACCAGTTGGGCTCTTGTGAGTGAACCATGGCATTGATTCGCAATACCACTGACATATTTTGTTCTATACTGACAGCTGGTACGGCTGGTCGGCTCAGGCTCAGATACACTGGATCATGCCCATCATCGGCACTGGTATCTTTGGCTTTGGTCTCATGGCAACATTGTAGGTGTCCCCACGTGTTCATCAACTAAGACTTTGTTGAATGTTGCCGCCAGTCTTCCCATCCAGCTATATCTTGTCGACGCATTCAGGTATGCAGCTTCGGCCCTATCAGCAGCTGCCGTGCGTCATTTTACCATCATTCGGCTTATCGTTAGGCGACTCACGCCAACACATTTCCTCAGGTGGCGCGCTCCATGCTGGGATTCGCATTTCCCTTGTTCGGTTCACAGATGTACGCTGCGCTCGGCAATGGTGGCGGAAACTCCCTTCTCGCAGGACTGGCCATCGTGATTGGTATACCATTCCCTATCTGGATTTACTATAGGGGAGCCGCACTTCGCGCGAGGAGTTCTCTGACCCAATGACACACTGAAATATAAGTTCCATATTCACTACCAATACAGGGAGTCGCGAACTGTCCGTTAAATCTCACAGGGATCAGAACCTGCTCATGCTTCTCGGAGCTGCGGAGGCCGAGATAAAGACAGTTGCAGCGAAGTGGCGATCTCTGCGATATCTCTTTGAATCTTCGATATTCGCATACGCCTGCTCGTCACGTCAGTCGATAGGAGGTGAGGACACGTTGGTGCGCACTCTCTATTGAACTGCTGTCCAAATTCGAACGCCTGAGATACACCGAGCCCTTGATTGCTTTCTTCCAGGGCTTTGTGATGAGCCGATTCCCTCTCTTGTAGAGCTTTCAGTTGTGGCAGCAGCCGTTGGTATTCACGTTGAAGCTACTGAGATATGAGCCATCTGTTCGTTTGGAGTGAGATGAGAAAGACAAACAGCCTGGACCCGAGCTCTGAGCGAATCTTCGTCGTACCGCCCTGCTCCGGAGACGTCATCTCGCATTCGCTTGAGCTCGTCAAACCATTTCGTCTCGTGGTCACTCAATTCGGGATTGGCCCTCTTCGTCAGTTCATGCAGCACACGGTCCATTCGCGACAGAAGAGCGACTTGCGATGCTCTGAGCGCCTTGACGCGCTCCTCGGTCTTCTTTTGGCGTGCTCCCTTCAGCTGTGCCACTAGCGCCTTCATCTCCCGCAGGTTGTCCAGTTGGTGGTGATATTCCACCTTTTGAAGTTCTTGTCGGACGTGCACCTGGCCATAGGAGGTGTATACTTCGTGGATCCGGCTTGTGAACTGCTCGGAAACGGAGCCGAGGAATCGCAGGGTGTCAGGAGTGACTTGCAGTTCCTTCGAGGCTTGCGGGTCCGCGAGAACAACGCGAACGTTTGAAGGCTGCGCGAATAGGTCGGGAATGTCAAAAGGTTTGGTTCCCAGATGTGAGACATATGCTGCCGGTCCTTCTGTGGGCCTCAGGAACCTCTCCGTATCACTGGCCATAATGCCATCGGACAGGGCTGCCGCAACCGACGCCGAAAGGTCCGAACGGACATCGAGCCCATAGGAAACGATGCGCATGGTAGAAGTCAGGATGAAAATGCTGTAGGTGAGATAAACATCGTTCGGCACTGCCACAGCTATCACTGGATTCGACGCCCTGCAGAAAGCTCAGTTTAATGCAACGAACCAAAGGAAACAAGCCGCTTACTTTCGCTCGATCGAAAATGTTGAGACTATTGGTCGCACATCAGTGAGGGCGGGTTCAGCGAAGAACTTTGCTAATGAGTTGCTTAGACTGTCCGCCCTCAGAGCATTCCCGAGACTACGCAGCATCCTATCCAAGTGGAGGACATGCACGCCGAATGCATGATAGACGTAGACCGTGTCGTCGTGTATCGGATCTCCCAGGATAACAGGATAGTTGCCTTGTAAAAGCTCCAGTAAAGATGGGTGCGGGGTCGACAGCAGATGAATCAAGCCCAAGTCGATAGATTCATATACTGCCAGCATTGGCAGTTCTAAATTTGTCTGCTAAGAAACGTAATCGCATCATTGAGATATTACTCATGGTCGGGAAGACCTACGTGTCGGCTTTCCCACCGCGCTTCCACTTTGTCGACGTCTAGACAGACATCCACTCGTCCATCTTGGGTCGCTACAAGCAAAAGGCCCAACTTTTCTGTGTTGGGGTCCTCGTCATCGACGCCACCTCCAAAAGACAGATACACGATGTCTGTTGCATTCCCGCCTTCGCTACCATCTAGAACGCCAGGAGAGGGCTGCAGGAGGAAAGGACCCTGCCGTGCGGGAAAACTTTTCACAGTGTTGGGAGGATGAACAAGGATTGGCCGTGACGATGCCGGAAAGACAGTCCCAGGTGGTAGTTGCTTGAGAAGCGCATTGACGTATCGGTGTTGGTAGTCATAGATTGGACCAAGTGCTTTCGCCGCCTCGACCTCTGAGATGCCTTGCGCTAGATGTTCTTGTTTCATAGAAACGAACGAGTCAAGTGCGTGCAGGTATGACGAAGGGACAGATCTAGCTGGGTTCAATTACAACAGAATCGAAGCAGATCATTGACACTTACGCATTCTTTGGCAAGTACGGGCAAACGGCATAAACATCTCCACTTCTCGTGACCGCGTAGACGGTGAGAGGGCCCCAGTCCGCCTTTCCCTTTCCCAGAGTAAAAGACGCGACTTCTAGGTCCGCCTTATCAATGGCATTGAAGGTCTTGGACGCCCTGCGCTCGGGAACGAACGAGACCACTTGCAGAGGCTCCTCAGTGTCTACCGAGATATCGTACTCCCTGACGCAATGGTGAGCCTCCACTATACCGCAAGAGTTGGGATGGTCGCACCGAAGTTTACCATCAATGGTCATCACCATCAACGTTGAACCAGCCTCGCCCCATGGGTGCCAATCCACTTTAGCGACGGGGACAGCCGTCGTTGATGCGTGAAAGAACTGGCCAACCTGTATAGACCTTCGTCGGTAAGCACCGTCTTTCCCATTCCCGTATAAACGACCGCTTACTTGCAGTCGATTGTCGCAGGCACGAGCCTCATGAACCCAGGCCGAGGCAGAACCACCACGGCTACCTGGAAAGCTCCGGCCACAACCAGTAGCTTCCCACTGGGATTGAGAGCCAAGTGTTGGATTTCAAACTGGATGTTCGGTGTGTGGAGCACCTGTGCAAGGTTCAGTCGAAGAGTCGGGTGGAAACGAGATGTGGCACACACCTTGTATGTCTTGCGGGTGCTCCTGCTCAGTTTGGTGTCTCCAAGGGCAGTGACGCGTAGTTCTTTGCCAACTGCGACGATGAGCTCTGCATCCTTGATGGCCATCGTTTGTCGTCTTCCTTGCGGAGAATGCTGCGATGTCTCTGGCTCGGCATTGGTGAAACTGGGCAATGTGCTTGTGGATAGTTCCAAAGATGAGGGGTCCACCTGGTGGCGAGCGAAGCTGGACGACGCGGTGTGGTGAGAGAATATTGGATGGTCGCTGAGGACAGCGCTCCAGTCGTCTTGCAAAGCCATGGGGGCCGGAACGCGAGCCTCGTTCGAAGGTTCAGTACGTCGGCGCCGGGCCGGGGTTCCCACGCGTGCTGAGACGCGTCGCGGGCTTGCGCGTCCTCGCTTTCTACCTTTTCCGCCATGACTTCCATCGGCACGGGCTATGATCTCTCCGCCAGTACATACTCGCCAGACGGTCGCATCTTCCAGGTAAGCCTCTGCTCAGTCTCGTTGTCATTCTCGGCCCTGATCTCCTTGTGAGGTCGAGTACGCCAATAAGGCCGTAGAGAACTCGGGGTAAATCTATGACACACTTTTTCGCCGCCAGCTCCAGCCTGACCAACTCCCTTAGTACTGCGATAGGTCTGCGCGTAAAAGATGGCATTGTTCTCGCCGTTGAGAAGTTGGTGCACTCGAAGCTATTGGTGCCCGGCGCGAATCGACGGATCCAAACTATAGACAGACATGTCGGTCTTGTACGTCTTGGCCAGCCTTCCGCTAGAAGGCTCGCTAACATCATGCAGGCTACATCAGGTTTGCTGGCTGATGGACGCCATCTTGCCAATCTTGCAAGACACGAGGCGTCCAATTTTCGTGAGCAGTATAGAGCGCCACCAACGGTCAAGGTACACGAGCTGCACAAGCCTTGTAGACACACTCCTGACTCTGCACTAGAATCTTGCAGAGCGTATAGGGCAATACGTGCAAGTGTACACGCTCTACTCGTCTGTACGACCGTTTGGTATCAGCACGATCATCGGAAGTGTGGACAAAGACGGACCTGGTCTTT
Source organism: Auriscalpium microsporum (assembly GCA_019914985.1). NCBI lineage: Eukaryota > Fungi > Basidiomycota > Agaricomycetes > Russulales > Auriscalpiaceae > Auriscalpium > Auriscalpium microsporum. The sequence goes on from JAHLMG010000001.1 coordinate 3,290,545, forward strand.
TTGTCATCGAGCCCAGCGGAGTCTTCTACGTAGGTCAATAGCTCGGCGCTCTTACTTCAAAGACTTATTCAGGCGGATTGTAGGGTTACCACGGCGCAGCCGTTGGAAAGGGCCGCCAGCTTGCCAAGAATGAGTTAGAGAAGCTCAAGCTCACCGAGTTGACTACTCGGGAGGCCATTTTCGAAGCGGCAAGAATGTAAGCCTGTAGATCACTGACTTCATGCCTCTGTTCATCTCGTATGGCTATCTACAGCATATACCTTGTCCACGACGACGCCAAGGAGAAGGAATTTGAACTAGAGATGTCCTGGATCGGAGACGAGACCAATGGCCGTCATCTACCCGTGCCCAAGGATCTCCTAGACGAGGCCGAGCAGAAAGCAAAGGAAGCGCTAGAGAACTTCGAGTAATCTGCATCTTGACTGTACTTGTAACCACAAATTGGAGTCTGTTCGTTTCGACACGCAAGACTACCACGACAGTCGGCGACAGGATACTATTCTCAACATCTATACAATCTGCTCGAGTTCGCGAGCATACGCCAGGTTGTTCGCAATCAACCTGTCTTTGGGTATCTCCATTTTCTCCTCGCTCTTGTGGATGAATGTGATCGTCTCCTGTGTTAAGTTCACCTGCCAATCCCGCTGTCCGCAATGCGTGAGCAGCCAATACACGCGTTCAGCTTCCATGAGCCTACCTGCTTTGCGAATGCCAGAAGCTCAGACTGGGATTTGAAGAACAAGAGTGTTGCCGCGTCTTTCAGAGGTAAGCTCTCATACGCGGCCTCTTCGCAGCTCGCAATTTCATTCCTGGCCGAAAGCGTGAGTGACGTAGGCATCAGTCAATCTAGAACTCACCTTATAGTCCCCATCAGACTGTCGACGAAAAACTTGTACTCCTCAGCCGGTGCCTCCTCCCGCGCGTTCCAGACTTTGCTGTAGCTGCCCTCCATGAGCCACCGTTCAAGGTTGACCGGATGTTTGATAAAGGGATTGTTCAATAGCTCATCGGCAGGGAGAGGGAGGGACTCTAAGGTGGTGTGGAAGTCCGCGATACGGTTTTGGATGAGGAGGCGGATGAGATTGAGACCGCGAATGGGATATTCGCGTTCCGAGGGAGGCAAGACAGAGCTGTAGCCTTTATAAACCAAAGAATGCGCGACAAGATCGTATTGACTTACTTGAAGTCATTGTAGAACGTCTGTAGCTGAGAGAAATAGCGGTCGAAAGACGGCACGTCCCTCGTCCGAATGCTCCAAAAGGCGCCGATCTCCAGAATATCTCCTACACGCCCATCATTATCGCACCGAGACAAGCGATGCTCCACTCACGTGCAACAACGAGCTCCTTAGGGTTACTACTTGGCTGGGGGAACAGCAAATCCGTGTCAATGAGAACGATCTACGGACGAAGTGGGTCTGATTTGACGCAGTAGGAAAGCTGTGAGGGACGCACGAACCTTGAGTCGGGCAAGTAACTTGCCCGTGGCTGCGAGGTCGGATGGATGGGATGTGAACGCGCGAATGAGTTCCTTGTAGAGGGTGGGGAGTTGCGAAGACATGGCGAGCGAGAGACAGACACGGAAGAATGTGACCCGGCGGGGCAAGCGCGACGCGTATGCTCGACGCGTAATCGCCCTAGCTTGTCCCAGGCCCCAGCTTGTCCCTTTCTCATACCCCTCTTCCCTCATCACATCTCGCCATGAATGTGGACATCCAGCAACTGAAGAGCGGCGAGGTCAACCTCGGTGTATGTTCTATCTCAATCGGCGGGGGCCGCGTAGGCTGACCACGTTCAAAGACCTCGATCATGGCCGTTCAGTTCGACGGCGGAGTGGTTGTCGGTGCTGACAGTCGCACAACCACGGGCAGTTACATCGTGAGTCTCCCCTTCCAATAGAAAGTACGCGGTCTCATCTAGTACAAAGGCCAATCGTGTCACAGACAAGCTGACCCATGTTCACGACCGCATCTACTGCTGCCGCTCTGGGTCTGCCGCAGACACACAAACCATCGCAGATATAGTTCACATGTCGCTGCAGCAATATGCGTATGTGTATCCATCTCGTTCTACAACCAGGACCCCCCTCATCTTCGCGGCAGGCAATCCTTTGGCGAGGCGCCCACTGTCAGCATCGCTGCAAACTATTTCCAAACGCTGTGCTACACGAACAAGGACAACCTCAGCGCTGGAATCATAGTTGGCGGGTGGGACAAGGAAGTTGGGCCGAGCGTATACAACATTCCTTTGGGTGGAGGTCTATTCCGTCAGCCGTGGGCTATCGGCGGATCCGGCTCGACATATGTCTATGGGTACTGCGACGCGACCTATCGGGAAGGCTGGGGGAGGGACGAGACTGTCGAGTTTGTGAAGAACAGTACGTATTTCGCTACTCATACGTCGCCTCGTGACTGAAACATCGTCGCTCTCAAGCGCTTTCGTTGGCTATGGCCCGCGATGGATCCTCAGGAGGTGTCATCCGGATGGCAGTCATCACAGAGGACGCCGTCGAGAGGCTTTTCGTCCCAGGCAACCAGTTGCCTATATTTTGGGAAGGCCTTGAGGTCCTGGGCAATTCATCCGTAGCGAAGCAGCCTGCGGTGGAACCCATGGCCGTTGAAGTCTAATGTTGTACATATAAGAATCATAGAGAGCGAATGAAGAAGGGGCTCTTTGATAAGATCCTGCGAAGCTGCCTATTATCGACCCAAGTCGTGCTGCCAATCCCTCCGTCGCAGGCGGCATAACCAGTCCCACCAACTTCGCTGACCTTGGAACTTCCAGATTACGGCGAAGGTGTAAAGGCCTGTTGCTACAAAAACCAGTACACATATGGAGACTCCTAAGGCAACCCAAGCTGCAGCAAGGTCTCCCTTACCGCGGTCGCTAGTGCCTTGGATGGCGTATGCGATGAACCCAACAGCGAATGCGATGATACCCCACACAAGAAGAACGGGCGGCATGCTCAAATATAGCGAGTATCCAGTTATTCCAAACACCCCACGGTGCGCGTTGTGGAGGTAGGTGAACTGAGTGCGTGGTGTTAATGGCTTGTCATCTTTTGGAGTCTATCAAATCTCACGGAATGCGACTGTTTGAAGTTGGCTTGATGCCTCCAGATGCAGAATACACCGACCATGACGCTCCCCAGCGATGCAAAGACAGACACGAGACCGGCAGCTCTCCCTGTCGAATCAATGTCTGGGACAGCCAAAAAGCCCACTGTGGCGCTATATTTGTAGCCTATGTCAGCAGGAAAATCACAGTCGACTCCTGCACTTACGAGAGGAGCACTGTGGCCTGCGGACGAACAGATTCAGTCGACCGATAGCACCAATGAATAGGTATGAAACACATACGATTAAAAGGAAGTCCTGGTATTCCTGCACGAGTCGCTGAGTATAACGGTCCCAATTCTGCTGCACATTGGACAGGCGACCTTGATGCCGTGCTGCCTGTGTGATGTGGTCCTGATATGTGTTCGGTATGGCAAAGAATAGGATATTGACGATGAATACTAGTAACAGTCGAACCAAGATTGAAGGGGGAGGTCCTGGAGTCGGTCCTGGGGGTGTTCGCTGTTCACGCATGGCTGCAGAATGTTTGATGGTATGTTCTGCGTAGCTCTCAGCAGACCGAAAACTCCCTAATATACATGAGCCAGTGTCAGCTATTTGCTGATGGCACGTCGGCGCATCGCACAAATCTCGGTAAAAAGCCAGGCTATAAGGACCGTTCGACCAGGAGGGTTTGTCCCAGAAGAGGCTATGAAGGCGGTCAACAGCTTGATAAGTATATGTTAGTATGAAATGGTACGTACACTTCGTCCGATCCAGAACCCGCAGTAAGTCTTCGCATTCGGTCTTCGAGAAAGGGACGGTGCTTCTTGGCCCGCTTTTGCGGTTGTCTGGTGGCGACTTTCAGAATGGGATCAACCCTGCTGTCCATATCACGACGTACCAACTTCGTACCAAGTTAGAATGTCTCTGACTTCATCTTCGGCGGCTTGCGGGGCAGGGCGATGACATGGGTGTCCTTCGACAAAGTTCCAGTACATCCGGTGCTGCCGATTCCCTGGCACGCGTCAGCGGAGTGAGAGAAGCTAAGGCGAGAGGATCACTCACGGAGATGTGGTCTAAGCCTGTGAGTCGTTCCCGCTTTCACATGATGAATGTATCGGGAGGCGATGTAGAGTGTGTGGTTCACCACGAGAGCTAAGACGTGCTCGTGAGGCTTTGGATCAGGCGGGACCAGCAGCTCCATGTCATCCTCGAGCTCGGACATAGGGAAACTCATCAAATAGTTCTCTACTGCGTCCAGGACTCCGGGAACTCTCAGGTCATCGTGTGTGAGCACTCTAGTCCTCGCGTTGCGGAAGTATATCCACCCTTGCGGATGGATGTGCAGCTGCCAATCAGCCGAGAGGGTGGCATCTCGGTCATAGAGTTGTGCATCCCTGCAGGTGGGATACATCGTGAGGACGTCAGACATGGTCGGAGAAGTCTTCACCGCGCACCAAGTTGTCGCGAAGTGCATGCCTTGCACCGGGCTACTGGTAACGAGCATACACCCTGGCAGACCCAAGTCCCAGTGGCAAGTCCTGGCAAGCAGACGAAACAAGTTATTTATGTAAACTTATTACAGCCATTTCGGAAAACATTGTCCACGCGTGTGAAACCGCGAGCAAAAAATTGAAAATTCGAGAAATGCAAAAAATGCAAAGCAACGGCTAGGTTGTATATGTCGCAGAGAATGAGGACTGAATTAAACTTAGGCAGCTCGCTGGCCGTACTGCCAAGCTCCTGAGTGCAACCGAGGGTAATACTGATGTGTTTGGCACGTAGTCATCGTGAGTGCGAAGAGCCGGCTGTACTCAAGCTGTACTCTCGCAAAATCAGCACGGACATGGTTCTGAGGTCCTGCATGTCATTATGGGATGAAGAAATGGATGTAGGGACAGTGAATAAGAGCAAATTGACTAGGGCGATTGCGCGGAGGCCAACGCTGTGTACGGGCGGGGTAGCGCTGACGTATGAGCTGGGGTGGGGGGACAACGTCGAATGAGCACGTCAGATGATTGCTACATGCCCCCGGCCCTCGGAAGTATTCGAGGCAGTGATGTTGAGTTGCTTGGCCCGTTGACGTGTCGTTGAACGATGCGTGTCGGGGGTCGGGGTGCGTGGCCAGCTCGGCGAGTTTTCCTATCAGAGCTCGACTGATCTCGATGGCGAGGCGCAGGATTCACGACCCATGTTGGAATGCGGGCAGTGTGAGGATGAGGATCGATGGCCGCTGGCACTGGCAGAACCGCAGTCGCAACCAGTCGGACCTCTGTCGACGTCAAATCTTCACCCCATAGACTTCGAGCATCACATCCCGCTGCTGAATGCTCCTAGAGGGTAATAGAGTGCATTGAAGCGACGAGATACATACTGTACAGTTTCCCTCGCTCTCGATCAAACATGCACCTCCGAACCTCCCCGGCTCCCCTGCGCCTTCGCCACGCCCAGTTGATGCCTACAATGACAGCGTCCGTTCCCATGCGCGTCCTAGTGGATTGAAGCAAGAATTGGAGGAGAGGGTGAGCAGCGACGAATTTCTCGAATTTCTCGAATTTTCGAATTTCCACTCGCAGTTTTCACACGCGCGGACAACGTTTTCCGAAATTGTATCCAAGCGCGCGTGGGACTTTGTCGTGTGGCCAGTGGCAAGCTTCAAGTCGCGACGCGTCGACCCCCCTGCGTTGAACTGCCGCAAAAGACCACTACGGTCATCAGACGAGAATGATGCTGTCAAGTTTACAGTATGCAGGACGAGTTGGTGCCAGGTGCGTGTGTCGTCAGAAACCGCCTGGCAGTCATTCCCTTACACCCGCGCAGGTGTGCACAGCGCTCAACACTCTTGAATCTGAGACTATCTACCAGTCGAATACAAGTGAGCGCCTCTATTATCATGTCAGGTTGTCTTTCGTAACGTTCTGCAGCGCCCACTCCTCCAGTCACTGCCCGCTTCACGAAGTCTTTGGGGATTCTCATCCAGCAAGCCAGCAGGGCAACCTGCCCCCCCCACCCGAATCCTTCGCCCCCACACCCTCACCCGAGGAGACTTCGGCATCAACCCCTGATGTCCCTATCTCCGCGACGGCGACTCCTGACGTGTTCCCTGATAGCATCATCCCGCCGTCAACTCTTCCATACTCCGACTCCCTCGACACGATAACTACCATAGCTCCTCTTCAATTTGGTGATTTGGCAGCCCTCGGCCTTGCTGGCTGGTCCCCACCAGGACTCTCCGGGTGGCTGTTAGAGACCATCAACGTGTCGACCGGCCTCCCGTGGTTCTACACGATCATCGCGGGCACCCTTTTTGCGCGTGTGCTCCTTCTTCCTTTCTCCATCAAGCAGATGCAGAACTCTGCTCGTCTGGCTCCATACCAGCCGCGCCTGCTAGCCCTCAAGGAAGAGGTGAACCGCGCGTATGCGACGCGTGACAAGCTTGCGGTCCAGCGTGCAGCACTGCAGCAGCGCAAAGTATACGAGGACGCCGGAGTCAGCATGCTACCTATGCTAGCGATGCCTTTTGTACAGCTTCCCGTCACCCTGGTATGTTCTTCGGTGTGAAGCGCCTGTCCCTACTGCCCCTCGAGCAACTACACTGGAGCGGAGTGGGCTTCATGCCGGACCTTACGGTTGCCGACCCTTATTATATCCTGCCCATAATATCGGCGGTGGCCATGAATGTGCAATTGACGGTAAGTGAATATATCTGTCTCTGTATAGCTACTCAAAAATTGTGGATAGGTTGGCGCGCAGGACATGGCAGCAACTGCGGACCGTGTTACGATGGCACATATGATCAACGCCTTCCGAATCGTTTCCGTCATCAGCATACCGCTCATGGGTGCTTTTCCTACTGTGAGACCTCCCCGTATCCCCGTCGTGTCTGGCTAACTTGCTCATCAGGGGCTCAACCTATATGTGTTGACCAGCATTTTTGCCATGCTTGCGCAAACCTCATTACTACGCGTTGCCGCCGTTCGTCGAACGTTCGGAATTCCAGTTCTTCCGAAGACCGATACCAAGGCGGTGACGTTCCAAGAGTCCATCTCACACTCAAGAAGTACTTCCGGGAACAGAGCGAGATCGCTCAGAAGAGGGCAGCAGAGAAGAAGTGGTGAGGGTATCGGCACAATTCTAGACCCTCAGTGAGAGGCAGCGACCTATCATAATATCCCCTTCATCATAAACCCAGACATTACACCTGCTCGTTCGCGTCTAAGTAGTACAATCGCGAGAGGACGGATCTCCTACACGCCTTCTCCAGGTCGTAGCTGAAGGATGAGCACTACCAGGGAGACCTGCATCATTGCAACGAGGCCGGTCACTAGGATGACGAAGCTTCCAGCGGTGAGGAAGGGTCGACCGAAGACCCGCTTGTTCTCCTGCCCTCGGGTGGGGGCAGCATCAAGATGGAGAAGCGACGCCTTGGCAGTCTGGTGGATGTCTGCAAAATCGTGCCGGGAGTATCTTGCGCGTAGGAACGCCATGACGAACAGTGATGCCGCTAACGCAGCGTATAGGATGCCAACTACCACACGCAACATGGGTAGGCGGCCAAGGTGATCATCATGCAGACTCACTGCGGTAAAAACTTCGCTCAAACATTCTCAAAATCGTCAATGAGTAACCGAGGTTCCCAAGAGCCGTGCGTGCGTAGGCGCCATCGAAGGTGCGCTGGCGGGCACGGAGCTCGACGAGTTCATCGACATCTTCGGCAATAAATGACGGCGCACGGTGGCCTCTGTGCATGATATTGGCACCTTGTAAGGACGCAGAACACGAACGATGCTTACTTGTATCTGTGCTGAGCCGCGGAAAACATGATGGCTGACAGAGGACTACCGCGGACACGTGACACAAACACGAGCGCGTCTCAGTCCGAGTCGGAGTCTGGAATCCTCTTCACTCACCACCACGACATGGACTCCGATCTGAGGTGCAACCGCTTGACATGTAGGCAGGCGCTGTCCGACAAGGCCGTGGTCGTAAGCGTTCTGCTCTCACCGTCCTGCTCGCATTGACGGGGAAACGTAGACGACTTGTCAGCGTTCATGCCCGTCTTCCTCTTCCGCACTACTACTTATACAGGCTCTTTGCTAGGTTGTCACATATTTTGCGGTCCGTGCAGCAACTCACTGTCTTCAATCCCTTACTCAATCCTCCCTCAGTCAACTGCGCGAACGAACTCTTCAATGCGGCTAGGCTTTGTCCAGGTACCGAGTCTCGTGCTTCAAGTTCATAGACTCCTGCACCGTCTAAACCAAGGCGTCACCCAGCGTGCGAGACTTCTCTCGTCGAGCCGTACGTTCTTTCCCTCTATACGATATCATGTCAGCTAACTGCCATTGCACGAAGCGACGATATTGTTGTACGGACCCCATTCACATCCACTCCTCCATTCCTGAGATCTGAAGGATAGACAGCTCTGTTCGCTGCATCCGACCAACGACTACAAAACAGTAGGTGTATGCGCATTTGGAGTATACAATCATGTACATTTGGTGCACAGTCCGTCCTGTCAGGACTTAGCCCTGGAATCATACTGGAGATATGTAGCCGGTGCGCAATTGCTCTGGAATCGCGTTCTGACTTGCCAGTACAAACTGGACTGTAGCGCAGTATCGTTCTGGCAGTATCAAATGCAGCAGGAAAGTGCGTATTCACTTACAAACATACCGATTCTATCCTGACCTGTCTACAAGCTCCTTTCAGCACACTGTGGTACGTAACGTCAACGACAAGAACTCTCAACTTCAGAAGCAGCTAGACAGTGTTATACGAGAAGGTGAGCTTACAGTCGCAGCGCCTATCACGACATCATGAACGTGTCTTCTCAGCAAATGGAGAGATCAATCTCTTGAACAACAAAGTCTCTGGTTCGCACGTTCGGTTCTGTTACCAGTTGGCTTGTTTTTCAGTTGCGTCTAGAACTTGAACGAGATCTCGAACTGGAGCGGCGGAAGCTGCGAGACTTGCAGGAGTCATCGCGAGAGAAAGACAAGGAATACCAAAAGCTCAAGGTCAGTGTCGCACAGCTTGTGTCGCCCGCATATGTGTTCGTTGACTCCTCTTCAGGGGCAATACGATAAAATCAAGCGTAAGGTGCTCCTCGCACCATCAGCAGGATCGAATCATCAACAAGGCGGTCTCTTCGGACCTGGGGAAGATCACGGCAACAAGACTGTGCGAGCAGGGATGACCTTCAGCAACAACGTGCAGACGAGCGGCTTGGGCATCGGAGCTGCGGTAGGAGGCATGGAGGCCAACGGGGCATGTTTTGCGGTCGTCTCTACCTCTAGGCTGCTTACGCTTCTGAACGCTAGATCCAGAGGACACCGATAGTCAACCGCGCTGGAGGTGAACAGTTCGCAGGGCAAGGACCGTTGTGGAGCAATCAGAATCATGCTCTAGAGCAGCCCGTGCCGATACGACAACAGTTTCCTGCCAGCGAACGATCTTTCAGAGCTCCAACCTTGTCTGACCGGTCCAACAGCGCTCAAGAGGTCGAGGATCTACTCGGCACGTCCGCACGAACACCGAGAAGGGCGCATAACCATGGCCACCAGACTTGGGCGGCGCCTTCCTCCAACCGATCCCAGCAGCGAGGTCGGTCTCCCTTGACTGAACACACATACTTCCTCTTACATGGCGACTCAGTCTTCGCTCCTACCACAACCGCGCGCCGTACCGGCGGTTTCAAGCCCGTGGTCATGAGGACCAGATAGACGACACGTGTATGAGCGAGCAAGGGCGCGCGGTGTCATTAACTGTCCTGAGCTGGAACGTGTGCGTATGATAAGTCATCATGCATAATGTGTCTAGCCCTTTCGTATACAATACTGTACAATGATTGCGATGATTCAAACAAACGTAGCGATAGTGGTATCATGACAGAGGTGATTAATGATGAAAAGCGAACTCATGCGTGGAGTATGGCACCGTTCTTCTCGTCTTCTAGATATTGACCTATGGCGAGGATATCTTGACCGGCACGCCGGAGATATCCTGCAAGCACGTCCCTGTCCGCATGGGGTAGCAGATCAGATAGCTTGTCCACTTGCCTCGAGAACGCGGTGTCAACGGAATTCATCTCCGGCGAATTGCCCGAGCGTCCAAATAACGAGGGACGCTTCAATGTATTGCTTCGTCGGCGTTGAGGTGAGGACACTGGCACTGATCCGGGTGTCGAAGGCGAAGGACCTAGCATGAGTGTCTGGGATCGCTGCATGCGCCCTGGTGCAGCGCGGGGCCCGCCTGGAACATGGGGGGCGTTGGCGACCTGGAGAGTCCGCGGTGGAAGTACATAGTTGGCAGGAGGAAGCTTTGTTAACACTTTGGCGGGTGAATTCGCTGTGCGTTTGTCCTCCTTCTTGAGGCTATGATTTCTCCCCAACGAGGCAAAGAAACCATGTGACTTGTTTCCGGATAACGGAAGACTACGCACAGACGACGGTGAGCTGAGGACGGTCGACAGTCGATGATTCGGTGCGGGTGGTGGTGCAATCTGTGCAAGGGCAGGATAAGGGAGGGCAGGAGGGGGAGAGCCTGGTTCTGGAATAATATCTATTGATCGAGGGGCCAGGTCTGTGGCCATATATGCGTCAGGTCGAAGCGGAAAGGTGGCTTCGGATGAGATGGAATTTCTTGATATCTGTCGAGTCTGCGGAACGTGAGGTGATCTACTGGACGGATGCGCCGGCATGGACAATGCACGATTGGAGAAGTTGCGAGAGTTGCCTGGAAATTCAGCCCTCAGTTATCCGAGTCGACCAGCCGAAGTTTGACAGTCTTACCTCGCTCTTTGGTCGTTACAACCCACTCCCCCAACCCGCATTCATACATCGCCAACTCGTTGATCTTGAGAGCATAGCCGACGGCTCTGTCCAAAGCTGTCTTCTTTGCCACCACGTCTTTGCACCACATGGCATCCGGCCAGCGTGACCGCTTCCTAGGATGAGGCTGAGGAGGGGTATATCTAGACGACGGCTTGGAGTCATGGCTAGCCTCGGAATGGAGCGAAGGTGTCCGCGGTAGTGACGAAAACCGCTTCATGTTCGTCAACACGCCTTTCTTCGGACTCGAGGACGGACTGCCTTCATCCACGAAAGCCTCCTTTTTGCTTCGTAGAGTAAAGCGCTGCTCCTGAAGGATGGGACGGGGAAGCCCAAGTTCAGGAGAAGGCCGGACGCTTTCTCGTGATGAGGCATGCGAGCTCAACGGCGACTCCCGCCCAGGAGGGATCCAGCTGCGTTCGCTGCCAGTATGCTCGGCTGCGAGGGGCATCGTAGCGTCGAGGATATCAGGAGGACTTTCTGTCCAAATGCTGTGATCTATAGATGCGTCCCCCACGAGCCTAACTGAATGATCCCCTGGAGGTGTTACCAAGATCTTTGACGGCGGAAAGGCGCCTTCCCTGACGTGATAGTGTGCATCCTTATCACCTGAGTTCGCCTCATCTGGCCTAATGACAATATATATGAGCTGATGAAACGGGGACAGCTTCATTAGACGCTTACTTGGATTGCCCTTTCTCGTCGACTGCAGGTGGGGATGGCGTAGGTGCGGACGTAGAACTCTCCGCAGACTCCGAATAGACAGATGAGGCGTCTGCAGCTAATACGGCAGACACAGAAGTAGGCGTAGAGGTGGCATTTTGCCCTTTCCGTACAATGGGGGACGGGGAGCGGAGGCGGGGAGGCCGCGGAGGAGGCGGGGAGCTGACATCGATGTTGAATAGCGCCCTTGGCGGCGGGGGTAACGGGCCAGCAGTGGCATGTATTCCCGGTTGGTAGTAAAGGTAGGAGGATGGGGGGTCTGCAGCCGACGCGGAGTGAATCGACGATACAACGGGAGAGGATGCTTGAAGATCATCAGGATATCGACGTGAATCCAGGAGGTGAGGATGGGCAGATACGGGTGCATCAGCTACACCGTAAATTAGTGGAAAAGCCGCTCCTGTCTCGACCGAGGTGGACATCGCATGAGGTCGACGCTGAGCGGCGTTCGACGCAAGATTATCTTGAGAGGAAGGCGGCGAGGACAGCGAGGAAGGAACGACGAAGTCGGGTGAAGGGGAACGCGACTGGGGCGTTTGGAAGATGGGTGGGTCGTGACGTGGGGTCTCAGGCGCGCGACGCGTCCCAACGATGCCGATGTCGCGCGACGAGGTTTTACGATGCACACCCCTCGATGAAGGATTTGCAGAGACAGGCGGGGTGGATGCGGAGGCTGAAGACGTAGGAGTCCTTGAGGACTTGACGGACGTTGGCGACGTTGGCAACGGCAGGCCGTCTGTGTCCGGTGGCAGTCCAACGGTGACTTGGCTCCGAGACCCCACGCGTCGCACAAGCGGCAACGTGGCCGAAGTCAGCGAACTCGCGTGATGAGAGGGCCGATCGCTGTTCTCGAGAACAAGCGGTGGAGGTTGTTGAGGGTTCAAGTCGATGACTGCGCGCCGTCTATTGTCCTGCTCTGCGTCTGTGAGCTTGCTTGGTCTCCGTCGCACAGCCGGATAGACCTCAAAGGTCTCTTGGGCGTGCCACTCTTGTCGGCCGCTGAGGGGCCGTCGCGGAGTCGGGGGAGGCGAGGGGGAGGAGGGGGAGGAGTAGGCGGAAGAAGAGGATGCGATACTGGCGGTGCGCTCGAGCTTGGGCCGCGACAAAGGGTCCGGGGTGGGGTCGAAGTCTTCTGCCACGTAGGTCTTGCCAGCGAGGTCGGACTGGTAATAAGACAAGATGACCTCGGTGTCGCGCCTGGTAATGGTGGGTCGCAGGGTCGGGAGATCTGGAGCGAAGCCGTTGAGTGAGCCTGCCAAGGGCGATATATATGCTGAGGCGGTGACGGGCGGCACACATACCTGAGCCGTAAGCCATGTGGAGGCTTTCAGACATTGTCTGTCGTTCCAAGACCAGAGGAATATATAGCTGGACGGGAGGAACAGCTTGAGCGACGTGTGTCGACACCGCCACGCGCAACCCGATCCGCCCAACGTGCAGTTGCGCCGTATCATCTCTGTTGACATGACTACACTACTGTACAACGATGTTCCCGCTAGATAGAAAACAGCATTCGAATGCTTCACTTGTGCTCCTCCTTTACCAATCCATCTTCTTGCTCGTCCGCACAGGCCCAACCGAGATCTTCCGGCTCTTGTATCCAAACCCGTCCAGCCATGGCCACGTCGCGCTCCTCCGCTCCTCAAACGACTCGATTGCGCTCGCCTTTTGCAGCGTCAGCGCGATGTCGTCAAGACCGTTGAGCAGACAATGCCGACGGAACGGATCAGCTTTGAACGCAATCGCCCGCCTCCCATTCGACCGGCGGACCTCCTCCTTCCCGAGGTCCACGGCGAGCTCCACGCCAGCGGCGGCGTCCTCCGCGAGCTCCTTGCACTCCTCTTTTGAAAGCACCACTGGCAGCATTCCGTTCTGCATTGCATTGCTACGGAAAATCTCTGCGAAGCTGGGAGCAATGATGGTGCGGACCCCAAAGTCATTGCTAAGGCAGATGCCATCAGTATCAGAGATCACCGAGACGGATTCCGACTTACAAACTCCACAGCGCGTGTTCGCGAGAGCTCCCACAGCCAAAATTCTCGCCTGTGCAAACGATGATTTTGGCCTTGTTGTATGGCGCGCGGTTGAGGATGAAGTCGGTCTCCTCCCCGGTGGCAGGGTTCCTCCGCAGGGTGTAAAACAGCGCATTGCCAAGGCCTGTCCGTTTCAACGTTTTGAGGAACTGTTTGGGTATAATCATGTCGGTGTCGACGTTCTCCATGTACAGCGGCGCGGTGATGCCCGATACCACGATAAACTTTTGAACACTGGACGGCGTCTCGGCAGGAGGCATGTCTGCAGCCGACTGCGGGGCGGGAGTCACCGGTGCAGGGGAAGGAAGAACGGCGTCAGTCAGAAACTCGAATCCGCTGGATGTCTTCATTTTGGTACCAGCCGTCGCTGCCGCTCCCAAAAATTTACGCACGTCTGTCAACTTCCCGGTCATGGCGGCGGCGGCGGCCATGGCAGGGCTAACGAGATGAGTCCGGCCACCGGCTCCTTGCCGGCCTTCAAAGTTGCGGTTGCTGGTGCTCGCACAGCGCTCACCAGGGGCCAGCTGGTCGGGGTTCATGCCCAAGCACATGGAGCAGCCCGCCTCGCGCCAGTCAAAGCCAGCGCGTTTGAAGATGGCATCAAGACCCTCCGCCTCCGCGTGCTGCTTGATGAGGCCGGACCCGGGGACGATCATAGCATGAACATTGTGAGCAACCCTGGCATCGGGGCCGGCAGCGAGTACAATCCTGGCGGCAGAGCGCAGATCCTCGATGCGACTGTTGGTACACGAGCCGATGAAAACTTTGTCCAGGGTGATATCCTCCAACCGGATGTTCGGGGTGAGACCCATATACTTCAGCGAACGTTCGACAGAAGCACGCTTGACGGAGTCGGCGAACTGGGCAGGATCGGGCACAGTACCAGTGATTGGGGCGACATCCTGCGGCGACGTACCCCAGGTAACGGTGGGTATGATATCCTCCGCACAGATGTTGATTTCCACATCGAACTGGGCTCCTTCATCGGAGTGCAAGGTCTTCCAGTACGCCAAAGCTTGATCCCATGCTTCCCCCTTCGGCGCCAGAGGGCGATTGCGGATGTAGTTGAACGTCACATCGTCGGGAGCGACCATACCAGCGCGCGCACCAGCCTCGATGCTCATGTTGCAAACGCTCATGCGTGCCTCCATGCTGAATCCGCGGAATACGGATCCAGCATACTCTATGACACTGCCAGTGCCGCCTGCCGTACCTATCACTCCGATGATGTGGAGGATAACATCCTTCGAGGTGACGCCCTCGGGAAGCTCGCCGTCAACGCTGATGCGCATGTTCTTTCCCTTCTTCTGCAGCAAAGTTTGGGTAGCCAGGACATGCTCGACCTCGGAGGTGCCGATTCCGAATGCCAAGGAACCGAAAGCGCCATGTGCTGCCAGATATTAGTACAGTGCACAGCATAGAACGTGTATTAACTCACTGGAGGTATGCGAGTCGCCGCAGACGCATGTGATACCCGGAAGCTAGCTAAGGAGTCAAGCTCGAAAGTCATTAAAGCTGCAAAACAAGCTCACGGTAAATCCTTGTTCAGGCCCGATGATGTGGACGATGCCTATAGAAAGATAGAAAGTCACTCAGTCAGCTTCCAAGCGCAGGGGTAACACACGACAACTCTACACACCCTGACGTCTGTCTTTCATCCCAAAGTACGTGACACCAAACTCCTTCACATTTTCTTCAAGAGCCTGACATTGCGCACGCGAATCGGGTTCGTCAATGAAAGTAGAGACTGAGGCAAAGTTTTTTCGCGACACAGTTCTACATGATGGTCAATATTGCGGAGGATGGCAAGTTGCACGAGACGTACGGGACATTGTGGTCGACTGTCGCCAAAGTGCAATCTGGGCGGCGGACGGGACGACCGGCATTGCGACTGGCAGCAAGTTCAGGATCGGCTACACATCAGAGAGCCGATCTAGCACCCACAGGCCTTCGAACGCTTGAGGGCTCGTGACTTCGTGAACGAGATGTCTGGACTGGCTGTGAGAATCGGACACAGTACGAAGGCGCGGGCACGACGAACCGGTCGATGTAGAGGAGGGCGAGACCGTCTTCCTTGACATCTCTGCAGGGGACACATATGAGCCAAGTGCGCGGTGGGCAAAAGAGGACATACACGACATGGTCGTCCCAGATCTTGTCGTACAGAGTGCGGGGTCTGGCGATGGCTACGGGCATGGCTGGGCTAGGCGAGAGGGCGATGGGCTCCGAGTCCCCTCGCTCAGAGTCTTATATTTCGGACAGTATTCGCGCGTCGGCCGAACGGTCATCCCCGATGCCGCGGCCGATCGGACCCGAAGGCCCGGGCCGCGGCGTCAAACCTTGTCTCGCGCAACTGCACAGTTCTCAGCCACCGGTCAACGCCCGCCACACACCCGCGTACCCCACAGCACGCTCAAGTCGACGACGGACAAATGGCCAAATCCAAGAAGTACGTCCCCCGCCGTGCGCATGCCCCCAGGCTCACACCTCTTTCCCCAGTCATACCAATCACAACCAGAGCAAGAAGGCCCACCGCAATGGCATCAAGAAGCCCAAGTCGGCTGGCCGGACGCGGTCTCTGAAGGGCGTGAGTTGTGCCATCTGACCCATCTGCAATCCATGCTGAGATGCTGCTCATTCTAGGTGGATGCCAAGGTATGAAGGTTGCTGTGGGCACGCTGTGAGGGACGACTCTAATTGAGCCCTCCTAGTTCCGCCGCAACGCGCTTTTCGCTCTCGTTGGCTCGGTGCGTTGTTTGTATATGTGACCATGCGACATGGCCTCATGTTACCTCATCTGACAGCGCAAAGCACGCCTCGCCGCCAAGTCGGAATCATGATTTCGCGCGGAGGCGGGGACGCGAGGAGAGACGAGCTCTGTGTATTTGCAAACCACTCATGTCTATGTGACTATGCCTAGGCCAGCGCATAAATCAAAAGCACTCAGAAACATCATGTCATGGCAGCGTCTCCCGCGATGCTGCGTCTTTTGAGCTTTCCCTATTGCTTTTCGCACTGCAGTATGTGGATTCAATGTCGAGACTGGCCCTTCAAGCCCTTTGCTTTCTTCTCTAGGGCCGCCCGTAATCTCATTGCCTATAAACCCAAAGTTAGCATGTAGGTGAAGATTAATTATTGCTTGACGACTGACAGCGGCTTCTTCGGGTGGCAAGGCGCCCTTCGCCAAGTTGTGTCGGCCGGGTCTTAATCTGCGTGCGAAGGGCTTGACAGTGCTTGCGCTCCCCTGTTGTTCCAGTAACTTTTCGCACTCTTCGTCGGTGGCAACGTATCCCTCGAGTAGCGAGAAGAACTTGAACCGCAGGACGGCTTTGATGCGTTCCAGGGCATGCGCTGTGTACCAGCCATCGCGCTCCTACGAACCCCAGTGAGTTTTCGCTCGAGACAATATCCCTCCTTACATTGCACATTTCGCGAGTTTCTTCTTCGTCTTCAATCATCTCGCGGAGCATAGAGTCCGAGATATCGCAAAGTTGAAATGCTGCTGTCTCGGTCGATAGTGTTTGGCCATCAAAAACATGCGAGCTGAGGCAGTTACGGTCAGGTCAACGCAGACAGATATGTGGCACGTACTTCCTCTCGTCCTTACCCTGTTCCCCTGCCGATGTACGATTTTGCGAAGTTACGGAGTACCGACTCTCTTGCCGGCGTGTGACGACTGAGGGCCGGGCGATGGGATGATTTAGGTTCCGGAAGTAGAGGCGCTGATAACTGTCACCGTTCTCGTTAGCACCTGCGTGGCGTCAATGTCTCCTTTGAACTCACAATCTAGCAGCCGGCTCATCTCTGGGATCGTAACCGAAGCGAACCAAAGTATCTCGCCAAGGCCCATCTTGGAAGATGTAGCACACGAGTGAAAGGATAACTTTGGAGCTGCTGATAACGTCAGGAGAGGACACGTCGCTTCATAAGGGTCGACGGACTTATGAATTTCTCGGGCATCGTCAGGGGAGAACTGGTTGAACAGCGACGCTCGTGTCCATACGGGGCGCTTCTTGAAGTTCTGCGATAACAGCCAAACAAAATCAACGTGGCAAAACGGACCAGCAAGTAGTAAAGATCAACCTCCTCCAAATCTTTGAGGAGCTTTTGGTCGAACGTATTTCTCATTTGCTCTGCGTTTGGCGGTGGCTTGGCGGGAACCTGTGAGAATGCGTCGGTTGTGGGTGCATGATAGGTTCATCTGTAGTAACGCACGCCTCTCTCTGCAAACATGATGGACGTCGGGCCCACGCCTTTCCAACGCATCCTGTTGATCAGTCTCTTCGTCTCCTCGCCAGTCTCCTCGTTGACGACGGTCGTAGGGACCGACATAGGATTGGCCTTAAAGCTGGGAAATCTGTGTTCATTGATGTAAGGATTGCCAATGCATGAATGCACACCTGTAATTTTGGGCTATAGTTTGTCGACTAAACAGGGGTGGTGGAAACAGGCGCAGGTTGCTTCGGAGTTTCGAGGCAGAGTCGGAATCTGTCATGAGCCGCGGATCAATATCTAATGACAGCTCCCCAGAGCCTTCTTGTACGATGTAGTCTTCCTTTTCCTGAGCTATGCGGAAGTTACGAATCGTGTCGACTAGCCCACCAATCCTAGGTCACTGAGCGAGCTAGCTGAGGGAAAAAAGATCATACCGTCCATTTCCCCCATAGCAATTCGCAATTTAGATATCGGGTCCTCCACATCTGGTTGAAACTGATAGTCGGCCATACCTGTGCACACACGCTCAGCAATCTGGCGCCGATGTCTGCGAGACCCGCACTTACTGCGAAAGCGAGCCGTCTTAGGAATAACACCTATTGCTGTAGTTGTGTATTCATCCACAACGGCCTCACCGTTGTTGTCCCCTGAGGCATTGTCAGTGGGGTTGAGCTTGCGTCGCTTGCGCTTGACGATTTTTAATACTATGTTATTCGTCGCTACAATGTCACCAGGAATAGGGTGGGAGAAGGGATTCCCAGGCCTCAGGTTCAGCTCAAGCAGGGAGTCTTGCTTTGAGGCATTGCGCCGAAAGGCCGCGTCGATGTTGCCATCACCGCCGAGAGCGTTGAGTGCCTGCGGAATGGACGTCGGCCGGACATAGCCTGGATACTCGATGGAATAGAAGTGCGTGGTTGGGAGAGGGCGTTCCTGCGCAGGCGTGACCGCAGCGGTTGATGTGGACGCAAGTCGCTGGCTGTCGTCGGCCTGCATGGCTTGTCGACGCGACTCGGGAGTCAAAAGGTGGCAAGCGGTGGCAAGCGGCGGTGTTTCCGCCAATGAACACGTGATCTAAGTATCCGTATGTACACTTCACGTTGCACGACCCACGGTCGCCCTCACTTGGACTTGGGTTTTGTCAAGCTCAAGATCTCTTCCATCGCGTCCTATATGCATGTCTGGTGTTAGCGTGAGTCGGGCCCACGATGGAACTGCTGCGCACCTCTGAACTCAGGTCCACACCCGCCTTCTTCAATTCCACCATGACACCCTTCACGCTCTTTATGAACTTGCGGTTTGTCGCCAGGCGGAACATCTGCATATTTGACGGTGGTGTTGTAGAGCTGATGTCGATGCCTAGACGGGAAGCGCGTATACATGCTGTGTAACGTGGCCGGTCGGAGGAGCTGCACGTACCTAAGCTCTTGACCAGCTCTGCAAGATCGGATATTGACTTGAGGGCGTCAGGCTTGTCGGCGAGCTTCTTGAACAAGTCTGTGTGCTTGATTTGGTTTATAAAGTCGTCTGGGACTTCTGCTGCCTGCCGCTGTGGAGTGTATGCGAATGTGCGAGCAGGAAGAAAAGGGAGAGGACGTCTGAGGGCACCGCCGTTGATGCTGAGTCCTCTGAGAGCCCCACGGAGACGGTACATGGCGGCGTGAGCGGAGAGCGGGACCGTGGGAGGAACGCGTCGCGTCGCGTCTCAGCCTCTGCGGCTCTGCGGCTCTGCGGCCTGCCACCATGGACGACGACTACTACTCCATCGATGCCATCCTCGCAGAAAATCAAGTGCGCCTCTCCCATTGACCATCTTCCCCTGCTCACCTCCTCCAGAAAATCCAGTGCACCTTCAAGGTCGACATCCCAGACATGGGTCACTTGGACGGAGGCAAGGACCGCGACGTGAGCACTCATACATGCACGCGACGCCCCCATGTCAATCCCCCTCCAGATCAAGAAGAACAGCAAGATACAACTGCCTCTATGGATCGCCTATATCCTCATCTACTCGTGAGCTCAGTCCTCCTGCCTCCTTGCATCGTACCCCATCTGTGTTCCACAGTGACTTCGCCGACTTCACCATCCCCACGCCTTTCAATGCACGCGTGCGCAATGCCCTGAACGCGGAAGCCAAGAGCGTGCGTCTGTCTGGGCTGGTGGGTGCGGGAGGTCTATGGTACGGCTTCGGAAAGATCATCATGAAGCTGTGAGTCCTGTTCATCACGGCAGCTCCCCGCGTATGCTCAGGCCGCGTAGGCTCGACGATGCACCCGCGAAAGAGATGTCGGATATCCTGACCAAGGTACGCGTTCGTCGCCAACTCCCATCGATCTTCTCCCTGACAACTATGTACGCCTTCCTGGCCAGACCTTCCGCAGCCGACTGGTGGAGGTGATCGACCAGGCCCAGCATTTTGCGGCGTTGGGCCCGTCGGGCGGTGGACGGCAATCCGGCGACATGGCCTTGACGTTTCGGGAGGGTCTAGATGGCACAGAACGGGAATGTATACAGCCAGCCTTCCCTCCAGACATGTCCTGTGCGCTGACTTTGAAATAGTGTTTTCGCTGGCGCAGGATAGCGCGAAGAAAACGAAGCAGTGGTATGAGTCGACAGAGAGAGGCCGAAGGTGAATGGGATGGGTTCGGGCGCGGATACAGGTGCCAGCTGGGACGTGTGTATGGAGTGTATATTGTCCGGATAGCTATGAAACCTTCTTTGTATCGTCAAGTTGTAGTGGAGGATCCTTTGCCAGCTCAGCAACGAACCTGGTCTTCTGTCAGGTCTGCTTGTTTGGCAACGCGAGAAAACACGCACCATTTGATGCTCGCCCACAAGCCGAGCTCAATGACCAGCAGAGCCAAGAAATGTAGGTTTCCGCCAGAGAGCACGAGGAGGGACATGAATGTGAATGCGAGACACGCGAGGGTGAAGTCGAGAGTGAAGAGGAACGTAGGGTGGAATGAGGACCCTGGGGCAAGAATGCTCGCAAAGAACGAGCCGGCGTCAGCTTGGTCTTGAGGACTGGGTGCCGCCATCGTTACGAAGGTGTGGTACTAGCCGGCTGGAAACTAGGTGATGGGATAACGTGTGGGCAACGTTTGTCCCTTGAAGTCCAAAGGTCTCCAGTCTCTGTCCGGTCCAAAGGGATCATGGATGGTCACGTGGTTTCATCTCATAGTATCCGCGACACTTTAATTCACAAGCTTAGAGAGCCTACGAGCCTAACACTACGTAGCAAGTACTTCAGAATATATGCATCAGTAAGGAAAGTCCTTCAATTCCAAATGAAGACAGAACGCTGCCGAGCCGGTGTCTTTCTGGGAAGATCCTTCCTCACACGCCAGCGGAAAATCACATCCTCACTGCTGTCTTCGCGCCTCCGCACCTGATGTAGCCGCAGCTCATGAGGGGATCCCGTTACCTTGCTAGCAGACAAATCTGTCCTTGGGGGCTCTATGAGTGAGGGTGCCAAGCTCATGAGCGAGCGAATAGATTGAGAACTGGGTTGCGCGGACGTACGCGACTCGAATGTGCCGACCCATTCAAAATAGCTCTGCGCAAGGAAGCCCACCTTGTAGGATGCGTCACTGGAGTCGCTCTCGGGTTCGGCGACGATGGGGAAGGGATGCTTCAGAACAGGAAGCTTCAAAGAGTCAATCCGCGAGTCAATCAGCACCAGCATGGTGGGACATCTTGAGCTACAATGTTATTAACGGCCGCTGAAAGAAACGCGAGAGTGCATACTGAGGGTGCTGTGTGGACAATGCAGTCACGGAGGCAAGGGCAAGAGCTACTAACGATAGATATGACGCGAGGGTAGGTCTAACCGAGGGAGGGATGAGACAGGTCAACGATAAGTCAAATTTGAGTTGAGCAGACACACGCAAGCGCCGGGTTGTCTAGAAAGTACGAAGACAGCTCGTGGATGACAAGTAGCGAAGGTGGACTGCCTAGAATTGCTTGATGTGGCAACGATGGGTCATCGCCGACAGCGTCCGAGACTTTGAGCATCGATAGAGCGAGAGAAAGGTGAAGAGGTGTCGGAGGGTAGCTGCGGAGGCACCATCAGATACGCAACGAGCA
Organism: Auriscalpium microsporum; assembly: GCA_019914985.1. NCBI lineage: Eukaryota > Fungi > Basidiomycota > Agaricomycetes > Russulales > Auriscalpiaceae > Auriscalpium > Auriscalpium microsporum. The sequence continues at coordinate 3,312,489 of JAHLMG010000001.1, forward strand.
GGCGAGCAAGGACAGACTAGATGTTGACTTTGGACAGGACGGAAAATACTGCTCCATATCCTCCACACTCCTCTAGCCAATCATCCTGATAATCGCGAAGAGCTGACAGAAAGGTATGGCGAGAGGGTGTGAAGAAGAGAGCAGTCGTGTCTGGTCGGTTGGCGACATGGGATAGGCAGAGGTGTATGGGTGCAGATGGGTGATAAGCGCCTTTGAGAAGCAAAGACTTGCATTCAGGCAATGTCGGGCTAGGGAGCGGGAACAAGCTGCTCATCTTGCTGGGGGGCTGCTGGGGGTGTAAGTATACACTGGTGGGGACGGGCAGCCCCAGCGACGCGCGTGTGGCCATTAGTCAGCAAGAACGGTGGTCATGGAATGCTGCGCCACAGTTGCGCCGCCGCCTCGCAATGTCGACCACTGCCAGCATCGCGAAGCGACCTCGTCGCGTACGTCTGCGACGTTCTCCGCTGCCTCGTCCGGCTCATCCACACCGAGTTCACCAACTGGCAACGCCGCGCCCGGCATGTGCCTCGTGACCTTCTTCTTGTCCTAGCCACCCGCCTTCTTCCTCGAGGACGTCCCGGCCGACGGCACGCGGGCCTGGAAGCGCTGCGCCGACTGGACCGAGGGCATGCAGGCGACCAAGGTCCTGCTCCACGACCTCATCGGCTCAGCTGTCCAGCTTGCCCACGTTCTGCGCGACTTCCAGGTGTCCGGCAGCGCGGACCTCCGCCTGCGCAAGCTCGACCCCGCGCCCGAGCCGCAGAGCTACCGCCCGTTCGCGGGCGAGCAGCAGCGCGGCGGCGGCGACATGCTGGGCGCGCTGATTCTGCGCCGGCACTCGTCGTTTGACCGACCACGCGGGTGACTACGCCGTCAGCGTCGACCCGCACCAGCACTCGCCGACACCGCCGTACCAGCCGTTCCACGCGACGTACGCCGCCGTGCCGCACTACCCCGCGGACATCCCCGACGCGCCGCCGCACCTCCCCCACAGTCACAATCAGCCGCAGCCGCACCACCACCAACAAATAGCGGAGCTCGCGCGCGTGTATGTGCCGGCGCGCCGCCCACGGGCACGTTGGCAGTGGCGGCGGCTCGCCGTTGCCGTCGCTGTACGCGCCGCACGACATGGGTCCCGCCGCGATGGGCATCGGCACGGGCGGCGCACAGCTGCTCTCCGCGTCGGCTGCCGTCATGCACTACGACCCGCGCGCTGGATGACGGCCGTCGGTGACCCGCGTCCCGCCGTTTATTTTTCCGTCGCTTTTTCGTTTTCGTTTTCGTGTGCGCAAGGGTTTATAAAACCAAATATCCTGTATCTAGGACAATGTGTCGTTAGCTGTGGAATATTATTCGCCACCGTTTCTCTCTCTCCCCTCCCCCCGTCTGTTTGGCTGTCTGTCTTGTCTCAGTCAGTCTGTCCATCTGTCTACTGCTTTGGCTCGCACTATATTACTCTGGGCATGTAAATATACCTACACACAGCTATCACTACATCCCTCCATCAATCCAATCCAATGGGTCACAATGGAGGTGTTATATTGGCACAATCTATGTGTAAGTACGCGGTCGAAACGCTTGAAAGCGGCCGAACAAGTGTGTATTAGCTGTCGAGATGGGTGCGGAGGTCGGAGAAGACGACGCTGACTAAGCTGCGCGCGGCTTTCGAGATGCACTCGGTCGTGGAGATGAATTTGCACTTCACACGCACACTCATAAATCGGGAGGATAATATATATTGCTCTAATACTGTCCAGGAGAATGGTCTGCCAGATCGATTTTATCCTGTATGCCCACAGTCCATTGAAGCCACAAAACTTGCACCTACACAGGTTCCAAAAACAGTACATTATAATATACAGGCCCGTGTAATATAATTTAGCGGGAAGAATACATCCATCGTGTATATTTGTACCCCTCCGATGCTTCACTTTGGCGAAAAAGCTTCTGAGTGAATTGAAAAATCATCCGTACCACGTTTTTTCCTCGGTGGCAGGCATTTGGCTGTGTGCCACAGCAAATTGAATCTCCGACTTTTTGGCTGGAGCTGCCCGTCCCCATATACAGTGAGGAAATGCTCTGCTCAACTTGGCACCACAGACAGTCACGTGCGTGTGCAGTTAGCCACTAAGTACTCCTTATTTCTGTAAGTTACAGTACGTCCACGACTACCAGTGGCACCATAGCCATGAGCGGCCTCGCAGACGAACTCTTAGCCGACCTCGACGGCCTCTCCGATGGAGGTGGCTACGAAGAAGAGGAGCCAGAGGAGGCCGCCCCGCCCACCAACGTCCTGAAGAGGAAGGCAACGGACGAGGGGGATGCCATGTCCGAAGGCGAGGACGATGAGGGCCTGAAGGAGGCGGAGGGGAAAGTGATTGGTAGCCTCGTTCTCGAAGGCGGTGTGAAACCAGCCGAAGAACTGGACGCAGAGGAGGTGCAGAGGATGGAGCTGGGCTCTGTCGACGATGTGACTAAGGTCGCAAAGCTCGAGGGCACCAGTCTGATGGTCGAAACTCTCAAGGTGCGTTTTGACACTGTTTAGCTTCCGGGTGCTGTACGCACATACTGATTCCCGCTGTAGGAAATCGAGAAGTACCAGAGGAGCGACGCAGTATCGCAGACTGCGCACGCTAATCCTGAGTACAACCTCACCGTGCAAGCAAACAACTTGTCCGTGGAAGTAGACAATGAGATCCTCGTTGTGCACAAGGCAAATACCTTCCTCTTAGCTACCCGGGACTCAGGTATTGACGTTCCTTTCTGCTGAATCTAGTTTATCCGAGACCATTATGCCCCCAAGTTCCCAGAGCTGGAGCAACTAGTAGTGGATCCTTCCATGTATATACGATCTGTGCGAGTCTTGGCAAATCATGAGGTGCGCCCTTTGTGCCCTTTTTCGTCCTCTCATCCGTTCATTCACAACTTAGGATCCGACCAAAGTCAAACTTCAAGGCATATTACCACCAGCAATCGTAATGAGCGTGCTCGTCACAGCGACGACTACATCAGGCCAACCTTTGACCGAAGCTGATTGGAAGTCCGTTGAGCGTGCTTGCGACTTGGCAGACCGACTTGAGGAGGCTCGCAAGAAGGTTAGTGCTCAGATTGTCTTGAAGATATCGTCATCTGACTCCGTTTCCAGATCTTCATGTACGTCAGTTCAAGAATGAGCATACTCGCTCCCAACCTGTCAGCTATCGTTGGCACCACTACAGCTGCGAAAATGCTCGGCGCTGCTGGTGGCCTGAGTGCACTGGCCAAAATGCCCGCTTGCAACGTGCATGTGAGTGTTGCTTGTTCGCTCATTGGTTATATAAAGTGATCAATGATATACGCGCAGCTTCTCGGGGCTCAAAGGAAGATCGCAGCTGGCTTCTCGACAGCTACCCAGCGCCGACATACAGGGTTCATCTATCAGTCTGACTTGGTCCAGCAAACGCCATCAGAGCATCAACTCAAACTCCAGCGAACCGTGGGTGCGAAGAGCGTTTTGGCAGCCCGGATGGATCTAGAGAAGCATCGTCAGGATGGTATGTGGCTACGCCTGCGCAAGACGCTCGTTGACAATCATTTCTTAGGCGGGTATGGCCAAGATCTTCGAGAGAAAATCGAGAAGCACTTGGATCGATTGACTGCCCCTCCGCCGTCGAAAGTAACGAAAGCCCTCCCAGTCCCTGGCGATGGGCCCAAGAAACGACGTGGAGGCAAACGGTATAGCTTGTCCACCGTTAGCCGGTCAGCAATCGTGCCCTAACTTCATCTCTTGTCTCTAAGAGCTCGCAAGGCAAAGGAAGCATACGCACAGACGGAGCTGCGAAAGCTTTCAAATCGCATGGCCTTCGGAGAACAGGAGGAGGAGGTCGGCGCATTTGACCAAACAAAGGGTTTGGGTATGATCGGGACAGGCAAGGTTCGGGCGAACGTCGGAGAGGCGAAGAGTCGAGGTTTTTTGCGTGCCGTCCGCCCTAGGTTATTCTCACTGATTCTGTCATTTTACAGCCAAGATGTCGAAAGCCAACAAGCTACGCACTGCGGCTCTCACCAAAGCGGCACAATCGGCGCAAACGTCCGGTACTGCTACGTCGCTTACCGTCACTCCTGTTCAAGGTTCGTGGCACCTACTTTTACACGCGCAGCGCTGACACCCATGGCTACAGGGTTTGAGTTGACAAATCGCTCCGCAGCGCAGCGCGTCAAAGAAGCGAACGAACGTTGGTTTGCTGGTGGCACTTTCTCCTTCGCAGGTCAGAAGGGATCGACATCAGGGTCATAGTCTGAAACTTTGCCGCTTCCTTGCATCCGCATACTCTCTGTCAGCTGGCAATGATATTTACGGCGAAATGCATGCAATGTAAATTGAAAAAAAAAATGCGGTAGGCTATTATCGTACACTACTCACCACCCCAGCTGGGCGACGACATGCAAGACAGGTCCAAGTATTTCACGATTCACCTGGATGCGCAGTGGCAACTGTCTGGCCAGTCGCTGTGCTCTGCGACACATCGATGAAACCCGTCTTCTTGGGATTTGCCATCTTTGCCCGCTTGGAGTGGTAATCCCGGATAGCCGACCTAATAGCATCCTCTGCGAGCACTGCAAAACGTAGATACGAGTAAGCTCTTGACAGGGAGTTCGAGAATGAAAACACGTACTGGAGCAGTGGAGCTTGACGGGTGGAAGCGCCAGCTCCTTGGCGATCTCCGTGTTTTTGATCTTCCCAGCCTCCTCCAGTGACAACCCCTTCACCCGCTCAGTCATATACGAGCTTGAAGCAATGGCGCTTCCACAGCCAAACGTCTTGAACTTGACGTCGGAGATGATACCATCCTCGTTGACGCGGATTTGGAGCTTCATCACATCGCCGCATCTGTCGGGGCGGCGTTAGTACCACTCCAATGGGGTGGGTACGCGGGAGAGAGCAACATACGCAGGTGCGCCTACGAGACCTGTGCCTACATCGGCGTCGTTCTTTGGGAGCGAGCCCACCTGGGAGAAAAAGTTATCAGATAGTGGCCAGAGCAGTCGAGACACATGACGTACATTGCGGGGACGCTCGTAGTGGGAGATAACCTTTTCGTGGTATGCGCGTGCAAGCACAGGGCGTGCTGACGACCTGGACGCGCGGGGGGCAGCGGAGAGGAATGACTTTTGGAGGGCAGCGCGGAACATGGTGAGTGTCGGGGAGAAAGGGCTGAGAAAGCAACGGCAAGGTCGCCGTTCCCCTGCGTCACCGGCCGGCGGAGCCTGAATCCAGCCAATCACAACAGCCGGCCAATCACACGCTTCGGCCGGCTTCCTCGGCCCATCGGTCGCCGTCGCCCATTGGCTCACAGTCTCAGGCATCCCGAGTCGCGCGTCGACCGTGACACTGACCATGTCGCGAGCCACGGCCGACACCCTTCCCCCGACAGCCCGTGCCATTGCCCTGCTGCTCGCGTCCACCCCGACCGTCCAGGATGCACAGCCAGCTGTCCTGCACCAGCTCCTCGAGTTCTCCCATCGCTACACCGCCCAGGTCCTCTCCGACGCGCTCGTGTACGCCGAGCATGCTGGACGAGCAAACAAACTCGAGATGGACGACGTGACACTCGCCGTCCAGGCGCGCGTCGGCTGGGAGTTCGGTGGCAGGGTGCCCAAGGAGGTCTGCCGCTCGTGTCGCTGACCGTCAAACCCCGCTCACCACCCTCACAGTACATCCTCTCGTTGGCCACACAAACCAACGCCCAGCCCCTTCCCCCCGTGCCGGAAGTCTTTGGCGTGCGCTTGCCGCCCCCGAATGAGTGTCTCACCGCAGTCGACTTCGACCTCGTACCCAACAAACCGCCTCCAGACGTCAAGAAGTACGATGAGGAGATCGAGGAGATCGAGGAGTCTGCGTCGGAGGACGAGGATGAAGACATGGAGCCCGCGACAATACCCCAGTCGACCCAGCCAGAGGTCACAATACCGCCCGTGAACGCCGCCGCCGGCATTCACACACCGTCCGACGTCGAGATGCTCGAACCTGTGAGCGCAGTCCCGGATGAAGTGGAGGAGGGCAGCGACGAGGACGACGGGCTGTTCGCCGGTGGAGAGGAGAGCGGTGGGGACGATGCAATGGAAGAGGTTGCGCCTTCTGCTGAGCCTACGGCGAATGGTGTTAAACGCAAATTGGTGGAGGAAGATGACTACGACTAATCTAAGTACCCCTTGTAATCTACGCGTGTATCGACACTTGCAATCGAGCAACTGAGTGTCCATCATCCACAAGTCCTGATACTATTAGAGGAATACTCTCAGATTGCACCGCTCATGAACATCTGGACTGCCAGAGCGAACAATATGAAGAACAAAGCGAGTACAATGGGCAGGGTCGATGACCACGCTGCAAGAAAGGATCAGCATGGCTCGCAGAATACACAGCGATTGCCAACGTACAACTATCTCCGAGACCATCTGGTATCGAGATGAGGCGAACCGTGTTGTCTGCGCTGCCCGATATGAGCAGCCGTGATCCTGGGTTGAACTTCAGGACTGTTGACGGGAATTCGTGGGATTTCAGGATGCTCAGGAGTGGCTAGGTCCGCAGTCAGTACGGGGTTTAAGAAACCGCAGCCGAAGAAGCAGATATACCGCCAAGGTGTACGCGTCAAGGAGCCCGACCGAGCAATCCGATGACCCGTAGGCAATCCATCTGCCATTGTCGCTGCGCAATATGAGAACAGCGCAGCGCAGTGTCAATGACTTCGAAGACGTACCTCATATCGAACGTTGTAAGGCCCTTGTCTCCGATCTTTCGGATTCGGTCCACTTTCCACGTCTCGGCATTCCACCGTGCGATATAAGCCTTCCTTGTGGGTGATTTTACGCCTCGTGCTGGAGTTGTATTGATGACAGTGTAAAAGATTCGCGGATCCAGGGGGTGGAATCTTGACACGTGTTCAGGATATACGTCACAATTATGGGATGTGATATGTACCTTGCTACTCGGAAAACTCCCTTCTCTCCACCTGGAAGTTTCGGGAGCTCTAGAGTACGAGGTGTCTCCAGTACGATACTCGAGCTTGGTCTTTCCTTTCCTTTACCCTCTTTCGGAGATGCCTGGCTTTCCGACAGATTGTAGATGAGGAGGTTGATGGTGGTAGCAACGACAAGCTGCGTAACTGTATGCATAATTGTCCGAGACATGGAGTAAGAAACTCTTACACTGTTCACGGTGAAGGCAATGTCATAGATCTCGCCACGCTCGATGCGAGTCGTGGCAGGGGCGAGGGCAGGGAATGTCAAGATGGACATCTGCCCGGCTTCCATGAGTGGCAGAGTTTGCAAGCAATTGCAAACTTACATCGTGACTTCCAGCGACAGCGAGATACCCTCCATCTGGGGACAGAACAGTGACTTTCTAGCCGACTGTGAATGAGGTTTCTAGCGGTGTACACGGGACACACACCTGATAGTCCTCCGTGTCCCGACCTAGTGTGCCGGTAGCGGACACAAGCTCAATCCTGAAGAGGTTCTTGTCAGCCAGCGCGAGGCGCATACGTACGACGAAGCGTACTCGTCATTGCTATCGAGTGTGTAGACACGGCAATTGAGGTTCTCGCCTTTCGCGACCTTGTCCGCCGGGCTATTGACACCGCAAACAAAAGTTCTCCCCTGTCAAAGACCAGGTTGAGGACCAGGCGAACGCATGCTGGACCGGAAACGCACGTCTGGATGGGCAGCCATGCTCATGGGAGCGTCCTCTCCGCTTTCGAGCTCGAGCTCGTCCGCGAGCTTCATAGTCAGAAACTCATCCACATGGTAGAGACGCTGAGGGAGGCACGGAGTGAGTAATGAGACGCGCGCCGTCGATGCACACGCACGAGCTTGTTCTTTATGCCAGTCTTGGACGCGCCGCCGCCGCCGCCGAGAACAAGTTCACCCTCTGAGAGAAAGGCCGCCGAGTATACTGGGAAGGCGGGGACAGAGTGCGCGAGGTGGCGTGCGCGCATACTTGAATACGTGTACGAGCTGCGAGAGGGGCGTTGCGAGTGCGACGGCAAGCGTGAGTGTCAATGTCATTGTGCGGCGGGGAGATACACGTGACTTGGGTTTCCGGCCCGGGCGAGGCCGCGGCTTCCCTCGCCGCGGTCCACCGGACCACCGCGTCAAGAGTTGCAGTTGCTTGCTCCCCATACACTCCCCTAGATCCTTTCTGTAGCTCGTACGCTCAGAAAGAGCGCTGCACACCGTTCCCCTCTCTGCGTGGCAATTCTGCGTGCCCAACGTGCACACCCGGCAGCCATGCCTGCTCCTCCAGGCCTCGAAGAAATCGAGTTCCCGCACTTCTCGACCGGGACCGTCATCGGCATCGCTGTGGCCATCACAGGGAACGTCCTCATCAGCTTCGCCCTCAACCTCCAGAAGCTCGCACACGCGCGGCTTGATGAGGATCGTCATGCCCAGCGGCAGGGGCAGGGCGCGGAGCTCGACGAGAGAGAGGAGGCACGGGTGCACGAGGACGTAGTGCGTGAGGCGAATCCGTGGAGTGGCGGTCTGCCCGACGCAACAGAGGCGGATCCCCTCTTGGTCGTTCCTCCTGGTACGCACGCGCATGTTGCACCCGTAACGCAGACGTATGGCGCCGTCGCGCCCGATGGTGCGGCAGATGACGGGTCGGCGAGGCGGACATGGGGAACGCTGATCAAGTGGGAACGCCGCTCAAACCTTCCTCCTAATGGCAAACAGGGAGTGTCGACGCCAATTGACGATATAGACGACGACGAAGGCCAGGAGTACGACTATCTTAAGTCAAAGGTTTGGTATGTATCCCAGCGCGTCTACTCCATGGACTTTGTTGATCGTTGATCAAGGTGGTCAGGGTTTGTTCTGATGAACGTTGGGGAAATCGGAAATTTCTTGTCGTACGCGTTCGCACCCGCGTCTGTCGTTGCCCCTCTAGGCACGGTAAGCATCTATAACTCACCGAGTGTGCTCCGTGCTCTGAATGCCGTTCTCTGCAGTTTGCATTGATCGCGAACTGTTTCTTCGCACCTCTCCTGCTGCATGAACGCTTTCGAAAGGTGATCCTCGTCTCGCTTTTGTGTTGCGCTGCATCTCAATGTGTGCATGTCAGCGCGACCTCCTCGGCGTTGTCATAGCCATTGTTGGCGCTGTGACCGTGGTTCTCTCCTCCAACACCTCTGACACTCGTCTGACTCCTGAGGGCATAGTGAAAGCCATCTCGCAGCGAATCTTCATTGTTTACTCCATCGCATACCTTGTGGGTGTCATTTTCCTCGCCGGATTGTCCGAAGGACGTGCAGGCAGAAGATCCGTCTTGGTGGATCTGGGATTGTGTGCTTTGTTCGGTGCGTCACCCTCACCGATCGTATATATGGTTTCTAGTTGACTGGTCGCCAGGTGGTTTCACTGTGCTTTCCACTAAAGGGTTCTCTACCCTACTTACCACACGCGGACTGGAGATGTTCAAGGAGTGGATAACCTATCCCATCCTCGCTGTCCTTGTTGGGACAGGTATTGGTCAAATTAGATACCTCAACCGAGCCCTCATGCGGTTTGACAGCAAGGTGAGCAGGAATATTTGAGTATCATCTCTTGCTCATTCCTCGCAGGTCGTGATACCCACGCAGTTTGTCCTCTTCAATCTTTCCGTCATAGTGGGCTCCGCCATTTTGTATGGGGATTTCCGGCGCGCCAAGTTTCACCAGCTCGTCACATTTGTGTATGGCTGTGTCGCCACCTTTGCGGGCGTGTGGGTGATTGCGTATTCGCCGCCGTATCCATCGGAGCAAGACAACGACGCAGAAGGGGAAGATGGCGCGCAGGAGGATACGGTTGGAGTTCTGGTGAGCGGGCCCCCAGGAGAAGCTCTACGGCGAAACAGCGCCGCCACTGGGATGCCGTTCTTGCGTCCAAGGCAGAGCACCGTGAGCTTGGTAGGGCTTTCCCCAGCCCAGGTACGCACGTCGTCGCGTTTATCTAGTATGCGCCGTGAATTGATCAGGAACTTTTCTCGTCCGCATTGCACAGCGTCTGTTGCTGGTGCATACGCCGCCACGACCAGAACACCAGCTGCAAGGCTTCGGGGGGCGCGATGCGGAACTTGGCGGCCGCGAGCGACTGGGTTCAATAGGGCGGCGGCAGCGAGCGATCAGTTGGTTGGAGGAGGGAAGCCCGCGGCCATTTAGGATACGATCGCGCGAGGGGAGCCGGAGTCGAGAGCGGGGGAGTGTGGAGCGATGAGAGCAGCGTGTCACCGTTGCGTGGTTGTTAGGCTGCTAGAGGGGAGGACAAAACTAACTACAGTTACATTTCTAGTCTACCGCACCTACTAGTACTGGCGGCATAGAGATATGAATTCGATATGCATCATATAGCTGAGAGCTACATATTATCATTTATTTAAATAAGGCCGTGTGTGTCGACGGTCTCGCTAGACTCAGAGTGCCTGGTATGCGCCAGCGTTGTGGAGTGTGCCATGACGTGAGACGCGGTGACGTCAATACAGAGTATATACAAATCCGCGCGACTGCAGACGAATGCCCTCCTGCTCCTTCTTCCCTCCCACCACCCTCGGCCTCGTCTTCGTCATGCCTCCGGGCGTCGCAGTTGTCGATGCATTCAAGAGTGCGTTCACTCGCCTCAGTCAGTCAGCCACCGTTGATCCTGACCATCCCGACGACTCTAGACCTTATCCGCCATGGCAAGAACCATAATCACGCCGCTCGCCAGGACCACTCTCCCGCCCCCGCAAACTCCCTCCCCCTCTCAGAGCCCCCGTCAAAGAACACGTCCCGCGCTCCCCAACAACCCGCCCAACAGCGCGATCAGCACAGTCAGCCACAGCACCCTGCCGCCGCACAGCCCCAGACTCAGGCGCAGCCTCCGGCTCAGGACAAGCAGTCTCAGCCGTACGCACGCGAGGTGGAAATGATTGTACAGGAGGAGCGCGATGCTATGGCGAAGATGCCCGTTTACAAGGGCCTCGAGCGCTTCAAGCTGATTGACAAGATGGGAGAGTGCGTCACCTTCGTGACAAAAACCTATTCGAGCTTACGCCTCTTTGCTTAGCGGGGCCTTCTCCAATGTCTACAAGGCGATCGATCTCACCACCGGAAAAAGGGTTGCTGGTGAGGGTGTTCACTACGCTGTCGTTGGACCGATGTTAATTTCCTCATCGTTAGTCAAAGTCGTCCGCAAGTACGAGCTCACCTCTTCCCAGGTCAGTGGCGCTGTCAGCAACATATGTGCCATCCCTTTTTTCCCCCTTATATACTGATTTACCTCTGTATCTCGCGCGGCTCTTTTCATCGGTGCTCTTTACTTTAGCACGGGGACAAGCATTTGAACCCTCAGTTCAAAAAAAAGCCGCGCGTTACAGAGGTAATGTCCATCCAACAGTCATTGTTTTTGGTTCTCTTTCGCACCCGCAAATGTCTGTCTTACTCTTCTAATTCACAGCGCGCAAATATTCTCAAAGGTGTGCAGCTTATGAACTAGTGCGAAGATGAACACCAGTCTGATACCCAACAGAGGTCCAGATCATGCGTGGGACAAACCATCCGAGCATCGTCAAGCTCATCTCCTTCTCGGAATCCACGGAGCACTACTTCCTGGTTCTAGAACGTAAGCCCACCATGTATTGCCACATGCATTTGTTGACATCTCCCCCAGTCATGGAAGGCGGCGAACTCTTCCACCAAATAGTCAAGCTTACATACTTTAGCGAAAACCTCGCAAGGCATGTTATTCTACAAGTCGCGAACGGGATACGGTATCTGCATGAGGAGCGAGGTGTGGTGCATCGGTAAGCATTGCGATCGCGGTGTGGAGCTCTTTTTGACCAGCCACAAGCGACATTAAACCAGAGAATTTGCTGTTCGACCGCATACCAATAATCCCATCCAAAAACCCCATCCATCGCCAATATGACGAGGAGAAGGAAGATGAAGGCGATTTCATCCCCGGCGTCGGCGGCGGAGGTATCGGTCGTGTCAAGATTGCCGATTTTGGCTTGTCAAAGGTCGTTTGGAACGAGGAAACGATGACGCCTTGTGGAACGGTTGGTTATACCGCTCCAGAGATAGTTAAAGACGAGCGTTACTCCAAGAGCGTGGACATGTGGGCACTTGGCTGTGTCCTTTACACTCTCCTCTGTGGTTTCCCGCCGTTCTACGACGAGAGCATAAATGTCCTCACGGAGAAGGTTGCACGGGGATACTATACCTTCCTCAGCCCATGGTGGGACGACATCAGTGCATCAGGTCAGTTTTGAATCATGTCAAACCTTTCAGTAACTTACGCATGTTTGGCAGCTAAGGATCTCATCACCCACCTGCTATGCGTCGACCCTGCTCAGCGATATACCATTGACGAGTTCTTGGCTCACCCATGGTGCAACGCAGCACCTGCTCCGCCTCCTCCGCCAACACCACGTATGGAGTTGCCACTCGATTCACCCCTGCTCCATGCTGCTCGTGGTGGTCGCGACGGACGATCGCCAGGCTTGGCGTCGCTGAAGGAGGCGTTCGACATTACCTACGCCGTACACCGAATGGAGGAAGAAGGTGCACGCCGGCGCGCGTACAAAGGCCGCGATGGCGCCGGGCAAGCTGGATTCCTTCAGGGGTTGAACGAGGACGATGAGGGCGAATCTGAAGATGAAGACGCCCTTCCACCCCAACCCCAAGAGACCGCTGCGAAACAAACGCATTCCAGAGAGGCATACGATGGACGCGCTGGTCAGCGTGACGCGCCGAAGCGGAAGAATGGAGGGCCGTTTGAGCTCAGTATCGACGGAGCAACTCTTCTCGGGCGGAGGCATCAACGAGGCGGTCACATTTCAGAGCCGAGTCCTCTTGCTCGCAGCGCAATCAGCGGGGACGAACCGGTGGAGGACCCGGGCAGCCCAATGCACCTCTGATAGCTTCCCGCCTTCCTATGGCGCAACGTTAGACGTACGTCGCTGTGCGGCGCGATACCACATGAACGTTTCGCCTCGATATCACATCGCATTTGTGGTGTGCTACATGTCTTGTACCTGGCCTTATCAAGAGCACAGGCCGGCCACTATATCTTGCAATATTCCGCTCGACTACGTCGGGGTGGACATGAATTTTCTATCTGACCTGCATCATGTTTGTGTGTACATCGTAAATATCGTACAACCCTTCTGTATAAATAGCTTGCACTCCAAGGCATCCTGTCGCAAGCTATATAAATATATCCACAATTGAGTGGATGAGAGAACGGAAGCGAGCGCGTCAACGCGTCAACGCCGGCCCTAAATCAGATGGTCCGTGCGTTGCTCGGGCAGGGTATATAAGGGCTTTCGCAACCCATGGAAACCTCATACTTACCTTGATGGCACAGTCCCCTTCACCTACCTGGGGTTGTGGGCCGTAGGGGCCTCCCATAGCACGGCGACCCTGTCCATACAGGGGGAACTTGCGGTTTGTATGGGCTTCGGCTCATGCACCGTCTCAATATTTTCCTGTCCCGCTTCGGCCCTCGGGCTGGGCGGGCCATTTTTTTGTCCTTCAAGTATCCTAACCCTAACCCCAAGAAAATCAAGTGGAATTCCAATAATATTCCGGATGTGTATAATATTACTGCAATAAACGCGTCAGTACTTATTCCCGCTACTATAGTAGTGGGTCTTATAGTGCACTACTCGCCCATTTTCCTGCAATCGGGGGTGGATCTTGCAAAAAGCTGTGCACTGAGTTCGAACCTCGGCTCCTCCCGCGCCTTCATTGTCTCCCGCTCTCCTTGACAACGTATGCGTATTGTCTTCTTCCTCTATTAACCAGCCGCATGCTCATCGATGCACAACCACTGATTCAACCATGTCCACAACCCTCAACGGCGTGCCTGTGTCAACGACTCTCGATGGAGCCCTTCCCACCTCTATCGTCTCCCTGCCCTTTCTTCTCTCTATTCCTACGCTCCGAAATCGCTATCAACCCGGCTCTCTCAATGACCGTTCCATCTTCCGTGCGACTGTCACTTCCGATACCGCGGAAGGCGCCATGACTGCCGTCTTAGAGTGTGCGGTGTCCTCTGGCCTGCCTTCTGATGTTGTACTTGCGTGCGATTGGCTGTCTGCTACCGCTCCTCGGGCACCGCCCCGAATGCCTCTTCCCCGCGACAGCAACCTTCATGGTGTGTTCTGATTTTTTCACACGACTTCTCTGCCTGATGTCTGCTATCAGTCACTGCACTCGACCAACCCGCGCTCTCACACCATTATTTGCCCTCCCATGCGGGACCCGTACTCTCACACCATTACCTGCCTCCGCCGTTCGCGTCGTCTTCATTCCCAATCAATTATTCTCTGCACCGTGTCCTGCTACGTCAGGCAGATCCCGGCTTCGAATATCTTTTCTCTGGTGATGCCACTGCCCTGCAGCAGCATTTATGTGAGCATGGTCTCTATGATACTTATAGCACAGTCAAAGAACAGCAGGCCGCACTCGCCCGGCACTTGTTCTCCGGACAATGCACCGCGCATGGCAACACCGCGCGTGCATGCGTCCACTTACGGTTGTCCCATAGTACACGAGCATCCTTTGTTACTGCTGTATTTGAAGTTGTTCTTGCAAAAGGTTACACTCTCCACCTCCTGGCGGTGTTGTGTGAGCATTTAGAGCTGTTGCCCTTCGGGTCAAAAGACAAACGCCGTGCATGTGTCAATACTCTCAAACAGAGGAGGGACGCCATTTTGACATCATTAGAATCTGTTGAGGCGGTCGAGACGGTTCTGGCATCGCTCGAAAAGCACTCCTTACGCCAGTTGAATGTCCTTGCTGCCAGTCACTCCGTTTTAGTGTCTGCTGATGATTGTGAAGACACCATCCGTGACGCATTGGTTCACCACTTACTAGGAGGCACTTGCCGTGTCACGAATGCCAGTACACCGTTGCAAGCAGACGGACTCGGATGCGCTGTGTCGCCTATTTCGGGTCCGTCGCAGGACACAGCCTCGGCTGACTTGCAAGTACACTTGCTTTCATCCGTCGTCATGAAACTCACTCGCAACCCATTGCGCAGGCTGCTGCGACTCCACGACGTGCCCTTCGATGTGAACGCGTCAATCGGAAAGCTCCGCCGCACCCTGAAGCACTACATCACAGTACTGCGGAGAGGCAAACGCCCCGCTGCCCAACGCCGCAAATGGCATGAGGAGAGGACACTCGCAGACGAAGCTGCGGAGAACGCAAGGGCGGAGGTGCGCCGTCGCTGGCCTCAGCTTGTTCCAACATCTCTAAAGGACAAAATACTCAGGCTCTTCAAAGAGCAGACATCGAGCAAAGCTTTGGCACAGTTCACTTGCGCCAGCTGTGCTCAAGGTACGCCTGTCAGCCGCCAGCAGACCCTCCCTGTTGCTGACATCCACATGAACATTCTGCAGGGCGACGCAGCGCATGCCGCCTTCGAGGAGCTCGACGTTCCTCCGCCGCTACCTTACAAAGAGGGTCCACTCAAGGACGCCGTCATTGATCCAGCCGGTGTCTCCTTCTCAGACGGCCACGGCGCGCCCCATTTGCTGCTCTGCCCGACGTGCCATTCTGCCTTGAAGCGCAAGAAGCTGCCGCCTCTGTCGCTTGCCAACAGGCTCTACCTTGGTTCTGTGCCACCCGAGCTCAAGGACCTCACCGTTGTTGAGGAGGCCATGATCGCGCGCTGCCGATCCAAGTGCTGGGTTGTCCAGCTTCGGGAGGACAACCAGGAGCTTTCCCTTCCGAATGCACAGCGTGGCATGAAGGGCCATATTATCGTGTACCCGCAACGCCCTGGTGAGCTTGCCACGATGCTCCCTCCACCTGTTGATGAACTTATCACGCCTATATGTGTCCTGTTCGTTGGGTCAACGCCACCGACACAAGAATGGTTGCTCCAGTATGCCAAGCCACTCGCGGTCAGGCGCGAAAAGGTGCGCGCCGCTCTGGTTTGGCTTAAGGAGCATAACCCGCTCTACAAGGACGTCGCTATTGCACATGACGTGCTGGACAGCCTCCAGCCGGAGCAAATTCTGCCGGTGCACGTCGAGCATGTGCTCCCATCAGCTGCCGGTGACTCACTCACCGCACGCTACGATGCTTCTGAAGGTCTGACAGCATCCTTGGAGCGCTCCCTCGAACAATCACTGTCCCCGAGCCCTGTAACATTCCAGAACGTCGTCATTACGGACGTCGATGGTCATGCGCCCTCAAATGAACTACGCGCCGCAGCGGTGCGTCATGTCAAGCATAAGGGCGGTGCGTATGTTCAGATTCCGCATGATCCTGATCCTGTCAATGAATTCTCTGATCCAGCTCTGTTCCCGATGATCTATCCAACCCTGTTTCCCTACGGAGTTGGTGGCTTTGACGATGACCGGCGCATTGCAAAGCTGTCCATGAAGCGCCAGGTCAAGCACCTTTTTGCGCTTTCTGACCGCCGCTTCCAGGAGCATTATTCCTTCCTCTTCACCGCCTTCAACATGCTCCAGCGCCGCGCGCTGCTTCTCCACACAAGTCTCAAGGTGAAGCGTGCCCGCTTCCCCGCACTAGCCGCAGACTTTGCTTCGGTCTCAGTCGACGCCGTTCACCGTGTGTCGGAGCGCGTCTCCCGCGGTGACTATGCGACGGCCAACAGCGACGAGGAGCGCCAGGTTTTGCGCCTCATGAAGGAGGTCAATGTCATTAGTTCTCATGTACCGGGCTCTTCAGCCTCCCGCCTAGCCATGCGCAATGAAATACGTGGCCTTATGATGGAGAAGGGCCTTCCCAGCTTCTACATTACCATTAACCCCGCGGACACGTTTAATCCTGTAGTGAAGTTTCTCTCGGGAGGTGAGATCGACATTGACAACCTCCTGCCCGGCGATGCTCCCGAGTATTGGGAGCAGACCTTGCTTGTCGCAAAGAACCCAGTTGTTGCTGCGCGGTTCTTCAACATATACATGCGTGCGTTCATCTCGACACTGCTGGCATTTGATCCAAAGCAGCGCAACATGGAGGGTGGCATCCTTGGCGTTGTGAAGGCGTACTACGGCTGCGTCGAGGCACAGGGACGTGGGACACTGCACTGTCATATGATGGTTTGGGTTGAGGGTGGCCTGAACTCGGACGAGATCAAGCAGAAGGTCTTGCGCGACCATGATATCGAGTTCAAGGACAGGTTCTTGAGCTTTCTCGATGACACCATCTCTAATGTTGTGCCGCCAGATCCGGACCCATCACTGCAAATACCATCGACGCGCCACCACCCGTGCTCTGTGCGAGGAGTGCACCCACTCCCGCCGGATGTTGATGCCGTTATTGCGAGGCAGAAGGACTTGCACCAGTTGGTTGATAAATGTCAGCGCCACGCACACTCCAACACATGCTACAAGTACTGGAAGGGCCCGCCACATCCCAAGGAGTGCCGCTTTGATCTGAGCGCGGAAAATGTCCGTCCTGAGAGCACCATCAATGATGAGACGGGTGAAATCTGTTTGCGCTGCCTTGACGGGCTGGTGAACAACTTTAATAGCACAATTCTCGAGGCCATAAGGTGCAACATGGATATTAAATTCATCGGAACGGGCGCATCCGCAAAGGCGGTGCTGCACTACATCACCGATTATATCACAAAGTCCCAGCTGAAAACGCACGTTGCATACGCAGCACTTGAACTCGCAGTCTCAAAGCTTGCCGCCTACAACCCGATCACCGACGATATTGCCATGCGCGGCAAGAAGCTGCTGCAGAAGTGCGCGTATGCTATGTTAGCCAAGCAGGAGATGTCCGCGCAGCAGGTCTGCTCCTACCTGATGGACTTGGAGGACCACTTCACCAGCCATGAGTACCAGAATCTCTACTGGACGAGCTTCGAGGCGTTCTTGAACACTGAAGACCCTAGCCCGGAATGCTACGCCATGCCGCAGGTGAATGCACGCGATGCCCACGTTGCTGGATCGGAGACAAGCTCAAGTGATGACGTGACCAGTGAGCATGTCAATCCCCCTGCAGAAGAGTCTACACCTCTGCTGCCTGACGAAGAAGATAACGAGGATGAACTCGTTGCAGGGATTGACACGCACTCCGCTGATGATGTCGCGGTCGGCGTGAATAGCGATGGACAGCTGGTTGCCAAGGCAGCGCAGGTTGCTGACTACCAGATGCGCGCTCCAGAATTGAATGAGATCTGCCTGTGGGAGTTTGTCGCCCGTGTAGAGAAAGTGCCAAAGACGGCTGCCAGGAGGCACCCCGCTGCATGCCACAACGTCGGCGAGGATTTGGATGACACTGAAGATGCATATCATGGCAATGAGCCTGATGTTGCTGACGAAGATGATGAAGCAATTGATGTGGAAGAGGCCAACAGCTCGGAACTTGAAACTGCTAACGCTGCCAGCGAACCCGACATGCGCGACCTTAGCGACGTCCTCGCCGACTCCTCCCGTCGACGCCCATACTTCCAGTTGGCAGACACCCACCTGGAATTCCACAGCCACGTCTTGCGTGTGCGTGCACCGGTGCGACGACTTGTCCCCGTGCCAATCGGGCCCTCAATTCCTCGACGCGACCGCGACGAGGTGCGCGCACGGTACTGCCGCCTCATGCTCATTTTGTTCAAGCCCTGGGTGCACGCTGCAGACCTACGAGACAACGGTCAGTCTTGGCTGGATGCATTCACCGCTTTTAAAGGTGTGTGCTCATCAGATCTGTTGTCCATCATGGACAACATGCAGCTCCTGCATGAATGTCGCGACAGCCGTGACGACCACTTTGCCCAGCGTGCGTCCCGCGCGCGTGTACGCCCTGAACGCTCGCAATCCTTGAGCAACGACACTGGTCACCCGCGCGGCGTTGATGATGACTTTGCCGACAACTCGCACACGGAGGCCGACATGCTTGCCCACTTGGAACACATTGACAACTTCTACTCACGCAAGAAGGATGCCAGCGAGCAGACAGTACTCGACTGTCTGCGTCATGCCGACGCGGGTGGCGTCTTTTCAGCGCCGCATGGCGGCGTCCTTGTCATGTCATCGACAGCGGAGAACATGTCCGACGCTGACACTGTCAACATCACGGATGGTGAGCACATGCTCGAGGATACGTGGCGCCAGGCTTATGATGAACGTCGTCAGCAATGGAAGGCGAACGCCTCCGCTCTGCCACCACCTCCAACTGCATCCAATAATGTGGGGCCTGTCCCGCAGGCTGCCGCTGCTTCGTCAATTGGCTCCATCGCATTCGCTGCGCCATCCACTTTAGCTCCTGCAGCTATTGCAACAAGTCTTGCAAGCATTCAGCAAGGCGTGATTGGTGCTCAACCAGCTGTGAGTGCAATTGAGACACTCGCTGCCGTATCGCGTCAGTTCACACTGAACACCGAGCAGGCGCGCGCCTTCCACATCGTCGCCGAACACAGCCTTGTCGGCAATGCTGCGCCGCTGCGCATGTTTCTCTCCGGGCCAGGGGGAACGGGCAAGTCGCGAGTCATCAACGCGCTTGTTGAATACTTCAAGCAGCGCGGCGAAGAGCGACGTCTGCGTCTGTGCGCCTACACGGGTGTTGCAGCGCGCAACATTGGCGGCATGACGCTGCACAGCGCGCTCAGTCTCAACCAGCGCTCATCGGGTACCTCCAAGGCTCGCACGCGCAGCAGTCTCATGGCGATGTGGCAAGGTGTTGACTTCCTTTTCATCGACGAGGTCTCCATGGTCGGCTGCGAACTCCTTCTGTCCATCAGCGATGCGCTCATGGAGGCCAAAGGATCGACGGATCCGTTTGGCGGTATCAACATCATCTTTGCTGGTGACCTGGCCCAGCTACCGCCAGTAAGCCAGACGCGCCTCCATGCGCAGATCAACGCGCGCTCGCTCGCTCAAGGAGGAACCAAGCGTGGTCAGAATGCCGTCTTTGGCAAGTTGCTCTGGCTGTCCGTTCGAGTTGTCATTGAGCTCACGCAAATTGTGCGGCAGTCAGGCGCCGACAATGAGCGCTTCATCTCCCTACTCTCCCGCCTACGCTTCGGGCAGTGCACCGACGATGACTACGACCTGCTCAACACGCGCTTGCTTGAACGCGCCACACCAGATTGGGCTGCACCGGAGTGGCAGTCTGCACCAATGATTGTGGCGGAGAACGTTGTCAAGGACGCGCTGAATCAACGCGCGGCCGTGGCCTTCGCCGAGAGGATGGGCAGGCCACTGCATTGGTACCACGCCGTGGACAAGCACCTCGGCCGCCAGCTCTCCGACCCGGCGCTCCTTGAGCACCTCGCACAGGTGCACTCCGGCACCGCCAACCAGCGTGTCGGCAGGATTCCGCTCGTGATTGGGATGCCCGTGGTCATTTCATACAACTTCGATGTTGACGGTGGCGTTGTCAATGGCAGCGTTGGGACCCTGAAGCGCATCCGCTTCTTCACCGACGCCGCAGGCGTGCGCCACGCCACCTCTGTTGTTGTCCACATTCCCGACTCATCCCCCGACCCGCTGCCTGATCTCCCGCCGCACTATGTTGTTGCCCTGCAGGAGACCATAGGCATTTCTTTTCGCCATCCAGCCAGCGGCAAGATGCTGAACATCAAGCGCACGCAGGTGCCCGTTCAGCCGGCATTCGCCCTCACTGCCCACAAGGCTCAAGGGCAGACGCTGTCACACGCCGTCGTTGACCTGCATGACTGCCGCGGCACAGAAAGCCCCTACGTCATGATCTCCCGCGTCAAATCGCTCAACGGGCTGCTGATCCTGCGCCCGTTTGCCCGCAAGAAGATTATGTGCAGGCAGTCCCAAGACTCTCGCCTCGAATTCCGCCGGCTGGATCTCGTCCGCCTGCAGACCCTCGTTGACCATGGGTCTGTGGCAGAAGCCGCACGCGCGGCCGCCGCGCTCTCTCGCACTGCAATTGTCGCTGCACCACACATGGACGGATGGTCTCAAACAGCACGGTCGTCAACATCAAAGTCGGCACATGCGGCACTCCACCGCTTCCAAGTGGAGTTATCGAAGCAAGACTGGGATCCAGAGGTGAGTGCGGCCCCGTCGCCTCCGACACGCTCCGCCCGCCGTGCTCGCCTGCCCGCAACAAGGCCACCTGGTGAGACAACAACGACTGTTGTTCCGATGGTTGTAGGTGCGTATGAGCAGTTTGCCACAATACGAACAAGGCTGCTGACGATCGCCACGGCCTGTTTCACATGCAGACCCTCCGTGTGACGTCCCCGCTGCCTCATCTCAACAATTGCCAATGGTATCGACAAGAAAGCGGACGGCCCAAGTGTTCGACTCACAAGACGAGGAGGAATCACCCCCTTTTGTGCTTCCCACAAAGCGCGTGCGTGTGCGCGCGCCGCTGTGACCTTTGTTAGCCCCACCGCGTCTTGTCCGTCATTTCATGTCACTCATGCTTGGACGCTCAGGCTGTGCCGGTCCCACACTCCGCCACTGCGGTGCGCTGGCAGCTCCGAATGCTTAAATTCGTGAACATTGTGTGCGGTCTCGCCTCATCTCTCACTTGCATTGTCCTCCTTCACTCTCCGACGACCCTGTCCACGTCTTCCGATGTCCACCACTCCCTCTTCTTCTAACGGCGCCAGCGCCGACTCTGCTGCGGATGAACATACAGCATTCTTTGAGCGCCTCAGGCAGGAGCTTCAAACCAACGACCGCTTCATTGCGAACGACGACAGCGACACTACCAAGAAGCTCGTTGCGCGCGCTATAAGCGCTGTTTCCAACCACCGCATTCTCTACGAGCAAGTTCCGGGCAAGAATGGCGGGCCCCCAACGGAGCGCGTCCACGTTGGCTTCCTCTTCGGACAAACCGGCATGCACGCGGATGGTCAACGTCTCGGTGCTGCAGGCACTCAGCAGGGTGGTAGTAAGGTGTGTCATGGCGGCTGTGACACTCTGCTTTCCTGCTCATGTACGGCCATCATGCAGATTGATGATCACACGCACGTCAAGATGAATGTCGCCTGCAAGGCAGTGGCGGGAGGAGAATATTTCCCCGAGTTTTTGGATTTCTGGACCGACCAATCTGTCGGTTTGTACGATCGTGCCTGCAAGCTCGTCGGCGGAGTGAAGGCGTATCAGGCCCTGCTCGAGGATCGTTCAGTGGTGAGTTTGCAATCCACCTGGCGACCCTCACGTGGCTTTGCTAATCTGGCTCTTTCTTGCAACAGGTTGTGCGCCCGTTTCTTCGCGAGCACACAGGCAACAAGCGCGACGTGAGCTCAATCGGCGGCCCCGTCAACAATAAGTTTCTGCCTCTCGCCACCACAGATATCTACTCTACGGTCCCTGTGCGTCATCCTCCTCATGCCTGCCATATCCGCACTGACATATTCCTGCTGCATAGCCATCTGGCGGCGGACGCAGTGCGGCTGCTGCCCAGGCACCCACACGCACCGCACGCAAGCGCCGCGCTGCCGACGTTCAAGACCATCTTGATGCAGACGCACACAGCACAGAGGTTGCCGCTGAAGGTCCGTGCCACTGTTGCCTTCAATCTCGTGCATTGCTCACCTGTCCTCCACAGAGTCAGGTGCTCCGACTGTCACTCTGGATGCGCGATATGACCCTGCCCTCATGCCCGACCATCGCGGCGGCCAGTTCCACCACATCCATGCGAAGCTCCTCCAGTTGAATATCACGGACGTTGAGGGGAACCTCATCCCACCTTGGGAGCTGGCCAATGCTCTGCGGCCGGGCACGCTCTTCATAGCCGCCTGCAACTTCCGCATGTGGGACATGCCCGGCCAGAGCGGCGGAGGGAACGGCTCGTCAAAGCCTTCAATGGTATGTTGCGATCCCCTGTGTCTAATTTCCGAGCCGCGCTGACAAGCCGCTTCACAGACCTTCCAGGCTTGCATCGAGTCCCTCAAGATAATCCGCGAGTCGGACCTCCCCATACGTGACGACACCCGCTCGGCACTGGCTGCCTCCACACCGGTTGCTGCTCCACTCCCCGCCGACATTGCCGACGACTTCAACAGCTTCGCCGCCATCTTCTCGTCGCCGACGCCGGCGCCAAAGGCTCCGCTTGATGCCTCAACTGGCGACATCTCGATGCTCGACGCATCTGAGCAGGAAGACAAGAAGATGTCCGCCATTGCCAAGGGCAAGAGACGCAAGGCGTGAGCGGCAGCAGGCGTGCACTGCGGTATGATGAGGTGTGACTGAGTGTTCGAAGATTTTCATTATACGCCGCGTGGACAATGTCGCGCACACTGCGGCACTTTATTGGAGCAGTCGGCGTCGCTCTCCTTACTACTGCTGTAGATTCTGTAATGCGACGCATCAATGACATATTTGCTTTTGATTTTATATTCATCTGTGTGCCTGCGGTTTAACAGCGATCGCAGGCGTCATACTCAGGATACTGACCTTGCTGACAAATCCGGGAGATACAAGCTGAGATCTTGCACAGCCACATCCCGTCTCTCCCATCGACTACAAGCCGGGGCATCTACGGCTAACCTCTGAGAGTGTCTCAAAACGCTTTGTATTGAGGTTAAACTATACCCTGTGCGGTCAAACCATAACAAAAACTTGTTTTCGTACACCAGGAGGCCGAACATTCAGAGGCACGTGCCCTGAACGCACGATTCAATATTGTATTGTCTTGGGCTACGACCTCTGCACAACAGTATGTCCCAAACTCTTGACCTTGTTCATGGTTGAGCTGACCTTGTCTGCAGGTCTCACTTGCTGCCTCCCAAACTACTATTGTGCACAGACAATTGCCACATGGAGGGATGGCCATAGCATGTAGGATTGAAAAGTGCGTGCATTGCCCGGCTCCCTCACCACGTTTACTCATGTCTTCCCCGCTCCTTGTTCCTGGCGAGCTTACCCGCCATTCCCGACAGTACGCCCAGGCGCTGGACAGCCTCGCATACCCTGAGCTTTCCCGTCACTACCAGTGGGAGCCCGTCGCTGGCGACGGCTCTGTCGAGACCATCACTCACTACTCCCTCTCCTCCGTAACCACACGTGGGCCTGCCGTGCTCTCCATCGTTGCAGACGTCTCATACAAGGACTTCAATCTTTTTCCTGGCGGCAATTGGTCCGAACATGGCCCGCTCACCTTGGCGGAATCTGTGGCGACGGCGCGGTTGTGCCGCCCACGTCACACCCTCTATGCTCCGCTGTGGGACGCCGCGATCACGAATGCGCACCACTTCTGTGAGGTCGCTGTTGGTGTCGACGCCTTCACCAACCCCTACCAGTCCGACTTCATTGACTGGCAGGGCGGTCGCAACGGCGACCCCGCGCTCTGCGTAGGCCACCGTTTCTATCGCGAGGTAAGTTTTGCCCGCTCCTCGTGCCGCCACCTGATCGTTCTGAACATGATCTCATTAGAGCGAAGGTCCTGATGACGGCGAGGACGAGTTCCCGAACATACCGCTCGCCGGCCGGAAGCCCCTTCCCCGAGGTGCGTACTCTTTTGCTCACGCCTACCTTGCATGCTTATCTGGATTCTGCCCCATGTAGCAATCCTCCGGGACTACGAAGTGCCGCATTGGCCGATGAAGACAGGTGCCGTCAGTAAGGCGACACTCGACACCATTCGCGCGAACACGCATGTTCCTCAGCTCCTGCCCGCCTTCACGCAGGTCAACCCTCACCCAATTCCTCCGCGGTTCTACCAGGACCGCTTGCGAGGCGCGCTGGTCCATGTCCAGCTAACATTCAAGCACGAGTCCAGGCCCTTCTCCAGCGCCGGAGCCTCCGCCCATGCGTTCACCGCGCAGATCAAGCACCTCCGGATCCTACAAGAGCCGGGCTACAATGCCTACACAACGCGCCTCTCCCACATCGGACCTTGGTACAACGGCGGTGAGCATGCTCGCTCATCCTTTGGCTCGGCTCACTGTTAACATGCTATCAGAGGACGAGTACTAGTCGCGTTCGGCGCTCCCTCCGTCCTCGTGCGCTCATTACTATACTCTGCGGCTGGCCGCTGATGCTCGGCTGGTGCTCTTCACCATCCCATTCCGGCCTCGCATGCCTTCCACTTGTAGAAATATGTATACTAGTACAATAACAGGATTATTATTGTAAGAGCCCGACGCAGACCCCAACAAAGTGTCACTGGCGAGGAGACCACGATGGCAGGAAGACGGACATTGGGGCACGTATCTGAACAGTGCCCAGGTCACGCGAAAGTCTCACGGGTACGCTGTGACATCAACACAGAGCGCGACGGTGGCGAGGCGGCGGTTCTCAGCCACAAGCGCGTTCCACTGCGCAGTGAAACGCGCCTGTGGCTGGCTATTTGGTAAGCAGAAGGGCGTCAGACAATTATTTGTGCCGCCGTCGAAACCCAACCGGACCAAAACCAATCACGACAGCCCGACGCAGACCCCAACAAAGCGCTGTCATGCGCCGGGAAAGCAACGCCAGTTAACATTGCTTACCGTGAAATTCTCGTGTAATCACCAGGATGAGTGATTGGCCCGCATACTGAGATAAGATGGATGTCTAACCCCTCCCGGTTGCCACAAAGGTGTGCTTCATTATGCCGGGAGGGCTTCAAGCAACAGAATAACGTTGGAAAGGGTGGACAGAGCGCAGTGCTGGCGGTTGACGACAGGGATCGCAATGCCGACAGCGAAAAACTTCACTACACACGTGACGTGTCACATGTCACGTCTCTTTCGGCATTCCTTGCTCCGACAACTTGCCGACAACCTCATATGTCTACAGTCTTGTTGTACAATAACTAGTGTGTACATCTTGTGTACAGAAAGGTGTCTTGTGGGATGAGCCGCAGAAGATCAGGAGCTCAGTAGCGGGCCCTGCCGCGAAGCGGCCCTACGCAATTATAGTAGCTAGTCATGTAGTAGACTCGTCCCCAGCCGCTCGCAGTCATAGCGCTTACATAAGGAGCCAATAAAGACGCGCGAGCCTGCGAGCGGACTGGGCCCACTCGTCGCGTCTTTTGGTGGGCCCCGCCAAATCAATCGGCCTCATATGCTCAAAAAAAAGTCTCTAAGTTGGTATATATAAAAAGGTTTTTAGAGCATTTGGAACATATTTGAGTATATAAATTTTTTCACATTAAGGCTGAACTGAGGTCTCGTCGACTCGTACGTATACGGGCGCTCCGCAGCGTGTCACCCACTCCGACCATGTCCGTTCCCACCAAACAACCCTCGTTCCACCTCTTGCAACGACGGGGCCGGGAAGAGGTCAGCTGGCTGTGAAGGAACAGCAAATGGAATGGCAACCAGTCCTGCCGTGGTAAGACTTGTCGAGGCTGCGGGCTCGGGTGCAGTCAGTGCAGGCTCGGGTGCCGCCATTGCAGGCTCGGGCGCCGCCTGCTGAACGAACGAAAATGACAGCAGGTGAGTTCTCTCCAGCTCTTCCAACGACAGGGCCGGGAAGAGATGAGCAGGTTGTGAAGGAACAGCAAAAGGAATGGCTACCAGTCCTGCTGTGACTGGACTTGTCGAGGATGCGGGTTCCGGTGCTGCCCACCGAGCAAACGAAAATGACGGCGGGTGGGTGCCATGTTTTTCTGTTGCTTTGAAGACTGGTCGGGGCCTCGTGCGAGGCTTTTTTGCTGCAGGGAATGCTGACTCTGCATCTCTAGTGCCTGAACCTTCGTCCATGGTGACGACAAGCCCCCTGTCAACATCCGCTGGTCACTTCGAAGGCACAACACCGCGTACAGGCACGTCTGCCACCTCCGAGGGCACAGCACTTGGCCGAGACGACACACTTGGTGGTGCGCCCGATGCCGCTGGCCCCTCGAACTGCGAGATCACTGCGAAAAGCTTGTCTCCAAGGATGGGACTCCTCGAGCTCAGACAGTAGTATGGATTCCCATGGTGACAGTGAAAATGGCTGGGAGAGTGTTTGAAGTAGTGTACAAATGCAATGGAAAGCTCGATGTGTAGCGTAATTGTCGTGCAAGCAGTGTGGAACGAAGCCAGCGAACGAGGTCGCCGCGTAGGCGCCGACGGGCACGAGGCGCCCGCGAAGTCGAGTGGGCATCAGTTCAGCCTTAATGCAAAAACATTTATATACTCAAATGTGTTCTAAATGCTCTAAAAATGCTTTTCTATATACCAACTTAGAGACTTTTTTTTGACGATGTGAGGCCGATTGATTTGGCGGGGCCCACTGAAAGACGCGACGAGTGAGCCCAGCCGGTCCCACGTACCGTGGCCCCCAATATTAGGGCACGGGATCACGTGGGACCGGCTGGGAACGAGCCTAGTCATGTAGTAGTAGACCTTTTTGAAACGACTTGTGCGGCGTTCCCGCTGGAACAGTACTTCCTAGTGAATGCAGAGTCCCCCCCCCTTTCAGTTTTATTTATCGACCATGCGACATTACTTGTCATTGACAGTCAAAGGTGGGCCACACAACGAAGTACAGTTACAAGGAAACTCATCGACCTCCGTCCGAGACGCCCGCGACGCAAGGTCTACTACTGTCAAGCATACTATCGTATCGCTTCCAAAGTTTCCATAGATGTTACGCTATTACCGCGGATGACCTGCAGACGAGATAATCAGTTAAAAGGAGAGGTGAATAGAGCAGACAGTACGCACCACTGTCCCAATGGGGTGTTTTTGAGCAGGCGTCGTCTCCTCGATGGCGTCGTCGATGACCAGATTGAGGAAGAGGTCATAGCCACGCAGGGTGCCGCTGACCTTTCGGCCGCCCTGTAGGTGGATGAACAGTTTCTTGTCCATGAACTGCGCGATGAAAGAGCGATCAGTTGCGCATGCTACCGCAAATGCGAGGGGGCCAGACCTTTTTGAGCTCTGGCTGTGATGCTTTGGACATGGCGACAGAGGTTGGTAGTCGTGGTCAGAGCGAGCGCGGGGCCAGAGAGCAGGCGCGAGTGCTTGCCCATGTTTGGCGCGTCATCTGGCTTTCCGTTCTCATCCTCCACACCTTTCTATCTACCTCGCTATCACATCCTACACAACAGCCTTTCTGTGTATACCCATCGGTCTGCTGCTGTGCTCCTTCACAGCCTACTGGTAAAGCAGCCCAGCACTCCATCCGAGTACCCCCACTCAATGAGTTTGATATTCCCCAGCTGTCGCTCATCATACCTATCGGCTCTTCTACAATCCATGGCGTCACTGTCCTCTGCATCCCCTGCTCCTGTCAGTGTGCGCTCTACCGACTGGGGACGTAGTGGAGAGCGAGGATCCGCCTTTCGTGGGATGAACAAGACCCGTGGAGGTGGGGCTGGCGGCGCGGGTACCGGCGCGGGTGCGGGTGCGGGTGCGGGTGCGGGTGCGGGTGCGGGTGCGGGTGGCGGCGGCGGCAGCGGCAGCGGTGGTCGTGGTGGTCGCGGGGGACGTGGAGGTGGCCGTGGGGGCGGAGGAACTCGTGGGGGGCGTACAGGTGGTGCGTCACCCACACCTGAAGGCAGAGTCAAACCTCCGAGCAATCCCGTTCCAGCTGTTGTGCCGACAAGCTCTGCCAGGAGCAGTGTCTCGGCCAAAAGCAGTGCTTCCACGGTCTCTCAAGCCTTGCCCAACGCAGATCTCCCACCGCGTCCGAAAGGGCCTCCTCGTCGAGGCTCCCAGCAGCAGCCACCGCGCAAGGTTCCCTCTCTCAACGTGGAGCCGGCGTCGCCAATGGTGGACTCTTTCGCAGCTGCGCAAGGCAATGCCGCACGTCCCGTTGCGAGGCGCCGGCGGTCGCACCAGAGCAATAAGCTCGGGCCTGTCGTCACCTCAGGTGAGACGCTCTCCGTCGACCCGCCCTCCGTCCTCAGGCCACGAAAGTCCCACTCGGGCCCATCCTCTCCTCGCGCACCGTCCAAAGATGCCCCCCCTCACTTGTCTGCCGTGTCAGCTGAGCCAGCCACCACCACGTTTTCAAAGGAGAATATCGACAGCCTAGTGGAACGGGTCCGAGCTATGGCCATGGAACACAACAGGCCGGCGACGCCAGGTAGCCACATCGATTGGGCTGGTGACGATGACGACACGCTGCCTGACTTGGATGATTGGGGTGTTCCCTCGAGCACGACGGGGACAACCTCCACGCGCGCGGACGCTAGTTTGAGCGAGCCGACCGTCTCCAAACTCGAGCTGATGTCTCCTATTTTGGATGACTCGCTCAAGCAGTTGCCCCATGACTTTGACAAGCCAAAGATTTTTGCTGTGCATGACGATTCCCCGACTCCTCCAGCGACAGGCATTGTCAATGGAGGGGACGAAACCCTTGGAAGTCGCGACGACAAGTCTCTAGCGGGTGCAAGCACGGATGCTGCCACCCCTCAGCAAGTCACGGTTAATGGAGCCAAGCGATCGCCTCTCCCTTCACCATTGCCCTCGAAACCCGTCACCACCCCGGCGCCGCCTTCAATCACCCCTCCTTCCCCGAATCTTGACCATCACACTAACTCTGTCCACCCATCGTCTCTAACGGATTCAATACATGCACCAAAGGGGGCCGAGCGCAGTTCTGACGAGCAGGAGCAGGACCGGACAGGGACAGGGCTGTCGGCGTCCATGCACGCCCCAAAGTCGAGTTATTCAGAAACCGCGCTGTGCAGCCTCATCCTCGAGCAACCTGCGCAGAGTGCGCCTGCAAACTTCCAGCCTTCACACGGCCGCTCTCGCACGCTTGGCCGGCCGCCCTTTTCCGCTGGTGGGGCGCACGCTCAACGCACTTTCCTGTCTGGTGCATCGACGCCGAACTCGGCCAATGTTCATCATGGACGAACACAGTCGACACCGCCTGCCACTGCGGCGCGGCACGTGCGCCATGCGAGTCGTCCTGTCCTCACTGTCGATGCAATATCCAGGCTTGCGCGAACGCTGGGGACCGCACCGCCTAAGAGGGAGGTGACTGCCGCCACCTCTCCATCTGAATAATTCTTTACGAGTCCCCAACCGCTCTTATCTATTTGCTATATCGAAGTCCTTATACCCTTTCTTGTGTGTCTTATTTAATTCTTGTATCTAAAGCCGTGGGCGGGAGGATATTCAACGATGTAACGATCTTCGAGCCTGAAATCGATGTCTACATACAAAACTCCCACGCACTTCAATTATCACTGCTCTCGGCTACAATGCAACAAATGACGACTGTGACAAGCTCGCGAAGTGAACGTATTACTCGGTGCTAAAGTATGATAGTTCTAGGCCCAATGCCTTTATGGGTTTTGAGTGACTGGAGAGGTTGGACGCGACACCCAAGCCAATCAAGATGTTGTGTAGTCGACCCTCCCACATCAGGGCGACATCCTGAAGAGTCATCAGAGGAAGAAGCGAGTGCGCAGTTGACATGTTGTAGGACCTACATTGGAGGTTGAGAATCTGGCCTTCACGACTCCAGTCACCTCGGAAGGCATTGAAGAGGCTTCACTGGCTTCGAGCGCGCCTCCACCACCGGACAATTCCAACGGGGCCAGTTTTGATTTTGACCGTAACCACCATTCAGTGCCCATCGTCCACTCGCTTTCGTAGCTGTACACGTTGAAGTCGAACCTGGAGCACAGCGACAGATCTTTGGAGACATGGGCGGCGTATGCGCCAGATATGTGACCCATCATCGGGTTGAACAGTGCGGTGATAGTTGTAGGTGGTTGTGTAAGGGGGGACGAAGATGCGACGGGGGCTGTGGAAGGAAACGTCGCAGACTCGACAGGAAGGTTGAATGAAGGTGGCGTCGCGTCTGGCAGCGTTGTGAACCGAATACCAGTCGAAACTACGAGCCAAGGTGAGTATCTTGCGCAAACCCGACAGTGCAAGGAACGTACCACCCGCGCTCTTTTCTTTCGCGCTGAAGTAGATCTCAGCGCCGGCAGATATCCGCCCCTTCAGGCCACCCTCCATGGCATCCTCCTCATCCACCCGCTTGACTTTGCTCGGATCTGCCGACACGCTGCTCTCTTCTCCCGCCCCCAATCCTGCGGGCGTCCACAGTTTGCCAAAATTGTGCAGCATGCGCACACCGAACATACTATCCTCGGCGCTGTACGTGTACTCTGTGCACCACCTGCCGGTGTCGTGCTGCAGGCTCAGCATTACATTGCTAGGGGACGCGCTGCTGCGCGTGGAGCGGGACTGCGAAAGGTCGGAGCGTGGATCCGAGATGGCTGCAACGAGGGCCTGAAGTGTAGGGGAAACACGAGTGGAATAAAGCGCATCGAGACGGCCTGTGGGGACGTAGATTCGGCCGTAGAGCAGATAGTCTGCACGCGGTATGAGTTTGTGCCATGGACGGTCGACAGAGGCAATACGTACTCACCACGTGTGTCCACCCTCTTCCCGCCTAAGAATACCTCCTCCTTGTCCACAGGGCGCGCTGGTTGGTCGTACACCTTGAAGCGGTCTACCATGTCCTTGAAGCGGACATCCTTGGAACTCTTGACATCCAGGTCGCACGAGGTAAATATATAGCCGACTGAGCCATTCAATGAAGGGAGAGCGTTCATAGAGTAC
This sequence comes from Auriscalpium microsporum, assembly GCA_019914985.1. NCBI lineage: Eukaryota > Fungi > Basidiomycota > Agaricomycetes > Russulales > Auriscalpiaceae > Auriscalpium > Auriscalpium microsporum. The sequence continues at coordinate 3,343,896 of JAHLMG010000001.1, forward strand.
GTTGTCTGAAATAATGTATTGGGCGACTTGGAGATTGAGAAGTGCAGTCCCCGCGGGACAGTGAAATCCAGGATAGCTGGTACGCATTAGGTGAGAGTCGACCTACTTGATCGACGGATGATACGCACCATTAGAGGAACGTGTTAAGTTCGCGTAGAGGTTGTCTTCGTTCCATCCTGTGGCTTTGTAGTAGCTGCGTAGAACATAAGTTGCGAAGGGGTGCATCAAGTCTCCGAACAAGGAACGTTTCAAGACGTTGGCGCTGGGCCGCTAGCGCTTCGCGTACTGTACATGATGTAGTCAATCCGTCAACGCGAACCACGCAACACTCTGATCGTATGGCATCGAAATCAGTAAAGTCTTTAGTGTACTGGTCCTTGATGAAGCTTGCTCGTCACTTGCTTCGTAAAGACCTAATAACTATTATAAGTATACTGGTCCGCTGTCACAGTCATCAACACAGGCAGCCCAACTCTGATCTATATATTTTTGTGATTCCCCGCTATCACCTCCACTTCTACCTCCATATTGACTCGTCTGGCGAAATGACCGGCGGTCGCAGAGCCTCCAGTATGACGCAAAGCCGGCCATCGGATGCCTCAATCGTCGGTGCTTACAGCAAGAAGAGACACCCCGCCGTCTGTCGTCACTCGCCGTCGTGTCTTCACCACAAAGAACTGGCGGCCGAAGTGCACCAGTTCAGGGATGTCTTCGTCGTCAACGATACGCTGAGACCTGGCTTTAGCATCCAGGCCTGCTGGAGCCATAATGATGGCTTGTCCGGTCTGGTAGAAGCATTTCCGATGAATCAGTGCTCCATGAGAATGTTATCAATCTACCTTGAGCTGGACCACCTTATCAAAGGTTTCCTCCTTCGTGATATCTGCCGACACATGCTTGGACAAATGCTCCCACCATGCCTTTGACGAGAAACGATGTAAGACCACCACACTGCAGAGGTCTATGATGACTGGCGGGATGATTGTGGGCTCTGAAAGTATACGTTAGTATGCGAGCAATTATTTTTTCACAGGAGACGTACCTTGCGTGCTCACAATGACCCTCATTGACAGATGTCTTTGCTGACGAATCACCGATAGCAGGGATCTTGTCAGGCCAGTGAAATTACGCGTTTGCGAGAGGTACTGCATGCGCAATGAGTAACCTGCGAGAATGTGGGAAATCGCACAAACCTTATGGGCTTCGTCAACAACAAGCACTTTCCCAGTGCCGACCTCTGCTCTTTCAAAGAGCCTGAGGACTATTTCAAACAGCCCGCAAGCTGACGGCGGGTCGACGAAAGGGTCGCTCAGGTCGATGACAGTGAGCTGCCCCTTTGCGAAGCGACGAGGTGAGCTACTAGAGAGCTTCCGGAAAGACGTGCCTGGCTTCGTGAAACTTGTCAAGAGATCCAGCCTTTGTTCCAGGCCGCACTTTTGTTGGGGATTCATATTCTGTTTGAGGTCTTCAAGACGTGCCATGAACGCGTGATACGTAAAGTTCTCGCCGAGTTGGCGAAGAGCATTCTGAATTCACAGTTAGCACGGAGAATCCGTGCAGGGTCATTTCACTAGCACTCACCAAAACCGACTGCATGTACAGAGGGGCACCCTCTGAAGAGCCAACCGCCATCATGGAAAGAAAGGCTGAGGCGTCAAGTTCTGCCTCAGAGAAGTACAGCGGCTCGACGTGGACATTGTCGCCCAGCTCGGCATAAAGCCTTTGCATGCGTTTGATGGATCCGGGGGACACGTAGACGCGTATAGCGGGAGGCGAGACACCAGGTGTATCGGAAATACCGAGATATGCAGCCTCGCAAGGTCGCGAGCTCGATCCTGTCTCCCCGAAATGGAAGACAAGGCCAGAAAGAGGCTTCGCGAGGTGCCCTGTTGCTGGATATCCCGTTATAAACATACTCTCGAGCATAACAGACACAGTGTGAGATTTTCCAGATCCCTGTACGCCGCACACGACAGCGGACAGGGGAGCATTCTATTCCATGTAGAGAAATGAGGTGGCGATCTCGCTGCGAAGTTTGAAGCGAATAACTCACGGTGTTAAGATACAGCCGCGTTGGGTCGTCACTGCTGAGACTGTGTACGTTTGGAGATCTTTCGGATGTGAGAAAGACAGAAGAAAGACGTCCGCACGTACACGCTTACCCGTCGAGGATGCGGCCTAATACACCATACTGGCCGACTTGTTCTCCGAGACGGGTTTTGGTGTATGCACTACGAGTGAGCAGTGGCGCGGTGCGCAGCTCATGTACTCCACTGTCCGTATCCTCGACCACGTCGGTATTGTCCAGGAGCGTTGCTTCATCCTGCGTTCGGTAACTTGTGAGAATGGGCTGAGGCAGAAATGCGAACAAGATCACGTACGTCAGCTTCTTCAGACGAAGTATACGAAGAGGAGGTAACGGAGTATGTCTGAGAGACGCCATGGGTGAATCAGCTGCATGTACAGTCTGTTGTGTACGCACGGGCGCGGGCATTTGGGAAGGGCTGAAGTGAGGCAGGTGACGAAAAGTTCGACCTGGCTTCTTCCCACTGCCGGTCAAGTTCTTTATATTGTGCCGAGTGCACAAAGAGGGTTCTTGTTGCCACGCGCAGACTGTGGGGCGTCGAGAAGGCGCCTTTGACAAGACACAGAATCAGCATTGGTCCGATACTGTAGGGAGCGTGCGGCCTCGAGGCTCAGCGCATATCGTGACGAAGCTCTCTGATTGACATCCAAAGTGTCAGCAGATGGAAAACCGGAGCCTCGACAGAGCTCACTCGGAGGCGACCTCGAGGTTCGACTGCCAGCATCCGCGTGGACGATGATGGTCTTCTCATCGAGACTACTGCGCAGCTGCGTGAATGAACACCGTGCGAAATATGCGAGATGTGGACGTCATTCGATCGCAAGCTTTCTCTATCAACTCAATGGCCCTTTTCCAAGTCCCGGGCTGGTCCGTACCCGCCGCTCCCGTCACGGAGTCAAAGAAACGCAAGCGACCTGCGCACGACACCGCTGCGCCCGAGAAGATATCTACTGCACAGGTCAATGTCGAGAAGCTGATGAAGCGACTCTCCGGAGGCGGAGAACGTCCTCAAAAAAGTCCGAATCGCACGGAACGACCTCCACGAGACAAGAAAAGTAGCCTTGTGGCGCGAACGGAGGCTGGGAGGCAGAAGGAGCGGTCGAAGCGCAGTGGTGTCGGGATTCATCCAGCTGCGGACGCCACTACTCGCCCACCTATCAGCCCTCCGACCAAGAAGAAACCGAAGAAGAGTCGCGACAAAGATGGTCCGCGGCATGCTGCTGCGCAGTCTCCAATTTACGAGCAAGCGGAGACAACACCTGCTGCCAAGTTGACCACCCTCCAGAGCGGGATGAAGCAGAATCTGGAGGGTGCACGCTTCAGGTATGCTTCTCTCTGAACTGTGTCTCCACTGCCTGAATCCATGACCCTCGCCAGATGGGCCAACGAGTTGCTCTACAAATGCGACAGCGTCGAGGCCCATAACTTGATGCGGGACGATCCCAACGTGTTTACAGAGGTAAGGAAGAACAATGGTTCTCGCCTCGTTGCCATTGACAGTTCCCAGTATCACAAGGGTTTCAGACACCAGGTCGAGTCTTGGCCCTCGAATCCCGTATCCCACTATATCACATCACTATCGTCCTATCCCTCGTCGACGGTCATCGCGGACCTCGGGTGCGGAGACGCGGCACTGGCCCGCGCCCTCATTCCCAAAGGATTCACTGTGCTATCGTATGACCTCGTGTCCGACGGCGCGTTCGTCGCGGAGGCGGACATCTTCGGGCGACTCCCTTTGCCCGGCTCAGAAGATGACCAGCTTGGCGACTCCTCTGGGCAGGGGCATGCACAGGTCGTGAATGTCGCTGTGTTCGCGCTGAGCTTGATGGGCACCAACTGGCCGAGTGCAATACGGGAAGCTTGGAGGGTCCTCCGACCGGGGTGTGTTGATCTTCTGTTTTGATAGGGATGGGTTGATGGATCTCTTATATGTACTTGTCTACAGAGGAGAGCTCAAGATCGCGGAAGTGGCAAGCCGTTTCACTGACGCAGAACAATTCAACTCGACCATCGCGTCCTTCGGCTTCAGGTTCAAGTCTACTGTACGTGTGCATTCTTACCCTCCTAGTTGAATGAAATAACCCAAATGACACGCCCAGGATGACAGCAATACCCACTTTACTCTTTTTGAGTTCAAGAAGATTCCTCGGAAAACGAAGAGTGACAAGGAGTGGAGCAAGCTGCTGTCACGAGGCGATCTGCTCAAGCCTTGTGAATACAAGCGGAGGTAGTGCTCTCCACAGGACATGGCTGGCTTTTGTTCGCTGCGCTTTTATGTGCTAGTGACTATTAGCTACGTCAGCCTACTGCATACCATCGATTCTGGCGTGCTCTCACTAGGACGCAGCTGCTGGATCCAAGAGGTGTGGTCTCACATCTACCATCCAATGAGTTGATGTCTACTTCCTGCGGCCAACCGCCCAACCGTTCGGAGAGTGATCTCACAGAGTGACCGTGACAGAGCTTTTAGATTTCACGACTTTGCTGCCCGTATTAGTAAGCGCTATCATCCTTTTGCCCTGTTTCCCACATAGCTCGTAGTGGTCAAGGTATAACACGAACTCCCAGAAATACAACGCACAGCTCAGAGCAATGACAGATCCCCATTCAACGCAACAATGACTTACTACGACACTAACCCCAGACGCCTCAACCTGATCAGCCACTTGTCATTTGGCGTGCGGTCCATAGCAGTGTCTCAGCCGTTCTACACTGCCGTCTTCGCCGCATTCGGTGTCTCCCTCGTGTTCCAAGACAACGCCGAGAAGCCCAAAGTCCTCGGATATGGCTACGGCGAGCGAGAGCCCGTCAACATATTTGAGACGGCCAAAGCTGCTGCAGCAGGAGCGGGAAATCACATCGCGTTCAATGCGCCGAGCAGGAAGGCTGTAGACGAGTTCTACCAGGCTGCCCTGGAGAATGGGGGGAGGGGTGACGGGGCACCCGGCTTGCGGAAGGAGTACCACGACAATTACTACGCTTGCTTCGTGCACGATCCTGATGGGCATCGTCTGGAGGCCGTTTATCAGCAACCGCCAGAGTAGTGGAAGCATAGGATGTACGCATGTCATACTATCGCGTGGACCCATCTAACCAGCTAGATGATAGACGTCTCTTCGTCACCTGCAGTGCGGCGATATCTGGACATACACTGCGGCCAGTACTTAGCTACAATAATTATGATCCCATCGCTGGCCGTTTACCAGCAAGTGTAAAACTTGTCGAAAAACATGACCTTATGTAGGAGTCTGAGGGTTGCTTATGTACATCGGCAAAATCAGAGAATAATTATGATCATTATAACCGATTATGACAAAGCTCTCCCAGGCATGATATCCAGCCTGTAGCTGCCTTATTTAGGTTATACGACAGGATATCCTCACTAATCTACTAAGCTGGACATCCCACATGTTCATGATAACTTTCAGGACATATCACCTACGTAGATTGCGAAATGACCCATAATTATGACGGGGAGAGAAGCATGATAATCGCTTATAATCCCTATAATTTTTTCTCGCTTTTGCTGATGTATCCGAATTACTTATCGTTCGGCATCGCCCCGTTCAACTTCAAGATCCCAACCCACCCGTCTAGCAACATAACATCCACAGCCATGTCCACCAATATCCACGTGCTGTCCCACCCACTTGTGAGCGCACGGCTGTCGAAGTTGCGCCAGACATCCACATCATCCAAAGAATTCCGTGAGGCAAGTCGGTTTGTCGAGAGGCGCGAGTAAGACTGACATTCGGGTTTGGAGGGGATACATGATCTCGGGATTATGCTAGGATATGAGGCCAGTCGGGATCTTGAGCAGGAGTCGTTCCAGGGGGTACGTTTTTCGTCTCAGCCATGAGTGCCGCCCCTCTGACCGTATAGTAGCAAACGCCAGTCAGCTCTTTCACAGGCACCGCCGTAAAGCCTCGGATAGGGCTCACCCCCATCCTGCGCGCAGGGTTGGGACTAACGAATGCCCTGCTGACGCTCTTCCCGTGAGTTCGTGTCCTGCTGATGCCCTCCTACGGTGTAAGAGGTCTGATATTGATTTAGTGAAGCTCCGGTGTATCATCTTGGCATCTACCGCGAGAAGGTCAGCTTAAACCCTGTAGAATGTATGTACAGGACGTGTGTCTTCCCGCCGCCGCCGTCGCCTGACGATATCCAACAGACTATTCGAAGCTGCCCGCCCAGCCACCCATTGACCTATGCTACCTCCTCGACCCTTTGATCGCCACTGGTGGGACAGCAATCGCTGCGTTGAATATGATCACAGATTGGGGTATCCCAGGCATGTGTTTCCGCGTCTCATGCCAGCATTGAAGGCTCACATAAGGTGCCGCAGTTTCCAAAATAAAGCTCCTGTGTGTACTCGCTTCGGAAGACGGACTGGCGCACGTTCAGAAGGAGTTCCCTGGAATTGAGGTGAGCTATTCGGCCGTTCCATCGATACGCGAATTGACTGGGGCAGATATGGGTTGCTGGTGTCGATTCCCACCTCACGGGCGACGGCTTAATCTTGCCCGGGCTGGGAGATACGGTGAGCAATATTTGATGCCGCTATTCCAACGGCCGCTTATGCCCCCCATTCCCATTCTAGGGAGATCGTCTGTATGGCACGGTCAAAGAGTTGTAGATGGGATGCATGGCCAAATTAATGCGACCAGTACTAGGGTTGGAACGTTGATTGTAGCAGCTTTGTAAAACCATAGTATTAGATGTATGAAGAAGTTGAGATCACGAGCCTCGTGAGAATGGGGTTAGGATGAGAAGAATTGCACCATTCGCAGGCGATCCAACTCGGTTCGCCTCACGATGCCAGTTTTTTCCCCCGTCCGCGACAGCGTCCTCGAGCACGTCCGCCATGACTGTTGCGCAGTCTGACAACGACAAGGCCTTGTCTGCCTCGTCCACCCTCACTCCCAACTCGCCCACATTCCATGACACCCTCAAATTTACACATCGTCCTGCCCTGGCAGCGTCCGACCTCGTCGAGCTCGTCGCGTCGCGTCCCACGTCCAGCTCTGCTGTCTTCGTGTATGACCTGGCTGAGCAGGCAGGCTTTGGCTCCCTGACGAAGAGCTGGTCGCAATCCGGTGAAGACACCGCGCCAGTGATCGCTCTCCAGACGAGGGCAGGAGCGGGCTTGAGCCTCGTGGGTCGCCTGTCCCAGGGCACGAGCAGGGATGCGGCCAATGGTTCCGTCCTCACTGCGTATACCTCCCCGACAGGGTTGGCTGGAATGATTCCGTCGCTCATCCACCTCCCTTCACCGACCTCCACCAGTCGACTCGTCGTCCAGGTCCCCACGGTCACTCCCATTGGCGAGCACTTTTCCCTTTCGCCAACATTGGCTCCGCTGGCACCAGCCCTCTCGGTTCTACCGAATGGGTTCGTTGTGCTGCTGTCCGCAACACCCCAGGAAACCGTCGATCTCGCCACCGCCGCCTACAAGTTGCCAAGCCATGTCATCCATCTCTTCGATCATCACAGTTCCGCTCGCGAGGTCAGCCCTATCAGCCCTCCTCAATATCCGACGAAGGGCGACACTGGATTGGATGCGCATGAGGTTATACAGGGCGCAGGGTACACGTTTTTCGACTATGCCGGTGCCGACGACGTACAGACGGTCTTTGTTGCTCTCAACGGCCCGTTGGCCCGGGCATTGACGGCCATCGCCGACCGCACGCATACATTTGGCGTCCTGGTCGTCCGTGTGCTCCGACCATGGGATGAGGCGGCTTTCCAGGCCACACTTCCGGCATCCGTCAAGGAGGTGCGCGTCGTCGAAGACATCCCTGTCGGATCTACTCGTGGCATCCTTCATGCGGATGTCATGAGCAGCTTGTTCAATCCCAGCGGTGCGGGACCAGTGGTTTATAACGAAGGCATATCGCCTCTCCGCTTGCAGGAATTACTGTCCAAGCCATCGGCACTGTCGCACTACATCTCCGGTCACATGCTCACTGCAGCTATACCTCCCCCATATCTCCCGTCCACCGAGAGCAAACTCTTGTTTTTCAGCACTCCGGGCACTGCTTTGTCTTCCGTCTCGCGGCGAGTCGAGCAGACGTTCGCAAATAGTGCCAAGATCTCGTCTCGGCTACTCACAGAACATGACGTCTTCTCCAAAGCCGGTGGCATAACGGCCGATAGGATCGTTCTTTCATCTAAGGAGGCGCCATCCGCATTCGTCCCACTTTCAGTGTCCTTTCCGGTATCGAGTGGCAGTGACGGAGTTGCCAATTTCCTCGCTGTGCTCGACCAGTCATTGCTGAAGACACACACGCTGCTTTCGAATGCGAAATCGGGGTCCATCGTCCTCATTGCCACTTCATGGTCGGGTCCGGAGCTCGTTGCCAACCTCCACGCGGACGTCATCGCCCTTATCAATGAGCGCCATCTGCACTTGTGCACCATCGACTCGCCAAGTATTGCCTCCAAATTAACGGCTTCAAGCACTGCGGCTCACAAGTCTATCCAATCCGTGATCGTGCACCTGGCATTCCTTCGGCTGTATCTCGGGGTGCGGGCCAGTGAAGCGGCCCTTCTCCAGGTCGCCAAAAGAGTCTACGGAAGCAGGGTTGAGGGTCTAGAATTGACCACCGTTCACTCCCGAGCATGGGCGGGTTTAGTCGAATTGGATATCCCTGCTCGAAAAGTGGATGAGAATATGACACAGTCGGTGCTCCGGTCCTTCGACTTCAATGCCATCGCCGTAGCTCTTGAAGACGGGGACACTATGGTCAATGGGGCTCGTCTAGGGTCGTGGCACGACGCTGCGCAGCATCTGCTCTTCCCATCTGCGTTCACCGCCCCATGCCCTCTTTCTGATGAAGAGCATCCTCAGGTACCTTCTTTGCGACCCGAAGTGCCAGACCGTACTTTCCTGGTGACGTGCACTGTCAATCGTCGCCTGACGCCAAAGGAATATGACCGCAATGTCTTCCACTTGGAGTTCGACACATCCAGTACCGGACTCAAATACGCCATCGGCGAAGCTCTCGGCGTGCACGGATGGAACGACGAAACGGATGTGCTGGCGTTCTGCGATGGGTACGGAGTCGATCCGTCGCGCCTGATCACCATACCGGTGCCGAACGACGACGCAAAAGTGCACACCCGCACGGTGTTCCAGGCTCTTCAGCAGCAGATCGACCTCTTCGGGAAGCCACCAAAGTCCTTCTACTGGGACCTCGCGAAGTATGCGTCGAGCGAGGTTGACAAGCATGCCCTACTGTTTATCGGTTCGCCGGAGGGTGCGTCGACATTCAAGAAGCTGTCGGAGAAAGATACCGTGTCGTTCGCCGAAGTGCTCCAGCTATACCCGAGTGCTCGTCCGGGTATTGAATTGTTGTGCGAATTGATCGGTGACATCAAGCCTCGTCATTACAGTATTGCAAGCTCACAGAGCGTTGTCGGCGATCGCGTTGATCTGCTGGTCGTGACGGTGGATTGGGTAACGCCAGGTGGTGAGTGCGACCGTCCTTGTATGGCCTCCGCTGATTTCGCACAAAAGGCTCACCACGCTATGGTCAATGCACTCGCTATCTGGCCGGTTTGAAACTCGGTCAGAAGGTTACAGTATCTATCAAGCCCAGTGTGATGAAGGTACGGAATACGATGGCCTCATTTTGTCTGTCCTGACCGCTATGTCTAGCTCCCTCCCAATCCTACTCAGCCACTTATCATGGCAGGTTTGGGCACTGGTGCTGCTCCCTTCCGTGCATTCCTTCAACACCGTGCACTCCTTGCATCCCAGAATGTGCCCCTTGGACCCGTCTATTACTACTTCGGATCCCGACACCAGTCACAAGAGTACCTGTACGGTGAAGAGGTGAGCCCTTCGTTGCTGTCGTTGACCTTTTGGTTGTATGATGTGAACCATACCACATTTCCGAGCTTCATGCGCTGCGGATATCTGTATTACAAAAACTAAGAACAGCCAGCTGATCTTTTGTTCCTTCTCCGTGTTGATTCCCATATGGACAACCATCCTGATTGCCTTGTGCTTTGCAGATCCAAGCATTTATTGAGGACGGCGTCATCACGAAGGCGGGCCTCGCATTCTCGCGTGACGGACCGAAGAAGGTGTACATCCAACACAAGATGGTAGAGGATGTCGAGGATCTTGTGCGCGCACTCTACAAGGAGAACGGCGTCTTCTACCTGTGTGGGCCCACGTGGCCTGTGCCGGATGTCTACGAGACCCTAATCAAGGCATTTGTGGATCACCAGGGTCTGGAGGCGACTGTGGCCGCCGACTTCCTTGAAGGTTTGAAGGAGGAAGAGCGTTATGTACTTGAAGTCTACTGAATTGTAGCCGAGATGTCCTTGGATTATGTACAAAATTTATGCCTATCTCCAATACAAGCGAGTATGAATCAGTGAGCTATTCGAGTCCGAAGTCCGTGTCCCATAGTGTTGTCCGTAAGATAGTACAAGTCTGTCCACTAGTACCTAAACTGACGGCGCTTGCGCACTCGATACGCATAGTATCCGGCGAGGCCAAGTAGTACCGCCCCAACGAGCCCAACAACAACACCAATAGCAATCTTCGCGCCACTGGACAAACCGGAGTGGCAGGGGAATGCGGGATCGCAGGGCTGTCCACTCTGCTCGTATGCGCCCGCCTGGAGGCGCGTGTAATAAGGGTCGCTCGTGTCATTCAGCACGTGCATCGCCGCCAGTGTGAGCATGGGAGCGTTATAGTCGAGGGCGACCTCGGTTTCGGGCCAGTCGCTGCGGATGTTATAGAAGCGGTCCTTCTTATCTGGTCCGCCAACGACCGCGCCGTACAGAACATACGCTTCTTGTCGGGGCGAGGTGTCGATTTGTCCGATATCGTTGCCGCCACTCGCCATGGCTGAATGTGGGTTGGACGGCGAGTTCGGGTTTGAGCCCACGACGTACGGGGCTATATGCACCATGCTTTTCAGCAGCGCAACGGTAGGTTTGGAAGGATGGATCGTACCAGACATAGGGTTGTTGCCGAGCACGTAGTCGACCTGGTTCTGGGCAAAGGTCTGGTAAGATGTCAGTGGTTTGGAGCTGCGTCGGATAGGCATAGCACCGCATACCAGGTAAGCACTCTTCTTCGCTGGCGTGGTGGCAATTTGGGCGTAGCGCGTCATGAGCATGGCGGCGTTAAGAGCCGGATTGAGAGATGCATCATCCGAGTCCCCTGGATACCATAGTAGGCCGCCTGAACAACAACGTCAGCTCCGAGTCAATAGTTGTTAAACGTCTGATACCTTTCGTCGTCTCCTGTGAGCTCAAGATATGATCAAAGTACCGTTCCGACTCCGCTTGCCACCCTGATAGGTTCCCTGCCAGGCTTGGCTCTGCAAGCGCTATTTGTGAAAACAACACAGGTACGCCAGGCGTCTTGCTGTCCCAATTAAAAACGGCATCTGAGCCCCCGAGCCCGTACTGCGCGTACCACCTTTGCGCGTCAGCGTAAGCATCGCTCGAATTGCCGGCCCACGCAAGGAAAAGAGCGGCAATGGTGAGCTCGTCTCCGAACGACGACGATGCATAAGCAGTACCCGCCTCGGGTACGGCGGTCTGGTACGTCTGCTGTGGGCCGGACAGTGCAAAGGAGTAGAGCTGTTGCGCGTGCGCGAGGAGTGTAGCCGCGTAGGTCGAGTTCTTGAGAGATGCGGGGGATGAAAACGAAGACCCAAGTGAACGAGAGGAGTAAAGTGCGGAGCAGGCGGCAAAGGCGGCCGCGGCGCCTGCTGCTGCGTCTGTGCCTGTACTGCGGCATGTCAATGTCGGGAAGAAGAGAGCGATGAGAGGACGCACGCGGTGTTGTTGATCTGGTATGACGGGCGATCTGTAGGGAGGTTCACATCGCCACCCCAGTAGGCGTTGTCAAGATTGGCTGCATAATGGATCTGAGTCGGCCGTCTGAAGGACTAAAAGGTGCGGCGCTGCTTACCATCGGCGACCTGCACATACAGTGTTGTTGACGATGGGTGCGCCTAAGTAGAAGGACGCCGATGAGTCAGAAAAACTTGAAGGCGCTCGCGCCGTCTTTCAGCCACGCACCTTCATGAGCCAGTCAAGACCCCAGCGGAGCATATCGTCCAGGTATTCGGTCTGGTTGGCCAAGTCATATCCTGTAAAGATCAGATATAGACCGTAAGTTCAAGGATGAGATACGTACCACGACCGAAATCAGTCGCTCCCCAACATATCGACATCAGAGTAAACGTCTGCAACTCTTCGCTCAGGCGATAATCGGTCATTGCTCGCGACGGTCACTCTCACCAACGGAAATGTAGCCTTGATGTAATCTAAAGCCAGGCTCAGATGAGCATGAGGGGAGAAGGTCGAGGTTCCGTGTGCCCACCTCCAGCATCGTAATATCCACCACTGAGATCGAGATTAACGTCCGAGCCGTCATTGACGGCGCTGTCGTTCCTCCACGAGACACGCTTCGTGGCCGGAAGACTACCGCTGCGCTGAGCTTCGTAGAAGTATAACGAGTTGCCCAGCAGGGTCGCCCACTGAGCATTGGGGACGCTGGCTTGGACAGAGGCTTGGGAGCCGGCAGAGGCGTCAGGCGGCTGCCAAGGCGGACTAGGCAGAGAGAGCTGGGCGATCACAGAGGGTATGGAGAGGAAAATGCATGAGAGAAATGGCTGGTATATCATGAGGAGGGCGTGGCAGGAAGACGAGGGTGTCGTGGAAGGGAGGGCGGTACACTGGGTGGAATGAAGCTGGTATAAGTACACGATGGGCCTAGGCTGCGTTTGGGCGTTTGCGCAAAGGAATGACAGGTTACGTGCGGGCGGTGTAGTCGGGTATGATGATGGGCATGCGGCGCCTGAGCACTGTACAAGGCCACAGCGGACGGCGTGCAGAACAACGGCTGGCCATTGTCGACGACTCTGCTCAACGGCGACGTCACCGTGTTACCCGGCCCGGCGCTCCGCCACCTGGGCTACCCCTTTTCTTTTTTGTCTTTTCTTCAATCTGTCGAACGATGGCAGCTAACACTAACAAAGGCCCTATCCGCACATGTGTCCTTGGTGTTGGTCTCGCAGGCCTCACTTTCCACGCCCCATTCATCCTCGCCCTGCCCGAGCTCTTCACCCTGCACTCCGTTCTCGAGCGCAATCCGACCTCGGAGGGTGGAAAACTCAAGGATCGTTTCGGCGTCTCCGTTCATATCCACCGCACCTTGGATGCCGTTCTGGCTGATCCCCAAATCGAGCTTATTATCGTTGGCACTCCGAATGCAACACATTATGACTTTGCCAAGGCTGCACTGACTGCGGGCAAACACGGTGAGCAGGGCGTCCAACCGCACTGAAGTGCGCTGAGCACTCGTGCTAGTCCTTGTCGACAAGCCGGTAACCGCTACTGCCGTTCAGGCGAAGGAACTCGGGGAGCTGTCCCGATCAAAGGGCCTCGTCCTCTACCCTTTCCAGAATCGACGCTGGGACTCCGATTTTCTAGCACTCAAGAAGCTCATCAGAGAGCCTCCCGATTCTCCACACAGTCTCGGTGACCTGATAGAACTCGAATCCCAGTAAGCAGCCTTGACCGCGAACTCCTGGACCTCTCAAGCTTTCGTCACTGCTAGTTTCGATCGATATCGCACAGCTTTGAAGGGCACTTGGAAAGACGGTGCAGCCCCGGCCAACGGACAGACCTATGATCTTGGCTCCCACCTTGTTGATCAGGCCCTAGTGTTATTTGGTCGGCCGAAGTCCGTCACCGCGTTCATTGAGAACGTCCGCGCAATTGGGAACCCCGACGTCGATGACAGCGTATGCTGACCAGATCAAGGATCCTCCTCATTGCTGACTGTCTGCGGATCCTGTAGTTCATGATATTCCTGCGGTATCCTGCGGGGGTCGTGTCCCCTCATCCCGTCACAGCCATCCTGCGCGCGCACATCCTGTCTGCACGTGCGCCTCAGCCACGGTATCAGGTTCGCGGCTCCAAAGGCACCTATGTCAAATTCGGAGTGGACATTCAGGAGGACCAGCTGCGCGTCCTTCCCGAGCCCAAAGGCATATACGAACCCGGATACGGCCACGAGCCTGAGTCAATCTGGGGCACCCTGTACAACGCTGAAGCAGATGGCTCGGTCGCAGAGTCTGTGTGAGCCTTGTTCTCGCCTCTGTGAGTGGGAACAGTGCATTGACTGTGTGTCTTTCTGCAGGTGGGCCTCGAGTGAGCCGGGGGCCTATGTCGGGCTGTTCCGCAACCTCGCCGCTGTTATTCGGGAGGGAGCCGATCAGGCGGTGAAGTGGGAAGAGGCGACGTCGGTGATCGAGATAATCGAGCTGGCTCACCAAAGCTCGAACGAGGGGCGTACGATTGAGCTGCCAAAGGCGTGAAAGGCGATTCTACATGAATCAGGATCGAGTGTACAGTACTACGAGTGGAACGGCTAGTACGAGTGGAACGGAATCACGTGTGTGGGTGTGACGCCTCCACGTATGACGGTGTGACTGAGCGCGCATTGCGCCTCAAGAGGGCGTCACCACGACTCTCCCTCCCGCCCATCGCCTGCTCTTTCTCATATGTCCTTCGTCGTCCGTGTCGAGCTCCCCACATACTCTCACTCCTTTCTCATCACCGTTTCTAATGCCGCGACCATCCTCGACGTGAAGCACGAGATCCACAAGGCGTGCACAGGTGGCCCACGTGTGGACGGCCAGAGGCTCATATGGCGCGGCCGCATTCTAGTTGACGGGGAGAAAGTTCAGGACCTCTGGAAGGTGTGTTGCAGCCGTCGTCATATCGTGGCCTTACTCAAGTCCCTTGCACGCACAGACACCAACCGATCCCCACATCCTACACCTCGCTGTCCACCCGTCATCATGGACAGGCGCGCCACCCAATACCCCGGCCACAGATCCCAGCACACCCGCGGCTCCACTGCAGACACCGCCCATGCTGGGCACGCTGAGCCGCCCTCATCCGAGCGCGCCCTCGCCCAGTGCACAGGGTAGCTTCTATTCCCCATACACAACGCCACCACGCCCTTACCCCGGCGAGGGTTCTGGATACCCGTTCTCGACGCCATCTTCGCCCATGTATCCCTTGTCGCCTCTCCGAGCGCAGACGCATGCACCAATGCCGTCGCCATCGGTGGTGCCCTCCCACAATCTGAGCGTCAACATCGTGTATGTCGGGTATAGACATCAGATGGCGATCGCCGCCTTGACAGAAGGGCGTGTGATGCCGCCGCCGCCACCTGGGATGGAGATCGTTCGTGGTCATGCGGTGACACTGGTCGCTGGTATGGGCTACAGGTGGCCGACCATTCTCGACGAAGAGTTCCCGCCTGCTCAGGATGAGTCTGCGGGGCTGCAGTATGAGCGTACCACGATTGAGTGAGTTATTCCACTGACGCGATAGACGCATCCTGATTTGCTTCCTCAGCGGCTTTGACTATCTCTCGCTCGTCAGGGCGTCAGGTCCACCGACCCCGCTCCAAACTCATGCCCTCAAAGTGCTGGAACAGACATTTCCTCTCCTTTTGATTCCTCCGCAACGTATTCCCCCGGCCGCGTTGAACAACCCGATTTCTCAGCCAACGACGCCACTTCCGATCAATGTGAACGCCCGCCTACAGCAACTTGGACTCCCACCATTGCGGCCGCGTCCCATCCCCAATCCCCTTCTTGCTGAGCTCCGTGCCTTACAGCTGCGCGCTCTGGCAGCACCTTTACTGCTCCTCACAGTTCGCGCCGTATTTTTGCTATACTTCTTTTCGCCTTTCCAGAAGCCACTTTTCGGAGTCATCGTTAGCGCCTGGCTGCTGTATGAAACCTGGAACGCGATCAGGAATGCGATGCCGCGTGTGGGCGCGCGGAACGCAGGTGGGATCGCCGCTGCGCGAGGGGCGGGAAATGGCCATGGGCAGGCCGCTCCAGTGCAGCCAGGACAGCCTGTAGCTCAGCCTCCGGCACCTGCGGCGCTGCGTGGTCCTGCGCCGCACAACACAGCTCGTCAACAACATCAAGGAGACGCAGTACTCGATCATGTCGCCAACATCAATCTACACGAGGAATCAAATGCGCTTGACGCGCCTCCGGGCTTGACCACGCCAACCGCCACGCATCGTCTCAAGACTTTCGTGCAGTTGCTTGCCGTTACGGTGTATCCCGCCGTGTGGGACCGCCGACGCACGGCGCTGCGGAGGCGCGAGGGTCGCGTGCGGACAGAGGCAAACGCGCGGGAGGCGTCTGAGGAGCCAGTCGAGGGGGCGGGGGCGGGGGCTGAGGGGGGAGAAGCAGCTGCGGCTACGGCTGAGCAGGCGCGCATACGTGCGCGGGCGGACCTGGCGGCGGCGCATGAGCGACGACCGGAGTGGGTGAAGGAGTATATAGAGCGGGTTCGGCGCGGGGACTGGGTAGACGAGTGAGGCTTAGGTGGCTTGTGATTGTAAGATCTTTGTTGGAGTGATATGAAGAGGATACTCATACTGTACAAGGGTGCGTGGGACAAAGGGGCTTGCCGCGTCGAGCACTATTATAAGTTGGTTCTGCCTCTGTCCATTTCCCTCCTGCCGTGAACCCGTACGTTGAGCCTAGTCGAGTCTTGCACGCCTCCCATGTCCACCTTCGACGCGCTCGTCGCAGAGCTCACGAGGGACGCACACCGCGTGCAGCCAAAAGACGTCCTTCAGTTCTGCGCAAACTGGTTCCAGTCCCGCCTCGAGGAACAACGCACCCGCACCCGCGATGCTCTGGCATCCCGTCCATCCTTCGTCGGCACGATACCCCATGACCACTATGTCGATACCCCGCTCTCTGCCACCTCCATACCCGCCACCGCCTCGCCCTTCACAGACCCCTTCGAGCCCCGCCGCACCTCCCTCCAAAACCCGCGCGCGCAGAGTGCGTTTGGCACCCTCAACGTCGCGGGGAACGCTCTCCTCTCCAGCGACAGCATGCCCGACCCCACTAGCACCATCCCGCACCCGACCTTCCGCTTTGACAACAGCCTCCAGTCGATCGACCCGGGCTTCGTCGACCCGTCCTTCTCGTTCGACAGCGTCACGCCGAGCCAGTCGCCGGGTCCGGGCGGCGACTACCTGCATCCACCCGGCTTCAATATTCTCGAGCGCCGCACGTCCGTGAGCGCGGAGCCCATCTCTGTCGACAGCGAGAGCCACGAGCCGCTGCCCGTGTTCCCCAAGACGGACGATCAGCTGCGCCGCATCAAGGCGTCCATCAAGGACAATTTTTTGTTCAGGGATCTTGATGAGGAGCAGGAGACGGGTGTCCTCAATGCGATGCAGGAAACGCACACGACGGGTGGGCAGGTCGTCATCCGGCAAGGCGACCTGGGCGACTTTTTCTACGTCGTCGAGTCAGGATTGCTGCACGTCTTCATCCGCAAGGACCCCGCGCCGGGGTGGGCGAACAGCAGTCGCACGCCGCCTGTGCCGGCGTGGCAGGAGCAGGACCCGTCTTTGCACCCCGAGTATGGGAAGCTCGTGCAGGAATGCAAGCCCGGCTCCTCGTTCGGCGAGCTCGCGCTCATGTATGGGCACCCGCGCGCCGCGACGGTGGTCGCGATCGAATCCTCAACGCTGTGGTCGCTCGACCGCATTACGTTCCGCACGATCATTCTCAAGGCGGCGCATCGGAGACGGACGATGTATGAGCACTTCCTGTCGACCGTGCCACTGCTTTCCTCGCTGTCTGCCACTGAGCGGAGCAAGATTGCGGATGCGCTCGTGAGCACAGTGTATCGCGACGGAGAGGCGGTGGTGCGGCAGGGGGAGATGGGAGATACATTCTTCTTTGTCGAGGAGGGCGAGGCAACTGTTACCAAGACCCACGAAGGAGATGATGGGGAGCTGGTTGTGGGTCACCTTACGCGGGGAGACTATTTTGGTGGTACGTTGTTGTGGTCGAGCGGACTTGGCCCACTGATGGACCGTTCTGGCAGAACTTTCACTCCTAAAATCTGCGCCTCGCGCGGCCACAGTGAGCGCGATCCAGCGCGGCACAGGCTCGACGCTGCCGAAGCTGAAGGTGGCGGCGCTGGATGCTCAAGCGTTCACGCGTCTGCTGGGTCCGCTGCGGGAGATCATGGAACGCAACGCGGGAACGTACGGGAATTATGGGAGCCCCTACAGCCACTGAATGGCGGTGTGGCATTGGTATGGCATAATAGATTGTGTATTAGTAGTATATAGCTTGTACGGTCAAAGATCTTATCTTATCTGCCACGGTTGCCGTATCAACCACTCCGCCGATGCACGTTCTTTTGTCCGTGCTTGCCTCCTCCCGTCCGCGTCCGTCTTGCGTGGCTGGCTCTCCCTCCCTTCTTTCCCCCACACACTCACTATCCCTCGCGGATGCACCCCTTCCCGTGTCATCCTTGATCTTTTGGCTCTCTCTCCAACCAACACGCTCTTTACCCCGCCCGGCTCCCGACCATGGCCATGTTGAATCACGCCCATCTTGCTGTTGTCGTCGCAAAGAGGCAGGGCCTCTTCGGTGGTGGTGGCAGTGAGTGCTGCATCCATTTCATCCGACCGCTCATGCGCTGACCGTAGACTCGAGTACCTGGTCTTGGCACCGGTATCCTGTGCGTATTATTCTCGCATTCCGGTGCCGTCAATAATTGAGCTCCTTCCTGCTGTAGTGGCGGTGGAAACGGTGGTGCTGGTACCGCGAGTACCTCCGATGGCGGAATAATCGGCAGCATCATCAACGGGTTGACCAGTGCGCTGCCTCCGCTCGTACCACCTGTGACCTCGTCTGCCCCTCCTTCAAGCACTCTAACTTCAACCTCGTGAGCGCCCTTTCTACGCCTGAGCCTCCAACGTGCTCATCGTCTTGTCTTTGCGACTTTCAGCTCCAGCACGATTTCGTTGAGCAACCTGCCCTCCAGCTCCGATCCGCTGTCCACCTCCGCCACACCCTCATCTACGCTGCCACCGTCCTCCCCAACCCCGACCCCGACCCCGACCCCCACACCAGCCCCCACGCTGCCTCCGTCATCCTCGTCCGATGCCTCGCTTAGCACGAGCTCTTCATCCTCCCCCGCACCTGCCCCATCATCGAACCAGTCATCCAAGTCTTTTTTCCAGAACAAGCCCCTTGAGATTGGCGTATTCACCGTTGCCGGCGTCATCGCTCTCATTCTCCTCATCATTGCCGCGACGTACGCGCTCCGCAAACGTCGTCGCAACAGGCTTGATCGGGAGTACGACGACGCGATCAACTTCGCACCGTCCACGACCCACCTCGCCGGCGGAGGCGCGGGGTACGCCGAGGGCCGCAGCGACGAAGAAAAGGCGCGGAGCAGCGGGAGTAGCGGGAGCAGTCATGGCTCCGGTGAGCTCAGTGCAGGCGACGGCATGAGGCAGCAGCCGGGCCCTTCTGCTCCGTTCGTGCCACGGTCCACCGTCTTTGACCAGCCACTGCCCCAGAGTAGCGGCGTAGGCCAAACGTACGGAAACGCAGTTTATTCGTACTACGACGCGCCTGCGCAGGGGCCGGTCTCGTACAATAACGTCCCGGCTCCGCGCTCACAGCCGCAGGCATACGACCAGCCGCGCCTGCTCACTCCGGCCGCACAAATGCCACCCTCAGGCCAGAACCCCTACAACCCCGCTGCACACTTCCAGCCTCGCGCCCAGCTCTCGGTGAACACCTCCGTAAACCTGGTACCCCCACCCGCCGTATACTTGAGCCCGAACTCCACCCCAGACTCGAGCATCGACTTTGAGAAGCCGCTCCCGCTCCCGTCCGGATTTGGCAACCGCTACTCGACGACATCCGGCTCGTCGTCGTCGTTCGACGTCGCGACGGGCGCCGTGCAAGTCGGGCGTAAGGTCTCGCTGACGCGCGCCCACGCGAGCACGGTGACGCGTAAGCCAACACGGAGCTCCGGCTCGCACTCGCGGGAGCTCGATCCCTCGCTCCCCAGAATGCCGGTGTCGCCGGTGCTGCCGAGCGAGTTCGGTGCGCGGGAGGACGTGGGGCGCCGCCCGGTTTCTGCGACGTCGACAGCATACGACGACGACCCCGACGCGGCGTATGGGGGAGTTCTGCATGTAAGTCCGACCGCCCTCTTTCTTGAACGCATCTCACTGTCGTTTGCAGGTCGTCAATGGCTAAAAACTGCCTTTATCCTCATCTGATACCCACTAGTATCCACACATTGGTGCTTCCCGACATCACCCCATTCGGGCCTCCGTGTGTAGACGCCGCTAGACCACTTGATTCCCCCTTGATCGCATTGTATCACCAGGCCATCTGGATTACTTACACTGACCTGCTGTGCACGTCCATCTTTATACACAGACCTGCTGTGCACGCGTCCATCTTCTTGTTATAACCGGAAGGAAAGCAGTGGCAGTCATTTCGAAATGTATTATTATACTCTTCCACGCTTGCCTTCGTGCGCCGCGGCTATATCATTTGAAGCCTTTTACCTGTCCCCCGCCTTCACTCGGACGAGGTCAGGTAACGACTCATCGCACATTCTGACACAAATGGTTCGCACAAGTAGCTTCAATGCAAATCCTTTTGCGCAATAATGGCCTTCTCACCCTTCTCTGGGGCAGCCTCGTTCCCCAGCTCGGACACCGCAGCACGCTGGCGCCACTCTCGCCGCTCCAGGTACCACACGAGCCATGTCACCACGAGCGTCGCTGCGCACACTGCGATCATCGCAATCATGCCTTTGTGGAACCGCGGCGCGTCGGTCGCGGGGTACAGCACGAGCGGCCACCACGCGTTGATGGCATTGTTCCACATACTGCATAGGGTCAGAATGCTGTTAGGGCTGACATCAGAAAGGCGCAGTTCATCGACGCAAGGACGATCGCGCGCTGTTGGTAGTCATCCGCACATATCTGGTTTGCCCACGCGAAGGTCGTTGCTTGTCCCGCGTACGACGCGCCGGCCAAGTCTGCCCGCCCGCTGGATAAAGGTGTGAGGCATCAGTGGGAATGGGCGACGCACAGTACGCGAAGAACTTGAGCCCAGTGGGGCTCCTCCACACGAGGATGCAGATCGCCGAGACGGTGCACGCGGTCGCCATGTACACAAGCACGGGCCAGCGGCGCTGCGAGCGGTCCGTCCATGTCGCGCACACGAGCGTTGAGATGATCGCAAACGCGGTCATGCCGGAGGGGTAGTTGTCTTCATGGCCACCCGCCAACCCTATCAACAGAGACTCGGGACGTCGCCGTGCGCCGTGCGTACCTATCTGCTCGACGGTGTAGCCCCCAATCGCTTTGGGCCACTGTCCCATGAGGTTGTTCGACCCGAAGGACTCAGTTTCGCCGGATACGGCAAACTAAAAGGCGTGAGCCTCGGTGGGGGAGAGGCGTTGCGAAACGCACGCACGAGCAGACTGCACGCGTACCACCTCCAGCGCCCTAGCACGCGCTTCGCAGTGTCCCGGGAGAGCGGGCGCCGCGATGTGTCTGTCATGGGGAGACGCTTGGACGCGAGCACACGTTCCTGTTTCATTTTCTTCATGTCAGCGATCCTGGTTATTGGGTTGGAACGCACGCTTTCGGAGAGGTAGAATGCTTTGGTAGTCGCCGGAACGTCGGGAAAGATGAAGAAGCCGTAGCATGCGATGGGGAGAGTGATGATACCGTCGATGATGAATCTGCAGCCTGGTTAGATGGGTCGTAAGCTAATCAGGAAGAGGGACGTACAACCATCGCCAGCCAGCGCGTCCAGCAACTCCATTCAAATGCCTTCGAGGTCAAGTTATGTCGAGCAATCACTGCCCAGGAGAAACATACCGGTATACAGCTGCTTGTAACACGCCCGAGAATCTGCAACCTTCTCTTACAACGAAGCGCGATACTCGCGGGACCGTCGAAGGCTTACAGTGTGCCTGGGAGTCCGCTACTGGTATACAGCGCGGATCGTTTTCCAAGCTCACTGGCCCTGTACCACCTTGATCCGAGTATCAGTATCTTCGCCAACCTGTGGCAATGAAGATCGCGGACGCACGAGCCGAGGATGTAGTGGGTGCCGGCAAACGTGGAAGACTCTGCAATGCCTTGAACAAACCGGATACCGAATATCTGAGGGGTCCGGGTTGGCACACTGGCAGCACAGTGGACTCACGGAAGCCGCGTACTTGGCGCACAGTGGTTACAGTACTCGTGCTACGAAAGCCTGTTAGGTAGTATCGAGCGCGTACGAGGAGGAACGAACCAGAACGTGAAGATGCCCCAGACGACCTGCATGGACGGGAGCCAAATTCGTGGAGGCACGACCTGCAGCATAAGACTGTCTGCGCAGCATTTGAATGACATTACTAAATACCCACTCGGAATCATGCCTAGGATGTAGCCGCAGGTGGGTAAGGTATTGATTTGCTACAGCAAACAGAATATGAGGGGAAGCGGGATTGGTCGAGGAGAAACTGAGGTTGAATTGCGTGCCGGCCATGTGCAGGTCTTCTTTCATTCCAGATACGTAGGCATTGGAACGGTCTAGCGTGAGCTCTAAGTGTTGTGAGCATGAGTGACGGGGCGAAGAGCACGAGCGTCTAGAGTGATGGCGAGTCGGCCGACGAGGATGCTCACGTGATGGCGCACTGGCGTGGGACTCGGAGCGAAGGGCGGCGAAGGACGAAGAAGGACGGCGGCTGCCGGCTGGCGAGACATGCCTCGACTGGGCGACGGAGCGAGAGCGGGCAGCCAAGACAGCGCGGCCACCGGCCCGGGGGTCGACGGCGGCGCGGATGTGGATCGGATCACGGCAGCATCGACTGATGACGCAGCAGCCCATCGGGCCCGACTTAATCTCGTCGTCGATCGGTGACTCAGCCGCCTCCTCTGCTGCTCACTAATAGCACTATAGGCTCTAGCACTGCCCTGCCTGGTCTGCGCTGCAGCTGCCCATGCTCTCCTAGCTAAGTAGGCCTCGCCGTCGCCACCGCCCGCCCGCGCACACCCGCCCACCGTGGCCAGCGCTGCACACTCCGTCCGTCCCCAGCCGCCGTGCAACTCGTATCCGCCGGAAGCATGAGTAAGGCGTCCTCCCGAGATCTGCCGCCGAGATCTCGGACGCGGCGGGCTGCCTTATAACATGCCTTGCGATCCCGCCTGCCCCGCCGCCCTCCTCGCCCCCCATGCATCTCTTCCCTCTCGCCCTCCCGCTCCTCCTCGCCCTCCCCCCCGCCCTCCCCGCCGCCGCCTCCCCGCACCCTGCCCCTCTCCCCGATTTATTCCTTCCCCGCCACCCCGACCCCGCACCCGCCAGCCCCTGGGATCCCTCGCTCGTCCGCCGTGATGGCCATCCCCACCCCCACTCCGCCCCCAAACAACACATTAACGAAACCGACGTACTCCTCACCCACGCCCAGACCCCTCCCTCCTACTACTCCATCGACTTTGACCACCACAACTCTGACGACAAGCGCTACCCGGCCCTCATGGCATGGCACATAGCATTCATGTCTGCTGCCTTTTTCGGCGCTCTTCCTGCTGGTGCGTCGGCTTTCATGTGGGTCCTGTCTCTTTCTCGGTCTCACTCGGTCCCGCAGGTATCGCACTGCGCTCTGTCAAGCACGCATGGCACGCGTTCTCCATGATTTTGTTCTGGGTCTTCGTTGTCCTGGGCTGTTCGGCAAGTTCCCTCTATCGCAAGCTGACCCCCAATATGTAAGGTTCCATGACCCACTTGTCCGTCCAGCCGTCTCCTCAACAGCAGCCGCAGGTATGAGGGTCAGAAACACTCTTCTCAAAGCTACTTCATCCTGCTCTTGGCTGTCGTCGTTTCGGCCGTGGACTTGATCGCTGCGTTCAACCGCCTGCTCTCCTACGTCCGGAACGAGTCGTTTTCCCTCCGAACGTTCTCGAAGTACGTTGTCCTTGGGCAAGATCCGCCGCTCGGTCATGGTGCCGAGTACACCAACCTGGTCGTGGAGGAACCGGAAGAGCTCGAGGAAGACCTCAAGCCGCTCACCCAATCGCGCAGCTTTGCAGGCGACGAGGGCCACGCCGCTCAATGGGCGAACGATGTCCACGAGCACGACTACCCCGCGACACCAGCGTCCGAGCGCACGCTCTTCGCCCCGCGCTCGCCGCGTGGATCAACGCACTCGGACGACACGTTGCACGACAATGGCCGCCTGGCGGCGAAGGTTCCGTTCTTGCGCCGGCTGGGCAGCGTCGTGTTTGCCACGCTGGAGCGTTCGCTCGTCTTTGCCGGCTTCGCGCAGTTCCTGTTCGGCCTTGCGGTCTACACCGGCGGATGCCGCGGCAACTATCTCAACGGCTGTCTGGCCCACCTGATCAGTGCGTGCCTTGTTATCTCCGTGTCGCGGTCAGCATAACTGACTCATCGGCGTTATCGGCAGAGGGCGGAATATTCTGGTGCTACGGTCTGGTCTCCTTCGCCCGCTTCCTTGGCTCCTTCTCGGACAAGGGCTGGGCGTGGAATCGTGCGCCCGTCGGAACACATGTGTCCGCTGAATTTGTCGAGTCCGCCGTCATCCTATTCTACGGCATCACCAACACCTGGATGGAACGCTTCGGCGCCCATCCGGGTGACCCTTACACCACCAAGCAAGTCCAACACATCAGTATTGCCGTGATGTTCTGGTTTGCCGGCCTGGTGGGGATGGGGCTCGAGTCGCGGCGCGTCCGTCGGTGGCTCGCTGCCATCTCTACCTCCTCGTTGAAAGATGCCAATGCACGCAGTGAGATTGTCGCAGAGCCAGCGAGCTATGCCGGCAGCTTCAATCCCTTCCCCGCAGTGGTCATTGGCGTCACCGGAGCCGCGATGAGTGCACACCATCAAGATTACCTCTTTCAGGTGAGCTAACCTCCTGCTTCCTTCTTGTGTCTTGCAGTACACTGACTGCGCGCAGGTACAAATTCACGCCTTATGGGGTTATTTCCTGGTCGCTTTCGCCGTCCTCCGCTGCTTGACGTACTTTTTTGTCTGGCTCGGCCCGCCTCGCTCTATCCTGCCATCGCGTCCACCATCTGAAGCCCTCGCCAGCTTCTTTTTGGCTTGCGGAGGCCTCTCGTTCATCCTCAGCGACGAAGAGATCACTTTTGCCGCCATGCGTCAAGGCCATGACGGTAAGTTGCCGCGTGAGGTTGGCTTATATCGGTGTACTGATCAATAACTTGCAGATGTCATGATGTTCCTCAATCTCACGGTGGCTGTCACATGCTTAGCGTTCTGCTGGACGCTCTGCGTTGTCGCATTCAAAGGCTGGCTCAAGTCCCGTACCCACGCTGCTGTGGCTTTTCATCCGTCCGCATGATAGTAATCGACTGCACAATGTATTTTCTCACCATACTGTTTCTCTACGCACGGTTACTCGATACACAAGGACTCTAGGTTCATCCACATTTCCCCATTCCACCACCTTGTCACTTTCAGGATGGATTTACGACTTCGCCAATGTTGCATTACTTAGCTTAGCTAATAAGATCAATGTGCTTTACGGCCAGTCTGCTGATCGTCATCTTCGTCAGACAGCCTCAAATATGCATAATCGCCCAGCGCCGCCATCCACACGCAGAAACCCGCCCACCCGCAGCCCACAAACCCCCGCGCGCAGCTCTCGCGATTGTTGAAATCTGTAACATGCACGACGCGCGCCAGCTGCGCTGCTGCGAGGCCCACCCCGAGGTAGAACGGTGCGCCCTGCGCGTTCATGTACCCCGCGAGTGTGAGGAAGCCCACTGACGACGCGGAGAACGCGTACAGGATCGGGCGGGTGCGCTCGCCGAAGAGCAGCGCAGTGGAGCGAATGCCGACCGTCCGATCGTCGTGCTTGTCCTGGTGCGCGTAGATGCTGTCATAGACGAGCGTCCACAGGATGCCGCCGGCGTAGAGCGGTGCGGCGACGGCCCAGTTCACGGCGCCGGCGACGGCAGACCACCCGAGGAGGGCGCCCCAGTTGAAGGCGAGACCTGAGCATGCAATGGCGAAGACACTATGATGAGCGACGGGAACAAGGAGACGGCAGTGCATGCACGCGCACCGAGAACGGCCTGGGGCCAGTGAGTGATGCGCTTCATGAGAGGGTATATTGTCACCACGGACAGCGATGACGCGCCCAGCAATATGCTACACACAGGCGTTTCCATCAGACAACCGCGACACCACGCATGCTCTTTGAGATGCGCACCTGTACCAGTTGAGCTGCGTGAGGACCGCAAGCCCCGCGGACATCTGCGGGACGAGGAACGCAATCGCCTGGCGCGGTGTGATGTCGCCTCGAGCAAGCGGACGCGTCTTCGTGCGCTCTGCGTGGCATGTATGAGCTACGGCGTGCGTGAGCGGCTAGGGAGCGCGCGCTCACCCACTGCCTTGTCTAGGTTCCTGTCCCAGAGGTCGTTGATCGTGCACCCCGCGCCGCGCATCACGAGCGCGCCGACGCCAAAGAGGCCCAGATACGTGAGCGGCACGGAGGCTGGCGTGTTCAGCGCGTAGGCTGCCATGGTGATTGACCACGCTGGTGGTGTGGAAGAGTGAGCCTCGTGGGCGGGAGGTGGGCTTGGACGTACTGCATGGATAGTAGAGCAGAAGAGTGCCAATGGGCTTGTCTATGCGTATCAGGTATAAGTAAGGTTGGAGTTTTGCGGGCATGCGGTCAACCCATGACTTGGGAGTGGAGGGAAGCTGGCTGGGGCTGGGGATGCCAGGGTGGTCTGGCGGTATGTGCGCTGTGGTATGCGGTCGCGTGTGCCGTGCTGGGCTGTGACACGGCCAGCTCAGTGATCGTGGCGGTCTCCGTGAAAGAAGACCCCGGCTGTGCGAGGAGCGCAAGAGTCGGATGAGCGGCATGAAGGTCACCGCGGTCGCCTCAGCGCGCAGCCAGCTGGACCAGCGATCTTATCTTATCAGCGCACTGGTAGTTCATCCGTACATACAACGACAGAGAGTAATATTGCGAGCAACACCCATGCATCCCCAATCTCCATTCACCAGTCCTTTCCGATCTTGAAGAGCCATTCCCACTCTGTTCCCAGGTCAGCCCAGCGTCAATCGCCATCGGATAGGACACGCACCCGCGAAGATACCGCCGTCAAAATCAGTCACCCGGCTCTTGACGTTGTACACGCCGCGAGCCAGCATGCCAGAGGGGAAATCGTCTTGGACGACGGAAACACGTCGCGGCTCTGCCTGGACGCCGTACGAGCCGAGCATCGCATCCACCTTCTCCACTGCAGGATCGAGCATATTGTCAGATTGCAGAGCTCCGAAACGGAAGGAGGATGTGCGAACCTCTGATACCGCTACGCTTCACCACTTGGATATATCGCGCGCCCTATATCGATGCTGTCAGACGCTGAAGGCCATAGAGCTTGCGATCGCCACCTACCGTAACGATCGAGTGATTGATAGTGAAGTTGATGTAGACCCTTCAAACGAGATCAACATACGGACGAAAGGATAGATGACTTAAACACACTGATACTCGGCGCCCTCTTTCACCTGGATCGGCTTGTTCTTCAGCTCGGCGAGCTGCGCTTGGTTCTGGATATCGACCTTGATCATTTTGCCGGGCGGTAGAGACGGAGACGTGAGCTCTAGGCTCAAGACCGTGAGCTGTTGTGTTGTTGTGAGATGCAGCGGGCACGCGATCGACAATAAGGACAGTCTTACCTTGGGTTTGCTGGTATCACCCGCCGGTGCGTTGCTGATCCCAAGGCTGGCCTTCCATCGCGCCAAGCTCTCATCGCCGGCATCGAGATTCTGGTACTCGTCCAGCGACTTGACTGCGGTCGGCTTGTAACCTTGTCGAGATTACATGTCATTAACAAGGAACGTTGCGCAGGACAGGCATGGCTGCTTCCTACCTACTGCGTTGGTGGGCTCAAAGTCATCGCCGTCATGAGGCTGATGCATTGGTCAGACACAGCTTACAGAGGTAGCAGCAGAGAAGGACGTACTGCAGACATGGTGGGGGTAAACGAGAGAGTCACTAGGTGAATTGGTGTCTGACTACTTCAAGTTCTTGAGCAGCGCAATCGATATTCTCACGGGTGCTGTACCGGGGTTGGCCGTGGACAATTGATTGTAACCAACGTTCCAGGGCCTCCTCGGGTGGGTCGTAAATGAGATCAGTGTCGCATCTCAGCAGTCTTTATAACGGGCGCTATCGAAGGGAGTTACACATATCTGCTCGTACACCTACGGATCGTGCCGAATACATATCTTTCAGGCTGAGGCCTTTCTTACACTTTCAAAATATGTCTGCGTATGTAGACTCAGGTTCTCAGAAGGTGGGGGAGTCTCCCTTCGGACGATGCATGCCAGCTATAGGTCCAGTAAGTGAGCGAGGGTAGTACCACAACATTGACAGGTGAGTAACTTACGGCCTTTGAAGCGGCATTTATCCTTGCTCAAAAAATGACACTTGACGCCGAAGGGGCAGACATGCCCCCAGCAGCATTTTTCGCCGTACGGGCACTGCATGCCTGACACGGATTCAGTGAGCTGTTTTTGATCAGCGGGCTAGGAACGTACTGTTATTCAAGAACCAGCACGGAGACTGCTTAGCGTTCTTCGCAAGCGTGGCAAGCTGGTCGTCCGTCAAGATGTAATCATGTGAATACTTGCACCTCCCCTGCAAAATCAAAGTCACAATGTTTTCCTCATCGCAAAAGACATAGGACGCACGTTCTTGGAACACTCGTCCAATAGATAATGCTCATTGCAGGGCGGCGGGTTCTCTGTGGGCGTGTGAGTAGAGGCACAGCGACAGCTGCATACGCAGACTGACGCTTGTAGAGGGGCTGTAATATGATGAGTGATCCTCAATGTATACTTGTAAGCTCGGGACACACCAAGGAAGGATCAATGACTGCGGCCCTACGCGGCACCCCGAAGGACAGCGAGGTCGGAGACCTGATTTGCGAGATCATCTCGTCGTCGACCGTGGGCGAGACAGAGGTGAGCCGGGGGGTTTGATCCATCGTCGACTGCCGAGGGATGTAGCTTGCAACAGGAATAGTTTTCATAAACATGTCATCGACTTGAAGGATCGGCAAGTTAGCGAAGCTGCCGGAAGCAAGAGCACTATGACTCTGGATTACAACCAGCTTGCTCGTAGCCGAGGCAGCCTCCGCAAACGCAGCAATGAAAGAGAGTTCCGATCCGTATCCACCTGACAGTAGCATTAGCCAAGCGATGCCCTAGGGCACAAATTACATACCAGTGAAAAAGAAGCGCTGTGTCTGGGAGAGCTTCGCGTACGTCTGCAGATACTCTATTTCCTGCCATGAGTAACGGCGATAGGGAGAGCAGAAACACCATACGTCGAATCTTGTAGTCAGCATCCTTCTTGTTGGCGACGTCTACAATGTGCAGGAAGTCTGAGGCCTGACTGAGGCCATCGCAAAATCCAGCAAACTGCTCGGCGGTACAGACTTCGCCAAGGTCTTCGACTAGGCGTTTCTTCTCGACATAGACGGCTATCCAGACTGTGTTATCCTTCTTCTCGCAAGCTCTGTCATTGTAGACATGACGGTTGATGGCACGAATGAGGTCCTGACCCGCACGGCGACCGCCTTCATCACCGTCCTTCAAATAGGAAGCAGTGAAGAAGGTCCTGGTGCCATCGATGACACAGTAGATGAGACCAGTCTGAAGGGCAGCGGCATGAACCGCCATGGCATGGAGAGATAATGGCGGGGTCGACAAACCTCATCAACATTGGCGACGGCGTCGGGCCTCTGGCGCCTGAGGGCGATGACTTGCTCTTCGTGGATCTTCTTTTCACGCTCAGCGGCATCTCGAGATGCAGAATGGGCATCCTTCCAGACCGACAGTTCATTCTCTAATTTCTTCAGCTTGTTGACAAGCTCTGCGTTCTCCATCACTGTGGCGTCGGAGAGATCTGTGGCGGCCAATGTGAGAACGCGGATGGTGTGGCAATGAGAACGCTCACCGTGAACCTTAGCCACGAGCTCCATCCTGTGGGACGGCTGTCTGTCAGAGGCCATGAGGGATGACGGATGGGCGTACCATTGCTGCTGGGTCGTCGGCCTATTTACGGCGGGGTCCATACGGATTAGTGGTGGATGTGGGGAAGGAACGGTCAGCAGAAAGGAGCGCGCGGACGTTCTTAAGAAGAATGTATGTGGCTGCGGACCAAGACCATGCGAGCAATCTCGGAGGATGGGCGGCAGGCAGGTGGACGTCACGGTCGAGGGCAGCTGCGCAAGTGAAAGGACGGGGTCACACGTTCCATGCAGAAGGTGGCGAAGCGCTTATCTGGACCCTAGGACAAGAGCGTTACGCCGTCGTGTGCACAGCGTGTCCATCACGTCAGGCGGAAAGCCTGCAAAGGAGATCGCGACATCAAACACGCATGCGAAGCCCGGGGGCGTGCCAGAGTGTCCGTGCGCGGTCTGAGCGCAGACATGCTGCAGCTGCAGCTGCAGCTGCACGCAGGTCTTGAAGCATCCGCGCAGGCCATCTCGGAAGCGCGTCTGAGCGCTGCTGCCCGCTCCCCGCTGCGTGCTGCGAACGGATGTCGGATGTCGAGGTCGAGGTCGAGGGCCACGGCCACGAGCGTCGACGCCGGTATACTAACTGTGCCCACAGAGTGACGTAGCGTGTGAGCCATCAAATCCGCCATCATGCTTCCTCGTCAGCCAGCTGGCAGCTCCCGTCAGCCGCTTCTTCTGCTTCCCGGCTTCCGCCTCCCGCCATCACTGTCCCAGTTGGGGTACAGCCCGACGCCTGATCGTCGCCCCGCCCTCTCTTCTTTCCTACCGGACGACTTGTCACTGGCGACTCTTTACTTGGCAACTTCCCAAGGAGCCCTTCGACTTCGAGATTCCCTGATTATCTTAGCATCGAGGTTCATCCATGCGCTCTTGTTCCCCACCGTCTGGCGGTGCTCATACATCCCTCAGCTCGACGCTCGACGTCTGCGACTCGTCAGAGCCGCGACTCGGCAGCACCATGATTTAGTGACAGCGCGGCCACGTATATAAGCTTGCTCTGTGCTGGCTGACCTCCGACATCGCTGCCGCCGCCTCACTCCTGCCCTCGTAGTCTTGCCAATTCCCCCAGTCTTACCCGCTGCCCTCTTCGGCCTCATCCCATCACGGTCGCTCGTCGCCTTGCCCATCTCGCCGTCGTTTTGCGCACAGATTTTCCGCCTTTCTCACTCGTGCTGCATCTCTGAGCTATGGGTCCGTCTACACCCTCTAAGGTCCAGCGGTCGCCTACGTACCCGCCCATCGACGAGGTCTTTGTGCCCTGGAAGGCTCGGCTCAATGCGTGTCCCTTCATTGCATCATACGACGGGCCTGACAGACCGCTCCGCACTATCCCATAGTGAGTTTTCTACAGTCTTTCAACCTCTTTACTTTTCTGACACCTAGGCACCTGCGCGTAGCCCCGAGTGGCCCAACCGCACGCTGGTCGCAGTCGACGAGCTCGAGTCATACATCGCAATGCACAAGTTCACCAAGCCTCACTGCTTCTGCGGCCTGAAGACCGGTTACAATCACCAAGTCAAGATAGTCGTTCCGCGCACCGAGGGCAACCAGAATTTCGGGCATGTCTGCTTTGCGTGCGCTACGATGACCTGCGGCTGGTGGCGTAAGTCCTCTTTCCCTGAATTCTTTCTACCTATGACTGACGCTTGCATAGAGGACACCCATATCATCATTGCCAAACATCCGAACCTCCCCACTGCGATCTATGACGCTCTTTCAACCAAAGGCAAGCTAGTCTTTCCCCTCGTTGTCTACCTCACGCTGATGTGGTGTGCTTTGCACAGAGCTCGACCTGGCAACAGGACGGTTCGTATCGCCTGTGCGTACGCCTGTGCAGAGGCCCATCGGTACGTCCGCCTCCTGATGACAAGCAGACTGAAGAGCACTGACCGTACTACGCACAGTTCGCGCTGGAGCTCTCTTCACCGGAAATAGCGACGCGGACACGCCGAAGCACGTCAAGATCGAACCTGGGGCGGCACCCTTCGAGGGGACGACAGAACCCAACACCCCCGTGAGGACCGCGAAGCGCAGCGTCAGCGCATCGATCGCCACCGCCACGCAGTCACAGAAAGGTGCGCCGTTCCATCATATGTTTGAACATACCTGACGCGCAACTACTCAGATGCAGACGACTTCTTAGTCGACCTTCAGCTTACCTGGAAAAATGATGCGAACGTACCCATCGTCATCCCCAACCGCGATGGTGACGCCCCTCTGCCCGACTTCGAGTGCATCCGCATGCTCTTTTCCCTCGGCGACGTCAACAACCCAGGCCTGCGCATCGACGACCTCATCCGCTTGCTAGCCAGGTGCGAGTCGTGCCAGCTCATCATGACCGCCGCTGCCCTTCGAACGCACCGCTGCCACCTTGCTGGCATGCGCCTCATCAACGACTACACCCTCGCAAAGATGGACGCCTCCACCGCAGAGGCCAAGACCAAGGTGGTCAGCAGCGAGGCGAAGGGAGGTGATGCGAAGGGGAAGGGCAAGCGTAAGGCGGCGCCGAATGCGAAAGCGGGCCCGTCGAAGATGAGGAAGCTCAACCCTCTCCCGCCCATCGTCGCTAAGGAGAAGCGCAAGGCAGAGAAGGCCGAGCTCCTCCGTACCGTTGTTGGCCCCGTTGATTTCTTTGATCCTCGGTACATGACCTCTGACTCCTCCGAGTATGGCTCTGCCTAGTGTCGCTTACGCTTACGCTGTCTCTTTCTTGTTGTAACATGTACGTAGTGACTGCACGCAATGGTGAAAACATCCTGATTGCCTTTGAAAGTAAATGAAAGTAAAACAGTACTTCTACTCAGTCTTTAGGCTTCCACGGATACGCCTTAAGAAGGCCTTCGTAGGTAGTGAACTGAGGCTCCGTGATATTAAAGTCCTTGAGGATATCCTTGTGCGTAAAGTGAACAAGGCATGTGCGCTGGCCTCCCTCGCTCCAGCCCGACACCTTGTGAGGCACAATGCAACCCAGTATGAAGATAAGCGTACCGGATTCATAACCAAGGCCCGTACGGAAAATGGGCATCTCTAGCATGCAGCCAGAGTAGGGGCCTACGCTCAACAGCGCGTCAACACCTGCAAGGCAGCCCTTGTCGTCGCGATGGGCTGGCGTCTCGCGGTTGTATATGATCGAAATACCCTGGAACGACGACGGCCAGCCCTTCGCATGCGCCGCGGTGCGGTATTCCTTGCGCAGATGATCTATTGCTTTGGCATATGCGCGCTGAGGGTCCGGCGCAGCAATCTTCAGCATGTGCTCAAGTCGCAGCTGGAACACCTGGAGTCGCGAAAGCAGCTTCTGTGTAGCGTCCGCGTGAGGCTTGGTGCCCGATAACGAGAGGCTGGGCCTCAACGGAGCGTTCTGTGTCCCAAGTCAGCATCTGCGGGCCCTCAAAGATAAACAAGACACGCACAGGACGGCCAATCTCGTGCCAGCCTGGCGAGACGTGCGTGCATCCTATCTTGTTCTCTCCTTCGGCACGGTAACCATTCGCAGCGCCGCGGCCAAGCTTGTCAGCAGACATCTTGGGTTTGAATTCGGCGGCGTATTCGTCGAGGTAGTGCGCATGGTTCCGCTTGAAGAAGACGCTGAGAATGAGCCAACGCCGGAGTGATATAGACTTAAACGTACGCTGACTTGCTCTGAGAGGTACGCAGGAAAATGGAACGCGATGAGCAGGCCATTGCGGTCGAAGAAGGAGCGCGATTTCCCGTCCGTGAAGCTCTGCGGCTTAAGGCGTTGGAAGGCGGGCGAATATTCCAACAGGTCTTTGACGCCATCCTCCGTCAGCTCGCGCGCAATTGCCGCAAGCTCACGGAGGTCCACATCAATTTGGACTGCACAGATAAACTCAGTGCAAAGGAGAGGATACACGAAACGCAGCGTACCTGCGTTGTCAAGAGCTTCCTTCAACTTGCGCCTATTGAGATTCTCGAATTGGTCCAGCTGTTTTTCGAGGCTCCTTTTTTCTGTAGACGGAGTTGCATCTATAATGCTCAGCTGTAGATATACGAGTTAACAGGTGTGTGGGTGTGACATACCGTTCATGTTTGGGCGCCGTAGTCTCGTAGACTCGCGCTCGCGAGTAGGCTTGCGCGCAGGCACGGGTGCCCTGAGGACGCCGGGGCCAGACGATGGCACCTCACCGGCGAGCCGCAGTCGCCCGCGGGTCTTCTTCCTGCCCCCTGCGTTGGCCTTCTTGTGCCCAGTCATCGAGACGGTGCAGAACGAGAGAAGGTGACGGGAAGAAGCAGAAGCGCGGCCGAGTGATGCGCCGATGCGTGTGGCTGTGCGGCGCTGATGCGCTGATGCGCTGGCAAGTTGTCGCTTCGCGTCGCGCTGTCTTTTCTTCCTTCCACCACCACCACCACTTGCACCCGGCTGACTACCCTCTGCGTCGGACACATGGTTAGTTTTGGACTACCGTTCGACGTAGAGCGCGCCCTTTGCTGGTTTTGGACCGCAGGGTTGCTGTAGAAAGACTCAACAGCAACTCTTTTCTCCTGCTCGCCTCTCGCGCACACAATTCCTCGCCTCTCCAGCACCTCTCGTGCTGTCGTCCCTGTCCTACACATCAGCGCTGTGCGCCAGGCCACAGTGCCAGTAGAGAGGTGAGTTCAACGTCATGACAGCTGTTGCAGCGTCCTCACTAACATAACCCACGTCAGCCATGCCACCCAGCTCCCACACCACCGCCCCTGCAACGACCTGCGGTCAAGTGGCGCCCTCGTCACCTCCCCGCCGCTCCTGGCGTGCGCGCCGCCGACCCACCGTCGTCCCAGCTCGCCAGCACGCGCGACGTCCCCCGCTATCCCCTCCGCCGCTGCTCCGTCGTCCTCCCAGCTCCCCGTCGCCTTAGCAACGCCAGCGCGTCTACCTCGCACCCGCCCACATCCAGCCCACGTACACGTCATTGTGTATGCCGCCCTCACTCGCGCTCACCACGCGCGCCCACCCTCACCGCGCGCACTCGTGCCCGCCCACCGTGTACCCGTGCGTGAACCCACCGTCATGCGCACCCATGCTCGCCTCGCGTTCACCGCCCACGCGCACCGACCGTCACCGCGCGCGCACCCGCCCTCGCCGTCGCCGTCGCCGCGCACCCGCCCTCGCCGCGCACCCGCCGTCGCCACGTACCCACACCGGCGCACCCACCCTCGCCGCGTACCCGCACTGTGCACCCGCCGTCGTGCGCACCCGCACTCGCCCCGCGCACACCACTCGCCCCGCGCACACCCACCGTCACCTTGCGTGCACCCATGCTCACCGTGCGCGCACCCGCCCGTGCTGCGCGTACCCGCCCTCGCCTCGCGCACTGCCCTCGCCTCACGCGCACCGCCCTCGGCCTCGTATGCACCCGCACCCACCCTGCACGCATCCGCGTGTGGCCGCCCTCGCCGTGCTCGCACTGGCCCGAACGCCTTCGCGTGCCCCCGCGTGCCTCGCCGTGCGCGCACCCGCCCGCACGAATCGGCGCATGGATCAAGCGAGCACCGAGGTCGGGGTGGTGGCACCGTGTGGCGCGTCTTCGTGCACGCAGTCTGTGAACAGCGGCATGGAGGCAGGCGTCGCGTGGCCGCAGCTGACAACGTATTGGAGGAGCGGGAGCATGAGAGGAGGAGGATGCCCGAGCGGGGCTGGCATTTTGAACCGGCGTGGCGTGCAGAGGAGCGCGCACGAGTTGAGTGGCCTGTTCATTCGTTAGTACTCTCGGACGGCCGGCAATGCATAATCTTCCATGCCAGAAGCTGTATTGCGACGCGAGTGCGCATGTGCGCATGCTACGGGTTGACGCAATAGCGAAGATGCGCGCTATCGCTGCCCGCGTGCCACGTAGGGTTGGCGCCATGGCCTACGTCTCTGCGTGCGCGTCATTGCCCCTGTTCAAACACCACCACGTCCGTGATTCCAGCTCTCCACACACGATCGTATGCTGCCGCCCGTACCACGCAGCCGTCTCGCCGCTCGAACCACGCAGCCGTCTCGCCGCTCCCACTGCGCCCGCAACCGCACCGCCGCCCACGCAAGTCATGTACTTCCAGCTAGCAGTGCTCCACCGCAAGACGTAGATGAGACCAAGACGAGACTTAGGGTCCGGCAAAGGCAGGAATCGCAGTAGTATTGATGCAGTTATAGGTATTACAAGACGCCATACGACTTGAATCTTTTTTGTGCACGTTCAGGGGACGGGGGCATCAGCTCAGACCTGGCCGTGTTGGCCGTGCGTGTAGCTAAGAAACGCGGGTGAGGACAGGGTGTATTTCAAGAGCTCTGTGTTTACCTGGTAACTGCAATTTTGTTGTGCGGTCCACGCGCATCGGATTGCCGTCGCCGTCCATTGCAGATGTATCTGCGAGCTTGAGCGCAAGCTCGTCACTGAGGGCTCCCAGTAGGTCTTTCATCTCCAGTAGTTCTGATGAGGAACTGATGTACGCTGCATCTTGAAGTGTAGTCAACAGACCGTGGAGCTTTGGCAACACGTACGCTGTGTCGTGCTCCACGCGTTGCTGCATCTGAGATTGGATCGCGCTGACGTTGGCCTGGTGGATGTCCTGGTCGGATTGGCGGCCTTGCGGTGTGCTGTTTTGCGGTGCATCATCTGGGTCAACATCCATCTAAGGCGCGCCGGGTGAGCTGCTGAGCGTTTCGGATATAC
The DNA here is from genome assembly GCA_019914985.1 of Auriscalpium microsporum. NCBI lineage: Eukaryota > Fungi > Basidiomycota > Agaricomycetes > Russulales > Auriscalpiaceae > Auriscalpium > Auriscalpium microsporum. The sequence goes on from JAHLMG010000001.1 coordinate 3,380,593, forward strand.
AGAGCTCTGACGGTACGCACATTACAGTTGTCGGCTTCGAAATTGCTGACGCTCTCTGGCAAAGATTCCATGACCTCCGTCGACGGCATGATCTCCGCAAGACGGACTGGTGGCAGGACATTGTTGGGCGTGCCGACGAGTTGCATGTTCGGTGGAGTGAGAGGTGAGCAATACCCTTGCGGATATGCAACCGGCAACAATGCAGCTGTTACCGCTTCACCAAAGCCAGCACCATACCAGGCCTGTGTTTCTGCGAATAAACGGCCAGCGTCTTCACAAGACTTGGGCAACTGGTATGTCGTCAAGTTCGGGCGAGATAGCTGGATGACTATGCAGAGTGCGCGCATATGCTTGCACGCACAACCGCGCTGAATCCAGTCGGGACAGGAGCAAGTCGCCAAGCCAGAGGAATGGAGTGTGAGCCAATAACGGGGATATTCTGCGTCCGTGAGTGTGGCTTTGGATGATGCGCATGTCGCCCATAGTTCAAAGGGCCGCGCTGCAGAAAGAAAAGAGACACTTCCGCTCGATGCAATCTCGGCTGCAAGCACATCTCTCCGACCGTCGGGCTCGTACCAGGCGACAACGTGTCGCTCTTTTTCCACCCTAATTCTTGCTGACGCAGCACTGGCGGGCGCAGGGCCTCCCGCCGCTCCTGGGAAACGGTTTGCTTTCCAAAGGGCATATTGAAGTCGAAGGCGCTGTTGGGCAAAAATTCGGGGCAGAATGTGGGTGACGAGATGGCAAATGAGTACGTCAAACCGCAAGCGATGTCCGGAGTGCTGCCACTGAGGAATGTATCGATTCTTCAGGGCGTTGTTGAATGACTCAAGGTGGTTGGTTGTAGGAAGAATGTGCTCGACAGGCACATTCAGACGCTGAGCCGCCAGCATACGTCCGCCCCGAGACCACCCGGCCCAGAGAGCTTCTGGCATCCAGGTCTTCTCCAGGTACAAGATGAACTCTGCGCCTGCCTTGCTTGCTGCCTGATTGGCCGGCGTCTTTCCAAAAACATCCAGGTACCTCTTTTCAACGTCGAGCAAGGCCTGCGCATCCGCGCGATCAACAGACTCTATTAGACTGCCACATAGTCAGGAATAATGCATTGAAACGACTGCAGCGAAGGTGCGCACATGTTCTCCATCATGCGAGCCCTCTCGCGAACGATTACCTTTGCATACGAAGGTTGATCGTCTTTGTCCCGACTGCCGCTGCCCAAGAGAGAGTTGCGCTTGTTGGTCCAGCACTGGCGAACATGAAATTTGCACAGGAGGAGGACAATGAACGGCCACACAATAAGCAAGGCCCCGCGCTCCTTTGCATCTGTGTCCGTGATGCCCAGGCCCGGCGCGAAGGTCCTCTGCCGCGCAAATGGACTATTGTTAAGGTGCGCGTTCCATTGCGCCAGCAGCTCCGTGATAATCTTGGTGTTGTACCCAGCGTGCGTCGCGCGACTGCCGGTGGGTGCGGAGAAGAGAAAGATCGCGACTGGGACGCCCTTTCCAGTGTCGTCTACCCCCATGGCAATCCAGGTGAGAATGCGGCTTGTTGATAGTCCAAACGTGCCGTCGAGGATGAGCTGGGACCCGTGGATGTACTTCCAGGCCGCCTCGTCCATCTCCGGGGTCGAAACGCAGGCAATGAAACGCTCGTCCTTCTCTGTCCGAGCTGAGTAGTGAAAGATAGCGTCATAGATCGTCTGGTTGAAACCTCGCGAGCCTGGCGTCATCCAGTCCTCGACATTCAACTGCGGTGCCCTCTGTATGTCGATGCCGTGTGCTTTGTGATGGCGGCGGTAGAGGCCACCTACGTCACTCCCAAGCAGTTCGTAGCGTACGTTTGCTCGCAGGGGATCCCAGTCTCTCTGCCCTCGGTAAGCTTTGTCTGCAATCATGTGGGCATTGCGCGACTGAATCATCTGCAGGCTACAAAAGAGCATCAGCGTTATGCAAAAGGCGAAGCAGGGCCTGAACATACCTTGCGCCCTCGGACAGCTGGGCCAGTGCAGTCTCGACAACATGCGCATGCAGGGGAACCGCAGGTACGCGCCGGATGAATGCGTGTAGGCAGGCTTCGTTGTGCTCAAGATATCCCACTAGACGTGTGATGCGATCGCTGGAGCCTGGAGCGAACGTGATATCCGCGTGGGCCATACACCCAGTGTAGTCAAAGGGCGCAAACCGTGTGGACGGTTTGTCCTTGACGGTTTCACCCTTCTTCGCGCGGAGCTTGTTCTCTCTTTGTTGTCGTGCTTCGTTGCTGTACCCACATCCACTAAAATTCAGGTATGAGACGCAAGTGTGAGGTAGATACATGCGTAAGATATATACCACTGTACTAGGATCCTGCGCGCACTCTGCCCCACAGCCTCTCCGTTCGTCCACACAACATTCCAGCGATTCTCCAACTGCTCCCGAGACGAAACGTCGAGGCCGGCGTCCTTGAGAAGTGGCGCGGCCACCGCCTGATCGGCCGAAGTATCCTTGAACAGGCGACGTACTTCCTGTTGGGCGGTATAGATGCCCTTGATGGTGATGAGGACGTCTGCTGGACTGTGAAGCTTGTCCAAAGGGACCTGAGTCAAGGCGTCAGGGTTTGCGTAGGGTGTCATCGCTGGAGGGACTTACCACAACTCGCAACAAGCGGGCATCGCCATAGTTCACGGGCACGTCGGCGAACGGATCGGCGTCCGCTGTACTACCTTGCGCATGTCCTTGTTGCGGCTATTTCATCGCAGCGTTAGTCAAAATGACATGTAAGTGCAATGCGACATACTACTTGTTCCTCCAGGTGGAAGAGCTTTGGCATAAACGCCAACAGCCCGGTCGCGATGCTGGTCAGATAGAGGTGCGTGGCGGCAGGGGTGAAGAACAAAGGTGCTCGTGCAAACAAAGATGCTCGCGCAGCGGGACGGGGATGAAATGCTCGGGGAGGCGCCTGCGGTGTTGGTTGGGCAACTGAAGCGCGAGTGCCATGAGACGACCCTCCCAAAGGATTCATCGGCGGGAGGCACACCTAGTTGCCGTTCGCGTCGAGCGACCGGGCAATGGGCTGGAGAGTGTGTCCATAGACGTTCCATATTGACTGTACACACACCCATGAGCCATGCGCTATGCAAAGATTTGACCAGCCACGCACCTAAGCACTGTCATTTTCCATGTGCGACACCAGCAGGTGCGCAGGCATGAGACCATCTATCACATTCCTAGAGACCAGGTGTGCAGTGATGCAAGGCCCCACATCAGTCAGGACTTTGAGAACGCTCTGCAAGTAGCAGTACACTCACTCGAGGTTGGAACTTGGGGCGCGGAGGTTCAGACAACGCCGGTGCCAAGCGCTGCATGTGGTCGGCGTCGTGGAGTGTGCTGGCCAACGTGGGAGGCAAGCTGGCACGGATAGGCAAGAGGAGGCCTTGCCATTTGACTGGCCTATGCTCCAAACAGCGTGCTGCTGATCGCTGCTGATGGCCATGAGTTTGGTCGGGAGATGGGGCTGTTGGATCAGCGGACAGGTGGACGGCGGGCAATGCGCTTTGGGCTGCGTCGGGATGATGGGTTCGAAGGCGTGCGCATCAACTTCTCGCCTCGGAGCTTGCCGGCGACTTCTGCCGACTCCTGCCGCCTGCCCCATCAAGTTCGCTGTCAACCGTGTGTGCTTCGCATTGCGTCACTCTGTGGGCACGTTGGTTATCCTCGACGCCGTGGGAACATCACGTGAACGCGTTATTGGTCGCGTCCAACTCGCTGGCCAACCGTCCTCGTCCTTCCTCCCCACCCGCGTGTCGTCGCCGCACAACCATGTCAGATCTCTACACCGCCCTCCGAGTATCACCACGCAAGAAGCGTGCTCTATCGGACAGCGACGACGACACGACCCTCACCCCCAAGAGACTTCGCACCGCGTAAGCGACCCATCCACTCTCGTCTCATCTTTTCCTGATTCTCTCCCAGCCCTATTTCACCGCCCAAGTCTGTCCGAAAGGCGAAGCCTGCAGCCGCCGATGCGTCGTCTCTTCCTACCAACCTCTCCCGCTTGTTCAAGGTCCAGACCGCACTTCAACATGCTCTCTCTCATGCAATGGCCTCCTGCGCCGTCTCCCCTTCCTCAGACACCGGCATTGTCAGAAATGTTCTCAACCATCACTCTCTTAATGCCTATTCTGGCCTCACCGTCAGATTCGACGTGGACGACCTCCGGCGTCTTTGTTGGCTTTGGGAGTGGCCCGGTGACGCGCTGCCGCCCACAAAGTCCACTAGTTTGGCAGCGGATGACGAGAATCCTTTCTTGGAGTTCGAACCACCTGCACAGCCCAAGGATTGGACTCGTGGTGCCATGGGCTTCGCCATCAGCCCGACCACACACATGTCCAAGTCCGCTGGTGTGCGCGTCCCTGCTTACGGCATCGGTATCGAGGTGGAGATGGACCTCGACAAGGACATGGGCAGTGGAATGGCAGCGGTGGCACGCTGGACGGCCGCAAGTGAGACGAGGCGATATGAGGTCTTGACCAAGTTGCGCAGATGGGCAGAGGTATGCGTTTCATCTATTTCCTGCGGGTGTTCCGATCATTGAGATGCCCTCCAGCTTCATCCAGATGCCAACCCGGTTCCGAACATTCCCATGGCCGATCTACCACAACTGATCATTCCTGCGAAACCCTCCACCCTAACGAGGCTACTTGCCTCGTCATCTCCCAAGGCGACCTCTTCTGTGAAGATACTAGAGACGCCTCCCTCACCCACTGCTCGGGTGAAACGGTCTTCACCCCTCAAATCTCCTGTAAAGAGGTCTTCCGCAGCACGCGAGTTTGCCATTCCTTTCCCTATCACACCCTCTTCTAGGACAGCATCACCGTCCAAGAACTCCGTCCTTTTCCCGCAGACGCCTTCAAGACGATCTCAGGCAAATGATCTTGGCCTTCTGACCCCCAAAACGCCTTCTCTATCGCCTTCTCGCTCCGATACCAGCGATTCCTTGCCGTCCACCCCAGTTCACCAGCGCGGAGCCAATGCCGCGACCGCGCCTGACACTCCCAGCAGCTCAAGGCGGCAAGCCCTGTACGAGCGTATCCGGCAGAAGTCACTGACCAGCACGCCCACGAAGGCTGGCAGCGAGACGCCCAGAGGGAAGATGTCACGCGACCAGATGCTGAAAATGAGTCAGGACGAACTGAGGCGGCGCGTGCTACTGGGCCGTTTGGGCGGTGTCGCAGAGAGCGTTTGGATGTAATTTCCTCTTTTTCTATTTCTCCTGTGATAATCCGCTCACAGTCGTGTCTAGGCTTTTTGCTGGTCCCAACGGCACCGGTACACCCACTACAAGGAAGCGGCGGGCTTTACCCTCTTCAGACGTCGTCGCTGCTGTCCTCAAGTCATCCCCCGTTCCTATCTCAGCAGCCGAAGCCCGTGAATCTCTCACAATGCTCACGACGCTCTGTCCGTTTTTCCTGAAGGAGCTGAACATCACTGGTCAAGATTGGTTGGAGATGCCTGCACCGGCGCAAGCATCCACTGATCCAGCCACTCCGACAAAATCGGTGCCAAAGAGCCCGGGATCCAGCCGCAAAAGGGACGAAAGCGTTGATGAGTTGCTCACCAGGAGTCCGAGACGCGTTAAGAAAGAAGGCGGTGGCCTCCGGGAGGTCCGCGAACGAATCCGTCGGGAGATGGAGCTCCATGATTGACGATCTAATCGCTGCTCTATTTGTTTGTCCGAAATGCTTTGACGTGCTGTGCTTCTTCTCTCTCTCTCTCATTTCCCTCGATTTGCGATACCTAGCGATGCTTGTACTCTCCCTCCTCCCTGCGACACATCCTACCTAACACACCCTCCCACCACTGGGCCTTGTTTTTGCGATACCTATAGCAATGTTTTCCCCTTGTTGTTCCTTGTGACACCTCCAAACTACCACCAGTCATATCATCTACTGTACAATTTATGATCAAGTACATTTTCAAGAGTACTGTTACGGCATCGTACAGACGCGCCGGGCATATGACTGTCAATTCTCTGCGATCTCTGTCCGAAGTCCATACGTTTCGCGAGCGCGTTGCTCGAAATCGACACAGTCCACTATCGTTCCCTCCCGTCTGCTATGCTCCGCCGCAAACACAGTCAGGTGGCTCCTGAGAACATCCGTGACGTCCGTGCCCAGAATGTCCTGCTGCCGAGTCCGCACCGCCTCGACGAAGGTGCGGACCAATCCCAGATCGCCGCCACCGTGTCCTCCCCCTTCAGACTTGGGATGGTGGACAGTAGACTTGCCAGTGCGGAAGTCGTTCACTGTGAACGATATCATGTCGCCGATGATCTCACCGTGAGTAAAGTGAAGCCGAGTCTGCCGGTCGCAGATGAGGGTGGTATAGGCGACCATCGTGAAGGACACAGTTACCCCAGAAGCGAACTGAATATTTACGACCTGCAAAGAGTGAGAGTGCATTCAATGATGAGAAGTCGGGAGCCACGGGTACCTGATTGTCGCAAACGTCGTTGTCACTCTCATAGACGCATTTGCCATACGGACCCTGCAGGAGGGCATCCGTCACACTCTCGATGTCTGGGACACCATCCACGATGGTAGATGCTGGCCACCCTAGGTGGCCCGCGGAGACTTTGTCCAAGTAAACTTCAGGATCAAAATCAGCCAGATATCAATACAATGGAAGTAACCGCGACGCACCCTTCTTTGCGCTGTACGGACACGACTTCTCAATGGGACAATCGAAGCATCTCGTAGCGTCTCCTGCTTCAGCAGGTTTACTTGACTTACGGAAATGTTGTAGTCCACCGAAAGAAGTGATGCGAGCAGGCGCGTCGGGCGACAGCCAGTGACAGATAATATCAATGTCACTATTGGCTGATGAGCGGAGACTGGGTACGTAGAGGCAACAGGTGCGCACTGGCAACTCTTCGTCATCAGCGAGAAACTGCTTTCGGCTTCCTTGGACCAATTTCCCCGCACGTAGGAGTGCGCAAAGTGCCAATGCCCCACAGGCTCGACGTGAACGGCGTTGATCAGTTGTCCCAGCTTCCCTGACCGGACTACATCCGTGACGGCCAGGCTGTATGGCGAATACCGCAGGACTAGCGAAGTCAGCGTTCAGAAGATGGTCCGATGTGGTCTACGCCTTACCGTGACCCATGCCAAATATGATGCCCGCATTCTTGACCGCAGTTTCCATGCGTATGCAGTCCTCGATGGAAGTTGCCATAGGCTTCTCGCACAGGATATCGTACCCTTGCGAAGCGAACGCCTGCACCAGTTCGAGATGCATGTGGTCTTGGACGGCGATGACCACAGCATCTGCGAGTCGTTTGCCGATGGTGGCGATAGTCTCGGCGGAGGCATCGAAGAAGTCCTTCCATGTTTTGAAGACAAGGCTACCATCGACGCTGTACATATTCGCAATGAGCCGCCTCGTCTTGGGACGGGGCTCTGCGATTGCGACCACTTTGCATTTCGCAGGATCCGTCAGAGCGTACTGCGCATAATTCTGAAGCGGGTCAGCAATTGGACAGACATCGACTTCGACATCGACTTCGACATCGGAGACACTCACCGACCCGCGCTGACCGCATCCGATGATTGCCAATGTGACAGGCTCTGCTGAAGCTTTGACTTCGACTTGTTGACCCATGGACGCTGAGATATGGTCCGAGCTCAGCCTCGCTGGTTGCAACGCCATTGAAATCGGAAAGAGACGCGCGCAAGGCTCCTCCTTCGACGCGTCCACACACGACTCAGCGAGCTCATGCCCCGGCTCATCGCTCGTCTCTACGAAAGCTTGACAGCTGGGCCCAGCAGTTCCGACGCGTTCGTTCGGCGTGTGCGCCCGCCAGCAAAGAGACCCAAGTCGCTTTTCAAGCCCGCTCCTCCCACTCCGGACTGGTCACTCAGCGACCGCCGGCACTCCGTGTTGCTTGACTCCGTCAACCCCATCATCCGTCCTCGGGAGTATGTCCACCACAAGAGATTGCCTCCGCGCGTCAGAGTGTCTAGGAATCAGAGGAAGAAGACTGCGTCAAGGGATGGGAGTGTGGAACACGATCAACCGCGAAGTATGACTGTTGCGGAGAGGGAATGGGAGGCCAACCCGTACCGTACGCGACATCTCCCCAAAAACTTCGTTGTTCTGACCCAGCGGAATGTAGTGCGAATGTTGTCGAGCCCGTTACGTCGGTGCGCTGTGACCTTACGATATTTACCCCGCGGTAGGCGTCGCTCTTCCGTCGATATACTTGCCCTCACCTGCCAACCTACTAGACTTCATGGTCAGACTCACTCCCAAATTGCTCGCCGCTCCTCGAGAAACATCAAAGAGTCAAACCTTTGCACTTCTTCCTGACGGCTTGGAGCACAGCAAGTTTAATAACTTCCAGAGTCGTAAAGGCAGCTACGTGATTTGTCGCGAAGCCGCATTTGCTGAACTCCAAAAGAAACGTATGACCAGACACGATTCACAATAGGATCATCCTCATCCTGACGTTCAGAATAGCTGGCCGTCTCAGCCGAATAATGCCAGGCCTCATCATGTCGCCATCGCTATCGCAATACATCCATCGCCTACTCCAAGTCCGCATTTTGCAAGAGCTCGAGATCCTCGCGGACCAGCTACAGACTCGACCGCAAAATGCTGAGGGTGCACCTTTGCTTCGAAGGCTCACGCGGGCAGAGCTTAGCTCACTACGTACGGACAATGTTCTGCCCTCTGGAGATGCAATCGCCGTCATCATCGTTCCTCCATTGAACAAGGACCCCAATACGAAGCAACGATCGGTACCGAGCATATCGTCCTTACCGGAACCTGGCGGAGTTACTGTCAAGAGGGCGGCACTACCTGTTTCACTGTTATACCCAGACCAAGGTGGAACTCTACCGAGCGTCGTCTCGTCGGCACGGGTCCCTCTGTACAACGGGGTGTCCTTATTCCAATCAAGGACATTGCGATCTGCACTGCATGAAAGACTATGTCGACTTCTTCTCGTGGAGAGGCGGGCGCGTTATGGGAAGCAGGGCCGTGCCGAATTGTCTCATGCAGAGTTTGGCAACAAGCTAGACGGGAAGTCGGATAGGAAGGGGAGCCATGCGTTCGTGCTGTACTCTGGCGCGAAGACGGTCAAAAGGGCAGACAGTGCTGCTCTTGCGATCGCGTTATGGAGACTGAGATTGTGGAATGGCGATTCCTGGGAGTCCGAGGGCGGCACATGGGCATCCGTCGAGTAGGACATGTCACATTCGTATAATTAGTTATCATCGAGATTTGGTACAGAATCGCAAGGACGCCGAGAGCACAAACTGAGGGATTACCGATCACGATTCAAGCCAAACCCTCGCGACCTGCTCGAACCTGAGCTCGAACCTGTGCCGCTCGTGCTGACACCGGCATCGCGCACCCTCTTCTCTACCTCCGACACCTTGCTCTCCAGCTCGCGCGATGCGCCATCAATCCATTGCAGGCTCTCCAAATGGCTGCTGAGAACTTGGGATATTTGCGCCATGGGATCTTCGTTCGATGTGGACTTCGTGTTGCCGGAGGAAGAACCGAGGGAGACCGTGTTCACGGACTCGATCAGCTGAGTGAGCGAAGATGACAGGTCATCCAGATGATTATGAAGCTCCGTCGCGAGCATATAGCTATGATACAGCATTAGCAAGTGCAGATTGATGAGTAGATATGATTCACTTTTTGTCCCGCTCGGTATCCGCAGGTCCGGTGTCCAGGGTGCGCAAGCTACCGCCTTGTCCGCCCAGCACTTCTTCCATTTGCTTCTCGTATACCTCGATCGTAGCTGCAAGCTCCTTTTGTTGCAGCTCGACATGGTCCAGGGACTGGTCGATATCATTCTGTTCCCGCTCGGCTGCTAGGACATGGCTGTACAAAGCCGCAAGCTATTGCATCTGTGATAAGCAATGATACGCTACGCCGCAAACTGTGTCGCGCTCACGTTGTTACCGTTTTCAATGAGGGCCCGATCCCAGACGGCCACTTCCGAAGCAAACTTCGAGAAATCCCGGACATGGTTCTCCAGTTCTGCAGACCACTTATTCACGATCTCTTCGATGCTCTTGCCCCTGAGCATTGACGGCGGTGGTACAGCTACCGACGCGATATTCGACGCTATGACAGCAGTAAGGTAAGCAAAGGTGAGAAGGTCAACAATTGTACGGATCAAACCTACCAGCTGCCGGAGCTGTTGAAGCGGTCCCTGCCCCAAGGGTAGTGCCACCGAGCGTCGAGCCTGCAGGCTTACCAAACAAAGCTGATATGACAGTCAATCGATATGACAGGCTAGCAACATAATGTGACATGTTACTCACAGGAAGTCGTGTCTTTAGTGCTCGCAGTCGTGGCCGCCGTAGCTGACCCAGAGGGAAGGTTGAACGAGGGCAAAGGCGCTGTCAACATATTCGGCAAGACATCAGGAAACCGTGCGCGAGACTAAATCTTACTCGAAGCCCCGTCCTTCTTCTCCCCCGGTTTGTTGGCGCCAAGGTTACCGAACAGCCCTCCCGGTACTGGCGCTCAAATAGTCACAGGGTCTCAGAATAGTGAAACAAAGATCTATAGCCTGTACCAACCTGTGGTGGATGCCGATGGCGTAGCTCCAGCTGCAGTGGCGCCTCCCAGTGGAAAGGGTGGAAGAGTAGAAGAAGCGTTCGCAGTAGAGGTGCTGGTAGGCGCATCAGGTTTTTTGCCAAACAAACCTGTGGGCATCGAGCCCAAGGGTGCCGTCGACGCAGGTATAGACCCGGCATTCTCGCCGGGCTTCGCGTTGGAGGTAGTGGCAGGCGCCACAGCTATTCAAGTATATGAAAATCAGGAAGGACGTGCCACGGTGTCAATTCAACCTCACCAGCCGGAGTAAGGTTCGTTGTTGCGGCATTCGCTCCCAGTGACCCAAAGACTGCTAGTCATTAGATGCACACATAGCTCGGATAAAAGACAAAAACATACGGCCGCCGGGCTTCGCAGCCCCACTCGCGTCGGCAGGTTTGCCACCGAACAGTCCACTGAACGGACTAGGATTTGAACCGGTCGACGCCCCAGTTGCTCCAGGCGCCCCGGGGCCTGCGGCACTGGCAGCGCTACCACCTCCAAACAAAGGGTTCGAGCTCGGAGCACTTGACGTCGCAGCCGAAGGATTGGTTGCATCGAACAGGGGTTTATTACCTGCAGAGCTTCCTCCTAAAGGTTGCGCGGGCGTCGTTGATGGTGCAGCACCTCCCATGCCCCCGAAAGGCGACCCGGTGCCAACCAACGAGGTGCTCCCGGTTGCACTAGCAGCTGTGCATAGTTCAGATATCGGATATAGCACAGAGCCTAGGCAACCCACCAGTCGCAGGAGTGCTGGTCCCTCCACCAAAGAGGCCAGCTGTAGAAGGTTTCGCTGGGGTATGTCAGGCTCAAGTTCAACGCGTCAGACAATGCTACTCACCTCCACCAAACAGACCGGTTCCTCCAAACGCGCTACCTCCTGCTCCGCTCCCCGTGGCTGGCGCACCTCCACCAAATGCGCCACTGCCTGTAGCAGTTCCTGTTCCGAATGCATTTCCAGTTCCACCGCTACCGAACGCACTTGTCGGTCCAGTGCCAGAACCAGCCGCTGGCGCTAGCGCTGCACTTGCACCTCCGAATAGACCGCCACCTCCGCCAAATGCCCCGCCACCTCCAAATGCTCCGCCACCTCCTCCAGATGCCGCACCTCCTCCACCGAACACGCCTCCACTGGTCCCACCAAACGCGCCGCCCGCGCCTGTTGTGCTGGGTGTCGTAGGGTTGCCTTGCCCTGCTCCCGAAGTCTCATTAGTCGATTTCGCTGCCGAACCAAACCCACCGAAGGCGCTCATGGTAGTCAAGGTCAAGAGGGATGGTGGAAGGGACGGAGTCTGGCGCTGAGTCCGTTTCACGATTGTGGCGCGAAACAACAACGCGTCGCGGCCCGTGCGAGAGTCACTCTGCCTGACTCCCGTCTGTCGTCTGTCGACTAATTACAATGTTATCTGGTACGCAGGGAATTTAGCTGAATATATATCAGACATAACGTCGGACCGTCATTGCCTTCCCTGCAGATGATGGCAGCTGACAGTAGTGCGCGATACGGGGTGACGAAAGCCAAAGAGTGAGTATTAGTGCTAGTGTCCGCAAGGTAACTAGACATCCACACTGACACACTTCCGACGACTCCCGCTGTTCTCCCGCTGCAGTGACTCTCACCGGCCTGTGACCCTCATACAACGCTCGGCGCGTGCGCCTCCCAGCCTAATGCGCCGTACACGGGCGCGCACAACGTGTCGGCGTTCGGGACCGGCGCGTGTATCCAGCAAGTGCGGGTTTGACCCTGCAGTTCCTAGCGGCCAGCGAGGTGCGCACGACTGTCTTTTGTGGGTAAGGTCAGTGACGGAGACTATGCGTGTGCGTGCATTCCAAGTTATTGAGCGCGTGGGCTGGGCTCGGCGACAGCAGTCCCTGAATTAAAATAAACACCCATGCCTCAGAGTTTCGGTCAACCCGGACCCCTTCCCTAACAGTCTCGATGTGTACGTATACCCTGGTATACCTTGGCAGAATAAATCAGACCTTATTTGTATCGGTACGCTGCGCACGTTAACTTCTCATGAGAATATGATGAGCCCACTGCCGGGTTTGATTTCTTGAAGGTGCACACTGTGACTCAAGCGGATCCGGCTACGAGGCCGACCATGGACGACGTGGTTGCTCGTTCATTCGTGATGGCTTAAGCAGCCGGAAGCTCATGGTCAGTACGGGGCGGGGGGGGGGGGGGGGGGGGGGGGGGGGGGGCGGGTCACCGTCGTGAACGCCCGTCTCGTTGGAAAGGCGGGTGCATCAAGGGGAAGCCGCGTCTGCCCCCCAGAGGTCATTTGGGTCAAGCGTTGCGCGGCCCCCGGACATCGGCGGAGGTCCACATGACGAACGGGCGCGGGCGCACATCCGCTGGGCCGATCGCACCTTCCTTTTCCGCCCGCGATGTTGAACGCCTCGCGCTCGCGCGCGTGCCCGGCGCGCCCCTCTGGCCCGCGAACTGCGCGTTATTCTCAGTGCTCCACACGCGTTGCAGTGAAGGGGATGCAGCTATGTACAGGCCTCCACAAATTGAGGGATTCTATCACGAGTTAATCAATGTAGGAAATAAATAGATCGTCAGTGTTAAGAGCAACATAACATGTCCAGCAGATGGCTTAAATGTTCGGTCAAAAATTAAGGCTTCCAAGCGGGAGTGCGGACTGGTGTGGCAGGTATTATGGTGCGAGAACGAAGAACGGGCGCCTTCGACGGTGTAACTGGCCGCAGTCCTATACCGTCGACATCCGCTCTTCGCATGAACTGCAGAGGTGTTAGCGGAGAGCCTGGAGACGAAGCTGTCTTCAGCGACTGAGGACTCCTTCCGCTCGGTGTCGACAGGGCAAAAGATGGAAGCGGCGCGCCCTTCGGTTCTGGAGTACGTAGCGCCCGCGGAGGTGTCGTTGGATTCTCTGCCGTCTCCAGCAAGGTTGCTGAGCTGATCCACCGTTCTTCCCTGGCTCCCAAGAAAGGAACAGGTGCCTCCGGTAGTAGGCGAAACATGTCAGCAAAATGCGTCTGTATAAAACTAAATGGCGTTTATCAACGGCCATCCTTGATAGCACGGAAGAACGCACTTCGACAGTTCCATCCACCCACCACCAACACGGACCATCACCGTGCGTGAGCGGAGGATACGACAGAAGCAAAGCTTCGGGTCTTCGCCTCCGATCCAATATTTGCCACTCTGATCATGCCAAGCGTCCTCAACGACTTCGATCTTGATATCCACCGGGAGGTTGTTAACGATATCGCCTACGGCGACGTCTAACTTGTTCTTGGGGTTGGCGATGTATGGCCGCTTTTTCGGGGGTGACGCCTTATGCCTTGGGGGAGATTTGACAACGGGTGATGGGAAAGATAATCGTGGCGCCCGGCCCCAGGTCGAGTGCGATATCGGTCGATTCGGCCCTCCAAAAGAACGTGACTGAGACGATGCTTCCGATAGAGTCGGAGAACTTAGTCGTTCCGACTGTCCCGTCGAGGGTCGAGGACGGGCACGGTCCAAAGACTTCCTGGTGGGAGGAATTTTCATTGAGGGGATACTCGTCGATGAGGAAAGGCTGGTTGTACGTTGACGAGAAGCAAAAGTGGCATTGAAAAGGCGCGAAGAGGGAGAAAATAGAGGGCCAGACACAGAACGGTTTGACGATACCGCTGAGAGCCGACTGGCGGGACGTGACTTGCTGGCGTCGTCTGTATTTGACACAACTCGTCTAATCGAAGTTGATGGATGCGATGGGGCCAGCAATCGACCCGGGCCGCTAGAAGGCGAACCAACAGAGAGATTTGAGTAATGGCTCGACTTCTTCCGGAGTAGAGGTCGCTGAACGTCTGATGCTCTACTATTACGACCAGAACTGACAGCACTTGGCGGGCGGGATTTTCTTCCATTGATACGATCGAAGGCCATGGATTCTAGCTCGTTCCACGTCTGAAGAATGCGCTGCCGGTCCAAGGAAGCTCGTGAATCATCCGCAACTCTGGCATACCATTCATCCATACCGTCAATGCCGGTCTTCGTGAAGGCTAGACGCGCCGTTAGCTGCTCTTCAGGAGGACGGACGGTCACGGATAAATGTGAGGACGAAAGGGGTCCAGGGGGTGGGGCAGGGTAGCTGTCGATGTGCTCCAGGAGGTCGCTAAGTGCTGCATCGCAGTCTTGCACGCTCTTGCCTAGCTTAGCTAAGTCCTGTATGCGCTGCAGCAACACCCGCGATTCGATTACGTCTCTTCGGACCGACACGAGCTCAGCATCGACGATGGGCTCGGACACCTGCGACGGAAGCTGGGTTATCTCGTTGCTCAGATCAAAGAACTCGGAAGCCATGCGCGCATATGCAGATTGAGACGGCAACGAATGACCGGAGCGTGCGACACCAGTGATGTTCAAAGAGTCGAGACGCTTCCGAATACCCTGTATCCGATTTTGAAGGAGAACGTGTTCCCTCGACAAGATGCTGGCGGCGGGAGCAAGAGACGATGTGGACCCAAAGATATCTGAGTCTATATGCTTAGCATAATAGATTGAGGAGACGTGGACATTTTACCTTCTGCGAGCTCGCGATCACGCTCACGCGGCTCTTGTGACACGAAAACTGACTCAAGTTCTTGTTGGGGCAAGCCATTGTCGGGTCGCTCCAAGCTCAGGTCTGCTGCTCTAGCCTTCTGCTCACGCTCCCTTGCACGCTGCTCTTCTGCGCGTTGTGCTTGTTCGAAATCGCGTCGGGCTTGTTCCTGGGCTTCCCGTAAGGCTTGTTGCTCAGCTTCGCGCCGCGTTCGCTCTTCGGCTTCGAGTCGAGTCCGCTCCTCGATTAGGCGTTGAGCTTTTTCCTCGACTTCAAAGTGAGCTCGTTGCTCGGCTTCAAAACGGGCCTGTTCCTCTGCTTCACGTCGAGCTAGTTCCTCGACTTCGAGACAGGCCTGTTTCTCAGCTTCACGTTGAGCTAGTTCCTCGGCCTCAAGACGAGCTAGTTCCTCGACCTCAAGACGGGCTTGTTCCTCAGCTTCACGTCGAGCTCGATCCTCGGCTTCAAAAACGGCTTGTTCCTCGGCTTCATGTCGAGCTCGTTCCTCGGCTTGAAGACGGGCTTGGTCCTCAGCTTCACGTCGAGCTCGTTCCTCGGCTTCCAGACGAGCTGTTTCTTCCAGCTGGCGCCGAACCTCTTCCAAACGCTCCATCTCCATCTTCCGGGCCGTGGATATCGAAGATTGAAGTGAGTCGGCGTCCTGCTGCCATGCCGAGAACTTGGCCTCTGCGTTGTCAAGTGCCTTGGTGGAATTGGTCATTATGTTATCCGATGCCTCGGTATCGCACCGGCGAGTTTCCATATCCCGGAGAAGTTGACGAATTGGTGACATGGAACGGGATATGTCGCTATGCCAAGCTACAATGCGAGGAGAGACCTGCTGTCCGAGGCTGGTCAAGTGGTCAAGGGGATCACTGGCTTTAGACGTCGCTGCGAGAGTGACGCGAAAAGAGTCCAGGTCACGTGTGGCGTTTTGCACGGACAGCATGACGCCAGAAGTTTTTAGTTCGACATCCTTCCCGATGAGTGTAAGTTGCAGCTGAACAGCCTTTCGTTTGACAGACTCTAGATCAGAGCTCAAATGAAGCGCAAGAGCGTTGCAGTCTGCACGAACGAGAGTATCGAGCTGAGCGAGATCCACGGGGAGATTAAGGGCGACGGGGACATCAAGGAACACAGCGGGGGAAGATTCTGAGGATGCATGGGAGTTTCGCTGTACCGGCGGAGCAGCCTTTGTGTAAGAAAACTCGGAGGAGACGAATATTGCTCGTTGAGCAAGGCTGTCGATAAAGGACTGAACGGACTGCTGGAAGATTGCCGCGTCCGTCTGGAGATTGGTTTCTAGTTCATCGGCAGCTGTACTGAACACAGTATCCGCCAATACGGCATCTGCGAGGGCCTCGTAACGATCTCCGACATCCTCTAATCCAATCTGCAATGTATGCATCTCTTCACGAAGGTCAACCATTACCATTGCCTGCTTCTGAACGCCATTTAGGATCTTGACCATTTGATGTGTGTTCTCCACGGAGGTGGATAGTGCGTAAACATGATCGCCGAGGAAGGCGCGAACAGTGGGATGTATATGCCGTGGCAGCGCGGAAAAGTAAGCTTCGACTTCGAGGGAGAACCTCGCTTGCAGGGTCTGCGATCGCTCAGCAAGGTTCTCCGCTGGACCTATCGACAAAGGCAAAGAGCAGTTGGAGCTTTCTGGCGTCAGTGGCAGACTGCCACTGGCAATGGTCTGGGATTTCCACTTGTGGCGTTCGATAGACTCGACAATGTCTCCACTAAGATCTTGCACCTCTTGCACCATGGACTGGGCAGAGGACCATATACGGCGCACATCGCGAAGGGACACAACGCATTCGCCCATGTCTTGTCGGGCCCGTGCTACTTCGAGCTTCAGCTCCGCGAGGCGACTAATTGCAGAAGTACAGCGGTACTTGTATTCCGGATCAACCGCGAATGTTTCCAGAGCGAGCAGAGCGGCGCGCGCTTTAGGAAGGAGAACGTCGGATTTGGAATCCGCCACCTCTGACTCCTGCAAGAGGGACGGGAGAAGGGCCAAGAATGTGGCATGCTGGCTTGGACGAAGGCAGGATGAAGACGTCAAATCGGGAGGAGTGCCGTCGCCATCAGTGGCAACGACGCCCTGCTGAAGCCGCAGCAAGACTGACTCGTATGTAGCCGCGAGCTCCAGCGCAACAGATGCCGACGCATCGACCTGCTTGACTGCGTCCACGCTGGCCTGATACTCCTGTGCTATCTTTTCTGCTTTCTCTGCAAGGGCAGCACCCTTGGCCAATTCCGTACTGAGCGATTGAGCGATGATTTTGGTTTGTGAAGCTTGATTTGGGAAGAGAGGGTGATGAGGGCTAGGGAAGGGAGAGCCACGAAGTGCGGGGTCTTCGCGAGCGACAACCCTCTTCGTGATTGTGCTTGCTCTATTGATAAAGGCTACACCTTGACGTCCGGATGGATGAGACGTTCTTGCAGTCTCTATCTCCTCATACAACGACTGAGCGGCTGCTTCATCCTTCATTGTCTCCACGTAAAGCTCATCCGCCCTGCGCATGCCATCAGCATCACGCCAAGGAGTGCAAGGCATGACTGACTTTCTCCATTGCGTGACAACGAGCATGACAAACTTGCCGACATTTTCTATTTCGTTGATCCCTTGGTCCTCCAACTTGTCCTGTTCATCCAAGAGTTCTTCAGGGACAGGCTTTCGGCTATGGTCTATGAGCTTGTCGAGTGCCTTGCCGGCCGCGGCGATCCTTCCATGGCGAAGGGTAGAGACACGACTAGCGAACTGCGCAGCCTCGCGCGAAAGCTCTTCAGCGAGCTTGAAGCGAGCGCTGCGGGAGAAACCGGGAGTAGAGGTTATGGAGGAGTCAGACGCCACCGAGGCGATAGATCCACGGCGAAGCGATGGCTCCTCCGGGCGATTCATCATGTCGTATACGGCTGAACTCCATGTTGCACGTTGCGTAAGAAATGTGTTCAGGTCAGAGAGCAGGCGACGTCGTTCTACCCATGCCGCGGCGCGTTGCTCCTCCCAGGTCAAACGGGTTCCTAACAAGTCAAGATTCTCAGACCTGTCGCGCAATAGATGGAGTAATTTGTCGAATTCGTAAATGGTCGTGAGTGTAACTTCAATCAAGTCTGTGTCTTCTGGAGAGAGATTCCGCTTGGCCGCCGCTGCAAGAGTACATTGGTTGCTGTTACGAGCTGGTGGGGACGAGCACGGACCTTTAGTAAACGACTTGAACTTCTTGAGCTCGCCGGAGTCAAATGCCTCAGTATCCTTCTCAATTCTATCGTGTTCGACTAGCCATTGGCGCAATTCGTCTCGAGAAGGCAGGCCCGGTATGACCTCATCCGAGGATCGTATAGCGTCCAATCCTGCGAACAGATCAATTGGCGGCATGCCTTCCAGATACTGGACAATGCGCAGGTTTAGTCATAGCAAGTTGGAGGAGAGATACCGCACCTTCGTCTTGTCGACTATCCAAGCCTTCCTTTCCCCGAACGCTTGCAGCTCAATGACTTCATGAGACTCAAGTGCCTGTTCTGCTCCTCCCTCCGGCGACTCCGTTTGCTCGGCTACTTTGTCGTTACTGGATACATGGTCATCGGGATCGGGCGTGCCAGACGCCTCGAGGCCTGGGGAATAGCTGGGACTGGTGGAAGACAAAGCCGACTGCATTTCCAAGGGATTGGGTCGTGGGCGGAACAATCAGTGAGGGGAGAAATCAGGAGAATTAATGAAGGAAGATGGCAGCTATATCCATGGACGAGACGAGGGTATCAAGAGATGAAGCTTGAAGGCGCGCGTCCCACTCCACCGTCGCAACGAGGCATACGCTTGTCGGCGTGTGCGTAGAACGGCGTCGCTTTTTGCTGACTAAGGAGGGTATGGCCCTTGATGGAAGTTAACTGAAGCCGCCGCCTTGACGCAACTGAACTATATGACTAACTACTTAGGTACTAGGTACAGGTCAATGAACTACTGGCTACAATGTGTTGGTGGACGACGGAAGGTTGCGGCGTTTGGGGTTGACTTGTGCCGACTAATTTACAGTAACTCCAAGGAGCTGGAGTCCACCTCAATGATCCTGCTAACAAACTGATATGAACGACCGGTCGGTGAGCCTGGCATCAAGATGAGGCATGCTCACCGCTATTTCGGGTGCTTCCCTGACGCCCCGAGCTGCAGGGCCAGCCGGCGGAGGCGTTCAATGCCCCTGCCATCGTCACGCTTGGTAACGAATCCCTGTTGGATTTCGACTTCGTGCATGAAAGCGGCGATGTCGGCAAGCGATGTGCCTAACTCGCGTATTCGAATCGCATGCGCCCTGTTATAAAATCCGTAGAGGCATGAGAATCGCTGTGGTGGGACCTATACTGGAACCATCTCTCACCGATCGATATCTCTGGACTTCAGCAAGTCCTGTATCTGTCCACGAATCTCCTGCTCCTTCACGGAATGAGACGTCTCCATGCCACGAGCCTGGCTCCGAAGCGTCTGAAGCTCCCGCTGTGTCTCCGAGAGCTGGCTTTGCAGTCGAGCATACTCCTCCTTCCGGACAGAGAGCTCCCACAGCGCACCCTTCAATTCCCGCTGGGCTCCGTCTGCGGACGACCTGACATGGTCAACCTTGGCATGCAGACAGAGGAGGCTCCTTCGTAGGGCCAGGAAGGGTATGAGGGCGAAAGGGAAGACGATAGCGGAGAAGGCCAGTAGACGCGCTTCCGGCGAGATCGCAGGGCTTTGTGAGGCCGGCCGCCGAGGTAAAGTTATAGCTTTAGAACCGTCTTCGAGAGGCGGAGTGATGTGAGCATCCATGCAAGCTAGCGGGAGGGCAGTACTAGTGTAGTATCGACCCGTTATCGGCGACTGTCTGACGAATCATGTGCATTAATCATGCGATAAAAGGAAGTGGATACATCGACAAAAAGCAATATTACTGTAACTCCAATAAATAAATTAGGCATAGCTTGGGCGTAGCGGTACAAAAACAGCAAGGATACAGAACATAGCGGCGTCATAAGATATAATGAAAGCAAAGCATGAGTATGAAAGCCACGTACGTACGCATAAGACCATATCGAAAGCCCCCACGTGTGCAGCGCATGGTAACCTTGCGGCCTACCACTCGATCTTGAATACGTGAAATAATCTGCTGAAGAACCCTCTCTTCTTCTTAGCCGGCTTTGGGGGGACTGAGGGCGGTTTGGGTGGACTGCGTGTTTACTTTTCTGTCAGCACATCATCTTCAAAGACCTCAGTCTGCACGCACGTCAATTCGTCAACCCACACAGGATACTCCTTCCTTAATGCCGCTTTCGCCAGTTGGATCTCGTGCAGATGCGCTAAGCGGACGCTGTTTTGGGACTGGGATTTTCCGCCTCCACATCGCGACACTGTTACCCGTCTTCGAAGGTAGCAGCACGAATACGACAACCTGCTTAGCGGGGTCGTAGAACCCGACAGATTCCTGGATTATTCGGTCGCGCGTCTCCTTCGCAGAGTCGTACGTGAGCCAGTCGAATGCAGGTTCGTTATTGCCATGTGGTGGTTCATACGCTGCGTTGACAAACAGCGCGCCACGCTCGCGGGTTTGGAGGAACTTGTCCAACTAGTGGACGCGTAGGTGAGACGGCCGCAGCGCAAACAGGTGAGCAGACTTACGCCAAATGCCCCCAGGCCATGCGACATCGACTGCATCCATTCCAGGGCTGATCGCACTCGCGGGTCTTTGTCGTGAGGGAACTGCCAATGGATGCGATCCCTAGCTTTACGCTCTCGACCAAACAAAGCTCGCTCCGCGTCTACAAGGCCCTCCCCGAACGAGTCCACGAATCCCAGATCCGCATATTCATCCATGCCATTCTTCATATGCGACATGCCTGGTTTCCACACGTCGAGCATGTCCGGTGCATTATTGCTGGCGTATGCCATCGTCCGCGAGGGCATCGGGTAGGGCGAAGGGCCCGCAGGACCCGGAACGAACACGTTAGACAAGTGCTCCGCGTACTGCTGCCGCCCAGCATTGTCGTCCCAGGCCCCTCCCCCACCTTGATCCCATTGCGACGCGTCCGCATTTTGGTATGCATCTGTGGCGCCTAGATCTTCCCATTCCTCGTCCCACTGTGGATTTTGATCCCATTGGTCCTGTGTATCCTTCCGCCGTTTATTTTTCTTCAATCTCTGTTGTGGGGGCTGTGGGGCTGGTGGTGGGTAGGGGCTGGGGTGGGGAAGATTTGATGGGTCGCGAAACATCGAATGGAGGTTTGCTTGCAGAGCATGTGTGGCTGCCTCCGACGAATGCGGCCGCGACTGGGGGATAACAGTGTTCCCCCGAGCAAATGCAACACGCGACGCGACAGTGCGGGAATCTTGTCGGAAAGGCTGCCCTGTAACGGGAGGTCCCATGGGGGGTGGCTTGAAGCCGTTGGCCGAGGCTTCCATGATCCAGCTCTGCCAACTCGCACCACCTCCAGCCAGGTCTGCTGCCCTAGGACGTGGGTCTGTGCTGCAGGCGCCGTGGGAGGAGGGGCCGGAGCAGTTTCGGGTTCCCATGCGCCCCATCCTCCGAAGGCAGCAGGGCCATTTGGGAGTGGTGCACGGGTGTCCCAGCCCCGTCCTGCAGGTTCGTTCGTATGTCGTCCTCCACCCGCATACCCTGCTTGACCGCCAGTGTAACCGCCATGAGGAGCTCCGCGAGGCGCCGCATATGCTCCCTGATTTGTTCCTCCGTACGCAGTGGGTGCAACAGGGTAGCCTCCCTGGCCAGCAGCGTACCCACCTTGAGCAGCTGCATATTCATCATGTCCACCGGTAGGTGCAGGGTAGTCTCCTTGGCCAGTGATGTGCCCACCGGTATAACCTCCTTGCGGGTATCCTTGCCCACCTTGGTAATCGTCGTGTGCTCCCTCTTCCTCTCCTCCTCCTCTTCCTGCTCGCCCTCGTCGTCGCCTCCCCAGGGCGTAGCGGCTCTTGGCCAAGCGTTTGGGTCGTAGTATCCCACGTCTCAGACTCTCCCCGGTCCTCAGGTATAGTGCCTACATCGTATATCAGGTGCGCATAAGATAAGACAAGTACTGCGACGCACCCAGTCCAGCATCCGGTTCGTTCTGCGGGGTGGGCGGTGCCGCCTTTTGCTTCCCCTTCTTATTCTTCGGCATCGCGTATAGATAATTATACGTGCTGGACGTTAACGCAGGCGTGCGCTCGGATGGCGACACGCGACGCAAATCGAAGATAGCAGAGTGAGAGACTCTGTACTCAATTATGGCCGGGAGCTCGTCGGAAGGAAAAAGAGAGAGAGAGAGAGAGAGGAGGTATAGGAGACGCGAGTGTATGGTCGTATGACACAGTCGTGCCGGTCAGCGCTAGCATCGCATCCCGAGGATGTGCTTGGGATGTGCAGCGAAGTCAACTCGACGTGACTGCGCCAAGCGTGGGACTGGAAATAAGCGCCCATTTCACTGTATTCCGCTACAGCCCAAACGCACTGGCAGGTTCATATCCAGTCGAAAATACGGAAGGAACACGACTGAGCAGTTATTCCGTGACGATTTTCCACCCCAGGTCCCGTCCAACCCATAAAGGCACCCACTTTCATCTCCTGCAGTATAGCTCTCTACGATTCCTGTTGCCTTCCTGAGTGTGACCGTGCGGGTAGAAATCCCGGTTCGGCAGCTTCCCTTCCATAGAACTTCCGCCCAAAGGTACTCACAAATCTTCAAGATGTTCACGCCCCGAAAGACTCGGGAGATGCGCGACAAGCGGAAGGAGATGGAGACGTATAGATACCGGCTGCGCACCCTGTCGGTGACGAGTTCGATTTCTTGGGCGGTGTATGTGGAGCGGAATCAGATCCAAGGAATAGCGAGGATGTCTGGTGAAATGAACGGGGCCCCTTCTGGCCACGCGATGACTATCTACCTTCGCGAACGACCTCTCTAAGGGCCTCACGTCGGCGGGCACTTGGCAACTGGATTACAGGAGTTCCATGATTGACCGCCCAGTTCGTCGACGGTGAGTGGCGAGGTGATGAGCATGATTGTACACGCTACGGTTGGCCGAGGGACTTGCTGCATCCACGCCTCACGAGTGGTCGCATGCTCGAGAACTATTCGCAGCGAGGAAACCGCGCCGTGGAGTTTCTTCAGATGCGGCAGAAACGGGGTCCGCATTTATGACGTGAATGTTCTTTGGGACCGTCAATATACAATTGTAGTCCCCCGTGGCGTGAAGATCAGACCTCACAGCAGACGCATCCATGTGACTCGCCGTGAAGAGATTGAGCACATGTCAACTTCTTCCATGACCGCAAAGCGTGGTAGTAGCTCGTATGATTCCAATACCACCGTCCGGAGTTTGTCGTAACACCTCTGGGGTACGGACTTGACGCCTGAAGATGTATTGAAGTGCCTGCTGTTGGAGATGTGTATCTGGACGTACCTACGATGCCCGCGCGTTTGGCTTTCGGATTTCATCCCGGAGTGGAGATCGGGGGTGAGATAGAGCGTCATGAAGACTCGTAGACGGTCGATCTTCTCGAGACGGGTCTTGTACTGGCATTGCGGCATCCGTGTGGTGATGGGAGGAGATAGGTTGGGCGTGGCGAACCGGCGTCCTGCACGACGCAGTAAGGCCGCGATCGTTGAGAGGGTGCGTAACCATGACATAATCCAGATGAAAGCCGCCGAGCCGAACATGGGGACAAACAAGTCCAGAGAGAGACCTTGACGAAGATGGACTGGAAGTCGCTGGGAGGATACCGAAAGGTTGACATGACACTGAGTGGGCAAGAGCTTTGGATCTGGCCGCGAAGATCTGGAGGCCAGCTTACATGACGGGGAGCGACCACGTGACCGGGTGGAGACGCGCCGAGTTGGTTCAAGTTGACTTTGCCTCCTGCCCCGCCCTCCTACGCTCTCCCCTTCCGGTGCCACGCCCACGCCTGCTCAATCAGTTCCAGCTGGCTCTATCCGCGTTGACACGGTTAGCCCCACCATTCTTTCTCCGACCCTCACGTGTTGACATGCCCCCAGTCCCCGCGGTTCGTCCCCCCCCGGCCGCCTCAGAGGCCGCACGTCTCCCCGAGCCTGTATACGACACCACCATCCGAGGAGACGGCACCCTATCTGCCGGCCAGATCCCTCGTTTCTCCTCTTCTGCCGTTCGCAATGTCGTGCAATCGGGCGACGACCGCACCTCACCTTCGACCCCGCCGAAACCGACCAAGCAAAGCGTTCGTCGAAGTGGCTTTATGCCCCCCGGACCAACGATACAAAGCCAAACGCTCCATGTTTGACAAGGTTCTGGGAAGTGACGCCCGCAACAACACGTGTACGATGTCACTGCGCGCCCGCTGCTGCCAGAACCTGCTGATGGATACCACGCGACAGCGTTGCTTATGTGGTGACCCTCATCCACCCTGCCAATTTGTTCTTTATAACCTGCCATGTCTGTCGGACCTAGGCGACCGTTGTGGCAAGACGCACACTATCAGCGCACCGAAACCGATCCAGGGTCATTCTACATGGCGATGGCAGACCTCTTCCAGCGACTAAGGATCGGAATAGATAATACTCTGCCGAGGTTGTTGTCCACTTTCCTTGAGATTTATACGAAGAAATCCGCGACCTTCTGGCGGAGCCGGGCACGCCAACGCCTCGAGGCGGTCTGCAGATACGCGAAACAAGGCATCAAGGTCGTGGGCCTCGTGAGCTTAGGCCGGAGCGCGGACGAAGTCAAGACATGTCATCCTTGGCACTCGCGGCGCACACAGTCCCCTACCCACGCCAACGAAACCTCTTCGCGCTCGCACGCCGTTTTGCAGGTCACGTAACACGGCGCCGCGAACAGCATCCTTACGGAGGAGCGAACACTGGCACACTGTCGATCATCGATCTGGCGGGTAGCGACGCGCGGCCCGCAACCCAACAATATGGGCCAGCAATGGTCGAAGGCGCGACATCAACAAGTCGCTACTCGCCCTAGGCAACTGCATCAAATGCTTTGCGAAAGCGGTGTTGGCCATTCGACCCATCCCCTACCGTAACAGAAACTAACTCGTCCTCCTAAATCCCCTTGCGGCACTGCAAGAACAGTCATGATATTCTGCGTTGCTCCAACATCTCTACACTTCGACTACACCACAACACCCTGATTTACGCCGACGCGCACAGATCAAGACACGAGTCGTTCCCGCAATGTTGCAAATGTCGATCGCCACGTTGTGCAATACGTCGAAGCTCAACGTTTGAATCTTGGAGGTGGCGGAGCTGAAGGCGAACTTGCAGGAAGGGGACCTCGGCAACAGAGGTTGTTCGGCGGAATAAATCAGAGGCACAAGCAGAGGTGGACAGGCGAGAACGACATGAAGGCTCGCGCCGAACGAAACACATCGGCGATCCAAGATGGGGCGTTATTCTCCGGAAAGCTTTCCTCGGCGTGCAGATCCAGATACGTGTTTAATTCGGCCCGGTTGCACGAGCTGGAAAGGTGGCATCGTCCACGCTCTCTCTCCCGACCTCGAGGCGGAGCGAGGGCTCCTCCAAGCCTTGGTCGCCCCGTAGGAACAGGCTGTCAAGTCGGAGCAGCCGCTGTCTACGCGCCTACAACGCTCTCACTCAACGACCAGCATCAGTTCGATGCGATGCTCGTTGCGGTCGTTGAGAGGCGGTCCGCCCGACTCGACGCCATCAGTGGGACAATATCATTTGGACGCCCAGTTGGAGGACTGGCCTCCATGGAGCGATACTCGCTGAGGCTGAGAGGGCAAGCTGTCAAGGATGAAATTGAGGGCCAAGCAAGGGTGCTTTGGCTCTCCTTGGGATGGTCGGCGATCAAGGCAAGTCCTTGCGAAGCCAGTCTCGGGTTCCCCTTCTGTACGGCTTGGAAGAAGGTAGGGATGGTTCGACGGCACGGCGCGTGGTCGCTGCGTCGTTGGAGACATCTCAGAACGCAACGACGGACTCCAGTCAATCGTCAGCCGATCAGTTGCGTCCTACGCTGTGGCTCCCGAAGCCTCTTCCGTCCGTCAACTTTCAGGCCATGTGCAGTTTGGCAGAGTCCGTCCTTTGCCCAGGGGTTTGTCAACTTTGGCGAAGGTGAGCCATCAAGGCGGTCTCATCTACGTACCTTGGGCCTAGATCGCCAGCACGCAAACAGGCACGTCAGGTCACCGCGTCGTTCTCTGCGTAGCAGTATCAGCCAACAGTGGCCCCATACCGACGTCCTTCCGACAAGGAGCGGGAGAAGAAAAATCGTGTGCAGTGGAAAGACGAGGTCGGGTCCAAGGCAGCTTGGACGACGCCATCGGCAGTCATACTTCCCACGTCTCGCTGGAACGACAGGCACCCCAATTGCGGTCGCGCCTTCACCGGACAAAAAGACGTCTTTTCCTGTCCCTGGCCGCAGTGCAGCTGGGTGTTCCGAGAGCGTAGTGGGAGGATGAAAAAAGATTACAGCCTCATTTCAGCTTCTCCGCGCATCCTTCATACATCCCCTTCTGGCAGAAGTATATCGCGCGCGCGTCGGTGATAATCGGTGTGGGTATGGATCCCTGAGGTCGCGAGGCCCCTCACCCTTGGTAGTTTGGCTGAAGAGATTAGAACTGGTGACGGACCGCCAGTCGGCCAGGCGTCGTGAGGGCGTTCCACTGTCGACAGAAGCTCAACTCGTTTCACGTCGGAGGAACCTAGCCCCGCTCTTGGGTTCAGTGTCGAACACATCGGCGCATCCTGAATAGTCACGGCGGCAGCAACTACACCCAGAATTGCAGCGGATCTGCGAAGACCCTCACGACGGCGTTCTAACATTGGGCCCATGCGTAATGATAAGGTCGACGGCGGTCCAGTCTTATTCCCCAGCTTTCCCCTCAGTCACGAGACGCATGGGTTGTCGAAGAGTGCCATCCCGTTGGGAGGCCCCATTCGTGTCCTATGGGGGAGTCTACCGGTCGCCCGGCCAAGAGGGGGAAGCGCATGTCCCTTACTCAACTTGGCATCGAAAGGCATGATTTCGACACGCTCGAAAACCTATTGCAAAGCGGAATATCTCATTTTCCGTTGGCGACATCACGCAGTGCTGATATCTCTGGCCGCTCAAAGCCCCCTGGAAGTGAACTCTGCCAGACTCCTTTCTTCACGAAACTATACCCCCTCCACTTGTTATCTGTAGACGCATTTGTCACGAGCCCTCAATTAACCCCTCATGCCCATTTTGCATGCATGTCTCCCTAACTCCGCCTAATTCGCTATTGTCAGTTTTTTTCCATCAAAGGATTTATCAGTTCGCTATGTAGTCTTCTTGCCTTCATGGCCATCCATTCATATCAGAACATTTCAGAAACGTGACTTTGGATCGTCAAAAGCGTCCAAGCATGAAGGGTATGGAAACATAGATTCGGAAAGTCCTCGATGACGGGCCTCTTGACCTCGAAAAATGACTACGACGGAGCTCAGCGTCTTAGATTAGAGGCGAGACGTCAAAGACGCACCTGCAAGTAGTATACTTGGAATTGCAAGCCATGAGAATAGGACTACGGCCTGCAAAATCGACCCCATGTGACTCTTGAGTTAGTCCGACTCGGCCGTTGTACGATGTGTTCCTTCGCGGACCGATTATTCTGCTCGTCCTCACAGATGTCAGGCCGTTCGCCAGCGACCGGATCTCGCGCTCGATGGAGCAACGGTTTCTATAAATTATGTCATATCACGAGCTCGACTGTAGAACACAAGAAACATACCTCCTCCCTTCTCCTACGTCATGACGCCGTGCTTTGAAGCTAGAAAGTACTTGGAGCTCTGGCAAGCCTACGACAAGCTCTGGAAAGGACGCACCTGACAATTTGTCCGCTATGGTGCTCCTTTGATTCGAGAAGCATAATCATGTTCTGCCGTCTTTCGCACGGTAATAGACACGGTGGCCAGGAAAGACTCTTTGATGTCTTCGCTACGGCCGTGCCATCGGGGTCCGCTATCTGGAAGAAAAGAGTTAGAAGATAACAGGCCGTTGTCTTCCGCCTAACCGCTCACCCAAAGTCAATGTCCAAGGACCGCCTCCGCCAACCTGGTAGGTGACGTCATCGGACGACAGCGTATTCACCTGACTCGCCTGTGAGAAGCAGCGCGCCACCTTGTCTCTTGTGAGGTCTTGAAGAACACTCTTCTTTTAGGCTGCACTTCAATCAGTGGGGCCGAGCTCAAAGTCGCGAGGAGGAAGAGGAGAGAGACATGAACAAGCAAGCGGTGGTGGGGAAGCCGTGCCATGCTCGCGTTGGTGACGAAGAGAGTGCGTTATCATATTTTTTTATATTCGAGGACACGGAGATGAGTATGTCCGGGGTCCGTGGCCGAGTCCTCTCGGACTCGAAGCTCTGCTCTTCTCCCAGACCCTTCGCCTTTCTACCTCTCTCCTACCTTACCGCTCAACCAACATCTTAGCAATAAATGGCTGACTCGAGTGAGAACCCTTGGGCTCCCCGGTGCGTGATTTGTTTTTGGATCGTGTGGCTAGGCTCCCCGCAGAATTTACTGATTGAACTGCATTTATTTTTATAGGACGAGGAGACCGATCCCTCATTTTTGAAGCCGTCATCAACCACTGAACCGGTAGAGACGAAGACCAACTAGAGGATGAGACCGATATTCAAAATGTGGGCGACCTCTGAGATCTAGCCATCGTTCTTCCTCACATACTGATGTGCTCGTCGAGTCTCTCAGCGCGGAATAACTTTTCAGTTCGATCTGGATCCAACGATTGTAAGGACGTGGCGGCGAAGTGCGACTGCTCCATCACAATGAGACCAAGAACGTTTCGGCTCGTTATGAGGCGTGATAGACGCTGAAGTCTGCGCGAACCACCTCGGTAAGTGGCCTTTTCCATTGCTCCGTACCGCCCTCACTTCTATCCTATTTTTTCTCCGAGATGAAGTTGCAGCCCAACATCGCTCAGACAGGAGCTGGGGTGGGGAAAGTCTTAGCGGATACTCTGATCTCCTCCGACGCCGGAGACGGTTGCCATCCGTTTCGCCAACTCGGACCTGCGTGGATCACTGAAGTCCTTTCGCGCTTACAGCTCAAAGTTTTTATTGCTAGATGTGGTCAGTTCAAAACCGCCTTGAACAGGCGCATCCAGCAACGCCACTGTAGCCGCTGCGTTGGCGAGTCCGCTGCTCTGACCAGCAGTCGTCCTCGGAAGAGCCTGCTACAGAAGAGGCGTCCGACGAACGGAAACCAGGCGGAGGAGAAGGTTTGAGACTGAGAAGAAGAAGAAGGATGCCCCAAGATGAAGCGAGCATGATGGGTGGAGGAAGTTGAAAACATTCCTCAATCTTGTTTCTCTATCATCACAACCCCTCATCGCAACCCATACTATTACTGAGAATGCATGAGCATGTTTTTCATTCATATACAATTGTTTCTTTTAGTTTGGCGAGTCGTCACCTATAACTTCAAGTTCCATGTTACAGTATCTATGACGACGCGCAAGTGGACATACTGGCGCGAACGACCAGGGTAGAATACATAGTTGGGGGTCAGCTGTGAGTGATCATCGACTTCTTCCTCTCAAGGTCTCCTCCTCCGCCCAAGCATTCCAAAAGGCCGCCCCCTGCCCTTGGTCCATACAGCGCGGGCTGTATGCCTCGAATTACATCTCGTTGATGAGAACATGTCGTATGTTCTGGAAACACAAACAAGTCAGTGTGTCACATACTGGTGGCAAGTAATTAGTCTCACGTAGCCACGGTAATGAGAAATCAGATCAAGCTCGAACGAAACGTCACTCTGCAACTTCGGCACTTCATCTTGGCTCGGAAAAGTAGCAGCATTTCCTGAAAAGACCTGAATCGTTGCTTCCATGGAGGGACGATATCCTTACCATAATGCCTCTCGCCCGCGCGCACCCCCGCCACGTTCTTGCAGCTTCTGCAGATCTCATGGAGAAGCTCCTGTTGTGACCTAATTTCGACACCACAAGAGTAGCCGAACCGTGCCGTGTATTGGATAATTAACGAGCCCTTGACTTCGGTTAGGACGGCGAAGATCATTGGCGTTGAGTCGGGGCCAGTGTTGTCATAGGAAGGCAGGCGGGAGATGAATTCAGTGATGCAACTGGAAGATAGTTCCAGATTAGCTTCCCGATCCGCTTGCTTCCTACCCATCTTTGACCAAGTCTGCAAGAAGAGGAGATGAAGAAGGCCAGGAGCTCGAACACACGAGGATCATACCAACAGGCTCTACAAGCTCAGCACATTCGCTTCGCTACGATTTTGTGCGTGAGAATGGCATGAAACCCGTCGATGTTTCTTCCGTTTGTGAGCTCAGATTGCGGGAATCCTCTCGACTGACGCAACTGTCATAATGGCGTCGAGCCTCAACTCGGTGACTAACGGACCCCCTTGGCCACCCTTCGCTTATGACACTGTCCCAGCCGACAATGCACGCTGAAGGATGAACAAACATTTTGACGTATCGATTTGATACAATCCGGTTTCGCTGCAACGATTTATCGTGAGTTGTTCCCAAAAATAAAGAAAAAAAATCGCTGACGAGGGCCGCGGCACTTGTTCGCTGTCTCAGCTCGGAGCGACCCTCACCAGTGGCTGCAACACCTGGACCCTTCTACAGCCGCACCCTTGCTGGGATAGTTACCACTGACCTTCCATCATTCTCAAGAGCGCTTGCTGTACGCCTCGCCGCCCACTCCACGTGATCCATCCATTTCCGCTACCACCTGCCTTGCGCGCAATTTTTTTCAACCTCGTCGATGTAGACTATTCGCAGAGCTTTGGCATCAGGATGAGAAAAAGGAAGCCCAACTTGCGAGGTCACCATTGCACGATAGGATCATAGTTTTGCAGCTTGAAACTGTTTGCGTTGTCCGTCAACGTCACGCACCCGCATCGATCGTGTGCATACCAGCCGTTATGCAACATATCGACATCTTCTCCTACATCTGTCGTCTATATAGCGCTGTCGCGTATAGCCATCCAAATATTACTCCAGCCGCCTATAAGGCGCGATTAAGCGCGATCCAGTAGACAGTCTGAGATACAATGACCTGGTGAAGAAATGTTTCGTCGCTGTCGAGAAAGGAACGTCAGAACCTTGGCAAGAGTCGGGCAGTAAGGTCTTCCCTAACAGATACGACTAATGAATGCTCGTTTGTACGCTGATAACATTACAAGAAACCCAACGTAACGACCCAGTCTAAGACCTCTGATGAAGCATGTGGAGGGGAGTAGATCTGAAAAGGCTAGAAAACATACAGGACTATGACATTGCCTTCTCAAAAAGTGGGTCGGAAATGGGGCTGCAGCGGCCGCGATGAATGAGGGCAATCGGCGAGGATGAGGATGCAGTTGCGTCGGGAACGATGTCTGCTTTTTTTTTTTTTGGGATCTATAAAGAAGGCTCAACATAGATGATTGTAAGTCGTGCCACTGCACCGACACAATTCTCCAGCAAATTCTCGTCCCACTCTCTGCCGTCGTACTCTCTCTCGCTATCATGCATGTTTGCGCTGCTCGATTATAGATGATTGAAGAACTCTGCGCCTCCATAGGTAGGAACGAACAATCGTGTTATGTGTGCCTTACGCGACCGACAGCACGCTCTTCGCGTTTTTTGACCCACCACATACTCGTCCAAGTACTGTACAAGCTACCATTCGAGTTGATTGACGGACCGTATTGTAGCGGCACAAACACCACACGTACCTCCCTGGGGTGGCCATCGGCTGAATTTCACATATGAAGCGGTGTCTTGCGTCTCTGGGGACGTAATCATATTGTGCTTGTGTGCGCAAGCCTCGGGCAAGTAGACGGAGTGATTGACGCATTCACGATGGAAGTCGGTACAAGCTGGCAGCTCTACATGCGCAGTCTGTAGACGTAGAAAAGCGTTTTGTAATCACGAACTCCGCCAAAGGCCCACGTCGCTCAGAAGCACTGGTAGACTGAGTGGACACCGAACAAGTCACAACAGGTCACAATAAGCCGGTAATTGTGATGAGTAATCCATTCCGTCCTAATACTAACGGTAGCAACGCACCATCCCCAACTGTCGTTCGTGCATGTGTATGATAACGAGGACGCAACCCTCCCCGCGACTCTACGAAACGCGAGGGCGGAGGACGCACTCCCTGGATAGACACCGGTACTTGAACATGAACGCTCAGTATCGCGACGAGGAAGTCACTATGAGATCAGGAAGCGGCGCAGGAGCATGAAAAAAAAAAAAAGTGGGCAGTAGGAGTAGGGAATACGCTCATGCTCGCGAAAGCCGTCGAGACGGGAAGAGAAAAGGAGAAGAAGTGCGTTACGCCATTAATACTAACGATATTCTCCGTTGACAATGACCCTCATGGGGACCCCCCGCCGCGTAAGAGAGACAAGTCCGAGAGCGCAGAGCTCGGAAGGCCGAAAAGAAACGCGCCCGTGAGGAGGAAAAGCTCGTCAAGGGTCGCTGATCTTAGCGTATACGTGCTACGGACAACCCTTCCACGAACGTAACCTTGGGGCGCCATTCCGTGGCCCAGAAGAACGATGAAAGAGGAAAAGAAAGGAGGGTCCTATCTTGGCAGAGTCTCGCGAAGGGACGCGTCCAAGCGGCAGGAGGCCACGGAAGATCTAGAGAGGCTGAACCGGCGACGTGCCGAGCGTGAGGTCTGAACAGCGCTTACGAGAGGAGGAGGAGGTGAGTATGCAGAGGCTGGCAGAATCTGCTCAATGTCTGAGTGGATTGCGAAATGACCGACTTTCACTTGAGCAGAGCGGCGTCGAGCAGCCATCCGTATCCGGGAGAAGAGGGCGAAAGCTGTCGACTTCTTGGCTCTCAATCTTCGCTCATGTGAACACTCCCGACGAGGGGGAAAGAAGTCAGGCCTTGAAGAGCGGTCTGGAGATTGTATCTCGATGAGCCGTACAATATCCTCGATGTGAGTGCCCAAGGCACCCGTGTACGCGTAACTGTCTTTTTTCAGATCCTTTTCACCCGACCAGTGGAGGAGTTGCATGAAGACATAGAACGGTATATTTCCTTTGGAGAAATCAACGTCAACTCGACTTTTGGCGGTATGTTACTCGCCTGGAACCATCCTGAACTAGATTTCTCATGTGATTCAGGAATCATGATGGTTGTATTCAAGGATCACTCGACAGAATCAAGGCTGATCAGCGGCTTTGGCTTTGCAGCTGCGGCTGCTGTTGAGCTGACAATCCACCGCTCGGCTAAAGGTGCAAGACATACGACTCTCTTCTCGCTCTTCAAGGCAAGTTAGTCCAAATTGAGCAGTTGGGAAACCGGTCGATACGGATTATTGGGAGGGGCTGTTGAAGAAGCTGTTGGTCTGGAAGTCCAAAGTAGGAGTCTGACCCACTCTCCTCGCGTGCACAACTAACACCTACCGGGAAGTTAAAAAGTTTGCACGAGGTCGTTGTCGCGGAACAGGCCTAGAGCAACTACGCAAGCGACAGCGGGACGAGGCCACTTCAGGCGCAGGAGGAATCTCGAAGTGTCGCCAGCTCTGTCACGAGGCAAGCGCCTACCCTGTCATGCGCCTCCACCGCCAAGACCGAAGGAGCTGCTGAGCCTTACTCCCGCTCCATGAGCCAGACTTGATCGACATCACCGAAAAAAAAATTACCTTATGGCACGGCAAATTGATATCGTACGTGAGGTGGATGACAGCCTGAACCTTGTGGAGTAGCACTCTTTACACTGTACCTGCCTAATCTGACGTGCGTTCAGTTCAAGCACGTCGGCGAGGTTGCAGCCTCTCGATTCATTACGAAAGCTGCCCAGCCTGCTGCTGCCGCTCCCGAGGACCCTGAAGCGTGCCGCGTGCAGACCTAAGCGTCGGAGGCTTTGTATCGCGCAGAGGCTGAGAAGGACATGGACTAAGAAGAGGGGCTTTTCATCTCGAGGAGAATAGCCAACCCACACGTACCACTGGGAAACAAGTATCGCCGCGTAAACCGAGGTACTTCAATCGCGGGCATACTGGTTTATGAGTGGAATAATACCATCAAACGCACTACGATAAGCCTCTTTACCTTTCCCCTTGGAACAGCAGCTCGCATCTTGATCTGCATGTACGTAGCAACCGCTCAACCCACCTCCAAAGTCGTTCAGGGTCTATAAGGCAAGTGAATTTATCCCCAGCATTCCTGCGCCTTCCACTTAATATGTTGTCAGTTTAACATCTTCTACCCGATCTTATCGACAAGTCGAAGCTCCGACGTTCAAATCTTGAGGAACCGGCGCAACGACGAACGGTGCTTCTGCCACTTTAAGTGCCGGTCCGCCGTAACGAAATATCGCGTCAGGATTGTCACCGTGATGGGAGTACTCTCACAAGCGGTTTGTGTCCCATGCTCTTACCATGGACTTCGTCTCACTTCTGTCTTTACAGTGGCTTCGCGGATAGCTTTGAGCGTGGGGTGCTTATCCACTGTGGTTCAACTTCCGTCGCAATGTAAGCACTAGTCTACACACAGGCTGTCACCGCACTCACCCAATCCACAGTCCTATCGCAAGTGATCTCTGCAGCCTAGGGAATGAGTCCGTGGGCAATAGACTCTGGAATGCCTGATCTGCATCAAATCCCATTGGCATGTCAGATTTCCCGCTTTAGTTCAGCGTGCTTACATGTAATTCGAATTGACTGCGTTGCACTTTAAACTATAGTTCAAGTTTGACACCAGTGCCGTGAATGTGATATGCACATGTACAGAGGGTTTGCGGGTGCGTCATGAACACAGGCGGGCTTGGAATCATTATAAGAGCGAGTTCTTTCGACCCAAGACGTGGCAAGATTCGCTGCACCGGTAGTGAACCGGACGGGCGCGGTTGTAGGCTCCTGTCTGAGGCAGAGTAAAGGTACCCTTAGGCTTGGCAGGATCGACGGACACAGCGAATCAGCGACTGTTTCCTCATTCACCGTGCGGCGAGCTGCCATTTACTACTATTACGACGACGCCGACATGATGTCAGTAGTGTTGACGTCACGTAGTAAGGCCTGACTCGGAGGACTCGAGAGTCGGTATAAGTCTGACTCGGACTCCGACTTCACTGGCTGGACTCCGAGTCGTCTGGATTGCTCTTTCCCTGTATGGCAATACGCAAAGTCAGCACTGTGGCCTGCTGCCGTTACATAGGGCTATCCACATTCACCTCGCCCATCCGCTCAAGTGTACACCATTACCAATCCACGATTAACAGCTATATCGCTATGTCGGTCGAACACCGCGCGCCCATGGATATCGACGAGCCACGATCGATGAGGGGCCTGAACTCTCGGCCACTGTGTCGATCAATGTGGGCATGTAGTTCCCCGTAAGCTACCTCATTCGCGTCGCAAGATACGTCCTTGTCAGAAGGTAAACTTCTCGATCGTCCTATACGATGACCTTGACCGCGTTGGGTATCGATGAGCGAATGGCTACCGCCAAGTCTGATAATGGCCCATGGAGGGTCTGGTGCCGAGATCGGTAAGTAAACAACAGCATTGGATTCTCTCGAAGAATCTACACCTTCCAATCAGCCAATAACATCGTGCTCGCTGGGAGTTAAGGTCTGTCCACCGTATATGACCCTGAACCAGTATTTTTACGAGACCTTAGCACACAGTAATCACGCACTGTATGCGCGACTTCTTTATAACCCGTCCTCTAACGTTCTTAGTTTCTTTTTGCGCGAGACCGATCTTGGGAATCCCGTGCTGAGGCGCAGCACCGCGTCTGGCTGAGCTAATGCATATGTCCCGTTACGGAACCTGGTGGAGTAGCTGGCCAACCCATTACAGTTGACCTCGTCAAGTTTCCCAGGTGGTTATAATCGATATTTTGTCACTATGATGTGCTCAGGATGGTCCCAAAAGGTGTGGTTTTGACCAAGGCCACCTGGAAGAAGCAGCTCGAGATCGATGATTGGCGCATGAAAAGAATGGCGTCTATTTCATCCTGCAGATACTCTGGGCCTTTTCGGTTACGCATTCTCCCATCAGACAGGATCCATACCAATCGCACTATAGATCGCGTTCAACGACTCGGCCAAAGTTTACTTGTGTCGACCCCCACGGGGGAGGCACCTCTCACTGGAATTACATTCTGTTGCAAGAAAGTCAGGGTCATTTCTCGACTGGCATCTTCACGAGGCTGTTTTTGCTCTTATAGACAAGATGGCATCGTCACAGTCTCGACGAGACCCGCTGGACTTAGGACGTGACTTCGTCACGTTTACAGAGGTGACAGGCATGGCGGAGCTAATGGTTGCGAGGCCTCTCAAGGTGACTGTGAAGGGCCCTTACACCTTTAAAAAAATCCGCATCGGTAACCCGACGTCCCCTTCGTCGAGTACAAGTTCAGGTGGTATCTTCACGCAAGTCAAGATGCCGAAAATCATCGAATTGTGGGTATCCTATATGGCATCTTACGGCGCTCGCCTCACACGTCGACAGAAACCTCTGCGCGAGTCCCTCAAGAACCCAGAGCACTTCATATCGGACTTCGCGAAATTCGATCGCCCAGCCACTCTTCACGCCGGCTTTCAAGCGCTCTCGCAGTTCCAGAGCTTGCATCAGCGACTTCCTCACCCACGCAATGCCTCTGACGCTGCTGCTCTTGTCGAACTGGCACAGAAGTTGGAGGCTGATGCTAATGAGAAGGTCTTGATGGAGCTCGCCTATCAGGCCAGTGGCAGCCTTCCCCCGATGATCGCTGTCTTGGGCGGCTTTGTTGCGCAGGAGGTTCTTAAGGCTGTCTCAGCGAAGTTCCACCCGACCGTGCAACACCTTTACTTCGACTCGCTTGAGTCTTTGCCGTCGCCCCTTCCCCTTCCTACAGAGGCAGATTGCCAACCCATTGGATCTCGGTATGATGCCCAGATCGCGGTGTTTGGTAAGCCTTTCCAGGAGAAGGTCGCGAATCACAGGCAATTCCTTGTTGGCGCGGGGGCCATTGGTTGTGAAATGCTGAAGAACTGGAGCATGATGGGCTTGGGATCGGGACCCAAGGGCATCATTCATGTCACCGACCTGGATACGATCGAGAAGAGTAATCTCAATCGTCAGTTCTTGTTCAGGGCGAAGGATCTCGGCAAATTCAAGTCTGAAGTCGCCGCGGCTGCGGTATCAGAAATGAACGCCGATCTGAAGGGTCACATCCACAGCAGTCAAGAACCTGTAGGCCCTGATACCGAGAGTCAGTACTCGTTTGATCCATATCCAACCGTGACTGACAACGTTGGCAGGCCTATATGGAGACAAGTTCTTTGCGGGTATCGACGGCGTGACAAACGCCTTGGATAACATCAAAGCCCGTACGTACCAGTCGCATGGCTGGCGGTGACGAGCTTATGTGTTGTCCAGGTCTCTACATGGATCAGCGCGTGGTGTTCTACGAGAAGCCTTTGCTAGAGTCGGGCACGCTCGGGACAAAAGGAAATACTCAAGTTATCATCCCGCACGTGACGGAGTCCTATGCGTCATCGCAAGATCCGCCGGAGAAGGAAACGCCTTCTTGCACAGTGAAGAACTTCCCAAATGCTATACAGCATACAATAGAGGTGTGTTATGGACTCGAACGCTACAAGCTCGTCCAAGCTCATAGACATTCCAACAGTGGAGTCGATCGGAGTTCGACAACCTCTTCGTTAAGCCTGCACAAGCTGTGAATTCGTATTTGTCGGAGCCTAACTACATCGAGAATACGATGAAGTATTCTGGGCAACACAAGGAACAGATCGAGCAGATCGTCTCGTATCTCGTCAAGGACAAGCCGTTGACCTTCGAAGAATGTATCGTTTGGGCCCGTCTGCAGTTCGAAGACAAGTATAATAACACAATCCGCCAACTGCTATACAGCCTACCGAAGGACGCTGTGTCCAGCACGGGCCAGCCGTTCTGGAGCGGGCCCAAGCGTGCTCCTGACCCGCTGACTTTCGACTCGAACGACGTAAGTGTGCCTTTGCGACCTCCTTTTGTCCCTACTTCAACGTTTTTCAGTCTACGCATCTCCAATACATCATCATCGCCGCCGCAAATCTTCACGCGTTCAACTACGGCCTGCGCGGCGAGACGGATCCTGCGATATTCAAAAAGACCGCAGACTCCGTCCTTGTCCCTGAGTTCACTCCCAAGAGCGGTGTGAAAGTTCAAGTCAACGAGAATGAACCAGTTGACAGTAGCAGCGGTAAGTGTTTCCTTGTACACCTTCGCCTCGCTCCGCACTTATCACCCATTTCAGCGGACTCGGTTGATCCTAATGAGCTTGTCAACTCACTGCCCGCTCCGTCGTCTCTTGCTGGCTTCCGGCTGAACCCCGTGGAATTTGAGAAGGATGACGACTCCAATCATCATATCGACTTCATCACAGCCGCATCCAATCTTCGTGCCATGAACTACAGCATAACTCCTGCAGATCGTCATACAACTAAGCAGATCGCAGGGAAAATCATTCCAGCGATCGCGACGACGACATCGCTTGTTGTGGGTTTGGTCTGCTTGGAGCTCTACAAAGTCAGTTCCTCAGCTTGTCAGACGTTGATAGCGCTGATCGAAGCCGCATAGGTCATCGATGGCAAAAGCAAACTTGAAGACTACAAGAACGGCTTTGTCAACCTCGCATTGCCCTTCTTTGGCTTCTCTGAGCCCGTCGCTGCGGCGAAGAATAAGTACGGAACCACTGAGTGGACGCTTTGGGACCGATTTGAGTTCGTGAATGATCCGACGCTTCAAGACATTGTCGACTGGTTCAAGAAGGAACACAAGCTCGACATTTCTATGGCCAGCCAGGGCGTTAGCATGCTATGGAGTTCATTCATCGGCAAGAAGAAGGCAAGTAGTTGCTCTCCGTGTAGCCTGGCACCACCACTGACTGTGCCACTTCGCAGAGCGAGGAGCGCCTTCCCATGAAGTTCAGCCGGCTGGTTGAGCACGTCAGTAAGAAACCCGTCGCTCCTACGACAACCAATTTCATCGTGGAAGTCATGGTGTCTGACGAAGACGGTGAAGATGTCGAAGTGCGTCGTTCCTGCGTCCTTGTTTCTGGCACTCTCTCATCCGCCATTGCCGTCCCGTGCAGGTGCCTTTCATTGTAGTGCGCAAATGATTGTGTGAAGATGTATCGGTACTATCGTTGTAGAGTCAAAGTAGAAGATCAATGTCATTGTATCCAGTGCCGGCGTCGGCCATTCCCATCGCGCTCGTCGATATTTCGATGTCTGGGCAGTGGAAGCGAGAGTGAGCGATGGTACATCACAGAACGTGCATCTGAGGTGGTGCTTCCAGGCACATCAACGACAGTATTGACTTCATACCCTAATCCATGGATGAATAAACGCAGGCGGTTAGAGATTAAGACAAAAGCTTACCCGTAGGCGTATTCCACCTCATCCACACCGCCACCCGAGGGGAATGCATCTGTCTCCTCTCTTGGCATCGGTCCCAGCTCCTCGCCCTCGTCTTCCTCGGGCTCAAATTCGACATCCATGCCCATGGCGTCGTCGAGACCAAACGGCAACACAGGACGCAACTTTTCTCCTGAGGATGAGCGACGAGCACCTGGGCCAGCAGGCGACTTCGTCAGCGCTGCCATGGTCTTCGGACTCATATGCTACGTCAGGAACGTCAGTAAGTGACTGGGGAAAGCACGCGTAAGCAAGCACCTCCCAGTTATTCAGATTCTCATCCGCGACGTCCCTGCCCACCTCTCTGCCCTCATCTGTCAGCTCTCCTATCGAGGAGATGCTCTCACTGTCACTGATACCATCCGCGATTTCTGAGGCCAGATCTGGAAGTCTGTGCCAGAGTGACGCTTTACCCGCATGCCCATCTGCGGAACTCGGCTGATCATCTGCCCAGCTGAGATCCGACAGGTACTCTTCGTATTCCTCTTCGAATGCAATGTCCTCCGTGATGAAAGGCAAAAAGATGTTCGGGTCGGGTGCCTGCGCGCGAAGCGGAGGAAAGACATCTGCTTCCTTCACGCTCGGGGTGCCCGCCTGCCTGAGCACCGAGATCTCTGGGCCAGGATGCAGACCATCGATTTGGTGAGACATACTGATGGATCGTCGGTGTGTCGGGTGCCCATGATGAGCCTGCGGCCCATAACGCTTTGTATTGTCTATGTTTCAGAGTTTCAGCCCAGAAGGTCGCAAAGGTAAGATAAATGCTCACAGAATTTCACGAGATGTCTGAGGGCCTGCTCCTGATGCTAGCAGCAGTTAAGAAGGTTACATGACTATCTCTGGCAGAGCAGGGGACGTACCTGACTCTCACCGACGTCGTCCGTCTCGTTCGCGGTGAGCCATTCATCCCGCAGGTCAGGGCGGCAGTTGAGATAGATCGACGTGATCACCTGCATGTTCGCTACACAAGGTCACAATCAAAATACGGCGACCAATCAGACCTCGCTTACTCTGTCGCCATCTCCGACCGCTGAAGGGGACTTGGCTCTTGATAAGTTTGAGGATGTGCAGTTGAAGCACGGGATGCTGGACCTTCAAGACGCGCTTCAAGACGGCCTTCGACAGATTGTGAGACAATTTGATCGCAGGAGGCGCAACTGATTTACCGTGCTCTTGTACTGCACAAGCATCTTGATTCGATGAGATCGATGCTTCGACAGTTTCTGCATGATCTTCGCGAAATTGATGGTGGAGAAGAAGTTCCGCCACGAGAACTCAGTCAACATATCGACGTCCTCTTCAGTTTTCATTCCGTTCGGTAGAACTGTAGTCTTTGTGACCGTGCGCCTTGGGGGGCTGAGCATGCTGTCCTCTGCTCGGCTTACTTGAGCATTCTTGGCAAAATTGAGGAGGCAATACCGGAAGAAGCTGACCACAGTGAGAAGTCAGCCCCTCTTTCAAGCGAAGCACCTACTTGTGATCCGGAGACTCGGCCCTTGAAACGACGGTCA
Source organism: Auriscalpium microsporum (assembly GCA_019914985.1). Classification (NCBI taxonomy): domain Eukaryota; kingdom Fungi; phylum Basidiomycota; class Agaricomycetes; order Russulales; family Auriscalpiaceae; genus Auriscalpium; species Auriscalpium microsporum. The sequence goes on from JAHLMG010000001.1 coordinate 3,421,651, forward strand.
TTGATACGTCTTGCATACCAAACATCTTCATAACAAGCAGAAGACAATTCGTGTCCAGAAGTTGTTGTCCTAGGTGATGGAACTTCATAACATCTGCGGGCGAGCGAAGCACATCGTAATCCTCAGCTAGTAGACTTGAACAGACGTGCACGTACGCGAGACTTTAAACCATTTGAGCGTCAGCAGTAAGATGGCCGACACGGCCTTCGTGGTGATCTCGCGATGTCGTGTCACATCGATCTCATCAAGTGACGGAAGTTGTTGGGCCAGAGGTGGTTGGTCTTGAGCTGGGCATCACATTGGGTACGATTCATGGAACAATCCGATGCGGTGTGACCTACATATGCCGCTCGGAAAATTAGCTGATGCTGCGGATTGTGGCGGCTGTGATGGGGACGAAGCCGAGACGATAGCTAGCAGCAGTTTCAATAGAACGAGAACCCAGTTGTTCAGGTTGGGTAGCACTGCGCTCTGAGATATGTTGAGTTCAGACTGCGGTCGGACTTCTGAGAAAATGACAAACATATATTTGTTCCACTCTGCGCAGACGCATTAGATCCTCTCTCCGGATCCGTAGCTGCCGTCGTTCTGCGTTGGATTCCACGGTCTTGAGACGCGCATCGATTTCAGTTATCTTTGCTTCAAGAAAGGCTACGTCAGGGAGAGCGTCACCGTCAGGTTCATCTTCTCCTTCCTCGGTCTGAGAATCCGGGGTTAGTTAGTCACGAAAGTAACATGGTGAGCGACGACTCACACCAAGATTCATCTTGTGCACAGAGTCGGCCAATCCCTCATTACCCATGCCAGGCAAGTGCTCGAGGCCGCTCTCTGCAGTCACGCACTCGTCCCTCGTCCTCCATGACTGCCATAGCGACAAGCTCACATACATGTGTTTGCCATACAAACTCTCAGCCTCCTCGATTGCATACGGCACCAGCATGATGTCTCCTCCGCGGCCCCGCCGCCGGGAGAACGGAAAGAGGAAAGGGCGTGTGGGATCCGTTTGGTACTACTGCTGCTTCTTCGGCTTGGGAGACGGTGGGGGCGACGGCGCTGGAGTAGCGGGCTGAGGCATCCCGCGATAGCTCGGGTGCCCACCTTGGTTCTGGAAAGCATGCATGTTGTGCCCGTGGTGTTGGATGTCCGGCTCGTCGTGATGGTAATGATGTCGCACGGGGATGGGATTGTAGGCTTCCGCAAGCTTCGAGGTGGCTACGGGTGCTGCCGGTGGCCGCACAGGTACTATTTGTTGTAGAGGATGATCGGGCACTGAGAATGTAGGGTATTTCACCGATATTTCCTGGTGGAACGCTTCTACGTCCAGAGGCGACGATTTTATTGGAAAAGCTGTCCAAGGTTACTTGTCAGGTTTGCCAGGCAGGTATATGTTGACGACCCACATTCTTCAGGGATGGGGCTGAGCCCTGCTAGTTCTCTCTGCAGTTTCTTCACTCGTTCCATGTCGCGGGTACCACCGCAACATGAAAGGAGCGTTTTCCAAAGTACGAGCAAAAGCTGACAGGAAATTCAAAGCCGATAGGAGACCGAAGACGTCTGGAGCTACCTTTTTCACAGGATAGCCTTTTGCGCTCTTTTCGCGAAGCTGGGATATAGTAATGAAGAAGTACACGGGTAGCGGGGGATCCAGGCTCACTGGGCGCTTCAGCTTCTGACAGAGTATAGACGGCAGATAAAACACATACTAAGCTCATCGGCAAAATCGTCATGGCCTTTGAATGCTTCAATGACATGGTAGAGCATGCCAAGGTAGACAGAGATTTCGGTTGTCACTTCCTCCATAAATTCAACCCGCTGTTCTGGGCTCATGCCGACATTCATAGATTCAACATCACCCACAGAGCTGCAAAGTTACACCGTCAATGGAGCATATCGCGATCGGGTAGAGACAAGCGCACCTGAGGAGGTCATGCTTCCGACTAGCAATCTTGAGCGCTTCGACGATGTTGTTCACACCATTGGCAGCCCGGACGGCTTTACAGTTCTCGAATATCCAGTGCAGTTGGTGTTCAGGCGACGTGGTTTCCGCGAATGTGCCTGTGAAAGTACCTCGCATCGGCCGAGCAATAAAGCACCACGGGCGGCGTACCTTGCAGGATGTAGAGAAGCCTGCGGGCGTTTGTGAACCGGACCTCTGGATTGGTGTGCTCCAGACTTTCTAGAAGTACTTCTGCATGTGCTTTGCGCTTCGAGAACGGGCTCTTGATCCACTCTGTCCTGGATGTTCAATATGCAACGACAGAAGTGCTGAGTATAGACGCACCTCCTTGGAATGAGCCCTCCCACGCTCTCAGGTTCTCTGCAACCTGGGGCATCTCCACGTAGGAGTAGAACTCCTCGATTTCGTTGAGAACGGTGTCTTCGTCATCGTACTTGAAGTCGTAGTAGGATTGCTACACAGCTGTGTGAGCACCCGTTGCAGCACAAGAATAATAGATCACGACAGACTTTAGGCTTCGGCGCAGACACTACCATGGCCTTGAGCTGGCCAAGGGTGATGGAATCGAGGTCACTGGCCTAAGTACGAGCAGTGAGTTGGCCGGGCTTGGGCCTAGTGAGGGCATAAGTACCATAGCGAGGGCGACGTGTTGAATTGCGTGTGGCACCGTGAACACCGTTGTGCGCAGCTTGAGGGTCGCGTTTCTCCGTGCACGTGACAGCGACTCGGCCAGCCGGCAAGTACTAGTCTACTACGTACACAGGTACAGTAGCCTGGTTCGCTGCGTTGCAGTGCGCTTCGAGATGGCATCTACGCGTGCGTCGCTGCCCTGTGCGCGCGGTGTTACAGTAAGTATATCGATGGGGATGTGTGATTCAGATCCGAGCGACGGCGGGAGTGCTGACATAAGCGCAAAATTCTCAGGGTGTCGCGAGGCCGCGAGCTGAGTTGGATCGCTCGGACCTTGTTTCTCCTCTCAAAGGATCGACCCTCCTCTGTCGGTCTTCCCCGTTGCTCTTTTCGCTCTTGCCGTCAACGACAACGACGAACTCGACGGAAGAGGGCGTCCTTCTCCTCTGCCTCTTTCCCCGCCCTCCAGCAGTAGCAGTCCGTCCAGCTAGCTCTGTTCTCCCCGCCTGCTTGGAGACTCCAAAAGGCACGCCTTCGCTGTGCGTTTGCCAACACAACACCCCCTCCCAGCATCCTTTACCCCTTTTCTTCTACTCTAACGACTCTTTTAACGACCCGCCTTTGTTCTCCGAGCCGCCTCGCTAAGCCGCCGCCGACAACCCGCCACCATCGGCAGCGCAACTCCTCCCTTTCCCTCCCACTTGCCGATGCCAGTGCCCGTTCCCTGCTTTAGCAAAGCCACAGCACACACCGTCAACAAGCTTGCTTCCCATCCTGGCGACGCAAGCCGGCGACCCTCTGTCTTTCACAACCTGACTCAATCACTCCCCCTCCCTCCTCCGGGCCGCCCCCTTCCTTCGGCACCCGCGAGGAGTGGATCAGCTCTCTCCCTTCCTGGCGCAGGAACAAACCACGTCGCATCTGGGAGGAAGACGAGCAAGCCAACGGCGCTCGCCATCAGGGGAGTTTTCAACCAGGGTTGATCAACGCGGGCAACGCGTCGGTCATTAAAGGAGAGCGCGCTCAAGCGTGCATTCCGCCCAGTTTGACTCTCATCGGCAACGCAGACCAGGTCAACGTGGCTGTCACACAAATGGAGGGCGAAGGGGATGCCGACGATGAGATGAGCGCCACGTCATGCGAGTATGACACTGATAGCCAGTGGAGCGGCCACTCTTACACGACCCAGGACAATGTCGACGTCGAAGTCGAGTACGATTACAGTGGCGGTGTCCTCGTCGTTGGGCGCAACTCGATGGTGGAGTACTATGACCCGCCACAGCTTCGACCCGTCTATGGTCACAACGCCTACACACCCGTCTCGGACGGCATGTCGCCTGACCCTGTCGTCGATGGCGACCCGCAATCGAGCCCTCTCGGACCCGTTACTCCGTTTGGAGACTTTGTCGACCGCGCTGTTGAGACCGTGTTCGTCGGCGGAGGTGTTGATATGTCATCCGCAGTACCGGAGTACCGGCCGAACTATTTCCTGCGACCTTCCGACTTCCAGACCGTTGAGTCTGCGTCTTATCAACAGCGTCAAGAGGATGTAGGCCCCGTGCCGGACCCGACTGCGGCGCCCACAGTCACTTTGTCATACAAGAAGATTGCAGACCCTCTTGCCGAATGGGTTGCGTCTTACGTTTGGAAGGCGTGTACAGCCGGCATGAGTCTACCCTCCAGGTACACACGGTCTACGTACGTCTTGTGAATTCATTCCACTGTGCTTCCGATGCTCATCAGTCCTCTTAGTCATGTCGCGCCCCATCATTTCTCTCCTCATCCCCCTCCGTATCTGGCCAACTCAATTCGTTCCTTGCTTTTATCGACGCTGCTCCAACCTTCCGCCATTTTCCTTGCCGTCTGGTACATTGTGCGCCTACCGGTCCAGTTTGGCCGCGTAGAGTATGGCGGTGCCGAATTCGTGAAGGAATTGAGCTTCCGGGCCGAGCTTCTTGGCCCAGACGAGTGGCAAGATGCTGTGGGCAGGGAGACGAATGAAATCCGTGCTCCCTTTCGTCTCGTACTCCTCGGTTGTATGCTAGCGAACAAGTGGCTCGACGACCACACCTTCTCCAACAAAACTTGGTGAGCAAGATGGTTTATCTCACATCAGTCTTATTTGCTCACCGTTCATCTGCTTCTAGGCATACGGTGTCCGGCGTTGACATACAATCACTGAACAGACTGGAGTCTCTAGCTCTCGACATCTTCTCTCATGATCTATCCGTTTCTGTCCTCCAGTGGGCGCAGTGGCTGCAACACGTTCAGTCCTACCACATGTCACTGTCGTCGCTGGCCTATCCTCAGCCAATCTCCCGCCCCTCGTCCAATCCCCATTCGATCGTGCGCAAGACGATCGAAGAGCTGGTGGAAATCGCTGCAGTCAGTCAGATCCCTCGCGCTTGTGGGGATCATTCCTGCATGCAGCTTCATCCCCAGCCCGTCTTCCTCAATTTGGAAGAAAGGAGACGTGCACGGAACGAGCCTGGCCTCGCCTTTGGCGCGGCAAACGCCGAGGTCTTGGAAATTGACTTGGACGAGGACGGACCCCTCCGTGATGAGTACGTGCCAAGACGGGGTGTCAGCCGGGAGGGATCAATTCGGGATAGCTCGAAGGCCGACTGCTGTGGTGGGGCTGAGAAGCTCAGGGACTGGGAGCGGCCTGTTGAGCTACCAAGGTACCTCCCGCCGCCGGCCAAGTGGAGTCCTGCGGGCGATGAACCCATCATTCGCGATGGGCGCAGCATCGGCCAATATGTCGCTGTGAGGGCGCCTCTGCCTCATGGCCCGCTCCTACCCGCGATCCAGCTGTACCGCCCAGCCCCTCCCGCAGGCGTGCCTCAAGGCTGGATGGCACCTCCGTTCTCGAATGAGCGGTCAATCGTTCCACTGCATGGGGCGTATCCCAATGTCCAGCTTACCATGGCCCACTCCCACTCGCGATCGACTTCTCTGTGCGACCCTCCACCGAGTCTCCTCTCTGATTACTCTCACGGTCGGTCGTATTCGCAAACTCATCTCGAATATGCCTGCAGTGATGTCAGAATGACCATGCAGAAGGCGTACCCTTTCCCTCCCGAACTGCCTTGGACAGGTGCTGAGCAGTACGGTTACGGGGCGTCATATGGTCAAAACCTCGGCCACGATGCCGGTACTCGGTACGGACCTCCCTGGGTTCGAGCATGAGCCTCGCGTCGGTACCAATCTAGAGCCATGAGCGCCGCCTTCATTCACGCATCATCTCTTCTCGCTGTTCGTCATCTCGGCTGCGACTACCTCTGTATATTCGGGCGCTTGCACGCCTGCATACGCCAACACTCGCAGCATAGACGGTCCATTTTCATCCTGTCCAGCATTTCAAGTTTCACGCCATTACAGCCATTACATTCAGCATCCGGTTTCCTCCCTCCATCGTCAGCAATACTTCGTATCTGGCCGCCCACCATCCGATGACATATCCATCCTGTCCATAGGGGTTAGGCCCTCCGGTTCTGTTCACTTTCCACGTTCCGTCTCGCCATGTCATATTTAACTCGTCGTCAGCCTGTCCTCGATATAGCCGCCGACACCCTCGATGGTCCCCATGGGCACGTTTTCAAAGGACATTTCCTCGGGCTTCCTCGCATCTTGAGGTGCACAGGAGTTTGTACGTCCCTTCCGATATGTTTGCGTCCACCTCTGTGTTCGAGTTCCTCTCCCCTTTCGGTATAGTGACACTCCTCTAATAGTGATTCTCTCACGTTGCTTCTTAGTCTCTGTTGCTAGTTGGCTCTTTCCACGTTACGAAACGCACAAAAACATACAGAAAACCATCATACAAAAAAAAACTGCCACTCCCATCTTTCCAATCCTTTCATCCTTTCGCCGTCCTTACCCGTTGCTTCTGTCTGTTCCCTGTTCATCGAACACTGCCTTACATCGGTTGTGACGTTCACACTCACCCCAGCTACTTGCTTCGAGTCGGTAGTGCACTCCATATGCATTCCCTGTCTTGATCATTCTTACTGCGGAATCCTCTTGTAGATGTTTTCCCTGGTAATATATGACAACCATGCACCCAACGTACTATCTCAGCTTGAGCCCCTGTTCCCATTCGGAGTTAAGAGACGCTCATTACCAATCCTCCAACGGCGCTTGCGGCGTTAGTCATTCATTCGCCCTTGACCTTCAATACCACCTCAGAAGCTCTGACTGCACCACCGCCGTTTTGACAGCACAGGTCAAGCTACACCTCATGACGGGAGCAGATTATGCAGATGAGGGGACGCCTGCCATGTCACCAGGGCTGTCGCCGCAGTCACCTACTCTGTCGGCGATTACGTCGGCGTACCGGGAACCATCGACTTCCTCTCCTGAAACTGTAACCGACGCGAGCTCCGCGTCGGCCTCGCGGCGCAAGCTGAAGAGAAACAGGATCATACTGTGCGTGCTCTCCGAAACTTGAACGCCTTTCCTCACGTAACTTCTGCGCAACAGGAGCTGCCAGCGTAAGTCGGTCTCATGTTTAGATGACCTTCATCGGCTGACTTGTAAATTAGCCTGTCATAAGCGGAAACAGCAGGTACTTGCATCGTTCTGACACTGATATGTGGTCCGTTCATATGTTATCACAACAGTGTGATCGTGGCCGTCCGTGTCAGAGATGGTGCGACTTTCCTGCAATCTGAACGAATAGGGTTTTACATCTCAACTCTTACAGTGTTGGCAGAGGTTCTGGCGATCGTTGTGTATACGAGCAGGCTGAGGAACTGGGTAAACGAAAGTGCGCCACCGTCCATTCTCATCCACGTTCCGTCGCTCAACATCTCTGTATGTCCAGACTCGTCGAAACTAGCTTTCCCGAAGACCTTTCCGAACGCGTCGGTCACCTCGAGGGCCTTGTCACAAGTACTCTAAGCTCTCTTGAACCAACGGCGCTTGCTGGGCTGGATGCCCTGCTGCAATTGATCTGCGCAAACCAGCCCGCCGCACCACGCCCTGGGTTCTTGAACGGTACTCCGAACATGACAACGTCCCCTACACAGGCTACGGATCATGCTGTTCAAGTAGCTGCAGCTGCGCTCGGTCAATTATCGCAGAAGGGCGAAGCAGAATCCGCACTTCCAGCGACTCCGTTTGGGCCCATCGCAGACATTCTGCATCACGTTCGTATGTTGGGTTTATGTCGTGATTCTCTTCTGAAAACGGTTCTAGCTTCGAGCAGTCCCGGCCACGGCTGGGATGAACTCCCTCGCGGATCTGCATAGCCACTTTCCCAACCAGAAGATTACTCAGTTTTTGCTTTCGTACTACTTTGACGAATCTTCGCACCATTGGATATGGCCTGTCATCCACCGGCCTTGCTTCGAGAGTTACTATCGCACATTCTCCTCTGGTCCGCTGCCTCCGAGCATGGAATTCATAGCATTGCTCGCCATCACTTGCGCGACGGCGCTGCAGTTCCTGCCCAAGACGCCTGAAGACGTGAGTGCTGTTGTCTTGCCGTCGCCGCAATGTCTGATGTATCGTCAGGCCGTCCTCTTTGCTGATTATCCCGCGGGACGTGATGTCTTGAAGCAACGCCTCCAAGAGTTTGCAGCGTCCGTCTTATTCACAGTAACTGACTATCCTTCGTCATCCATCGAACGTATACAAGCCTTGATCATGTACTCGTTATATCAATGGGTATGGTTGCTCAGCTTTATCTCTGGCCCTTACTGATCAGTCTCCATTGCAGAATGATGCTAATGCAGCAGAATGCTGGTACGTCGCCAGCCTAGCCACCCGCATGGCCCAGACCTGTATGTTGTGTCCTAGTTGCGCGCTCTGTCGACTCATACATATCGTCAGTGCACATGAATCGTGACGGGGGGACCACATGGGCTATGAGGCCACAAGACGCCGAGATCCGAAGACGTCTATGGTGTATGTCCGCCTAATCTCCTGGTTGGCTCTCTATCCTGAGCTTTAGTAGGGATCCTCTTCGTCATCGATCGATTCCAATGTATGGAATACCGACGACCATATGTTATCATGGAGCAGGTACTACGTGCCTTTACAGCCACCCGAGCGTACCTGACTTACTCGCCATAAGCACACTGACGTGGGCCCAATTCTGAACCTCGACCAAGCTGACTTAGTCGATCTTCCAAATTTGGTGGGGAAGCCCTTAGAGGAGCCAACAGATACTCGTAGGTGCTTGTTGCCTATTACTCATCGTCAAGACTGACCTGTTCTTTCGCAGTGTTTCAACTGTTGCAGAGTCGTTTCCACTTACTGTGCGGTCGAATCTGGGACCAATGCTTCAGCATCGCGCTTCCTTCTTACCGGACGGTGATTGACATCGAGGAGCAGTTGCGGAAGTTTGAGCGTGAACTACCTGCCTCCTTCCGGTACCAATCCACGCAGACCGCTCTGTCTCGTCCCTACCTGTCCTTCCAGGTATGTTGCCCGCCTCCCTCCCAGACCTCGTCGCTCACAGACGTCAATAGAGTCAGTCGATGTTGATGCAACTTGGAAGCACACGCGTCCAAATCTTGGTACGTTTACTCTATGAGTTGGCACCTCTAGCTAGTTAACGCCTCGAGCAGAGGCCGTTCGTTTTTGTCCACCCCACGAAGGACACAGACATGGCAGCATTGCCTGAACAAGACCAGAAATTGGCAATATTTACCAAGCACGCCAAGGACATATGCCTTCATTTCTGGTATGTGCTAACATCGATACTTTCATGTTGCGCTCACCAGGGTCTAGCAAGCGCCAGTTGGCGCTACTGTGCCTGTACGACACGCATGCGTCTCGTGGCCAATTATCCTGGGTTGGTCTCGCGCTATGCGCTTACGGGCCGGCATGTGAGTGCACACTCATGTAGTATGCAATCGGCATCAGCGACTGAGAACGTTGTTCTCCAGTGATTCTTGGAATCGCTATCATCATGGACACTCGCAACCCGGAAAACGAGGAGCTTGAAGAATGGATTGCGCTCGCTCAAGGCGTCCTGCAAAGCTTGAAACCATACAACGCGCTTGCATGCAAGGCCTTACAGCACCTCGAAGTTGTCCGCAGGAGGACCCGCTTCGTGCTGGGTGTCACAGGACGCTGCGCTCAGCGATTTAATGAAGACGGCGAACATACGTGCGACGACGGTCCGCCGATCGGCATGGAGTCTTCGCGTCGTCTAGAGAGGGCCACGCGGATTTTGTCCCAGCCGCAGCCCTCCTTGGTGGACCTTCTTGGCCACGAAAGGCTGGCCGATCCGCTGTGGGCATCGGGCCGTTGTGGCGTTTTCGCAGGTCATTTCCCTGGGATTGAGTCCTTGAGCGGTCCCGTGAATTCGGCGGATCTGGAGCAGTTCTTGGATAGCTGTCTATCAATGCAGTCACGTCTACCGCATACCTTTACCTTCTAAACATATGGTTTATGGGTCTTGTTGTTTGTTAGCTTTTCGGTTGTTCTGGGTGGCGCGTTTCGTCAAAAACACCATACATTAGTATCCGAATGTAGATGTAGTTCTGGAATTTGCCCAGGGTGTTCCGGCTGCATAAAAGTCCATGGGATATTCTCCGTCACCCCCTTTCTCATTGTCCATCCAGCCAATAGCCTTTCCAACGGCTACGGCCGTCTCATAAGGCGTCAACAGCGGTCGATCAAACGCATAACCCCAGTCTATCGAAAGACGAGGACATGACGTTTGAACGAAAGCGGATACGTGGGGGTTGAAGAGCGACAGTTTTGCAGGAGATAGCTCTGAGAGCAATATGGGGATGTAGGGGATAGGTGTCCGAGAATGGGTCAGTTGGTTGGTGATGGCCTACGAGGCTGGTAAGCACAGTCGTCCTCCGGTCAGTAAACAATCTTCCAACAGACCTGTAACTGCTTGAAGCTTCCCTGCCTTCCGAGAGTGCCGAGGACAACTCCCCAGACTGGTGGGGAGGATTTTCCTTCTGCGGTAGTCGGATTGTGAGCAATGGCATCGATGCTTTTCCTTGCAGTCTCCACAGCGTCGTTTCTGACGTTCCTCATCTCCCGATGAGCATAGCGCTCCCGAGTCAGCTTTTTGGAGTACGGGTCGTAGCGGAACGCGGGAACAGATGGGTTCGCTATCATGATTGATTCCAGATGAAAGCGGCCATCCCCAAGATATCTGAAAATAGATGCGTCAGCGATGGGGCTGGAGCCTATGTCATTACTGCTCACAGAAGAGCGTCCGCTTCGCCGAGACGGGGCGCAGTACATCCGAGGATCTCTCCGGGGGACAACGGCTTGCAGCGAGGGATGGTGGCGTCGTACGTGCCTGTCCACAACCTGAGACGCTGGATGTCGAGGCCCGAACTATCGTTCCCATAACCACTTGGGGGATTCTCGTCTGTCAATTCTGATGTGAGGTCCTCTTTCAGCTGCTGAAGAGCCGCCACAAATTGGATCGTGGACACGAGGGCAATGCGTGTAGGTTTGGCCGTCGAGGACGTTGATGCTCCTTCGGTGGCAAGGAGAGCGTCTACTTGAGGACCCTCGATTCTCAGATGACGCGTATTGCCTATTTTGTTGCCCGCAGGGATCTGAGAGTCCAACTCCTCGGAGAGTAGCAGACTCTCGTAAAATCGGTCACGGTGATCGGGGAAGTTCAAACGAATCGTCTGAGCGAGATGAGAGGAGTCGACTCCAATCTCAACGAAAACGTAGAGTGTCCTGATTGTCGTTTGGTCCATTGGAACTGGAAATCGCATCAGTAATGATGAGTGAGTTAGGGAAGGATTGGGACGGACCGAGACAGCTGTGGCCATAATGAACAAGCATGTCGCAGCCCAAAGCTACAGCAGTATAATCGTCGATGCAGCACGCCCCATAGGTAACGTCACCCATGATCACAGTCAGAGCGTCTGTGAATCTAGCATAGAGGTTCAGGATGAGTAAGATGAGATGTAGATATCTAAGATCCTTGCACATACCGCTCTATGATGTCTGCAATAGTACACGCAAACATTTGGAGGCCCTCAGGCATCTGCAGCGCGACCATGGTAGCATCATTCTTTTTTATGTGATGAATGGTCTTGTGTATTTCGAACGAGTAGTTAGACGGCAGCTGCTTGATCGCGGTATTCAGCTGTGGATCGGAGAGCACGTCTTGGGGGATCTGATTCGCGACGGCGAAGGCGGCGCCTGGCTTGGAGGGCCGTGCGCTCTTGCTGCCCACAAAACGTTTGCGAGGCTTTCTTGTCGCCGGCGCGGACTCAGACATGGCGGTGTGATAAGTATCAGACCCAATCTGAGAGTCTCTCGTACTAGTAGTACGCGTCCGTCGTTGTGGCTGTGATGCCACTCGCGTCAAGCCCTCCTCCACGTTCCGCACGCGTCTCCACGCCCACAGCTCTTCCTTCCCGGCGCTCTCGAGTCTCCAAGATGGCCGAGCAGTCGTCTGACCGTCGGGAAACTGGCCGCTGTGTTATGAGGGGTTCCTGCGGTCCGAAGAAGATGTTTGGCAAGCCATTGCCATGTCCGTATGATGGTCCGTCAATAGAGGTACGCCTGTCGTCCTGTTTCCCGCAAGTGGAGTGTGCTAATGTGCTACAGCCAGAGGAGGACCTGCGCTCGCTCCTCAACTCCGTCTGTGGAGCAGAGTTCGCTCACGGCGACGTCTGCTGCAACAAGGACCAAGTCCAGGTTCTCCGCGACAACCTCAACCAGGCAGAGCCTATCATCTCCTCATGTCCCGCCTGCCGCAACAACTTCCGTTCTTTCTTTTGCAACTTCACGTGCTCTCCGAATCAGGCACACTTCGTCAACATCACATCCACGCAGACTACTTCCTCAGGGAAGACCGGTGTCAAGTCCCTTGACTTCTTTGTCTCGGAGCAGCATGGCAAGGGCTTTTTTGATAGCTGCAAGTCGGTTCAAGTCGGCGCGACGAACGGATATGCCATGGAACTGATTGGAGGAGGTGCGACCAATTACACCTCCTTCCTGAAGTACATGGGCGACGAGAAGGACCTCGGGAGCCCGTTCCAAATCAACTTTCCACCTTCACCTCCTCCATCCATGGCCGCGTACGATGCTCGTGCCAGGGACTGCGCAGATAACGACCTCCTGAGCCGGTGCACCTGCATAGACTGCCCTCAAGTTTGCCTGAAGCTGCCCGAAATATCGCCTCCGGGCGACCTCAATACTTGCCACGTTGGTGCACTGTCGTGCCTTTCGTTCGTCCTGATCATATCCTACGGGCTTTGTGTTCTCGCATTCGCATTCGGTTATAGTCTGCAGAACTATATTCGAAAATGGAGAGAGAAGAAATATGACCGGGTGGACCTGTCGACGGACGGGGCGTCCGACACTCCCCTCTCTCCTAGGTCACACGCGCGTGGTCTTGTCGGTGCCTCTTCACTGGCTCATTACATCGATGGCGAGCAGTCATCTGCAAACAACATCGACGCTCGTCCCGTCGGCCGCGGCGTCACCCTCCTGGACCCAATCGACAGCGTCCAGCCTCGGCAGTATCGTCTCAATGCCGTCCTCCGCCGTACGTTCTACCGCATTGGCCTCTTCGCCGCGACCTCACCTTGGTTCACGTTTGCCGCCGTCTTCACCGTCATGGGCTTGTTGAATGTTGGATGGAAGAATTTTGGCATCGAGACGGACCCTGTGCGGTTATGGGTGGCACCCGACTCGGAGAGCAAGATCCAGAAGGATTTCTTCGACGAAAACTTTGGACCCTTCTATCGGCCCCAGCAAATCTTCGTCACCTCAGCGTCCGAGCGCGAATCAAAATCTCTCCAGAGTGCCACATTGAACGTTTCAGCCGAGGCACGCAGAGCCCCCGTACTGTCTTGGGAGCATCTGAAATACTGGTTTTCAGTGGAGTCGGACATCCGCTCTCTGACTTCGTCTCCGCACGGTTACAGGCTAGACGACGTTTGCTTCAAACCAGCTGGCCCCGAGGGTGCTTGTGTCTTTCAATCCATCACAGCTTGGTTCGGAAACGACATCGACAATACGAGTCCTGGTACCTGGGCACAAAGGGTAGAAGACTGCGCTAGTGCGCCCGCAGAATGTCTTCCTGACTTTCAGCAGCCGCTGGCTCCCAAGTATATTTTGGGCGGATTACCGGACACCGAACACAAGTACCTGAATGCGGAGGCCTTGGTCGTCAACATTGTCGTATCGGATTCTTTGGATAGTGAGGTGCAGGCGAAGGCTATGGAATGGGAGGAGGCCCTCAGGGCATATCTCGTCGAGCTCAAAGAGCGAGCACCACGGGAGGCTGGCTTGAACGTCGAGTTCTCTACCGGCGTTTCCCTTGAGGAAGAAATCAACAAAAGCACAAATATGGACGTTCGCATCGTCGTACTGTCTTATGTGGCTATGTTCTTGTACGTTGCCTTGTCTCTAGGCAGCGGCTCTCAGAATAGGGAGGAAGAAGGTGTCATCTCGTCGCTACATAGATGGCTATCCAATTTCCCCCGTTTCTTCACGCGCGCCCACCTCTCCTCTTCCTCCCTGTCGATCGACTCGCGAGATGTTCCCCATCTCTTCCCACGCCTTCCTCGCAAGCTTTTCGTTGCGTCGAAGTTCACCCTGGGACTTTTCGGCATCGCGCTGGTCATTCTCTCCGTCGCGTCATCTGTGGGCTTTTTCTCTGTTCTCGGCGTCAAGGTCACTCTCATTATCGCAGAAGTCATACCTTTCCTCGTCCTCGCGGTCGGCGTCGACAATGTCTTCATCCTTGTCCATGAACTCGATCGGCAGAACCTGCTGCATGGGCCCAATGCGTCTTCCCCAGAGCAGAACGTGACATTCCCGACACTGGCCTCTCCCACCTCGCGCCGCTCACAGTTCGAGTCTTCAAACCATGAGGAATCCATTGATGCTGCGTCCGTGCCGCTTTACCTTTCCCCAGAGGAGCGTGTCGCGCGCACTCTCGCGAAAATGGGGCCCTCCATTTTGTTGAGTACGATTACGGAGACATTAGCGTTTGCCCTCGGCGCATTGGTTCCCATGCCCGCTGTGAGGAACTTCGCCCTGTATGCAGCTGGCAGCGTCTTTTTGAATGCGTTGCTCCAAGTAACGGTCTTCATCAGTGCTTTGGTGCTCGACCTCCGACGAACAGAGGTAAGATGCACCGTGATTCAGTGTACTTCCATCTTTATGACTTGGATGTTTTTGTCAGTCAAGCCGCATGGACTGCTTCCCATTCATCAGACTTCCGACCCGTATCCAGCTTTTGGAGGCTCCGGCCAGTGGAAGCAGCCTTGGACCTCTCGCACGCCTCATTCGCAAACATTACGCGCCATTCTTACTTCGACCGACGGTCAAGGGTGCAGTCCTCCTGGTCTTCGGTGGACTGTTTATTCTGTCTGTCATTTCCATGCAGCACATCGAGCTCGGCCTTGGTGAGTTATCTCAAGCTCTGAGCGTCCTGCTCAACTAACCGCTCTCCAGACCAGCGCCTCGCTCTCCCCTCGGACTCATATCTCATACCATACTTCGACAACCTCGATGCTTACCTTGACATTGGGCCGCCTATTTATTTCGTCACACACAAAGTCAACGTGACGCGCCGAGCAGGCCAGCAATCCTTGTGCGGGAGATTTACGACTTGTGATGATTTTTCGCTGGCGAACAGCCTCGAGGCTGAACGGCATAGACCGGAGGTCTCCTACATCTCCCAGCCCACATCGTCATGGATAGATGACTTCTTGAACTGGCTCAATCCCAGTATCGAAGAGTGCTGCCGCGTTCGCAAACGGAATCCCAGTCAATTCTGTGGCCCGCGTGACAATCCGCGCCTCTGCCAACCTTGCATGGCAGGAAGAGAACCTGGGTGGAATATCACTATGGTCGGCTTGCCTGAAGGAGAAGAGTTCATGCGCTACCTGAAGCAGTGGCTTATCTCACCGACGAACGAGGACTGTCCTTTGGCGGGACAGGCATCTTTCGGGACGGCTCTTTCACTAGATGCGGATGGGACAGATGTCGTCACGTCTCACTTTCGAACGTTCACAGATCCTTTACGCAGTCAAGCCGACTTCATCAACGCGTTCGAAGCGGCGCACAGAATTGCGGATGACCTTACAGAACGCACTGGCGTTACCGTGTTTCCCTACTCGCTGTTCTTTGTGTTCTTTGACCAGTACGCACACATCGTCTCTATCACTCAAGAGGTCCTTGGGCTCGGCCTAGCGTCTGTCCTCGTCGTGACAGCCGTATTGCTTGGCTCTTGGAGAACTGGCACCATTGTCACCGCCGTGGTGGCGCTCACCGTGGTCGATGTGATGGGCGTGATGGGCGTCTGGGGTATCAGCCTCAATGCCATCAGTCTCGTCAATCTCGTGATATCACTCGGGATCGCTGTCGAGTTCTGCGCGCATGTGGCGAGGGCGTTCATGACGTCGGGTTCTGGGCTTCCTGTCGACCATCCGGCTGGTCAAAAGGAGCGCGACGAGAGGATGTGGACTGCCCTCGTGGATGTCGGACCTTCTGTATGTCTCCAACTATCCTTCGTCGCTGTGTGTTCATATAAACAAATTATCCTCCAAGGTGCTGTCTGGCATCACATTCACGAAATTGATTGGGATGTGTGTTCTTGCCCTGACGCGGTCGAGGTTACTCGAGGTGCGTGGACTCGCAAGTATCCTCGGTCTGAACTTTCAATATTAACATGGTGATAGATTTACTACTTCCGAATGTGGTTTACCCTCATTGTGGTTGGAGCATTGCATGGGCTCGTATTGCTGCCTGTCGTCCTCAGCCTAGCCGGCGGGTCAGGATTTCCTTTGCAAGAAGCTGATGAGGAGTGGATGTCTAATGCTATTCGCAGTGATTATGAGTACACGTAAGTCTTCTTCGTATCTGCAGCTGTTCAACTAACAAATTCTGTACTGCAGACCATTCCTGGCAGACGATACCTCAGTACACAGCGACGATTAGATTTCGGGATACAGTATCAATTCAGTATACTCATACATAGTGTGCCGAATACACGACTGTCTTGTCATTCACCTGGTACGCTCCGCTTCTTGTGGCATCATAACCGGTTGTGAAAGCATGGCCACGTTCGGTCTCATTCGAAGAAGCAAACGACGATTCGGAAAAACAGAAAGGTAGCACGACAAGCAAAAGGGATTCAAGTGCCCACAATTGTGACTACGTGTCCTTGGGGATTGGTGATCTAGACCTGCTGTCCCTAATATCATCCCTGCTATGACTTCTGCGCACCCTGCTCGGCGACCTCGACCGACTGCGGCTCCTGCTGTACCGCGAATAGGAAGAATAGGAAGCTGAACGGGAGCGCGTACGTGAGCGCGAGCGGGACAGCGACCTTGTGCGAGAGCGGCTGGAGCGCACGGAGTAGCTAGCAGAGCGCGAACGGCCTCTCCGTCCGTACCCGCCACGCTCGTAGCTAGGAGACCTCCTCCTAGGGCCCAAACCCAAACCTCCTGGCCTTCGGACGGGCGACCGCGAGCGAGTACGCGAGCGTGGACGGTATGTGTCTCTGACGGGAGGAAGCCTGCGAGGCGGCGGCTGGCGGCGGTGGGCGTCATTGTATCGGTCGTAGCCGCCTCTGCGAGCGAACCGCGGAGAGCGCGACCTGGAACGGGACCGCGACCGCGTGATGGACCGTGCCCCTCCGCGTCCATTGCGGGGACCTCGCGGCGCGGGGGATCGCGAGCGCGTCCGGACGGGCAGATCAGAAAGCTCAACCTTGACGACTGCGCCATCCAACTGCCCCCCGTCCATGTGCGACGCCGCCTTCTGTGCCGCCGCCGGTTCGACGTACTCGAGAGCAGCCTTGCCTCGGTTTTGACCAGCTGCACAGTCAACAAAGGTATGATTAGACAGGGAGAGGCGTCCAGACAAAATGGGCGCACATTTGGCGTAGACAGGGAGGTCAATTTTGACGATCTCGCCGTAAAAGCTAAAAACCGTTTGGAGATGCGCCTCGACGACGTTGCGAGAGAGGTTTGTGACGACAACGACGCGTGCGTCCGCTTTGTCTGGAGTTGCGTTGTCCATGTCGACATCCACGTCGCGCGATGGTGGGGAAGACGATCTGCCTCTGTCCGACATGCTTGTTGGTTGGCGGGCGAGTGGGTGGGACTAAAGTTGCGCGTCGGGTTGTTTGGCGTCACTCATAACAAACGTCACACAAGCCCCTTGTGACATGATGGACTCAAGTTCAAGTTATCTCCACGAGACTCGTGAATTGTACGCGTGTCACTCTGGCTTGCGATCCACTGTTACCCGACGCTATCCGCGCCGGCGCACTGGGACTTCACCATAATATCCTATGCGAAGGACAGAGGAGTGATAGAGCGGGCCGTCGAGAACGCTCGGCATGCGCAGCGTTGCACCGCCCGCTGAATCGAAGTCAACTCTCGATCCCCGACCGACCCACGAGTGGGAAGAGGATATACCGTGATCTGACCTGACGTCCACCATCGTTCATGACCGACAATGCAGTACTGGGCCCTACTTACTGTCACAAAAAAGCCGTTTTATTCTTCGAACTCAGTTGATGTCGCCCTCCAGCTACAACCAGATGCTCCGGAGCACTCACACCCATCTTACAAACACGAAATGCCTTCATCCAGACACACTGTTCCTCAACGCAAAAAATTCTCGTCAGTCGACGAGATGGACTGGAAAGTTTCTTGAGCGGCCCAACTGGTTCATAGAGTGACTTAAGCTCACCCGAAGTCGCTTGCGAGGCGGAGTTTTGTCCTCGTCCCTTGCGCCGCATCCTCTTTTGCCGAGCCTCGCTGCCTTCACCACTGCTGCAGCGCCATGAACGCGTTTCAAGTGTCGAGTCAAGAGGTCCTGTCGACCGAACCGGACTTCTGCCGTACAGCGATCACAGAAGTATGGCTTTAAGCCAAGATGGTTCGCCTCATGACGCTTGCACTCATTACGGCGCAGGAAGGTCATGTCACTGTCGCAACAACAGAGATGTCATGTATCAATAGGCAGCCATTTGCCTCATGGCGTTGGAAACGTACCAATGGCCGCACCTAAAAGGCCGTTCCCCGACGTGCGACCCAACATGAACGGCAATGTGGTCCTTTCTCTTGTTCGTCTGCGTACACCCAGACACATAGCACCGGAAAGTCCGCGTTGAAGCACCGTCACAATTCACATTCCCCGCATATGACAACAGCCACTGTCGATCGATCTCCTGACCCGGGTGATGTCGTCGATATCGATGGGCTCGGCGTTGCAGGTCCGCGAGGTCAACGCCGAGATGCGGATCGAAGACAGGAGTATCTGGGGACGGCGAGATCTTGTTGACGGTGGATGTGATCAAGCACAGCGGTGACGAAGGTAAGACGGAGGTTCCGCGTGTCTCAGCAGGTCCGAGACGAACGGCACTCGTTGAAGGCAGACAAGGGCGCGGCTGGCCAGGCGACGTGAGATAGAGCCCATGTTGAACCTCCTCTCTCTTGATCAACTTTGAACTACAAGTAGCGCTGGTATTTGCGGTGTGAGGTTGCGGGCATGGGCTTCGACCGCGGGTAGCAGGGGCAGAGCGATGAGCATTCGCAGCGAGCTGTTTTTCTACATCCAGTGAGGCTAGAACGTCTGATGTAGCCTTCGCCGTCTCCGTAGTCAGAGCAAAAAGGTCAGCCGGGTTTATGCCAAGCGAGACGAAGGGAGCGTGGGATGCCGTTTCATGCATGTTGAAGTCCGGAAAGAGGCCCACGACAGGCGAGTTGGCAGCAGAAGTCCAGTCGCATCTGATTGCATCGGCGTAAGGCGAGGGCATACGCTGGACAGGGAGGGCGTCCACATTCATGAGATTGAAGTTGAGTAAGTCGCTCGACCAGTGATTCGAAGACAGTAGTGGGGACGAAGGCAGGGCGCTTTGACTCCAGTCGTTCGAGTGTTCGTTGCCATACGACATGCGTGGCAGCGAGAGCGCGTCGGGAAAGTCTGATGCGGAGAGTGATGACGAGACAACGGGCAGCGAGAGATCGAAGATAGGTGAGAACTCTTGGGACTCGGCTGGCGGAGGCTCCACGGTCGACATCGGACGTGCGAAGGGGTCGGGTCCTTCGAAGACGATGCCGAGGCCCATGACCTTCGAGTCTTGCCTTGCCCGCCCACTCCAGCACAAAGCCCATACGTTTGATTGAAGGTCATCTGCGTCTTGGACAGCTTCGAAAGGGACGTGGGCGACTGGGTTGTTGTGAAGCGGCGGACGATAGAAGTCTGTAGTCGAGCCTGAGGTTTGTGTCGCGGGAAGGCGGAGGTAGAGCATAGGTGTTTAAGTGACGGACGGATAGGAACGATGATATATAGAGATGTGGGATAGATGTGAATAGGATGTGTGGTATAGCTGGCGGGCGCGAGTGTTGGTGCTGAAGCTTTGGAGCAGTGAAGCTGAAGGACGGCCAGGAGCTCGAGCGCGGAGCTATTTGCGTCTGCTTGGCAACAGCTCTGATTATCCCAATTCGGCACTCAACGCCAGCGACTCGCATGGCCTTCCGCATTCCTTCGTCCTGGTCGCGTCTGCGTCTGCAGTCGCACATTGCTCACAGACGAACATATGCAGCATCTGCACGCTCTACCCGTGCACGTCCCCTCTCAATCGTGGCACTCACTTCCGCTGGCGGCCTCACCGCGACATATTTCCTTTGGCCATCAGAGTACCGAGGTGCTCCGACCTTTCGTACCAGGTCCATCTCCCCTTCTCACTTCACGCCATTGACTGTCATTTCAAATGAGCCATGCGGGCCGACTCTCAAATTGCTCACTCTCAAGATCCCACCCGAAGCCCTTCCGACACCATCGGATTCGCCACTCGGTCCCATTTGGTCTGTATTCGTAAAGGACGATGATATACAAGTCGAAAGGCCGTACACACCGCTCGAATGCATAGACGACGAAGGAAACATCAAGCTGTGGGTCAAGAAGTATCCCAGAGGAGAGGTCGGACGATGGTTACACTCGAAAGGCGTCGGCGACACTGTAGATATCCGAGGTCCCCTTAGCACTTTTCCGTATACTCAAGGCAAATGGGATGAAGTAATTTTGGTGCGCGGTGTAAATATGGATGTCTGTATGAAAGCTGATTTTGTGTGCGACAGATCTCAGGCGGCACCGGGTTCTCTCCGTTCCACCAACTCTTACACCGTGAGCTTCTGCAGAAGCAGAACAACGGGGCTCAGAAACCTCGGTTTACCCTTCTTCATGGATCACCCAGCTCTGCCGAACTGCCACCATCTGCGTATTTGCAACCTCTTGTACGTATGGCCGACAGCAATCCGGAGCGCCTCCGCATTCGCCTCTTCGTCGATACACTATCAGACTCGGCCACCTCTCCCGTTCCCTTCTCTCGACTGTCGGTTGGACGGATAGGCAAGCATGATATCGGGCAAGCTCTGGGATTAGGTGCTGGCTCTGGTCACTCTTGGTGGCGATGGTTGTCGCGATCCCAGTCGACCGTCCAGAGTGCAGATATCCACCAAAAGAATGTGTTGATTCTTGTCTGTGGACCAGAGCCGTGCGTCGCTTTGCCTCCGTCAGCGCAGAAACCCCATTAAAAACATGTCTAGGATGGTTGCATCGATCGCCGGACCTTACGGTCGAAATTTCTCTCAGGGAGCGGTGGGAGGTGCATTGGCAGAACTAGGATTCAAAGCGGGACAGGTATGGAAGCTGTAATCGCTAGATATTCTAGGACATATCATCCCTGCTATTCTACATGATGACTGCCGTCTGTAGAGACATGGCGGCTAGCTGGATAAGTGTCTCCAGCACATAGCTTTACATACTAAGCTTAACTTTAGTACCCGCGCGGCGCGGCCCAGCATGCCTTGCGTTCACACGCACCAGCACGATCCACGACGACATCGAATCCAAGCTTCAAGCTTCAAGCTTCAAGACTGCGCAATGGCTGCCCAGACGAGCGCTCACTCCTACGAGGTTGCTCTCTACGGAGAGTTCTTGCCAACTGATTTAAAGCCCATCCTGAACCGGATCGCCCTTCACAGCGAGTCCGCGCATCAGATGCACTGTCGTGAAATGGTCTTCGAGCCCATCGACTCCCAGCAGCAGAGGTCAGAGTCTCTGCAGGAGCCTGTTCTGCTTCGAGCCAAGAAGGAGCTCCTGGAGGCGGAGGCAAGCTGGTGCGGATGCCCTCTGTGCGCCTGCATGCACTGCCTAACATTCGTAGGTTGTTAAACGCGTATCTCAAACCAGAGCCTATCCGTGTGCATCCTGAGGCTACCGTGCGCCCGTGGGCAACGGTTGAAGTTGTGGGCGACGCGCTGAGCTTTGCGTCTGCCTTGGGATTCGCGTGAGTATGACCTCGGTTCTTGTATCCCCCACATTTGTGTGAATACACGTCTAACCCAATTGTGATCTCAAACGTTAGTCGGCGATCGCAGATCTATAAACGCGGCCACATGTTCCGTCGTGGGCCGCTCGTCATCCAGATGTTTCAGCAGGAGCAGGTACTGTAACGTTTACTTCGCACGGATCCTGATCCTGATTCTGACTGTGACTGAAGGTCGACCTGAAGACTCAAAAGCCTATACCTGCCCACGTGGGTACGCTCTGGGAGGTCGAGGTGAAAACAGCCAACCCTGTCCGCAACACCCAAGAGATCCCGCTCAAGACGTACATAGACGCGGTGCTCGAAGTACAGCTCCTCATGAAAGGCTTGCTAGACCTTCGTCGACAGGACGTATAAGAGCGCAATGTAATTAACACCGATCAGCGCGTCTGTCAGGAATCCCCGTCTGAGTCTCCCCAATCGACTTCGTCGTCCGGGTCCCCACCTGTCCGTTCTTGGGCCTGGCGCATGAGATCAAGTAACGTAGCATAATCGACCGCCTCAACGCCTGCCTCGCCGCCCTCCACATCAGATCTCTCCAACAGTACAGCATTTTCGCCATCGCTGCCGTCATACTCCCCTAAAACCGCCAGCGAGTCCTGTACATCGTCCTCCCCGCTCCCATAGCCACCCAGAAGGCCCTTCATCATATTCTTGCCCTTTCTGAAATCGAGCCGTTGTCTCTTCGCTGGGCGTTCTTGCCTCTCCGTCCTAGTCGCCCCGTCTGCATCGATCAATACGCCTCGGAATGAGCCCTCTTCCCAAACCTCTATCGCGGGGAATTCGACGAACTCCTTGTGCCGTAGGAGCGTCAGAAGCTTTTGGGATGCGTCCAGCCGATGGTGTCCAATTTTGGGAGCATTTGGTGCGAGCCCGCCTATTGGCGCGGCGATGAAGAACTGCGGGTGCTCGAAAGCGTCTGGGACATCGGGGTCGGGGAGGATAAGAGACTTCAACCATGCCGGACAGCCACCTTCCTTTTTGCCTTTCGTCCGCTCTCGCACTTGGTTTTGGACGAGTGTCAGCAGGGGAAGATCCGCGTTGTTGCGGTGCGTGACGAGGGTGTATGGCGGGTCCTGCGAATGCGTTGGGTTCGAGGACAAGCTCGAGGAAGCGTAGAATTTGAATTCGATGGTCAAAAACGCTGTTTGTTTTCTTTATACCGCTCGCCGTAAGTCAAGTGTGCGGGCCGAAAGGAAAAACAGGGCGCACTTAAAGTCCCATGTCGACTGGTTTAGCATTCTTCTCTCCATCCCGGAGGGTAGCAACTCGACGTCGACATCCCTTAGCTCGAGCTGCATCTTCATGATATCCCTCTTCGTCGTCCCACCCCTCCCTTGTCTGACACCCCGTCCCAGCCCTCGTGCGTCGCGTCCATGGCCGCGCCTGGCTCTGTTTCCGTACCCGCCCCTCACGATGTCCTGTCCCCATTCTCCCACCTTGCGCCCGAGGTCTTCGAGGAAGACGTAGTCGTCCATCATCGTGCCGAGGGTGTAGTTGTTCATCGGCACATACTTGGCCTTGTCGCGCACGCCAGAACATCCGGTGCGCGTCTTGTGTGCGGACGAGCATGGGAGCGAGCATGTCTTGGTGGTGCATCGTGGACATGCATAGACAGACGTCTTTTCGTCGCAGATTGCACACTTGGGTTTCGGGGCCGTAGACGGACCTGGTTCCGAGAGCACCTCAGATGAACGACTGCTGACCATTTTGAGTCGACGTCGCCGTGGTCCTAGTGGTCGGGGGCAGGTGCAGACAAGTACGTGCCAGCAAGGATGGCGAGAGGGTCGTGTCACAACAACACAGAGCCCAGATATGTAGTGGAGGTTAACAGGCGGCAGGCAGGAATCCTGGGCAAGTGAAGAAGGAGGTTGAAGAAGAGAATGCTGACCCCGCAAAGACCACTGCAGAGTCAGATAATTGACAGGCGGCAGCGAACATCGATACATAGGTGTTCCTCAAAGAGGCGGATGTCGACCGCAGGGAGCGCTATACAAAACTAGTGATACTGGACATTCGGAGCTAGTGTATCCTACAAACGAGCGCAAGCTCTACATATCCTACTGTCGTCATGCACAGATAACTAGATGTCGTCCATACCAAAGTCGATCTCCACCTTTTCTCCCGGATTGAACGCGGGCAACCCTGGGTACTCAGCGATTAGCAGCCATATGATTCAAGAGAAAGATTGTAGGCTCACCCATATACGGGCAACTCGCGCAGCGGAACGCATCTCCCAGGAAGCAGCTGCCGCAGCTGCTCGTCGCCTTTGGCGCGGCCCTGGCCGCCTGTATCAGCCTGTCCTTCTCCGCCAGCGATACCTCCTTCGTAGCCCCGCTCTCGCTCCCGTCTAGCAAGACAACCTTGCTATTCCGCAGCTCCGCCTCCTCTTCCTCCGCAAGACCACATGTGCACCCCTTGCACGCCTTCTTCCGGCGCGGGCCGCCCTTGGTCACAGGCTCGCAGGCGGCGGGGCGTGCGCGGTCCGCGTCCGTGAGCAGCGCGTCCGCGTCGATCGTGCCCGCGTTCGGTGCGCTGAGCGTCCAAAGCGCCTTCTTCGACGCGGCGTTCCGCCGCGGGAGCGCAAAGGCCGGCGCGGTCGACTTTGTTTTGAGGGAGAACGCGGCGCCCGGGGCGTGTGCGGGCTTCTGTGCGATGAGGGTGCCTTCGACGGGTATGGTGGTGAGGAGGTTGAAGCCGGCGAGGGTGAGCTCGGAGGGGATGGCGAGGAGCGAGGAGGTCAGATTGAGTATGTGCAGCGTGCCGAGCGACGTGAGGCCGTCGAGCAGCTGAGAAAGGAGCTCGGACATGCGGGGTTGCAGGGCTTCGTACTCCGGCTGGGAGAGCGCGACGTGCACGGACGCATAGCTCCCGGGGGAGAGGGTGGCAGCTACAAGACCGTGAGCACACGGAGCACTGTCGTGGGGCCCTATCCACGGAAAAGGCGAGGCGTACCTCCGTCGAGCAAACGGTCGAGCATCTGGCGCTCTACCTGGCGCGTCCCCTGGAGATCGGATACGAGGCTCTGGTACGTCCCGTCTGCGGCAGTGGTGAGGGACCCGATGGCCAGGGCCAGACCCTTGGCTGATACGGGTGATGCAGCCTTTGGGAGATCGCTGGAGGACGATGGCGGTGTGTATATCGCAGCGGGGGCCATGTCTCGCGGTGTTTTTTTGCTGGGCCAAGGAAGCTAGAGTCTGGCGATGACTGGAAAAGCGAGAGGAGCAAAAGGCGGATTATAGAGCTTTCACATCACGTAAGCTTTCGTCGGACTCGGCCGCGCTTCGGCTTCAATACAAATATCCCACATCTGAATACAGAGCTATGTAGACGAAAGCGAAACGACACCGATCTAGCCATACAGTCACGCAGCCGGACCCACGTCCTGCTGCATCTCGTCACCGTCCGCGGGAGGCTGCATCGGCGGCGGCGGAGCCATGTGATCGCCCGGCTGGAGAGTAGGCAGCATCATCGACGCACGTACTTTGAAAAGCATCTGCCTGAACCACTCTTGGTCTGCCCCTGCCTTCTCCTGCTCCTGTGTCAACTCCTGCAGCTGCGCCAGCTCCTTCACCCATGCCAAGTGCCAGTCGACGTTGCCGTGCTCGTCCATCTGCAGATCGTGGAGGGGTGGAATGAGCGGCGGCGGGAAGCGAATGGCGTGGGGCGGAAGCATTGGAAATGCGCTTGGATCGAATCTGCGAAAGATACGTGAGCAATCGAGCACAAAACCTCGCGAACGAAAACGTACGGAGGAAACGGCGGCATTGGATAAGGCCCTGCACGGCTCGGCCCTGGCTCATTAGGGTCGACGGGCGGAGGCGGGACATATTGCTGGGGTTCGCTGAACGGCGGCTGGCCATCCCCAGAGGCGTACTCATCCGCATCCTCAGTATTCCTAGCTCTCCCGCCTTTCGACTTCTTCTTGCGCACTCGATGGACGCCCGTGCGTGGATCAACATTATCGTTGACCGTCCAGTATGAGCCTTTGCCCCTGTCCGTGAGAGGCCGAGGGACCTTCTCAAAGCATGGATTGAGGGAGAGATTGTGGCGAACAGAGTTCTACATCATACGTGAGTGAGTCGCCATTCAGGATCTGAGATGCGGAGGAGGATGTAAACAAAGGCGAAGTTTGTGCGTATTTTCGCGGCAACAACAAACATGGACAACGGCAAACATCGCGGTCGCGTCCGAGTCGCGTCTCATTTCGCGACGCGTTCTGCACGACCATGCTACACAACGAGGTACAGGCACTCACTTTCCAGCCCGCGGGCGCAGTTCGGAAATATGGGAACTAAGGCAGTGCGTCAGTGCTGCGGCACAAGATCAGCACCGACCCGACGTCGAACGTACGCGGCTCTCTATGGCATAGTATATGTCCTCTAGCAGCAGCTTCTGATTGGGCGAACCCTTGATAGCGTATCTGAAGGTCGAGCACAGCAGTCGCGGCGTGAGAACATGCAGGATCAACGAACATTGACTTGAGCGGCGCACCTTATGAGCGTTGAATACGGATAGAACGGCTTGCTTCCAGCAGGCCCATCACGCAGAGAGTCGAGTGTGATGGGCAGACCACCTGTGATGTCCGTGTGGCCATCGGGGGGGTAGTATGTGTTGGGTGGCATGTCGGGGTGGGGCAGGGTCATGTTCGGTGGCATGACCGTCTGCGGTGGTGGGGGTGGGGGTTGCTGTGACATGTCCTAGACCCTCCCCAATGGCTCTGGGGGGACGGGTGTCGATGGGGGGTGGGGGGCTTGTGGAAGAGGCGAGAGGATGCGAGGGCGTGAGGGATGCGCGGAAAGGTCGCCAGCGCTGTTGTTGCTGCTTACGTATAGCATGCGTGTGAAAGCTGCTGCCTCGCACGGACCCTCCTGCTGCGCCCCATCGTCGATAATATGGGCAGGCGGCGTGCGGGGATGCGGGGGGACGGGGGGAGGAGGGGAGGAAGGCGGGTTTGTTTGTGCGTCCACAATGTACAAATTGCGAACGACAGGATAAAACAAATCCAAGCAAGAGCACGAGCATACAGATGGCAACACGGACAAACCAACGCCTCGCCAAGTTCTTTGACCACCGACCGGGCTCTGGACCACCATCGGTGTACTTTGCATGCATTTCTGGCTGCGTCGATGTGTCGGGCGTGTGCGGGGCGACTCCAGGACAATATTGCCCACGAAGCGGATGTGTGCGCACGGGCCATCGCGCGTGAGGCGGTCGCCTCGCATGTGCCGGCGCTGCCGGAGGCTCGGCCTTGCAGTCGCGTCGTAGCTCTCTTATGTCCAGCACTACCATCGGAACGCCCTCGAAAAGCCCGGACGCGCCATACTCCATCCATGTTGAGATCCCTGAGCGGTTCTACACGGTTCCGATGGGCGCGGTGCTCGTGGGGACGGTCATAGGGATGGTGCGCGGGGCGAGGGCTGTCAAGCTGCGTTTCCTCGCAGAAAATGCGCATCGGCCACCGACGACGGTGCGGGGGTGGTACTTCTACAACAAGACGAAGAACTACAAGATGATGCTCGGGGGGCTGCGGCGGGGCGGGAGCGACGCGGCGAGGCTGGGGTTCACTGCGCTGGGCTGGGTGACGTTCGAGGAGATGCTGACGCGGCTGGGGTGGGACGAGGTGCGGGAGATCGGGGCTGGGGTGGGGACGTCGGTGCTGTTCGCGGGAGTGTGTGAGTGGCGTGTGTTGTGAGCGGGGGCGGGCGACTGACGGCGGCGGGGGCAGATCGACTGCCGGTGAAGACGGCGTACCGGGCGGGCGTGCTGGGGGCGGTGGTGGGGACGACGATGGGCGGGATGCGGTGGGCGCAGAGGACGCTGCGTGGCGATGGCGATGGCGATGGCGGTGGGGCGGGTGGAGCGGGCGGTCACGGTGGGGGATCCTTGTAGCGGCGGCGGGGGCTTGCAACTCAAGCTCAAGGGTAGCGTGCTAGCTAGCTTTCTGTTCTATCCTCTCGCTATCACCGCCCGTCGTATGCCCTACACAACCGCCGCCAACATGATCAAGCTCTGGCCATCGCTCGTCGATCAGCTCACCCCAAAGGCGTCTCAGTCCGCCGGCCACGAGCGCAACCCGTTCGACGCGCTCCCGCACTCAGGCTCGCCCTCCTCGCCCTCGCCCCCCTCGCCCTCCGTCCAGACCCCGTACCACCACCATCTCCTCAGCACCGCTGCCTCCGCTGCCCCCGTCGCCCCCGCCCATGACCTCACGCCCTTAGCCCCGCTATCTCCTTCCATGGCCACCATCGCCTCGGCCGCACTCCCCACAACTCACCTCTCGCTGCATGCACCCGACTTTAACATGCAGCTGCCCCCGCCCAAGCGTCCCTCCGCCAATACCTCCTCCGCAGATACCCCGCGTGCCCAGCAGACCCGCTCGACATCCACAGTCCGCTCTCACGGCTCCGGCGCCGCCTCGGGCTCATCCAAGGGCCAGATACATGTCAAGCTCATCTCCGCCCGGGGGCTCAACGTCGCCTCCCTCCACTCCCGCCCCTATATCGTCGTCGTCTTTGAGAACAACGAGTTTGTCAGCAGAGATCCCACAGACGAGGGCGACAAGGAAGTCAAGGGCGTCGCTACCAACCTCTCCCGCACCTCGTCCTCCGTCGCGATCAACGCTTTGGGAGCAATCGGGTCCAAGGCTGCAGCGCAGGGCGCTGTCCTTCGCGCCCGCGGTGCCTCGATATCCAGCACAAACTCCGGCTCGACGCAGTCCTCCCTCTCCAAGGCCTCCGGCAGCCAGACCCCATCGAACGGCCTGCTCGGTCGTCGGTCGGCACATAACCCCGTCTGGAAACATGAGGTCTCCTTGTCAGTCTCAGACGCTCTCTTCTGCGTGCTCTTCTCTCATCGTTATCGTGCATCTCAGTGACGTGACATCCGAGGAATCGACCATCGCGTTCAACATCTACGATAGGTCCCAAGAGGTGCATGGCTTCCTGGGAAGCGTGCAGTTCAAACCGGTCCTCATCCACGATCACACTGTGGACCAGTGGTACAAGTGCGTACCCTCATGCCGCTTCGCACTCTGACATCTGACAACCACCCATCCGCAGGCTTAGACCCTACGAGAACGAACCGAACATCACCGGTGAGATCCGCATTCAAATCACCTTCGAGCAGTACAAAGTGCGTCTGCTATCTCTTGCTCCTACATGTTGCCTCAACACATCCTGTTTTCACAGTCGAAGCGCTCGCTCACCCCTCGGGATTTCGAGTTCCTCAAGCTCATCGGACGCGGGACGTTCGGGCGTGTCTTCCAGGTGCGAAAGCGGGACACCAAGCGGATATATGCTATGAAAGTCCTCTCCAAAAAGGAGATCATCGCGAAGAAGGAGGTCGCGCACACCATCGGCGAGAGGAAAATCCTCCAACGCTCTTTAGAGTCACCGTTCCTGGTCGGCCTCAAGTTCAGTTTCCAGACTGACACGGATCTTTATCTTGTCACCGATTTCAAAAGCGGTGGGGAGCTCTTTTGGCACCTCCAAAAGGAGACACGGTTTAGCGAGGAGCGCGCGCGGTTTTACATCGCCGAGCTGGTCCTTGCTTTAGAACACCTGCACAAGTACGACATCGTCTACAGGTGCGTTGGCTCTTTCTTCTCTATGACCTGCGGTCGGATCTTATCTCGTGGTACAGGGACTTGAAGCCCGAGAATATCCTATTAGACGCGACAGGGCACGTTGCCTTGTGCGATTTCGGCTTATCGAAACCGGACCTTCGATCAGACGAGCTCACCAACACTTTCTGCGGAACGACAGAGTACCTCGCGCCAGAAGTCCTGCTCGACGAGCACGGGTACTCCAAGCTTGTCGACTTTTGGTCTCTCGGCGTCCTGCTCTTCGAGATGTGCTGCGGCTGGAGCCCGTTCTACGCGGAGGACACTCAGCAAATGTACAAGAACATCTGCTTTGGCAAAATTCGCTTTCCCCGAGGCGTTATCAACGAGGATGGGAAGCAGTTTGTCAAAGGCGTGAGTAGCAGTGGCCGTCCCTTGCCGATTCATTTTCGGAGATGCTGATTGGTCATTCGCGCATTCAGCTCCTCAACCGGAACCCGAAACACCGACTTGGTGCACAACGCGATGCCGAGGAGCTCAAGGAGCATCCGTACTTCAAGACGATCGACTGGGACGCGCTGGCCCGGAAACAAGTCACGCCGCCATTCAAGCCTGTTGTTGAGTCCGACGAGTCGACCGCCAACTTCGATCCGGAGTTTACGTCCGCGGACGTGGCTGATGCCGCAGGGTTCGAGATAGACCTCGATGATAACGACCCGTCAGGCGACTGGACGTCGCAGTCGGTCACAAACGGATCCATGTACCACGGACCGCTCGGGAGCGATCGCCCGCTGTCCCGCAGCCCTACGCAGGGCATCAGCATCAAGCCGAAGCGGCGCGGCCGCGATCCAGCCGGCAGCCCGCCGCTTACGAACAGCGTGCAAGAGAACTTCCGCGGCTTCACGTACTCTGGCGAGGCCGAGAGCCTCATCGCACGCGCTGTAGGCCGTCTAGGAGAACACAGTAGCGAAGAGGAGGCCGTAGACGATGAGGACGACCAGGAGCCGACGACCGAGGACGAAGCGGAGGACGATGCCCATCCTGCGGGCCGGTACTCCAGGCGAAAGGGGTACCTCGACGACTTTGACGAAGATATGCATGCGTGATATGTGTACGCGTTGACCCCCTGCAGCCCTTGTCTGTCTGAACCTCATTCTCCTGGGCCACCAACTCGGCCCTCGCATGTCTCTCGCGGCCCACTTGCCCACAGGATTCACTATGCATTCTTGCCTGCCCACCCACGACGCTTATGGTCAAACCAACAACACCCCGCATTTCACTGCATGTTGCTCTCATCAATCAAATATCTCCCTTGTACCCCCACTGTACCATCAATGCTCCGGACACGGACCACATATTTCCTTTCTATGTTCTTTCCTATCCCCCGCATGCTTTTTGCCTTATCTCCCCGTTGGTCACTTGCACAAAATCCGTAGGCGTACAATAAGTTTTGGGTGATGCAGGTCTTGGAATTGTGGTATGGCTGATAGCTAGTGTTATAATAACGTGTAGTAATGATATGAGACCGGTTCTGTGAAGTGCAAATGTACTGTAACTATACTCTGTCCGCGCGGTGTACGGTACGTTGAGTATTTAGGTGATGAATAAGATACTTGCGAAAGGCAGAACCCAGGAATGAAACCTGCAAAGGAGATGCTACCAATCTGTCAGCTTCTTGCAGTCCGGCCTTGCCAAGTTCACGCCGCCACGCAGTAGTGGTGGCAGGATCATTCCGCCGAGAATCGTCGTCTTCACGATTGGCTCCACCTCGTGCGTCGAGACGCGGCCGTACCACACGCCTGCCCCCTGCGGCATGTAGATCTGGAAGTGCACGCGCACAGGACGCGATCAGCTGGGCGATTGCGCGGACGGCAGCTGGACTTGTGCTCACGATGACGTTCCCCGCGTATCGATGTCCGCCGATATGTGACGTTTTGAGGATGAGCGCCCTCTTCGGGAGGTCCTCGTCGAGCTCCTGCAGCCGCCGGTCCATCTCCTCGCTCTTGCTCTCTTCGCTGTCGTTGAACTCTTCAAGCGGAGGGCCTGTCGGCGCATCCAATTGTGTGTGCACGTCCCAGCCTTCGCGGCATAAACTTTCGGAGAATGCTGTGCGAGAGAGATTAGCGCGTCGGTTTCAGATGCGAAGATCGGAAAATGCGTACCGTGTTCCAGCTTTGGCGCGACGACCGCGCATCGCACGTCGCGCCGGCGATGTGAACCTGCGATACCGCATGTATCAGATGTGAAAGTGAAAGCGTGGGCGGCGCGTTTCCCGCACCAAGGCAGCACTTACAAATCAGAATCACACAGGAGTACGGGATGATCCAGGATTTGACGGAAGTACCCTCGGACAGGGAACCCATTCGAGGTACGGTGGGGTTCACAGAGTTGTCCCAGAGGGCCTGGGCGCCTTCCACAGAGCGCGAGACTTCGGTGACAATTTTGTAGTCAGGAAACACGAGCACGGTTTCGCAGGCGTGGTCGGTGCAGAGTGTGTCGTGACTGCCGTTGAGAATGGAGAGCTTGCTCGTCTCGGAATCCCTGAAGATGCCGACAACGCCGGGGCGTGGGGCCTCGAAGTCGTCTTTGAACCCGCTCTGCGGGGTGCCGGGGACTGACGTGCCGGGAGTGGGCGCGCTGCCCTCGACGGCGGTGATGAAGGCGGCGAGGGTGTCCTTGACACTCGTCACGGACCGTTCCCAGTCTGACCTGCCCGTTGAAATGACGACCTGAGGAAGCGCCGGCGGTGGGCATATTATCAGATAAAAGTACTGCCCGTGCGGCGTGTGACGCACCTGTCTCCGGTACGGCTTGACAGAGCCCAGCATGTCCGACTCGGTGTCTATCATCGACACAATTTTGTTGGGGTAGTCCTCGTGGCCTGCAACGCGTCGACCATGAGGTGAGAAGTGCGAAGGGCGTAGAGGACTCACTCGCTTGGTCGCAGGGGTTGGGGCAATTCCGACAGTCCGCAAAGGAGACAGGGACGCCAGCCGCCTCCAGGGCGGAGGAGGCGTCGTCGATGTCTACGTCGTGGGGGTTGAGGAGCACAGCTGCGAGACGCTTGAGCCTGTTCATGGCGAGGCTGAGGCTGGCGCTGAGGCTGAGGCGAGCGTCAGGAAAACGGCATGGGGAACCTGAGGTCATGTATAAGAGCCTGGCGCGGCCGTGTATCAGATTAGATCTCAGCGGCACACGCCCGGAGCTCGCCCGACCCGAACCGAACCACCTCTCCGTCGCCGCGTATTTCGCCTTGTTCACACAGGACGCGAAGTCCACCCTCACACTCTCGTCTTCGCATGTGAGCCGAGCGCGGTACAACATCATGAATGGTATCACACTGTGCAGTAGCCACCGACATGTCCATCACCCCTCCCATATAGTAATTCCGGGGATCCAGACCACACTCCGCGTCTTTTAGCCCCACTCGTCCGGTATAAATGGCGTGACCAGCTCATACACGTCGGCATTGCGACCGCGAGCCTTCTGCGATCGTCCTACCATCCGGCCAAGCAGGGCCCTCGCCCCGCGGCGTTCGCCCGTTTCGTCGAGCGGCGAAGTGAGGTCGGCAGGGTAACATGTGTTGATCATTTTGGCGAGCCGCCGAGTACCACTGGAAGTGTCGTGCAACGCCTGCCGTGAGTCGTCCAGGGCGGAAGCTAGATACAAAGCCAAGTTTGGGAGCGAGATAGGCAGGCTCGGTAACGGCGTCGTGGCCGTAGCAGGGATGGTGTAATACTTCGCCATCTCTGAGTCTGGCCCGTCGCTCAAGATCGCTGGCAGGTTTGAGAGGGAGTATGAATACGGCAGAACATTGACGTCGCCATTCGTGTACTTCCAGGAGGGATGGTCAGACGGAGGGGGATAATCGATTGTCAGGTACAAGACAGTTCGCCATTCACTCGAAGAATGGTGAACCTAGGGGGACGTGTAGTGAGTTAGGATAGACGCAGAATGCTAGTGCACGCATTACCTTTACAAACTGCACGACGGTTCGCAATTTGAGAGCACCCTTCGTCACTGAGAGGGTCTCAATACCAGGCTCCACCTGTGTGGCACTTAACTTGGCCATGAGCTTCAACAGTTGCCGCCAACTTGGCGCCTGTATGTGCAGAGGGGGAGATTTGCCATAGGGAAGAGCCATTATATTCGGCACAGGACCACGAGGAAGAGCACCTTCGGTTGAAACACTGATTATTGGAGGATTGAACCCCCAGGCTAGCGCAGCGTGGTCAATACAAGCAAACATCTCGACCGACTTCATGAACTTGATGCATGTACTCACAGACACCATATAAAAGTTCGGTTTCGACATATTGGTTTGGCGTGAAGAAACCCGAGCCCGAAGCCCTTCTTGTTGCATCATCTGAGGCATCTTCGGATATTGTAGACACGGTCGAGGTCGATGGTGACAACGACGGCGCTCTGGACACCCGTCGCGGACTTGTCGGTGCACTAGACGCAAAGGAAGGAGCGCCAAAGTCATGCACTTCATGATCTGATTGGTGATGTTTCGATGCATTCGCGGTGGCATGATGTCCCTCGGGTTGTAACACGTCCGGCGCACTGCTCGAGGAATGGTTGAGGGCAGGTGCTGATCGATTATATCAGAGAACTGTATTGCGCGCGTCAAAGAACTAGTTACCTCGACCAAGTGGGATTGTAGCGCTGAGATGTGTAGCCTGCGACAGGCGCTCGCGCGACGTTTGTCGGAGGCGCGGTGGAGGGATGTCGTTGTCGCGCTCAACTTCTTCCGCCAGACGCCGCGCAATGGCCTCATCCTCCAGTAATTGACTGTGGCGAAGGGATGGGATAACCGGGGCTGTGCGCGCTCGGCCAAGGAGTGCGGGTGTGGTAGGAGTGTGGGGAAGGATCTCTGGCGAGCGCGCGGAGAATTCGACCGTTGAAGAGTCCCTGAAGAATGGCTCGTCTGAGTGAGGTGACTCGAAGATGAAAGAGTCTGAGTCCACTCTCATTGAGTCCTCGAGTGCCTTGACCAAGTTGCTCTCTTCGAGCAAGGCGAGCTTGTGCTGGTGCTCGCGGTCTTCTGTTGCCGATAGCTGTAGTGCGAGCTGCAGCTCCTCGTCCTCATCGGCTTCCGAAGGCGTGGGGAGCGCATTGTCCGACTGCGGGAGAGATACTGGCAGGGAAGGCATGGAAACGGAGGAACGCATCGGAGGATGATGAGGAAACCCGGTTACCCTCGGCGGCACAGGAATCGACGTCTGTGTGGACGGGAAGAAGGCATGCTTTGGCGGAAGAGGTGGTCCAGGTGGTACACGGGGCGCCAGCGGGCCTGCTAGAGGCGGTTTCCGGATCCGGGGTAGAGGAGGAACGTGCGCAGCGTGAATTTCGCGTCTGTGCAGAGGAGACACTTTGAGTGCCGGAGGTGGATGTCGGGCGGCATTGCTCTGGGTTACACGGCGTGGGGCGAAGCTAAGAGTGTCGACCTGATTTCCAAGGGTCTGTACTCTTGGTCTGTGGCCTGGAATGAGGCTGGTCGGCAGGGGTGGCGGCGCTGCTGGAGGGTATGCCACTGGTGGGTACGGTGGCGCACCGGGATACGGCGCGTTGAAAGGCCCAGGGGCGGATGCTGCCCTCGGTTGTGCAGGGCGCTGGGAGTATTGGCCAGGCGGTGGAGGCTGCGAAGGGCCCGCAGGGAACGGGAGAGACATATGTCCCTCAAGGCCTGGTAGCTGCGGCCCACGGTATTTGTAGCCGTAACAACGGATATCTAAATTGAGCTACACGCGCGCGCTTAACGTTCATGCACAACGTCGCAAAGCGCAAAAGCACTGCGAGGCTGCGGTGATACGGCGGCTTTACTTGTACTTGCAGTATTATTATACTGCTTTCAGGCATATGCTCAGGGGTAATAGAGTACAACGCACTATATAAATGGCTCAAGAGTGGCTAGCGTACAATGCATGCGAGTGGAAAGATGCAACAAAGGAGAGTAAGTGCGACGAGAGGAACCAGTATATGTCGAGAAAAAGATATGTATGGATGCTGGTGTATAAACGGAGTCATAGTGTGAGGGGGAGTTGTTGATGCTGCAGAGTGGACGTGGTCGTGAACAGGAAACGAGGACTGAGAAACGAATGCGTGAATGTGCCATTATATCATAAAGTGTTATCGGACCGCAGCCGCCTTTGCAGTGCCGTGAGCAGATTCTGGGGCTGTGGACGTTTTGAAGCCAAGATGGCGCATAGCAGCTAAGAGGTCGGCTTTTTGCAGCGGTTTTGCGAGGGAAGCAGCGAACAGCGCGCTCGCATCCTCGTTGTCGGCACCGCTGTAGGCACTGACAGCGATGATGGGCGTGCTCGTGTTCCTGTTATTAGTACTTTTGATGTAACGAGCAGCACTCTCCCCATCGACTAGTGGTCATGACCGTTAGCGCACACGTCCAGCAACAACCGGACTAGACGAAAACGTACCAACGGGCATATGAAGATCCATGAGGATGCAATCAAACTCTGTTGCACATGTCAGGGTGTTGCAGAAGCTGCCTTGACAAGAACACGTACTGATGTCGCCCATTGCAACGCCTATTGCCTCCGATCCATCCGCGACAACGACACACCGGCATCCTAGCCGTATGAGCAACGTCTCGATGATCTTCGCTGTGATAGGATTGTCCTCAGCGAGGAGACATGTCACAGCGCGGTCGCTGGGATCCGGACCGCGCTTCAGATCAATGGACGCGACCGACGATGGCGGGGTGTTGACTTCAAAGTGGCCCGAGGCCTGTCCGACTGATACTGGCCATGCATCGGACATGGAGCCCTCTCCCATACTGGACGAGACGGAAGCTGTCCGTAGACGACTCGGCATCGAGTTGCGACGACTCACGTCCGCATCCATATGATTATGTTTGAAGCGTTCCACTGCTCCATACTCCGATGGCTTGCGAATATGACTAGCGATACTGCCGGGGGTGGAAGGAGGAAGACTGCCGCGTGAGGGAGAGGAAGCGATGGAGGAAGTGGAGGTGGCCGGGGAAGGAGGGTTAGTACTGGTCGGCTTGCTGTCAAATGAAGTTACAACGCTGGACGGGGCTTTCTTCCTGGTAGATATACTGCGCTTCCGGGAGTGCGCAGCATTGGATTCGGACAGGGTGTGGGTAATGGGTGCCATCTGATCAGTCCTGAGCTTCCTGATCATGTCATCGTTGGCCTGCTTGAGAATGGGTAAATTCTTAAAGCTAAAGGTGCCGAAGTCGTCATCTGCAGGGGTGACGGCTTCACGCCCTTGCTTGTTGGGCACAGGGACCGCGTCGGAAAGGGGTATCTCCAAGCCAACGTGAGGGCGTTCCGCTGTGGGCTGGGCGATAGCAGGGATATCGTCATCAAAGAGCTGCAGGATAGCGCCTCGTGGGTCAAAGTAGTCGGTCGACTCAGGGTCTGTCACTTGCGGAATGAAGGCGGCCTCTGTCATCGTCACTTTATCCCACTCAATGCCCTCGAAGAATGGGTGTGCCTTCACTTCGCCAGCACCATTGGCACCCAAGCGCCGCGCTGGGTCCAGAGCCATCAGCCGCTCCATGAAGTCGCGGGCCTCGGGGGAATAATCCACGTATTCCTCGAGCCAGTCGATCCGACGGGAGAGGATGTTCTCGAAAACCTTCTCCGGTGTTTCCTCATGGAAGGGAGGCGCACCGTAGAGGAATTCGTATGTGATGACGCCGAGGGCCCACTAAAATCCGCAGACATGTTTCAGCAAATTCCGCCGCTAGTCAATGGAAGACACCTACCCAGTCGACAGCGGCGTCGTCACCTCTCAGGCCGAGAATCGTCTCCGGCGCCAGATAATCAGGGGTGCCCACAAACTTCTGTTCTCCAGGCGGAGTCCCGCTTCCTGGCGACGAGTGGGAGCGTAGTTCGTTTGTCAACTCCGTGGCAAATGACTGCAGAGGACTGTCATTCATCTGAGTCCCAGAGCGGCGAGAGAAGAAATTCGGCACAGAATCAGATCCGCTGGATTCACTGACATCATCTGTAGACGAGAGGTATGAATTCGTCCCGTGCCGGTAAACCGGAGCTGGTTGTTGATTGAAGTACGAACCTCCGCCGATAAGGTCCGCAGGGATGAGCGGCGACGATAGATATGCGGCGTCGATGGAAGGAGGGCGAGAATGGGGACTGTACCTGGTCCTTTGACCAGATCGGGCTCCCCTCTCAGAGGACAAGAGTTGGTTCTCCCGAGTCTGGCGCCCCAGAAGGCCGATCCTGCTCAGACCAAAATCAGTCAGTTTCAAGTGACCGTGCTGGTCGATGAGCAAGTTGTCGGGTTTCAGATCACTACCAAATTAAGATCAGGGTATTTATTACTTATGACCTGATGTGAAGCCGTACCGATGAATGATACCACGTTCGTGAAGATACTCAAGCCCTAGGACCACCTCGGCAACGTAGTTCTTAGTCCACTCCTCCGGCAGGGCACCGAGCGACTTGATAAGAGCTGCGCAGTCACCGCCGTTAAGATATTCCATCACCAGGTACAGGTTTTCCTTGCTCTGGAAGGTGAAGAACAGCTTAGCGACAAACGGTGACTCTGCCTGCTTCATGAGAATCATGCGCTCGGCCTTGACGTTCGTGATCTGATTCTTCGCAATCATGTCTGCTTTTTTGAGCACCTTGACGGCGAAGTAGTCCCCAGTGGCCTTCTTCTTCGCCAGAAATACAGATCCAAACGCGCCTTTACTGATGGGCTTGATAATCTCGAAATCCTTTATCGAAGTAGGTGCGGTCCGCGAGAGCGGGGTGACGGCCGAGAGACGAGGCGAGATTGGGCCAGCTGAGCCTGGCTGGGTGGCCGTGCTGATAACAGGGTTGATGGTAGAATGGCGACGATGGGACTTTCGAGTTAGGGGCAGGTCGAGAGGGGAAGTCAGAGGGGACAGCGGCGGCAGAGGCTCAAGGTTCTGAGTTGACTTCCGACTACGGACGGTCTTGGCCGGTTCGTTCAAGTCGATGAACGGAGGGCTGTCGTCCGGTGAGTTGGAGGCAACTATGGGAGCCGCGAGGGCCAGCGGGGACGACACAGATGACGGCGTTGACGAGCGCGTTGTCAATGAGATACTCTGCCATGGGTATGTCATCGGCGTAGGAGGCGGGGGAGCAGAAGGGATAGGAGAGATTGCGGGCTCAGCAGTAGCAATCGCTGTCGGTATCGGAGACGAGGAAGCCATTGGCGTCGGGTCAGACGATGTCCCTTTACCCCCAAAGGCATACTCAGAGGTTGTGCTCGAGTGATCGTCGAAGCCATCCTCTTCACCTGGCTCTTGCGCTTCGCCCTCTATATCGCCCGGCTCCTCCTCCTCTACCTCCTCTGCTTCCGCGTCAGCAT
Source organism: Auriscalpium microsporum (assembly GCA_019914985.1). Lineage (NCBI taxonomy): Eukaryota > Fungi > Basidiomycota > Agaricomycetes > Russulales > Auriscalpiaceae > Auriscalpium > Auriscalpium microsporum. The sequence continues at coordinate 3,460,459 of JAHLMG010000001.1, forward strand.
CTTCGTCATCGATCTGCTGCAGCTCCTTCTCCACCCTCTCCTGCCACTCCTGCCGCACCTTCTCCGAGTACCTGATCGTGTTTTGGAGGCGCACGACGGTGTCGATCTTCTGGCGCATGACGCGCTCTGCATCTTGAACCAGCTGTCCGAGTCCATTATCTGTAGTAGACGGTTTGATCCAGTTTCGAATCTGTGTGATCTTGCGTTCCGAGCCCGGAGACAACAGACGTTGGCGTTCGATCGGCTCCTTCGATTCCTCCTCCTTCAAAGACGGGATCGAAACTTCCAACGCGACCTGCAAGATGTCCTCAAGTTGCTCAAGGAGCCGGCGCTGCATTTTCTTGACCCCAAAACGTTGCATCTTGCTAATCCGGAATAGTTGGAGCGGGGACGATGACACGGGAGAGCTAGAAGGTGACATGATCGGCAGACCGCGATACTCTGTGACGGGAGACGAGCGTTCAATCGAGAGGAACAGATCACGGATGGTGGTTTTGAGCTCGGCAATCGATTCGTTGCATTCGCCAATCTCCGCCTCTAGCCGGTGCTCCTCGCTGCAAGTCTCGTTGTGCTTCTCGAAGTACCACTGCGGTATGCTGTTTTCGCAGATGCGGCATAGAATAGGCGTGAGGTTGATAGGTCGGGGAAAAGGGAGAGGCATGGGCGGCTCCTCTGTCCGTGTATCGTAGCTCTGGTCACCATTTTCGGTCATTGATGCCTCCGCCTGGCTATTGTGCTCCTCCACGAAGATGGAGGGCTGCAAATACTCGGCTGGTCCAGAGGGCTTGATGACCCACATTGTATGAGAAGGCGATCCTGCTTCGCGGTCAATCATGAGCATGCCTTTGCCGTCCATCATTTGGTACAGGGCTTCGGCGTTGACATCACGGTCGTCCTCTGGCTCTACACGCAGCCGGAAACGAGCCTCCACGGTGTGCGAGTCGTCATCCTGCAATCTCTGGGTAGCTTCTTGAAATACCAAGACATCGGCAGGAGCAAGAAGACGAGATATCCGAGTGCCCTGTATCTCATCGGGGTCGGTGCTGAGAGGATATTAGAACGATGTGCGTCACTAGAGTAAGCACCACGTACCCGACGACGACGAGCCACGCATGATTGACCCATATGATGTGGTCACCGTCAAGATGAAGCTCGAACACAATGTTGCGATTCTGAGCGGTCTCGGCCTGTAGACGTAACCGTTCCGTGGCCAAGACTCGAGCTGATTCGCCCGTGTCCAACGTCTTAGACGATGATGCCCGCGAGGGTTCAAGAGGCGCAAATGAAAGAGCATGTATCTCCTCTCGAGACCTCTTGCCCTGACTAGTTGGTCTTGAGAGTCGCAGGCGAACCTCTTCCTCGGGGCTAAGCCTTGGCGTTGGCGCAGGCGGCGGCAGGTGTTCGTCGGCAGGCTTGGTGACAAACGTGAGCTGTTCGTCCTGCTCATCATCATTGTCATCAAAATTCCAGAACTGCTTCTCCGCTTCCCACCACTCGAGCACGCGGGATAAGCTGGCAACGGCCAGCAGGACCTGGACGTACCAATTCCGACCGTGCCAGTCGGGATGGTCGTCCCACGCCTTGCCGATGTTCTGCACCCGTTGCACGACAGTCTCGATGGCCTTCGGTTGAGTAGTGAGATGGGTGACGGGCATCTCCGACACATCAGTGGCCACGGCAATGAGTTCGTAGAGGGTGGTCATGATAGGGTCCACAGGGTCATCAATGAGGATGCGAGAAGAACGTCGATTGACGGAAGATGTGCCAACATTGGAAAGAGACTCGGAAAAACTTGAATGAGTGGTAGGAGGAAGTGGGGAACGGGAACGGGAGGTGGAACGAGAGCTATGGCCGGATCGTGTGGGACGGATGGGGATGTGAATGGAGCGCGACAAACGCCGCGAAGCAACACCGCTAGATGCCCACGAGGTCGGGGCGGCGGCATTGTGCTTGCGGGGGCTGGTGGAAGCCGCAGGATCCTGCACCTGCGATGATCCGCCAGCCGAGCTAGGTGTACCATTGCCGGTGGGAGGCACGGTCTTTTCCCAAGATATCGTCGCCTGCCTGCGGATGGGCGCGGGGCTTGCAGACGACATTGATGCTGCGAGGAGTCCCGGGGATGAAGACGAATGATTTAGCGTGTTGGGGCTGCGATGGACTTCCTCGAGAGACGCACGGTGACGACTATGGGATCCCTCCAATTCCGCCTCGTAACCACCATCCGAGCTGGCATCATCCGATTGTATAGCCGACCTGAGTTCGGCCTGCTGCACGGCGAAAGCCTCCCGAAGGGCATCTGGGTCGGGAGATTGCATGTCGCGATCTCGCTCGCGCTCGCGCTCGCGCTGCTCCCGCTCCTGGGCGAGCTCATGCTCACCTTCACGCAGCCTCTCTTCGAAAAAGGCGGTGATTGAATTGGTGACGCGCTGGAGCTCCTTGTCGCATTCCTGCTTTGCAGCCTTGAGACGTCTGGTTACATGTCGCCGGACGAAGGGCATAGATACGGTATTCGAGCCGGAGCCATGGGTGCTGTTGGAGCTCTGGACCGGTGGAACGCCGGGCGGGAGGACTGTCTCCGGGGTGAAGACAAGAGGGCTCGGGGGTTGGCGACGCTGCGAGTGGGCCTCTGACATGGAGGGCGGGGGATGCTGATGGGTTGGATGGCTGGCGCGTCAAGGCCGGACTGGAGACGGAACGGAGGGAGGACGAGAGAGATTGCGGCTAGGAGGGCATGAGAAGGCGTGCGGTGTGTGCAGCGAGGACGCGAGGACGGGAGGAGGAGGAGGAGGAGGACGGTCGACCCTCACTCAGGCTGGGCAGAGCCGCGACGGGGCGCTGTTGAATATTCAATATACGCCTTGGCAACAATCCTGCGCTTTGATATTGCGTCACGCGCTGTTCGGGGTCTTTCCTGCGGGTCGCGTCTCTGACCACGCTCTCCGACACGCCGCCTTCGCGTCCGGTCACCCACCCCGGATCTTCCTCAGCGTACGTCTTGCACATATTCGCGCACTCATCTCCGCTCATCAGCGGCGGCAGTCTTTGCCGTGTGCTCTTCAGCCCATGTTGTCCTTCCGCGCGCTCCAGCAGACCCGATGCGCCCTCTTAGCGAGGAGCGCCTTCAGGCCACGCATCCAGACAGCATCCATGGCGTCCCGTGCCGCCCAAAAAGCGGCCGAACTTCAGAGGAACGACGAGGAGTTCATGCCGCGCGCCGAGATCTTCGACCACGTTGCCGACATTCTCGAGACCGCCGAACCCCAACAGGTCACAGGCAAATCTGGCTCCTTTGAAGGTCCGTGCTCGCTGCAGCCTCTCCGCTGACCATCCTGACGCATCCATTACCGTCCAGCTCCTCTCATAAGGGAGGAGGGTCGCAAGCAGGAGAGGCTACGGCGCGTCTCCGTGAGTGTCATACGGGCCCTTGTCCTTGCTGCGCCAGCTCAGTCTCTAGCAGTTCGTTAAACCGTCTTACTGGGCGGATGAAGGCTCGCCGCAGCCCCCCACATACAGGCGGAAGCGATGGGTACTAGGCCCTTCCTCCCCGGTTTCTCGGGCCCAGGACGCTTTCCACCAACTGAATGTCGACCCACTGGTTGAAGCTACCAATCCGCTACTCATGACGGACTTCGTGACAGTCATGGGCAAGACAAAGAGCAGGGCGGAAAACAAGGTTACGTGGCGCACCCAGCGGAGGATCACAAAGGCAGTACGCAGGGCCAAGATGATGGGCGTCATGCCTATCCTCTACCGACAGCAGACCCCTACCATTCGTCGCCCGGCACGTTCTGAGTATCGATGAAACACCGGGTGTATCCCATAGATCACCTCTAGAACGAACATCTGCTTGTCAGCTAAACTCTGCTTGTGAGATAAGCCAAGTTCCCGCTCTCAAGGCATATAGCGGCTGGCACCGAACGATACCACCGACATAGCCCCTTGCCACTCCCAGCCCCAGGCACTGCAAGAATCACGGATTGCTTCCGACGTAATGACATTTGGCCCCATGGAGGTCTGGTCGTCGTTCGTATCAGCACGTTGCAGGTCCCATGATGCAACCCGGACTTTGGTGGGCTATACTCCATTCCCATGATCTCAACGCTAAGCGACCTACGGCATGACACTATGTGAAGTCTGTCTGTGCGATCCCGAGCAGGGGCAGCAAAGGCACGCAGCGAAGAACTGACCCAGTAGTTACTCTCGAACAGTGCTCTGCGTCTACATGTATATACACGAATTGAGGCAACGTTCAGTATCACACAATCGTACAAGATAGCCAACTGTCTACAGTTCGGCGAGCAGCATGGTGCCTAAGTTCTGAACGACCTGATCACCCATGGCCTTCTCGACGGCTTCTTCTAGATGCCGTTTGGGATCCTGCTTGCCTACGTGGCGGGTCTTGAGCTGATCTGGCGACAATGTCGACTCCTCCTCCAGCGACTTGTTGTATGCTCCTGACAGGGAGAGCATCGACTATTTGCACGCGGGGATACAAAATGACGGGAAGTTAGTCACACGACCCACAGCTGAGGGACGGAGATGTACCTTGATGGCCTTCTCATTGCTTTCTTTATGCAATTTGAAGTCCCGCAGTTTCAGCCCCTCAGTCCAGTTCCTCTTGTGCAAATTCATGAGCATTGCCTGTTCGAGCTCCGTTTTGCGGTAGTTCACAGCTATTGAGTAGTAGTGCCGGTTCAGTCCATGAATGAGAGCCTGAATCGAGGGCTTGTTGATGTGGCCAATGTTCGACGTCGTTTGCCGCGGCTCTTGGCCAGAAAGCACCGACTGGGGACTGATGAGACGGAATGCGTCGATAACGACTTTTCCCTTGACGGATTGGATAGGATCGATGACGACGGCGACAGAACGAGGATGCAATGATTCGAAGGACTAGAATTGAGAAAGATCAGAACATGACGCCGCCTGCTTAGGAAGGCGCTAACCTGCTGAGTGTTGATATCGACGCTTGACAGCCAGCACCCAAAGCCTGGGTGAGAGTGGTACCATCCGACAACCATCTCCGGCCTGGAACGACGCGTCAGGGGAAGTCATGACGCAGGTGAGAGAAGACAGACCGTCCTGTCTGCTTCAGCATGTCGACCATCCTCGTTTGGAAGACGTGGTCGACAGATTCGACAGAGACAGTCGTTCCAGACTGAGGCATGGCAAAGACATCGATAACTTGAACGGTGTATTCGTCGACGAATTCTCCCAGCATGAGCCCCATGACTTCCATTGGAACACCGGCTCGGCCGTGCTTCAGCATCTGGAAACACACGTTGATATGATGTCAGTCTCAGGCGAAAGAGTCACCGAACCTTGAGCAGAGCGAGCGACGAGATGTGGATAATTTCCCCGCTAGATGCGACGCGTCCCCATTGTCAGAACAGACTGCGCATCAAGACGCGACGGGGCCTACTTGTCAGGCACGGTGACCTCGGCGGCTGGCTGGCGACCGCCACCTGCGCCCGCCTGGGCGAGCATGCGTTCAAAGTTTGGGTCCATGGGGGTTGAGAGCAAGGAGGAAATGGACGTGCAGAGTGCTCGCCGCTGACGCGTCTCCGTTGACTTCCGGTTTTGGTCAGAACGTGAAGGCGCGGAGGTATCGGCCGAGCCTCATGTGCTGCTTGGACAATGCCCACAAGTGAGCTCTCGGATGCGCTCAATCCCTTCGCAGTTCCCCAGCGTCCAAGAGCCTACCCCGAACACACTCTCCCCACACCACAGCCGCCACAACAGCAGCAGCCGCCTCTTGCCTACGTCCCTCACCGCAGCGAGCTAGAATATGCCATTTCCGAGCTCCCACCTCCTCAGCCCCCGCCCCCGCCATTGCCAGTCCCGCCCAGGTTCGTCGTCGCTCGTCGATATACCGCGATGGTCTGACCGTGCGGTTTCCCAGACCCACCAGGTTAGATGTGGTGCAAGAGCTGCTACGTGCTAATAAGGACGCGGAAGAGAGTGAACGCAAACGGCGGGCCGCATGGGAGCAGGAGCTCGAGGACAAGTACCAACAAAGACAGGCCGAAACAAACACACAGCTGACTGAGATGAAGCAAGAACTTTCGTATCTCAAAGCACACGTCGCGACGTTGGAATCTCTTCTCCGAGCCCAGCTACCTCCGCGCCTCGCTTCCCCTCTCCGAGCCGCTCTTCAGCACTCAGCACCCACTCCAGGGGAGCCCTCGCGGCTTCCACACTCCTCTGATGTGTCTCTGGTAGTGCCATCTGGGATCCGTCTTCATACACCGGATGCTGCCCCCTCGACCTCCGCGACACTGAGTGCCGAGGCCACACCATCGCCTCTTCTATCTGACCTGCAGCCCGTGAATCGGAAGAGAACGATGGCCTTGAGGACTTGCGATGGCGACGGCAGCTCTGACAGCGAAGCGTCAAGGTCGGATGCCGGCGAGCGGCCTCTCAAACGCGTCAATAAGCATGACACTCGGTGTTACACCATCCAGGTAAGGCATCTCTTCTACGGATCTTATGTCTTCTGACGCAAAGGTAGACCGCGGTGCGCAAGCACACGTATAGACTGATGGAAGTCGATCCGGATGGTGACCTGCCTCCACCTCATCTCGAGGGGTTCCCTATGGGCGACAACGAACCCGTTCGCTTCGTTTGGAACCGCACATTGAAAAAGTCCGAGCACAACAAACGCACGATGACCCGCGTGGTCTCCGACCTCATAGCCAACCGACGCTTGTACAAGCATGTCCCAGACGCAGACTTCACACAGAAGACGGTGCAGGCCGCGTTTGAGCAGGCATACACCACCTTTCGCACTAAGTTCAAGATGCAGACCGATGTGAAAGCAGGGCCTACACTGAAGGCAAGGGAAGAGTACAAGTCAATGAAGGCCCGAAGGTTGGGTCGGAAGAAAGTCGTGCGTCTGACGGTCCCTTTCTCCGTGCGCTCTCTTAATCATGCGGGCAGAAACTGGGAAATCGGACAGAGGCTCGCAAACACAGCGAAACATTAGCACATCCTACCTTCGACCCTGCACTCCAGGTGGAGTGTATGTCCTCCGAGGAGTCATGCGATGATCTGCCCAAGTCTGCTCCAAAAGACAAGACCCTTCTGGTGCGTGGCATGGCGTGGCGCAGCACACGTCTGCTACATTTCTACCGAATGCTCGATGAAGACGATCAGCTGGACAAGAGCTTGAAGCCGAAGCGTGGAGCAGGGCGCCATGACCGCAATGAGGGCCCGCCCAAGGATGGGCTTTTAATGCCGCCGAGGGGCGTTGGGAGCTGGATGATCAGCCGTCGGTGGCTCCATGACCTGAGGTTATCGCATCCTGACCTCGTGGATGTGGTGAAGAATCTGCAGGTGGATCATGAGGGGTTTGATTGGTCGCAATTCGATGCCCTCGGGTATGAAAGTGAGGACGAGCTGGATCCAGAAGCATTGACCTTGCGGAGTACGCGCCTTTCATTTGCTGCGCCGTCACACTCGTCCGCTCCTACGCCTCCGGCCTCCACCGGCTCTTATTCCCTGCAGGATGCACTGGCACCGCGGTGACGTTCGGTCTTCTTGACACATTCTGTACATTACGCCGTGCTTGTACAGCACGACTTACTTCGACTGTAGCTATCTTTTTCGCATACATTTGGTCCGGCATGCAAATCGTTGTATCCATAATATCAGTGTAGAATACCTGTTTAGCCGCTTTAGCGCCTATGTGCATCGCGGCACGACACGTGATTGTACCGGACTCAGACGCACACCCACCACTGGCAAACACACCTCACGACCAAGTTCATATCTCATGTCTCATACCGGTGAGCAATACTAGAAAAGCCATGATGTACACTCCTGACCCGTCGACGGGGCAACTCACAGGAGAGGACAGCACATCCTGTAAGCCATTAATGACACTTCGTGTGATGCACGAGCTCACAGTGGTGTAGTCCGCACACGCGCACGCGAATTTGTGGATCTGCATGACCAAGTCCAGGTGCGTCGTACGTCCCGGTCATGCACCAAGTATAGTATAGACCACGTATGCTCCCCAGACCAGCGTGAACCTCTTGGACTCTTTGGAGACCTTCCTTTCCACCTTTCAGAAGGACCTCTCTGCTGTCTCTGGGCAAATATCGGACTTGCAGTCGCGTAGTAGGGATATTGAGAGCAGGTTGAAAAGCCGGAAGGTGAGCATACTCTGCATACATCTGTTCGCTGGCGGCGACTGAGAATTCTTCCAGAAAATCGAGAAACCTCTGTCAAACTTGCTGACAGACCTCACACTTCCCCCACCACTTGCCGAGACTATCCTTGACACAGATGTCGGAGAGCCATGGATACCCGTCATCCAGGATTTTGAACGCCATCTTGAGAGTCTCCAGGCTCGCTCTCGGGTGCGGGCAGCGCGAGACCTGGGGGAAGTAGCTGAGGGTTTACGAATTGTAGTACGTGCAGAAACTCCACTGTCACCCGCAGCTTTCAAATTTCACGAGCTCTTCTTCCAGGCGGCTACGAAATTACGAGCGTTCTTCTTGGCTCTGCTACATCCGATCCGCACAAGCATGACTACCAATATGCAGGTCATGCAAACATCCGTGTTTCTCAAGTATCGGCCGCTGTACACCTTCCTCTCACGGCACGCTCTGGCTGTTGCGACAGAGGTCCAAAAAGCGTACGTGAGTGCCGCGCGAACATACTATGAAACCGGGTTCCGCCGTTACATGAGAAGCCTGGGCTGGATCAAGGTCTGCGCGTCGCTTTCTCATAACCGGGTTATTGTGTTCTCAACAAGTTTGCAGGCTCGGTCGCCTGAAAAGGACGCTGGTCTCTTCGCTGATTTGGACGCCCGGGAGAAATTAGCAGACGTCGATTTGAAGCGGCTAGACTACGCCCGGATCGAAGGACCCAGTGTAACGCTAACCTATATGGCAGATGACAAGTCCTATGCAAGTACCTTCCAAAACGGTGTCCTGTCACATACTGATTCTGCTTCTAATGTCCCAGAAAGAGCACGTTGAAGCGCTCCTCAGGTCGTGTCTGCTGGTTCTGATGGACAACGGGACTGCTGAATACGCCTTCATCACCGCGTTCTTCGCGCCGGAACCCAACCTTCCCGCAGGTCCTGAGCCGAAGATAGTGAGCAGCAGTCTGTTCTCGCCGACGTCCCTTGCGGCAGAGCTGCCGGGGGACGATGCCGTGTCGACCCCTGGCACCGAATTCTTCGCTGCCACACCTCGCGCTCGGCAACGTACAGACAGCCTGTTCAGCACAGACAGTCATCAACCGGCAATCCAGTTGTCAAAAGAGGATTTAGCCGCATTGAATGCAACCTGGAAGCAGGTCATGGATCCCGCTCTCGACAACGCCAAGGTGTGCTCGAAAAACGTCGCCACCGGATCTTGCATTTTGCTAAATTCAATGTGACAGACTTTACTTCAAGCCGTCCTCGACCCTGTGCCTCCCGTGATCCCTCTGCTGACTATGATACGGCTTACCGAGGAAGTCATGGGGGAGATGCAGAAACGCGGCTGCGCGCCGTTGGAGAGCTTTGTGTTTGGCATTCGCCTGCAGATGTGGCCATTGTTCCAGAAGGCGATGACCGACCAAGTCGAGGCGCTCAAGAAAATTGCAGAAGGGGCAAGTGGTGGTTACTTCCGACGGGCAGTCACAACAAGTGACACTTCTGTGTCTAATGTAAGAAGTCGTCGAACCTTCTTGCTTACCTGCTGACCCCGGTCAAGATCTGCTCGAAATATGTCGCTTTATTCTTGTCTCTAGTGATGTTGACGGAGCAGAACGAGGAAACTATGATCTTCTCCAAGTAAGTAGTATCATTTTGGTAGGGTGACGCCTTACTCACGGTTGATACAGTCTCCTTCGACTGCGTCAAGAGTTGACAAAGCTGATCGAAACCCACACCGATAAGCTTCCCAATATTTCCGCTAAAACCAAGGCCCGATCTTCCATGTATGAGGAGCTTGTTCAAGGTCTGACGGTGAGTTTTTTCGCCCAAACCTCACACATTATTAAACCATACGTAGCGTGCATTCCGTTCCGCACCAAGTCATCCAAAGGTGCAGACGGAGCTCGCGTACTGGCGTGAGAAGGAGGAGGATGCTCGCCATCGGGTGACAAGCAACAACCGTGGTCGGACGCCTAGATAGAATGTCAGGCTCATTCTGCGGTATATACCACGCGCGGACATACATGCGCTGTCCCGGGATACTTGTACTCACGGATGCGTGAAACCTGGTGGGAGCCAGTGATGGCGTGTCCGCTATATGCCCGAATGAGGAACACCGCCATGGTGTGAACGCGCCTCGCCGTCTCCAGACCCCGCGACGTCGTGGGCGTCGCTTCGCGAAAACTCGACACGATTCGGCAATGCGCTGATGCGCTTCGGCGCGGCGACTCTGTTTTCATCAACGATGTATGCATCTTGTCCACGCTTTCAAGCATAGTTGGAGGTGGTGGCTATTCCTTCCCAGCTGCATTACAACAATTTTATGCAGTGCCTCTAAATCACGACTCAACATCCAAATCACGACTCATCATCCAAATCTAGGCTGCCAATGAAATAATGTGATCAGGATAGGGGTTAAATATTGAATAGCGAGTCCCGCATAGATACACGTCCGTACAAATAAGTGTCCACCCGATGTAAAGAATGTACAAAGATGCTCTATACCATAGGTAGCTATGACTTATACGGAGGAATTAGTGCGCTAGACCTACAGATTAGACCGTCAGTCAGAATAGAAAAGCCCAAGCAAGCACAGGGACGCACCGTGGTTCTGAACGTTGAATGGATGGGAACGACGCTTTCAAGAGGTTTCCAGACCCATTCGGCTTTCCGATGCGAAGCTTGTTCAACATGTCGCGAACTTCGCTCGGGTTACCATTTAATTTGCGTTTTTCTGGTCGCGACCGCGTCGGGGCCAGTCTGTGGAAGGGCGGAACTTCGCTGGCGCCTGTGTGCTCCAGTGTAGATATCGAAGGCGCCTTATTCACCAGCGCTGGGTTCGACATGCTGCTCCTTCCTTCCAGTGCATCCCGTAAGTCTGTCACCCCGACCCCTCGGGTGGATCGTGCCAGACTTTGGAGAGACATGTTCTCAATGTGCATTAACGCAGGAGCCAGTTTCATTCTCGGTGATATACCGTCACCGCGCAAGGCGTCATAGCTCGCCTGAGGCTCGACGGCTAAAATGAGGAGATCAGTATTGAGCATGTTGGATTTTCAGATAGCACGCACAGTTCTTCAAAGCGGACTCCGGACTCCAGGGCGCCGACAGGCGCGTGTATAACGTCTCGCTATCTATGGCAGTAGCTTCGAGGACATTTTGGTTTCCAGTCAAGGCTGCGAGGGCCGCCGAGGAGTCGACGCCTGACCACCTCCTTCCAGTCTCTACAGACTCAACGGAAACAGGCTGCTCCCCCACGCTGTGAATTCCAAGAGTTTTTAATTCTCCCAGAGGCTGTAATTGAGAAACAGGAAGGACTTCCAGAGCCTAAAAAAGTATTGAGGATATATTGAGAAGTGGTCCACTCGACTGCAGAATGTTTCTTACCTGCGTGGCAATTGCGACGAGCTCGGCACAATCCCAAACTTTGCCCAGGACCAACCACACTCGGGAAACGACCTCCCGGATGATTAACATGCGCGCATGCAACCCTGCGTCCTCAGCTCCGTCAACTTCTGTGAATTTTTCCAGCGCTAGTAGGAATGGCACGCCAGCGAGTAGCCCACGAACAGGGAGGTGCTCGTGCATGGTTGTCAACACTACCGTGATATTGCGGTAGTCTGATGCGGTAGCCAGCGGTAAAGGGGACGAGGACAAGGACGCTGGTATGCGCGCTAGTAGCTGCTGTACGACGGATTGCTTCCGGCTGCGGATGGGGAGGGATAAAGATGGGCGACCATGTTGCGAGCGCGTTGGCGAATCGCGGTCCTCTGTACCCGGAATGGTGGCCTCCTCTGCTAGTGCCGATCGGCTGACGAAGGAAGAAGAAGCACCGAGGCTGCATGAGGTCGCGAGGACGTACAGGTACACGTGCATGGCGTGGAGAAAACGGGTAGACTCGTCTCCATAGAGCATGGCTATCACGTTCCCTGCGTTCTGCATTGGACCAGCTGATAATGGCCGGAGACGGCGAACGCCATCTTCGTCTGTGTATTCCCCTCGTCTAGATATCTGAGATTCGAGATAGAAGACGAGGGAGCTGGTGTAGTCGGCGCGAACGAGATAGTTACCGTCGCACAAGAGGTTGAGTGTATCCTGCCATGTTTCGGGCGCGACTTTTGCTCTCTTCGGCATGCGCGTAGGTATCTCAGTTGGCTCAATAGAAATCCTGACCGGTTGCTCTGTGATTGGCGTTCCACCCGTGTTCGGCACCGCATTGGCGACCTTTGGGCTGTCTATCCCGAGCCTCGGCGATCCATGCTCCTTGAGCGCATCATGCCGTTCCGGAGCACGAATGAGACCGACAAGCCCAGTAAGCAAACTCCGGAGCGCCTGAGCTCGGCACCCATCACTGTCATGTCCAGGAATGCCGTTGAGCTCCACTGACACAAGTCGGCTGATGAGCTCGCCCGCAAGGTCGTGGATCTGGTCTGCATAGTAGACATGTGTGCCGAGGGAGGCAATGCACTCCGTCAGCTCCGAGATGAGCGTGTCCAGTGGGTCAATGGCTACTCGGCGGAGGAGGATAGTAATTAAGTTCGAGATGATGTCGGACGTCGAGAGGTTGACAAGCGGGGTAGGGGATGTGAAGACCGTGGTGATCATGGCGGCAAGTGCGCTGTGAAGCGGAGTTGTCACGGGCATGTCTTGGTCTTCCTGCAGGCGTTCCACCAGCCGTGTAGGTACCGCATACCGATATTGGTATTGCGTCCATTCCGTCATCTTTGCAGCAATCCAGCGACAGTGTTCCAGCTTGTTCCAACCATCCCGCTCGTCTAAGCTGTTCAGCGCTGCTTGTACGGCGTATGGAACCTGGGCGCCATTCGAGTGGTCGAAGAGGGATGATAACGCACGGAGGCACGCATTTGAGATATCGGTCACCGTCGGGCCTCTATCTCCGTCGACGTGGAGGTGGATGGACGCAGCTCGCCGTTCAACAGGGGGACGTGTTCGAAACTCTTCGAGGTAAGGTGACATAGGCTTCTGCTTGAGGCTGACGGACCTGGCCGAAAATTATAGCTTGGCATATGGTAATACAAAGGACACTGACTCGTTTTCGAGCACGGTAATTTCTACTTCTTGTACGTTGATGAGAAGGGCGGAGACGATGTGAGAGACCTGGTGACGGAATGTTGTCGAGCTGTACAGTGCCTCGGACGTCACAGCGCCTGTGAGCGCGGCCAGACCAACTAGCCGTGTCCTGCTCACGATGAGTTACAACACCAATGGGGTGGTAGTTTGAGGGCTTACCGGTTCCTGTACTCGAGGTCCTGTGAACGAGATCCTGCGGTACTCATTTTGGCAAACTTCTCCAGGATAGACAGGTAATCCTTGGTAACACTTTGGTCCACCCCAATCAGACGACCGTCTGTGAAGGTGGTGAAGGCCTTAAACTGGGATACACAGATGAGGCGACATCTTTCTCGTGCACCAAGGCGCTCACCAAGCTAGCTACCCTAGCCACCACTTCGAGGTCGGACGAGCTTGCTAGCGCTGCATCGACCGCAGCAAGGAGGGAAGGGGTCAGAAGGGAGATGTCACGGCGGCATTCGCTAGCCAGCGCTTTCATGATAGATAGGGAGATGAGCAGAGAACTATATACAGCATGAGTATTCCGAGAAGGTGTACAACTTGAGGAACTTACGCTCGAGAACGTATATTGTTTGCCTGAGCTTTCTTGCATTCGAGCTTTATTCGCTTCTCCAGCTCTCCACCAAGTTTGTTGATCTTTCCCGGACGATTGGCTGCGTAGTAGGTCAAGCGCGAAAGCTCCTGGGCATTGGGGCGGTATTCGGGGGCGGAGTTGAGGAGAGCGGCATTAGGAGGGTAGCAGGCGGTGATTAAATTCTTTAAGTGGTTTGGAGAGAAAGGAAGATGAATCATTGGGTTGAGAAGAGAGGGTGGTGGTGTACGACTATGAGCAAGTAAGATACTAGAGGGGTGAAGGCGGGAGAATGTCACTGGGGCCAGCTGAGGGGCCGCTCCCTTGATGTAGAATCCCACGTGCGCGCGCTAACTTCCTGGCGTCAACAAAGGCTGGCCTCCAGTTCAAACATGTCTGCCAGTTTCCTGCTCGTCCCATCTGCGACCACAGCGTATGGCCCTTCAGGCAAGCGTTTTCCCGCCTCAACGCTCTCATGCACCCATTCTGGTCTGACCACCTGAACCTCGATCTTGGACTTCGTCGTCAGTAGCTTCTGGGTCTTCGACCCGCTGAGTTGCTGAGACGTCAAAATGTGCGTGGCGCCGGCACTGGTTGGCCTGCAGCAAGTAGGCACCTCAAACGAATGAGGGGTGAATGTATGCGACATACAGCACTTGTCCACCAGCTTGCGAGACGAGCCGTTTCATCTCAATGTCTGTTGTATCGCGCAGGTACCCGTTGATATACACACGGACGCCACTTAGGACTGCCCCCTCGACCTGTGCGGCTTGCTCCTTAATCTTCTTGTTCCGCAGGCTAAAATATTGCTCGCTGGTTGGTCGTAGTCCGGTGAGAAGGTTTATGCGATGTTCTGAGCGTTGATGTCCAGTCGCAGAAGAGACAATGTGGTCTGGCAATGAATTTGATCTCTAAACCCATGTATGCATCGACACGAGAACCCACCTGTGCGGCTAACGACGTTAGAGTGAGTGATAGGGTTCGACTCGTCGGAGAGTGTATTCAGAATCTGCCGCGTGATCTTGGAGGACGAGGCTTTGCGGTTCGCGGCGTTGAGCCTACTGTGGGTGGCATGAGTAGGATGCTTCACGGCGTAGGGTGCGCTCGTACTGGTGCCCTCTTTCAGATCTCCATTTCTCGAAACTGATGTCTTCGCTCTGATCGACATGGTAAGGGTTGAATCTGTGCTTGGGCCGAGACTTGTTCTTGCCGTCGTCGCAAGCAGAAATTTGACGAAAGGGCTTGACGGCTGTGATGAATCTATCCATGGAGTTGAAGTGGCAGGGGGGAGGCGAGGGACCAGGGTGTCGGGTGCCAGTGGTTAACTGGTTTGGTGACTTTTGGTCGCGTCTCCTATCACGTGCCCAATATTATTATAAGATCTCGTGTTAGATCTGGCGCGTCCGGCAAATAGTAGTATGCTGGTGACTCGGATGCGAATCCGTCTTCGACCACCCGCCCGCCCTATCTACCCACCCTCATCACTTCCTGGCTTAAGGAGGATGGCATCTAGGGACTACCAGGATGCTATAAAGCACCTCAACTCCCTCCAGTCCAATTTTGCAACCCTGGAGGCTGTCCGCGCGTCCGGAGGGAGGATCAGCGAGTCTGCCATCCCTGAGATGGTCGAGTACCTGGAGCGTATAGGTTACAAGGTGCGTGGCCTGTCAGAAGTCATCCCGCATGGCCTAACTTCCCACCAGCAACAAGACCTGAACCGGCTGAATGTCATACATGTCACTGGGACGAAAGGGAAAGGCTCTACTTGTGCCTTTACCGACTCTATCCTTCGACATGCCAAGCCAGATTGGAAAGTCGGTGCGTCCTTAACTTTGCGCAGATAGCACAGGCTTGTTAACATTCGAACTAGGTCTGTACACTTCGCCCCACCTGGTCGCGGTACGAGAGCGGATACGAATTAACGGTGCACCCATATCGGAGGAAGATTTTGCAAAGTTTTTCTTCGAAGTGTGGGATAGGTTGGATGCCAATGACAAGGTCGGTTTGTTCCGGCAATAGTACTGTCCACAAGTCATAACCGCTCTTCATCAGAGGAAATCCCCAACTACTTCGGCCAAGCCAATGTACTTCCGCTATGTCACCCTCGTCGCGTTTCACGCATTTCTTACTCTAAACGTATGCCCTTTACGATTCGCGACAGCCAGAGACACTAATTTCTGGGTGCAGGTTGACGCGACAATACTCGAAGTCGGTGTCGGTGGGGCGTACGACAGCACAAATATCGTCCCGAAGCCGATCGTCACTGGTGTTTCTGCCCTCGGCATTGACCATACCTCTGTGCTAGGAAATACCATACGCGACATCGCCTGGCAAAAAGGGGGCATTTACAAGGTTTGTGTCGAGTATCTGTAGCAAGGGTTAATCTCACGACATCTTTACCAGGAAGGCGTGCCTGCTCTAACCGTTGATCAGCCGGAGGAAGGCATGGCTATGTTGGAGCAACAAAGCATTGACCGCCAGGTATGGTAGTATCTCCCTGCCATCCATGAAAAATCTTATCCGCCCGCAGGCATCCGAGTTCATCATAGTTCCTGTGACGCCCGAGCTGTCAGAGATCAAGCTTGGTTTGGCAGGCACCCACCAAGTGCAGAACGCCAAGTTGGCTGTTCAACTCGCCCACAAATTCCTACAAATTCAAGATTCAGTAGCTCCTGAAACGGCTCTGCCCGACTCCTTCATCAAAGGCTTGGAGCAAGCAAGATGGCCCGGGCGGTGTCAGACTGTGCCGGACCCGAAGTATCCGGCAACAACTTGGTATCTCGACGGGGCACACACTGTGGAGAGCCTCGACTGTTGCGTGCAGTGGTTTGTCAGTCCACAAGTAGCTCTGCGGCCCCTTGAGTCAGAGTGGGCTTAGTTTGCTCTGCGTGTTGTCAGCCTGCTCACCGCAATCATTCTCCAGATCGCGGCCTCTTCGTGTCTTGGTGTTTAACTGTACCCATGGCCGTTCAGGTACTTCGTTTCTGGGCACCGTATTGGCGAAAGCCTCTGCCCAGTTGAAACTGCATGACTCGCTCGTTCCATCGGACACATTGTTTGATGCTGTGATTTTCTGTGCGAATGTCACCTACGCCGATGGCCGTTTCAAAGGAGGTAGAACCATCCACTTTTTTTGGTGTACGCATTCTCATGGCCCATCTCTCAGATCTGACAGCCGTCTCGATTCCGGAAGATGACCTTGCTCAGTTGAAAACCCAGACAGAGCTAGCCGCTGCTTGGTCGAGCCTCATCCCGTCGTTCCCGAAAGAGAGCATACATGTCCTTCCGTCGATCGAACATGCTGTCCGCATCGTGCGCAAGCCAGAAGGTGATGGCAGGCCTGTTGACGTCCTGGTGACAGGTAGTCTGCACCTCGTCGGTGGAGTGATCGAAGTCGCGGGTCTATCTGATGTTGCTCTGTGATCTGTATCGTATATAGGAGTCGTAACTTAGACATGGCTATGTGGCCACAGTAGAATACCTTCAACAGGTGCTAATCTCACGGAAATAAGTCATGTAGACTATTCAACAGAGCATTAATGTCTAGTTACCTATGCATGCCGTTTGGTGCGAGTGCTCGTAAGCTCTGCTCCGAAGAAGTTGATGGCCTGAGGATCAAGTGAGGATGCTGTGCAATGCAGCCTTGATAGCGAGCGACGACACCTGTTCGTCCAGAAACGCCCGCACTTTGAGTTTCAGGCCACGGCTGCTGACGTTGAGGCTTTCAGCGAGGGCAAGGAACACGTCGAAATCAACCGGCTATAGTGTATGTGAGATGAATGAACAGAGCAAGAATGAGAAGCTGCACATACTTCGTATCGCAATATGCGGAGATGCAACTCATTGTCCTGGATGATGAGCTGTTTAAGCCTCTTGAATAGCGCAGGATCATCCAACTTGTCAGCTTCTTCAGCTTTGTCGTCGTCGACCCCAAGCTGCTTCTTTGTCATCCGCCTTGCCTTGCCCTTCGGCTTAGATAGCGTTGGTTCTGGAGATGCAGCGACTGCACGATGTGTCTGGGTAAATGATAGGGTCACAGGAGAGCCGCGCTCTGAGGGTGTATTGGAGCGGAGGTACACAATATGGTTGGGCTCCATGGGGCATTCGAGGCCAACGTCATCCTGTACACGGTGTCTACCATCGTATGCCCACAAGTCCTGTTGTTCATCGGCCAGCTGGTGCGGAAGACCGCGTCTGTGACTTGGGGAGCGAAAGCTAAGGCGATCGTTCGGGCTCATCGAAGCCTGCCGCGGAGAATGTTCTCTTGAGCTAGAGATGGACCGGTGGGTGTCATCGTCATCAGAGGACGTAGCAACCTGCGTGTCATCAGCCTTACTCCTGCAAGTTGTGGTCAACGGCACTCACAGAGATGTGTGAAGTCCGGCCTAAGGCAGCTCGGAGCTTGGACGGAGCGAAAGCTTGTGTAGCAGGAGGCGCATCGTCGTCCCCTTCACTGCGCGTAGGACCCGCATCGTCCAGGCGCTCGGACCTTGTGAAGCCGTGCCGTTGAGCGAAAGCATTTTGACCGAAAGCTTGTGTCTGAATGTGCGCGTTCAAGCTCATGGGACCAACCGCTGGTGTCGGCATCGATGGTCCAGGGTCTGTGCTGGCCAGCAGGGATCGAGCACGGTTCAAGATTATATTTCGTGTCTCACCGAGCCCCTTGACCGTCGATTGAAAGTCTTTTCTTCTGACCTTCCTCTTGGGGTCTGCGACGTTGACGACGTCCTCCATGAAGGTCTCAGGAGCGGTCAGCTCAGGAGTCTTCGATTCTGGCGTGTTCGATTCAACAGCCTTCTTCAATTCCCGAAGCAGCATCGCTTGAAGCGCGTCTTGCGACAAGCCTCGTTTCCGGGCACAGCTTCGGATATGCGTCAGCTTGTTCTGGGCGGTCTTACGTGTCGTCCAGCTGATCCCACACGAGGGACAAACCATAAGAAGTGCCAGATCTGCAGCTGTGAGGTCGGGTACGAGGGGCGGTTTGGTTTTTCGCGTGCGTTTTGACGGGCGGCTTCCTTCCGCCGCAGAGTCCTCCGCAGACACAGCGCTCGAAGACGCGCTAGCAAGGGAGGAGCCGCGCGACCAGCCTGGGAGAGTCCTGCGTGTAAGCACAAGTGCCCTAATTTCGTGCGAAGATAGGGGACATGTCGATAGCACTCAGAGCAATTTTGGTTCGGATTGGAGAGCATGGAGCCGAGAGGCGCATGCTAGGCAATTGCAGGTGCACCAGACCGGGAAGCAGAGGACACCATTCGAACATCATCTACGCGGTGAAAGCGTTCAGACGGTATCACGAGAAAGAAGGTCAGTCATTCGTACCGCTGATGTCAGGACTTGCTCTTCAGGTCACAGCGGAGATGTATTGGGGGAGGCCGCTCATCACAGCGCGTTCGTCTTCTGCGCTATCAGAGGTTTCTGTCAGGTCAGGACCACGCAGAAGGCTGACGACATACCGCTGAGCCGATGACCTCGTTGGACAAAGGAGTCGGCGCGTTGGGGGTGGGCAGGTGCCCGGCGCGGCGCAGGTGAGCGGGACGGCTGCGTAGGTATCGACTTGCACATCTTGGTAGCCTTGTGTTGCGTCTGCTTTCTTGACGGCTCTGGCTCCGAGTCGGCACGTAGTCGAGCACGGCTCGCGCGATAGTGGCAATTCGTGCCAGGGTCGAAAAGGTGCAGCTGAGGCAGAGAGGGTGTTGTGATGTGCGAGAGCGAGCGGCGGCTGTGACAAAGCGGAAGAGATTGGTGGCATGCGTCCAATGCACGACCGAGCGCGACCGCGACTTCGCGCGTTATTACGCGTGTTGACGGTGACTTGCCCTCTGCTCCCCGCGCCGCAGCTCCTTGCTCTCCCACCCCACACATCCCCATGCCAGCAAACCAGAAGCCTGCCCAGGATGTTGCTCCTGCATCCCCTCAGGAGCTCTACAGCGTCGTCGCAGGGGGCCGGTCACAGAAACCCGCGGAAAATCAGGCCGCCTCTTTTGCGCCTCAGGAACTGCTGACCTCCCCGGCACCTTGAACGCGTTACACCAGATTGCGGCGGAAGGTCTTTCCGCTGCCGATTCGCAAAACTCGGTATATACGATTAAGAACGTCGTGGTCAACCAATGGCGCCCAAGAGGTACGCTGTCCCCATTCGGTCCAGATGTGTGTCTGAATGCACGCCTCCTTCAGACTGATTACCTGAAGAAGAACCGTCCTGGTCTCAGGGCTCTGTGTTTGTTCTTGGACGAGCAGGACGTACGGTAGGCGATCTCCCAATCGTGTCAGTAATGTCGTGTTATAGCGGCCACAAGATATCCAGTGCCATGAGGTTGATTGTGGCCAGATTGCTCGCAATGATGTTCCTCAAAATGGTGCTCCATATGACCCTCACTCGCGACTGATTTCATCACGTGTTCGTCATAGGCCAACCTTAGATCGAACTGATGACCCCGATTACGACCAACCTAGGACACGAGAAGTCGGCCGAATTTCCGATCACGAGAAACCCTCGTTCTTCAATCGGCTCTTCGTCTTCGAACGCGTGCTGAAGGAATTTCTGGTGCGAAGATGATGACTAAACATCAAGACCCTGGGCGAGGTTGTTTTCACTTTCATTGCCCGCAGTTGGCGGAAGGTAATTTTTAGTCCTAGCTCATAGGCACGCCTACATGTCATCTCTCTGATCCACTATGTCCCAAGATTGCTGAGCGGCTGGCGTCCCGTTGAGTGCCGTCACACATCAGCAGTCATCGCACAGCAGAGGACTGCTCTCGCACATCTGCTCTTTAAATGTATCGCGAAGATGGCCACATGGGTATGGCCAAGGTTAAAAGACACGAAGTACATCTCATTCAGACATGGGTGCGTCACTTTTCTATCCTCGTTAGAAGCTGGATAGCTAAAGTGCGCGTAGTTCATGCAAGCTTCCAATCGTCAGCATGCAGCTGAAATCACTGTACGAGATGACGTACAGCTTGTTCAATTGCTGACGCTTGTCGGGCACACGGCGGATGCATGGCTACTCGTTCATTGGACCTATTGACGCGATACGTTGTACTCTCGGCAAATTTTTCCGACGGGGTCCAGCAGCTCAACGTGAATCATTTCGTCGAACTGCTTTCTGTTGACGAACTCGTTTCGTATTACTGCGGACAAAGTGGTCAGGGCAAACTCGACTCCAGAGTTGATTGCAGGTTTGGTCACTTTCGTCGCAAACAGTAACTTAGCAGTTTACAGACTCTCCGGAAGCTGGTTCCTGTCGCTTCTCGTACAGGGCATGGTAATCTCAAAGAGAGCTTGCCCAATGGTCTCCGTCTGGAAGTCAAGTCTTCGAGTGGAAGCAGTCAGTCCCAACTCCATGCGCATTCCGCGTCTCCTTCTCACATCACATTGAGCTAGCCGCCCAAAGACTTCGTCGAGAATGTGTCAACGTTTCTGTCACACGGTGCATGCCTTGAATCCATCGGACCTCGAAGGTTGGAGAATGACCCTGAGGATTGGGTCAACTCGAAGACAATGACGAGGTTCAGTGGGAGTTCGAGCTTCGGGATGTATAGCTCATTGCTTCTCAGCCTGAAAACCCACTCATAATAGGATGTAGCCCATGCTGCCGAGCGGGTGCTCATGACCTTCCGCTAATCAATACTCGCAATACGTCACCCCTCTCTGTTGAAGTTCACAAGAGAGCCAACGGTATGACCCATGATTTGCTTCTTTTGACTTCTCAATGCGCAGTGTCCTCAGCCGTGCATTTGCCAATGTTGTAATCCGTCATCCAAAAGAGGCCGTCCTATACGGCTGTGGGTCGATGCGCAAACCGGCTCAGGGATCATGTGATTTCCAGTATCGCGCGCTGACCTTGCGAACGACAAGAAGCCAAAGAATACTTAGCCCGGTATTGATTTCATCTAAAATGTAGACACCTGACGCTGAGGATGCTTCTAACAGCTACCTAATCATCAAGCGCCGGTAGTGTGGCTCATCGGCCGAGGGTTCAAGAAGGCTGCACCGGCCCACGGGACGGTGCTACTGGGCAAATCCCTTGGGCAGCTTTGACTGACAAAGGAACCGGAACGGAAGTCGTCGTCAGGCTCACGACTGCTACAGCTATCAGCAGTGTGTGATGTACGTTGCTTAACAAGAGAGCGTCGCGGTAATGGAACTGACTACTTCGCGGTGTATTCATGCTCTCGATTCCGATGTTTTCGCGCACCCTTCCTGGGTCCAACAGTCCGCGAGCTGATGCAGTTGATCGGCGAAGTCGAGAGTGTAGGACCAAAGGCAAGCTAGCTGCCTGTCTGAACACCGTGATCGAGCGCGTGGAGGCCAGGGTATGTCAGTCTCCTTCCGTTGCACAGAAAAGGTCTTGATATGACTTGTGAGATCATTCCTTTGCCTCTATCATTGCAAGCACTTTGCCCCAGCTATGTGAGCCGTAGGCGTCACCCTTTAGAGTTTGGTACTCATTCCAAATTTATCTAGGGTGGCGACACATGAGGCACAGTTCAAGATTCACTGTTGCATGTGTTAACGACGCTCATCACAGTAAATTCTTCATACGTGTTCAATGCCACTCCGTGCTCACATACCTCAGGCTCTTGGCGAGGAATCGGCACAGTTCTCGTCTATTGTCGTCCCTCTCATCCAAGAGAGTCTTTCGCCTGCAGTACGTGTAATCAACGTGCCTGCATCGCCCGATCGTGACTCATATCTGTCGAAGTTCTCGGTGCAACTTGATTCGGACGCCATCAAACTTTGGAACGTGGCCCTGAGAAAATGCTAGCACTCTCGAAGGCGTAGCCGGTGGACCAGGTTTGATCGACCTCTTTCCGTTGGCAATATCGTTGCTGTCGCAGAATTTGGACTTGCTGGGACGGATCACCGATGTCGTCGAGAGCTATTTCTTGCTAGGCGCAAATCTGATACTGCAGGTGCGGCTTTCTCCCCACACTCTCTGACGCCTTTCGTACGTGTATTAACGTGGCTTAGCGATATGCTTTGGAACTGTTCACAGCAATCCTTAACCCCCTACAGCAGGCATTTCCGACAAATGTCAAGGGCTTGCTGATCGCGCTCGAGATCCTGTTCCAGCTGGCAAATCCTGCGACCTATGCAGAGGCCCTCTACCGCTCGGGTCTGTTTGCTGCGATGGTGAAGACCCTCAAAGATGACAAGGTTTGTTTGATATTTATAACCAGTGACACATTACTCATCCAGATGTTAAGCGGATGTCTTTGTGCTTCTCCATCACACCCTCATCTTTGCCCGCATTGCTGTGTCAGACCATCAGAGCTTTCAGGACCTCATGGCAGCCACAGCAGTCGCGCAAAACATCTCAGAATCTCAACTGTGGGAAGTCGTCCTGGATCAGTGGTGGCAACGGGTTGGTGCCTTTCCGTAACATCGTTCACTGCCTTCTCAATGTCGCCTTAGTTTGATAACCTCTCGGAGCCTCGCCACCGCAAGTTATCTGCGATGGGAATAGCATCACTGGTTTCCACAGGACGTCCTGAGGTTCTGGATCGTCTCCACTCAGAGATCTTCAACCTCTGGATGGACGTGTTTGCCGAACTGAAGGAGGTGGTGGAGCAGAAGCCTGATGATGACGATGATGACAGGTACAATCAATTGCTGATTCCTTTGGCCATTTTTGTTGAGCTCATCGTAGGCAAAAACGCAGCACAAACCTGGCTCTGTACTGGGACCAACCTTCGAATTCATACTTCAACGGCACGGAGGATACCGTTGAGTATCACCGACGGAAATCTGTCTGTATTTGCTGCATCGTTTGCTGTTAAGTCCCTGCTGATATGTGGTAATCCTAGGCTTATGACAACGACCCCACGCGTACGACGCTATTGTCCTCATTTGTAGCGGCGCGCCTGCAGGAAGCCGAAAGTGCATGCGGGGGTACACAGGTCATGGAGTCGAGATACCTGTCGAAGACGGATCCCATTGTCCTCAAACAAATCATGGCGGATGTCTTTGGAAAGCGATGAGCGCGCTCGTCTTCATTGAGACATTCGCATCTACCGAGGGCTTTCAGTGTTCAAACGTTCACCACTGTTGCTCACATCCTTGATTTACATAAAATTACATACAGCTGCATGCATATCTAATGGACGTTGAGTCAAAGATGGTTGATGATCGATGATCATTTATCTACTACAGATGTTGGCAGCGGTCACTCAGACCGATCTTCATCACTCCACACCCACCACACTGACCCAGCTCCGACTCCCCATACTCCCACTTACCCCGCTTATGCTGCTGCCAAGCTCGTCGAAGTAGTCACTGCCCCATTCCTCTACGCTGCCCTCGCCCTCGCCCTCACTTGCCCAGTACATCTCATCCACCTGGACGCGCTGCGCAAGGTGAATGGCCACGCCGCAACGCAAGCATTCCCATGGCCCCGTCCCTTCATCGGCCGCCCGGAGCATCCTCTCCGCGATGCATGCGTAGCAGTAGATATGCCCACACGAAGCAGCATACGGCGTGGTGATCGGGTGCGCTGGAGGCTCATCACTATCCGGGCCTCCGTAGATTTCCTTGCGAGGCGGAGGGAGCGTAGAAACCGGTGCCACTTGCCTGCGCTAATGCATTTGCTGGATCCGAAAGATTGAGATTGACCGCGGCAGTCTCGTGGCACACAGCGCATTCCGCGGAAGAAAGGTGCCAATATTTACCACGCGGAGGTGTGGGCAATTTGCTGTGTCCACCGCTCGCCTCGGACATGCTCATGAGCGCGCGTGCACGTGCTGGGAGCAGGATTGGAAGCGCGGTGAGAGGATGGGTCACCGCTGAGAGCCCAATAGAGAAGACTCGGCGAAGAGTGCGATGGGGCAGAAGAGGAAGTATAAAGAGGAGGAATTCCTGAGGGGAGCGTATCAGGCAGGAGTTGGCTAGTAAGGGGACAGGTTTACTCACGGTGAATGCATGCCATACCATTTGGCGGTTCATGAACTCGTAGCTGACGTCTCGTCTGATTAACGGACGCGCCGGCACGAGCTGCATGCCCAATAGCCGGTCTACAAGGGTACGGTACCTGGGCAAATAATCACCACGATCATCAGAGTGTCCGAGTACGCATCCAGCGGGTTAATGCGCACCGTCCGTCCCAAAGGAAGCTCACGAAGCTTCCCAGAGCAAGTACGCCGTGCAGAGTCTCGAGCCTCGTCAATAAGTCCCATGCCTTTCTTCGTCGGTCAGAACTGGGGGCATCAGGCCAAGCTTTTGATAGTGCGCGTCCGCGTATTCGGTTGTGGAGGTACGGCACGATGATTGTGAGGCTGCCGTGTATGAGGAGAAGGCGTCGCGGCAAGCCAGCAGCTAGACAGATGCCAACCAACTTATGAGCAAAACACAGCAGCCACGGTAAGCGTACGCACGCGATAGATGCTTCGCGGAGGATGCAAGGGCTCTGTACTTCAGATCCTGTAATTTAGCACCATAGGACGCGCCCGAATTCCATACGGACAGCCTGTAGAGTGTGAGCTGGATGACCAACACCAACTCCGGCTCGAAGCGCGTTTTCAGCGTAGACTGACATAGCATCCGATCAGTTGTCGTGTTCAATGAGGAGAGAAGAAAACAGACGTGTATCAAGCCCAAAGCTTTACTGAGAGGGTCTCGAAGGACGTTGACCAACTCTTGGTCAAGCAACTCGGCATCCAGCTGTCCCACGCGGATGATCCTGGTCGTCGGGGACGCTATGGAAGATAGTGAGTCCTTCACTGAGTCCAGGCATGGTTGTGCGAGGTCCCATGCTTGCTGCAGAGAGGACATGGGGCTCATGGAGTGATCATGGAAAACGGGGTTGGGCGGAAGCCTACTAACTTAAGGGCAGTCGCGCATGTTTATCACGTGTACAGTATATAACGTCTTTAGCCGCAGCGACACAAAATCATTGCCCCCGGTTTCATCCCATGGGGTCGACATATACACGACAAGTCGGAAGCGCATGCATTGGCATTGAGGGCATAGCAGTACATAGCACAGAGACGGTCGCTCTCTGACCGGTGTGGAATCATAGCGAAGGCACGGACAACACTCAGTGCGCCCTCCGGCTCTCCTGGATGACATTGCCCAGCTCCTCGAGCTTGCGCTTTGAGCGCAGAAGGGTCCCGAGCTACACAACACAAAAAGGGCCAGTCAGCACCACAGCAAGTGATCACAATAGATCTTCACACACCCGCTTCTTCGTCAGTTTGCGGGCCTTCTTGTCCTGTGGGTAGGGGGCGGATCAGTCCCTCACATACAAGCAGTAAGACAAGACGACGCACCTTGGAGTTCCTCAGCAGCTCCATGACCCGACGCTCATATGGCGAGAACCCTACAACCTCCCGGACGACAGAGCGAACAAACTTGGTCTTTGTCGATTGGATGCCCTTGCGCTGACTCGGGCGCTGAACTTTTGGGATCGCAGTAGTGGGGTGGCCGGCACTGATGCCACGGCGGGTGTCTGCATGCGATCATCAGTCGCGAGACTCCAATCCCTGCTCAGAGCTGTCGTACCGTTGCGAACCATTGTTTTGTTGAATCTTGAGGGGCGGCGGCGTTGCTTGCAAGACAGATGGTTCTGTGTCACGCGGCGGGCGGTGGCTTGCGTCTGTACAGTATCACCTAATCCATTCCCACAATACATAAAGTGGATATTATGGAATATTCGCGGCCCGGACTCCCGGGCCGCTTATGTCTACAGGATATTATGCAGCTACACATGAACCAATTGACGGACTACCTTCACTCGAGATCCTGGGTTGACCAGCCGAGCAGCAAGCTCTGCAGATATCGGCGGTTGCTGTCGAATGTACGCAGATAGCGGCGCGGCCTGCACTGGCGGCTCCTGCCCTGCGAATCGTCGAGCACCTCGTGCCGATTGCACCACCACCTCTTCCTCCTCTTCCTCTTCCTCATCGTCATCGACATCGCCATCGACACGCTCCTACATATGCCGAGCCGTCAGATAGCTCACTTGCGAGGGAGGCAAGCGACGACCTACAGGATCGAAGTCTTCCATCTGTCGGTCCTCTTCAGCCTCACCATCTTCCTCGTCGTCAAACTCGTCTTCGTCGTCAATCCAACGACCACGCCAGTCCACATACTCCAGTTCATCAGGCGACTCGGGTCTCAATCGCATCCACTGCATCCGGGGGCCGCTCTTCGCCTTTTCGCTGACCCGAAATCCATAAAT
The DNA here is from genome assembly GCA_019914985.1 of Auriscalpium microsporum. Classification (NCBI taxonomy): domain Eukaryota; kingdom Fungi; phylum Basidiomycota; class Agaricomycetes; order Russulales; family Auriscalpiaceae; genus Auriscalpium; species Auriscalpium microsporum. The sequence continues at coordinate 3,487,447 of JAHLMG010000001.1, forward strand.
CCTTGGGACATACACCTTGCCTGCCGCCCGCTTCTGGCCGCCATGCTGGTTTGGATTGACGAAAGGAGGGCCAGTAGTTGAAGTGCTGCCAGTGCCGCTTCGGGGCGAACGCGACGGAGACAGAGAACCAGACGCCGGTTGTGGCTTCCAAAACGGCGCAGGCATAAGCTCGCGATAAGTCTGGAAGAACAGATGCGCGAAAGTTGTTCCGAAGAACGCGCCTAGACAGACATTAGAATACGCGATAGACTGGAGTTGTATGGATTGCACCATCGACACCCTGAAATCGGCTGCTCGGGGGGACATAGATGTCGTTGCAGTTGGGGCAATACAGTTTGACAGTATCGTTCCCTGGATGATCCGAGCGGCCGCACGGAACAACGTTCGTTCCCGTGCAGTATACGCGTGGGCAGGAGCCAAAGATGCCCGCCTCATATTTGTCCGCCTGAAAGCAAGGGTTCATAAGTGCAAGATAACGACTCCAGGGGATCGCACCATAGCCTGCAACCCTGCCCTCGTCAATATATAACGTTGGTGTACCAGGCCATAGAGCAGCTCGGCCGACGCTTCTACTATGGAAACATCTGGTACCCTGTTGAGGTCTTCATCTAGACAGATGCCAAACGATAAGCCAAGCGGCGCGTTCTGAAGGCGAGGGCACGGACCAGGTTCCACGTCCAATACCATCTCCATGGCTTCCTTCCAAAATGGCACCATGACATTCAGACCCGTCAAATTGAAGTCGTCTTCAATGAAGTCTTCCGCGACCTCGCAGAAATAGTCATGCCCTGGCAAGGAGCAAAACCAGCTGACCCAGGTCAACGAAGATGTGGGTGTCGACGAGGCTACAAGGCAACGACAGAATTAGGTTTGCATGACACGCGGCGCGGGCGCATAGAGAGCAAAATTGATCAGTAGATACAGGCGTGGATGTAGCAGGGCACGTACTGTAGCCCTCTTGCTCTTCAGCTTCCTCCATCACCTCGTCACCCTCTCCTGGACCGCTCAGAACATCCTCTTCTTCAGGGGGATCTACGTGGCTGCTGTCCATAGATTGTTGTTGCGGACGTCGCGACATGACCGGGAGAAATGAAACCTCGCGCAGATGGTGGTGGTTGCTTTGCAGTGACGGAAACTCCGCCACACACTCCCGATATAGCCGCATCTATCTCGTCGTCCAGCTATTGCATACAGTAATACAGTATTGTAAGTAGTCCCTCTGCTACCACAAAGCTATAGACATGGCCGATCTAAGAATTTACATCAGGCAAACTCGCAACTGCCCTGTTCGCTAACTTCGCCGGCCCAAAAGCTCGGGCCCAGGATCACCAGCATGAGTAGCTGCCCGACCGCTATACTTAGCGTCGCGTAGAACCAGCGTTGTCCCACCGTCAAAGCGCTCACTTCTGCCGCGAAAGTGCTCACAGTCGTAAGACAACCACAATACCCATCCGCGAGGCCCTGCAGCACAGCGCAAGCGTTGTCGGACGCTGGGTTCGGGAGGCCCTGGAGGACGTGACACATCGCAAGCAGGGCGGTGCCAAGCGAGTTTGCCGTGAATGTCCCCACAGGCATGAGCTTGTATCGTGGATTGAACTGGATGGAGAGCAAGTATCGAGTAAGCGTGCCGGGGAAGCTGAACAGGAGCGCGGCTGTAGCTTGATGGCGGAAGGACGGGGACATGCGAAAATATGCGGGATAGGTGGCGAAGTACGTGAGAATCGACAGCACAGTGATCGAGTGTCGAATGATCGGTGTAGGAGGGTGTAATACCGGGACATAGGGTGCAATGAGGGTACCGATATGGACGCCAAAGGATAGTGACGCCAAGGAGATAGTGAGGGTGAAAAAGATCTTTGTGCACCCATCTATGACCTTCAGACGGGTGTCAGTCATGCGAAACCCGGTTAGACAGAAAACCCACGTCGCGGAGCCAGTCACGATGGAACTGCCCTTCATTTATCCAAGAGTTGAATATGTCCAGTTGCCATCCGCCGAAAGTAGTCATAGAGCCGCAGAAGCCTAACATTGAGGTCGCTTTAGAGTTACAACAAAAGAGCATTGTTGAAGCCCTTGCCTGTAGTCAAGGCGGTATACAACGGTCCGTAGCTGCGACATGTCATTTTACAAACGCTGGACTGGGAGAGGGGGGTACACTCACAATCCACCGATGGGGTCTTTCAGCCTAAGGGCAGTGCCCATTATGAGACACCCAATCCCTTGCGCATATGCAAGCGGAAATATACTTCGTCCGTCGTAATTCACGAGGGCAACCACACCCAACCGTGCGAGCACCCCGAACACGGACGCGGGCATAAGTAGCGCAAGGACCGCCGGAGACATCGGGTGATAGACCTTCGCCTGAGGGAGTTTCTCATCTCGACTTGGGGGTCTGTCTATGCTCGCGAGGGAGCTGGCATCGGCGGTGCTCTGGTGGCGGGCAAGAGCTGAGCCTATGCTGCTGTGATGCAAGCTGCGCTCCTGTTGGATGTCCTCCACATCATCTGGGATAGCGTCGGCGAAGGGCATCGTACGAGATGGAGACGTCGAGGACTTGTGGACTAGCCTCCGTAGACAGATGACAGTCGACCCTTGAGGGGGCCAGCCTATGGAGGCGGGCCGGCCGGCTCGAGTTCCCGCAAGCGAACACTGACAGCCGTGCGTGGCGGTACTCTACCTGCGTTCAGTTGGACACATCCTCTTTGGAACTTTTTGGAAACTTCAAAAGGTCCCCCACCTGTCCATCAATTCTACGAGTGTCATTGTCACATTATTTCCGCGCTTTATTGCATCTCCTTCACGTATCCGCCCCCGTTTGAGCCCTGCCTGTGGCTAACGAACGGTGTCGAACTGTGTTTGCTGACAGGTGTATGAAATCACACGTACACACGTTTACATCAGATTGACCTTTTGTCTAGCTGCGTTGCTGTGGTGTTGAAATTCTCTTCGACCATTTCTAGAGCATGCTGGCCGGTAAGCTCTCCTGCATTGCTTCACCGGCATGCGCACTCAACGGCATTTCTTGCTTTCAGACGCAACAACTCTCCTTGCATCATTAGCAGCTGCAGTTTTTATCTCGATGACCTGGTCATTCTTCTCCGGAGCCAAGTGGAACCCTAGTGGACGAGTTGCGTCTCCGGTTCATCCTATAGTCCCTTCCTGACACACCTCGCACTTAGCATTGCTACATTACTGGGGGCTCAACAGGCCTTGGTCTTGCATTGGCTGTGTTACTCACCACGAAGGGAGCAGATGTGTCCATAGTAGCTCGCAACGAAGAGCAATTGGCGAAGGCTCTGGCGCAATTGGAGGTGCGCACCACCGGCCCTTCTGCTCTAATAGCGCTGAACTTGTACCCAGGCTGCCCGCGTGACCCCCAATCAAATCCTCAAATCCTACTCGTATTCACTCAACACATGTACTGCTGCAAGGGAGGCTCTGGAGGTAGCTTGCGAACCTCACGGAGGCGAGACGCCCGATGCCGTCTTTCTATGTGCCGGGAAGGCCACGCCCGGATTCTTTATTGAGGAGACGGAAGAATCCATGAAAAAGGGCATGGACAACACTTACTGGCTTGCTGCCTGGTCCGCCATGGTCAGTGTCGTGTCTCGCTCTCCGATGGGAACTTGCTGAAGTCGTGAAGGCGGCATCGCAACGCATGATTAGGACGAAGTCACACGGCAAAATAATATTCGTGTCCTCCGTCTTGGGCTATATGTCTATGTTTGGATACTCGACGTATGCACCAGGTAAACACGCTATCCGAGGTCAGTCTCACACGAGCAGGTTGGTGGCTTTCTGGCTAATGTGCGACAGGTCTTGCGGAGGGCTTGCGACAAGAATTGCTGCTTTACTCCATAGGCGTCCACATATATTTTCCAGCAACGATCTACAGTCCTGGATACGTTGAAGAAAACAAGACGAAGCCCAAGCTACTACTTGAGATGGAAGAGTCTGATGGCGGCGTGACGCCGGAACAAGCTGCCCAAGGACTGTACAAAGGTGAATCTGGCCCTATCCTCGTAATTATTTTTACCAGCGTTAAATTATGTGGTCAGGCATCCAACGGGGCGACTTCCACATTACGGACACATTCATCGGCGACGTCTTTCGTACCAGCGCGCGCGGCGCAACACCGCAGAACGGCAATTTCTTGAAGGAGGCCTTGTACGAGATCATCGGATACGTGCGTTGGTCTGGTTTTGGCTTAGACGCGTATCCTGAGCAGCTGCAAATTGACACAGATTGCGCTGCCGTTTTGGCGACGGGATTGCGATCAAAAGGTTGTCGCTCACAGGCCGGCGCACGAGGAATATCTTACTTCGGCAGGGGTGTTATCTGGGGGCAAATAGGAGGCACGCTGATGGTATAATTCGGGTCCTGGCAGTGGCTGCGACGTGATGTGAAGAGGCCAGGGAGAAACCGATTTTGCTGTGAAGCGACGTACTACTTACTACGTGGCATTGGCAAAGACGTGTCTGAAGAAAGCGAAGCTCGTGATCGACGTATGAACGAAACAAGCATTATAATCTTCTGAAGATCGCTCTTGGTCCTTGCCATTAGGTAGCCCACAGTGGGTAGGAAGCGGCTGCCTTGGTTGTACGATGGACCGTGGTGTAAGATGAGGGAAGGCGCCCGTCAAGCGGCGCTGGGATGTGAGGGTGGGAAATTTAGGGCCGGCATGCGTACGCCATGGCCGCGACCGTTCTCCCATCGAGTGCGCACAGTCGTCATGCAGCCTGAGCCTATCACCGCCTTCCCATCTTCTTAGAACGGCGGGCGTATAGACCTGCGTGCGTATCTCTCTTTGTCCCGTCATGTCGTACCCCCGCTCTGCCATCCCAACCTTCTACTACGTCGCCTTCGGCTTGTACGAGCCCGCGCTCACCACCCTCGGCCTTCTCGGAACAATGGTCGACCCTGTCAGAGTGAGTCGCAGCCCTTCCGATGCCACCACCGCGTTTCTCAATTACAGCTCTGCTAGACACACAATTCACAGGCCCCATGGCCGTCGGACATCCCTGCACCCGCAGTACTCCCACTCGCCTCTATGGTCACAATCGTACAGCTTGCGCATGTCTGTGCCCTCCTTGGCTTCGTCAATTTCTTCATCCTAGGCACCGTGCGCCGGCACCTCGCAGGCCAGCCCGCGATCCAGGAGAAGATTGTCGGCGCCCTCCTCACGCCGCTGCTCGTAGGCGATATCGCGCACTTGGCATTCACCATCTGGGCGCTGGGAGATGAGCGATGGGTGTTCTCCAATTGGAGCGGGATGCTCTGGATAACAGTCGTCTTGGGGTTGACGTTGTTGATTCCCCGAGTTGCTTGGCATATGGGTGTGGGACGATACGTGAACCGACGGGATGGAAAGGGAGCTCTGATGCAATAGAGGCAGACTTTCGAGCCAGGTCATGGCGGGATTCCACTTTTGATACACGCTGACTGGCTGTCGGAACACACTCGTAGGTGAACATCCACGTACTTATTATTGGTTCATACGCTTATGCTCAAAATTATGTGTTGCTGGAAGGACGCTTACAGATGTGCAGGTAGTGGCTTGCCTGTGCTTGGAAATGTATATTCTTCGTCGTGGTTGATGGTCTACATACAATACCATTAGCGTAAGGGTCACAATCACACAGTGCAACGCAGAAAGGAGCGTCATATTAGATCAAGAAGGAATCACCGGGCATCCACCACTTCTCCCAGAAGGACAAAGGGGCTCCCTCCAACCACTTTTATAATCACACAGAGCTCTACGGAAGAGTCACAATAACTCACCCGAGGAAGGTCATTGCGTAGCCGAGAGACCTTTGGTAGAACGTGATGCTTTCTTCTTCGGAATGGCTGGGGCCACTGTGCGTTCAGCTGCAGATGGCCGGGAACGGGCGTTAGACCTCTGCTTATCCCAGTAATCGAAGACCCAAGACTGAAATAAACCGAAGGTCGCGGACGAGACCCAGTAGACGATAACGCTCTGTGCAGGGGGCATTAGCTCTGCACCGGAAGTACGATACAGCGGCTTACTCCAGGGACCAACGCGCCTATGAGGATACGTCCAATAGACATCATGCGCAGTCCCGTTTGGACAATTTTCTTCGGTTCCAGGACAAGATGTCCCTGCGCCTGCTTTTCCTTGACGCGTTCAGCCTCCTTGGCTTCCCGTTCCCTGGCCAGGTCACTAATGAACCAGCGAGACGACTCAACGTTCGCGAGCGTGATGATGCCGAGGACAATAGGCAGTGTTGCGGTCGGGTCCGCATGGGATAGCGACGTGAGAGAGAGAAACGATTCAGAGTCGAGGACAGTCGGCGGCTGAGCCATGCGCGAGAACATCATAGATGACCCGACGAACAAAGGTAGTTGTGTTATTGGCGGAATGAGCATGGTCGCGGTGGGTGAGCAGCGATGTTCAGAAAAGAGCTCCCTCCTGCGCTGTTTGAGCTGCGAACTGGTGCGTCAGTCCGGTACCAAAGGACGGTTGCAAGCTAGGCGACTGAACTGCTTTTGTGACGCGTTCCTCATAGGTCTTGCGCAGCTCTTCCTTGGAGCCTCGTACCCGCTCAACCTGCATCTCTGAGACGATGCGCTTCTGCACGAGTGGCCTCTCAGCCTGCAGAGCAGGTACGACGAGCTCTTCGCCACGCCATTGCCGCTTCTTTGCCTAGAGACTAGCCTTCAACACGTCGGCTTCCTGTGTCCTCACACAGAATGGACGCACCCATATAGAGAAAGGGACTGTGAAGACAAGACGAGTGGCTATCGTGAAGAGGATGATACCGGTTGAGTATGGTGGCCAGGACGCAGGCAGAGGCAGCGCAAGCGCGAGGTCGAGAAAGCCATCCGACAATGCGGGGATCGGGGACGTGAAGTGGCGCCTGCTTGCGGTTCGTGCCGTGAAACGGACGGTGCGCAAGTGTGCATGGCGTCCGGCCAACATGAGTCGAGTTCGCAACAGACGCGACCGTGACGAGCTGACACGAATATCGCGTTCGGCCAGGTCCGGTTACTATGCGTACTCTCTCCGCAAGGCATAAGTACCGAGTTCGGATCTACATTCCTGACGGCTCTAAGTCATATTTACATGTACACAATACAGTATTGTCGATGAAGTAATTCAGCAGCGTGTGCAATGGCAATGAGGCAAAAATGAGGCGATAAGATGACTTCGATGCCCGCCGGCACATGCCGTCCCACCGTTATATTTGTCGACCCACATCTCCGCACCTCAGACTCCTCCCACCATCTCTTTCCATCGCTTTCTTTCAAGTATGGTTTCCTCCAGTGTCTTGGGCTTTCCTCGCATCGGTGCGCTCCTTCAAAACATGTCCTTTTCCCCGCCAGCTTAATCCATCGATAGGTGCTGATCGTGAGGTGAAAAAGGCCGTCGAGGCTTACTGGGCGGGGAAAATCAGCGCCGATCAGCTCACTGAGGCTGCTGCCGGCGTTAAAAAGACTAACTGGACCTCGCTGAAGGCCAAGGGGGTCGACTACATTCCGAGGTACGTCTTCATATCTGCAGGATATGATCGGCAAGCTGATTATCGATGCCTCCTTGCAGCGGCGAGTTCTCGCTTTACGACCACGTCCTTGACCATTCTGCCGCCTTCAATGTCATCCCCAAGCGCTACATTGGCCAGGGTCTCAGCCCTCTGGATGTGTACTTCGCCATGGCCCGTGGCCGTCAGGCGGACGGTGTTGATGTCCCTGCTTCCGAAATGAAGAAGTGGTGAGTGTTCTTCTTCGCTCGAGTCTCGTGCTGCAGGTTCTGAGTCCGCGTGCTTATCACAGGTTTGACTCTAACTATCACTTCGTCGTGCCGGAGTTCTCTGAGGAGACCGACTTCAAGCTGCTTTTCAACAAGCCCCTCGAGGAGTACAAGGAGGCCCAGGCCCTCGGGATCGAGACTCGCCCCGTCGTCCTTGGCCCCGTCTCTTTCCTTCACCTGGGCAAGGCCAGCAAGGATGCGAAGCCTGGCTTCCAGCCCATCTCCCTTCTCCCGAAGCTCCTGCCGGTCTACAAAGCCCTGCTCACTGACCTGAAGTCGGCTGGTGTTGAGTGGGTCCAGGTTGACGAGCCCGTGTTGGTCCTCGACCAGGCCGCCAACTACGAGAAGGAGTTCACGTCCGCTTATGGCGATCTTTCTCCTGTAGCTCCGAAAATCCTTCTCACCACCTACTTCGGCCGTCTCGACACCAACCTCTCATACGTTGTCAAGCTCCCCGTTGCAGGGCTGCACGTTGACCTTGACCGTGCTCCCGGTCAGTTCGACGAGGTCGTCGCCGCCGTCAAGTCCACCAGCATCATCCTGTCCCTTGGTCTCGTTTCTGGACGCAATGTTTGGAAGACTGACTTCCAGGCCGCGCTGAAGGTCGGCCAGAAAGCTGTCGATGCCCTTGGTGCGGACCGTGTTGTCATTGCAACCTCCTCGTCTCTTCTGCACACCCCCGTGACGTTGCAGTCCGAGAAGAAGCTCGCCGCTGAGCAGAAGGACTGGTTCTCCTTTGCTCTGGAGAAGTCGGCCGAAGTCTCCGTTATCGCGAAGGCTCTCTCTGGCTCCCAGGACGCTGATGTCACCCAGGCCATCGAGGCTAACCGGGTGTCCATTGCCAAGCGCCGCGACTTCGAGAGCTCCTCGGATGACGCCGTCCGCAAGCGTGTTGCTGCCATCACACCCGATATGTACGAACGCAAGAGCCCCTTCGCTGTCCGCCAGGAAACCCAGAAAAAGCACATCTCACTCCCGAAGTTCCCCACCACCACTATCGGCTCCTTCCCTGTGCGTGCTTCCTCCTGTAGAGTCTGCGGCTTAACTCATCGTACTCTGCATATAGCAAACCAAGGAGATCCGTTCCTACCGTGCCAAGTTCACGAAGGGCGAGATCACCCAGGAGCAGTACGATGACTTCATCAAGAAGGAGATCGAGAGTGCTGTCCGCTTCCAGGAGCGCATCGGTCTCGACCTCCTTGTCCATGGCGAGCCCGAGCGCAATGACATGGTTCAGTACTTTGGCGAGCAGCTCAATGGCTTTGTCTTCACCCAGAACGGTTGGGTGCAGAGCTATGGCTCCCGCTATGTTCGTCCCCCGATCATCGTCTCGGACGTCAGCCGTTCCGGTCCCATGACGGTGAAGTGGAGTGCGTACGCGCAGAGCGTGACCAAGCTGCCCATGAAGGGTATGCTGACTGGACCCGTCACGATCCTGAACTGGTCGTTCCCTCGTGCCGATGTTGCCCGTGAGCTCCAGACCCGCCAGCTCGCCCTTGCCCTCCGTGACGAGGTTGTCGACCTCGAGAAAGCCGGCATCCATGCCGTGCAGGTGGATGAACCTGCGCTTCGTGAGGGATTGCCCCTCCGTCGCGCAGACTGGGATAGCTACCTCACCTGGGCCGTCGAGTCCTTCAAGCTTTCGACCGCCGGCGTTTCGGATGCCCTGCAAACTCACTCGCATTTCTGCTACTCCGACTTCAACGACATCTTCCCGTCGATCCAGCGCTTGGATGCCGACGTCATATCTATCGAGGCGTCGAAGAGCGACATGAAGTTGCTCGAGGCGTTCAAGCAGTACGGCTACTCCAATAGCATCGGCCCCGGCGTGTACGACGTCCACTCGCCTCGTGTCCCCGGCGACCAGGAGATCCGCGACCGCCTGAAGGCAATGGCCGGTGTCCTTCCCGACAGTCTGCTCTTCGTTAACCCTGACTGCGGCCTCAAGACTCGTGGCTGGAAGGAGACCGAGGGTACGTGCAATTGGATCCACTACATGACAAGCCTCTCGCTGATACGAACCCTTTATAGCCTCCTTGGCCAACCTCGTCTCCGCTGCTCGCTGGGCGCGCGACAACTACGCCTAGATGGACGTTACCTTGCGCTTCAACAGCGTCCCATGCCGGTTAACTTATCGGAGCTTTCAACAGCAGTTTGAAGCGTGTTTTCTGCTCTGTTGACTTGGGCGGGAGTTGTTGGTGAGATGAGACGTCTTCCTCTGAAGGGCTGGGCGTTGCGTCTACCAGTCATCCTTGGCTGCTTCGGCGGTTTGGGGTGTTTGCTGAGTGTTCGAGAGGCGGAATATGTAGTGGCGATCGTCAGCAGTCATCTGGATTTCAACAATCCTACCCGGTGTATTTCAACAATCAAAGCCGATGTATTTTTGAACTAGTGGATGATTTCCCGTATGCCAGATCTGGCCGGAATACCAGACGCATCAGTTCCAAATGCTTGTCAATGCTTGTGAACCCAAGCGGCCGAGGAGCTTAGAGTATTTAATGCCTCGTCTCAAAAACTTCCCGGAAGTCGTCGGAGTCAGGAAATCTGTCTGAACTAGCGGCGCCAGATCCTACGGGAAGGCATCCAGTGATAGTCTCCCCCCGAGGTAGAGTAGACAGCTTCAACCTTCGCGAGCTCAGGATCAGCTGTCTGTCCAGTGAGCCTGTTACACTCTAAGTACGCCCTGCTCGTCACTTCCCCTTTCAATTGCAAGGTACACACAAACAACATGATTGTAGATATTAGTGACTGATTTACAGCTGCAAGTCCTGTTACGTTCTGCTAGTATGTTGAGATATCTCCCCATACTCAGATATCATCTGGAGAAACGTCCGGCCCTGAGATGATGGCCTTGATCAGGGGCTTGCCATCCTCGGACTTTCCAGCTTTGGTAGCCTTGAACGCGGTCACAGCATCCGTGAATTTGAACCTGGACTTAGGTTAGACTAGTAAGGCCTCGGAAGCAATTGCTATTGCTAACCTGTGAGTTACCATGGGTTTGAGATCAACCTTGCCGGCGGCGGCGAGGGCGATAGCCAGGCGATAGTCTCCGGGCTACGAGACGAGTTCAGCCTTCTTGAGGAGCACATGATTGCTTGAGAATGAACTGACCCCGTAACGGAACGAGCCCTTGACGGTAAGCTCCTTAGCCAGGAGGAGGGTGATGGGGAAAGTGACCTCAGGCTGCCCCATGCCGACCTATAGAGGTAATCAACGCCGGAAACGCTCAGAATCGGGGGAGCAGTCTAACTTGGAGGAAGGTCCCGCCGATCTTGGCGACAAAGAGACCCGTCTGGATAGAGACCTCCGCGCCACTTGCGTCCAAGACGAGATCGATGCCAGTGTCGCCGCGCTCCGACACGCCGAGCGTCTGCTTGAAGATCTCCGAGCTCCGCAGTGAGTACGCGATCTTCGACTCGCCTGCCTGCGGCGCGGGTGGTTTGTACGTGTCGGTCGCGGCGTACGACTTGGCGAACTCGAGACGAGAGTCGATGATGTCGACGGCGATGATGCGCGCGGCACCGAGCGCCTTCGCCACCGCCATGCAGAGAAGCCCAACCGGCCCGCAACCGAAGATGGCGACGTTCTGGTTAGGTTGGAGTTTGGCTAGGGTGGAAACAGAGTGGACTGCGACGGACAAAGGCTCCATCTAGTAGGGACGCAACAAAAATTCATTGTGTGAGTAAACGCAGGATACGAGACACTTACGCAGGCACCATCTTCCAAGGAAAGGTGGTCTGGGAGCGCATACACGAGGTCGTAAGGAAGGCGGTAGTAGCGGGCCAAAGTGCCGTCATAGGGAGGAGTGGCGGCAAAGATCATGTCCGGGCACAGCTGTGCGAATCCGGGTCAGTGAATCGCGGTGCGCAAATATGCGCACCTACCTGATAACGTCCGGCCTTGCATTCGTGACATTTGCGGCACGAAACACCAGGCTCCATGGCGACACGATCACCTGCCTTGACATTCTTCACGTTCTTCCCGACTGCGATCGCATTAGCTGAGCCCCGAGAATCTGACAGCATTCAAGGTACCGTTGTGGATGACACCCGCAGATTCGTGTCCGAGGACCTGATAGATGATTAGAACGACACGCTGGTAGCCCGGATCGATGTACGAACCATCGGTTTCTCGACGACAAAATCTCCAATGCGGCCATGGACGAGGTAGTGCACCTGGAGACATCGCGTGAGGATCGTGCAAGATCAGCGCCTCCGCGACGTACATCGGATCCACAGATACCTGGCAGAGATTGAGTCCGATATATATTCAGCATCGCAGCGGCATGACGTACCAGTCTTCTTCACCTTGACGAGAACATCGTCGTCGCCAACTGTGATGGATGTCAGGTGGGATCATCGCTGCGTGAGTGACAAAGACGTACTCTCTGGGATGGGGCGCTCCTCATACGAGGTGTCCTCAATCTTCTGGAGAACGAAGGAGGGGTTGTCCGACATGGCTGAAAGGCAGGATGAAGAAATCTGGGAGAGGGCCCGCCCCTTTAAATACCGCGTCAGGTGCATGCGGGGCGGCGGTCCGTCCCGATCGTCCAGGGCATCCAGAGCGTCCAGCTGGACCATGCGACCAGCGAACTCATCTGACTGAGTGGGTGAGCTTTGGCGGCCAACATCTATCGTACATGTTTTGCCGACGATTGCCCGGAGACATCATAGGCGGCGTGCCTCCGGACCATGGCTTTCGTCTCGGTCCGGCTCCGGCCCAGGGCTAGTCGACGGCGACGGCGAGCGTGGTGCAAGTCAAGGAGGTCAGAGGTCGATATAAATTGCATGTCGAATCATCATGGGGGTACAGCAATGCATATCATATCTCCTACACTGGAACGGGCGCACGAAGAGCTCTATTCCTCATGGCGGCATAACAACCAAGCCCCTCCCTCAGAAGACGAGCTGGTGAGGGTATTCACCCTTGGACAGACCCCAGCTCGCCTTCAGGTACTTCGCCAGATGTTCCGTCTTCTTCAGCGAGGCGATAATCGCCTTGTCGATCTCCTTCTGGTCGGCAGATTTGGATTCGGGGAACGCCTCCTTCTCCTTGGGCTTGCCATCGGTGAAGAACTCCTCCTCCGCTGATTTTGAGCCCTTACTCGCGGGCTTGGAGAAGTACGCGTCTGAGAATTTGGGGTCGACCTGCGAGACAGCACATGAGCTGCTTGTACGTAAATCGAGCAAATTGAAGACGCACCTTGTAGTCGCCAAGGTCGACTGTCGTCGATGTCGCGATGACATAGGCCTGGTTCACCCGGCGCAAAGGCACACCGTTGACCTTGAATGGTCCAGTAACCAGTAGCAGCCCGCTCTCCAACTGCTTCAAAAACACCACCCGCTTTCCCCGGAAACGGCCCGCGAGCAGGATGAGGATGGAACCAGGTGTGATGGTCGAGCGAAGCTTCGGGGGCTGCACGGCCTTGCGGCTCTTCTTCGGCTGCCGCACGTCCTCGGCGGGGTAGAAGCGCGGCGCCTTTGACGTGGGGACGACGCGGGTGCTGCCGTTCTTGTCGCCGCCGACGGTCACCTCCTTCGTGGGTGCGGGTTCCGCAGGCTTCGCTGCCTCGCCCTTTTTCTGGCCCTTGTACAATGCGCGGCGGGCAAAGACTTGGGAGCGCGAGTAGCGTCCTACGCCGGGGACGATGTCTTTGCTGCGGGCCATCTGGGATCCATGCGGGTCAGCAAGGTTCGTAGGTCGTAGCATCCGGGCGGCCAAAGATGCATCCATCCTGAACCGCTGGCTCAAAAGCCTCTCATACAGCCCGTATGCATCCCAGAGAACCGTCTGGCATGCACGAGGGAAAATTGGTACTCACTATGTCGATATCTTGAGGATGCTATGGGGGATACGTCCGGTGGGCTTAGAGTTAGACGGGCTCGCGGGCGGAGTTGCTGACGGTGCCTCCGGATTGGGCAGTCCTTAGACTCGCCTCCCAGCTCCCAGCGAACGTCATTATCGGCGTTAAGGACCAACGCTTTCCTTGAGACTCCGAGTCCAAGTTACTTAGTACCTTCGTTTGCGAGCCAAATTTTCAAAAATGTCTACCACGCAAGATCAAGGTAAATTCACATACAACTAGCCTGGCAAACCCTTGTCCAATCGACGCTTTCCAGGCGAACGTATCATCGTCTTCTTCGATATCGACAACACTCTTTACTCTGCCAGCTCAAAGATTGCACACGCAATGGGTGTGCGGATTCATGGTATGCCCAGATCACGTCTTGCACGCGGGCACCGGCCTAACATATGCTTGCAGCCTATTTCATCTCCCTTGGCCTGGATGAATCGGAAGCCAACGAGCTGCACCTCAAATACTACACGCAGTATGGGCTTGCGGTGCGCGGGCTCGTTCGCCACCATAACGTAGGTTCGCCCGTCCCGTCCTCCCTCGGTAGCGCGACATCTTGCCCATTCATATATCCTGCAGATCCAGTAGACTTCGACGAGAAGTGTGATGGCTCCCTTCCCTTGGAGGACATGTTGAAGCCGGATCCTCGGCTGCGCCAGCTGTTCCAGGACATAGATCGCTCTAAAGCACGTGTATGGGCCTTGACGAACGCTTATCGTCCGGTATGTCTCTCTCACACATTATTACCACACCTGACGAATGATGGTCGCGTGTGAAGCACGCTGAACGTGTCCTCCGAATTTTGAATTTGCATGACCAGGTCGAAGGCCTTATTTTCTGTGATTACCGAGAGCCGAACTTTGTCTGCAAGCCTGAGCGTGAGTATTACGTCCAGGTATGTCTACTCAACTCGGCGAACGCTTGACGTGATGTCTAACGGATTGCAATGGTGTGTACAGGCGATGGAGAAGGCGGGTGTACGCGACCCTGCGAGATGCTTCTTTGTCGACGACAGCCGCGGAAACATCGAAGGCTCGCGGCGCGTTGGATGGCAGCGTGTTGTGCACTTCCGCGAGGAGGGCCTGGAGACGATGGAGGGTGGACGCGTCAAGCAGCTCGGCAACGATGTGGGCGATGCGATCGACGGGAAATATGAGAATGGTATCCCCGTGATCAGCGATTTGCAGCAGCTGAGGACAGTCTGGCCAGAAATCTTCAAATCCTCGACCGGAGCGGGCACGTCCGCTGTATAAGACCGCATACTTAGTAGTGTATATGTAGCGAACACCGGCCAAGCTATAGCGACATTTTTGAGGCTAAGGTGTACTATAGGCGTCTTGATTCCGGATCTGGCGATCCAGGCTGGCGCTCTTGGTCCCACGCCACTCCGACTCATGTTCTCCTCTCTCGACCTCGACATCCAGCCCGGCGAGGGCCTCGGTATATTCCAGATAGGTACTGTTGCTTGGCACGTCCTCGCCTTCGTACTCACGCAACTTCAGGTGCCTCGCTATGGGCAGTTCTAGACCTCTTGCGCACTCATCACCACGCGTTCCCCCACGTCGCAGTCCAGTATGACGCCGACGCGCCTACCACTCCCGTGCTTTTGCACATACGTCCACACCTTGACCTTCTCTTCTCCCCCGCTCAGCAGCGCTTGCATACCATCGCCGTCCGCTCGCTCCGAGACCCAAACCCTCCCTTGACGCTTACCTACAAGTCCGCGGTCCTGTCCTCCTCGTCCAAGCCGCTTCATCGCGTGGATGTCTCGCGCGCCTTCGGGCCCACATATCCCGGGCGGCACCTGCAGTATCCAGGTGTGCGCTTTCTGTTCGAGGACGACGCAAACGGCGAGAAGGGTGAACGGACGCAGGAGGTGGCGCGCATCCTAGTCACGCAGGCAGACGGTCACGACGGTGCGGGGATCCCTGACGCTCTCGGAGAGCCAGCAGTGTGCCCGGCCATGTACGGAGATGTCGCTGAGGCGATCGTGAAGGTGCCACTGACGCCGTGGCCACCGACATCTCCATGCTGATCATTATCTAGGTTCATGAAGGGGTGGACCTGCGCTTCTATGCCGCCAGTCGCCTATCGTTGTGCGGGTGCGACTCGGGTTGACGACTGCGCAGGATCTCCTTACAGACCTGGGACCGCCGTTGCGCACTTTCTATAAGGAGGACGACCGAATGGCGATACACGGGCGGACACATCCCGACGTTCTGCCTGCCCCCTCTTGTGGGTCCACCGACGCAGCCCGAACTTATGGTCGACTTGACGTACGCTGCAGATTTCTACAACTACTTCCAGTATGGCATGGACTTTCTCATCGCCGATGGGACACATGTCGTGACCAAGATCATCATGCATTCGAATATTGTATGTTGCACTGTGTGATCCGCGAGGTCGGCTCGCTAATCTGGGTGGCAGTCGGGCACGGCGCTCTTCCAGCGGTACAAACGATGTCCGTGGCAGATCGAAGGATGTCCGGAGGATGATTAAGACGGTATGTGTACGTTGACATGACTGACGGCCAAGACAGGACTGATACCGCGGGACAGACTCGCCGCCGCGCGTGAGGTTTGAGGACAGGGTGCGCGCAAGTGGCAGCACACAAGGGAAGGTCGCTGATGGGAACGGCACAGGTGGAGACAATCCTTGGCGCCCGGGGAGGCGCCGCCGTTGATGCATTTCAACCGGACAGACGAGGAGGAGACACTGACGCTGCGGAGCGCGACGACCAGTAGGTGGAACTGTGTGGCTGGCGGCGAGCGAGGCTGATGGTCGGACAGGACTGCTGGATTATACTGGAGGCGACGGAGGGTGCGCAGGGTTGGAGTGACGCTAGTGTAGCTGTAGCCATATAGCCTGGCAGCCCCTTTGTATGGGGCGGCACCGGGCAGCGGATAGGATCGGGGGTGCACGTGATGCGAATGGCAGATTGTGGGCCCGCTGCTCCTGGCTAATATTGAATATTGAAGGCTTGTCCTCCCCCTCCGACATGCCCTCCATCCGCATCAGACGCAAGCACGCCTACTCGTCCCTGCGCGGCGATGCCCCCGCCGCCGCACAAGACCCGCCCCGCCGCCGCGCAGTCTCCGTCGTAGAGCCCCCTCCCACCCTCGCTCCCTCCCGCACTCCCAGCGGCGACGACACTCATCTCAGGCCATACCCTCCCGCCGCCGCTGCACGGGAGAGCAGAATCTCTCGCCACCTCCGCCGCTCTTCCGTCACACAGCGCTCTGTCGCCTCCGACACACCCGGCTCCCCGCGTCCAGGCAGCTCCAATGTCCACGACGAAGTCATATACGAGGGCGTCCAGGCAGCCGTTGCCGTCCCTGCTCCTGCCCAGTCTCATGCCCATGGCCGTAGATTGAGCCATGTCCACGATGCCCTCACCTCCCGCGATTCGCACTCTCGCCTCGACGACGACGGCGACGGCGAAGACGACGAGGAGACTGACGATGATTCGGACGAGTGGCATGACCCAGATGAGCACCATGACCACGACGTTGTCGAACACCTCGATGTCATTGGTAGCTAGCGCCCGTGCCTTTACAACGCGCTCCACTGACGCGCTTGCTCTCAGATCCTCAGGTCGCTACTGTCTCCGCTCTGGCTAACACCGCCAACGCGATCCTCATGTGAGTTCGGTTGAGATTGTTGCAAAATGTTACTCCTGACGGCCTTCTAGCCCGCCATTGTCGTTCTACTCGCGCAAGCCGGTCATTGTCCTTCCAGCCCATGATGCAAACGCATCCTCTGGTGGATCGACCAGCACGGACGACCTCGACCGCCATGTTGAGGACGTCCTCAAGCGCAAGCAAAACTATCGTCGTATCCTGAAGGGTGTTTGGACGTTCTTGAAGACTCGTAAGTTCTTGATCGCATGTTCCGCTCTTTGCGCGTGCACGTATGCTCACTGGCACTCTGTTAGCTGTCGGCGTATGTCCCTAGGACTTGAATAACGACTCAAAACGCTAACTTTGACGACCAGATCTTGTTTGGTATCTACGGGTTCCTCGTCGGTGCGATCGTTGCTCATGCTCATGGCGGAAGTGCGTTGCTCACGTTTTGCGTAGTCTTTTGGGGTGCTGCCATCGTCATTTTCCTCCTCAAAATCATCAATTTGCACAACAAGACTACGCAGGATTTTTGGGTCGAAGTTTGCTCGCAGATTGAGTGCGGTATGTGCTTCCCATAGTTGACTTTGCGACTTCGCTTCATGATGTTGTAGGTCTGTTCTGCGTGACCGGTGTCGGATTAATCCCATGGCGCGTCGTCGACACATACCGGATGTATAAGGTCTGGCGATACAAGAAGCTCACGCGCAAGCTGCGAAGGAAGGCTGGGCTTCCGGAGCTGTATGACGAAGACGATTTACCCGATCCGTTGTACGACCCACACTATGTACACGTGCTTAGCGACAAGGACCAGGCCGACCTGCACCACCGTGCGTAATCCCTTACCATCATCGTTGTTCGTTCAAATTGACCTGTCTATATACGTATAGAACAGAAAGAATTCGCGAAGTCGCAGACGTGGTATAGGCCGCACGGAACCGAGACGCACAGAGTCAGTCATAATATACACATTCCTCATCGCTACGAATACTAACGATGATACCACAGGCTTTTCCGATCAAGTGCGTGTCCAATGTTACTGAGAGGTGGCTTTCGTCTGTCTAACATGACTTGTCGGCAGCTTGGCCCTCATCATCTGTGCTCTGAACGACGGGAACTCCATCTTCCAGATCATACTTGCGGCCTGCATGTGGTCCATGAACCGGTCCGCATATTTTTGCATCTGAGACGCCAAGTTGTTCTAAATCTCCTGTCCGCTAGCTTCCGTCGCCCGGATTGGACCACCGGTTTGCTCATTCCGGCAGCGTTTGGATGCGGCATCGGAGCAGGTGTTTTCATTTGGCAGGGCGGCAAGAAAACTAAACGCACAGCCAAAATCGAGGCGGCCTTGCGCCGTGCACTTGAGATGGATGACAAGGAGGAATTGAAGCACCAAGCCGCTGAGGGTACGGGTCACGGCGACCAATGCGAGGCCTCAGCGACCCCTGGGACAAGCACACCGCGGGGAGAGAAGACGGCGACCGTCCCCGTGCAGACTCCGGGAATCAAGATCGAAGAGGAGATGATTGTGCCACCCCACTGAGCAACATTTTACGAGCATATATCCCGTGCGGGGGAGGTGGATTGCATCTTACGCCAATCTCTATACGACTTCACGTGCCTGGAAAACATAACTTGTACCGTAAAGTTAATACTCACTACTATATCTACGAGCTCCTCAAGGCTGTTGCCACGGGGAGGGACCGATTTTGCTTTATTTCATGATGCTGTGATCAATCAACCAGTTCAAGTTCACAGGTCCCACATGCGTCACGTAGCGTCGAGTTCATGCGCATTGCGCCCCTAAAATTTGAACGTCAACCACTTCACTTCGCAGCGTCGACTGGGCCCCTTTGTGCTCGCTTGTACCTGCCATGTCATTCCACACTCGCAACTCATACTACCTGCGCATCTCGGCCTCAGCAGTATTGCCGCTCTACGCGAGTACACATCCATCTTGCCTGCACCGACACCTAATCATGCACTCAGGTCTATCTGGACGATCGCCATGTCACCTGGATGTCTGATAGAGTTCTCCAATATGTCCTCGCCGATCTGAAACCCAAGTACGGTCACCGCTCCTTGCGTGCGTTCCTGTTGACTGATCAGCTGCTGCAATAGGATCATCCCGAAGATGAGGGCAGAAGCGGATGTGACGCCAGGAGCAGGGGCATCGTCAAATGCAAAGAAAGGGTCGGTGGACGTCCACAGGGGAGGTAGGTGACACTCAGGCAGTGCCTCACCGTCACCACTGCAAACTGACTGTCAGGCAGAAACGTACCAGTTCGCATACTTCTTCCGACAAACAGAGCCTCATGCAGTTTTGATAAAAGTTTGTGTGGTCTCTTGGCATACACACGTGCTCAACTCAGGCTTGTCTTTCCAGCGCAGGAACTTTGTCTTAGACACGCGTCCACCGCCACCTACTCCAACACCGCGCACCGACGCAGCCGCCGAATCAGGCAAGAGTCGCAGAAGGCGGTCCGCGGCGACTTTCAATGCGACCGCCTCGGCAGCGGGGAAGAAACGCAAAAGGCAGGCAAAGAAGAGGGCTACGCAAGAAGAGGACAGGACCTCTAGAGACGGCGAAGCCAATGCGGGTCCGACTTCTATGACGCCGGCACCTCGAAGGACTTCCAGAGCGAAGAAACCCGTCGCTGCAAACTACGCAGAGGACGATGGAGATGATATAGAGATGGCCGACGGCGACGCAGACGATGCGTTTGAAATCGACAAAGACCCGCTCTTCGACTCTACTCTCGCTGAAGACCCTCCGAGTCCTCATCAGGTTCAAGACGCTTCGAACCAATATCCCTCTACCGAAGATACGGTGAAAGATGAGATTGAGGAGCCTAGACTAGACCTGGAGACTTCAGCGGAAGGTACCGCCCCCGTCCAGCCGACCATCATCGAGATCGAGGAGGACGAAGAGCCGAAGCCTAAGCTGTCTCTACAGCTCAAGTACCAAGGTTTTTCGATCTCTGGGCGCTGTCTCTGCGTCGTTGTCGAGCCCTGGCCGCCACAGCGCGCAGCCTCGCGCGCACCGTCGCTCGCACCCTCCTCCACGACAGTCCGAGCGCCGAGCATTGCACCCGCGGACTTCGTGCCGTCCGGCGGCACGGGACAGCGCGCAAGGACGCCGCTGTTCCTTCCAGACGATGACGACAGAGAGGGGAATGAGGCATCGGGGGCGTTGCGGGCGCGCACCCTACCGCCCGTGCCGCTTTTCGACGATCCGGTGCCAGCACAGTCGGAGTGGGAGTACGACATGGAGGCTATGTACGGTGAGAGTGCGGAACTTCTGCAGTTCAGTCAAATTATTAGCGCGACGGGCGGCATAGGCGCGGAGGATGACGACGAGTTTGAGGGCGCAGTATTCTTTGCCGACGCGGACGAGGCCAGGGAGCTATGATGATTACGACACTGTGATGTGGAGGCGCTACTACTCATCTACATATCTATGCTCTGCCGATTTCACGCAAGATCTCCTGCTGCCTTGCATGATTGACTGTTCTGAACCCCTCACCGCTCATCTCAAAGTGACCGTGGCCACCCGACAGCGCGCGCAGACGTGTCGAAAAGTCCAACATGCGGCTGAGCGGCGCCACCGCAATGACGGATCGTCTGAGGCGCAGGGCGTGGATATCCGCATTCACAGCTGCACCCATAGTCGAGGGAGAAATCCACTTCGGTGGAACGTACACGCCTTCCCGCGGATACGGCATGGTCGCGTCTCCGTCAGAGGAAATAGTCGCACCAGCCATGCCAAGGACCTCGCCGCCTTGTTCAGTGAGATCTTTGACGACCTTCCCCAGGGTTTCTTCACCCACGGAGATGCGCAACTGTATGAAAGGTTCCATCAAAGGGCCCATGGCTCGAGCCCGGATCTCGTTGCGCAAGATAATCGAACTGGCGCCGGCAAGTACAGATGGGGACACGTCCGGTGGATACGAAAACGACGAGACTTCGACGTGAATTCGTGAGAGCGGCAGGGCGGTGTGCGGTGAATTGGACAAGGCGCTAGCTATGCCGCGGGAGATGTGCATGAATGGATCCTGGGCGTCGAAGAATGCGTCTGGACTCAGTAGTGGTCGGCCGGCTTCTCGTAGAATTACGTTTCCCTCCCACGCAGGGTCACCACCTTCATCGTCTTCCAAAGGTCGAAGGGTGAAAGAAACGGAAGTGGCCACGGATTTGCCCCCCACAGTGGCTGTCCAAACGTTTGAGGGTCGTGGCCCAGCACCTGGAGGACCAAGGCCTTCCCGGTAGCTGACGCGCCGTTTCCCGAATTCAAAACGTGCGCCCCATTCATCTCGCAGGCGCCCCTCCACAATCTCCAGGTGCAGAGCTCCAAGACCGTGTACGAGGATCTGGCCCTCATGAGCCTCGATGCGCACAGAAGGGTCGGTGCGACTAAGGGCGTGCAGTGCCTGCTCCACGGGTTCCAAATCTGCGTGGGATTGCGGGATGACGGAAGCCGACATGACGGCGGGCGGAGGAAGAATGTTGCCCATGGGAGAAGACTCGTCCGAGGACCCACGGATGGATACGAGGGTGTCGCCTGTGCGAGTTTCCTTCAATCCGAGGATGACACCTACAGATCCAAAGGGCAGCTCGTCCACCTCATGGGTTTCTGAGGCATAAAGGAGCAAGAGCTTGGAGACTCGCTCCTTGGCATTGCGGGTGGAGTTCATGAGCACGCTCTGTCGAGTGACGGTTCCTGCCAAAAGTCGCTCAGCACTGCGATCGACACAAGAGACTCGATCTTACCGGAGTACACTCGCACGAATGTCATCCAACCTTTCTTCTTGTCCCAGGCAACTTTCCATGCGAGAGCACGGACGGGAGACTTGCCAGTCTGTGCTGTGTGTGAAACATCGACAGGGCTAGCCAGCAGTTCTCCTGCGTAGTCCAAGACAATCTCCGTGCCAATATGTCGGATAGCGGATCCACAAATTACCGGCAGAATATCTGAGCGTAAAGTTGCGGCACGAAGGTGCGGCAGGAGCGTCGCAGGGGGCACGGTGAGGTACGCGGAGGGCGAAGAAGGCAGATCCAAAATGTGCTCCATCAGTTCGTCAGAATGCATGGCGAGATTTTCTATCAGCTGCGCACGCGCTTCAGGAAGGTGCGCCACCATGGGGTGATTTGGTTGGAACAGCCCTGCGCCCCTGAGGGCTTCCGCGTCCGTAGGTAGCGGGCGCCGAGAACTTGTCCCGTCTGGTGCCCATTTCCAAAGCTCCCATTTTACGAGGTCGACAATGCCTTGAATGCCGGGTTCAGCGCGTGCATAGTCCTCCGCATCAAAGGATGCAACCGGCACGGTGAGAACCATAGGTTTGGGGTGGATGCGGTGTGACAACGTAGAGAGCAGTGAGGAATGGTATGACGCTCCCGGACGATCGAGCTTGTTCATGAACAAGATCCTAGTAGTAACGCCGTATCTGGTAAGAAAGGCATAAGCTAAGAGACTCCGACGACTGTTGCTCACCTGCTCACCTATCTAGCTGCTGCCAAACGCCCTTGGTCTGCGCTTCGACACCTTCGACAGAGTCAATCAAGACTATCGCACCGTCGACGACACGGCTGGCGCTTTCAACTTCCATTCCAAAGTCAGCATGTCCCGGAGTGTCGATGAGGTTATAGGTCCAGTGCTTCCAGTGGACGGGTATGCTGGCGGATTGAATCGTGATGCCTCTCTCGCGCTCGGCGGGTAAGAAGTCCGTCGTGGTACTCCCTGTGTCAACAGATCCGGAGGTTGTGAGGTAAGACGACTTGAGGAGGATAGATTCCGTCAGCGTCGTCTTTCCTGAATCTGGAGAAGCGTGTTCAGACTTTGCATTTGCTCAGAGCGGATGGAGTACCAATGTGGGCCACGACTGCGAGATTCCGCGTCTTGAGAGGATCATGCCGGACAGTGCTGGCGTATCCACGGGCGACTACGCGCGATGCCTGCCGCGAGCAGCTAGAGGATATGAGGCCGCACAGCAAGAACATATCCATGTGTAGCCGAGATGCCGAGGCGTAGGACAACTCGGAGACTAACAAAGGCAAACAACTACATATATCCTTCGCCAAAAACAATACTGAGCTTTGTCTGAGGCGCCGTGAGATGTCGCTATTGTTCACATATACACCTTCGCTTTCGCTTTCATCTTCGACCACCCACCGCGTTGTTCAACGTCATGAGTGAGGAGAACGGTGCGGTACTCGACGGACTTGAACAACGCCTCCACCAGCGGCAATTTCAGCAAAGTCTCCCCTTGGAGACAGTCCCTACGCTCTCCGTACGCCAGCCGTATGGCTCAATCCCGAACACGCCGCTCGTCGCCTCCCTCATCTCTTTCTTCCTTGGAAGCCTCTTCACGGTCGGCGCTATCCTCGTCACCTATGCCGATCTATCCAACGTCTGGGGGTTGACCTATCAAGTCGGCCTCTTCGTTCTTTCATGGGCCGCCTTTCATTGGGGCGAGTTTGCTGTCACCGCAGGATGGAACAGAGAGAAATGTAGCGTAGACTGTGAGCCCAATCGCATGTCTTCTTTCCTGCATTCCTGACGCGGTACCTGTTCCCCAGCATTTCTTCTGAATAACGGCTACATGTATCACGCTGCAAATGTATTTGCGCTATCCGAATACCTCCTCACTCTTTATCACAAACCCTCATGGAAGAGCCACGCGTATGTAACGCCAATTGGTGAGCCAAACATCGTCACTGCAGACTTGTAGGCCAACGTTTTTCTTAGGTGTCCTTGTGACATGGGCCGCACAGGCGTTGCGCTCAGGAGCCATGATCCACGCGTCCACAAACTTTTCGCACTCCATAGCATTTCGTAAATTGCCCAATCACCAGTTAGTCACAACCGGCATATATGCGTCAGTCCTCGTCGTCGGTCCGTCCCGTTTTGCCACCCTGACATTTCTTTTTGTAGGTGGCTTCGGCACCCGTCATACACAGGCTTCATTTATTGGTCTCTGGGGACACAACTCATCCTGCAAAACCCTGTGACTTTCTTTGTTTACCTGACTTTACTTTGGAAGTTCTTCTCTGCGCGCATCAGAGGTAAACCAGGCTCTATTGGATGCTATCGCAGGCGGCTGACACAACTCAACAGAGGAAGAACGCCTACTAGTCAACTTTTTCGGGGACGAGTATATAGCTTACAGAAAGCGCGTCGGCACGCTGATTCCCTTCATTCCATGAAGGTGAACAATGCAGTCGGCGAGTGATATAGTGACAGCGTACAATAATGAATGCTTCGTCGACGTGTGTGAATTCAACCATATGAAATGTGGGCATGAATCATGGTGTGATCATAGACAATGAATGGTGATCGCAACATAGGATATGCTAAACTTTTGAGTCTGAGGCCCATGTACGTCACCCTACTCAGTGTCGATCGTTGTCTTCTCGGACACATAGATTCCATCCAGGAATTTGCGGATATCCTTGTTTCGGACGCGGCATATACCTTGGATAGACGCCGCTACATGTGACGATGAGTAAATGTTTACAGATAGACAGCAAGGACGTACCGGACTGCGAGACGTTCTCGATGTCCGGGCCCTCCAGAATTAGCTCATCCTTCTGAGCCTTACTCTCTGAGATTGTCACACCCTCTAGCATCTTCACATGGCGCACGGTCTGACGATTGGAGATCGGTAAGGCGGAGCACCGGGGAAAAAAGAAACCCTTACCTTCTCCCCCAGGAAATTCCGGATCTCAACAGCACGGCCGTCATCCTGAATGATACAGTTGATAGGGAAATGTGCGTATACTGTGCGCATTTTGTACAGGAAACCCTGCATCGCGATGAGTCAGAGACAGTTTACGCAGGCAAGGGTCAAACGCACCTTCGTGACACCAGTGGCCATGTTCTCAATCAACGACTTGATCGTGCGCAGGCAGGCGACATGTTTCCGGTTGCCCTGCCAGACGGCAAGGGTGACCTTCTTTGTCTTGCCCTTCAGAAGACGGATGTCCATGTTCACATGGCGGACGTTCTTGGTGAGCGTCCCTCGGGGCCCGGTAACGATGATAACACGGGACTTTATGGAGACGTCTACGCCCTCCGGGATTTCGAGCTCTTCTGTCTTGAGAACG
The DNA here is from genome assembly GCA_019914985.1 of Auriscalpium microsporum. Lineage (NCBI taxonomy): Eukaryota > Fungi > Basidiomycota > Agaricomycetes > Russulales > Auriscalpiaceae > Auriscalpium > Auriscalpium microsporum. Next base: position 3,512,792 of record JAHLMG010000001.1, read on the forward strand.
TCACGCATCTAACGAGCATACACTGTTAGCGCAAAGCCTTTAGTATCCACACCTGGCGCGTCGCATCCACCCATCCACTGTCCTTTCCAGCCACTCCCAACCATCCCAACCGATCTACAGCCTCCAGCACACACGAAGAAGTTAGAACGAGTGCTCACCTTGTGAATAGAGAGGTCTTGAGGTTGTCGGCGGCGGCGACGGGCGGCAGCTCTGGGTGGCTGGAAATTGAGTTTGCGAATCGGAGTTTGAAGACGTCATCACGCGGGCCGCGGGCGCAGTGACGGCCGCACTCTGCGTTGTTGCTCCGAACCACCACCTCTCTCTTGACTGTGTCGTGAGGATCGGTGGCATTGCTGCGATTTATCGTCAGTGATAGTGCGCGGCGCTCCTGTTCAGACGACCCCTGCATCCTGCGACCTTCACGTTCAATTTTCATCTGGTCTGAGTCGCCTCACAATGTCCATGTACTCCCAGGTTCCTGCATATCAGCAAACATCGTATCCTGTCCATGGTTATCCCCCACAGGCCCCTTCCTACGCCTATCCCTCGACATCGGCCATCTATCCGGTGGATCCAAGCACCTTCCGCCGCGATTACTCAGCGCGACTTGCCGAGTTGACAGAGAATTCGCGCCCCATTATACAGGGTCTCTCTCTCTATGCGCAGGATTATAGTAGGTGGGCTGACGTGGCAGTCTCTTGCATTGAGTCCCATATCCGCAGGGTGAGTCTTTATCTATTACTTGCGCCCTGGCCTCCTGGGTGGGCGGTGTCCATCTGGCAATGTAGTACCTATAGTCGTAGCCATAGCCATGTATTGAGCAGTGCGACAAATGAAGCCTGAACGTCGTCGCAGGCATGCCACGGCGTCGTTGTGATGGCCTGCACCCTGCCTTTGTTGTGTTACATTCCCAGGCATTGCTGACTCATGTTCCTTGCTGCACAGGTACCGCCATGGATGAAACTGCCCGCTTTCTACCTCATCGACGCCATCTCGAAGAATGTATACGAGCCATTCGGGCCTCTTTTTGGCTCCAGGGTCTCTCCTCTTTTTCTCGAGTCTTACGACCAGGTTGATCCCTCTACCCGCACGAAAATGGAAGAGATGCTCCTAACCTGGCGGAACGGCGGTCCTAATGGACGCCAGCTATTTGGTGCAGGTGTTCAGAGCGCATTAGAGCGCCAATTGTGGGGATCCGGGGCTACACCAGAGGTGCGTCACAGATGCATTCACTGTATCGACACCAAATCTGACGTTGGTCGCGCACAGACCTCACGGCGCGATTTCATAGCTAAAGCTCAAGTGCTTGGCGAGCTCAATACTACCCTCAACCAGACTCAGCAGAAGCTTCAAATCAACCCGTACGACACCGAGGCTCGGAACACGCTCGCGATCCTACAACAGGTGCGTAAGGTTCCTATGTATCTGTCGCACCCTTTAATTTATCACCCACAACAGTTGCGATCAGTGGTTGAAGACGGAGTTTCGCAGCAACAACTCGTGGAGATTCGCTCAGAACTGCAGAGTCTTGCCCGCCCCCCACCTCCACTGTCTACAGCTCCAGTCGCCCCTGCTTCGTATTCATCTGCTGCGACGTACCCACCTCCATTATCCTACTCTCATGATCGAGGGACGCCAATGCCCCCAGTACTGCATTCAGGAACTTCGTATCCGCCTCCTCCAAAGCCTGTCGTGCCGTCGTCTGAGCTATCTAGCTCGTATTCCGGATTGTTGTCCGCACCGGCGCCGTCAGGACCAGTTACTGTCCCAAGCAACATCTCTAGCCTGCTTGACACGCTTGCCAAAGCGGGATGGGGCTCGTCAGGAGGAACACCCGTCGGCGCCGGAACTACTGCTCCGTTTTCACAGGCCGAAGCTGAGGCCGATCCCAGTCGGGAAGCCGCACGGGAGTATAAAGAAGCCATCTTTTCTGAAAACGTCAAGTTCACCAGCACGGATATCACAAAGTGAGTTCCTTTGTTGAGCCATTTATGGTAGTTCGCTTTGCTGACGCTCTGCACAGGACTAAGCCGAATATAGTTCACATCCTATATGACCGCTTACCGGTGCAATGCAAGCAATGTGGTATCAGGTTCCCTGATACGACCCAGGGCAAGAAGACGATGGAAAGTCATCTCGACGTGCACTTCAGGCAGAACCGTAGGGCGAATCAGAATTTAGGACGTGGTCACAGCCGAAGCTGGTTCGTAGGCGTAGAGGTATGTTTAACCGAGTCGTCCGCTTTCGGCTGGAACTGATTGCGCCGCACAGGATTGGGTACATGACGTTTCGGCTAGTAGTAAAGGCAAAGAGTCTGCAGACCCTTCTCGACCTCTGAATGCGAAGGTTGTGGCTGCTGCCGAGGCGGCGAAGCGCGCCGCAGAGCTACGCGCGCAGTCTGTGGTCGTGCCTCCTGGTGACGAGGCGAAGCATATAGCCTGTCCAATTTGTAAGGAGACACTGAAGTCCGAGTTCAACGAGGATGACGAGGAATGGGTCTGGAGGAATGCTGTAAAAGCCGAAGATGGACGGGTATGACATGCTTATTGTAACGTCCTGAATGTCTACTAACGTACAGTTTTTCACTTAGATATTCCATGCGACGTGCCACGCGGACGCGCTCAGCTCCTTGTCGACCTCTACCGCTCTCGTCGCACGGCTACGGCAAGGACTCGCTGACGGCAGTCGCTCGGGCACTCCTGACGATCCATCATCTCGCGTGGTGAAGTCCAAGTCTCCGTCTCCAGCCTCCAATCTAGGAAAGCGTAAGATAGACACTGATTTCACAGCGGTGAAGGTGGAAGATGGCACTCCGCCGTCGAAGAAGTTGATGCTGTCTGCGACAGCATGAGTGCTCAGGACTTGGTTGCATTTGTCTTCATCATTATCATCATTATCATTCATCTGTATCAGCTGGCATACCGTACAATATATCATTTGTCTGTCGGCGTGTTCAACATCTGTGACCGCAAGCTGCGTGCCGCGTCGGAACATGACGCGGACGTAAGCCGCACTCATTTGCTTCCGACTGCCACCTGTCTACTTCGCTCTACCTTACTCTTCTACTGTCGCACCGTGAAGGTCAGTCCTCTAATGTCATATGCTGAACGCTACGATATGTACAGCCGGGGTGTGTCTATGGACGTGGAACCGCTCCTCGACGCGACACTGCGGCGCGTCGATAAAGTGGTGAACGAAGATGCGGAAATGCAGGTAAAGTTCTTTTCCTGTGGCACTCAATCGCGGCGCTCACCAGACAACAGCCTCCACCTTCTGAACGCCATATATACTTTGTAGTGGATACAAACGTAGTACTGCACCATCTGGACGTTCTCCAGCAATTCGTTGCCGACGTCGAGGCGCTTTCGACTGAACTGCCTCTTCTACTCCTTGTACCTGGCATCGTTATCAGCGAGCTCGATCAGTACGTCGGGACCCGTCGAGCTCTGTATGCCGCTCTGACTAAATGCCCTTAGCCAAAAGAACCGCGCAGACCTGGCGTGGGCGGCGCGGCGCGCATCGACCTGGCTCTTGGAGAAGGTGAAAGAGCGGCGATCGGTGAGGGGCCAAGCGCACGAAGAGACGTGTAAACAGTCTGGGAAATGGAACGTGCGGGATCAGGGAGAGGTAGGATTTCCGCGTTCGTTCTATTAACTTGTCTTAACGCCGCGTTATGGTGCAGACGAGGGGTCTGGAATCCAACGACGATCTTATCATCGACTGCTGTCGGTACTTCGCGGGCGTGTGTTTTAGAGCCAAGTCTGGGCGCGTTGTTCTGTGTAGCGCGGACAAGAATATATGCTTCAAGAGTGAGAGTTTAGGTGAGTCCTTAGTGGCCTCACAGAGAGGTATGTCGATACGATTATAGCCATGCGAACACTCGCAGGTCTACAGAGTATCAGCCCTTCTCGCTTCTGGACCAGCCGTGAGATTGCGGACGCTCTGTACGGCAATCTTGGGAACGCAGCCCGACACTTCGACCACTATCCGTCGAGAACTTCGCGCGAGGCTGCGAAAGCTGACCCAAATCATGCGAATTCTGTTGAACAAGGCTCACACGCGGGCGACGACCAAATGGACGTGGACTCGGAACCCGAAACTTATATTCCAAGTCACCCTCTGGACGCGCTACACCTGGAAGTGATCGAGCACTTCTCACCCCTGCTGTCCCAGCTTGTCGACCGCGTGGGAGGGGCGGATGTGGCTCGCACGCGGTCCAACAAAAGCGCGCTGACAAGGTCTGTGCACGCGCCGAGCTGGAGTCGGGCGGCGCTGCCGGACTGGACGGCCAGCGACTGTGTCGGGTATCTGGTATCCAAGAAGGGGTTACGAGGGGACCGACAGAAGCTGGAGATGTTCCTGACGAAGCCTGGCAAGAAGGAACGTGGGTGTCGGGCGGGACAGAATTGGACTCGGGCGGAATGGGGGATGTGTGCGGCGCTGCTGGAAGAGATAGGAGGGGCATGGGAGGACCGCGCGGTGCAGGAGTCGGTGGCGGTCCTGCGGCCGTACGCAGAGGGTGTGTTTGGGCTGCAGCTGCGGCCGACGGGGACGTGAGCCATCAATGCCGAAATAACAAAATAATTGAACAATCACGGATATCTGCATATGTTATGGCTGCGCAAGTGTGACGCTGCGTGTGACGTCGGGTTCGGCTTCCTGGTCGACAAGGCTTATATCTTTCTAGTCGCTCCTTCAATTGCACTTGCTTGCCCTCCTGCCCCTGCCCAGCAATGGGTTGGTTTTCCCTCCGCAGACGCACCGTCCATGTCCTCCTCTCCGTCCTCGGTCTCTTCCTCCTCGGCACCGTCGTCGTCCTCTCCACCGTCTCCTACTACCTCTCCATCCCCGACGCCGCCTACATCACAGAACAAGAGCTTAACGCACCCATCGGAATCCCCTCATGGAACGCTTCCCAGCACGGCAAGGTCGAGCGCATCCCCAGAATCCTCCACCAGACTTGGAAAACAGACGTCCTTCCCGACCGCTGGAAACAGGTCTCGCAGGAGTGCCGCGCCATGATGCCAGACTAGTCCGTTGTCCCGCCCACTTACCGCGTCTCGTCATGTCTCACCTCTTCCATAGCGAGTACATGCTTTGGACAGACGAAGGCTCCCGCAACTTCATTGCCGAGGAGTACAGCTGGTTCCTCGACACATTCGACTCGTACATCTATCCCATTCAACGTGCTGATGCCATCCGCTACTTCGTCCTCCACCATTACGGCGGTGTCTACCTCGACCTAGACATCGGCTGCCTCCGCCGCGTCGACCCCCTCCTCGTCTTCCCCGTCATCCTACCGCGAACCATCCCCGTCGGCGTATCCAACGATCTCATGTTTGCTGAGAAGGGCCACCCTTTCATGGCCCAGACCATTCACAACCTTGTCACCTTTGACCACAACTGGGTCCTCAACTACCCCACGGTTATGTTCTCCACGGGCCCCATGTTCCTCTCCACGCAGTACGGGCTGTACAGCGCATCACATCCCAGCACCCCAGCGCTACCTGGTGGTGAAGTTCGCATTTTACCGAAATCCCTATATGGCAAGAACGCCAAGGACGGAGAGGCCCCGCACTCATTCTTCACCCATTTCTACGGGAGTAGCTGGCATTCGGACGACGCCGCTTTCATCGGCTTCCTTGGGAAATGGGGCAAGGTTCTGCTCTGGGTCGGGCTCGTTGTGCTCGTTCTGAGCATGATACGCCTCGGCTACACCAGCACCCAGCAGATGCGTCCTCGTAGTGCTGGCGGGTACGATGTTGTGCTTCCCCGATGGGTCGAGCGCAATGGCCGCTGGCATTTGGACTTGGGATGGCTCTCCCTTCCCGGACGAATGACCCCCGCGACGAGTCCAACTATCCCACATCACATGTCCAACAGTATGGCGGGCTTGACCGGAGACGACGACGACGTTCCACTGCTCCCCTTACCCCTCAATGTGCGGTCAGTCTCCCCGGCACCATCCTCGCGAAGCTCAAACGAAGAGATCATGGCATCATCACCCCCTGTCACGAACGTCCTACGCCGACTCAGAAACGGCGTCGCGTCATTTCTCGGTATCTCGACTCGCGACTCGCGTCGGCGACCACGAGGCGTTCTCTTCTTCCTTCCCGCCTTCGCGTCATCTGGCGGAGATATCGCCCTCCCAAGTCCGGAGACACTCAGCTCGAGTGGCCTGATACCGAGGCGATCGCCTAATTCTTCGGATAAGCGGTCGTTATTGCAGGACGTCGAGGCAGACGCCGTGTTCCAAGACGCCTTTTCAGACGGCTCTTCAGCCTCGATGCCTTCGCATTCCGAGTTGGCATTTCGCTTACCCGCGGATCCAGAGGCCAGTGGTGCGCGAAGGCCGTACGCCGCCGCCTCCACACCAAGAGTCGGCGTCGGACTACGGCCGTGGTGAGGGAGAGGGATAGGATTTCCGGCTTCTCTTCGCCATGGGCGTTCCCATGCTTCATTTACCTCGAGGAATTCTCAGGCGGTCATCTCGCCTACGTACGCACCTCCAAGCGAGCTTGCTCCATGAACTAAAAAGTTCCGATACCTCTTTATTTATAGTAGACTGCTCTTCTCACGGCGCTATGGACGGCATTGACGCACGCAGGACTACTTTTCGACACATTACAATACAGAGGTTCAATAATTGTTGACAACGCTCGTTAGCACTGCGGTTGAGGACATTATACATAAATATTTCCCCATCCTGGATTTATATAAAAAGACCAAAGATCTCTATAGGGAAGCTGCCAACCGCCTCATATGTGCTGATAGTGCGACCATAGCCACCGCACTCACAGCATACGTCGTCGAGGGGCCAAAGGTCCAATATGACACACACGCTGTGAAGAGCTTTTCAGTAACCCGACAGCGGACTGACAGAGTACGCACCGAGTAACGGGCCAATTGCTCGCCCAAGCTGCCCCGAAGAGCGGAAATGCCCCAATGCACTGCCTTTCGCCAGCTCTGGGTTTTCGATGATGGGCTTGCCAGTATCCGCATCCATCGCGTCGTCACATTGAAGCGATGCGTGTGCGGTCAGCGAGTTTACGACGGTGGCAGAAGTGAACGCCATGCACACCGCGGCGACCTGCAGGAGGCGAAAGGCCAAGCCAGGGCGCGAGGCTGTGAACTGCGGAAGCAGGGCTAGGAAGGCGAGGCCGATCGCGCAGCTCGTCACCCCCCTCCGCGCCATATTAAGCTCACCCACTTTGGCTAGCGCACGGCGGACGTATCCGCCCTGCAGCACCGCGCTCACAACCCCTATGGAGCCGATGAGCTTGCCGTTCTGCGTGTTACTCCAGTCGAACACTATCAAGCATTTTAGCATCGGGCGGGCACCACATGCATGATGCGAGTGACGCACGATCGAATGTGAGGAACGTAAGCGTAAATTCCACGCCGGAGAAGAGTCCGAGGAACATGAAATGCAGCGCGCGCAGTGATCTGAGTAGGCTGATTCGTTGCTCGACGGTCTTCGCGCGAGATGCCCCATTAGTGTGTCCATTGACCTTGTCGGACTTGCTCGTTCCGTTCGTCCTCTCCGAGAAGACGCCTTTGCCTCGTGTCTCTGGAAGCGCGATGGCAAGAAAGGCTGTCTCTGCGAGCAGAAGGACCAACGTGAGGATGGCCGGTGCCGCGTACACGTTCAGCTCGAGGCCAACGGAGGAGCCCAGCTCTACCGGACGGGAGGCAAAGTACGCTCCGATGGGAGGTCCAATGATGAAGCAGATAGCGAATGCGATGCCCACATGCGCGAGGGCCTTGCCTCGGTTAGCGGACGTGGTGATATCTGACAGGATAGCGCTGCAGGGCGCGTGATGAATGCAGGAGCCACGCCGATTGGGATAAGGTACGAACATGGCTAGTTGCACGTTCCCTTCGCTCAGACCGCCGATAACGCGCGAGAGCATGTACGATGCGAAGGTCGTGCTCTTGATCCATCTGAGAGGAGTATCAGCAGCCATGCACTGAAGAACGTGTTTCTGATACGCACACTAGGGCAGAAAGGATGTTCCCAATCATCGTGATCAAGAGTACTTTTTTCCGACCATATTTGTCAGACAGCGCCCCAATTTTTGGCGAGACAATAAATTGCAGAGTCCTATAAGAGGATAGGAAATATGAGACTGCGACAGATACGGGCTACTCTGGATAGGGTAACTTACGAGAAAACGGAGCCCATGAGGCCCCCTGCCCAGCAAATTAATGTGTTGACTTGAACGCGACACATATGTTCGACATACCTAGCAATACCACATCCCAGCGTTGCGAGTTATGTGACGCCGTGTAGAACTGTCCTCGGATCGCGGAAACGAGCCATAGTGTCCGGGACAAGAAGCCACTCGGGTCGGACGATTCCCTCTAAGGACGAACATCAAACACGTATTATAGCCGCGTGAACGGACCGTGCACCTTTGTGTACCATTCAATGAGACGAGGGAACAATGGCAGCGGAATAGTGAAGGCTGCAAGCAGACACGTCGGCGCGCGTCAGAGCAAACCTCGCACCAGAGAAGACCGTCGCGCACCGAATAAGTCCAGCACCAATGAGAAGAAACAATGCTCTCGACTTTGATCATGTTTGTGAGCCGCAAGTGCGCGAATGTATGTTGTAGGGGCGTCCGAGGGAGGCTTGATTGCGTGTGCGCTGACAGTGATCCCTGCTCGGCCCGTGATTCGCAGTGAAAAATGATCGTTACGCGGTGTCGGTGAGCGGCGTTAGCATCTCCCCTTTTATAACGAGCTTGGATGAGGAGGACACGATGTAGCGGGCCCTGTGAGCGTGTATGGCGGCGTAGTGAGATCGTGGTCCAATGGCATGTCCGTCGTTGTAACCCAGCTGCGAACCGGCGTCTCGCTCTGCCAGGTGAGGTTCTCACGAGGATAGGTCCTCTCACGCGAACAGTTCAAGAAGTAAAGGATGGCTACAGTTAGATACACTGCGATTGCAAAGAGCACGCATTCGATCACTTGTCTTCTTTCATGACCTCCTCGCTTTCGACGGGTACCTCAGCTTCAACCTCTGCCAGTATTTCTGCCTCGGTCTCCCCGCCTTTGAAAGCCTGATCTGCTGATGCTTGCGTGAGGGTGCTCTGAAAGCGCGCGCTCGTTTCGGTCTTGGTCACCTCGCGCAAAGCCATTGTTGCGTAGGCCGCTGTTCCAAGAGTGAGGCGTATTTGAAGCGCAAGAAAGCGGCCATCGGGTGTGTCGGCTGGCGCGTCGTATGCCAGGAGCTTGTCTTCGTCGGCTTGGGCTAATGGGACGTCGGGGTCGGTGTAACGGAGTACCGACCACGACAGTTCCTTCGGGAGGTGCAGGATGTTTCGATACGAACCGTTGAGACTGTAGTCTCTGATATGCATTTGTCAGTATTCAAGCACGTTGACAACATTCGATCGTGCGTACTTTTGTTTACGCTGGAAGTTGTCAGGATCCAACCCGTCCATTCGTAGAAACTCCCTATATTTCTCGCCTAGCGCACCTCCGGGAAAGGCTACATCATTGCCGGGCAAAGGCATGACGACGTCGAATATCGAGTAATTTCCGACGTCCTCCGCCGTCAACGTTTGACTTTGGGAGGTTGCCATGGCTTTTATCTCTCTTTTGCCACGGCCACTGCGTTCCACAGTGTCTGTGTCCTTTTCTGCCTCTCCTTCAGCAGTGTCGACATCCATCTTGTCGTTTGTGGCCTCATCGACGGCGTCAGACTCAAGAATAAGGTCTCCGGGAACGGGCTTGTCCGCGCCATATGTCTTGATACGATTGGAGACGATCGCATTCCACACGTATGACTGGTACGCATGCACGTACATCAGCCGCAAGTTCCTCGGTATCTGACAAGAAGGTGTCAACGGAGCTTTTTTGGAGACTAACTACGAAGTGCTCACCGTCGACAGGGCCCCGAATGCATTTCGGGTGTCACCACCTTGCTTTTTGAAGCTCTCAAGAATGCAGCGCTCCGCTACAACTCGGCGTGGCATGAGCTGCAGTGCGCGGTCGAGATCACCGTCGTCCAGCCATGCGCGGCGGGCAGCCATCACATCCGGATGCTCGCCGGGGCGAAGGCGCAGAAGGAGAGAGACCGCAAGCTGCCAATCGGACTTCAATAGCGCCAGCCCAATCGAATGCGTAGGAATTGCTGCAGTTCCAAAACGCTGCATACCTGTTCGCGAGCTGTTCAGAAAGTAGATACTGAGGGCCTGAAGAGTCGCTGTACCGTAGTAGTTGATAAAGCCTCGCTCCTTGATCGAGGACAAAGCTTTGTCCAAGGTCTCCTGTGAGTCTACCTGCACGTTCCTGCGTAGTTCCATTTAGATCATGCGAAAAAGAACTGCCTTTGACGCTTACCGTAGAGTAATCACGAACGCGTTCCCCTTCAGCATCCCCAGCTCCAAGGCTGCTTTCCTGTAGTTAAGATCGGCAATTCTGATACCGTGGTCACCGCCGCCGAGACACAGCTTGCTCTGCGGTCTGGCGACTGGGTACCCCGTTCGCGAGTCGCCAGACGTCTTCGATGGACTTGCCTCCTCTTCGTATGGCAACCCGCTGGACAGTCACACCACCGCTTATCCTTTGTCCCGGCTGTGGAGAGATCCTTGGGCGAGACGTGTATAGTTTCTTGCAAGATATGAGAGAGCATCCTGAGTATCGCGGTTTGTTTTCTGGAGGGTGAAGTGGATATAAGGAGGATAGTTTCCTCTTTCAGGACGTTGACCGCCATCGGCTGCCACAAAAATATCAATAAATGGCGATATATAGCTGTATATGAGACGGACCTTTCCCTCCCCGACCACCACCACGACCCCCACGGCCCCCGCCTCGTTTTGACCACCGAATCATGATGCGTGATCCATCTTCCCCTGTACCACCAGTGATGTCTGTCTCACTGTCGAGCTTGCCGCCAAACAGCTCTCTCACTGCCTGATGAAACTCCGTCCGAAGAGTCTTAGATGCAATGGGCTATCGATCATTGATGAGAGACAAGGACGTCAGATTGCAAAAGGCAGCGCAGAGTGATGCAGTACAAACATCAGACGTGACTTTCCTGTGGTCCTCCCTTGCTCCTGGTCGTCCGCCCCGACCTCCTCGACCTCCCCGTCCCCCACGGCCGCCTCTGTCTCGGCCTCTTTTCCCCTTACCTTTGGCATCTTCGGCATCCTCTTTCTTTTCGGTCGCAGTTGATACCACTTCAAATGTGCCCTCACCGCCGTTCTCTATATTCTTGGTGGTGCTTCGTCCACCCCATCCTGCGTCACTGGTAAAGGGAGGCTCAGGGCCTTCGAGGTACATCTGTTTTACTCGCAAAATCTTCTCCGCAGGGAGGAATGGTGCGAGACGTGTACTGAATGTGTCTGGCCATGGGACAGACGGCGTGGCCTTACTGGGGTTTGATGACGATGCCGAGGCTTCTTGAGGCTTGACCTCTTCCACTTCTGCCAGAGTCAGCTCGACTGGAACTGAAGTTGTTTCTTCGGTAGGAACAGGTGTTGCCTCTTCAGAGACAGCAGAACTAGTAGGTGCAGCAGACCCTGGAAGAGCCTCAGTTGCCGACGGTACATCTTGATTAACCTTTTCTTTTTTCGGAGAGGATTCAGGCATAGCGAGCGACTTGATGTGTATGACATTGCTGTCTTGATCGACTTCAAATACCAAAAAGTCCGTAAACCTGTCGTGTTCGGTAAGAGTAATATACCAGAAGCAGCCGATTCGGCGACGCACCTCTGCTTGATGATGCCTTCAATTTTGGGGACATCCTTCGCAATGTATTCGGAGATCCCGACGTCCGTCTCCATGAGTTGTGCGATTGCGCCACCTTCTGTGAGAGCAGGAGGTTTGACACCTAGCAAAACATGGCTGAGGGGCAAAATGCTCTCCGGCGCTGTCGAGGGCGTCTCGTCAGATACGGCGATGGGAGTGTCGGCAGCGGAGAGGGGAGGGCTTGCGTCCATATAAGCGGACGGTGGGGGCTCTGTGAGCTCATCGTCAGTTTTCTGTCGTTTGGCGGCCGGGCCTTGCAGTTGCTCGTTGTCTTCGAGGTCGCGGGTGCGGACGCGTGGGGAGGTCGACATGACGGTCGGACGATAGCAGCAGTGGAGCCCGTGCCCGGCCCGCGCGCTTGCCAGACTACCATCATGGCCGCCTTGCAGACCTACTCCCAGCGCGCAGAGAAGTATTCCAACGCTGCCGCCAAACACCTGCTCGAAACAATATCTCGCAAGCAATCCAACCTCTGTGTCAGCGTCGATGTGACCAGCGCTGTCGATTTCCTGTCGATTATTGACACTGTCGGCCCATACGCCTGCCTCGTCAAGGCAAGCAGCGCGTCCTGTACATAGGAACCTAGCTAATGTGGTAAAAGCCAGACACACATTGATATCATTGAGGACTTTGAGCCCAGTCTTTTGGACCGCCTCGCCACCCTCAGCGTGAAGCACGACTTCCTCATCTTCGAGGACCGCAAGTTTGCTGACATCGGCAGGTCGTCATCGCCCATCTTGCTCTACGCACTCTGAGACTCTTGATCGCTAGGCAATACTGTTGCTCTGCAGTACTCCTCTGGAGTGTACAAAATTGCATCCTGGGCGCATATCACCAACGCCCACCCCGTCCCCGGCCCTTCCATTGTGAGAGGGTTGGCATCTGTGGGCATACCTCGTAACCGCGGCCTGCTCCTCCTCGCAGAAATGTCTACCGCAGGTTCCCTCGCACGTGGCACGTACACAGAGGATGCAGTGCGCATGGCTCGAGAGAATCCCGACTTCGTGATTGGGTTCATCGCACAGAGACGCATGGAGGGGGTGGGCTCCCTCAGCGCGGACGAGGAGGACTTTCTCATCCTTGCCCCTGGTGTTGGACTCGATGTCAAGGGCGATGGGATGGGCCAGCAGTATCGCACTCCGCACGAAGTCGTGACGGAGAGTGGATGCGATGTGATCATCGTGGGCAGGGGAATTTACGGAAAACCCGGCAGCTTGAATGTCGAAGAGGTACAGAAGCAGGCAGATAGGTATAGAAGAGCTGGTTGGGATGCTTACTTGGCCAGGGTGACCCTGTAGGAAGAGACCGGCATGGAGAAATAGTAAATGAAAACATGTGGAAGAGGCCATAGTGATGGATACACAAATTACCTACCGCTACAAGTCGCATATCTGAAGTCGCAACCAACAAGACGTGGTCATCCGACTATCGCGCCCTCAGCTGACTCTTGCAACTTCTTCTCCGCTTCCTCTTTTGCCTCTCGTTCTTCCGCCTCGACGACTTCAACATCTAACGGGAAGTTCAAAATAGCAGCAATGCCGGTAATTTGATTGAGTTCTATGCATACGAGTCGTGTCAGCTGGCTCAGGAGTTTGCTCCAAGTAGAACTCACGTTGCCCGCTCTCGTGCATGCTGGAGAAGATGAAGACTTCACCGCGCTTCTCTCTGACATCCTCAACTAGTGTCACATATCTCTTCCTCAGCTGTGGATCGCTCGCTCGGAACAGTTCGTCAGAGATGAGAAGGGTCCCGACGGCACCGCGGTCGATGGCCAGAGCGACGTGATCGGGGCCGTACCAGGCTCTTTGCTCATCCGACCCTAGCATCTTGAAAAATCTGCGTCGTATTCAGCCCGTAGCACTGTATACCTGTGGGACCGGATGGACCCACTTGTCGAGCATAATCCCTTCTCGAGCAAATTTGGTTTCCTTGAGCTGTGATACAATCTGCCAACCACAGACAGCATTATCAGAATGATGTAAAGGCATGGGGTTACACAATGCCTCACCTCTGGGCTCTTTAAAACCTCAACAAGACTATGTACATGCGGGCTATTGATGTGCACCCGTACGAACTTCGGCCGGGCACCCAGCAGCGCCCTGTTGCCAGTCCTCGTAGCCTCCGCCATGATATGGTCGAACACCGCATCGCGAACCCACCCTGGACTCGCTATCACGATTGCGCGCAAGGATGGACTTGAATAAGGGATATGTCGCAGGAACGTCTGGTAGAGCATGTCATAGAACCGAGCGAGACCACGCTCGTGGGCAGTGGCCGAGCCTGTGCGTTTGCGGGGAACGGGAACAGCAATTCTTTGCCGGACGATAGTCATGTGCTGTGATAGCAAGCAGAATGCCGCTGTGCCTAACATGAATTCAGGATGAGATGAGCGGCTCGGATCTCGACGATGCGAACAGACCTTCGCCGCACACAATTGCACCAACCTCTGCACCGCGACCAGGGATGCTCGCCTCCTCTATGCGTTCAAGCGCTATGCTGTCCCACTCTAGCTTCTCGATGCGGACATCGCGATTTGCCTCGATGTCGAGCGTGTGGAATGCACCGAGCTTGACATGGGTGTTCTCTACTGCGACACGTCCAGTAACTTGCAAAGACGCGGTAGGTTCCAAGGGAGTGGTAGAGGATGAGGATGCTTCTGCGCCTGTTGGAGCAGTGGATGGCGAGAATTCCACGCGGCTCACGGTCAGAGTGAGTGTAGTGCGCACGCGGTGCGATTCAGACGATCCGGTTGCCGAGACGTTCTGTACGCGACTAAGAGCGGGATGCGTTAGCCCATGAGCTTAATGAGACATATGAGGACGCTACCGTAGAGCTGGTGCCCTCACGTTGTCTCCCTGATTTTAGCTCAAGAATGCCGAGTCAAGCCAAGGTGCGGAGACAGCGTACCTCCTGAATGAGGTTGTACAGATGCCACATGTCCTCGTCATCCTCTGGTCGGATGGAGACATAACCCTGGAGACATTTCCGATGAAATTTAGGATGGCGTTAGAGTTTCAGCGCACATACCGAGTGATCCTTGTTGATGTGTTTCCCGACGAGCTTCATCGCGACCAGACAGGCCGCAGCTATGTCAATAAGGCGAAGGTGGGCTTGGGTTGTGATTTTGAGACCGAGTTTAATGTCAATTGCACGAAGTTGTGGTCGGTAGTCGACAGGGGAAGAGGTCTCGGGCGCTTATGTACATAAGTAGATCTCTCGACCGACGCTGGGTTCGCTTGGCATTTGTTTATGTACCATGCGCCGCCAGGCCTCGTCTGTCTCCACGAACATGGGGCTTCTCATATTATTATAGGCTTTTATGGCCGCTGCAGTGCTCATGTTTCTCAGAACCAGGAGCTCATGTCTCATAAATTGTTCCTCGCACGGAAGAGCTGACGAAACGGTATATGGGATAGCATCAGTTCAAATTGAATGGGGCATTTATGTAGTACAGACTGTGGTCAAGTCAGCCACAAAGACTAGGGACGAGGACCTTTGAGTACTCAATACATACCTCAGCTGTTGTGAGACATTGCGAGGTTGTGACGTGAGCACCGGTCGACGATGAAAATTACGCATCCCTTCTCTTCCAACCACCACAGGCCGATATCGCAAGGAACAAACAGAATTTGGCTGCATCGCATATTTCAAACCCACAACAGCAGGAGTTGCGACTGTACTCCACTACTTGCCGGCAGGTATTCTTACTGCCTATGATCTAAAACCCTGTCTGAAGTTTACTTCTCTTCGTCGCCTCTCAGCCCCATGCCTACTCTGTCGTATGACATCTACGCGCTCATCCTGGATTGGAGCTATCGCCTTTCACAAAGCCAAGATGTTGACTACAAGACGTTCAGCTCATGCTCCCTAGTTTGCAGAGACTGGACTCCCCTTTCCCAACGCTTTCTTTTTCGACGCATCCGCTACGATTGCAGGCGCAAGGATCTGTTGTCCCTCATTCGATCAAAGCCCGTCCTCGGCACATATGTCCGCTCTGCAACATTGATGGCTGGCGATCTCCAGTGTTCTTTGGCGCAGTTTGCCGACGTCCTTCGCATCTGCCCTGGAGTGCTCACCATCGACTTCGAGACCCCATTGATGGACGGCCCATTGCTGAAGAGACATCTCGGTGCCTTGGATATTCACCCAACACACCTAACGATCTGCGGCGATGCGACGGCTGTGGGGACACTGCTCAAGATATGGCCGAGCGTCCGCTATCTGTCCACGCAAGGCGTGTGGCTCCAGAAAGACCCTTTGCTGGAAGCGCTGTCTGGCTCGCTGCAGCACGTCCGGATCTTGGATTCTGCCCTTCTTCATTGGCCTGAGAGGCACAAGTTGCCCGCTTGGCTCCTTTCCTTCGGTGGCGAAAGGTCGTCGCTTCTCAGTCTCGAGATCGAAGGCAACCAGCCGTCAACACTCGATTTCAACGGCTTGCTGGCAAAGCACTCCCTTGATCACATCCGGTCCCTCACTATCACAGATTTGCCCACGCAAAACGTGCTCAGAAAATTCACGAACCTGGAAGAGCTGATCCTGTTAGCATTCCCGACGCTGGAGAAGCGGGCTTTACCATCCACCCTCAGGCACTTCGGATATCACGCGGACCTCCACGAAAGCTATAATTGGCAAGACGAAGCGTCCGTGGAGCAGCTTTCTTGGGCACTATGTAGGCTGCAGGATCTTCGATTCGTCTCTACCACGCACCTTGCGATACCGCAAGTATATCTCGACTTGCTAAAAGACGCCTGTCTCGGTCGCGTCGAATTTGTGATTTATCCCGACCGCCACTCTTTCTTTGTAAGTTCTGCATAATGAAACTGTACTGCGACTAACTCCTATGCAGCGCGCTCGAAATGTTGATTGGATATGACATGTCACCATCTTAGGCATGTAGGCATAGACCTTCCGACATAGCATTACAATTCCATACTACCTATTTCTCAGAAGCCAATATAATGTAGTGTCATCGTATAGTTGTTGAAATGAATCGAGTTCAAGTATTCTTGTTGTTTTGTTGCAATGAGTCCAAGTCGCCGATGGCGCGATGACGAGCACAAGTGCCGGCGCATCCGGCGCGCTCAGGCTTCGGGCGCCTTCACGCATGCGCAGTTGCCGCGCTCTTTAGCACTCCGAACACCAGAATGTCGGACGAAATATAGTAGGTCCACCCATCACCGCCGGCGAAACCCATCTAAGACATACACCTCGCAGCACAGGTTCCAGCAACCCCAAAGTCACTATCCTCACGAAGCAGCTGCTCAGCACGAGCAAGCCCGCCGCGTCGAGCTCGCGCTCCGACCACGATGAAGACGACGAAGACGCGATCTTTGCCGAGCTCGAGGCGGAATTGGAGAACGATGACGAGGCTCTCCGGGAGCATGCTTTGAAGGGGCTGCAGCGCGAGTACGTGCGCTGCTGTCCGGCATGGATGGTGCTGACTGCAGGACCAGGATGACTGCATTGAAGCAGATGCGAGAGGACATGCATGGGAAGTACTCGGAGATCGACGAGGAGAAGGAGGTCATACGAGTCAGCGCGTGAGTTGGGTCCTTGCCTTCGCGCGGGCGCAGTGACCGACTAGTGTGCTCTTGCAGGTCGGAGCGACGGTGTATCATTCACTTCTACCACAGCAACTTCCGGAGATGTGCGATCATGGACAAGCACCTTGCGGTCCGTTTCTTTTTTGCGATCATATGGCTCGCTCACGGTTAGGTCGTAGACCATCGCTCCGAAATACTTCGGCACGCGGATCATCCGCGTCTTTGTCGAGAAGGTGCCATTTCTGGTAGAGAAACTGGGCATCAAAGTCCTCCCTTGTGTAATCTGCTTCGTCGATGGCGTGACTAAGGACCGGTGGGTACTTTTCGCATAGGAAGGGAGTGGAGATACATCAGATGCTGATCTCTAAATAATACAGAATTGTAGGATTCGAAGACCTAGGGAACAAAGACTCCTTTTCCACTGTGACGTTGGAGTTACGGCTACAACAAATTGGTGAGACTCTCCCACCAAGCTCTATGTGATGAGACCGGCTGACGACAGCTAATATACACAGGCGTTATTCAGAAAGAAACGAAATACATCCCCGCGGTGCGCAACCCAACGACGGCGTTCGCGCGGGAAGGTCGTGTGCGCCAGCAGCGCTTTGACGATGGAGATGATGAGTTTGACTTGGACTGACGGAAATGGATACATACCGGCAGGCATTTATACCCTTGCCAGGCTGGTGATGCCTCACTGAGAGAACAATACACTGTTCTTGTTCAGAAATTCGTCGATCGCGAGAGCGCGGAAGTCATCCGGAATGAGTGTGATGTTAGCACTGTTGAGCTCTAATATGCGCTGATTGAAAAAACATGTGTCAACTGTGCGTTAAGTTGGAGAAAAAAGTCGGGCTTACTTGATTGTCGGCGTACGGCTCCCAATTTGTTCCTGAAAACACCGTCAGGTTCATCCACCACTAGCAAGCCATAACCTTACGCGGAGTTCCTTTCCCATCGTTTGGATCCAACGAGTCAGCAAATGACAGCCAATAATCCATCATGCTATAGCTAAGCTGGGATGTGGCCCCCATGGTGCCCGTGGCGACGGCACCGTACACATAGCCCAAGTCCGACCCATGAGCCACGCCGACAGCCGGCGCCCCCATCGTCTGCGGGTCTGTGAACAAATACCCGTACGCTCTTGTCCCTTTGACCGCTGCCGTGCGCGTCCAGAGCCGGCGCTGCGCCTGGAAGCTCATGTCGCCGACTGTATAGCATATATATATGTTTTGCCAGGGAGCTTCGATCGTAAGTCAACGTGCTTACAAATGGCCGCAGCTCTTTTGAACGTGGGTTGGAATTCAAATGTGTTCTTTCCTGTGTTGAATGGAGAGCCTTGGCTAGGATCGTCGGGATAAAGGGCCAGGAGGATATCGGCGCCAACGCCGAGAGTGATAGGTCCGAGAGGGGAGGGGGTATAATTAGCCACGAACCACTCAGCGAGCACCGTCTCGTTGGGAAACGATGTGGGCACGAAGAGGGTTCCTGTATTTATCATGAGAATGCGTCCGGCCAAATCAAACAGAGGTATCATGTATACCTTCATCCAGCACTGTGCCAGTGATGAAAGGAACCCTGGCGCCAGCCCCATTGGACAGTGTTGAACTGGGAAGCTCGGATACAATGCCACCAGCTCCGTCCAGAACAGGCGGGAAGGGAAATTGGTTCACTCCGATGCCTGCGTTGATTCCAGCGAACAGCTCCGTAGTGTTGGCAGACAGAAGGCACGGGAAGGTGTTGGTAGCGGAGGAGTTGCTGTCCGCTGCACACGAAGCTACATTGCTGGCAAACCTACGCCATGCGTCTTGCCCGCGTGACGAGTCGAATATAGGGATAGTAGAGCCTGAACCCGATTCCATGATCTGCAGGATGTTACAAGGAACGAAAGGCGAATAAGCTGGTGTGTACATACAGCAGCGCGGGCGACAGAGGTAAAGTTGTCGTTAAGATAATGCAGAGCTGTCGAAATAGCGCCAGCGCTCTGGCCAAATACTGTAACCTTACTGGGGTCTCCGCCGAACGCCGCGATGTTGGATTGCACCCACTCCAACGCGGTCCACTGATCGCGCAGACCGAGGTTGAGAGCATTGCGAGAGGCGGCTTCGTCTCCTTGAGGAAAGCCAAGTGGGCCCAGACGGTAGTTCATAGACGCGTATATCGTCGGAGTGCCCTGAATAGAGATCAGATGACGAACAATTTACTTGAGTGCAAAGGAACATACGCGACTTATAGATTGGGAGATAAGCGTCGAAGCATTGTAGGGAGATGTGCCACCAGCTATATAGCAGTTTCAGAACGAGGGGCCGTTTGTCGGACGTAGGTAGCACTTGCCAAAGAAACTGCCGCCATATATCCACACAAGGACGGGGAGAGAGGAATTTGACGCCAGGCCGGTGGGTCGATAGATGTTCAACGTCAAGCAGTCCTCGCTCATCTGAGAGAGATCGCTGCCCTAATTATCTGTTCAATTTGTTGGAGGACTGGAATGTGAGAGAGGAATCAAACCGGTTGCACGCATGATGGGCCATACGCCGTCGCGGTAAGGGTTTCAAGGTCGCCGTAGGATAGCCTCGGTACAGGTGGAGCGAACCTCAAGCTTCCGGTTGGCGGTTCAGCGAATGGAATACCTGAATGATTAGGGTTTGAGAATGGAAAGGGAACAACCTTGTACTGGAGGCCTCACCTCCGAAAAACTCTTGACTTGACCCGGGTATATCTGCCCCTATAATGGTGGTGTTCCCGACGCGCACCTGTGGACCTGGAACGGGTGCAAGAACCTTGAATGCAGCAGAAAAGAGGGAGAGAACGAAGGCAGGTTCTATCAGTACCATCGCGGCCGCCCGGCTGAGTACTAAGAGCTCGAGGATCAACGTCGCACACCCTGGCTTAGCAGACAAAGAGCTGGAAGAATGGGCGCGAAGAACTTATAAAGATGGTGGAAGAAAGGCTGGCGCGTAAGGATGTAAGTGATGAGATGCGTAGTGGACGGCCATGTGCAGGCTGTGAGCGCTGGATCCGGGGCCAAGGGCCAAGGCCCAAACTCGCGGAGCTCGTGTGGAACGCGCCGTCGCGCCCACCACGTGCCCGTGACGTCACGTCCCGCCGATGCTCTGCCCGCCATCGACGCCACCCTCAGGTTCCGAGTACTATAGTGCAGCCTCCACGCCCTGCTCTCGCCATGATGCATGCTACGCCCTCTCTTCAGCAACATCATGTCCAAGCGTTCCCTGTCCCCCTCCGCGCGCTCTGTGTCGGCGGTCGTGTCCCCTAGCAAAAAGCCTCGCAACAGCAATCAACATGACGCTCACTTCGTGCACAACAAGATCGCAACAGCGGACAACGCGGCCAGAGTCGACGCAGACCCGCCTCTGGAGAAGCTCCTTGCCTCTCTTCAGAACCCAACGCAGCAGACCCAAGGCTATGCTGTAGTTTACTGGATGCGAATGGAGGATATGAGGCGTACGTGAATCACCTTCTATTCGACTCATGCTGACCACCATCAGTGTCCGACAATAGAGCCTTATCACAAGCCTCTGCTCAGGCCCAGCGCGATGGCCTCCCCCTGATTGCTCTCTTTGTTTTCAGCCCCCAGGATTATGTCGCTCATGACCGGAGTGCTCGTCGCATCGACTTCACCTTGCGCAATCTGCGACTCATCAAGGTACATGGTAGTCTTGGCCTTCTGTATCCTCAACTTGACGAGCCTTTGCGCAGTCTTCCTTGGCAAAGCTCGACATACCTTTGCATACAGTCGTGCATTCGCCACGCCGCGATATCCCATCATATGTCATCTCTTTCTTGCAGTCCGTGCGGGCAACTCGACTATTCGCCAACATCGAGTACGAAGTCGACGAGTTACGTCGCGATATTTGCGTGTGCGACCTTGCCAAGAAGCAGGACATCACTCCTACCTATGTGCACGACAAGTTGGTCATCGAGCCTGGGGTTATCAAGAGTCAGCAAGGCCGGCCATACGCAGTGCGCTTTTCTCTCGAAATTTCCCATTCTCCTTCGCATCCTCAACCGGTCATTCTGCAGGTCTACTCGCCGTTCCAGCGTCAATGGCTCACCGTGCTTAATGCTGACCGCGACAAATACCTGGCCGGATTGCCGCCACCTGAAGCAAACCCCTCATCCATCCGTGATCATCCTACGTACCGTGCATTATTTGATAGCCCGATCCCCGACCACATAGACGGGTTCGAATGTGCGGACAGGGATCAAATGACCGTCACTTGGCCTGCAGGTTCTGACGCCGCTCGTGAGGTACGGTATACCAGAGTTGCAAGAGTTGCATGTTTTCAGAGTCTAAAGCTTTGTAATTAGATGCTCAGAAGATTTCTGTATACGAAGTCAAGAGCAACACATGTGGGTTTATCCGATCCCCTCGAAGGCGGCGCGGAGCCCTCAGACAAGCGGAGTCGAGCATTGGTATACAAAGAGCAAAGAGACAAAGCAGATCGTGACACGACCAGCCGATTGAGGTACGTCTCTACTGATTTTGTCTTGCGCCTATAAAATCAACTTGCAGCAGCCCATACCTCTCCGCCGGAGTAATATCAGCGAGGGAGTGCGTGCGAGCGACACTCGACCTTCTGGGCGTCAAGAACGTCAAGGCGGACAGAGAATCTGGTGTCGGGATGTGGGTTCAAGAGATTGGTGCGGCAGTTCATGACGTTGCCGGTCTGGTGCATTTTCACCTATAACTCTTGCCAGCCTGGCGCGATTTCTACACGCACGTCCTCGTTGCCTTCCCCCGCGTTTCTATGGGAAGGCCTTTTCAAGAGAAATACGCGGATGTCAAATGGGAAACGAATCAAGCTCATTTAGACGCTTGGAAGGAAGGGCGAACAGGCGTGCCCATTGTCGATGCTGCAATGCGCCAAGCAAATACCATGGGTATTTTTTCAACGCCGATGCGAAAGATCATGACGACTAACGGCCGGGTAGGTTGGATGCACAATCGTGCACGCATGATTGCAGCTATGTATCTCACGAAGGATCTCATGCTGGATTGGCGTCTTGGAGAAAAGGTGAAGGCAAACATTTGTGCGCTACAATACTTCCACTAATGTATATCGTCGTAGCATTTCATGGAGCAATTCATCGACGGTGACTTAGCCTCGAACAACGGCGGCTGGCAATGGAGCGCGAGCACCGGTACCGACCCGCAACCCTATTTCCGCATCTTCAATCCGTACAATCAGAGCGAGAAGACGGATCCCACCGGAGATTACATCCGTGCGTTCGTACCTGAGCTGAGAAAGGTATTTGGCAAAGACGTGCACTGTCCACCGCCGAAGCTAGCGGACAAGTTGGGGTATCCGCGACCGTTGGTAGACCACAAGGAGGTGCGGGTGCGGGCGCTGAGGAGGTACAAGACACCGGGGAGCGAGTGAAAAAGCGCCAGAATCAGCCGGAGATTTGAGTTTGAGACTGAGCGGTGCGACGTCTCTTGTAATAGCGGTGTTGACGTAGTTGATTTTCGCTGAAGCTAGGTAAGGTGGAATGATGCGCGCCTAAGTCTTCTCCTGCCTTAATCCTCCAAACATCTCAGTGAGCTGCAGAGGGGTGGGACTGGACAGAGTACGCGAAAGTGACAAGCCAACCGGCTTGTCGATCAACCGTCGGTCTAGGGCTGCATCTATGGTGCGCGTGCGTTAGACTTCGCCTGCTCACGCCTCCCGCCTGAGGAACATCAAGGATCGCGATTCGCGCCGGTATTCGCCCTCATGGACGTTTCCCGAAAGACGATGGAGTGCGAGAGAGGTTGCAATGCCGCCATTACAAGTATGCTCTGCTCCTCTTCGGTTCGCTCATATGTTACAGACGTCGTCCTGCATCCTTCCAATTGACGCGAAGGTAATAGGGACGCACACAGCAAACGGGGCAAGTAAATGCGCTGGGGAACGTAGTAGTACTTTTCCCTCCGGACTAGCCTTGTGAGTTACTGGCTCACGCATGCCCTTGTCATGTGCAGACGCGGTTCTCATATAGGTCATGCATTGATCCATCCTCTGCATATACATCAAAGTCTCGAGCATCAAAGTCTCGAGGATGTGACACCGGCAGGACGCTGAGAGCTAGTGGATGCCAAAACTCAAGCTGCTCAGGTTGCCATCGAAAAAGTCACTGAGCAACCCGCGCTCGCGCAGCTCTCGGACCGTTCTTTACATTGTCGGAATGTTTGAAGAACACGGGCGGCTCACATCGTCTCTGAGCCAAGCTGACTTACTATATATACGTACCACTTGATCGTTTGTTAGACGGCGCGAGGGTGTACTCTCGACATGACTACGCCGAGTAGGCACTGAGACTGAGTCACCGGACCTATATGCGTAGCATGAGGTGGTTGTCCAATGTCTGAAAGGAGTGGTCCCTACGATACGGGGGGCGGCGAAGAGGGAAACAGCGATGGA
Source organism: Auriscalpium microsporum (assembly GCA_019914985.1). Lineage (NCBI taxonomy): Eukaryota > Fungi > Basidiomycota > Agaricomycetes > Russulales > Auriscalpiaceae > Auriscalpium > Auriscalpium microsporum. Next base: position 3,536,517 of record JAHLMG010000001.1, read on the forward strand.
GACCGAGGGACGCATGACTGACTGTATCATGTCACGCGCAAAGACTTAGCAAAGCTGTGAGTACTAGAGTGCAGTGGTATCTCATCGTCCCACAGAACTTCCCACCGCGCAAGGAACTGAGCGATGCGACTATGTAGGTCCACCTCTGATGAGGGTAGGCCCTAGGTTTGTACGCCGCTGTGCTCCCGCGAGCCTCCAATAGGCCCGACGTTCTGTCACCCGGGGCAAGCCGCTCATGTGGACGAAGCCTAGTGCCATTCATCCATAAATCACGTTCCATTGAAACTGCATCCCGGGCCATCGGCAGGACTAGTCGATGGCAGGCAACAATTTCTTCAAGAAATCACTGAAAATCCCGCGCTCGTCGAGCTCCCGGGCCGTTCTAATGGGCAGTCAGTCACAGTGGATCATGGCGTATTATAAAGGACGACTTACACTGTCCCTGCGCTGATTTGTGCCAGGATACGAGCCACATCAGCGTCGGTCAAAGCGCCGTCTCGCCGAGCAGGCGCCACGAGTCCACCAGATCTACATCATGATATAAGTCATCTGGACCATCGGGAGAGAGCGGTACGCACGCTACTGGGGCGGCGAAGAGGGGAACGGCCTGGAGCACCAATGTGCAAAAAGCAGCGATGGCAATGGTGGGACGCATAGCGAAGGTCGGAGGGGTCAGAATGTTCGTTGGGGAAAAACGTGAAAATGAAGAACAACGAGGTACACAGTACCGAGAATGTGGATGAGCAGACTAGCTGTGGAGATACATGTTCGCGTCTACAGACCTTTATATGCCAGTCAAGAGTTGAGCGCTCATCTAGCTAGTCAGCGTGCCGTGATGATGATGATGATGCGCTCTTGTAACCAAAATAGATGAAACTATGCGAGTCGGATCAGTGCTATGATCAGCAGGATTCCAGATGATTACCGTCGCGCAGCCTCATCCCAGGACTACGAACTCGTTCCGGGGGAAGTTAGCCTTTCAGTTGTCCCAGGAGACAACCATCCACGGTCGCCACCAGCGAGTACTAGATCTTGAGCCTGCGAAGGTTGAATCTGTTTACTCTGCCTCAGGGTTACGACTAATGGGCAAAGATGGTCCACCATGCATGCCCGCAGTCGTGCTCCTGGTAATGGCGAGCACTGAAGCGGTCCGGGGTTGTCTCGGGTGAGGCGGCCAAGGCCCCGTCATCAATTCGAATCAATTTTCCGGAGCCCGGACAAAAAGATTTGTTTCTGCTTAGTCTCCGTACTTGACCATATGGTATCAGAAGATAGTCGGTTCCTGCTAGCCAGATTCAATGAGGACATGGAAGAGGATTCACACCGTCCTCACCGGTACCCAGTGAAATAAGGTATACCTGACTGACGCAACCGAACTGCTGGCCGCAGCTATGAAACTGATCCTCCAATGTCTCCATTATTAGTCAGTCTTGCTTGTGATCAATTTTAAACAGTGGTCCCAATAAACAGTCAGATGTGTTCAAGCCCTTCACTTCCTGTTTGAAGCCCCACCTGAAAAGACCGGGAGTAGGCACTGCCAGGCCGGGCTATCGAGCGGGCGGGCCTTAGCAGAGGAACGACTGTGGGGTCGGCAACGGAGACTATGGGCGGGCGCGCTTTAAATACCAGGAGTTGATCAATGTTTCAAGCAGGGGCTAGATCAACGACATAGGCTAGCCGAGACGCTTTGGGATTGTGGAGGAGCAAGGGCTCGAGTCTCTGTCGCCGACCTTGCACGACAGCAGTGCCACCGCCTGCAGAACTTGGATTATTGCAACCACATGCGTCATACTTCCGAGAGGGCCCGGTCGCGCCTTGCGGTAGTTGGCGGCGCTCCGCAATGAGGAGCCTGTGTCAACTATATTCGTAAATACAGATGTCTCTCTCTGACCTTCCATGGAAACCAACGCTCGCATGGGCACTATAGTTTGGCCTTTGCCTGACCGCTTACGCGCACCTCTTCCTTCGCGCGCTCACGCAAATTTTTCCGAAGAATTTTACCCGCAGCACTGAGCAGAACCTTGGCTGAGTCATCTTTATATATATACGCATGCCGATCAAAGACTTACCTCTTTGGCACGACGTCGATGACCACGACGCCTCCGCGCAGAAACTTGTGCTTAGCAACGCGCGATTGTATCCACTTCTGCACGTCCTGAGGGAAGGATTTCGGGGCTTTCGAGAGGCCATCCCGGTGGACAACGTATGCTCTAGATGGCAGACGTGAATTCAGGAAGGCAAGCAGATGCCGCATGAAGCGTACCGAGGAAGCTCCGTAGCCTGCGCGGGGTCGTCAATGCCGACGACAGCTGCGTCTACGATGTCAGGATGCTGCAGAAGTTTGGCCTCCAACTCGGCAGGAGGGACTTGGAAGCCCTAGTTCACAGATCAGTAAATGCCCAACGGAGATTCATAAGAGCATGCACTCGCCTTATACTTGATTAACTCCTTCTTTCGGTCCACAATCGCGTAGAAGCCGTCTTTGTCTTGAACACCGATATCCCCGGTCTTGAACCATCCATCTGGCGTGATTGCATTGGCCGTCGCCGTCGGATTGTTCAAATATCCCTTCATGACAATCGGGCCACGAATCCACACCTCTCCACGCTCGCCATCCTTTGCATCTACGGCGATGTCGCCGTCATCGTCCGCGACCAGCCGCGCTTCGACGTTCGGAAGTAGAGGACCAACGCTGCCGAGCTTGCTCAAGTGATAGGCTGGAGGTAGAACGTGCGTGACAGGTGAAGTCTCCGTCAGGCCATATCCTGAAATAACAAAAATGTCAGCAATTCCACGTAAGTCGAGCCGTCTCTGTGGCAAGACAACCCTGACCTTGGCCGATGGTGACATTTGCCCCAACCGAGTTGAAGCGCTTGATTGCGGCATCAACAATCTCTGCACTCAGAGGCGCAGCACCTGACGAAATAGTCGACAGCGTCCTCATGTCGTACTTCGTGACGGCTTTGAACGGATGAGACCATGTACTTGCAGCACTGAAAGAGAGTACACACCCGGGTGATGAATCAAAGCGAGGATAATAGGCGGTACTATGTACGCTGTGGTCACCTTGTATCGTTCGATGTTGTAGCAAAACCGGTCTGGGTCAAATTTCGGCATGATGACGACGGGGAAGCCCATATACAGTGGAAACAACAGAAGCTTGACAACACCTGCAAGGATGGCATGGGTGGACCGCGGCAGGCATTGTGGCGAATGAGCGCACCGTAGATGTGGTAGTATGGGAGCACGCCGAGCATGACATCCCGACCGGGCTTCAGATGGTCTTGTGCAGGCTTGGTGATTGCAACCACAGAAGTCAAGTTTGTGTGAGTTGTCTGAATATGTGACTTTGTGAGCACGCCTCAGTGCGCTATCACATGAGATGCACGCACCTCGACGCCCTTCGGCTTGCCCGTGGTCCCTGACGAATAGCAAAGCAGCACAGTCTCCTTCTTCGCATCCTCCGCCGAGAACCGCTCCCCTTCGGCCAACGCGCCATGCCCCAGCAGGTCATCGAACGCGACGATACCCTCCTTCCGCGCAGCCTCCGCGCCGCCTTCGAACTGCAAGAGCACCAGGCGCTTCCGGGCCTCCGCCTCTGGCACACCCAGCTGCGCGAACATCTCCTTCGCGACGCCGACCAGGTCAGGGTGAACGAAGAGCAGGCGTGCGCCGCTGTCGATGTACTGGAACGCGAGCTCGTCGGCGGTGTATGCGCTGTTGGCCAGCGTCGCGCGGGCGCCGGCTGCGATGAGCCCGAGCAGGACGATCGGAAAGTGGCAGCCGTTTGGGCTGAATACCATCGCGGTGTCGCCCCGGCGGACGCGCGCGCCTTCTGGCAGACTGCGGACGCCATGGGCGAGGCGCAGAGTCAGATCGCGAAGCTCCGCACGCGAGAGGGTGCGCCCTGTGGGACCATCAATGAATGCGGGGAGTGTAGGGTCGTGTCGGGTCGTGTCGAAGAGATACGTCCAGATGGACTCGGAAACGAGCTCGACAGGGGGGAAAAGGCTGGAGGTGTAGACACGCATCGCGAGCTCGAATCAGGCGAACGGAGGGGGAATGACTCTGGCGCAGGGCCATAATTATATACAGTAAAGTGCGCGGGGGCGGAGAACTGCCGACAGGCATCTGACCCGGGATTATTGATGTGAGACGTTGGGCGCGGTCAGCTGAGCACCCGCAGCCACGGTCCCGTACTAGTAGCGGCTACGCGCTACAGTGCGCGACTGGGGGACACAAGTACATAGCTTCGCTTCAGAATATATATACTGGTAGCTCTGCACCCTCGCAGCCCTGTTGTCGCTCCCGCAACCGACCCTGCTTTTCTGAATCTCTCTGACAGAACAAGCATGCTCCTTAACTTGAGCCGCGCATTGCAGGCACCCGATCGACTTTGACAGTTCGCCAACCGTTAGATAGTCAACTGACGCGGACATCAGCTTGCTGCTCCGGAGCCCTGAGCTGATGGCGCTCACCAAAGCTAGATGACCACCGACCACAGGACGAGCCCTAAATCCCTCCGTAGCACCACCGTTCGTCTCGTACCAATCTCCGAGCGGCTCTGTGTTGCTGCCAATGGCGGCGCTGGCGAACGCGTGCACGCCTGATACCAGGAGGTCGCGGGTCGCGATCGAGGTGGACTGCAGCATCGCAGCGGTGAATATCTGCCAGTCTGATTTGGTGTAGGTGTGTCGTGTGTCCAGCGGGACACCGAAGGGCCCTGTATTGAGGGTTGGGTTAAGAAACGGCGGGATGGTACAAAGCTAGTTGGTATATGCGTACTTGCTACTGTGGTATACCACGCAGCCTCTGAGGTGCCACTAGGTCAGTATACTGTCCGTAAGAGATAGGATTCTCACGCGTTGTGTATATGCTCTGAGGGAAGAGGTTAAGACCCAGAAGCTTGTCAGCGTATAGATTGTAGGCAAGGCCCCAACTAAGCATTCATCTACGTGAGCCAAAGGTATGCAGCGCACGCGCCGCCCTCACCTAGAACTGTTGCCATACTGCAAAGCCTGACATCAGCTGGCAGAACGACTCCATACCAAGCACGGACATACTGCCAGAGTTAAATGACTTCCATCACTGGACAGCGCAAGCTCCTGCCACTGCTGAACATAGCTCGCCGCGATGGACTGCGTTCATACAAACCATGAGCGACGCCACAATCGCAGTGTGACACCGGGACGCACGCTATAGTTCTGGCTCCGCGCTGTATCCCCCGCCAGGCCGGCAATCTCTGCCATAGCACGGATGCCGACAATGCCTTTGATCGCGAGATTCGTCTGATTCGCGAGGCTGCCGGCGAAGTCGTCCGTGCTGATCTGATTGGCAGGAATGAGTGCTTCGGAGATCAAGAATTGCGTCCATTGGTCCAGCAACCCGAACTGCATTCGTCATGGGTGAGTGAGGAGTTTGGACCCGAGCACGAGCAAAAGACACGGACATAAGTGTCGATAAGCGATGTATCGCCGCTCTTTTGGGTGTATGAGAGTGTCATGATGAGCATGTTTCCGCTCTCTGATGATGAAGTCATCTTTGCGGCACTGATGGTATCAACGCATCGTTGCGCTTGCCTTCTAACGGCATGGGCTCGTCCTCGCCTGGAAGAGGAGAGTTAGATTGCCCTAAGCTCATCCGACATCAATGAACGATTCGGACGCCGCATACCATCATTGTGCCCTAGAGCTATGGGATACGACGCGCCTGAAGGAAGCCATGCATTGATGAAATTACACAATCATGTTCCCCAGCTGCTTACCCATGTCATGCACACTCCACTTGCTCGGATACTGTCCAGTTGCCTGGTACTCGAAAAGAGGTAGTAAGAGGTATTTTCCGAGCGTAGGATTCGTGTAGAGGAATGCCGGCCACGAGGGGAACACCACGTCGACCGTGTTGACGTTCTATTGACGACATCAGAAGCTGAGAAGCCCGGCGACGTCTAGCGGACGCACCCCGTCACTCGAAATCTCTGCCATGTCAAAGTGGGTTTCATGAAGCTAAAGACGGTTATGTCCGAGACGCACCCTTCATGAACATGAGGACATCGCTTGTGTTCCATTGTCCTGTCGGAGTCTTCGAGACGGTCAGCTCGGTGGCCCCGAGTGTCTGCCGTACAGACAGATACACGATGTCCGCGTAGTCTGATGAAATCTTGGACGCGGCGCTGTGGATACTCGAGTCGAACTGCTGCGCCCGCGTCAAGGCATTACCGTAATCTGCGATGAATGAAGAGATCTAAGATACTAATCAGCATCAGAAGATTTCCTGAAATACATGTCCTTACCGCAGCAGCTACTGTTGCGTACTGGCTCCAGAAATACAGACTGCGGGCCTGCAGAGCACCACCGGTGATGATATATTGGATAGCTGGATCCCTGACATGGCCGACAGTAAACACCACAGGCGTCGTGGTCGAGCCAAGATCATGGGCAAAAGCAAAAACGGGCCAGTTGTCAGATACGGCACGGAAGGCGGTGTCCTGTGTGTTCGCGAGTTTTTTCGATGTGACGAACTGCTGCCGGACGGTGACATCGCGCCCCGTCTGAAACGTCGCACTAGGAGACTGCACTGACGTCAGTAGGCGATGTTCCAAGTGCCACGACGAGACCTCACTGATGTTGTCGAGTAGTACGCAGCACCTTCTGCACGTTGGGATCCGTTGAGAACAAAACATGACAATGTCAGGCTCCGTTAAGGGATTCTCACGTTGGATGTGATCCGAGGCTTCAGCGTAGAGGTTCTGCTGTTGCAACTGCACTTGATGGATGAGCACCGAGCCCGTCGTCGTCGTCCAGTTGACTGCCAAGCTGTTGTCTCCCGACACCCACTCCGCGCTGATGTCAGTGTACACCTGGACGGAATGCGCCTTTCCGTCGTTGGCAGCCGCCGACAGCGCCAAGTAAGAGAACGGCAGGGATTGCTTTACCAGATCGGTGGGCTAGACACGAGAGCGTCTGAGTCGCGCGCAAATTCAGGTCGGGTGAGAGCGACACACCTCCACAGGGCTCAAGAACGTCACAGTCAAGTCGATTGCGCCGGCAGTTAACACGAAGACGCTTTGCGTAGCAGTGAACTGGCACGAGTCGAAAGTCAGCCGCATTGGCGCATGGCAGCCTCAGCAACTCGCCTGGAAGCTCTTCTGCACTGCCTGATTTGCGCCTGTGACACCCCCAGGGGCTCCAAGAAAAACGTACGCTTGCCCGTCCACCGCGACGTAGCCCGCCCATCCCAAAATCTGATGGTATCCCGTCGGCCACTGAAGACAGAGCAGCATGAACGCGTCCACCCACGCTACCAGTCCAAAATGTGGGCCACGCGGCGTTGAGCGCGGTTCCTGTTCCCTGCGGCAGCCATGCAGACAAGTAAGGAGAGCGGACCGCGAGAGGCACAGAGGGCGGTGTGAACGGCGTCGCCGTCCACGGCGCGCATAGCGCGAGCGGCAAGAAGCAGGCGAGGAAAAGACACGCGCCGAGGGGCTTCATAGAGGGAGACGCGACGGCACACACACGGTAGACACGCATTTATATAGCCCTCGTCCAGAAGCCTCAAGAGCGAAGCAGGCCTGTGGAAACCATATTGATCCTGAAGCATCATAGCAATTTCAGCCCCGTGCAACCTCTCCAGAGCGGGTTCGGATATGCTGGAAAGAAGCCGCCGGCGCGGAGACGCCGGCAGTCACGCGGGCGACGGGGAAGAGGCGAAGCGGAGGCCGCTGACCAGGGGGATGCGCATGAGGAGGAGAGCAGGTGGTTGAGAACCAAGATGAGCCCGTTGCAGCGTGCAGACTGATGTCACGCTCGCTGGCATGGGCCTGTGCGTATGCCCGTTGAACTCCTCCCTGGTGAGCTGCCCGCGGCCAGGACAAGGCCGTTGTACATTGAACGGCAGGGCGTATGTTCTGACACGTCGGAGTACAAGATACGAGTACAACACACCTGTGCAACCAGAGTCAGAGAACGACGGTGAGTAGAAGGAGGAGCGCAGGCAACAAGGGCGCGACGATATGAGAGCCGCAGAGGAACAAGCGAGAGCAGCAAAGTGGGAAGAGGCCGAGAAGGGCACAAGCGTCGGGTCTGATGACACGCATTGAGGCTCCGAACTGTGGTGGACAAGGGGCACCTCCTCTGGCCGCCATGCCCAATCGCGCACTGTCAAACGAGAATCGAGCCGGAAAACCGAGGGTGGTTGCGGAAAACAAAAGGGAGATGTGTAGAAGAGAGCTAGCTGAGCTATTGGCGGGGGCAAAGGGAGCGGGCGGAGGGGGAGCGGGCGGTGTGGGTCCATGTAGGCGCGAGACGCACATACGGCCTGCCGGATCGGGTACAAAGGGCAGGCTGTATTTGCGCGTCCCCTTCTACTCGCCTACGCGCTATCACGCCCTGCTGCCAGCGCCCGTTTCCATATAAGCATACGCCTCCCAGCAGATGCTTCATCAACATCCTCTCGTCCCCCGCCTCCACATCCTCACCCGCCCCATCCACCATGTCTTTCTACGCCGGCTCGCTCCCCTCCGTCCCCGGCTCCTCGGGCTCCAACCCGTTCAGCATGTTCCACCAGGACCCCGTCGCCGCACACACCATGTACTCCGAGTTCGGCCAGGTCCTGCGCCCCTCCAACAGGCAGCCCGCCGCACCCGTACACCACCACCACCACCACCCCCACGCGTCCGGCAGCCTGCGCCAGAAGGGCGGCAAGAGCGGCCGCGGCTCCCTGCGCGGTCTCAAGCGCTTTTTCGCGAGCTTGTAGGCGGGCCACACCCGTATGCCTGCGCGCACTGCACTCCCGCCACCATCATCCCCCAGGCGTCAGTCACATCATCATCAGCACCATCACACCGCCCCCGCATACACCTACACCTGCGTCTGCGCCGTAAGCCTCGCCTGCGAGCCGGCAAAATCACCGCGCCTTGCGCCCATAACATCCTATCTCCGCGCTCTATCTTTATACTTCACAATTGCGCGCACCGCCACCCAGAACCCGCACGCTCGTTTATGCTCCCATTTCAAAGTCAGGATTGAATCCATATATATCATCGTCTCGCTGTCTTGAACTCATTTATCTTGGGCTAATATGTTTCATGCTGTATCATATCATCGCACTTGTACCGGTACCATCGTCTCGTCTGGTGCTGTTTAGAATAAACACTCGCATTGCGACAGTCAGACCCGCAAAGCCCGGTTGTGACGCGCCTGTGAAAGCAATCGAGGAAGGTTTGGATGAATGGGTATACGCTAATTGATACAACGCTAAATCGATACAACAGTGCGAAAGGCCTACAGACAAGGCAACAGAAGACGCGAAGAATATGAACAAGCACAGCCGCGCTCAAATCAGCCCCAGGCCCTTGCGCAGGGCGTCCACCAGGTCCCAGTGATCCGTATCGCCATGCACGTCGAACATATTGACCCCCAGGACCCCGTTGGCGCGCACGAACTGCGCCTTGGCCCCGAGGCTCTGCGCGTCGTCGTACGTGACGACCTGCCCCGCGGCCGGGCTCCGGAGGAACGGCGTGCTCGAGCACGCGTCCCAGACGCGCGTGAAGCCGCCGCACCCCGCGTATGCGCCCGGCGCCCCGGCCACGGCGCACAGCGCGCCCTGGCGCACGAGGTCGCGGAACTGCACCTGCCCGCTGTCCGCCGTGCCCTCGTCGCTGAGCACCGTGACCGCGCGCGTACTGTCGTCGGAGGGCGCCTGCGCGTCGTTGGGCGGCGCCTGCCGCTGGCGCAGGCGCGTCGCGCCTGAGCGCTGCACGTACCCGTAGGACGGGACGCCGAGCACGAGCTTGCTGCGCGGGAAGCCGGCGGCGGTCCATGCGCGCACGGCGGCGTCCGCGCTCGCGGTGGGCTGCGTGGAGTTGTGGCATGCGTTGCTCAGCGGGGCGTTGGGCCCGGGCACGGAGGAGGCTGACAGGACATCAGATCGATTAGGGGGTGGATGGCGGGGTGTGCTTACATCCCCAGATGTCGTAGTTCATGAGCAGGATCCAGTCCAGCACGCTGGCGAACTGGCTGGCGTCCGTGAGAGGGTTGCCGTTGGTGTCTGCAAAGGGGAGCGTCTGCACGGCGGCGGTGATCTTGGCGGCGGGGGGCAGGCTCGCGCGCAGGAGGGTGAGGAAGGAGAAGTAGTTGGCGGTGTCGGCCGGGCTGACGACGTTGCCCGTGTTGCCCGGCTGGCCGGGGTACTCCCAGTCGATGTCGATGCCATCTATGCCGAATTGGATATAGAGGGCGACGATGTTGTTGACAAAGATGTGTCTGTTCTGATCGTTCGCGACGGCCTGCGAGAAGTATCTGGCAAGCGAGTCGGGGCGGGGTGAGGATGGCTGTGGGCGGGGAGAAGGAAAGACGCACCTGCTTCCCGTCCAGCCGCCGACGCTGAGCTTGACCTTCTTGCCGAGCCTGTGGGCCGCTGTGACGAGGCGTCGCAGCAGATCCGGGGCGGTATCGGAGCCGTCCCAGCCGAGGGCAAAGGTGGCGGTGGGGACGGCAAAGGCAAAGTCGATCCAGTCGAAGCGGGCAAAGTCGATGCGCTCGGGCGGGAAGCTGGCGGCGACCCAGTCGGGGTAGTACGCCATGACGAGCGGACGGCGGGCGGCGGCGACGGGGAGGCCGGTGCCGTTGGACGCGGACGCGGGGGCGGGGGCGGGATCGTCGGGGTCGGCGCCAGATGAGGATAAGCTGGGTGCGGCGCTGGGTGCGGCGCTGGGTGCGGCGCTGGGTGCGGCGCTGGGTGCGGCGCTGGGTGCGGCGCTGGGTGCGGCGCTGGGTGCGGCGCTGGGTGCGGCGCTGGGCGATGGCGGCAGGAAGAGCACGGAGGAGTCCTCGGAGGACGCGGGGGTCGGGCAGGGGGCGAGGGTGGTGGTGGTGGTCACAAAGTCGGCGATGACGGCGGTGGCGGTGTGGGTTTGGGTGAGGACGGCAGGCCCGTGGAAGAGCGCCTGTGCGAGCGCGCGGACGTTGGGCTGCAAAGGGAGCGAGGAGACGCGGGGAACGAGCGGAAGGGCGAGGGCGAGTGGGAAGAGAGGGAGCATGCTTGTATATACCACCAGGGTGAGATGAGGGTAGGAACCAGCCAGGAATGCAGAGGGGCGGGGCGCAGACGGACGCTGCTAAGTGCGGGATTGCGTATGAGACCAAGGAGCGAGCTAGCTGGGAGTGCGATCAGGCGAGGCGGCTGACAGGAGGGTTCAGCCTGGCGTGCGGATCTGCTCAAATTAAAGAGGCGGCAAGGGTGGGCCCCTAGAGGCTGCGAGCACGGCGGCGGGTGCACTATGGGAGTATGCACCGGGGCATGCGACGGTGGGCGTCGATGACTCGGATCCGCCTGCGAATATTCATGAGCGGGCGTGTGACGCGGCGGCGACGACGAGCAGTCGACGAGCCGAGGTGGGCGTGTCCGCGGTGGTGCCCCGGAGGACGGACAGAGGCCGCGCTGCCCGGGCAGGTCGCACCGCCGCAGAGCCTGGCAGGCGCCACGGATGTGACTGGTGTGAGAGTGGACGACGCGCCCATCGAGATCCCCCGCAGATCGAGATCTCCCCCCCGATCCCGCATTCTTGCCTCCGTATAAATATGCCTACGCCTGCGCAGGCCCCCTCCACCAGCCATGGCCTACTCGCACTCCCTCTCCCGCTCGCAGTCCCCGCCCCCGCGCATGCCCTCGCCCCCGCCGCTGCCCACCCCGCTCCCGTCCCCCCGCCCCTTCCCCCGCAAGTCGTCTCGCCAATCCCTCCGACCCGCCCCAGACGACCCGCCCATCCCCCCCGCCCTCATCGGCTCCCCGCTCCTCACACACCGCGTCTTTCCACACCGCCCCACCCACTCCCACGTCCTCGTCGACGTGTGGGCAGACAGCGTCGACTTTGGCGCACGCAGGCACAACGCACGCTCCCTCCCCCCACGCCCGTCCCCCCCGCGCGAACGCCTCGCACCCACCTCACGCCACCGCCGCGTCGCCTCCATCTCCCTCTCCCGATCCGCGTCCCCGGCCCACACCCGCCCCCGCCCCCGCCCACGCCCACGCCCACGCCCACGCTCCCCGCCCCCCGGCCCGCGCCGCCCCTCGTCCCCGCCCCCCGTGCCCCCCATCCCCGCCGCCATCCTCGCCGCCAGCCCCAAAAAGCCCGTCCTCCAGCCCCGCTCGACAAACCACCCCGAGCTCCTCCACATCCCAGAACTCCCCGACGCGTCCTACGTCCGCCCCCCCTCCATCCGGCCCATGCCCTCCACCGAGGCCATGACCTGCATGCGCTTCTTTTCCATCCACAACAACCGCGGCGTCATTTAGGCGGACCGCATGCCTCACAGGCCCACTCCCATTCCTTTGTCGCCTCGGGCGTATTATCCCGCCCCATCCTTTCCTTCGCTTTCGTCATCGCAGAGCTCATGTCCTCCAACATCTGTACACTACACCATCAGTCGCTCTCTTGCCACTTACGCGCCTTGCTGCGCCCTTACCATCCTTGTCCGTACCTAATTATCGTCCCTGCCCATGTTGTTTGTCAAATAGCCATCCACCTTACTGTACATAGCGTTTGCCATCTAGCTAATCCACTGCACCCCTGTAGAGCGAGCCCTGAATATTGCCATCGTTTGTTTCATATTTTTTTTTCCGAGTGAGCCTCTCCGACAGGTGTAGACCGTCCGAGGCGCGGTAGCACCGGACTACCGGTATTTCGGGCGGTCCCTCGTTGCGTACTCGAGCCCCTTGGAGAAAATCCGCGAGATAATCGAACAACCCAGGCCAGGTCTGCTGCGCCTATGATGCTAAACCCCTCTGTGGGCACGGTAGCCCTGGCGCTTGCCCTGTCTGTTTACCCATTGTTTGGGTTACCGTGTTATCGCCGTTCCCCGACTTTTTGTCGTTTTCGCGACGTTGTGCTCGCCACCCGCCCACCCGTCTTCTACTACGTCCCGTATTATAATTTTGGCTGCTTCTTCCTCTGAGCGAGGCGCAGTCGGCCCGCTGAGCCGGCTAACGCATCCATGCGCTCCGGGACCGTAAACTGAGTGGTTGGCTCCCCCTCCTGATGACCCTTCGCTAACCAAGGTCCGGCCAGCGAGCGACGCATGGCACAGCGCCGCCCCATCTAACCCAACTCAATCTTGCCCTAGCGCGCATGGGGAAGGATGCGACTGGACGGCGAACGTGCGACGACTCGGACGCGTCCTCGGGCGGCGGGCGCGTTGCGACAGGGAGCCCGCTGGATGCGCGTTTCAACGTCGCGCGGGCGGCACTACCTAGTACGCGGCGGGATTCAGGCGGAAGCGCGCGGGCGCGGCGGGGAATTGCCTGCAACGGCGTCACGCTGCGTCTCCATGAGCAGACATATCTAAATGCATGCAGCTAAACTCATCCGCCGCGCCCATCAATGGTACGTGAAACTTCATTTCACGTCGCCCGCGCTTTCTCCACCGGCGCAGCATGCCTTTCGCGCGCACGGCGCATCAACGCGCCTCCAGCTGCAAGCGCCGTTAAAGTCCGCACACAATGCAAGGCGTCTATGGCGCCCTCCAGCGCGGCATTCGTGCGGCTATGCATTAAATCTAACGTGTGCCTATGGCCCGTCTCGGGTTGCGCGGCCAGCTGGCTTGCGTGCACGGGCGAAGGGTCGTCAAACGCCAATGGCAGGGTCACAGGGGCCGAGTCAGATGAGATGGGTGCCCGACGTCGGCCATCTTCGCGTGCGAGGCGCGAATTCATGCAGTGGCCTAGAGCGGGCCCATGTCTGCTGCGTGGCGGTGGCAGTGGCGGGCGCGCGCCTCCTGACAGACAACAGGTCGCATTTTTGCGTGCAGGGCACATCCGACGAGTCGTCCCTGGGCAGGCATTCAGTGCACGACACACTACTGACAGCTGCAGTCCATCATGGCGTACCGGCATCGCGCATGGTGCGGGCATCCGTACGGCCTGGCTCCAGACGAAATGAAATTAAACGCGAGTCGCGGCGACGAATGGTGCGTCGGTCCCGGCGTAAGTGGGGATCCACTGTGTATGCATCGCTTGACGTGCGCTGGCTCGCGCCTCGCCCCTCCGGACCCGATCACGTCTACGAGTGCTCAATGATGATTGCAGCGGACGCAGTGATGCGATACAGCGGACGTCGACCCAGAGAATCGGAAAGCGGCAGGAACATAATTGGAACGCACGACAAAGATGACAGTATACAATGTTGCAGAGCAGGTGCGGCGTGAGGATGCGAGGACAAAGGACAAGAAGAAATATAGATACAGCCTGCGAGCAGGCACAAGTCAGTTAGCTATGGCTACATTGGTGTGGGTCTGAAAACGAGGGTCCGTACCGTGTACAGTGAATTCGTCCGTGATCCATGGCTAGTGCGGTCAGGTCACATACGTCCGTCCGGGCGGCCGAGGCAGAAAACAGCGCGCCCCCACCCCATATCGTTCAGAGTCCCATTCTCTCCGCCAACGTCCGATCCCCGCCCGCGAACGGCGCATTGTCACGCCCCCCGCCCCCCGACCGGCCGCTCCGCCGCCCGTGGCCGTTCCGCCGCGACGTCCGATCCCTATCTCTCTCCCGCTCCTTGTCGCGCTTGTCGCGGTCCTTGTCGCGCTTGTCACGGTCCTTGCCGCGCTCCCGGTCGCGGTCGCGCGAGCGCGAGCGCTCCTTCGGCGCAGGCGAGCGCTGCGCGCGCGGCTCGCCGTCGCGGTCCCCATCGACGGCCATCTCGACGACCTTCCCGCCGGAGACCTTGCGGTGGACCGGCGACAGCAGGGGCGAGTGCTCCGGCGAGTCCATGTGCCGCGACGTGGACCGGTTGGACGCCTGAGTCTCTATTCGCGGCAGCGCGTTCTTCGCGGTCGACGGCGACGTGCGTGGCTCGGAGAGGCGCGGCTTTTTGTGTGCGCGGGGGCCCGTAGGCACGGGCTTGGATCCAACGCTCCCGTTCCCGTTCCCGTTCCCGTTCCCGGTCCCGCCCGGTCCCGCTGCCATTGCTTGTGCCGTGCGAGGCCATGTGTGGCGGTGGCTGATGCAGTGGACGCGATGGGTGCGTTGATTGATGCGCAGCGGCATTGTTGTGCTGCCGCGCGGGGGTGAGCGCCAACTCGTAGGACTTGTCTAGTTCGTCGCTGTGACACAGTCAGACTCGCGCCGAGCAGGATTATCATAGGGCAGACTCACGATAGGGACTTGATGACCTGGTGGGATTCTGTAGTGCACCGTCAGTTGGCATATGCAGAAATAGACGGAGAGGATGGCGTGCCTCGCAGTGCAATTTCGAGCCTGTCCACGGCGCGGCGGAGCCCTCTTACCTCCTCCTTGAGCTTTCCGGTCTCGGTGCTCTTGAGCAGTTCATAGAGTTCGTCGTTCTCTTCCTGTAGTAGTTTGGTCCGTTGTGTGAGCGCGGTGGTGACTGTGCTGCTGGATGAGGCGGCGGCGGTGCCATCTGCGGTTGCGTTGAGGTGTGGCAGAAGGACGGAGACGAGTGCGGGGGGCAGAGAGACGGGTTCTGTTGTGGAAGGGCCGGGCTGTGTGGAGAGGTAGCGGCGGAGGAGAGAGAGCTCGTCCTAGAACAAGGACGGGAGTCAGAGGGGGCGCGCAGGGGACGTGTGGGGAGGAGTCTACCGTGAGCTGTGCGAGCTGGGCATCCCTGTTGCGGAGGAGAGCCTCGAGGTCGAGCTCTCTGGCCGAGGGGATGTCCATGGCGCGGAGGATGGAGAGCGGAGGAAGGCCGAGGAGCGATGCCCTCGAGCAGGCACATACATCGCATAAGCGGCGCCCTCGAGCCGGGCGGCTTCGCGCGTCCAGGCCTTGCACCACGCACACATCTCATGCACACCCGGCCACTATATTATAATGCAAGGCTAAAGCTATACACAACATATCCTAGCTGCCCGTCCTTCTCCTGCGCCGATCAACGCCATTCGGCACATCGCGATCGCGCGACTGGGGCCCACTCGTCCTAGCGAGGTTTACGGCGGGTTGAGCCAAGGGGAGCGCGCGCTCCTCGAGGCGGCCATCATATGGCGGTGGTTTGTTTCAGCAAGGGATCCGAGGACCCCCTGCGAGAAGGAGGGTGCCTTCAAAGGCCGGCGAACATCTTCTTGAAGCTAAACTTCGTCGATGTCGCGCTGGTCTGGCGTTGCCGCTGGGACGCCGGGCCATTCGAAGGCCGCAGGACCTGGCGAAGGTCCTCGTACATGGCGTAGTTGTCACGGGGTGACTGCCCAAAGAGGGCGAACGCATTGGAAGATGCGGATGCGGAAGGGAAGATGGCGGTGGACGTCATACTTGAGTAGGCCATTGTGTATGAGGGCGAGGGCGAGTGAGGGCGAGGGCGAGTGAGAGCGAGAACTGAGAGTGTGCGAAGGTGCTGAGTGTGCTAGTGAGCTAGGCTGCTGGTGATGGGGAACGAGCTGAGGACTGCCGAGGTTATATACCGAGGTGCGTGGTGATGCAAGTCCAGTCTCCAGGCGACGAAGTGGGCCTCATTGCAAGTGAAAACTACCCGGAAAGGCATGTTTAGCCAGCGCAAGCGAGGACCTACCGGGACCCACAGAGGCGAAGCAGGGGTACACATTGTCGTCAAGGGCGTGTCGAGGACAGTGGGCGAGCGAGACGAGTTGTGGGTCACTGTTTGAGCGGACAATGGCCACGCGAGTCGCGTCGAGCTATTTGGTTCCGACGCGCACACAACCATCAATAAACCATAACACGAAGTCTGCATAAATCTTTTCATTCGCGTCCCAGTCGGCCTGTCGTCGTCCCTCTCCCATGCGTGCCCCAGATGGTGAGTTTTCATGTCTTGTTTATCGGTCTTGCTGCTTCCTAGACGGTGATGACACAAATATTCACACTGTCGGAACGAGGGTGCATTACTTTGAGCGCCCTCGTCATGACTTTACTTCTACAACGGTAACTGAGTCGCCTTCACACTTCTATATGGCATTGTGGATTGGTATCTCAGCTTGCTGATCTCCCGCTTTGCTCAGGTGCGAATGGCGGTGTCTGCTGTCCCTGTAATGTACGGCTATGTTTTGTTGTCCTATGCGTCCCCAATTGCCATGTCCATTCTCATAGCAGTCTGTCATATGCAGAATACAGCGTGATGAATTAGAAAGTCTAGACGACCACACGACGACGTTTAGGGAGCTCCTGCCGAATCCTCAGGTACCTCAGGCTCTTCGCCGTCGAAAGCATCCGCCGGAGTCTGCCCTTGTACCTGTGTCACAGCGCCCTTGAGAATATACAGAAAGGGCCCTGACTTCGCCGGTGGTGGCGTTGTCTGATATCCCACAGGAAGCGTACACCGGGGACAGTGGAAGCGGAACTGGCGCTCATGTCGGCCTTGTCCTCTGGCGAATACGCAAATAGATGAGCGATGCGACGCCGACGTATTAGGCACAAGGGACGCACCTCTCCACGATCATGGGCTCTCCGGGGTTCGCATTCAGCTTGAACACCCTTGCCTTTGCATTGGCAGTATCTTGCGAGCGGATGATGATCGCGTCGTCCGTTTGGCGGCGAGGCAAGGAGGCCAAACTCTTGTCTATGACGAGCTGTCGGCGGGTGGCGGTGTGAGAGCGCGCCGGGTAAGAAGAGCCGAGCGGTACTCACGACGAATTCACCGCATATACAGTCTGATGTTTCAGAATGTCAGCAGAGGGGCAAGGCGGGAAGTGAGGTGAACTGACAGTAGACACGGAGGGCGGCGACGGACGACGCGGTGGGCTGGGCTGCATGTGTTCGAGAACAAGACTCCCGGGGATGGCAGGGGAACGAAAGAACGTACCGTCTGTGGACGAGGAGACTGCGGAACGCGAGACGACCTTGGGCATCGGACGTGCGGAGATAGCAGTTGGATGGAGGCCGGACGCGTATAATGGACGGAGGGAAGGGAAGAGGTCACATACGTAAGGGAGGGATATATTAGGAACGCGGCCCGTACCTGCTCGCCCCCCACTCTCCGCTTTTTGTTGTTTCCTGCCTTCTCCTCTCTCCTCTCTCATGGCAGAAAAAGATGCCACCGCTCGATTGCGCAG
This sequence comes from Auriscalpium microsporum, assembly GCA_019914985.1. Taxonomy (NCBI): domain Eukaryota; kingdom Fungi; phylum Basidiomycota; class Agaricomycetes; order Russulales; family Auriscalpiaceae; genus Auriscalpium; species Auriscalpium microsporum. Next base: position 3,554,528 of record JAHLMG010000001.1, read on the forward strand.
GGCTGTCAAGGGTGCGTCGTCTTGGTCTGCCCTCCGATCCCCTCTCTCATCCCCATCCCAGAAAACAATCTCTTCCTCGTCAAGAGGCTAATACAGCGCACGGACATGCGCAACCCCGATCCCGGTCCCAAGAGGTACACCTCGCTCGCGTGGGCAGCTGTACTAGTACACGAAGAGACGTTTGAATTTTTGCTCAACGAGGGCCATGATGACGAGGAGCTCAGCAGGGTACGCACAGCCTCCGTCCGATCGTGTCGTATGTTTCTCAGTTCCGGGTAGGACTTGGACAACAGCACGATCCTAATCCTTCTTGCCGACCTGAAGCCTTTGCACACTAGCCCGTATGGACAGTCCGACCCTGATTTCATGCGAGCAACTCTGCGCATGGCTCGCTTATACTATGACCGATACACGTTCATCCTTGACTGGGCCGACACTCATGGGAAGACAGCGCTGCACGTTGCGGCTCTAAAGGGGAATGAGGAGCTCGCTCGCGTATGTCCTTGTATGCTATCACAATCATGCACACGACCCAACGCGCGTATTTGTGCAGATGCTTTGTGACCTTGGGGCCGACGTTGATCTATCGGACAACCAAGGCAATACGCCTCTCCACTAGTGCGTGTCTCGCGCAGTCTAACTAATCCCCCCTGACCTCCGTGCACAGCGCGAGTGCATGGAATCATATCTCGGTGCGCACGATATCTGAAGGGACGGCACGGGCATGTCTGACCTTCACTCTTGGCACAGATCGTACAACTTCTGATCGAGCGGGGGTGCCAGTATGCAGCTCGAAACAACGACGGCTTCACGCCATCAGATTATGCATACTCGTATGTTGGTCCATCGTGATGTGGTCAAATTAGGCGTCTTATACATATTTATAGCTTCAGCACCCGGGACACTCTCCAGGACACCGCTCGAGCGCAGTACGAGTCGAACAAGAAGGCACGCAGAGTGTTTGCGCAAGCGGCTGCACGGGGAAATGAGATCGGGGGTTATGAACCACCGTCGAGGTCTCTGGACGTGAACTCCGTCCGCATGCGCAGCGGATCAGCCGCCAGCCACACAACTTCGACGTCGGACAGCGGCGAACTGGACAGCCTCCCGTCTGGCCAGTCATATACTAGCGCGTACACCTCATCCCCATCACATGTGCATCAGTACGGTTCTGGCGCTTCCTCTTCGAGCAGCACGGGCACTTTCTCCGTACCCTCACCAACGCCCCAACCCTCACTCTCGGGAAATTCACTTCACCCCGGAAGCAGTAACCCCGCGTCGGCGCTCTCTCCAATAGCGACACGTGTACGTGAACAAGACGCCAACGCCATCGAGAAGTACTTGATGTCACGGAACCGCAGCGGTAGCGGCTCTACAGACCAGAAGTCGCAGAACTCGTCAAATCCGTCATCAGCCGGGCCGTCCGCCAACGGGGATGACATCTCATCGTTGCCAACGACGGGGTCACGACGAAGGCTAAGACCATCCCTCTCCGCCGCGCAACTGCGAACGAATCCAAAGCCTCCGTTCATCATTACCACACGTGCATCCCAGGACATGTCTCAGAATCACACCGAAGCATTGCCTGACCCTCCCAGCTCCAGCTCACCGTCTTTCTCACCACCGTCCAGCACTCTTCCCCTGCCCCCCACATCCTCCCGCTTGCCTCCGTCTCGTGGCAGTTCGTTGAATGCGATTCCTCCTGTAACACCAGAATCCAAGAACTACACCGGGCCATCGAGTCATTATGCCCAATTCCCTGAGCCTCCGGGCTCGCCTGACGGACCCAGTCCGAATGGGACGCCCACAGTGACGAACACACCCACCTCCGCCCGCCGGTTACCTTTCCACATCCTCTCGAAACCATTGCCGTCGATGCCCAGCCTCGAACACGTTGGGCATCGACGTGGCGCTTCCATACAATCAATGCGTTGAACTGGACATGTTATACGATAGAGTAGGCGCATCTCACGTGTATTCTGATTCTGTATTGCTAGTTCATTCCCAAGTGTGTCTGTGCTTCTTGCTCTCAAGTGTTCGTCGCATTTGTGCCGTGCTTTACCAGATGTAGTTACTATCTTGATCATCTGTTCGAATCCTACTTGGCACACACAGTTATAAAGTTTTGTCTTCTTCCAAGTTTCCTGGGCAGTGCTGGCCATGCTGCGCGCTGTGTGTGGTGCTGTGGCCCGGGACGAGGCAGTAGGAGCAGCCCGGAGAAAGCCGATTACGTCCTGAGCGCGCTGCTATATAGAGCGGACCTGCCGGAAACCCTCATCTCCCCATCCTGCGCGCCCTTCCCCTCCTAGCGGGTCTCTCTCGCTTCAGATGGCGTTCCCTACCAACGTCGACGCCGACCCAGACCCCACCACACAGATTCCATGGCCTGGCGCGCGCAGCAAGCGGTCTGCCGTGCGCGAAACAGAGACACCGCCAGGCGATGGCGCACACCCCGAGGGCGAGAGCTCGAACCGTAGCCATAGCACGGATAGGCCCGGAAAGAAACGGCTCTCGACGCTCGACCTGTTCAACCTGAGCATCTCAATGGCGGGAGCGCAAATCGCTTGGACGGTAGAACTGGGGCAAGTCACCGCCAAGCATGTCCAGCGCTTTGGTATTAACTTCCAATAGATATGGAACACCCTTTCTGCTGTCACTTGGGCTTTCCGAGCAGCTTACCAGCCTGGTTTGGCTGGCGGGTCCCATCTCTGGTCTGATTGCCCAGCCTATGATCGGTGCGTGCTGTGTTCCGCGTGCCGTGCGTGTTAGTTACTCATGGCACATGTGTAGGCGCTATATCAGACTCGTCGACGTCCAAGTACCGCCGGAGATACTGGGTCGTTCTCTCGACCATAGTCCTAGCTGTGTCCACGATTGTTTTGGCGTATTGTAAGGACATCGCCGGGGCGTTCGTCGATATCTTCCATGCTGGCGCAGGCGACTGGGACCCAAAAAGAGCACACCAGGTACTATTCGTTGCCAGCGCCAACTTGAAGACGCTTTACTCATGTCTTTCGCAGGCATCGAACGTCGCTATCGCGCTGGCGGTCGTCTCATTCTACTTATTGGACTTCGCGTTAAACGCACTGCAAGCCTCGTTGCGGAACCTCTTATTGGATATCACACCTTCCGAACAGCTTAGCGCCGGAAACGCATGGCACAGCAGAATGACTCAAGCTGGCAACATCGTCGGGTATGGGTTTGGTATGTTTTGTACGGTCGGAGCCGGCTTGGTCCGTTACTGACGGCCCGAATAGGCTTCCTTCCCCTTGCCAAACTACCTATCCTCCGACTGCTTGGAGGCGATCAGTTCAGGAAGTTCTGCGTTATCGTCATTGTTATACTCGTCGCAACTGTGTGGATTACGTGCTTCACCCAGGAAGAGAAGGAGCGCGAGCTCAGTCAGAAATCCAAGGGGTGAGTTCCGTGGCCGTCTGCGCCCAATGAGGTCCTGACGTCCGCGCAGTAAACTGAGGGATATACTCACGAACATTTACAACGCTATCGTCAAGCTTCCCCACCCCATTCGACGTGTCTGCTATGTGCAAATCTTCGCATTTATGGGATGGTGAGTGGCCATGACCAACCCTTGAGTTACATGGCTAATCCAATCATGCCAGGTTTCCCTTTCTATTCTATTCGTACGCTAGATGTCATACTCACGCTTCTGTCGCACTGATGTGCTGTCTTTCGGATAGAACTACCTACATCGGTCAAGTCATGGCGGCAGAGAATCAAGCCGAACCGGACAACGATTACGCCACGCGTATCGGAGCCTTTGCCATGCTTCTTTATAGTATCGGTACGTTCTGAGAGTAAGTCTGAACTTCCTTGGACTAAGGTTTACACATTTACAGTGGCCGTCGGAGCCGGGACGATATTGCCCCACCTTGCCCGGCGCGATGTCCGACTCCTCGCGCACGAAGGAGACGATGACGAAGACGCCGAGATTTCCAGACTGAGGGACACCGTTCGGCAGTGGCAAGCTGAGGCAGCCAGGCATGGCAGACCCTTGCGGCTGCCAATCATGCCGTTTTTGTTGAGGAATATCTGGATGGGGGCCTTGCTGTTGTTCAGCGCCATCACCTTCTCCACTTTCTTCATTACCACCGTGGTGCAAGTAAGTGGCATATTATCAAGCGCTTGATATCCCCTTCTCATCAGCTAAATACAGGCAATTGTTGCCGTCAGCTTCGTCGGGATCTGTTGGGCGGTAGCATGCTGGGTGCCATTCGCCATCATCATGGAGGTAAATGATCATCCCAAGCACTGGATTACAGCTCGCATTGAACGAAACCCACAGTTCTTGAAAGAGCTTGATGAGGCTCCCCAGCCCAGCAGGCAACCTCATGTAACAAATCGACGGGCATCGCATACCCGTACCGCATCCACGCCCAACTTTTTGCGAAATGCCTTGCGTGCGGAGCGCCAACCGCTCCTCCAACGCCGCCGGTCATTCGACGACCAGACTGGGCCAGCAGTGGATGAGGAGCCTGCTGTTGCCGGAGGGACTATCCTCGGCATTCACAATCTAGCTATCGTCTTTCCTCAGTTCATCGTGCGTGCTTCTGATGACGAGTTGCGAGTCTCGCTCAGTGTTTAACATCCTCATCTAGGTCGCTCTCGTGTCCAGTGCTATCTTCCAAGCCGTCGATGCGGAGGTTGATAACGACCCAACGAATACGAACACGTACCTGGGAAAGAACGGTGTTGCGTGGGTCCTGCGCTTCGGCGGTCTGTGCACTCTGGTGAGCTGCCCAGCCATAGTCATTGCAGAATGAACTTTGACATCTGATTAGTTCGGCGCTGCTCTCTGTCGCATGGTTCCGCCGACGCGCACCGAGAAGGAGATGCGACGACGCCTGGGAGAAATGCGTGAACTGAAGAGCGAGAGCTATCCATGAATGTACGGACTTCATCTCAATTCGGGTTTCTGAGTCGCATATGTTTTCGCATCAAAGTTGTACACATTGTAGTATATCTCGAGTCACGAATGTCCCGACATGTTATTACACTACCTGGCCAGGATACAAATCACATAATCCCAATCATCATGTTCACGAGTAGAGATAGTGCGACACGGGATCGGTGACACTGCCGGCCGGTTGTCCTCGGCGAACAGCAAGTCGTAGATGGCAGGCCCTAGAAACGAGGCGATGAGTTCGGACACAGCGGACCCTGTAGGAAGAACCGTACTGGAGGTGATCGCCAGTTTGTGGAATAATCGAACTGACAGGGCGTTCGTCAACGGAGCTTGGAGCTCGGGAAGCATTTTCACTTGATGAGCGATTCGGTCCCAGTCCCCTTCTCCTTTGCCGCAGAGCACGATAACGGAGGCATTAGTGTGGTCGTAATGCGATGCCTCCCAATACAAACTCATGCGGTCGTCCAGGAAGTCGCCTGTAAAAAGTCAAAATTCGGACAAGAAGCACCATATATATACACGTACCTCGGGAGAACGTAGGTGCCTTCGATACGAGCTCGGTGTCTCCCTCATCATCCGTGACCAATGCGCGGCCTGTGTGATACAGAACCTGTTTCTCAACCAGGGCATTCTTCGGAAGATCCTTCACTTCCAGGAAGAGCGTCGGCGCAGGCTCCTACGTTAAAGAAGAAGGCCTTATCGATACTGTCTTCCGTACAAGCACACTCGGCCACGTACATCGAGGCCGGGTGCGTGTTGGACATGCGGAAGGTGCCGCCCGTGCGACAGCCAGTAGATCACGCACTGCGGATGCCCGACCCAGCCCCCGCCCGTATTGTTGCGGAGGGCGGCCACCACGCGGTTGGCGTGGTGTGCGGCGAGAGCGGTCTCGATTCCCAGCGACCGTGGATAAGGCAGCACCATGGAGCTCGGTATCAGACCTATCTGCCCCGAAATGAACACGCTGTCGCCAACCTGGGAAGGCGTGAGCAATCGCTGGCTCTGATGAAGGCAAGATGAAACGCACGGTGATCGCTTGGGAATAGGGTCCTATGTTGGCGGGCGCCCAGTAGCTCAGGCTCTGGACATGGAGGGCTTGTCGATCGGATGGCTGGTGTTCTGCGTAGGCGATGCAGTCTAACTTCACGCGGAAAGGTGAGGGGAGGTCTACGGCCACACAGGCACGTGCTGGGGGGCTGATTCCAAAGAACGAGGCGTACGCATCATTCATCGGTGCGAAATAATCCATGGACGATATGAAGATGTTGATGTTGGCAACGTTAGATAGAGTCAATGCGTGATCCGCAAGGCGGCCTAGACAAACGCATGATGTTAGACGGGTCATGAAAATCAACAGAAATGCTCACTTTCAAGGACGGAGAAGCATTCGCGGACCTCATCCTGGAGAGCCACAGCCGGTCCACCCTCGACTACGCTCTTGCAGATGTCGGTTATGGCCACCCAATCACGAGCCCTATGGCAGGATTGGAGTACGGGCGACGAAGGCCAGGGCTGTACAGTCGGTACCTCGGAATCTGACTGCAAAGGGACCTCGGTGGCGATCGATTTTGCTAGACTTTCATGATCCATGTCAAGCCAAGATGGAATCGCAACATGAAGTGTTTGCGTGGTGCGTGTCGGCTTTGCCTCGAGCACGGCATTTTTGATGCGCATGAATGCTACTGTGGCAAAGCCGCTGTCGGAATGAATCACTGTCTCTGTCTCCAACCTGACACACTATCCTGAGAACGAATCCATTGGGCACAAATCAATCCCACTCACAGCCTTATCCTCTGCTTGAACAAGGGGCAATCTAATGTCAGTGTTTCGTACTCGCCCCCCTCGCCGCAGATATGTGATCCATAAAGTGAGTTCTGCGGAAAAACTCTGAGCTGGAAAATTGGCACGAGGCCGTTTAAACACGCACGAGCTCAACCAACGTATCTTTCATCGCTATGAGAGTCTTTCGAAGGTGCTTCGGTGTTAGCCCTATACCAGCGACCTTGATCAGGATAGCCTCCATCCCCGCATCGATCATTTCGGAGAGCAATTCGGCTTGGTTTCTTTGCCAGAGGTAACACAGAGGCGTCAAACCCAGCCTCCTGCACCTAATAAACGGAGTAAAATATAGTCGCAGGTTTTGCCGTCATGGAAGTACAGGACATACACATGCTCCACTCGAACGCGTTGATAGCTTGACAGAATTGCGCCGACGGACACACCCTCGAGATCGGGGTATTGAGACTACAGCACATCAGGACTGGATCATGAGATATGAGACGGCAATGCTTCAGTGATGCGTTACTTTAACATCGGACAGCAGAAGATACAGATCCTCAGTCTCGTCCCCGGCGACGCCTCCGCGAGTCGTTGGGTCGCGTCCGCCGTATTCAGCGCCCTGCTCGACCGCTGTACCGGAGATGACGCGACGGTGGAGAGGCACGTCGAGAGCGCGCGCAACAAGTTCGATGGCGTCTTGTCCGACGGTCTGGTAGAGAAACGAGTCCAGTTCCTCTGCGGTGGGTATTAGAAGCGCGACAAATGCAAGCGGAAACGCGGACACCTTTCCCCAGTTCCGGCCCCAAGGAGGCTGCAGCTACGAGCTCATGTCCATTGCGTTGACAGTGAAGGAGATTGTAGCAGCTGTCTTTTCCGCCACTCAGTAAAGCAACGTACTTCATGGATTGGAAAGGTCTGAAGATGCTCGAGGGCCCGGCCTCCCGAATCCGGCCGAAACTCCGGTCGGCCCGTGCGAGCCACAGTGGCGCCACCGGCGTGGCCGCACTGGCCTTGAGTACATCCTCTCAAGCTCAAGCTCTTTCAGGCATCAAGAGCCTCATCATCTCGCCGAGTCTGCACCATGTCTAGCAGCCGTCCGAGTCTGATTCAGCCTCAGACTTGCAGCCCGTTTTGATATCCTTGCGTCGAATGGCGTCCACTGGCTGACACTCTAGACCTGTCTTAATAGTCTTGCCCACCTGTCTTCGCTCGCCCCACGAACTTTCTGGCCTCTCCCATCTCCGTATCCCGCATTCGTTCCTAGCGCCCACTCCTTTGTCACTCCTCATTCATCACCATCGCTATGTCTTCCCCGGAGGGCTCCGACTTCTCTCGTCGTATGTCCAGGGTATGCTTCCGGGAGACGCCTGACTATGGACCTGTCGAGGAGGCTATGGACAACCTTGACGACGATGGCGACCACGCCCCTGGCTTCGAAAACGAGTCTGTCTTTGATGCCGAAAACTACGACCTCGAGCCCATAGAAAGCGTTCCTGACTCGGAGGGCTCGCACTACAGCGACCAGTCTGCACACGAAGGGGCGCAGGACCCCGCGCTCGAAGATCGCCGTCCCTCCGATGACAGCGATGTCACGCTTTTCGATGGGGAACAGCGCGCGCAGGCGGCGCCCTCCCGCAAATCCGCCGCGCCATCATCATCATCATCTAAGCTACCCAGCGACACCATCCAGCTTCCCGCCGTCGCATACCATGGTCAGCCAACCCAGGCAGCGTTGCCCAGCCACGAGCAAGTGCCAAACCCATTTCGCCCCGTTGCCCCTCGCGCCGACCTGCTTGATGACGACCCAGATAATGGGCCCTCGATCGGGTGGTTGCAGGACGACAGCCCCCTCGACCTCGACCCGGACGACCCCAGAGTAACGGGCGTGGCGAAGTTGCTGCTAGATGATCCAGAGGACATGGAAAAGTACGCTAGGCAGAGTATGAGCCTCCGGGACATGTCGTACCGGAAGCGGCGCAAGGAGCAAACTAAGCTCAAGGTGATGTTCAATGACACCTGTACGTGGTTTATCGCTTGTGCATTCGCTTCGTTTCTCACAATGTCATGAAGCTGTTCTCAATCGCCAGAGATTCATCATCAAACTATCCCGTGCACTCATGACCTACGGCGCGCCATCGCACCGCATCGAGTCGCAGCTCGTGTCCGCCGCGCGCATCCTCCAGCTCGACGCCGAGTTCATCCACCTCCCGAACGTCGTGCTCGTCTGCTTTGGCGAACCGCACTCCGTGACGCACTTCATCAAGTGCGGCGGACGTCTGGCGCTGGGCAAGCTGCACGAGGTGCACCAGGTGTACCGGCAGGTCGTGCACGACGAGATAAGCGCGACGCAGGCGACGACACGTCTCTCGGAGCTGATGAAGGCGGATGCGATCTACGGCGTGTGGACGCGCTGTTTCCTCGCGTTCCTCCTGTCCGCGCTGATCTGCCCGCTCGCATTCGGCGGGTCCATGATCGACATGTGGATTGCCGCGGCGGGTTCATTTGCACTGTGCGCGCTGCAGCTCACCATCGTCGCGAAGAGTGCGTTGTACGCGAATGTGTTTGAGTGCGTGTCGGTTTATTGCCTAGTCGGACTCGTGCTGATCCTCATTCGCAGGGTCACCGTTGCAATGATGATTTCCTTCCTTGCTCGTGGGCTCAGCAGCATCAAGAGCGATATCTTCTGCTACACGGCTATATCCTCTGCCGGTATCGTTGGTATCCTGCCTGGGTACCTCATCCGTAAGTGTCCGATCTCTCCGCATCATAGTGTAGACCTTACGACTATGACGTAGTGTCTAGCTCAGTCGAGCTTGCATCGAAGAATATTCTGACCGGCTCCGTCAAGATGGTTTATGCCCTCATATATGCGCTTTTCCTTGGCTTCGGTCTGCAGATCGGCTCGGACCTCTATCTCCTCTTCGACCGGCCTGCGCGACACGCGCTCACCCTCCTCGCGGCGTCGATGGAGCATACTGTCTTCTACTCGGGCATGTTCATCTCGGACAACGCGACGAGCTTCAGCTCGGACCAGCCGCTCTTCGGCGAGTGGTCGTTCACGAACATCACGACGATGGCGGACCTGCACATCATCGACGGGTGCTTCCGCCCGCCGCACTTCCCTTGGTACTTGCAGCCGTTCCCGTTCTGGACCGAGTTCATTCTCGTGCCGGGCTTCTCGATCATCCTCTCGCTCACGAACCTGCAGCCGTGGCGGACGTGGGACATGCTCGTCATGGTGCTCATCTCGTGCGCTGCGTATGCGGTGAACAAGACCGCAAACCATTTTATCTTCAACCGCTCGGACGTCGTATCCGCGATCGGTGCGTCTGTGGTCGGCTTGCTCGGCAGCATCTACTCGCGCAAGTTTGGCGGGACCGCGTTCACAACGATGGTTACGGGTGTGCTGTTCCTGGTGCCGGTGAGTGGTCAATGTGACGTGCGCTCGGCACGACGCTGATTATCGGCGTCACAGTCGTGTCTATCACAGGTCGGAGGACTGACGGCGAGCGGCAACGGCATCGACATTGGGGGTGCGATGATTGCTGTCGCTGTCGGGATCACGGTTGGGCTCTTCATGAGCCAGGCGATCGTCGCAGCATTCGGCACCAGGAAAAATACAGCCATATTCTCGTTCTAAATTAGCTGCTACACTTGTCACTTCGCGATCCCTGTACTGTAGCATAGATCAGCCATATAAAAATATCATTGTTACGCATCCTTCCAGGTGGCAAATTTCAAACCAACATATTCATCTGGCAGGCCGTCTATCCCCTCATACCCGAGCTTGAGATAAAACTTGCGTGCCTCGACGTTCCGCTTGTCCATCGCCAACCACAGCCCCTCAATGCCCTCGGTCCTCAGATGCTGCACAGCGGCATCCACCAGCCTCTTCCCCCAACCTTGTCTCTGCACCTCGGGCAGCAAATCGATATGCATGTGCGCCGGGCTGAACGCGATGCACTCCTCGCGCGCTGGATCTGGCGCCTTATGCAGCAGCTCGACGTACCACGTCTCGAGGGCCGAGCGGACCTCGCCCTCGGGCGGCGCGAGCGGAAACTGCTGACGCAGCGGCGGCCACCACGCGACCTCCGCGGCGCGCTCGTACGCGCGCGTGTCGGCGGTGCCGAGGATGTAGCCCTTCACCGCGGCGGTGGTGTGGTCATCCGGGCGGGCGGGGTCGGCGAGCACGAAGCCCCAAATTCGGGCGGCGGGCGGGGCGAGGAGGACGTACGGGAGCGCCCAGACGAGGCCGAGGAGCTCGCCGTGGGCCAGCAGGGCGCTCGCGTCTGCGCCGGCATCGCCGGTGCGCAGACATATTTGCTCGAGCGCGGGGGCGTCGGCGGGGACAGCGCGGCGGATGGCGAGGGTCATCGGAAGGTCGGCCGATGGGGTGGTCAGCGCGTCATTCGAACATGCTCGCAACGATGCAGGTGGGTTTTAAGGAAGACGGGTACGTCAGGGCACGCGGCGGAGGTTCTCCGGACTGTTCGATGTTTCTGCGCCGTTCTGTGGCGTTCTGCACGGGTGTAACGTGTCTACAACACGAGCAGCAGATAGCCATCGCAAGGGCCATCGCGGCAGTCACACGACGCCCTGCCACTAAGTTAACTCCCCCCAGCCGCACCGTCATCAGGCCCCGGGGCCAGCACTGGCCACGTCCGACGGCGCGTCAACACACGTGGATCAGATGCACGAGAAAAGACTCACGCATGGCGCCGAGGGCGAGGACGATGTACAGCCAGTACTTTTGGATGAAGGACTTTTCGGCGACGGGCTCGACGGGGTCGCCCTCGGTGGTGACCGGGGGCGGGAGTCGGAGGTCGGGGCTGCGGGGCTATGTCAGCGGGATGGAGAAGGGAAGAAGAGATGGCGCCTACAGCGGGGGGTGTGTGGGCAGGGCGACGGAAACGGAGAGATTGCGCGGGGCAGCTAGAGCGGGGGTGTGTGGGGGGCAGGCGCCGTCATCGGGCACGGGGACGAGGAAGTAGTCGAGGGCTGTCGGGGGGCTGCCCGGGGCGGGGAGGTGGAGGACGATATGTTCCGCGGGAAGATTAGCGAGATGGCACTACAATAATGGAAGGATGAGAAGAGGACTGCGAAGAGGGGCGTGGGACAGACTGCGCGGACGGAGGAGATGAGCCAGGCGGCGTCCGGGTCAGCACGCGCGGAGGGGGCGAGGGCGAGCTGATAGAGGGCGTGGCTGGCGGGTGCGGTCTGGGCAAAGAGCGTGTCTGCTGACGGCGAGGGTTCGAGGGAGAAAAGCCCCGCGGCGTCGGGCGTCAGAACGGCGCGGTCGTGGAAGAGCGCGTCTGGGAGGCTGGGGTCGTATATGCGGTGGAGGAGACGCAGAGAGTTGTTGGCAGAGACGGGGGGGAGGACGGCGAGGGCGACGGCGAGGGCGACGGCGACGGCGACGGCGTGGGCGAGGGCGACGACCATGACGCAGGAGGCGAGGGACTCGGGACTCGGACGGACTCGCGCGCGGGTGAGCCCAATATTGGCAGACGGGGCCGGGATTGGCTGGTGATGGTGATTGGCCGGCAGCGGCCTCGCCCAATGGCTGGTCTCGACGGTTCTGCCGCTCTGCATCGACGCACGGCTACACGGCCCTATCGACATGCCCGGTATATATACCCGCTCCCACCCCAGCCCGTCTCTGCCTCGCCCCCCGTTGACCCCTCTGCCTCTCCCCCGCCTTTGCCCCCGCCCCCGCCGCCATGGCCCTCGACCTCGACGATGTAAAGCCCATCATCACAGATCTCACCTATCCCTCGTCCCCCATACAGACCCACACCCACACCCACACCCACGCCCACGCCCACGCCCACGCCCTCCCCACCCCGCCCTTCTCCCCCCCGCAGACCCTCACAGACGTCCCCCCAGAGACATCCGTCGTCCTTATCAACTCCCTCGTCTCCTTCTACCAGCAGGAATCCCTATGGGTACACCGCACCCGTGCCGCCCTCGAGCTCGCACTCACAGCAGCACCCGCCGCCCACCCCCACGACCCCGTCTCCTCCCACCCGCCCCCCGCCCCCTACGCCTCCGACGGCACCCTCTCCCTCTCAGACCTCTCCGTCGCAGACGACCAGTCCATCCGCCCCGAGCTCGGCTCCCCGCCCCCCCAGGGCAAGGTCCACCCCGACTCCCGCTGGCTCCAGCGCAAGAAGAGCTTTAAGCTCAAGATCGAGGGCATGCCCCCGCACACCCTCCAGCGCCGCCGCCGCTCTCGCCGTCCAACCGAGCCGCCGGCCCCGCCCTCTGCCTCGGAGACCGGCACCAGGCTGCTCGAGCTCTTTGGCCAGCTCATGGAAGCACGCATGGAGTCCTGCCACCGCGTCAGTCGATTGGTCCGCGAGGCCAACCGAGCGGATCTTTACAGCACCTGACGGGCCGGTCGCTCTGGTCTAGGTGAGTCGCCGCCATCGGGAGGCAACGCCCGGAGCGGCCTGGCTAATCGACGAATCCACAGCCCCGCCTCCGAGCTGCCGCCTGATCCGTCAGGCGATTATACCCTGTCTGCGCAGTGCGCACCCTGCTGCGCGACGACCGCTGCGTCACCGCGCGCCCGAGAATCACGAGTCTGCCCGGCTCCTGCGGAGAGCGCTTCCTTATGGTTGTAGAGGTTTCTTATACAGGGTCTTATGATGAAGGGATGTACAGTAGCACTAAGTACTTACCCGGTGCAATTCCAGAAAGTCGGGGCATTGGAAAGTACGGCGTGACTACGGCGCCAGGTCCTACGGCCGGAGTACGGCGTTGATCGCGGCTTCTCGGCACGCCCGATCCCGCCCCCCTGATTTAGGTACCAGCTCCCGCCCTCCCTCTCCCTCTCCACGCTCGCTGCAATCCCGCCCGCCCTTCACGCCGCCCGCCGCCCATTCTGTCTGCCCTGCGCACGATGCATTTTTCACCTGTTGCTCATTCACCAAGCGCACAGTACTGGCCTCTACTCTTCGAGCCGGCCGCGGACACTCAAGGCAGCAAGCGCGGCTGACATCAACGACGCTCGTGCACGGTGCTCGCCCGCCCCATCGTAGGATCAGAAAGTGCTCGAGGGTGGTAAATACAAACATGAGCGTACGTCGTCGCCTTCTCGTCCTGCACCTGTAGGCCTGATCCGTGTTCATGTGACCCCTTCCTCCGCCCCCTTCCTCCGCCTCTACCGAGCCTACCCCCGCACCTATAGCACATCTCACATAGCCTCCTGCACCATTCGCATCCTCGCAGCCCACTGCGCCGTTCACGTAGCACACTGTCGCCCGGACAAAGGATGCGCCGCCCCTGGCGGCTGCATCACTGTCTTTTTGTTGAATTCAAAATACTGTCTACTCGGGTCGCCTACCGACTATCCGTAGAGCCTCCCTACCTTGCAGCGAATATAGCATTGTATTTTCATCTTCGGGTGTTGTGCATGTGTGCTGCCAGACCAGGGTGGGTCCCCGAGCCAAAGACTGGAGACAATGTTGTAGTTACGTCGTATGATGGTGAATAAATCAGAAAAAAAAGTACTGCGACACACGTCAGTCAGATGCGGCGCGCGCAGACAATGGCGCGGGAAAGAGGGTGCGGACGTTGAGGATGTGAGACGCGGCGCGCTCGACGCCGAACTCGTTGCTGCGCTTGTAGTACCTGAGTAGAGTGCGTCTAGTAGCATAGAGAGCGGGCGGGGGAGAACGTAGCTGAGCGTTGGTCGGGCAGGACAACGGGGCAGTGACGTACTTAGCACATCTCAACTGAGACAAGTTCCAAATCGAGATCGAAAAGTCTGGGCCTATCTAGACCGCCGTAGTACGGCCGTACTACGGCCGTACAAAAAAGCGCCGTACTTTCCATTTCCCGGATGTCCTCTGCAATTCTATTCTGTGAGAGAGCGAATGGCAGGCCGACTACGTAAGCAGCCACTGCGGTGGTGATTGGCTGGCCGAGACCAGCTGCCACTAGCTGTCCTCGTCGCTCGTCCCACCGTCTTTCCTGTAACCCTCTGTCCCTCCTTTCGTTTCTCCCGCTATGCCTGCTCGCTATGCTCCGCTCCCCACAGCTGCCGGAGATCCCCTCTTGAACACAGAAATGGAGGCCGCATTCGACGACCCAGACGACTTGGACAGCGACGACGACCAGCCCATCGCACGCGCAGAGACTCGCCCCCTCCAGCCCCACTCCTCGTCCCCACTCTTCCAGAGCACACCCACCTCCCACCCCGCCACACCACGCGGTCCTGCCGTGTACGACTTTGAGAACTTCGATTATGCAAGCCTCCCCCCGCCTGGTTCACCCCCGCCCCCGACTTCGACAGCCATACCCAACTCCTTCGGCAACTCGAACGGCCTTATCCCGGCTTCTACCGATGTCGAGGTCGTTGAAGGGCCACGCTTGGGCTGGGCACGGAGGGCCGCGAGGGCCGTGCTGCCGAGCACATACGTGCGCAGCTGGGGGCTCGACTACGAGCCCCCCGTCGGCGTCGTCGGCGGGGGCACAGGCAACGACGGCGTGTTTGCAAACGTCACCGCAAAGCCCTCGCGCCCCCTGCAGATCCGGGAAGGTGCGTTCTGTGCGCCCGATCATCTCCTGATGCGATGTTCACATTCCCGTCCGTGCCTCTAGGCGACGAGATCTACCTCGTGCCCGAGGAGGCACAGAAGGATGTGCCCCCGTCGTACGCCGTCGCGCAGGCCGACGCCGTCCCGCCCTACTGGGAGACAACCGTGCACGCGCCCTCCTCGTCGGACGCCTACGGCGAGATGATCATCGATGCGCTTCCCACGGGCTCGCTCTTCTCCTTCCTCTGGAACCTGCTCATCTCCATCTCCTTCCAATTCGTCGGCTTCCTCCTCACATACCTGCTTCACACGACCCACGCCGCGCGCTTCGGCTCCCGTGCAGGCCTCGGCGTCACCCTCATCCAGTATGGGTTTGCGCTGCGCGCGCGCAGCGAGGAGGATGCGAGCTCGGGCGGCGGGTGGTTCGGCATGGGCGGGGCGTATGGTCAGGGCGGCCTGGGCAACGCCACGCCGACCTTCGAGACGAAGGAGGCCGCGGAGGACTACTATCGCGCGCTGAATATCACGATGGTGGACGGTCAGCCATCGGGGCCGATCCCGTCCGCGACGACGCCAGGCGCGACCATGGACGACATCAGCTATGTCAACGACGCCACGACAGACTGGCTGTCGTTCTTCCTCATGACCATCGGTGCGTTCTTTTACTCTTTTCAGATCCGCGTTCAACCCCCCTCATCGCGTCAACGCAGGCTGGTTCTTGCTCCTGACGTCCGTGCTCGGCTTCTGGCGCGTAAAGCGCTGGGAGCGCAACATCCTCGCTTCGCAGCAGGACGCGACCGCCGAGCCTCGCGCGGCGCGCTCCGACGGCTCGCACCGCGTCTTTGGCCTGGCCGTGCACGACTTCCCGGGGCTCCTGCGCGGTGGCCTCGGCTTATCGCGCACACGCGACGCGAACGAGTCCGAGGACGAGCCCGCCGGGACGCCGATGGTCAACATGACGCCGACGGCGGAGCGCGCCCCGGTGGGCCCCTTCCCGCCCACACACCGCCGCGTGGTCGACCTCGAGACGCTGGAGCACCGCGACCGGCTGCTGCAGGGCTCTGCACACGACCCGGAGCGGCAGCGCCAGCTCGTGCAGGCGTTCAGGGAGGACGACCAGCTGATGGAGACCATGCGTGCGGCGGGGATGCTGTGATGGACGCTGAGCTGTTAGAGTAGTGCTTGATGCTGTGTAGAATACCTAAAGCATGAGATATCTGCGGACATATACTGCTGTCCGGTGTTCATCTGCCTTTCGTTAGCATCTTTGTATAATAATTATTCGCAAGTTATCGCGGAAGTGCGACGCATTTCCTATTGAATTAGCCTGATGAAAGCTGGTCTGATATAACAAGTATTGATTTGTCTTGTGCTCTACAACATTCTTCCGCATTACATCGATCTTCTCTCTGCACGTACGATGCTCTAGATATCGTCGTTCGTCCACATCGCGGGCATGCTCTTCTTGAACGGCTCGAGCGAGAACTCAAGCGCAGAGCACGGGTATCCGATCTCGAACTTCTCGAGCACGCCCGGGTGCAGGATGCCGAGCTTCCCGATCTCGAGGTCAGCGGGCCCGTTGAGCGCGGTCGTCTGCAGCGCGCCCGCCGGCGGCCCATCCGGCGCCTGGCGATAGAAAATCGTCGCTGCGCGGCCAGGGAAGAAGGTGGGGTCTGGCGCGACGAGTCAGCGAGCGTGCGGCGACGGAAGGAAAGGAAAGGAAAGGAAGGGAGGGGAGACTAACCGGGCCGTTCCTTTAGGTAGTAGCCCGTCTCCGCCTTCGCGTCCGTGCTCGCGATGCGCGGCACCTCGAGCATCGCCATCGCGCGGTCGAGCAGCCCGTGCACGACCTCGAAGCCCGCACTCTTGTTGCACCACACCGCGCCCGCGTGGCGCACGTTGCGCGCCTGCCGCTCGCGCGACGCGTCCTTGAACACGACGTCCGCGGCCTCGAAGATGCGGATCGGGAGCGCATGCGAGCGGTTCTCGCGCACGGTCTTGAGCAGCCCCGGGAGCAGCGACGTGCGCACGACCTGGAACTCGAGCGTCTTGGGGTTCGCGATCTTGACGGCGGTGTTGTCGTCGTCTGCGACGTTGATCCAGGCGAAGTTTTCCTCGTGCGAGCACTGCACAAAGCGGGGTATCAGGCCGGTGATGAGACGGGAGGGAGACGACGCACCAGGATCAGCGGGAGGACCTCGACCCAGCCCGCGTTCGCCCACTCGTGGCGGATGATGTCGGTCAGCTTGCTCACCGCGAGTGGCTGCGCAACCGTGCTTGTCGTCGGGAACGTGTCCGGGAGGTTGTTGAAGCCGTACGCGATCGCTGCGTCCTCCATGATGTCGCATTCGTGCAGGATGTCCGGCCGTGTCGGCGGGATATCGACCGTGATCTCGTCCGGGTCCGTCGACGACGCGCGGCTGGGCAACGACATTTTGCCGAGCAGTTTCTGCACGTCGGGCGTGGAGAGCGTGAGGCCGGTACATGAGTTGACGTAGGACGCGTGCGCGGGGGTTGGCCGCGAGGAGAGGTCGGGTGTGATCACTGTACGTCCATCGGGGTAGATGATCTTAACGGGCTCAATCCTATACGCGCATGAAACCACATCCTCGGATCGCGCAAGGCACGGCATTACTTACGTGAAGGGTACCTCGCAATACTCCGAGAACATCGTGGACATGATGTTTGTGACGATGTTGAGTTTTGTCAAGTCCGTTGCTGTCAGGTCTATGTAGATGTTCCGCGTGTTGAGCGTAATTTTGCTGTGTTCTGAGTTGATTATGGGAGGGAAGGACAGCACTTGGTCGTGCTTGTCGTAGATGATGGGATATACCGGCGAGTCGCGGACGATGTGCAGGTACTTGCCCAAGTGTCGGTCGGTCTGACAGTCAAATTAATGATATATGCGGAAACGGCCGCCGAGTAGAGCTTACCTCGTACACCGTCATCAGCTCCTCCGCAGTGTAATCTTTATCCTTGTTCAGCGGCGTGAACTTGATGTCCTTCGGTGGCCGTGCTTGGTAGCGGAACGGCGCTGAGATGGTGTCCAGGTCGTGCGTGCCGATTGCGACGAACTGTCGTTTCCGGCAAATGTTTTGGTGCAACTTGTCCTGGAGGTCGATGAAAGACTCGTAGGACCGTTGAGTGAAGGTGACATTGCGGAGCACGGCGGACGCGAAGTACGGCCGAACTTGTTTCGTCTGCGGGGTCGCGTCAAGGGTGGGCAGAGGTACGGGAGGTGGGAAACGCACCTCGGGTGAGACGGTGACTTCAATCAGATCTGATTCCCCACCGGGAGGATATACCAGTTTGTATTTCGGAGCATCACCTTTGCCCAGGAAGACGCGGAGGGCGCGTGAAATGCCCTCGATGCATAACAGATCGTATCTTCATAGACATTTAGAGCGCATGAGCCCATATGCTTCCTGAGATACGTACCTGTTTGCAGGTATTTCTATCTTCAAGTGCTGTAGAACGCTTGTCAGAACATCGTTGCCGTGCAGAGGAGTGCAACGCACCGGACGTTCCGCAGGCAAGCCCTTCTTGATCGCAGCCTCGACTTGCTCTGTCGTCTGCGAAAGCCAGTAGGTTCAGCTCCCGAAAGCAAATAGCCGTTTGGATTTAGAGCGCACATCCTCATCTAACTCGATGCCAAACTCGAAGCAGAGTTTGTCGAAGTCCTCCGTAGCTGGAAGAGGTGTCTATGGGCATCTGTATAGCAGATCGTGCAGCGCTTGACGCACTGAAAGTTTGGCCGAGGCGTTCCCAGAGGTCCTCCTTGTCTACAGAAACCGTCGGCATCGTCAAGAGGTGAAATGCACGCTTGGATGAGATGGCCGACTCGTCAGATCCTGAGTCAGTCCGCGGACCCCCGAACACCACCTCTGAACAGGCCGCCACAGTAGTATACTACTACTAGTAGCCTTGAGTCACCTAGCTAGCTACTACTACTGAGTCTCTACTGGCAACTCTGCGCAACGATGGGATCCTGCCGCCCGACAGTGATAGACTCTGGTGCTCGCCTGATTCAAACGAACATGGACCGCCATGCGGAGTAGCTCGGCTTTGAAATGATATGGACTGTTGGTCTTCGTTCGGATGCGCTGTCTACTAAGTTCTGGAACGTCAGCCTCTTGCCTTTCCTCCCCAAACTCCCACCATCCATAGCGAAAACAGGTCTTTCCACTCTCTCCACACCTGTCTGACTCTCATGGCTGCACCGAGGCAACGCTCTTTGTCTACTTCTCGCTTCGAAGATCAGGACACGCTTCGTCTTCCGCAGGCGGCGGCTGACCCCTTCTACGACGCTGGACCGTCTCGCCGGCGAACGTCGGTCGACGATGAATTCCGCACCCGCAACCTTTCTGTGGACATGCCTTGCGGGTCTGCACCTCCAGACGAAAACCGGCGCGGCTCTGACGAGAGCGGCAGGACGCTATTCGACAGGTCTCAGCATGGCTCTCGCAAGCAGAGCAAGTTTTCGTTGTCGTCTTACCAGCATCCCTACGACATCCCGCCCCCATCTCTGGCCTTCGGAGGGTATGCAGACCGGCAACGGGAGGTGGTGTCACACCCTCAGCGTCATCGTGGTTTTTTGGCGGGCGTCAGGGACATCTATCAATACTCCCGCAGCCGCTCAATCTCATCCGAAGCATCCTTTGACGATGACGGGCGGCATTTCTCTTCGCGTCCGTCCATGCGTCGGTTTGACACAGACGACTCTGCACCTTTCATGGGTCTTGATCCTGACGATCCCGAAGTGACTGGGATTACTTCGACGCGGATTCACGACCTCCATGACGTAGAGGAAGGTATCGGTGGGGATAATGGGCTTCCCTACACGAGCTACAGGGAGCGCCGGAAGGAAGCACAGAGGATGCAGATCAGCTACAATGTGACCTGTAGGCGCTCTCTCCATTCACCGCTCTTCTTCGAGTCTGACTTCGTCTCTCCAGCCGTTCTTAACCGACAGCAATTCGTCATCACCCTCGCTCGTGCCCTCATCACCTACGGAGCCCCATCGCATCGCATCGAATCGCAGCTCATCTCGGCATCTCGTATCCTCGAGATCGACGCCGAGTTCATCCACCTTCCCAACATCGTTCTTGTGAGCTTCGAGGGTACCGAGTCTAAAGCGCACATAGCCCATTTCTTGAGCTGTTCAGGCCGCCTGGCGCTCGGCAGGCTTGAAGACGTGCACAGGCTGTACAGATCCGTTGTTCACGACGAGATCTGCGCGAAGACGGGCACTGAGCAGCTCATAGACCTCATCAAGGCACCCCCTATCTATGGAACCAAGACGCGCTGTCTCCTCGCTTTTATGCTCTCAGCCCTGATCTGTCCTTTGGCCTTTGGAGGCTCCTTTGTCGACATGTGGATCGCTGGATTTGGGGCGCTCATGCTTTGTGCCTTGCAGCTGAAGGTTGCCGGGAAGAGTTCTCTGAAATCGAACGTGTTTGAGTAAGTCGTGCATTTCCTAGGGCCTGGAGGCGTGCTTATCCATCGCTTAGGATTACAATCGCCATCGGCATCTCCTTCCTAGCTCGTGGGCTGAGCAGCATCAGAGTAGATTTCTTCTGCTATTCGGCTATTTCTTCTGCTGGAATTGTCGGAATCCTGCCTGGGTACCTCATCCGTACGTTATTTCCCCAGACATGTGACCTTCCTTTCTCACCGATTGTGTAGTGAGCAGCGCACTGGAGCTGGCCTCCAAGAATATCCTGACGGGGTCCGTGCGCATGGTCTACGCCCTGATCTACACCCTCTTCCTCGGCATCGGGTTGCAAATTGGCTCCGACCTTTACCTCCTTTTTGACACTGGCGAGCGCCTTCTGCTGAAAGACATCGCCTCTTCGTCGCAACGGATGATCTTATACACTGGTATGTTCATCGCGGACAACGCCACCGCGGTGGGCAACGGCATCCCACCCACGGGCACATTCGCGTACTCCAACAATACAATCAGAACGCAGGAGCACTTCGTCGACGGGTGCTACCGCCCGGCGGACTTCCCGTGGTACCTGCAGCCGTTCCCGTTCTGGACACAG
This sequence comes from Auriscalpium microsporum, assembly GCA_019914985.1. NCBI lineage: Eukaryota > Fungi > Basidiomycota > Agaricomycetes > Russulales > Auriscalpiaceae > Auriscalpium > Auriscalpium microsporum. The sequence continues at coordinate 3,575,821 of JAHLMG010000001.1, forward strand.
TTCGTCATCGTCCCAGCGTTTTCGATCCTGAGCTCGCTCGCGAACCTGCAGCCGTGGAGGAAGTTCGTCCTCATCGTCATGGTGCTCATCTCGTGCGCGTCTTATGCTGCGAACAAGGCGGCGAACCACTACATCTTCAATCGATCGGACGTAGTCTCGGCGATCGGCGCTTTCGTGGTGGGATTGCTGGGCAACATATACTCTCGGAAGTTCGGGGGTACTGCTTTCACCGTCATGGTCACTGGCGCGCTCTTCCTGGTCCCGGTTAGTAGTCTCGTCCTCCCATCCACGTTATTTACTTACATCATGTGCTCTGATAGTCGGGTCTCTCTCAAGCTGGAGGCATCACTGCCTCTGGCAACGGCATCGACATCGGCAGTGCGATGATAGCAGTGTCTGTGGGAATCACCATAGGGCTCTTCATGAGCCAGGCCATCGTCTACCTCTTCGGAACGAAGAAGAATGCCGCAGTATTTTCCTTCTGAACTCTTATCCCTATCTTACGAAACACATTTTCTGAGGGGCGTTGTGCCCGTTCATTTTCCTCGTGTACCATTAGCCGAGTATAAAACATAAAGCGTACTTCTGTTCTCCCATCTGGTGTGGCAAATCCCAGCACCTTGTACTGAGGCCCAAGCCATCTAATTCACAACAATTCCTTTTACTTCACATCTGCACTTCGTACCGCATAATCAGAAGCGGACCGCCGGCGCTTTCTCCACGCTCTCGATCGGCACTTTGTGACCCACAAGCGTCCTGATATTGTTGATGCCGTATCTGTCGGTCGCAAAAAATGACCGCACACATCAAAAAGCGAGCGGAGGGTATCGGAATTTTGCACACTAACCTGATCATGGTTGGCCGCTCAAGGCTGATGCCCCAACCATGCACATGCACGTCCTTTGGGAAGCCCATGGGCGCCAGCATCTCGGGACGGAACATGCCGCTATTACCGACCTCCACCCATCTATTGAGCATCGGGTGGAATGCAAAAATCTCAAGCGACGGCTAGAAGGTGCATGAATGAATGGACAGTGCGACGATTGCGGCCAGAGCGAGTTCATACCTCTGTGTACGGGTTGTACGCGGGCTTGAATCTAACGTTCTTGATGCCCATCTTGTTGAAGAATACACGCATGAAACCTGCCCAGAGATCAGCTCGGCGGAAGATGGCTTGGCAGGTCACGTACCGATCAGATCAGCCAAAGTGAGCCCGCGGTCGGCGACGACACCCTCGACTTGGTGGAACTCTGCAAGATGTGTCGCATCCATCGTCTCATTTCGGAAGACACGGTCAATGCTGAAGAGCTTCGCAGGTCTGAATCCATCAGTCGCGCCCTCCAGACCCTCCTTGCGTTCCACACGCCCTGATGTGCCACCAAAGTCGAACTCCTCGCCCTCGATCTGCTCGCCGCGGCACCGCGCGGCGAGCTTGTACAGCATGTGCGCAGATGAGGCAGTCGTGTGCGTGCGTAAGAGGAGTTTATGAGATTCTGCATCGGACCACGGGGCGTGGTAGCCCGTCGACCCATAGCCGCCGTGCTCATGCACCTTTGAGACGCGTTCATAGTAGTCTTTCGGAGGGTGGAGTGACTTGACGGGATCAGAGAGATAGAAGGTATCCTGCATCTCGCGCGCTGGATGTTGTTGAGGCACGAAGAGAGCATCGAAGCACCAGAAGCCCGACTCAACGAAGGATGACGTCGGCATCTCAGCGAAGCTGAAGAACGTCAATATATTTGTGAGCGGGCCAAGGATAATTCCTGGAACTCACCCCATCTCTAAGAAGATATTGCGCATTTCCTCCCGGACTTTCAGCAGTGGATGAAGCGCGCCGCCATTAGGGTATATGCCCTCGGCTTCAAAATTGTACTTTTTGAATTTCGAGGTTTTCCACTGTCCACTAAACCAAATCATTTACAGTGTATGCGTCGGGCTACGAACAAAACTTACGAAGTGAGCATGTCGACAGTCAGATCGGTCTCTGGCTTTGCGGTGGACGTGCTGAACTCCGGCCCTTTGTGCACGGTGAACCATTGGCCCTTCCTGAATGGCCGACCGCATTGAATACAATATCAAAGAATAAGGAGTCGAAGCGGACTTTTGCACGATCAGTTTGCGCTTCCTCAATTCAGCGAGGCCCTTGTCGCCCGAGGGTAGCGTGCCGGTAGAGTCAACTTGTCGCAGCTCAACTTGGGTGGTATCCTCGATGGCCGGTGTCTTCGTGCGCAGATACGAATGAGTGATCATTGTGGCAAGGTACTCGTACACGACGCACAGACTTGACTAGCCCGTTGCCTTCCTTCGCGATCCAGCCGTTCTTGAAGGCGCGTCCTTGACCAATCTTGGCGGTCTCGTCGCCGACGAGAGTTTTGAGATGAGCAGGAGTGACGGGTTCGCGGTCTCCCTTTGCGGGAAGGGCGGCCCATACGCGCGCCTCATGGGAGCCCTCGAGTGCAATGTGGGCGCCTTCTGGAGTGAGAGCATGGGACAAGGTCTCATGGGCGTCATATGTGATCATCTGGGGGGATGGGGCCAGGGTGAGAGGCGAGGATGGGCAGACGATGTGGTGAGATGGATTACTTGTCTGGAGTCGAGAGAGTTGAGTGCGCCGAGGATGATGATCTGGGCATCGGTGGAGGCTGCTGGCTGGGAGGTGCCGGGGATGGTGAGGGTGCGGGTGTCTGCGATAGCGCCATGGGTGTCGAGGGTGGTGAGGACGAGCTGTTGCAGGTCCTCGGCCATGGTGGTGAAGCGAGTCACGGTCAGTGGACTGTGACTCTGAGTGTGACGCGGTTACGCGTACGTCTGGTGGCAGGCGCCGAGGCCGTGCCGAAGCCGTGCCGGCCGGGCGGTGCGGACCAAGACGGGCTGGCGGAGGTAATCTTGCTGAGCAACTTGAACAGAGTGAGGCTGCCGATTATTTAGTGCGCCCGTCTCTTGCTCCCGAACGCCCATGGCCACCCTTGTCCCTCCCCAGCCTCCCCGTCACCGCGCGTCCTCCACAAACCTCAGGCCCGCCTTGACCATCGCCACCCTCGGCGCACGCCAGAAGGGCTGTCTGCTTGACACAGTCCCAGGCACTCCTCCTGTCACTGCGGATCCTCGCAAGGCGCTGTCCCCACCAGCATCGCCCTCCAGGCTGTCTACCATCGTATCCCGATGTCTGGAGCTCTTTCGCAAGGACACAGAGCACTCATTCCTCTCCGGCCCCTCCTCTCCTCGCTCCTCCTCCGACGACTCCATCCTCCCCATGTCCGCATCAACAACCGTTGTCGGAGACGATCTTCTTGAGAAATCGACCTTCACGAAAGCAAATCCACGATCATGGTTTGAGGGCACGCCCTCTGTACGTCTCTCCCCCTTCCCGTCCTCCTGTCACATGAGCTCATCCATCTGCTCGTCAGGTACATGCCCCCATTTTGTTTGTGATAACAATGTTTCCTGTATCCACCGCCATTGTTGTCTTCTCGTTCTGGTCGTTGCCGTTCTCCTTCTCCTGGCCGCAAAACCTCGCCGACCTTGCGCAGCTCGGTCGCGAGCTCCATGGCTATTCCCAGAGTGGTCATGGGGCGCTTGCCCATGTTCTCGGCGTCATCTCTGTGGCCACGATATGGATGCATGCATGGTCGGTTCCGGGGAGCGTCCTCTGGGTGAGTCGTCTCCCGACTCTGTCCGTTGCATCGTCGTTTGACTGGGTTCCAAAGAACGTCCTAGCCGGGGCCTTGTTTTCGCCTCTTTTGGCAACTGTGCTTCTTGCTGTTCTCACCACCGTTGGATCCATTTTCGCCACCTTGCTCGCAACGCCGCTGTCCCCCTTCCTCACCCATTTTTTCCCGCGTCCGTTGGCTATGGCCCGCAGCGCCTTTGAAAGCGATTCGGGAAACAGCACCAAGGCCAAGTCACCTGCGTGGGTGCGATTGACGGTGCTTCGGCTCATCGGCATCGTGCCGTGGTCCGGCATCAATGTCGCGTGCGGTGCTATTGGAGTGTCTATCTTCGACTGCGGGCTGGGCACTTTTATTGGCTCTATTCCGTGGACCGCGGTAACCTGCCAGGTACGAGCATTATCAGGCCTTGCATGCCGACATCTGCTGACACTCTATCCTACGGTTTCCAGATAGGAGATATCCTGCAGACGGTGGCCTCGACCCCATCGCCCAATCCAGAGACCATCTCATCGATCCTAACCTCGCCATCCATCATCATCAAGCTCGTCTTCCTATCGGTTCTTTCTTTGGCCCCCATCCTCGGCCGAGATTACCTGAAGGCCTGGCTCTCTCCCACGGCCGTCGAGGGAGATGAGGAGCGCGTCTCGCGGTGGGCCTGGATCAAGGATTGGCGAGCCAAAGTCCGCGCTGCGTCCAGCTCACGATCGCCGCCTCAAAACCAAGTGGAATTGGAGGCCCTCGTGGAAGAGAAGCGGTCATTGCCCTGAAGTCATCGCGGTCGCGCAGTCGGGCTGGTTAGTGTTGCCACGGCGCAGCTGGCTTCCGGCTAGCCGTGAAGCTGAGCCGAAATTCGGCCAAGCCGAACCATTATGTAAACCAAGTGGCTAATCAGATACGGCGTAGCTCAGCTGATGGCTTTAATTAGCTCAGACTGCCGCAAGCCACAGCTACGAGACTTGTTGCCTAATAAGGCAAGTGTACCAATCCCACCGCGCCGCGCAGTCTCAGCCTCTAGACGCTTGCGCCAGGGTGCGCCAGTGTGCGCCAGGGGTGCTGACTGGGACATATTGGCTGAATGACTCGATTGCATCACACTCTAGGCGGTTTACATCCCACCAGGGCCTGCTACTTACTAGGCGACATGTACAGCAACCTCTATACATCATGCATACGCAGAACAGTACTTAAATATGCGGTGAGAGACGTAAGCGGCGAAAGCTCCCGCCGTATACTAAATTATAAGTTGTGTAACAGACCCGTTTCCTTGTATGGTCGGTCATTGGCGTGATTTAAGTGATTTCAAGATGACGAGGACTCGCGCCAGGGCCCGCGCACGGCATCGCACTTGACTTCCGCGGCGTACCATTGGATGGCCTTCCTGCTGACCTGACGTCGAGTGAGATTGATGGCCTTGAGGTGCTGGGGCCATGCGAAGGGCATGGACGCGTTGGCCGGCGCGGAGTGCGAGCGGCCGTGCGAGGGGCGGTGCGCGATCGCGGCGATTGGCGACGGGTGGGGTTGGCGCAGAGAGAGGGATGAGTAGGACGCGAGCGCGGGGAGGAAGATCATGGGCAGCACCGCCTGGCGCGGGTACGCGCGCGCGTGCGCAGGGAGACGCGACTCAACGAAGGAGAGGCAGAACGCCGCTGCGGCGTCGAGCGCCTCGTCTCCTGCCCTCGACTCCGACCATCGCCTCCGTCATCCCGCCCTCTACACGCCCATAAACCTCCCTTATACTCAGAGGTCTGTCCGATTGCCTCGATGTGCTCAGCCATCCATCGCCCAAATGCTGACCCTACTACACCTCTCCAGCCGCCTTCATTATCCATCGGTGCCGCGTTACCTACCCGTCTTCTGAGCTTCCCTCCATCGCCCGCACTAGCACAACACAGCAGGTGAGCCGCCCATACGCTGCTCCTCCATCGAGCGCGCTGATGCGCTCTCTTGCACAGCCGCGCTCTCTTTGCATCCATCAGGTGCGTCGCCCTCAGCCTCTCGCATCGCCCGCGCCGACGAGGTGCGTCGCCCGCCTGCTGCTCTCCACCCCATTCGCTGACGCACTCTCCTGGGCAGCCGCGCTCTCCGGCCTCTCCTGCGCCCCGCCTAGTACAGCCAGCGCGCTGTCCATCCTCCATCGCGCGCGCTGACGCACCCTCATCTTCCACGGTCCGTTGAGCAGGTACGCCACCCTATTCTCCTCGCTCCTTCATCGCACGTGCTGACGCGCTCTCTTGGCATAGCAACTGTACTGCGTTCCCCGGCCTCCTCGCTCCCCCACCTCGCCCGCCCTCAAACGCAGATATGTCAAGCGCCATGCGCCGCGCCGTCGCCGAGTTCCTCCAGGTGTGTCGCCGTCTTGCTGCCCAGACCGGCTGCTTCCCGGGCTGCCAGTGGCTGAGCCGTACCCTTCCAGGATGAGGACGGCTACAATGATTTCGTGCGGCGCGCGTCCGAAAGCCGCGTGGGCGAGCAAGTTTGGCCAGGGCAGTGCAGCAAGCTGGGGCACAGGAGTGCGGTATCATGGGCCATCGGGGGTTCAAACAGCACCAACCAGCGCGTGCTCGTCCTTCGCGTGCGCCGCGACGCCCAGGGCCGCGGGTTGAAAAGCGTTCGCGCAGGCGAGATCAAGTTGGCTTTCAATGCCGCCGCGCCGCCGACCCTCCACGCGTTCGTCCAGCTATGGCGCGCTCAGCTCCGCTCCTCGCGCCAGGTCTGATATAGCTGGGGATATAGCCTGGGGGAGGTCAGCAAGCCGGCGTGGGGTTCCCAGAGCGCGGAAAAAAATTGCGAGATCATCCGAGCGGCTGAAGCACGCGTATAGGCGCATGTACATACAGAGACGCTGTCGTGGCCGGTCCCGAGACCGACGAGCTCATACAGCCTCTTCTCGGTAACAAGCTCGAGCAGCTTCGGATACACCTCGTCGAAGCCCTTCACGCTGCCCGTCGCAGACCATGAGAACGCGACGATCGCCGCGGTTGACAGCGTGTCCTCCGGCGTGCGCTTCATCGCCGTCGACTCGCTGTCGTGCATCTGGTCGTACAACAGCGCGTGCGGTAGCGAACCGCTCAGTGGCGTGACGAGGCACGGGTGGATCGGGCCCATCCCGGACGCAGTCGGCGGGGCGACCCACGACGTGCTCGAGAGACACGCGGCGTCCATCGAGCCGATGGGCTTGCCCAGCCCGTCGCGCCAGACGATGCGCTCGAGCTCCTTGGTATATCCCACGCGTTGCCCGCGCCGCGGACGAGGCTGTTGATGCCCAGTCGGCTCACGAAGACCGTATCTGTGTCTTCGCTGCCGGGGAACAGCTCCGCGACGACGTACAAGTCCGGGTTGACCTCGCGCGCATGGTCAAGGAGGAAGGCGCCGACGTGAAGCGGCGTCGAGTGGCAATTGTCGAGGCGGAAGTCCGTGAAGGCGCGCGCGAGGCTCGTGGCGTACTCCGTCATATGGTCCCAGAGGAACGGCGAGTCCTCGCGTGAGGCACCGTAGTTTGAGCTTCACGCAGTCTCCCCAAGCGATGATGGTGCGGTGGAAGTACGCTTTTGACACATGTACGCGCAGGACGTCTTCCCCACGTCCTTCGCGGCTGCGGGTGCCATGGAAGAATGCCTGCCCGTGTCCTGCGTGCGCCGCGATGGGAGACGAATCGCCAGCCGGCGTGTATGCGCGCGGGGTGGTGGATGTCTGTCGAGGACGACTTTGAGGAAAGCGCCAGGCATCGGGACGGGCCGATAGCGGAAGGCGACCCAGGGACACAGCGCGTCCATCTGTCCCGGCCACGAGAAGGAGGGGCGCGGCTGTTTCAGGGCCTGGAAGGCAGTGATGGGAGCAGATAGTGAGCGCAGGGCGGTCGGGTCCAGGGTGCAAACACGTACCGTTCCTCGACAGACTGCAGAAATAATGCTGCGCACGTGCGGGCAGAGTCTCTGGGGCGGACTCGGTCGCCCCGCGTGGCAGAGAAATGCAGAAATACTGGAAGTACGCATGGAGAAGGAAAGTGGGCGGCCTCCTCACCCAGCGGACTGGTGAAGTGCACCGTGCGTGATGGGGCGGGCGCTGTGCATCCACGGCGGCACTGCAAGCGGCAGAAGTTGACCGGTGGACGGTAAATCTTGGCACTGAATGCAAGAAATGTACGGGGAGAGATGCGTGCAGACTCAGAACTGGACCGAACGGAGGATGGGTCGACAGGAAATGTTGACTCACGGGGAAACCCCGCGGCGTTTGGGACGTTACAAGAGCCTAGGATGAAGAGTTAGTAGGATGCATACAAGCTTAAGACACTAATTCGGAGCTTACTCGTAGATGCCCCGCTTTGTATACAGTATAAGGTGCAGCTTGCATGGAGACCTAACCCCGGTCTAGGGTTATGGCATCGCCTCTCGCAACTTACCTTGCCGCTCTTTTCTCTCGCGTGCGATGCATCGGCGGCGCATTGATGAGCATATCTGTTGATATGAGGGGCGCACATAGATTACAACGGGGGATTTCCGTACACAATGCCTGAAATTATCGTACAGTTGCGTCATACACATACCCGCTATTCTGCACTCTCCGCAATAGACGAGGGGCGGGTAAGAGGAAATGTCGGCAGGCGGCCTCGACGTTTGTAAAAATAACGTGCGTATGACTCGTACAAAGTCACCTCGTACGCCTTGAAGGCCTGCTCCGATATCGTTACCTCCATGCTGTGGGTGTCCGCGTCCTCGAACTCGGGCCATGGGCTGATCAGGGCTCGCCAGCGCAGCACTCCAGCCCGGCGCCATACCCAATCATCTGACAGAAGACAGTCCAACTGCGCAGGGTCCGTCGGGACGTTGAGGGATCCGTTGTTGTTCCACACTCGCAGCCAGCTGAGATGCCGGTGGTACCCCACGGGCTCGCCGATCTCCGCCATTATTTCTGCGTCCAGCTGCAGAAGCTCGAGACGGAAGTGCTTCACCGACAGCTGCCAGGCCACCTCCTTCCACAGTAACTTGTCGTTTGCGGCGCGCTCGGCGCTGATCGGGTGATTCCGCCATTGCGGAAGGTCGTCGGGGTGGTAAGGGGGGAAGCTGTAGATCGCTCCAAAATGCACGGCGACGTTCAACTTCTCGACGATCCGCTTATCATGGGCCCCGGTCGTGCGGGATGACTGTGCGTCCGGCTCACGCCGCTTCCCCAAAGTCGTCGTCGGCAGTGGATGCGGCGGCAGCTGCGCGATGAGCTCGGCAGAAAATTGGGGGCGGTGCTTCGACCTCGGCCGCAGACTGAATGCATGGTACCTGCCTTCCAGCGCCACCTTCCATGCCGACGCCGTGAGAGTGGTGGGTTGCTCCTCCTCCGAGTGCACGGCGATGAAGCAATGCGGGCGGATGCGCAGCCAGTTATGCATCTTCTGCCCTATGTTGCCGGCGAAGGCGTGGAACGGGGGGAGGCTGTACTGGATGGGTTTTTTGTTCTGAATCGCCAGCATGTCTGCGAGCTTTGCCTCAATCGGAGCCCAGAAGTGGTTCGTCGCCGGCAGCCAGTTTGGGCGGCCTGGAGCATCGCGGGCGTCGACGCGCGGACTCGTGGTGCTGGCGGTCGCCTTGCCTTTTCCTTTGCTCCATCGGACCTTCTTCGCAGGTGGGGCGGCAGCGTCTACAGCTAAAAGATCAGGCCAGGACTGGAAGGCACGAAGTGAGATCACGTACCGGGGGCGTAAGTGGGCTCAGCATGGAATTGCTCGTTGTCATCATATTCATATGCAGCGGCGCGCGAAGGACCGGCGTGCGCAGGCGCTTGTAGATCCTCGAGAGTTGCCGTCATCGTCGGAGGGTCGTCGGGCGCGTCGGGGATGATCGGGCGCGGCGGGACGATTATGGGCTTACTGCTCAGACAGAATCGACGCACCCGGTCTGCGAATCCCGCGTGCGCGTTGTCAACCGCCACCCCGTCCTTCCATGCGGGGGCTTTGACGGTGATGTTTCCCAGCTTTTTCGTCTTTTTCGACGCGAAAACGTCCGTCCAAGGTGTCGGCTTGACGACGGCCCGAATCCAGGTGTTGCGATCGAGGGAGTGTAGGGGCCGCACCCACCAGACAGGGATGCCGACGCGATACATCATTTGGACGGTCAAGAAAGACCCCGTGATGACTCCCCGGACGGGCGCGATGGACGCGGGCTCGGACGCAGGAGCACCATCGATCCGCGGCTTGAAGACGACCATGTAGTTGTACCACGCCCGCAGGTCCAACAGCAGGCGCTGGGCCTCGCGGTGCCACTGAATCGCCTGTCCGAGCGGTAGGGTGCGGTCGAAGCCGGCGATGGCCATGGTGAGGGCCTCGAATTGGCGCTCCACGTAGTGCTCGCCGACCTTCTCGTGGATGACGCACCTATTATATGCATCCGCAGCCGCGTCACGGAGGCGGGTAATGATGGAGGTGTCAATGCGGCCGTACTCAGGGCCAAAGGGATCCGTGCGCCAGTCGTGCGCGTTGAAGGAGAACCATGGTGCACCGTCGTCTTTCCAGACAGCCAACTCCTTGGGGACGACGACGCCCGTGCTAATGCGCTCACGGGGTCGAAGCCTGAGAAAGTCCAGCGACGGTAGCGGATCGGGTCCAGCGAGCTTGCTGCCGGTGCATCGCAGAAGGAGGGGATTGGCGGGTGCGAATGCTGCGTGGGGCTCTATCATGTCAAAGACTTGGGGCCATTTGAGGTGCTCGAAGGGCCCGAGCATGCCGTCGGTATAGTATGAGAATTCTTCGTCGCGACTGTGCGTGGGCACGTCGGGGACGAAGTCGGCATTCGGCGACGAGATCCACAGCTCGCCTTTGCTTCCAGGGAGCTCGGCCACGCAGAGCGCGTCGCTCGCGCCGCGATTACCGCCTTCCGGAGGAACAGAGGAGACTGCTGCCGTGACTTGCTGCACGTCTCGATAGTGAGATAGTATTTCGTCGGACCCGCTGCGACGAGTTCAGTTGGCTGCAAAAAAAGGGTGGGAGGACTCACGCGCTGTCGGCCATTGCACGCGCAGGCTCAGAGCACTATTTCGCTTCGGATTTAAGCCGCAAACCGTCCGCACGAAATATTGCACGCGCCGCTTGTAATCTAAACCGCGGTCCATCAGCAGATTACTCGAGCAGCAGCCCGGCTGTCCAGAAGGCGCCTGGAGTGGCGCCGTACAAGGACAGGGGGCTGCAAAAAGGATGGGACTTGCGAGGTATGAGCCGCACGGCACGCAGAGTCTGGTCCAAGGTGATGATGTAGTCTTGAAGCCTGCCGGGGCGAAGGCAACGCGCCCAAGCTCACAAGTGCAGCCCGTACAGGCTGCACTCCAGGTGAGACTCGGACAAAACAGCCTCGTACAGGCTGTTTCGTCGCAAGGAATAGAAGGTCCGCGAGGGTTTGATGCCACGGGAGTGGTGGGATATGCAAGTGAAAAGAGGAAGATGTGGATGCGGCGGCAGCGGCGGCAGGACAGCTGGTGGCGGTGGGTCGACGGGGAAGTGTGGGCGGCGGTGAGTGGTGGACTCGGCGGGGAGCTTGGAAGCGGAGTTGAAACTCACGCCAAAATCGTGCCTGGCCGAGCGTCAACCCCGGGGCCCGGGCCGCCGCCCTCCCCCGCCCCCATTCTCTGCGATAAAACAGCCTGTACCAGGCTGTTTTGTCTGGATTCGCCTGGAGTGCAGCCTGTACGGGCTGCGCTTGCGAGCTCGGGAGCATCGCGCTTCGTCAAGGCCCAGACCCCAGCGCCGACTCGCCGACGTACGACCCGCCGCGCGCCCAAGACGACCCGCACTCCACGGTGTCTAGTATCTACTACATGGCAATGGGACCCCATCCCCCACTACCCCGCGACGAAACAGCTTTTACAGGCTGTTTTGTTTTGAGCCTCCTGCCATCTAGCCGGCAGATTATCTGTCTTACAGATCGGACGATTTATTACACATGAGCTATGATACAATACATGTGATACAGCTGTCGCCGCTAAAAGCTAGCAAGATGGGTCTGTAAGGTTGGCAGCAAAGGAGGCTACGTCCTCTGGCGCTCTCCCATTCCTCTCCTCCGTGTCAAGCAGGGCTTTCAGCTCGTCCTCAACAGCCAAGCCATCCGTGAAGCTGAGGCTCCTGCCCTGTCTTAAAGAGAATTTGAGCATCTGCAGGGCCTCCATCATGTCGGAATTGATGCGATTGCGGCGTGCGGTATCAGTCTGTTTGCTTGAGGAGAACACGCGTTCACATGGCACTGAGGACGCCTGTATCGGCAGGATGGACATGGCGAACTTGAAGATAGTCGGGTATCTTAGCTGGTTCTCCTACAGGATGTATGAGGTCAAGGGCAAGAAGACGACAGTGGCATGTCATACGTACCTGCCAAAATGTAAGGCTATCCGTCCCTTCATTTGTGTCGCTCAAGTAGTTTTCCACCTCAGCCTCCAAAGATCGGGACTGTGGTCGGTTATGATGGCGCCGCATGCCCAGTATCTCGTCAAACCAACGCTGCCCGTTTGAGGAATTCATTGCGGGGACAGGTTCCGGCATAATGGGAGGGCTGTAGGACTTTCTAAGCTGCGGTCAAAGTTAGCCAAGGACGTGCGCTGTTGCAAACGACTCACCTCCTCTACAAATATATCTCGTGCTCTGTCCTCCTGATCAGGATCGTAGTAGTGGAACCAGTCGAACTTTTGTGATGGATCCACGGCTAGAGCACAGTGAGGATGCAGGTAGAAGTTTGAAGCTCTAAACTTACCCATAGCAAAAATATACGCTGGAACGAGCTGCGCTCGCTCGCTATACTGCAGCAGCTTCACTATGCCCTTATTGACGACTTCGGCAACCTCTGGATGGTCTTGCGCATGCTCCGACCATTTGGTAATCATGGCTTCGAAGGCTGGGAGAGCATATGAGAGCGTCGGGATTTTTTCATAGGACAGTCGCTGTTGGAAGGCGTGGGGCACCTTGAGGGGAGGGTGAGATATGCTGCCACCATTAATCCAATATAATCTTACCTCTAAAATATTCTTGAGCTTCTGCAAGGCCCTCCACTCCGAGTCCGCGAGTTGGTACCTCCGCAGGCCCGCGAACTCAGGATTGCTAAGGAATTGCTTGATAGGCTGTTCAGGGAGCGGGCAAAATACTCAGCGTTCATAAGCACCGCGGTGAATGCGATCCCTCACCTCACGCAGCAGTAGAGCACGGTCGATCATCAGCAGTGTGGACGACCACCGTGTCGATACATCCCGCAGTAGCTCCAGCTCTTGTATCCCCATCATTTTCAGAACATCAGAGAAGTGCTGTCGACGGAGCGAGGACGCGCGTATCTGGGGCGTATTAGAATCAAAACAAACGAGAACAAAGCCCTGCTCACTTTGCCCACTAACGTTCGGAGCAGTGCAATGGGATCGTCTCTCAGGTCATCGGCGAGTGAGGGCCAAACTGAGAGACTCGGCGCTGTGGCAGCAGGCCGGACATAGTCGTCCGCACCCGGGGCGGCATAGGTCAGGTCGGTTACCGCGTCTAGAACGGCCTTGCACCCAATATTCACAATGTGCGGAAAGCACCTGTATAGCGGTGAGTGGACTTCAAAAGGCGAGGAGTAGGATTAAATACCGTATACGCCCCTCCACTTCATCGAATTCAATGCCTCGCCACCTAAGCTCGCGGGCCAGGGCTGGCATGCACGTATCGTTGTTGCTCGCATTGTCCAGCGTGATCCAACCGATCTAGATGAAGTGGATCAGCATTAGAGCCAGCGCTGGAGGCGCTGGATAGGCACCTTGTCGAGGAGCTCTAGGCGTTCCAGAACGAAAAGGAGCGCCTTCGCCAGATGCTCCCCCGTATGATGCCCGGGTACCCTTATGAAGCCGATCAGATCGGCCCGCATTGTCAACTTGTACTGTTGGCCTTGGGAGGTCGCCTGTAGGGACCCTTCGATCCAATGGGCAGTGACCGCCATATAGGGGACCAGATTTGAATCTGTCCATATGTCACTTGTGAACGATATCCGACCCATTGAGCTGACCTTGGGAGTCGTCAGAAATGTCTCAGGTAAGGGAGGTATGACCTACCCTCATAACGCGGCTTAGCTCGAGGAAATGATCCTCTAACTGTTCTTTGATCCGATTCCGGACTGTCGTTCTGCCTGGGATGTCAGCCTCCCGAAGCTCCTCTCTGAGCATCAGAAATATGTTCCGCAGGTGTCGAGACTCTACGACGTTGATGGACTGGGGGTCACGCACTTGTCAGGAATGTTGGACCAGAGATAATGTATTTATATCACACGCCTGATCGTCTGCCACGATAAACTCCACCAAAGCGTCGACGAAGGCTTCGTTGGTGAATTTTTTCCGGGGGATTCCTGGCCTCCCTGCATCCTGGGGCCTGCCCGGCTGCACAGACTCTCGGTAGGCGTTAACGAAGGGCAGCGCCTCGGCCGCCGTGATCTTTATCTTAGATTCGTCGCATACACGTACCCAGTCTGGGAGGTGCTCTGTGTACAGATGGCGACGGAGAGTCCCAGTCCCAGTCCCGAAACTGAACGCGGAGATCTTGTGAGCGATGTCCCGCTCGCAGATTTGTCTAAGAGGCGGTCTTAATTAGCTGCAAGGTGCGAAGGTGCAATGAATGTGACCTACTTGCAGAGTTTACAATATCTTTTCCCATCGAGTTCTTGGAAAAAAGCCCAGCAGTCGTTAGCCGCGTGCCTTTTCTTGTTTCCGGCCGGGCCAGCTTGCCGTCGCTCTTGGACTGCTGCAGGATCAGGCCGGGCGTTCATCGCGGGCTGAGGGAGACGCGGCGGCGGAGGCGGCTGCTGCTGCTGCTGCTGCTGCTGCTGCTGCTGCTGCTGCTGCTGGCGCTGCTGCTGCTGGTGCTCGGGGTGCTGGTGAGGGCGCTGCTGCTGCTGCTGCTGCTGCTGCTGGTGGTGGTGTTGTGTGGCAGGCTGGCGCTGCTGCTGCTGCTGCTGCTGCTGGTGCTGTGTGGCAGGTTGGCGCAGCTGCTGATGAACGTTCAAGTAGGCGTTCTGCTGTGGCGGCTGGGGTGGCTGATATTGATGGGTCGGTGCTGTAAGCTGGTAGGCCTGCTGATAGTCAGGTTGGGGCAGGCGCGGGGCGATGGGATGGCGTGGTGCGACCTGGTGAGACGCGGCAGGGTAATCTGCGGGGGCATAATGGCCTGCCTGGGGTTGCGGATTCCGCAGGGGAGCAGCATCAGGGGAAGATAGATGCCACGTCGACATCCCAATGCTGCTATGCTCAGACGTGGGGCTGATGTTATAGATGTCGAAGTTCTCGGGCGACTGCCAGCGTGAAGGGGACGCAAACTCCGCTCCCGGCGTGATTGGCCTCTCGAAACCGGGAGGTAGACGAAGTAGGGAGTGATCGGCGAGAGGGCTCGAGGACTCGGGGATGGCGTGGCTCCTAGCATGGGGCTCCGGAAGCCGCTCACGAAGGGGGACTTGTTGCGCGGATGAAACCGCCTCGTCGGGATATCCTGGGGTCGCAGCCTCGGGGTGATGAGGGCCGTGAAGCGACTCGTGAAAGGGGCCCTGCTGAGGGGATGGGACCGACTCGTTGGGATATGATAGAGGCACGATCCCGGGGCGGTGGATGTGGCTTGGAGTGGCCGGATGACGACCGGGGGTCAGGAGCTCGGCAACAGGCGACAGGCCGTGCTGCAGTCGCGCCTGGGGGACCGTGTGAGTAGGCGGCAGTGCGACGAGGAATGGATCATCAATGTTGCCCCGTGCGGGCCCATAGTCGCCTGCTAGGGGAGCAGGGTCCGCCTGACGCCGGAGGCGGGAGCGTGTATTGACGGCAGGGCCTGACAGGGGCGTTAACGACGGTCTGTGGAGATGAAAATGGAGTTACCTTCCAGGCGAAACGTGGTCTGCAGGGCTCCACCAGGCAGCTCAATTTCGACGTCGGAGGGTTGCTTCCCCCTCCGGCCTTTCCCTTTTGGCGTAGCGTTTTTCCTTCCCCTCCGCATGGCTGAGATCAGCGTCAGTCTTATTATTCAGGAGTAATGACCTGATTAAACAGACTTACACAAGCGATGCCGGGCCGCGTCGACAGGCGAATGCAAGCGGCTGCAGCGAGCTGACGAAGGCGGGCCGAGGGCGTAGCGCTAGGCCTCGGGTGGCCGGGATTATGCTGTCTGGCGCGTCGGATCAGCAGGGCGCCAACTCCTGGAAGGATCGCCCGGCCCGTGGAGTCCAACGTACCGGGGCAAGGGACTGCTTCAGCGAAGGATTCCCCGCGGAGGCAGCGTCACAATCCCGCACGAGCAGCTTCTAGAAGCTGCACGCAGGGCGATATGGGGTAAAACAGCCTCTGAAAGCTGTTCTGCCCGTGGGTAGCGCCCGGTAGGAATGAAGAGGGCGGGACTTGGCGTAAATGGTCGAAGCAGGAGGACGATGGGTCTGCGGGCGGGTAGGGCAGCGTACGGGGGGCGGCGACGAAAAGGGAGGCATTGAGGGACATGCTGTTATATATACGGGGCTCTGAGTGATGAAAGAGAAATACTGAGCGGAGAAATAAAATTACTGAGAGCCGGAGAATATCAGCATGCATCGACGGGCGTGGCCTGGTGGCACCAAGATTATCAGCCGAGGCTGTGAGCGGGGCTGGGTTGCGCCAGGAGGCAAAATAATGGTATTCGGGGAATCTCCGACCCCTTCCCTCGAAAAGCCCACGGTGGGGCGGCCTGGAGGCAAAAATAACATAGATTGAGGCATCGAAGAGCGCGGGATCGCGGTAGGAAGGTAGGATCGCGCCGGTGAGGCAAAAAAAGCTCTGCCAAATGAAAACCCTGACCCCTTCCCTCGAGCCCACCACATTCACCTGGTGTGGAGTTTACGTCCGCAGCCCTCGAGACAATAGATGCCCAGCCCATGCTGGCGTGTGCTTGCCGCTTTGTACCGCGAAAGGCGATCAATGCTCGTCCATTGAATCGTGGGCCGTCCACGTGTGAGAGTGCAGGCGATTATCAGTGTGCATATCGGTCTCTGACGAAGACATACCAGCTCCCGTGACGTTCTTCTTACCTTGAATGTAACAGAGGCCTTCTGTATGGGAAGATGGGCTCTCTTCGTGGGCGGGCACGCCGCCGAGTCTCCCATGGGACTGCCTGAGCTGAGAGTCTCGGGGCCTTCTAGCAGCGCAGTAGGGACCGGCGCAGACCACCCGCAGAGGGCGCAGATTACGTCTAGAACGAAATAGAATCAATCTTCACGTCAAGGGTGCCGCTTGGAATGAAAGAACCTAGCCGGAGGATGCGTCCACGCCTCCCAAGAACGGCGCGTCGATGCCCTCACAACGACGCGCTGACCAACCTGGAGCACGTGCTCGCGCGCTCTGTTCAGTACATTATCAGCGCTCGTCGTTCAACCGCCTCAGCGCCTTCAAGCCTCACATCCCCACATCCCCCACCATGTCGCTCTCTCACACGCTTGGCGATCGGACGAACGTTGGCGGTATCTTCACAGGCGGCGAGCATACGAGGGAGATATGCACCTACGCCGAGGCCCCCGTCTTCGGCTCCTTCCACTCCCAGCGCGTCGTGCCCCACGGCGACTCTGTCGGCACCGTTCTCGCGCGGCACACCCTCGTCGTCGAGCAGGGGCTCAGGAATAAGTACCCGATCACGCTCGGTGACTTCACGCTGCCGGACCCTTCCAGCGTTGTCACCTACGACGACTTTAGCCGCGCTGACACCATGCGTGAGTAGCGCGCCCTCAGAGCGGACGGCAGGCCACTCACCTCCTACCTCTACAGGCTGCATCACGCCGGATCAGCTCAATCTTCCCGCCCGCGACGTCATACCTGGATCTCCGGGCGGCGCGGGTGTATCCTACCCAATCCCTGCTCTGCACGGTGCTGAGGTGGAGGCCGTCGGTAAGCGCGGCCAGCAGCGGTGCCCAGTCGGCTACTTACCTTCGTACAGCCCACTCCAAGTTCGTGGACGCCATGCTGAAGGAGCACGCGCTCAAGCAGCGGGTCCAGCAGCACGCCGACATGATCAAGCACCTGAACAGTGTTGTCCAAACCCTGGAGGCGGACCGCGCCCAGCAGCTGGCCATCAACTCCGCGCAGGCGGCGCTGATCCAGCAGCAGGGGGGGATGATCGAGAAGCTGCGCAGGGCGATCGAAGGGCTGGTGGTGGATGTGGGCGTCCTGAAGGCGCAGCGCAACTAGTGTGTGGTGTAGTGTAGTGCATGCAGGTGAGTATGGCGCTTGTAAACGGTGCGGTGCGATGCTGACGGACGTCTGCAGTGCGCCGTTCCGAGAGCCGCGGGGTGTGAGGTTCTTTCTTGTGGCATAGCGCCAGCGTCTCGTAGTCTCTTAGTCCTGTAGTCTCCTGTGCCATCCTGTCATGTGTCATGTGTCATGCGTCGCCTGTAGGGCCTGTAAACATGTCATCGCGTCGGCCTTATGGCCCTGTAGCAATCATACTGTCTCTGAGGGCTGTCGTCTGAGGACTGTTGTCTGATCCAGAATGATGAGGCCCGGCCCAGGGGTGAGCGGGCCCGGCGGAGAGGGGAGTCGCGGCCTGCAGACGAGGGGAGTCGCGGCCTGCAGACAGGCGGCCGCAGAGGGAGAAGTGGGGCCCACAGAAGATGGAGGCCCGTCTAAAGCATGCAGCCTGTAGAGGCTGCAGAAAGACTGGGGAAGACAGCCTCTAAAGGCTGTCCCTCACGCGATGGAGAGAGGTACGGAGGGGGATCGGCAGGTAGGATTGGAGAGAGATCCGCAGGCGGGCGTGGAAGTGGGATAGCGCGGAAAACTCCGGTGGACTCAGCCGACTCGTGCGATCGCCCGCCCTCCCGCCTTCACCACCGCTGCCCGCCTCCCCCATCGCCGCCACCACCCGACCGCCACCCACCGTTCTGCCCTCGACTGACCGCTCCTCCCCTGGCCCATCGGCGCCCACCAGCCCTCCCGCTGCCGCCGCCGCCGCCACGCTCGCTCTCACCGCTGCCACCTTCGCGCCGGCCGCATTCATCGCGCCTCCACGCCCTCCGCCCTTCAACGCTAGACTTCTTTCCCTCCCACCCCCCCTGTGCGACGAAACAGCCTTTAGAGGCTGTTTTGTTCCCAACCTTGCCTTTAGAGTGCAGCCTTTTACAGGCTGCACTTGCGAGTTTGGACGCGTCGCCCTCGCCTCCCCTCAAGGCCCCCTTCACTGCCTCATCTCTGTCGAAGCGGTCCGCGGAGCCCGCGCATTTGAGCTCATAGCCCGCCGCCCCGCGTCGGGGGTCTCCGGTAGCCAATCTATCAGCGGTCTGCGGCCATCGCAGCGCCGCCTGCGGCTCTGCGCGGGACCAGGCGCACCCTGGGGCAACTGAGACAGGGGCGCGAGCCCATCGTATAAGAGGTGCGCAGGCCCTCCGTAATTTCACGCCGCCTTTATCGTCCACTCCATCCTTAAACCGCCACGACCCCCGGCAGCTCCCGCCGCGTCCACAAGCTGTGCGCAGGTGAGCAGCCCCCACCATGCTGCCCTTGGCCCCCTGTGCACCCCCAGCCCCTCATCCTCTGCGGCTCCTCGAGGGGCCTATTTGGAGAGTCTGCACAGCGATCAGCTGGCGGCTCGCTGGACCGAGACGGTCGCGCAGTCGCTGGCACGGGCAGGGGTTAGGAGCGCCCTCCGCGGGCATCGCCCGCGGCTTTGCGCTTGACCGAGACGGTCGCGCAGGCCCCCGCGCGGTTCCCCGCTAGACCGAGACGGTCGCGGTCGCGCGAGCCTTCGCGGCATGGGCGGCGCCCGGCGCATCGATGACAGCTCGCAGCTAAACCCAACGTCCTCCTCCTTCGCTGATCTTTGCACCTTAGATATGCCAACCAGGCTCACACTCCGTTCGGCCTCTCGACTGACTGATGGGCTCCGCTACCCATCCATCGCTGTTGACGAGACGGACGAAGGCGACGATCCCGCCCACTGGGAAGGAGGAGCAGACGTCGAAAGCGAAGTTCTCGCGGCCATCGCTCGGCTGGAGGCAGAGCGTCGCCGTCTTCGTCGACCGGCTGTCAAGGATGCTCGCAAGGTGCCTCGTCCTCGCCTCCATGTTAAAGACGCCACACCGGCGGCCGTGCAGTTGCAGGTGATGGTCCAAGAGACTAGCTCAGGTCGGGTCGCCCGGCGCAGGGTCGCACAGGCTGGCAGACTGTCGCGCTATCTCATCCAGCGGGTGGGCGCGCGCGTCGCGGTGCAGTCATCCGCTTCGTCGTCAGACTTGCTCCGTCGCAGTCCTTACGTTGGATTTAAGACAGTCGGCGAGGGGTCGAATAGTAGGCGCCTCATACCCATGGGGAATGGGTGAGCTTTGACGATGCATGTCAGTCTATCGTATACTGAGTTCAATTCGCAGGGAAGGCGCCGAGGTGTACGATGCAGACGGTCGCCTCGTCGTACTGCGCGCCTGGAGCTCCGAGGGGTCGACCAGCCCGATGGTGAACGCGAGGTTGCGGATGGCTGTTGACACGCTCGAAAGCACGGCGCCAACATTTCGAGGAGGCAAGAGAGGCGAATTTCAAGCATACTACTTCGGACTTCACCGCGGCTCTCAACGCGTGCGTTCTCATCAGGCTTCATAATCCCTCTGCAGACATAGATCGCGCACCTTTTGCACAGGTCCCCATGATGTCTGCATACACTCGCAAGCACATGGACGTATACAAGGATGTTCAGACAATCTTGGCACCTGTGCGCGAGCACGTCGCAGGTCTGAACCTTCGTGTATCCAAGTAGCCGTGGGCTGATCAAATCTACGCCCAGGCATATTCTCGGTAAACTTCCCCGATATTTACCAGCGCTACGTTGCTGCCATAGATTTTGTGGAAGACGCCGTGCCGGACGTACACGCCGCCTTCTATCCGTTCGCGTGCTTTGCATTCAACGTCGGAACGGTCGTCTGCAATCCTCACAAGGATTTCCTTAACTTCATCACGGGGCTCTGCCTCATCATTCCCTTCGGCGAATTCGATCACAAGACTTGCTGCCGTCTCATCGTCCGCGAACTCGGAGTTGAGTTCGAAGTCGGGGCTGGCATCCCGATCCTCATCCCGTCGGCCATGTACACTCACTACAATTCACTCCTCACGAAGGCGGGCGTCCGACAGTCGTTTACGGCTTGGACAGGAGGACCGGTTGTGCAGTGGGCTGACCTGAACGGTCGATCAGTCAGCCAGCTGAGCAATGTGGAGCATGCGCAGTATGTGTCCAGTCTGCCTATGAGGCTGGCGGAGGGCTTGGCTCTGTTCCCCGTCCGTAAGGGCTTTAATTAACTGCGACCACTGTTGATACATGTAAAATAACCCTCTAGACAGCCATGGTACTGGGATGCTGGCAGGGGTGATATGCGCAGCGCGCACTGGGGATATGCGGTGGCTCGGTGGGTGACGTTCTTTGCTTCTATGACGTAATCACCTCCACCGCCTCCGCCACCGGGCCGCTCTCCCCGAGCTCTTGGAAGAATAATCGTGTCAGTTAAATGAGGCATCGCACTATGGAGGATAGATGTGACGTACCTAGTGTCACCACACGTTGCTGACGGGCGCAATGGCGTCAGCAAGCGCAGCGGAGGATGGAGATTTTGGAGTGGGGGCGAGCGGCGACGTCCCCCGTACGTCCCTCCCTCCATCGCCCTGGTGCGCACACTGATTTTCCCCATAGCTCGTCAACCTGACGGCGAGGCACGAAGACGCGGCGGAAGGCTGCCAGGCCCTTAAATGGCACCCACGCCGCACACAAGATAACGATTCCCGTACGAAGCCAAGGATGGCGAGTTTGGGCGTGGTGGGATTGCGCTGGCGAAGCGTGTGTTGAACGGTCTGCATCGTGAGATGGTCATCGGCGGGCATGAGGAGGGGCAAGTTCACCAGGAGAAAGATGTAGGTTCTAACCGTCCTTTAGACGTTCTGGCTGACTTGCACGCCAGGTACCTCGTCCTGCAGAGTGCAACCACAAACTCGGAAGGGCTACCTGTTAGTTGCCCATACCGCGTTCGGCCCGTCCAGAGGTTCCAAAGGCCGTGGCTTCAGTAAGTAACTCTGTCGCTGACGTGTGGAGAGATCTGATCCCAGCATCTAGTTGACCCCGTCGAACTGCGCGGCTCAACTGCCAAGTTCGTGTTTGGTGCAGGCGTCGAGTTCACCGACGCCGCTGCGGCAACGCCCGAACTCATCGCTGGTATTCAGTCGAAGCTCATTCCGTTGTCGCCCGTCGCGCCCCACCAAGGAAGCGACGGCGAGGGCGCATTTTCCGACATTGTCGTACCGGACTACTTCCCGCCAGGCAGCATCCTGTTCTTCGAGACGCAGCTCGAGGGGATCGACCCCGAGCTCGACGCATCCTGCCCCTCCGGAGCCGAAGATGCTTTCATGGATCTCGATCTCGTCGATCTCAATGTCGTCATCTTCCGCCCTCGCCAAGCCTGCGGAGAGGTTCCGCGAGCGCTTCGACCGCGTGAAGACGGCGGTGCCGCCGTACCTGCGGCCGAAGCACCTCGCGATCATCACGTCGGAGGCGTACAAGGCCGCGCTCCGTGCGGTGATGGAGCAGTGCTCGGACTTTGTCTCCTCTGGCCATTCGTTCACCCAGGATCTGGCGCCCGTTGCGGTGCAGATGCATGGACGCGTGCAGTCGGCGTCGCTGGACCCGATCAAGGAGACCCCGTCGCTCGCCGCCGGCCTGCCGCATTTTGCCGCAGGCTGGGCGCGCTGCTGGGGCCGCGACGTGTTTATCTCGCTGTGTGGTCTGTTCCTGACGACGGGCAACTTCGCATCTGCCAGGCAGCACATCCTGGCGTTCGCGTCGACGCTGAAGCACGGGTTGATCACTAATTTCCTGGACTCGGTGCGGAACCACGGTGAGCCATATCATAACTTTAATAACACGGTCTTGAACTGAGTGCGGCGGGGTTGGGAACATTTCGCGTGATCCCCCATGGTGAATGCTCCAAAACATCCAGGACTACGTTCTGAAGGCGCCTGATGTTCTTGCTCTCCTCTCCGAGCCCGTGAAGCGCCGCTTCCCGACCGACGATACCTGGGTCCCCTGGGACGACCCACGCGCGCACGCAGAGTCGAGCATGATCGCCGAGATCATCCAGGAGGTCCTGCAGCGCCACGCGGACGGCATCTCCTTCCTGTCGCTCGACGTGTAGATGCGCGACGAGGGCTTCACCATCGACATCCACGTCGACTGGGAGACGGGGCTGATCTTCGGCGGGAACGAGTGGAATTGCGGCACATGGATGGACAAGATGGGTGATTCGCAGCGCGCGGGGACGAAGGGCGTCCCAGGTACCCCACGCGATGGCGCTCCGGTTGAAATCATCGGCCTGCTGAAGAGCACGCTCAGGTGGCTGAATGAGCTGTCCAGCAAAGGCAAGTTCCCGTTCAAGGGCGTGCAGGTCGCAGAGGGTGAGAGCTATCGGTGCTGTCTGATTTGCAAAGTCTAATGGACTTCGGCAGGGGATGGCGAGCGCCGCCTTGTTACGTACAAGGAGTGGAACGACTTTATCCAGGCATCTTTCGAGAAGTCATTCTATGCTCCACTTGGTACGCCGCTATCTTTTGTCTCAAGGATTGTTGACGCTGACCTGAAGGACAGACCCTGCAACGGACAAGGACGACCGCCTCGACACCAAGCTCGTCAACCGCCGCGGCATCTACAAGGACGTCTTTGGCTCCGCCGCAAGTGGTCTGACTACCAGTTCCGCTCGAACTTCCCCATCGCAATGACGGTCGCGCCGGAGCTGTTTGACCCGGAGCACGCACTCGGCGCGCTGAAGCTAGCGGACGAGGACCTTCGAGCACCGCTGGGCATGAAGGCGCTGGATCCTGCGGACATGCAGTACCGCCCGTACTACGACGATGCCAACGACTCGGATGATGCTGCCGTCGCCAAAGGCAGGAACTACCAGGCGCGCCGGGGATGGCGAGCGGGTCGAGCGGCACGCCGGGCTTATCGCCGAACGCGCCCGCGAGCATGGGGAAGGCGTGGTTCTGCAGGGGCAAGGCACGCCGGTGAGCACACGTCCTTTTGTTCTGCAGCGCGCGTGGGAGCGGGGGTACCTACGTGGAGGTCGGCGGCGCTCCGAAGGAGGGCTGCAAGAGCCCATCGGCGCGCACGAAGTTGTACTCCAGATGCGGGCCCTCTAGGGCGAGCGGGGCGGGCGACGACGTGCGCCGGGAGATCATCGGGAGCGGCGACGGCGTCGTGGACGGCATGTAGAGCGTCGGTGCCTGGATCGTCTGCATGGCTGGAACTACGCGAGCGGGGGTGTCGGCGCCGATGCGGCACGGCGGACCAGGCGCTGCGGGACGGCGGGCGCGGGGAGAATGGAGATGCCGCCCTCGCCATCCGCGTCGCCGTCGGGGCCCTTGCCCTGGCCCGCGGAGGCTTTTCCCTTCTTGACGCGCTGGGGGCGGTAGACGTAGTGCGGGTACATGAGCTCGTGCTCCTTCTTCTCCTTGGCGAGGTCCTCCCAGAACTGACGCCCCTCGTTCGCCAGGGACTTCCACTGCTGGCTGATCG